>JARTUT010000004.1:2844644-4266967 GCA_030674115.1 Micraspis discolor
TTGGAGACAGCAATGGACACATAGGTCTTGGAGTGAAATGTAGCAAGGAAGTAGCAACAGCCATCCGAGGTGCTATCATCCTTGCCAAACTTTCTGTTGTTCCAGTTCGTAGAGGTTATTGGGGTAACAAGATCGGTAAACCTCATACAGTTCCATGCAAGGTATTCTATTGTAGCAGTAATATTATATATAAGAATTTAAACAAAACTTTGGTTTTTAGGTAACAGGAAAATGTGGCAGTGTGACTGTGAGACTCATCCCAGCTCCAAGAGGTACGGGTATTGTTTCTGCTCCAGTACCCAAAAAATTGTTGCAGATGGCAGGTATTGAAGATTGTTATACATCAGCTAGGGGTTCAACTGGAACTTTGGGTAACTTTGCCAAAGCTACTTTTGCGGCCATTGCTAAGACTTACGCTTATTTGACACCTGATTTATGGGCCGATATGCCATTAACTAAGACTCCATACCAGGAGTACTCTGATTTTTTGGCAGCCCAAGCCAAAGCTAAGAATGCTATCACTGAATAAATTGTTAGTTTATTCAAATAAAGTCCATTTTATATGAATAGGTTTTCATTTAACCCTATCTTTAGGAAGATTTTGAGAAGTTGTATAATTTGATTTTGGTAATGTAAATGATATCAAATCATTCTTGTCTAGGAAGTATTGAAAGTTTTCAGTTTGAAATCAATTAAAAACAACATTGAAGATAATTTCTCAGTTGGGGGAGGAAATTCATAAAAGTGATTAGTGGTAAGTTACATATGGAATTTATTTGTAATTTAATGAATAAGTATATTAATAACATGCTAGTTGTTTTGATCTAAATTTCATGAACCTTTTTTTTATACTATTCATTATCTGCTCTTGTAATAATAATACGTGGGTTCATTCCCTATATTTATTTTCATGAAATTTCGAATTGAAATGTTTGGTACATTTATTTATCTTTTTCAGGATCAGGTTATAGTTATCAACTTGAATTCAGTACTCCAAGTTACATTATGGCATTAGAAAATGTAAGTACCTCTGAACACTTAACTAATAATTTCAGTGATTCCATGTTTTGAATGATGATTAATATATCTTTGCGGTTTTCAACCAGAGGGATTCGTCCCTGTGAAGGTCTTTCATTCTGACTCTTGTTTCAATTAATGAAATTTCAATTTGAAGTGTAATTCAGTTCACTTATATTTTGTTTTATTTTTCAGGGTCAGTTTATCATTGTCAACTTGGATTCATGACTCCAAGCACCATTACGGCTATAGGATATGTAAGTACCACTGAATGCTTAACTAATCATTTCAATGAATTCATGTTTTGAATGATGATTAATATATCTTACGCGGTTTTCAACCAGAGGGATTCGTCCCTGTGAAGGTCTTTCATTCTGACTCTAGTTTTCAATTAACGAAATTTAAATTTGAAGTGTAATTCAGTTCACTTATATTTTGTTTTATTTTTCAGGGTCAATTTATCATTGTCAACTTGCATTCATGCCTCCAAGCACCATTACGGCTATAGGATATGTAAGTACCACTGAATGCTCAACTAATCATTTCAATGATTTCATGTTTTGAATGATGATTAATATATCTTTTGCGGTTTTCAACCAGAGGGATTCGTCCCTGTGAAGGTCTTCCATTCTGACTCTTGTTTCAATTAATGAAATTTAAATTTGAAGTGTAATTCAGTTCACTTATATTTTATTTTATTTTTCAGGGTCAATTTATCATTGTCAACTTGCATTCATGCCTCCAAGCACCATTACAGCTATAGGATATGTAAGTACCACTGAATGCTCAACTAATCAATTCAATGATTTCATGTTTTGAATGATGATTAATATATCTTTTGCGGTTTTCAACCAGAGGGATTCGTCCCTGTGAAGGTCTTTCATTCTGACTCTTGTTTCAATTAATGAAATTTCAATTTGAAGTGTAATTCAGTTCACTTATATTTTGTTTTATTTTTCAGGGTCAATTTATCATTGTCAACTTGCATTCATGCCTCCAAGCACCATTACGGCTATAGGATATGTAAGTACCACTGAATGCTCAACTAATCATTTCAATGATTTCATGTTTTGAATGATGATTAATATATCTTTTGCGGTTTTCAACCAGAGGGATTCGTCTCTGTGAAGGTCTTTCATTCTGACTCTTGTTTTCAATTAATGAAATTTCAATTCGAAATGTAATTCAGTTCACTTATATTTTGTTTCATTTTTCCAGTGTCAGTTTATCATTGTCAACTTGAATTCATGACTCCAAGCACCATTACGGCTATAGGATATGTAAGTACCACTGAATGCTTAACTAATCATTTCAATGAATTCATGTTTTGAATGATGATTAATATATCTTTTGCGGTTTTCAACCAGAGGGATTCGTCCCTGTGAAGGTCTTTCATTCTGACTCTAGTTTTCAATTAACGAAATTTCAATTTGAAACGTAATTCAGTTCACTTATATTTTGTTTTATTTTTCAGGGTCAGTTTATCATTGTCAACTTGAATTCATGACTCCAAGGACCATTACGGCTATAGGATATGTAAGTACCACTGAATGCTTAACTAATCATTTCAATGAATTCATGTTTTGAATGATGATTAATATATCTTTTGCGGTTTTCAACCAGAGGGATTCGTCTCTGTGAAGGTCTTTCATTCTGACTCTAGTTTTCAATTAACGAAATTTCAATTTGAAACGTAATTCAGTTCACTTATATTTTGTTTTATTTTTCAGGGTCAATTTATCATTGTCAACTTGCATTCATGCCTCCAAGCACCATTACGGCTATAGGATATGTAAGTACCACTGAATGCTCAACTAATCATTTCAATGATTTCATGTTTTGAATGATGATTAATATATCTTTTGCGGTTTTCAACCAGAGGGATTCGTCCCTGTGAAGGTCTTTCATTCTGACTCTTGTTTCAATTAATGAAATTTAAATTTGAAGTGTAATTCAGTTCACTTATATTTTATTTTATTTTTCAGGGTCAATTTATCATTGTCAACTTGCATTCATGCCTCCAAGCACCATTACGGCTATAGGATATGTAAGTACCACTGAATGCTCAACTAATCATTTCAATGATTTCATGTTTTGAATGATGATTAATATATCTTTTGCGGTTTTCAACCAGAGGGATTCGTCCCTGTGAAGGTCTTTCATTCTGACTCTTGTTTCAATTAATGAAATTTCAATTTGAAGTGTAATTCAGTTCACTTATATTTTGTTTTATTTTTCAGGGTCAATTTATCATTGTCAACTTGCATTCATGCCTCCAAGCACCATTACGGCTATAGGATATGTAAGTACCACTGAATGCTCAACTAATCATTTCAATGATTCATGTTTTGAATGATGATTAATATATCTTTTGCGGTTTTCAACCAGAGGGATTCGTCCCTGTGAAGGTCTTTCATTCTGACTCTTGTTTCAATTAATGAAATTTAAATTTGAAGTGTAATTCAGTTCACTTATATTTTGTTTTATTTTTCTAGTGTCAGTTTATCATTGTCAACTTGAATTCATGACTCCAAGCACCATTACGGTTATAGGATATGTAAGTACCACTGAGTGCTTAACTAATCATTTCAATGATTTCATGTTTTGAATGATGATTAATATATCTTATGCGGTTTTGAATTAACTTCTTCTAATACTCCTTTTGATTTTGCAGATGCCCATGGAAATTACAGCTAGTAGAGGAATTTGTAGAATGAGTAAATCATAGAGTCAAAGGTGAGTTATCTATTGGTCTACATTTATTGCATCAATTTGGATGATACTTCATTTGAAATTAATTTTATGATGATTCAAAATGTCACGCCAGACTAGAGTTTATGAGCTACATTTATGATTTTTTTTATAACTGAACATTATAATCCCAAATTAGAAATTTTAAATTAAGCATTTTAAGCTTCTAATACTCCTTTTGATTTTGCAGATGCCCATGGAAATTACAGCTAGTAGAGGAATTTGTAGAATGAGTAAATCATAGAGTCAAAGGTGAGTTATCTATTGGTCTACATTTATTGCATCAATTTGGATGATACTTCATTAGAAATTAATTTTATGATGATTCAAAATGTCACGCCAGACTAGAGTTTATGAGCTACATTTATGATTTTTTTTATAACTGAACATTATAATCCCAAATTAGAAATTTTAAATTAAGCATTTTATAGCTTTTAATACTCCTTTTGATTTTGCAGATGCCCATGGAAATTACAGCTAGTAGAGGAATTTGTAGAATGAGTAAATCATAGAGTCAAAGGTGAGTTATCTATTGGTCTACATTTATTGCATAAATTTGGATGATACTTCATTAGAAATTAATTTTATGATGATTCAAAATGTCACGCCAGACTAGAGTTTATGAGCTTTATTTATGATTTTTTTTATAACTGAACATTATAATCCCAAATTAGAAATTTTAAATTAAGCATTTTATAGCTTCTAATACTCCTTTTGATTTTGCAGATGCCCATGGAAATTACAGCTAGTAGAGGAATTTGTAGAATGAGTAAATCATAGAGTCAAAGGTGAGTTATCTATTGGTCTACATTTATTGCATCAATTTGGATGATACTTCATTAGAAATTAATTTTATGATGATTCAAAATGTCACGCCAGACTAGAGTTTATGAACTACATTTATGATTTTTTTTATAACTGAACATTATAATCCCAAATTAGAAATTTTAAATTAAGCATTTTATAGCTTCTAATACTCCTTTTGATTTTGCAGATGCCCATGGAAATTACAGCTAGTAGAGGAATTTGTAGAATGAGTAAATCATAGAGTCAAAGGTGAGTTATCTATTGGTCTACATTTATTGCATCAATTTGGATGATACTTCATTTGAAATTAATTTTATGATGATTCAAAATGTCACGCCAGACTAGAGTTTATGAGCTACATTTATGATTTTTTTTTATAACTGAACATTATAATCCCAAATTAGAAATTTTAAATTAAGCATTTTATAGCTTCTAATACTCCTTTTGATTTTGCAGATGCCCATGGAAATTACAGCTAGTAGAGGAATTTGTAGAATGAGTAAATCATAGAGTCAAAGGTGAGTTATCTATTGGTCTACTTTTATGGCATCAATTTGGATGATACTTCATTTGAATTTAATTTTATGATGATTCAAAATGTCACGCCAGACTAGAGTTTATGAGCTACATTCATGATTTTTTTTATAACTGAACGTTATAATCCTAAATTAGAAATTTTAAATTAACCATTCTATAGCTTCTAATACTCCTCTTGATTTTGCAGATGCCCATGGACATTACAGCTAGTAGAGGAATTTGTGGAATGACTAGATAAAGTCAAAGGTGAGTTAGAATATCTTTTAGTCTACATTTATTGCTTCAATTTGGACGATACTTCAATTAAAATTAATTTTATGATGATTCAAAATGTCACGCCAGACTAGAGTTTATGAGCTACATTTATGATTAATGTTATTAACTGAGCAATTTCTTAACTCCACAATTTTATTGTACATTTATCATTTTGTTTCTATTAAATGTTTCTTGTTTCAGGGGTTTGAATGCTATCCAATGTTATAATACCTGATTGCAAATGAGGATATCCAATTCAGAAGAGGAGCATGTTTCCAGTGAAAGAAAAAAATTTTAATCAATTGTAGTTGTAATAATTTTCAAACATACATTTTAAGAAATAAATTGATTATTGAATATTGATATCATTATTTAAATACCCTTATTCAATTTTTCCAGTTGATCAATTAGAAACTAGATATATTTTTCATCCATTGCAAGTTTGTTCTGTGTAATTTTCTTATAACTTTATAAACTTTTATAAATATTAAGCAAAATACACAAGGGAAAGATTTCTTTTTTTTGGAAATGTACTTGTGTTAATAACGCATATCGTGATTTTATCAGAGTAAACCTGGAAATCAATGGATAACATGGCGTTTTTTTGCTTCACTAGTGTGTATCTGCACTGAGAGCAACAAATGACGTTATGTATTTCTATAGGTTATCAGAGCAACTGACGTCAGATCAAATTAAGCGGAAAACGACATCTACACTCTACTACAGATTTAATGTGTTTGAATGTATTAATAGATATTTTTCTCTTATTTCTTTATACCTTTTGATTTTAGAGCTGAATTCTTCAATTGCAATGTTATATGTTTATTAGTTTTTCGCTCTTTCGAACAGCATATTTTATATAGAAAAGGTATATCGGGTGAATCAAAAAGTAGCAGAAGGAAATGAACGAAGATGGTACTTGCCTTGGACAAAGCCAATCAGCAGCACCGGTCGGCAAGTACCATCTTCGTTCATTTCCTTCTGCTACTTGTGGATTTAATCTCCACTATGAATAAGTATGTTTTAATTAATTTTTCATTATAATTGTTTCGCATTGCGCAGTTGAAAAAATAAATAATACAAGAGTTTTGAAAAATTTTATTTAAACTACATCGGTAGCACAAATCATTAATTTTTTGGAATATTTTTTCTTCTGATTCAAAACATCCCTTCAGCTTTCTCATTACTCAAAAAATGTAAATCTTCAGTAAAAGATGAAAATTTTAAGAAATCCTCACAAAGAGCAAAACATGGTTTTATCAATATTTTCCGCCATATTTGCACTGGAATTGATACACAGACTCCTTTAGCCAGTGTCGAAAAAGGTGAACAGTTTCGCGACTATCATACCATTAATTTCATTCCATAGCTGGAATACCACGCGCAAGTGCTTGGACTCTTTCTCTTTCTTGGTAGTAAAAACTAGGTCGATAAAACAACCTGACATCACATTTAGTGCCAACACATCACACAAGTTTAGACATAGGTTGAAGTTACATATATGCCTTTACCTGAGATTAGGCTGTGGCGACCCTTCATAAGGCCCCACATGACAAGTAGCTAGTTTTAGGAGTTAGTGTACCTGGAATACGGCAAGTACCGGGTTCGAATTCCGGCGGCTCCCATTCTCAAATATCACAAAGAATAAACTCTCTACCATCTGTGGCATGGGGCAAACATTGATAAGTCCAGTGTGTACGAGATGCATTAGTAGGAAAAACAAAAATATCTGTAACCGACAAGGCAAGTTAATTTTATTTTTTTTTATTTATTTAAAGAAAATGTGTCTCAGCAACCAGGGCTATTGACACGAAAATCATTAATTACAATGAGGTAATCAATTAAAACTATTATACACATCTATGGCTTTCAAATACAATATCAGATTGTCTAGTTGATTCCCATCTCCCAAGATTTTCTTCAAATCGGCGCCAATATGATGTTGTCTTCTGTAATTCACGTAGTGGGGGCAGTCAATCAGAATATGCTTCACTGTTATAATTTGTTGGCAATGCTGACACACTGGAGGATCTTCTGACAGGATTATGTGTTTGAAGGTTAGTAAGGTATGTAATTTTCTGATAATTGTTTGACTTTTTCTGCCAATTCTAGTAGGTATATGAAATGGTTTGATTGTGTCAGTAATTTGCCTCAGCTTGGAAGTCGATCTTGTCCAATCTTGTTTCCATAAATCTCTTGTATAATTTTTAAAATGCTTTTTCAAATCTGATGAATACTGTAGTTGTTCTTCGTCTAGAGGAGTTTCCGCTGCTTGTTTTGCACCTCGGTCAGCCATTTCATTCCCAGTTATGCCCACATGAGATGGTACCCATATAATTTTAACGTAAACTCCTTCTTTGGAATGTTAATTAAGCACGGGGTTTTATGGACTTATAATGAAACTAGTAAGCGCCCCCGAGCGCTTAGCGCTCCTATTGATCGAAATCCATATGAGTGATCTAGTCGGTACACTCACAATATGAAAGACCCCTTTATCTAAAAACAGGTATGCACACAACCGCAAAGTACGACATTCATTGAGAATAAAACAAGGCATGGGAAATAATAAGTAAACAAAATTACTATGATCATTGCGCAATTAAATAAAAGCGACAATTATGAAACGAAAGTAGCACTCTGTGAAGCAAATAAAAATATATAAGGTAAATGACATTCTGCATATGCGTATATTAAGTAGCTGAAATCACCCGAACAATTAGATCGACTCGATAATGAGATATATTTATAAAATAACATATGTTGAATTAAAGACCCCAGGTAAGGGATAAATCACTAATACTTACATAAGACATCCTGTACGCAGCAGTTTTTGTACTGTAAAATGACAGTAAAATGATCTAATTCTTTAAAAAAACACCCTTTTAAACGATTAATGGGAAAATAGGCTAGGAATGTGAAAATTTAGCTCTAATAAAGCAATAAATATGAAAGGAGCAATGTTAAAAGTAATATCCTGTGCTACAAACAAAAATATGTAATGTATACAACATGGATTAAAGAGAATATTACAGAGACACCCCATATACATAGACATTCTGTATACAAAAACCACAGAACATCAAATATACACAAAAACCCTCTATAGATGTCACTGTAATAAAAGGGGAAAAGAGAAAAATCTATGGTTCAATGTCTCTAGTCTTTAGGGCGATTTTTAGGTTAAATTAATCAATCTGTCAGAAGCAATCAAAACATTTTCAAAATGTATTCTAATAAGAGCAGCTCTAATTATTCTGAAAAACAAACAGGAAAATATGAACAGGAATTCAATTATATCAAAACTCTAATTCGGGAATATGTGCATGTAATTATATGTTATAAATGTGTTTTCAAATGAAACCTTCTGAACTTGAATGCATTTTTTTCAGGAAAATGCTGCTCTGGTTGATGAAATAGATGAGATACAAGTAAAAATTTTGATGAGAAAGGAGGAGAGAAAATTTTTACTCAAAAAATTATGTGAATTTGAACCAACAACAGCTAACGAGGTGCAAAACTATGCAAAAAAAGCAGGGACTTCAGTTTCTGATGTAGTTCTTCCATTAGTTGATTCTAAAAAGACTAAAAGAAAGCATTCCGGTACATCCGAATCTTCTAAACGTCGAGCAGATTCAAAATCAAGATCTGAAAGGAAATCCCATGTTCGAAAGCCATCCAAAGCAAAGAAACGTGCTGTACCCCCTATTCCTTTGGATAATACAGGAAAGCCAATATTTCCCATAGACTTGGGAAAGCTAACAATTCATTCACTTGGTGAAGTGATACCCGACAAGCCCCAGTTTCATACTGAAGAAGTTATATTTCCTATAGGTTTTGTATCAACAAGAATTTATGGGAGTTTGAAAGATCCAACTGTGAAGTGCATATATACTTGCAAAATTTCAGAAGCGAATGACCTGCCGAGGTACTGTGATTATCTGATAGTTATTTACTATTTTTCATGATTTCGTCTTTCAAATTTCAGGTTTGAGATAGCATCAGATGACAACGTGTCATCCATAGTCGGAGATACACCTGACATTTGTCATTCCCTCCTATTACAAAAAATTAATGATTCACTCTCACTCAATGTGGTCAGTACTAGGCCTAGGGGTAATGAATTCTTTGGGTTAAGCCATCCAGTCATATTGAATCTCATACAGAGTTGCTCTGGAACTCGCAAATGCACAAATTATAAGTGGAACAGGTTTGAAGTTTCTAGGAATCGTGACTCTTTTGTAGATGATAACGATGCAGGTTTAAGTTATGAATACCTTCAAAGAAGTATAAATTTCTGCAGATATAAAATGGCTCCTGATATTCTTCAGAAACCCGAAGGATTTGAAGATATCAGAAAGAATAAGAATGATATGTATTATTGAATTATAGAACAGAAAATATTTATTGATTTACTGGGATCAATCACACGTTCACATTATAGAGGCTATAATTGAAGATACCTTCTGATTGATAGATGAGCAGATTAAAGAAGTTTTTCTGAATAATGATTATGCACATTTCATATTATGCGGTTACATAATATTCCAACCCATACGAGAAGTGAATCCGCATTAGACCACAACTAAAATCCCTGGAAAAAATAGTTATTACAATCCTGTGGAACTTTTCTTCTTGCAAGCAAGTAGTTGGAAGGTTAATAATATACGATTATCAGTCTGTACATTTAATTTCTTCATGCACTTAATTTTAATTCTTCTATGAGTTGCTGAATAGTGTTATCAGTAAAATGGAGGAGCTATAGCAGATTGTTTGAAAATATGGTAAGGGAAAGTTTAGAACCTTGTGGTATGCCCTGCTTAGGACAGAATGAAATAGAAGTTGTTTTAGAGAGTTTTCTTTATTGTAAAAATTATTTCATCATCTTTATCCATCAAATTGAGATATCTAGCTGTATCTAGCTGTTTGTTGTATATAAATATTGGAACACAATATGGAATGTTGAACTTTTGATTTTTGTATTGTGAAATAGAGGTATCAAATTCTGACTTAAATATTTTTTTGTTTCTTCAAATGTCTTCTTTAAAACGGGCGACAATGGTATGGGCCTATTTTTTCTATTTTTGTATTCATTGGACAGTTGCCTTTTTCCATATAAAACACAGATTTTTCATTTGTCGAAGTATTCTATCATGTTTTCAGTTTGATATCAAAATGATCAAATTGTTATTGATATTAGTTCAAATGATTTCAACTTAAATCACACTATGCCAGATACATAAGTTACTAAGATAGCCCAAGTTAGTTAATATTTCTGGTTTGATATACAAGTATTATATATAAAACGATTTTCATGAACTGCAGTTGTATAAAAATAATGGTGGAATGTGATCTGTAAAATTATAAACCAATATATTTAAAAATAAACATTTTGTCAAAAATAAATTGTTTTGTGTATGCCTTGTTTTATTTTTGAGGGCGGTCCTAGGAAGAATTTCTGAGGGGTAATCTTTTCAGATAAGAAAAACTTTTGCATCTTTTTACGATAAGGTGATACTATAGAAAAAATTAATATACTCGAAATATCATGAATATTAATATGATTATAAAAATGTTTTGTTTTCATTTTAATATAAAGCGTTTTCAGTGTTTTGGGGGAAAAATTAACTCCCCTCGTATGACCACGATTGAATTAGACCTTAAGCCCCGCCCATGTACGATCTTCCTGCTAAATTAGAATTAACTTGAGATTTTTACGAAAAACAATAACTGAATATGTTTGTTGAATTATTGTGATATTCGAAGCAATTATGTACCTACCTCACTTTTATATCATCAAGAAGCAAAGTAGTTATGAGCAAGGAAATATCTAATTGCTGTGTTGAAATTATCCTCATAAATAATTCTTAACTTTAAAATACCTATTCAAAGATAAAATATACCGAAAAAACGAGGATTCAGTACTAAAACAAGGAATGTGACAATTGGAGCTTAGGCTCCGCCTATCTGCCATCTTATTGTTAAATTGGAATCAATTTATGAGCAGTGGCGTAACGAAGGGCCCCCCCATTACGAGGGGGTTGCTTTGAAGGGGGCTTCCAAGCTAATCGAAATATGCTGTAAATGGGGCCCCAAGGATTCTGAGTCGATTCACTACTTTTTTTCTGAAAATCAATGGTAGAATTAATGAAAAAACATTTTATTCAATAATAAAAATAACAATATTCACTTCGATTTTCAGTACGTTGAGAGAAGATTTTATTTACAAAATGACTAGTGATTAGACGTCTTCAGTATCATCTTTGGTAAGTTTTAGTGGTACATCGTTGTTCATGTTTTATCTGTGGTACCTCTAACATGACCAAGAGTATTCATTCAATTTTTAAATTTGTTATTGTCAATAGTCGTTTGATTCGTATTTCCAGGCTTCTTATCATTGTAGTTAAAACGTCTTCGTTGTACTGAAGAAAATACTGGAATGCACCAAATTTCCATGACAGTTTTCGAGTGTTACTCAAAATCGGTTAAGGTATCTTAATCGGATTCAGAAGAACGACTTATGGCATTCCAAAATTCTCGTCACGACGTTAATATGGCTGCTGAAGCTCCGTGAACTCTCATGTGGCGATTTAAATTTCCACTCTGACTGAATCTGAAAAAAATTATATAGTTTAAGAAAACTTAAGGATTTCCTCGGAGAATGCCATATATTTAAAATATCACACACATTCATATGACCACAAATTTTGTTTTGCCATTTTCAGTCCACAGACAGATGAATAAAAATGAAACGATTTTAGTGTTCTGGGGGATAATTACCTAACCCCGCTTCTCTTAGGACCGCCATTGGTTGGACCCCAAAGCCCCGCCCATTTGCCATATTTTTGCTTAATTTGAATTAATTTTTTTTACGAAGAATAACAATAACTGAATATGTTTGTTGATTTATTGGGATATTCGAAATAAATTCCAATTGTGAACCTCACCTTCATGGCTTCAAGAAAGCAAATCAGTTATAAGAAAGAAAATGTCTCATTTCTATGTCAAAATTGTCCTCACAAATGATTCGAAACTATATTATGCAATCTCAAAGGTAAAATATGCCAAAAACAAGATAATGCCGCTGACAAATCAGAAACCTGACTCTCTATTGTAGCTACTGATTGTCTTGATAGTAACAATAGACAGTGACTCAAAGATGTTAATAGTGACAATTGTTCTTAAGCTTCGCCCATCTGCCATCTTATAACTAAATTCGAATCATTTTGTGAGATTTTAACGAAAAACAACAATAATTGTTGTGGGGAAGAACTGAATCTGATTTATATGTCCAAATTGTCCTCATTAATAATTGGAAACTTCGAAATACCAATTCAAAGGTGAAATATAGCGAAACCAGGAGAATTCATTACTGAAACAAAGAAAATTAGCATTCAATAGTGATGACCAATCAGTATACGTGATCCTTTATTGTTGCCACTATCTTCTTAGTCACGGCCAATGATAACAGTTGGAACAGAGGCGGTCCTAGCAAGAATTTCTGGTGGGGAGGCGGTTATCTCATCAGATATGGAAAACATCTGCATCTTTTCTAGATCTACCTATTACAACTAGTATTTGATAGGTGTGGGACTAAGTAATTTATAACATAGTGACTAATTATTTTTAATTTCAAATGATTATATCTCCGAAAGTAAGTTTTACGAGAATAAAAAAGTATCAATGTATTTGTATCAATCAATCACTTTCATGGCTTCAAAAATGCAAATCAGTTATAAGGAAGAAAATGTCTCATTTTTATGTCAAAATTGTCCTCACAAATGATTCGGAACTATATTATGCAATTTCAAAGGTGAAATATGCCAAAAACAAGATAATGCCGCTGACAAATCAGAAACCTGACGCTCTATTGTAGCGATTTATTGTTTTGATAGTAACAATAGATAGGGCTACAGTGACTCAAATATGTTAATACTGACAATTGTCCTTAAGCCCCTCCCATCTGCCATCTTATAACTAAATTCGAATCATTTTGTGAGATTTTAACGATAAACAACAGTAATTGTTGTGGGGAAGAAAATACCTGATTTATATGTACAAATTGTCCTCATTAATAATTGGAAACTTCGAATTACCAATTCAAAGGTGAATTATACCGAAACCAGGAGATTTCAGTACTGAAACAAAGAAAAATAGCATTCAATGGCGATGACCACTCAGAAACGTTCTTTGTCTCCACTATCTTTTTAGTCACGGCCAATGATGACAGTTGGAACAGAGGCGGTCCTAGCAAGAATTTCTGGTGGGGAGGCGGTTATCTCATCAGATAAAGAAAACATCTGCATCTTTTCAAGATAAGATGCAACTTTCTGTAGGGCCACCATTAATATTGTGTTTTTGATCTTGCACTGTACATATCTACCTATTAAGGATTATTACTTTACCGGTTAGTATTTGATAGGTGTCGGACTTACTAATTTATATCATAGTGACTTATTATTTTTAATTTCAAATGATTATTTCTCCGGAAGTATAAGTTTTACGGGAATAAAAATAGTATCAATGTACTTGTATCAATCAATATTACCTCAGTAGGCAAAGCTTGCATTCGTAGGGTTTTTCACCAGAGTGAATCCTCAGATGTTTGGTGAGTGTACTGCTGTCCGAAAATGCTTTTTTGCATAGTCTGCAACGATAAGGACGCTCGCCTGAATGAGTGCGCATGTGCGTTGTTACCGATGAAGACTGCGAAAACCTACGATCACACACTGGACATCTGAAACATTTTAAATATTACATTCATTGAATCAAACGCAAAGTTGAAAAAAGTTCACTATATATCTGTTTATTCCACTAAAAAAATATAAAGCACAGACGTGAAGTCAGTAGCTTTGTTCTAATTTTTTTTCCTAACTCTGGTACAGCGTGTTACTAAAATAACCACCTCAAATGAACAAATCTATTTCTCAAAGTAAAAACAATTTTCTGCGGGACTTCCTACAGGTACTTTCTTTATTATATGTAATAATCCGCATTGATCAACTTCTACATTTATATTCATTTGAGTTAGGGTAGTATCCCACATGTGGCTTGTACCTCCTTTGTGGTGATACTTTGTTATATCTCAAAAACCAGAGATTCTACGGTTAAAGTCTCAATGCCAAGTTATTTTCATTTTTCATTAAAAAAATATTCAAAACACAAAAAAAGACATCGAAATAACTTTCACGAAAAAATATACGAATTTTTGAAACCTCGCTTGCATAAATCATTAAAAATACACCAAACTAAGAAATATCACATAACACCCATAGGATTAGAATTAAGTTTAATGGCATCCAGACGAAATTCGACATCTGAAATTCCGGAAAAAATGCATCTTTGAACGGGACTCGAACCCGCATATCCAAATTGCCGGTCTGGCGCTTAACCAATTTGTGTCCCGTCCAAGGATGTATAATTTCAAATGTCGAATTTCGTCTGCATGCAATTAACCTTAATTCTAATATATATTTCACAGACGCTAAAATCGATTTCATATACAATTCATAGGATTTTTTCGTATGCCTCCAGGGGCGAGGAATCTAAAATAATTTGTTGACGTCACTAATTGGACCACTCTGGACATCTGTGTTACCCACCTAAACGGCTTTTCTCCTGAATGGGTGCGCACGTGTGCTGTTAAATTGGCGGCCTGAGAGAAGGATTTGCTGCAGTCTAGACATCTGTAGGGTTTTTCGCCAGAATGCGTCCGAAGGTGCGTTTTCAAAGTGCTAGGCCTAGCGTAACTCTTCCCTGCAAACGTTGAAGATATGTGTGAAGATTTCCGAAACTGAACTTTACCACACTCACCACATATACGGCATACATTCGGCTTGTGACAATCTTCGTCGATCAGAGACAGACCTGCGGATTTACTGCCACTCCTGCTGGAAGGAAAGGCCATCTGTACATGAGGGTGAGATCTGTAAATGTCCTGAGTAGAGGTGGGTCGAAAGTCAGCAGTGAAAGAATATGTGGCTCCTGCATAGGTAGGGCTCAATAACCCTTGGTGATTGCTGGGAGATTGGGAAATCTGATGTGGACTGCAGGCGCTCCATTGAACCTGTCGACCATGGAATTTTTCAATGACCACAGTTTGAAAGAGTACAATTTTATTCAGTTTAATATTGGAATATTAAAGTGAATAAATAATTATTAAATTCTGGAGAATTTAATAATTTCAAAAATCAGTACCCCTTTAACCCTACCCTTGAGACGCCTCTGGTGAATCACTTGACCTCCTACCAGAAGCTGTCAAGAAAAATCGAAGAATAGTCAAGAGTAGTGTCGCAAACTGATGCGCGATTTAGTGGACTTTTAATGTTGAACTGATGGTCAATCTTCAGGTCGAAGTTTGGTATAGAGCTATGGACTCACACTGTTTTGACGTTCAGTGCCGGCACTCACCTCAATTCATGGGGAGTTGTGAGCTTTCTTACCTGCAGTCAGCGCTGCTGGATTTACTAAATTCATAGTTTCACATCTCAGAGTAAGTATTCCTGAGTGGTTATAACGCTGATATATGTAAGAATACCTATTGTTATGTTTAATAATAGAAAATTAATTACTAATTATCCTAATAGATAGGGAGATGCTAGTGTTTCGGAATACCTGAATTAACAGTCACACAAGGCTCATGGATCTTGGCCTTGTCCATCCAACAGCAGAATAAGGGCACCATGATATTGTATCTTTAAATTTACTCTATATGTTGATAAGGGAGAATTAATCCTCGCTGTGTTTAATGTATCGTTGTTATCTACCTATTTTTTACTAATTTCAATTGCCACGTATCTGAAACTAATCTCAATTGCCACGAATCTAGACTATGACCAATTTTCGTATCTGGAATCCTTCAGACTCCAAGGTTGTTGTTGGTTTTATTTGAATAAACGAAAAATGTTACAATGGAATAAGCTGATTCGGCAAAAATTGCAATATATTTACTAATAAACATGACGGTCTTTTGCGATTTTTAAAGCTATGAATCAGCTATATCATAATCAATGGCTGAGTTAAACTACAAGTTGAATCAATGAAAAAAAAAAAAAAAATTTCAAGACAACGCTACATAACACTTTTCATTAAATTATCCTTTTTCAAATTAAATAGAGGGTTTGATAGATGAGGTAAACTTCCAGAGTCTAATGTCAGTTCAGATTGAATAGACGTCTTCCTTACTAAGGACATTAGCCTTCTTAGTCACCATAGAGAAGTGATATTTGGATTGTCAGACTAATAACCTTGGCAAAGCTGTTTATAAGAAAAAGATCGTTGAAGAGCGGAATAGAAGTAACGCCGCAGATATTAAACACCAACATATGCACTGAAGAAAGACACGGTGTATGTTCAAATCTGAGATTTCCAATATAGATCTCTTTTGGAATTTTTAAGCTTTACCTATTTCCATTTGAGGTATCAGAGGATTATGATCAGAACATTTACTCCAAGACAAGTACTCTTTGAATATGATTCTTAATCTCCGTTTACCAGGTGCACATATTCAATTTAATTGAAACTGTATATAGTGAATAAAGTCTAAAAGTTGAAGTTCTTTTTTCACCATACAACATTGTAAGCTCATGTTGTTGAAACTAAAAATTTTAGCCAACTATAAAATATATCATATCTTAAAATATAAAAGGGTAGTATAGTTGAATTACTTACCTGAGGACATTCTGAGATAGCCTGATAACTAGACCCAACTGGACCCGAAGAAGCATGATATCCTGGTGGGTGCATGGTCATATTCATAGAAACGTTGACAGACATACTAGGAAAGATGGCTGTTGAAGATGTTTGTTGGGAGGCATTGAAAGAATCACAGAAACTTGATGACGCAGGAGGATAAGCCCCACTGTTCGGAGAAAGAAGAACCTGAAACGTTCCATTATTATACAAATTAATGTCAAAAGAAAGTTTGCTGAAAATGATAACCATTTACTATACTAAGCTGAATCAATTATCATTAACTCACTTGAGGATGGTGATACAAGGCTTGCTGATCCTGGTGAGGGTGGACAACTGCATGTTTGAGCGAGAGCAGGACATCAGCAACATCTCCCCCACCACATGATTGCATTTGATTAGGTTGTTTACTGCCATCTCTAAATAGGAAGTTCGAGGAAGGAGGAGGACTTGATGGTCCACCGCAAGGTTCTGTTCTGCAAAAAGCTTTATTAATTCCATATCTTAAGCAATTGGAAGTGTATCTAGAGTGTCAATATTAATGATTTTTCCCTGTATAACTTTATAGTAGGTGTTCGTAAATTGGCTATAGTACGTAGTTTTCACTACATCGAAATAAAGACCGAGTAATCAAAATCTAACATACTCACTTGTAAGATGCGGGTGAAAATGGAAATAGACTAGGCAAAGGGTCTAAATCTAATGGTAGCGAAAACGAGGCCATATCACTTTCTGTACTTCCCCCTGAAGGCCAATGGGCAAAATCTTCAACACAAGAGGACCCTATATGTTGTTGCTGCTGTAAGAATTGAGTTGATTAAGAGGATTACTTGTTTGTTTTATGTTTCAAATTTTGGTTTTTGCTTCATTATTTTGAAATTAACTGAGAATGTTTACGATATATAAATTTTTTTCGGTCGACTTCAGAAGGAACATGAAAACCTATAGTAGCCAGGATTACTTGAAATTCATTCTTCCTAATTAATTGGGTAAGAAAGAAAAAAATCAATTAATAAATAACATAGAGAGCCTTATGCACCTCGGATAATTTGGAAATCGCTCTTGTGGGCCAAACCATTACATGGATGGGGTCCAATAACAAGCTCAACTGAGATGTTCAGACAATCAACCTATTCTGTAAATATGAGAAATCTTCATCGATAATTATAACATATAAACATATTTGACTACAAACCCAAATAGTTTGAGAGCTGTTTCGTCAGAATATTCAACAATCACAGACATTGTTAACAAAACGATGGTTAGAAAAAAAGAAAAAGTTGATAATGATAGAAACTAAAGACTTATCAAACTATGGGATATTGAAGAGCTCATAAGAATCTTCAATTAAGTTTGAATCACCTATAATAATGTGCAACCCGTCACAGAAATATGTTTTTGTACAACTGCCATTAAAAGTGACACTTGATAGTGTTAAAAGTGACTGTTTACGTGGCCTGTTAAGAATCATTTTCTTAAAATGAAATCAAAATTTTGCAAGTTTTTATTCTCGATATCTAACAATCATTACTTATAAACATTAAAAGTAATTGTACAACTAGAACAATTACTAACATTAATGCCTTGTGACGTTAGGGAGCTTCGCAACTCATTACTAAAATCTCCAGTACCATCAATACTACTACTAGAAACCTATACAATATCAGATGATGACGTTCCAAATTCTGCTGAGTTGTTACATGTTGGAAAAAATTTTTTCCGCAATGGCACTTTTATAAGCAATTGAATGATCAATATAACCCTCGGCTACCGTCATAGACTTCCATCTAGCATGTTTCTTTATCTCCATAATATTTGCTTGGTTCTGCTAGCAATGACGCGGGAGATATCCGAAAACAGTGACATGTATATTACTTCAGTTCTGGTAGTTTGAGAAATTCAGAAACAATAGAGGTCATTTTCCCAAATGTATTTATACCAACTGGATTGGCAGTGCATTTATTATTCATGTATTTCAGGAATAAACGACGATGTTTCTTAACAGAAGGGCGCAGTGCAATGTACCTACTTGAGGCCAAGTCCACGTACTTCCCAATAATACAGAAAAACCGGCTAACTTGTTTCTTGTATTTGGGAGTTGTATGATCAATTTAATTTATTTTTTGATGTTTCAATATCTTCTACTAATAAATTGCACATTGAATTATTTAAACTCAAATTGAAAAGAAAGAGGTCCAGGTCTTATTCTTCACCAATAGAGCTCATGTTCATATCGGTGCCCATGTTAAATGGTGAATATAAATGATTCTTGAAATAATTTCAAAATTACTCACCTGGGCTACCGTCGGACTAGGTATCCAATTGCACTCCAACTGCAGCCCAAACTGAGGGTTATTGGGAACATAGCTGGTTTCCATGGCGGGGGTGGCAGGGATGCTGTCTCCCTGGACCGCCTCCAGCCCTGCCTCCCAAGCCACTCTGTCTGGAATGATGGCTGTCGACAAGGGTTCCGTCTCTCCTGTTCAACAGGCACCTAATTAGAAGGATTTTCTTTTTCATTCAATCATAAACTTAGTCTGATTATTATTGGTACGAAGAGAATTCTGTATTTTGATATAGATTTTACTTTGAATAATCAAAAGGGACGAGAAGGAAAAAACCCAGGCTTTTGCGTAAGTGTTGTTGTGTATACCAAAATAAGGTTGAATATATTTGAGGGACTTGTTTCTTCAAGAGTGGTCTTCTATTGATAAACACAGAATCTTCTTCAAGTTGCATAGATCGAATTTGAAAATAAAAAGACAAAAGCAGAAAAAAGAACTGAATATAAAAAATACGTTCAAATTTATTTGAAATTTATAACCCATTCCAAGAAAGAATCGGAAACATCATGAATAGCCCTAAATCCATCTTGAAACATATACAGGGTCTTTCACTAGGAAGCTCACCCATATTTATACGGGAAACTACTGAACGTATTTTCATGAAATTCAGCACTTATAAGTATTTCACGATGCTGATGAAATCTAAAATATTTTCAAGGCATGAGCATCTCCGGTTTTTCCGGAAATGACGTCAACTTCCGTTTTTCAAATTACAACACCATTTTTTTATTGCAGAAATAGATTCCTTAGAAAATTTCGAGTTATT
Source organism: Micraspis discolor (assembly GCA_030674115.1). Classification (NCBI taxonomy): domain Eukaryota; kingdom Metazoa; phylum Arthropoda; class Insecta; order Coleoptera; family Coccinellidae; genus Micraspis; species Micraspis discolor. Next base: position 2,864,811 of record JARTUT010000004.1, read on the forward strand.
TTGATGTAACATTTTTCAGTTTTGGTTGGAAAATTCTCTCTGAGCGGGAAAATTCGAAAAAAAAATCGAAAATAGAGCTCCGCTGAAACAAGAATAACTTCCAGGTTTTTGGATGGAAAATTTTCATTTTTGGGATTTTTCAAGATGTAAGATTGATGTATCCACTTTAAAAATCGAAATCGCGATTCATGATACAGGGGGTGAAAAAATCGCTTTCAAAGTTAGGGATGACAAAATCATGAAAAATCAATTTTTTCAAATTAGAACCCCATTTTTTTATGGCAGATATTGAATCTACGTTAAAAAATAATATGAGTGTATGCATCACTTCCTTGCCCTAAAGTGGATATTTTCTGAGTTATTCACAAAAAACTGTTTTCGTCTTGAATTTTCAGCTATTTCTTTTCCCTTCACGCCAAAAAGATGAAATTTTCAGGAACTGTTACTTAAACCATGTTTTAGATTTTACTACCCTAATATGTAAGAGAAAAAATTTACAGGTTGTTCCTAAATAGATGGCGAATTTGGATTCGAATTTGTATCGGAAACCTCTTTATTTCAACTAATCTGCCATCTCTCCAGTGATAAATAAATAATTCCTTATGAACCATATGCAAAAACTTACCATGTTTTACATTCATAAAACATAAAATGCACCCATATAAATTCAATAGGGTACAGCATTTGAAGGAAACTGAATTCGTCAGGAGAACAGAGTGTTGCGAAGCTATGATGATTTCAAGAGAATGAAAACTTTTTGGACTGTATAATTTGGACAGATGAATCTAAATTCACAAAGAATGGTTCTTTCAATAGGCATAACAGTCATTATTGGGATGAAGAGAACCAGGGCCGGATTTAGAGGTGTGGGGGCCCCGGGGCAACAAATAAGTGGGGGCCCCCTAGCCTCGAATTATTTTCAAAATAAAATGGATGATCTTTTAAAGTAGGGGTTTCCTAATTCATTTTATTGAATGTGACTGATCTAGATGAAATTTAATTCGAAGGTCCTCAACTCATGTTAATTTTCAAACTTAATAGGTAGGTACGAAAATTTCTATTCTGAATAATGTTTTTCCTAATTTATAGTACACTTCATTGTGAATCACTATTAATATTACATCCTATAAATGTGGGTTTTAATTAAAAGAACGCAGAACAAGAACATTATTTGTCGATCTTTTAGTGTAAACGAAAACAAAATATCAGCGAGCAAAAACCAGAACTAGGAACTAGAATTCCAGCTCAAGATAGATTGAGCATTCTCAGAATATTCTAAGAACGTAGATAGAACAGCAGAAGAATGATCTTCGCTTCGATCCTCGTCTATTCACACTAGGAGAATTTGATAGAATGGGGATAGAATGAGCATTCGCTCCTCTGATGTAAATCGGCCTTTATCTTTAATATGATTCTATATTCTATCGAAACTAGGATAGATATCTAAGGATAGCAATTTTCAAATAATTTATTTGAGCTTGGAGGCAATGTGGCACTTTCGTCAGCCAAAATAGTGATGACATTCACATTTTCGCTATCACCATGTTGAAAAAGACACTGTTTGTTGTGGATTACGAGATAAAGTTGAAAATACTCACGTCTGGTCTGACCGTAGAAATTCGATAGAATTTCCAGTAGAAGACTTTCGTCTTTTTTTTTCATCATGATTTAATTACATTATAAAAAATATTGAAGGAAAATTTTGTTACTAGTGTTTCCTAGTTGAAATTTAAAATTTTTCCGAATTTTCTTGAGTGGTGGCTCCTTTTTGTGGGGGCCCCTATTTTGTGGAGGCCCCCGGGCAGTTGCCCCTGTTGCCCCCCCCTAAATCCGGCCCTGAAGAGAACAACCACCACTTCAGACAATGGAACTTTCAAGAGACCTGGAGTTTCAATGTTTTTTGCGCCATCAAAAATAATGCAATTCTCGATGTTATCATTTATGATGGGACTTTAACTGGTAAGATAGAACACTACACATGTTTGCATTATTTAAAGAATGTTCTCCCTTAGGAGATAGATATTCTGACATATTGACTCAAATAATTGAGCCGCTCGTACAGAACCATAATGACTTATGGTATCAACAAATGGAGCGCCTCCACACAATTCACTCAATGTGTCAAATATCCTATACAGGCTATTTGAAGATCGATGGTTGGCGAAAAATGGTCCACATCTTTGGCCACCACGTTCTCCCGATTTAACTCCTTTAGACTATTATGTTTGGGGTAGGATAAAAAATATTGTCTACTCAACTCCCCTGACTGATAAAGAGGACTGCATAGAACGAGTCAGAAAATGCGTTCAAGTTTGTTTAGATTTTTAGATTCATAGTTTTGAAACTCAATTTGGTTTTTAAACACTTTTGCAGATTTCTTCCTCCCGATGAAATAAGAAGAACAACGCACGAAGCATTCCTGAGACGTATAAATAAATGTCTAGAAATTAACGGTCAAAACTTTGAGCATCTTCTCTAGTTAAAATTGCGAGAGTTTGCCATGGTTCTCCTAATAGTAACTTGAAGTCGGTTTCAAGAAGGAGTGAAAAATCTACAGCATGGTTCAAATAACAGTTCCTGAAAATTTCATCTTTTTGGCGTGAAGGGAAAAGAAATAGCTGAAAATTCAAGACGATAAACAGTTTGTTTTGAATAACTCAGAAAATATCCACTTTAGGGCAAGGGTGTGATGCATACACTCACATTATTTTTTAACGTAGATTCAATATCTGCCATAAAAAATGGGGTTCTAATTTGAAAAAATTGATTTTTCACGATTTTGTCATCCCTAACTTTGAAAGCGATTTTTACACCCCCTGTATCATGAATCGCGATTTCGATTTTTAAAGTGGATACATCAATCTTACATCTTGAAAAATCCCAAAATGAAAATTTTCCATCCAAAAACCTCGAAGTTATTCTTGTTTCAGCGGAGCTCTATTTTCGATTTTTCTTTCGAATTTTCCCGCTCAGAGAGAATATTCCAACCAAAACTGAAATATGTTACATCAAAATAACTTGAAATTTTCTAAGGAATCTATTTCTGCAATAAAAAAATGGTGTTGTAATTTGAAAAACGGAAGTTGACGTCATTTCCGGAAAAACCGGAGGTGCTCATGCCTTGAAAATATTCTAGATTTCATCAGCATCGTGAAATACTTATAAGTGCTGAATTTCATGAAAATACGTTCAGTAGTTTCCCGTATAAATATGGGTGAGCTTCCTCGTGAAAGACCCTGTATATGGGACATTATTGATGAGATGAGGTGTTGTTTTTCTGCATATCCACATTCACACTTGCGCTTGGAACAGAGTTCCATTTGGATAGCATGTCTTTGGTACGACCATGAGATCTTCTCAAACGATTAAGAACTGCCCAAATTATTCTAGGAAAATCAAAACCAGGAATTTTTTGAAAGATCAGAAATGAGATACTAATTTAACATTTCATGAGTTCAATCTTCCACAATTCTTCATCGCTAAAATTCATATTGGAAAACGTATTATACCATAATGGATCACGCGACTTCAATCTTGGAATTCTATTTTGTGGAATGTATGAAATAATTGGAAATAAATTGGAAATAATTATATTTGCTCCAAGAACTCAGAGCTGCAGTCTGTCTGCAAATATGGGGAGGTACAATATTAGACAAAACTGTAACCAATGAACCAACCGGTGTAGATCTTATGGTGCCAGTAATTATTCTCATAGATGTATTCAATTGTGCATCGATTTTTTTGTGTATGTGCACTGTTGAACAAAACAGAGCAACAATACTCAGCCAGCTGCAGATAAGACTAAGGCTAAAGATGCTGTGCGAAGAGATGATCCAGCTAATTTCTAAAGAATATTATTCCTAGTTTTCAGTTTCAAGCTCAGATCATCTAAGCCTTGTAATTGAGAGATGAATCTAATTCAACCCCTTAGTATTTAGGATAGAAATTATGTTCGATAGGAGAATCATTGATAGTTACAGTTAATTTCCTAGTTATAAAGATTACAAGTTTAACTTTTTGAGTAGGTGCGTTTCTTTTAGGGTGTTAACCTTCAATAGGATATGAGCGATCATCAGCAGAATCTTTTTATAGTCATATTTTGACTTCAAAACCTAAAGAAATATTAAAAAATGCGATAAGTAGAGCTTCGAGTGAAATAGCTTATTTGAGATTTGTTGCCTTAAAGGTGTGGCCAATCACAGAGCGGCATTCGAGCGCGGCCAGTCGCGCTGTGATTGGACGACTGCCGCGCGCGGCAGTGTCTGTTACCATCCGAGCGTTTTTATTGTTCGTTCATCGGTAATTGTGTGTGGACGTATTTTATCAAGTAACATGGATAACGAAACTGCTGTTCAGTTAATTGAAATATATGGCTCCCATGGTCCATTATGGGATACTAGGTGCAAAGAATATCAACAATAATAATATATTTCATTGTGTCATCAATACGAAATAAAAAGCGCGGCGTGTCCCGGACGTGCCGCTCAGTACTGCCGCGCAAAAGGTCTAAACTAGTTACGCGGCAAATTTGCGTCCAGCGAATGCCAGCGCAGCTACCGCGCAATTTGCGCGATGTGTTTGGACAAACCTTTACATAAAGGGAAGTGCAAATCTAAAGTTGTTGATTGTTAATTGGTTTTTCTTATAAGTAAATTAGCAAAAATACTCATCTCACACTTAAAATGAAAGCTTTTTCTTATCAAAACAGAGTAATAAGGAAATCTCAATAAAAACATTTCAAACCATGGAAAAAATTTTGTTCTCGTTGTTCCTATTTTATAGAATAATGAGCTCATTCAAGATAATCCCTCCCTGATCACCATTAACGGAATTGACAGCAAAAGAAAATGATTTTCAAGTGGCAAAAAGTGACAATATCAACTTTCATATAAATCTACAAAAACTTAATGAAAAGCGACATGGGAGAATCAGGAAATCGCAATAAAAACATCCGTTTTTAATAGAATGTGTAACTTTCTGGGTGCCCTTCAATGTGATTGATGCAAAATAATGTCCTGTATGCATTTAAAACATAATACATATCATCAACGGTAGATGATGTTTAAATGTTTCTTATGATTCCTTTGAGGACTATATCAAACTCATCATAAATTTTATCTTTTAATTTTCATTTTATTTCATTGTATTTAAAGCAATTATATCTAATAATAATAAAAGAAAATTTGAAAAAAGTTGAGATTATTTTCGTGTCAATAAAGTGTCTTAATTTTCGTAAACATATGTTATTTTAGTTCATGGGGATAAGTATATCATTATTCACTGATGTTATTGATTGAGAGTTGAAACTTCATAAAAAGAATCTCTCAACCTTAGCTTGGGCAATTTTTTTATTCAGTTATTTATATTTAGTGTGAATACTTCACAGGTGACCAATATAATTGAGGTATCATGTCGTGAACATAAATACCAATGTGGACAATACTATCTGATCTAATTGAATGAAGTTTCATCGATATTGCGTCACGATATAATTAAATTAAAACGAGAAATATGTGAAAATTAGACTTTAGTTTCCCAAATTGAAATTGTCATAGTTCCTGAATTTTGAAGAACGACGCATGTTTTCAAAATATCTTTTAAGGAAATTTCATGGTGGATTAATTTGTTTCTTTTTATCTGAAAACTTCAATGATTCCTCAAGATAAACAGATTTAAAATTGAAAAAAAATTTCATAAAGTACTAAATTTACCGTGTAGATAAAGCAGCTCTTCAAATCACTCAAGTGACACATTTCTCAACACTTTCTTCTTGAAACTCCTGGAAAACGCTAAAAAACCGACACTCAAAACCTGAATCCGAGTACTGGAGGAACAGCATACTTTCGCGCTAAATTCACAGAGGTCCAGATGAGCAAAAAAGGGTTCTCTTTGGTGGTAACAACCAAGATTAGAACTTCTCAAGACCAATTTTCACCGTACACTGGTTGTAGTATAAAGTATCACTATCAATCGAGATCAACCACCGGTGTCATTTGATCTCTTCAGATCAGATCGTTGTCCGATACTGCATGTCGATGACTGAATTAGTCCAACGTTGACGAAGTGACCGAGCCACCCCCTCACCCTTGGGGGTGTCATCTTTTGTTTCACATGCAGAGTGTATGTGTGTGTTACGGGCGGAGATACTTGATAGGGGTGAAGATCGGAGATTTTGAAGGAGAGATGATTTTTTTTAAAGAATGAGTAAACTATTGGAAAAGACTTAGCTACATGCATGAATTAATTATTTCTATACTAAATTACATACATTTTAAATTGTTTACAAATTGAACACCATATAAGTTTACTACCAATAAGCTTCACAATTTGTAAATAATAGTTATTTGTGCAAACAGTTCGGAAAAGCATGATTTTTCGTAAGGAGCGTATTTCTGAGCAACGAGTTACGAAAAATAGTGTTTCCCAAAGTATTGAACACAATATTTTTCTTGATTTGAAAACGATGTGACTATTTGAATTGAAATCAAAAGAATCAATACGCCCTTATAAGCGTCAAGTGAAGAAAGATTGACATCTTGAACTATACAAATTTACTGGCTTCTTTAAAAAATATTCTTAAAGTTAACAGCCTAAAAAGACAATTTTTTTAGTACAGAAAACATTGCCCATTTTTTAAAGAAGTAAAGAATCACAAGCAAATGGCAGAAATGTTTAATGTTGCACAACAAACAATTTCTTACCGTTTTAATGCCTTGGGAAAATATGGAAAATGGGTGCTACATGAATTGAATGTAAGACGGTAAACCGAAAATAAACTTGTGAAATTTTGCTTCAAAGACACGAAAGATAATCGGTTTTGTATCGGATTATTACTGGCGATGAAAAATGGATTTATATTAAGAATCCTAAACGGAAAAAATCATGGGTTAATACAGGATAACCACCAACATCGACTTTAAAACAAGATTGATTAGGTAAGAAAACAATTTTGTGTGTTTGGTGGGACTAGAAAGGTGTGGTGTAGCACGAGCTCCTAAAACCTGGTGAAACCGTTAATACTGATAGCTTCCTACAATAAATGATCAATTTGAACTATGTATTGATCGAGAAAAGACCAGAATGGGCTAGAAGACAAGGCAATGTAATTTTGCTCCATGACAATGCACATCCGTTCAGGATACAATCAAAACACTTGGCTGGGAGCTGCTACCCCACCCGCCGTATTCACCAGACTTGTCTCCTTCTATTCGACTACTATTCGTTTTCATCGATGAGACACGCATTGGCTGAGCATCACTTTGATCCCTAGAAAGGGCTTTTGACGGTAGAAATCGCATCGAAACTGTTAAAAATATATCAACCTAAGGCCATCAAATGTTCAGCATGATAGATTTTTTGTCAAATATTTGAATGGGAGATGTGAAGCGTAACTTGAAAGTATTAACAGATCTGGAAATTTGCCGAAAAGTATCGCCCAATTTTAAAAGTCCCAAATATTCATTATAAACTGGTCGACTACACTGCTTGCGGATTCTGGAGCTGATTTGCTCAGAATCAAACAGCATGGAGCATGGAAGTCTAATACGGTTGGTGAAGGTTACGTGGAGAATTCCATAAGTTCAAGTTGTTTATTCGTACAATGATTTTCACAATCAATGGCGAAATTTACTTCACATCAGCAGCTGCGAAATATTTTTTTGGTAAGAGTAACACGTTTCAAAACGTCGATGAGTTTGGAAAAGTGTCACTCTATTTGTAAAATAAAAAAATCTATTTAATCATAGGATTACTACTCTAATTATAAAATTTCTTGAAGGCTTTCTACAGAGTTAAGCTATCGATCTATTTACTCCTGACCAGTGCAGAACAAAACGTTTTTTCAAAATTTGTTAGAGATGCTTAAGTGTGCTTGACCGTGATATCGTCTAGAGTAGTTATATCTTGACTTATCGAGAAGTGCTGTGTCGTCCTCAAATCTTATCATTTCGTTGAACAACTTGGGTAGCTATAAGGAAATCTTTTGGTACTCCAGTCTTTGACAAGTGAGATTCGAATATAGCAGAGGATTTTTCTCTCATGCCTCAGTTATGGAGCATATCTGACAGAATGTCATGTTGATCGCTATAAAAAGCTTAACAAATGTCGATGCAGAAGAGTTCAAGATCCTAACCACTGTTATATCCTTCAATTGTCCCATCTATTTCATCGAGTGCGGTAGTAGTTAACTGCCTATATTTGAAACATTTTGAGCTCTACAGGCATTCAGAGCTACCTCAGGAAGAAATTGTCAAAGAAATAACAACAACTTTATTCCCGAAGTATAAAAAACAAAAGGGCAAAGAGAGCAAAGCAGATTACATTCCAAAATTCATATTATCATAAATGTATTAATTATATCTTCTCCTCTGGTTGCTGTAGCCTTTTCAGTTTCAGATTGGAGGTTCTTCAGATATTTTGGAAAAACATTTCAAGAAAATTTGTTCGGAAATGTCAGATGAACTTGAAGCTATGAAATTTAAAGTGTCTCATCGTTTTCTGTGAACATTTTACAAACTGAACATTTTACTGATCCGAGTATCGTTCCCTGAGGAACACCACCATTATATTAGGTATCGCTGGAATTATAGCTGTCCTAGATCAGTTCCTTATTGGAGAATGGGTTCGCCGCCTTCAGAATCACAATAGGCCGGTATTTGTACAGTCATCGCCTTTATATACTATATCTTATGGTCGAAGTGATTTCATGCATATTAGTTCCCTCTGAAAAAATATTTTTATTAGTTTTTCAATTTGAGCAGCTCTTTTGATGGAACTCAGTCGCAGCACCCATACACACATCGAATAAATAAAAAATAATAATTCTTCGACACACGTGTGTTTTTTGGGAACATTTGTATCGAAAATAGTGTAAAGCCTGAACAACCTGTATATTAATTCCAAATTAAAGAGAACAATATTGTTTATTCATTCAGGCTTGGTATTAGTCAATACGCCAAGCTTGCAATATATTTTGTAGGACACCAATCCGAGTTCAATGAATTCGGAATAGGAGAGAATCAATCGAATAAAGATATCCAAATGATCAAGTAGTTATTTATTCATTACATGGCGATCCTGCCCAAGAAAAATAATTTTTTGGAAAGTTAACAACTACGTGGTACGTACCTATATTGTGATTCAATAAGTTGAAAAGTTGCCGATTACATAAATGGTGATCGTAAAAAATTCTTAAATTGAAAATGGGATCTTCCCACTCGAAGGACACGAAACAAGACGTGACGGAAAATGGTGCAGTAAATTCAAATTTCATAGTGCAGGAGAGCGAATACAACATCACGAAAGATGTTAAGATTGTAATGTTCCTTATACTGGCAATACTGGTGATGGATATGGTTTTCAAACTGTATAAGGCTCACAAGAAAAATATGGAGAGACGCATTAGAAGGAACCTCAACGTATCCCTGGGTTCTGTTGCACAAGTATAGACAAGAGTGCTACATGACTACATGGTGTGAGTGAACTATTCAGGAACAACAATAAGGTTTTGTACTCAACATTCCCTATACCTATTGTTAAAGAAATTAATTGCTGACTCTTATTTTACCTATGTTGAATATCCAATTAACAGTTCTATGTTTAAGGTCCGAGGATGGAAAAACCATCATAGATATTACAATTATTGCGTATTGGTTATAGTATAATATAGTAAGTAATATGCCCACCGATGTCACAGGCTCATGAACACTAAAAACAAAGAGCTGAATTTAAAGTTAGATCAGGTAACAGTTTCATTTTGAAAATACTAGCAAAATAATTTTGAAGAAAGAAGTCCCTAAAACAGAGGCAACAAGGGCAGATATTAGAGATAACCTGGTAAGTTCATTCAATGACTTAACTCAGATTTTGAGAGACACTTGGGATACTTTAGATAACGTCGATAAACAAATTTGCAAAACTTCTTTCCTTAATAGTAGAGATAAAGTAGTACGCTCATTTCAAGTACTGGGAGTCAAGATTAAAGTTCCAACTTCATGCCTAGAAAAGATTGATCCACTAGTTTTAGACGAGGACTCAGAAGTAAAAAACTCATTTGAAATTATGGCCACTGCAGAAAGTGAATTTTTCAATTTGGCAAGTAAATTACTTCCTAATCAATTCGACGGCAAAATTGAAAATTTACGTTCATTTCTGGATGCATTAGAGCTCTTGAAAAGCATCTGTACCAACGGTCAAGGTAATGCAGTTGCATTTATCAAAACACGGTTAACAGGAAAGCTCGCGATCTGATCACCGAGGAAAATGACATTGATGATATAATTTCAAAATTGAGGAACGGAATAAAAGGGGAAAGCTCTCGTTTATTATCAGCCAGACTTTCGAGCTGTAGACAAAATCACAAAGACCCTGCTAGTTTTGCATCCGAAATAGAAGTTTTATCGGAAAAACTACAAAAGGCGTATATAAGCGAGGAGTGCCCAGAGAAGTTGCAGAAAATTACTCTGTGGAAGCCACGGTACGCTCACTCATGCAAAATTCTAATAACGAACGAGCAAAATTAGTCGTTGAAGCTGGTTCATTTAAGTCGGTACAAGAAGTTTTATCGAAATTTGTGAGTGCTTCGAACAATCAACCCCAAAACAATGTACTTTATTTCGGGCAATATAGGCGTCCTAGGCGAGGTTTTTCAAATCGGCGTGATATTGGAAACAGGTATAATCAGAATTACCGTCAAAATAATAACAATCCCTCAGAACAAAATACCCGCAATCAAAATCGTCGTGGTCACTCGAGAGGGTACAGACGATATGGAAATGCTACTAGACAGGTAAGGTATCTCGAAAATATCGACGATAATAATTCGGAAAACCAATCGGTCCCCAACGGGTCCGATTGGGGAAAATCAAAGCAACACAATGAATTAGATAATGTCTTTTCTATCAATTTGTCACTGTCAAATATAGTTATTCTTACGACTCAAATGACAGGAATGGAAAATATGTATTTTGTCGACACAGGTGCTGATATTTCAATTTTCAAAAAGGGAAAAATACGGTCAGACATTTTAGTGGATAATTCAAAAGCGAGTAACCTTCGAGGAATTACGGATGAACTCACCAAATCATTGGGTGTTGTAGAAACTTACATTTCAGTCGAAGAATACGATCTAAAACATGCTTTTCACGTAGTCAACGACGATTTTCCGATACCAGGTGACGGAATTTTGGGTAGAGATTTTCTTGCAAAGTATAACGTTGCTATCGATTACGGCAATTGGACTATGAGAGTCAGGGTGGACGAATACCAAATAACTATTCCAATTTTGAATGGCCCCGCAGAAAATCAAGTTTTCATTCCAGCTCGATGCGAAGTTGTTAGAAACATTCGCTGTTTAGACAATATAACCGAGGATCAGTTAGTCATGAATAAGGAACTTGCACCCGGAATATTCGTAGGAGAACCATAATAACACCATCTAATAAACTTGTTCGCATAGTAAATACAACATTAGAAGATGCCCTGGTCGACACTTCCAAAATTCAGACAAGAAATTTGAATGAATTCTATATTTACAGTGTAGAAAAGGAAAACATTGATCGAATTCCACAGTTAATGAGTGAACTCAATTCAGATATACCGGACTATGTCAAAGAAGATGTACTATTACTTTGTTCGGAATTTTCGGATATTTTTGGTTTAAAAACGGATATACTAACAACAAATAATTTTTATTCTCAAAAGCTCAAAATGACAGACAATACACCAGTTTATATAAAAACTATAGGCTGCCCTATTCTCAAAAAAAATGAAATCAATCGGCAGGTCCAAAACCTCTTAGATAACAGAATTATCGAACCGTCTTTTTCAGCTTACAACAGTCCGTTACTGCTTGTCGATAAAAAGTCAACTTCCGGTAAGAAATATCGGTTAGTGGTAGATTTTAGGGTGTAAATAAGAAGCTTGTTGCTTGGAAATTTCCTTTACCACGAATTTCGGATGTACTTGACAATCTTGGTCGCTCAAAGGTCTTTTCAGTCATCGATCTTTTGAGTAGTTTTCATCAAATTCCTTAGATGAGGAATCGAGAGACATCACGTCATTCAGTGTTGATTCTCAATCATACCGATTTACAAGACTTCCTTTTGGTTTATCAGTCAGTCCAACTAGTTTTCAAAGAATGATGTCTATTGCCTTTTCCGGATTGAGCCCCGAAAAAGCATTTCTTTATATGGATGACTTGATAGTTATAGGATGCTCCGTTCAACATCATATGAGTAATTTGCGAAAAGTATTCGAAACGTGTAGGAAATTCAACCTAAAGCTGAACCCTGCAAAGTGTAATTTTTTCAAAAAATGAGGTAACATTCTTAGGTCATAAAATAACAGATAAGGGAATTCTTCCGGACGAAGCAAAATTTGAAGTCATTAATAAATACCCTATACCAAAAAGTAGTGAAGAGATCAAAAGATTCGTTGCTTTTTGTAATTACTACCGCAGATTTATTCCAAATTTTGCAGAAATATGTCATCCTCTGAATACGCTCACTAGAAAACGGACACAATTCCTTTGGACCGAGGAATGTCAAAATTCTTTCGAAAATTAAAAAAGCATTGATTTGTCCACAAATTCTGCAGTATCCGGATTTTTCCAAACCATTCATACTAATTACAGATGCTTCCGAGACCGCGTGCGGAGCAGTGTTATGTCAAAATTTCGACGGTAATGAACTTCCAATAGCGTACGCTTCGAAGACATTCAGTAAGGGGAAAAACACAAACCCACAATCCTGAAGGAATTAACAGCAGTTCATTTTGGCATTAAGCATTTTAGATGTTATCTATACGGAGCTAAAAAATTTTTAGTAAAACTGATCATCGACCACTAGTTCACCTTTTCTCAATGAGAGATCCTTCTTCCAAATTGACGAGAATAAGATTAGACTTAGAAGAATATAATTTCGAAATTGAATATGTTAAAGGAGAAAACAACGTGATTGCAGATGCCCTGTCACGCATAACTATAGAGGATCTGAAAAAGCTAAACGCTGATAACTCACAAATACTAGCAGCAACTAGGTCAATGTCAAGGTCAAGTTATAATAAAAGTAAAACTGATTCTTCAACAATATCATCTAACATTACTACACCCGAGTGTCGTGTTCGGGAGGCGTTGAATAATTTCGATGTTTTGAAATTACCACAAGTACAATTCACAATCTCGCGAGATCATATTACAATAACAATCATTCATAAAAGAAAGAAGAGCGCTCTCACCTTGTTTTTAATCACTAACGGCAAAATTCCTGTGTTAGCACAAATTTTGTCTGAGCTGAATCGTTTCGCCAGTGAGAAAAAATTGGGTCAATTAAGAATGAATTTGAAGGATGCCTTATTTACACAGTGCACTGTAAATGAATTTAAGGAAGTAGGTCAAAATATTTTGAAAAATGTTGAAATTGTACTTTGTAGCCCGCGAAGAGTAATTAAGGATAAAGAAGAACGACATCAATTAATGACAAAATTTCATGACAATCCTGTCTACGGTGGTCATAGTGGACAGAAAAGACTGCTCAAAAATTGAAATCTCACTATTTTTGGAAAGGCATGTCGCGTGACGTAGCTAAATACACAAGAGAGTGTCATAAGTGTCAAATCAATAAAAAGGTAAAGGTCATATAGAACCACTAGTCTTGACTCCCACACCGCAAAGAGCTTTTGACATTGTATCCATTGATACAATAGGTCCTTTTCAAAAATCAAACATTGGAAATTCTTATGCAGTAACTATTCAATGCGAACTGACGAAATATGTAACCATCATACCAATTGTCAATAAAGAAGCCAAAACTGTGGCGAGGGCAATAGTAGATGACTTTGTTCTGATATACGGCCCCATGAAGGAGGTTAGAACTGACATGGGCACCGAATATAAGAGCGAAGTATTCACAAATGTTATTAAATTGTTAAATTCGGGTCATAAAACCTCAACAGCTTACCACAGCCAAACTATAGGCGGTTGTGAAAGGAATCATCGTGTTCTAAATGAGTTTATACGGATGTATGTGAACGAAACAGTTACAGACTGGGATATCTGGACCAGACATTTTGCATTCTGCTATAATACTACTCCAAGTACTTATCATAACTATACACCTTTTGAACTAGTCTTCGCAAGGAAAGCAAACCTAGATACTGAATTGTTCACAAAAGTTCGCATAGATCCAGTATACAATCTTGATGCCTTTGACCAGGAAACTCGTTACAGACTTCAGTTTGCCTTGAATAGAACTAAAAATTTCCTAGACAAAGTAAAGAAGGAGCGGAAATCAAAATTAGACCAAAAATCAAACAATTTAAGTTTGGTTCCCGGTGATCTCGTGCTGACGTCAAACGAAGATAGAAAAAATTGAATTCATGGTTTGACGGCCCTTCAAAGTAATTGAAACACAAGGTGTCAACTGCACAATTGAGGATGACAAGGGTAGGCATATTACCATGCATAAAAATAGAGTGAAAAAATATTTCCCTGCGCAGTAAAGAGGTATACCTATTGACTATTTTATTATGTCCCCGACGGTTGCAACCACCCTATTGATGAACTTTTGTGTTATTGATTAAATTACTACTTATCATGTTATTTTATTATTTAGGTATAATTGTAGGGTTATAACAATCTCTAGTTTTAGTTGAAGCGATACCTTATTGTAGTAGATAGTTAATAGTGATTCTAGATGTAGCAGAGTTGTAATATGTACCTAGTTATGTCTTTTGTTATGTCTTTATTCCTTAATTTGATTGCTTGTTTCACAATTCACATTCCTGGATGTCCTTACAATCGGCCGTTGTAACGGACATCTTCAGGAAGGGGAGGTGTAAAGCCTGAACAACCTGTATATTAATTCCAAATTAAAGAGAACAATATTGTTTATTCATTCAGGCTTGGTATTAGTCAATACGCCAAGCTTGCAATATATTTTGTAGGACACCAATCCGAGTTCAATGAATTCGGAATAGGAGAGAATCAATCGAATAAAGATATCCAAATGATCAAGTAGTTATTTATTCATTACAATAGGTACATATTCACCGATGTTAACATTATTTGGGAAAATTATGCTTGAAACTAATCATAAATTGCAGCCTTGCACCTTGCTGACATCTAAAATCAGTACCACTTTACTCAATTGGTGATTATGACCAAAATGAAACCCATGGTGATGGTCTGACAAGAAAACGTCACCTGTTGAAATGTTGTTCAAATAATATTTCTCTTTTTGTTATGGGAATCAAAAATAATATTATATTATTTCGATATATTTAAATTGCTGATAGATGAAAAAGATGACAGGTTAACATCTCACTATGCCTTCCTTGATATAATGAAGAATATCTCCACATTCTCGATCGATAAAGTTGCGAAGCGAAGAGCACCGCCCTAACCTAAGGGTTGTTGGGACCTAAAGTAGGGGAGGAATGCAAGCTCCTCCCACGTCTTTTGTGATTGGACAACACCTTGCCCGTCCAATATGATGTTCTGGAGCATCAGAATTTAAGCTATTCAAGGCGAATTTTACTGTAATTGAGCATTCATCAAAATGTTATCCGTCAGACATAAATCCACATAATAACTAGTTCTAAGAATGAATCAGATATCACATTGATAAGAATGAAGGTATCTAGAGCTAGGGATTATTCCCTAGGCTTTCATGTTATACAACGAATTGTATGGCACCCCGTCAGCATACCCAGCTAACTTCAATCAATGGTTGTTACTGTTTAATTTTAATAATTAGTGAAAAACATTGTTAGTTGCTTTGTTTTAGCTAACAGTTGGGTATTTCATTTCGATATTTGGATTCATTTCATGCTTTGCGTTTCTGATTTCGAGTTCATGATATGACAGTTTTCTTTTCAATTTTATCTACCCGCAGAAACCTAAAAACCGAACATTTAAAAAAAAGTGGGCCTACAATCCTAGTCCGGTCAAGTTAGACCAAATAACAGAGGTGAGGTTACCAAAATTCGCGTAGAGCTGAAAGTTGGTAGAGATGGTCAGGATACCATTAGAAAGAAAGGGTGAAAAGTCTCCAAAAATCCCATTGTTGCTAAAAAAGTTATTCAAGGTCAAAGGTCGCGAAAATAGGTTTTTGGCTTTTTTCAGCCAAACGGTGAGTTTTATCATAAAAATAGCTCAGACATAAATTGTAGATCGTGCAATTATCTACAAAAATTGTCTCAATACTTTTTTTCGTGAGAGTCACCGTTTCCGAGATATGAGCGAAGAAAGTTGTATGCTCCATAAAATGCGTAAGTACGCCACGTTCATTCGTCACTGGCGCAGTAACGCGAGTTGAATTCTTTTTATTTCGGTATATTAACTTTAAAAAAATCAATCATCATCTGCATTTTACAGGAGAGGTAAAACGTCTGTTTTGAAAATGTTTGAGAAACAAGATTTACTTGATTGTGCCGAAGTTTTTAAAAATAATAAGTCTACTCCAAAAGACATAATCATTCATGGAATTCGCTTTCTTCTTGCCATGTACGGAGCTCCAAAAAAAATTACCTACATTGATAAGTTCCGTTACGTGTCTTTTGTCAAAAATACTCGTAACAAAAAGCAAGTGCAATTGGCTTCTCTTCCTCCAACCTCGGCTTCTGCACAACATCTTCTTCGGGTATATTATCAAGTTCAAGTGTGGCTTGGTAATCAATTAGACCCAAAAGACTGGGGTTGGATGTTGATTGATAATGCATTAGAACCTGTCCAAACTTTACTTCCACCTGCACCGGAAAAACTCCTCAACACCATTTTTTGCAATTGTAAAAAAGGATGTAATGCCAAATGTGGCTGCAAAAAAGTTGGGTTGTTTTGTTCCTTAGCCTGTAAAGTTGTCAAGGCCAGCTTTGTTCTAATGCTGAATCTCCATTAGAAGAGGACTCATTTCATATAAACGACGAGACATCCGATCCATCGCTTTTGGACGAGTTTATTTTCACTCAGCTCGAAGAAGAAGACGAAGAACAAGAAGAAACAGATGTAATAAATGATTATAATTCGGACCAATAATTTTATCACATTCTTTACAATTAACGACAATTTTTTTATTATTTATTAGTACAGATCGGTTCGTGGAATAGGCCTACCGGGGAAACCACGTTAAAAAAACGCGTCAAGTACACTACCTCACAGGTGACGTGGAAACGTGTGCATTTTATGGAGCATACAACTTTCTTCGCTCATATCTCGGAAACGGCGACTCTCACGAAAAAAAGTATTGAGACAATTTTTGTAGATAATTGCACGATCTACAATTTATGTCTGAGCTATTTTTATGATAAAACTCACCGTTTGGCTGAAAAAAGTGAAAAACCCATTTTCGCGACCTTTGACCTTGAATAACTTTTTTAGCAACAATGGGATTTTTGGGGACTTTTCACCCTTTCTTTCTAATGGTATCCTAACCATCTCTACCAATTTTCAGCTCTATGCGAATTTTGGTAACCTGGTATGTATACTTTGACCGGACTATCCACAATTCCACACATTTATTTATACTGAAATTATGAGCCCAAAAAGTTGAATGCAGGATTTTTAGGGTGGAGAGATGAAAAAATATGGGCAAACGTATGCCTTCGATGGACAAACGACCTTGAAATTTTGAACAAAATATTTAGGGTGTCAGCTTCACGTAACTGGAAAACAAACGCATAGGAGCTCCTGGTCAGTGCTTTGAATTTTTTTATAATAATGGAGCTGTTTGTAATAAATAGGATTTTCATTGATTATCATCAACATACCACATTAGTGAATGTGATATAAATTACCGTGATGTGGCCCCCATATGGTGACCGAAAAGGGTGAAATGGTGGGATCCCATCATCCGGTTTGTTCCGAACGCCCGGAATTGGTAACCGAAGTCGAAGTAAATCAGCCCGACTTCCCCATGTATCTGTTCTTTCACAGGTATTCCACTCGATATGATATGGGGTTCGATTTTACATGGGAATTTATTGACGTTATATGTTTTGAGAATATTTTCCCAGGTAATCTGTCTGTTCAATAAAACAATCAATATTGACTTTTATGGAAGAATTGCATGCAATAATGTGTACTTAATCATGGATAATTCCACTAGTGCTTAAAATTTTCCGGATTATTTTGAGGAACGAATGGTATTTGGGGAGAATATTTCATGAATGAAAAATATGTTTCATATTGGTTAGTCCAAAGTCGAATGATACGAATAAATTGACATTACATAAAGAAGTTGTCTAGAATATTTACCAAAATATTATTTTCATTTATTATTATCGATTGTATAACAAAAAATACAATTGTGGTAAGTATTATTGTTGATCATAATTTTATTTTGATATGCTGATGTTGACGCTGATACTGTTGCGGCTTGCTTTAGAAACTAAAGTCATATGTTGTTGAAGTGGTACTTTTTTATTTTCTCTTAATTGTTCAATAATATTTTGTGGTGATCCATTTGTAAATAGCTTGATATTGATTTTGTATTCGAATAACACGTTATTTTTATCAAATTTTGGTCTGTTTAGGCCTGAAGGGAATGATTTGTGATTTTTTCTTATGTATAGGCCATTTTCATGTGCTACATTTTTCGTTCAAGATGGGATTTTGTTTATTCTTACAGGGCTGTTTCTGTACTAGTTTCCGGATCTTTGCCAATACGAGGGTTGCCTTTTATATTTCGGAATTGGACAAGCCTAGTGTTGCAATCTGCCAACTGACAGCTCTATCGTAAAGCTTGACATTTTTGAGGTTATACGTAGTCAAAACGTTTTGACCTACGACCGCTATTTGTGTTGTTTACATTAACTTAAAAGATTCATCTCGCCCAAAAAAATGGAATTGAATAGTGAACATTTTATTATTTTTGTTATCGCTGTTCTTCCTTAAAATCTCATTAATTGATTCGCATTCAGCAATAATATGGCAGATGGGCGGGGCTTACGTCTAATTGTCATCGTTGATTTGTTTAAGTCCATATAGACGTATCTATTGATACTAAAAGAAAGAACCTATTATCACTAAGTACAAAATTTGTATAAAATGCAATCAAAACAAAGCCATTTTAGGCCGAATTTTCCATAGAACCCCTATCCTAAGATTTTCTGTATGCAAACTTCCGTACCTGTATCTTAGCTGGTACTTACAGGTGCTGATATGTACATAGGCAATTGATTTCGAATATCACAAAAAATCAATAAACATAGGTATTTAGTTTTTGTTATATTTCCTTAAAATCTCATAAATTCAATCGAATTTAGCAATAAGATAGTGGATGGGCGGGGCTTGAGATATAATTGTCATCATTGACATGTTTGAGTCACTCTAGAAGTAGCTTTTGTTACTAACAAAACAATGACGACAACCAGGTTTCTGATTAATCACACGCAATATCTCGCTCTAGTATTGAATCCTTGTGTTTTCGGTATATTATATCTTTGAATTGGCATTTTAAAGTTTCAAATTATTTGTGAGGGCATATTTCTCCCTTCGCGCTCTCAGGATTCTACTGAAAGTGTTTAATTTTTCTGAATCTATGAAATGAAAATTAAAAAACAATCGTGATAATATGAATGTGCACTTTGAATATTTAATTTTTTTTTATAGTAGCATCTTAACGTGAAGAGACGCAGACTTTCTGATCTAAAGAGATTCTTCCTGAGGGCGCCCTTGTTTGAGGAAGCGGTTGATGCTTCCAAAACGTTTTTTTTTTAATATCTGATTGCTTCGAAAACCGTACACAAAATTGTGACGATCGTCATAAGAAATATTTTGAAAATCAATAAAGCCATTTACGACCATAAATCTTTGTTTTTTACCAGACCCTGAAATATAATTGATGATCCTCGTAAAAAGTATGTCGGTTTTTTAAAATCTGAGACACCCTGTATAAATCCATTTGAAGTAGGTAAAAATTAGGATTTGAATGAAAAACTCTGGTTTGAGATTGGCTGTATAATACTATACCTTATATGCTATTTCTTTCCGACACAACAGTAGGGGTTGATGTTCTATTTTTACACAAAGTCATGTCGTTAAGTTAATTATTGATCAGTAATTGTAAGGATTCCAGAAGCTCACGGTAAGGCTTCCTACGCAGCAAGGGGATGACTACACCAACGTCTATTATATTATTTCTTATATCCAGACCATACAGAGTGTCCATTGAATTACCCACATATTTATAAGGCTTCTCACAAAATACTACGTTTTTGAATAAATTCAGTGTTCAAATACCTTAGCATACACAATCAATGATTGAATTTTAAGGTAATTTCATAAAATTCATACGAGGGTTGCCTTTTATATTTCTGAATTGGACAACCCTAGTGTTGCAATCTGCTTGACAATTTTGAGGTTATAAGTAGTCAGAACGTTTCGACATACGAGCACTATGTGTTGTTTACAGTAATGTAAAAGATTCATCTCTCCCAAAAAATGGAACTAAATTGTGAACATTTTTGTGTGATTATTTTTTACAATTTTCGACGTGGATTAACTCTAGAACAGTGCATCGATGAACTTAATTCAATTTTTGACGATGAAGCTGCATTAAAGACCAGTGTTTATCGATGGTATGGTGAATTCAACCGAACGAATTTCGTGAAGGTCCTACAAAACCAGTTGTTGTTCCGAAAGCCATTGATGCAGTGCGCCAACAGATAATGCAAGATCGTTATATGACCTATCGTAAGATTGAAACAACCATAGGCATTAGTGGTACCAGCATACATTCAATATAGCATGAATATTTGACCGTCAAAAAAATTTGCTCGCGTTGGATCCCACACAATTTGTCAATCGCACAAAAAAGGCTCCTGCCGATTGGTAGAAAGAAATGCTCCAAACATACGATCGTGGGGCTTCGAAGCACGTCTAAGACATCGTGACAGCTGATGAATCGTGGATTTGCGCGTATGAGCCTGCAAGTAAACAGCAGTCGACTGTATGTGTATTTCTAGATGAGCCAAATACAACAAAAGTTGGTGGACCACGAAGCACTTGAAAGCAAATGGTCACCCGTTTTTTTCGAAAAAACTGGACATGTCGCAATCATACTACTAGAACAACGCATAACAGTCAATTGTACATAACCATTTGTTTGCCAGTTCTCATTCACATTCTACAAAAAAGAATTTTGAATGTTATAAAGGAAATATCTTCACCTTATCAAAATTTTATGAAATCGACAGAATCTTTCGTTTCATGAGAGAACTCTTGATAATCCTCCCATAGCAGGACAGAGCCCATTTAAGTAATTGTAGTGGTTTTTCAGAACAACTGAAGGAGCTTAACTGTCTGCTAATCGCCCATCTAAATTAAATTGTCGGTGTTAAATATCACAGGGGCACGTGTGTGGCACACGACCAACCCTCCTGCTGGTAAATCCCACTGAGTAAACATGTCCAGGGATCTCCAGGCAATGTTTAATCAAGTGGCCCGGGTGGAGTGTTATCAATGATGCGATGAATTTGTTCTTTGCAGGTTGATCCGCTGTTGCCAAGTTGAAATTCCACAAAATATGTGATTTAAATAGGGTTTACCAACGTTCTAACCTCAAATGTGTCAAAATGACCGCTGTACGAAAATCAAATTATTGCTGATATTAAACGCTGTATTATTTCATCATTTCTGTAATGAAAGTTTTGAGGTAAACCGATTGCGTATTCATTTCGACTTTGTTTCTTCTGTTGAAAGATTGTTTAAGAAAAATGGAAGACTGTTCAATGGATAATTTTTGCTGTACTTTTCTTAATTTATTATTATTTTTTTAAATCTCCGAAGTCAAACCATTCAGTGTTATTCCGAGACGTTGGTAAATATTGAATAATGGAGGAAAAATACAGTCTGATTTTTGTTTTATTTATACAGGATGCGGCAAAAGTCGGTGTACCGTTTTGCATATGAGGGAAAAAGCAAAATTAATTGCAAATAAATTTATTTTCTAGAACAATATAACATCAATAACTACTTGTAGCCTCATATTTTATGTTCGAATTGTTTCCCCTCCTCTTCAACACACACGCGGCATCGTTTAGTCACGGTAAAACAAATTCTACGAAAAAATAAAAATTGAGACTTGTAAATGTACACAACACTACTACAGGCGGACAACTCAACTCGCTACGTTTCAACAGCCTCCTTCCGCCTTAGGTATGATACTGGCCGAAAATACGCGCATGCGTGAATACCAGACACTGTACACTGACTTTTGCCACAGTCTGTATATTTGAATTAATGATAATGACAATTGTCATATACGAAAATGTTTTTTTTGTCTGGAAGATATGAATATGGAATACCAGTCTGAGAATGATATGGAGTTATTGTTATAATTATCTCAATGCACTTGCCTTTTAATATCATACCTGAATGTTAATTAATTGTTGTTATTATGATTAAGGTATATCAAATAGAGAAAATCTGTAATTTAGTGAGATTTCTTCATTTACAGAGGTAAAACTGATGTGCACAAATTGATCAGTGAAAAATAAACATATACAATTTTGTCCAGAATTGGTTGCTCACTTTATGTGCGCAAAATATCATGAAGATTTGAATACTTTTGCCTCACAGATCTAATTACACGCTCCCAATGAATTCATGCTGAAGACTGTTGCAATTTTAATATCTCTTCATTATTAATATCCGTTTGAATAGCTTTTGAACATACATCTGAATCAGCAGGTAATGCTTCAAATCAGTTTCTTGTGCATGAGTCGCCTTTTCAAATGATCTGTAGAGTGCCTCAACTCATATTTCCCCATATCTCTTGTTTTGCGTCATTTATATCGAGGGAACCCATTTAAATTCAAGATGTCCATTAGATTCAGTTTTGAGCGCAAATCAAACTGTGGAACATTTAAGTATTTACCTGAAATAAATCAGCTAGAACCCAATAATAATACAATACAAGAAGATATGGAACAAACTTTAAAAAGCATCATTCCTTATATCATTCAAGACACAAGATACCATTAGGGCTAATCGAACAATGGTTAAATCTGATTACGAGAATCAAAGAACGAAGAATTGCAAATATGAGATACCACGTGAATGCGGAAGATCTCATATCGGAGGAACAATACGCCCCTGAAAGTGAGAATAAAAGAATCAGAAGCTCTTCCAAGTGTTACACACCGCTAGATCCAAGTTGGCCCAACATGCTGTGGATGAAAATCATCTGATAAAATTGAATGATACTTCTATCTTTTAGCATACATTTCGTTGCAGGAAGTTTGGAAGCCACCATCAAAAATTTATCGTCAACAACCAATATTCCATTGTCAAAAATATTAATAGTCGATATCAATTTCATATTAACAATTTCCATTACTCCACCTATTTTTTTGCGATTCTATTCTTATGTTCTATTTAATTAGATTGGGGTACTTCTAAAGTAAGCTGTAAGCTTTTACCCTTCGCACCTGTGTTTGGACTTCAGATTTGTTCTGCGCATCGCTGACTCGATATTCATTAATCAAACCATTCAAAAAGACTTTCATCCCTCGGACGCTTGTCAGGTTTGCGGTCCTCTTATCTGATTCTGTTTGAAATTTGATACAACCAGAGATGAGACTCAATGATACGGAAGAGGCAAATAGAAATCATTTGAAAGAACCCGTAAGTCGATATTTGAGAGGGTTGGTGTTGTGCCAGGAAATTGAACATGACTATTGTAACAAAACGGAAGACTTCGCTGGTGCACAAAAACTAGATTCTAATTTAAACCATAGTTGAATCATAATAAATTTTCATAGAATAACATCTGAATAAATAAAAATTTTCTTTTCATTAACACTTGGTCAAAAAGTCTCTGGGCTAGTTAAAAACAACATATTTTTATCAAAATCTAGAGGAGTAAGATCGGGGGATGAATAGGGCCCCGGTTGCCAAGCCAAGAATTGCACGTAAATATTTGGTTTAAAGACACAGTGCCCGACTCTCTGTATGAAGGATACCTACGTCTCCAATTTGTTGTAATGGCAAATCATCCATTATTGGATCGACAAAATCCAGCAATATTTTCAAATATCGCGCTGCCGTAAGGTTACCCTTATAGATATAGGGACTGATAAACCTTCCTCTAAAAATACCGACTCAAACATTGAAACTGTATCGGCCTTGATTTTGTGTCTTCACTATAATATGTGGATTTTCCAAGCTCCAATTGGAGGAATTTTATCTATTCAAAATATCAGAGATGCTAACGCATACTTCATCAGTCCATAGGATATTCTGTCCAAAGTTTGGGTTTTCAGCACATTTTTCTTAATACAATTGTAGGTCAATTGGTAGTATCTTGTGACCTTTTCTTACTCTATAAGGTTTGAATTTATGTTTTTTTTTTAGATTTCGCATTGCTGTAGTCTTTTTAATCTCCTCAGATAAAAAAACTCATCTTTTTAAGATAAGATGCTACTAGTAAAAAATTTCAAATATTAAAAATATCATGCACATTCATATTATCATAAAAATTTTTGGTTATTTTCATTTCATTGATAGATGAACAAAATTAAAACGCTTTCCGAGTTCTGGGGGGGATAATTACACTCAGTCTACACATAACCACCCCCCACCCCTTTAGGACCACCAATGAATTGTCCCTGAAGCCCCACCCCAGTGGCGGCTCGTGACAATATAGTATGGTGAGGCACATATGAAAAAAAATTTAATAATGTTATATATATATATATATAGGGTTTACGTGGCGAACAAAGTTTATATAGTGAACTCTACTTCGTCAGTTGCATAATAAATATATTAAAAAAAATTTCTTCACTAATGCTTGGAATTTTTGATGAATCCTCCAATTATTTATAGACATATCACTTTTTTTTATTCAGCAATAAAAGCCATTAATTTAATTGTCCCAATATATTATGAGCTTATTTTTCGATATACTAAATTGCTCAAAAATATGAAAACCATTATTATGCAGCTGTACAACAAGAACCAACAAGGAGGTCTATAGCATTCCTGCCATGTGTGGGATGGGAATGATGGGAATCGGAAATCGGATCAGATCAAGTTGGAAATTTTCAAAATAACGAAAAAAACTTTTAATAAATAAAATAAACTCTAAAAAAAATTAACACTGAATAAAAAAATTAAAAAGGCAGTGTAAAATAGGATATATTCTGAAAGAAATTTGAGTTTTTTAAGAGATCAAAGAAATGTAGTTTTTCAATGTCGCAAAATCTAACTTCCATTTGAGTCATTATAATGTCCAGAATTTGAAAAAAATATTGTCTCAACTGTTGTTCTTTATCTGCAAATTCAAATCCCTTACGACGTTTCGAATGTTAATCTGCGGTATTCAGTTTTCTATAAATTGTATAGATATAAGTGACGTTACTCCTGAATTCACGTATTCTATTCAATGTTGTTTGCAGTAAATTTCTCTCCTTTAAAATGTGTATATTTCTATTTCGTAAAACAGGAAAAACAGTATCGGGTTGATCAAAAATCAATACAAACGTTTCTGAAAAAAATATTTTTTGAGCATCTTCAAAAAAATTTTTCAAACCTATTGCTTCCCTAATAGATTTTTGATCAAAATCGCGACTATCACTATTGATTATGAAATAAAATGTTTCAAGTAATTTATCTCTATTATTGAAAACTGTATGAACGGCTCGTGATGTGAAATTCCAACGAGTTGCCTCATTCGAAAGAATACGTGTTCCTCCAATTTGTTCTAACACTTGGGTACGCTTTGTTGATTTGGAAAAATATGATGAAAATCCTGACAAGGTTGAGAAAAAACTTTAACCTGTTGAATTGAACTGCAAGCATTACTTAAAACCAAATTGAATACATGTGCATAGCATTCAGTAAAGAATGCTTGTGGTGCTGTAGATTTAATTTTTGCTTGTAACCCGTTCACTTCTCCGGACATAACACTCGCTCCGTCGTATGTTTGAGCCACTAATTTTGAACGCAAGTCAAATTTTCCGAATTTTGAAGATAAAAATTGAAATAGATCATCAGCAGAACGCCCAGAACTAACATCATAAAATCCCATGAAGCGCTCAACAAGTTGGTCATCTATTACATAACGAAATATGACTGATAACTGGGAATGACAGCTTATGTCAGTTGTTTCATCAACTTGCCAAGAAAAAAACAATGATTGTGAAATTTCGTCCTCGATTTGTTTATTCACAACAAAAGCAACCGAATCAATTAATTCATTTTGAATGGTTTTAGATGTTCCAGAAAATACCGATTTACTGTTGGTGTCATTTTCTAAAAAGGTTTTGAAATTCGTGCCAAATTTACTAACAAGAACTACCAATTCTTTGAAATTTCCGCGATTTAAAGACTCATTCGATTCATCGTGCCCCCTAAAAGGTAACTCTTGCATACAGAGGTGCATCGTAATATCTATTAAACTTCTTAGAATTTGTCGATTTTCTTTGACTCTAGCATTGAAATTTTCAATTTCTATTTTACGCGCATTGTCTATTGCTGTGGCGATATTTTGTTTTTGCTTTCGCATAACGGTGAGCTTGCAATTAGATGAAATATGCTGAGCACTTTTATTGTGTAGCGATAGACCCCGAGATAAATTTTTCAAATCACTGAAACCACTTTTCGACCAAACTCGGAATTTCCATTAGTTACTGAGAATAAAATACACGGCCAACAAAATATTTTTTTCAAAGTAATACTTCCAGTAAGCCAGTCGTACTTGTCATACCACGTATTTTGGAATCCCCGATTTGATTTACCGACCCCACCACTAGACACTAGAAATTTACTCAAATCTGGAACAGGTCGCTTAACTTCCTTAATTAAATATAATTTATCATCATACGAATGAGTCGAAAAATGTTGCTTATTTATTAAAAAATTAACAATATCACAAGTACACCGAATATGTTCCTTAGGAATTTCAAAAGATTTACTATTACTAGGTCCCGCTGAATCCATTTCGCGATCTGGTAGTCACTTTCGATAAAAAAGATTTATATTTCAGAAAAAATTCACCTGAAAAAGATTATAATCATACGCGATACACAGCAAACGCAATACCACTAAATAACGACAAAGTGAACTAACCCTATTTCGCGCTTCCCGATTTACTCGAATAGAAACCTGAGGCCAGCCTCTAATTCCTCGAGAAGCCGCCTTCAAAGCCGTAGATATGTTCTCATCGCTTCGACGCAGACAACCCGCTGTACATCGCAGAAACGAAACGATCTCAGATCGGCTAAGATCGCGCAGAGGCTAGCCTCTGATTAATCCCAGAAAGGCTTTCCATTACGTTCTCGTAGGTCATCGAAGTATAACACGCTAATTCAGTCAAAGAAGCTTGCGTTAGGCATGCCTCCAACCGTTTATTCAAAGAGGATTTGATTTGTTATGAATATACAAGGAATGTGAGATTGGGAAAAATATTGAGGAAAAAAGTGACGATGAAAGGGAATGAAGAAATATACGGTTTACAATTTTTTTGATGAGGCACTGCCTCATAGGATAAGCCGCCACTGCCCCACCCATCTGTCATCTTATTACTGAATTCACAAGAACTATGTTTGTTAATTTATTGTGATATTCGAAATCAGATGCAGCTTGAACGAAGAAAATAAAGTACTTAATGAAGCCGACTAATAAAAAACGTGACTAATCAAGATAAGATATATCGTAAACATGAGAATTGAGTAATCAAACAAATAAAATTAGCGTTAAATGGTACTGAACAGTAAAAAACGTGACCCTTTTTGTAGCTACTATTTTGTTAGTCATTCCAGTTGATCAGATATGATAATGATGGCAAATGGACCAATGCCGGTCTTAGAAAGAATTTCTCTTGAAAGAAAAAAAAAATTATTATCACAAAAACTTTTTGTTATTTACATTTCATTAAAAAACGCTCACTGTTCTGGCGGTGGAGGGGGGTTATAACCCACTCAATCACCGTAGAACCGTCATTGGAGTCGCAATTTTCGATGGGGACTGCAGAAGAAAAAAAAACATTTATTAAAAATTTATTGTTTCCATTCTCATAAGAATAACCAACAATCATAACTTAGGCCAAAATTGACACAACTATAATTTACATCAAAACGCCTATAAAATATATCTACAATACATAACTATAACAAGTTTCACAATTTCAAATAGGTACAGTACTTTACATAGATAGGAGTTACAATCTTTGTTTAAATGTCTGATATAAAACAGCAAAAATATTTAAAAAACGAGCCACTTTCAAGGTTGCGGCTATAGGGAAAAATGAGAAAATGGGGGTTTCAACTTAAACCACCTAAAATCAGTCTATATTATTAAGGCAACTTGCTTAAATTTAACTTGGTGTAGGTGAAAATCGGACCTGTAAACATTAAGTTCACTTCTTTTTCAATTTGGTTTTCATCTTTTGAAATACTGAGTTGTGTCAAGCCAAAAAACTCTGAGGTATTCTTGCAAGTTCTCTTATAAGATTTACATTACTCTATGTAAAAAAAAATCGTCTAATAAATTATATTATCTTTTTATTTTTTAGGAAAATTGTATTATTTAAATGCAGCTGAAAGTAGCAACTAATAGTGCTACAGCCAACACAAATAATAATATATAAATCACAGATTAAATTATCTATTCGAAAGAAACTAGAAGAACTAGAGAGCTTCTAAATAGAATTAAATAAAAAATTGTATGGATGAACTGAAGATAGTGAATACCATAATTCTCTCAGTAATAATTCATACAAAGTGGACAAAAAAGTTTAAGATATTAAGTTAATATAAATTTTTCAATGACCTACTTGAATTTAAGTATCAGTCTTCTCTCCTCATTAAGATGATAATAAATTTGGATAATTAGAAAGTATACGCTAGGGATCCACTTGGACTTCTTTTACACCTTGCTCAGCTATTGGAATGAATTTATCTTCGATTTGGACTAGAAATATTGTCCTATCAACATGTGATCGTCTATTTGGATCTCTATGGCTGGGAGTCCACTTGTGCACCACCTGATCAGAAGAAATCATTTTCATAACGAAAAAGTGATTGAAAATTTTGAATTCAACAATATTTCCAAGATATCTTACTTCTCCTTCCATTCCAGTCTCTGGTACCCAGTTACTCCAATACGACCTACCACCTCTAAGTCTCATATACTCAGTTGGCCATAATACATCGATCCTACGTCCAAGGTTGATTCCGTCATAGACAAAGTTAGGATCTATAATCTAGAAAGAAATTTCATAATAGTAATACAATCTGAATAATGGATAAACTTACCATGACTCTTGTTCTGGAATCTTTTTCGGGGCTCTCACATTCATTCTGCCTTTCTTGACTGTCAGGTGCCAGAGAAACTGACCTATCATCTTTTTCTTTGAAAATTCCCGCCAAATTTGCTAAAGTAGAACTAGTGGGTTTCCCCATTGATACCATGCTTCCTCTGTTGGCACCTGCAAATATTCATTCTTCATAGGATGGATTATTTTATACTTTTTTACACTATAAAGTGTTGCATGATTTTATTTATTCATTTAGTTACATGTTACAATATACAATATTTTAAATGAAATTAATTGATGGTATACTCAGGCACAGCCATCTTAAATTATAAGCTCTGAACAAACCATCCAGTCCAATGAATTTAATAACAAGGAGTGACACCAAATGGTTTGTTTTCAGTTTGTTGTTTTGTGATTAAGTCATATTAATGTCCATGTGTGTTAGTGAACTTATTCTACAGTGCATTTGAGGATGATGAAATAACTGAAAACAAGCAAGGAGAGTGGAAAAATTTGACCAATTACATCTACATGGTTTCACTTGACGGATTCATTTTAGATCATGCCTAATAGATGTTGTATACCAGACTGCAAGAGATTATCATTAGGAGTTCTAACTGTGTTATCACTATTTGATTGTTTATTTATTATTGTACTTGTTATAATAACTATCTGGATGAATGAACTATTATCTTCGTTAGTTGAATTTCATTCCATTTGAATTAGTGCTCCAATATTCTCTTACCTAAAGATGCTCTACCCAGACTAGAGCCTCTTCCAATACTCCCGCTTAGATGGGTAGCTTCGCAAGACTGACTACCAGAGTTCTGATGAGTTAAGGTTGTAACAGGAGTCATCGCATAGACTCCTTCATTACCCATACCGATTTCATCTCGGGCAGATGCTCCGCTAGAACATCCTTCACCACATCTTTTGCGAATTCTGTAACAAAGCAGCATGTGCCATTTCAAAGGATATGTGACCATAACATAAAATCAAAGCCGAAGATTTAATCACATATGGTGCAATATAAGAGTTCAAGATGAAAAGAAGAAGAATCCTTCACCTTTGTTTGGAACAAGTTATGAGCCAAGTATCGCCATCTAACGACAATACTTAAACTATGGTGAAAAATTAATGTGCTGGGGTACACCTCAGCCTACCGATAACAAGTTTTATGAATTGCTCCAAGCAAATTTGTGGAAGTATTAATTCAAACCCATAATAAATGTTCGATGTTACATAAAACTACAGACACAAGTAGTCTGAAAGACCACTGGTCGATGGTCAATTACAGAGGCAACAGAAACCTGTAATTATTATTATTCACAGTATAATAAATACTCTTTAGTTTTTGCTTTGCGATTTAATTGGCTATAACATACACTTTACTACCAACTCACATCTGCGCAGACTAAAAAACTCTCACCTCCTGAACAAGTTGAGCAACGAATTCTCTATCTTCTTCAGAGTCACGGACCCGCCCACCAACGAACAATATTGCTCGTTTGTATCGGCGTAACTCGTCGTCAATGGAGACACATAGATGGGATAACCAATAGGTTGGTCGCAGGAGGAGTTGATAATGTTGCGCAGCGCCTGCTTCGCGTTTTGGATGCTCCCGCGCTCCGGGTTACGGTTGCGCAGGTAGACTAGCTCTTGCTGCTGCCCCGCCCACAATCCTCTCACGCATTCCCGATTGATCTTGATCACCCTGAAGCTCAGATATCTCTTGTTCAACATAATGATCTTGTATTCGTCTGTCCCTTCATCTAGGACATGCCTGAAAAAGATTTTGGACTGACCAATAAACTAGGTAAAATAGACGAAAACGAACTGGTAGACACAACATTAAATGACAAAACGTTGGTGGTCTTATTCAGTAACACTAAATATGGTTTCAAATAGACTTTCTAATGCAATAAATTCAAGAGAAATATATTTTTATAGACAAGGGAATCGAACGACTAACCTCAATGCTAGTAAACTTGGTGTGCCACTCAAAACAGCGCTCCTCCATGCTGGATCTCCCTCGTGCGATATGACCAGTTCCTCCTGATGTTTCGTGATTGCATCAAACAGAGCGGAAACCTCCTCGTACTCGTCGGGCGACATGAAATGATCCTGATGTAGTTTCAAGGACATCCTGATACCCGGTGCCACTACTGTCTTCAGCAGATCGATATCATTGAACACCCACTCGTCTCTGGCGCAGGTGATGCGGAAATCGCCCTTAAAGAGGGCGTGGAGGCCAAACAAGAAGAATTCCACACTAGCCTGGGTGTTGTGGGAGACTGCGCCGAGGGTTCTACGCCCTACAAGAGGTTGACCCAATATATATATAATATTATTTTGTATAATATTACATATCGCACCCTTGCTTCAATAGTGTTATAACTCAAAATATGACGATTTTGAGTTATATTTCAGTTGTTATAACTTGGAAAATCGGCTAATTATCACGATTACAAAATATCAGATAGGGAAGGATACCAAACAACGTTTGAAATTCGATTTTAAAGGTCTATACCACATTTTATCGCGACTTTCAACTCTTTTTGCTAAATAGATGTCGAAACGTAGCTCCAGATCGAAGCATTTTATTGGTTCCTTCAAACCAAATTGTATCTTAAACGATAATTTCATACTTTGATATTTCTTACATATCAAAATTGCAACGAAAAAAAATTATTGCACGAGCCACTTACCCAGCAAACTCAAAGCGAAACACAGCAGTACTAAGGGGGAATCCCTGCTTGAATCTACTTTCCTATCAAACTTTTCAGCACAAAAACTTATCCAGTCTCCGTGGGCAGAGAAAAAGCAATGTTTCGTCATACCGCTTTTATTGATGTCAAAATCTTCGTCAATATTGAAATTGAAAACAGGATCGAGATCTACAAACTGTCTGTCATGCATGGGTTGCAAACTGTCCATTATTGCCTGTGAATTTAACCATTCTTCCAGCTTTGAAGATCTGATGGTGTAATAAATTATACTCTGAAATAGGAAAAATAAAAAGTTTTATTTAGCTCGCCTTGAAATTTTTTTTTATATTTAAGATAATTATGAAAAGAACATGGGCAATATATGCATTATAATCAATAATGTGTGAGTTTTTCTTTAATTCATCTGAAAGTTAATACAATAATTTTAAGAAACTTTTTCAACCTTGATAGAAATCCAAAAATATATAAGCCACTACAAAAGATCTTGTCTTTGTGCTACACTTGGTTTTACCAGACGCTCTGAGTTGTAGAGTTCCTATGAAATAGGCTACTCTATTTGATTGCTCTGAATGTTATTACAAATGATCAACTTTACTACACAGTCAAGATATAAAATTTATTTCTCCTTACCTTGACATAGTAAGAAACAAGCACCCTACGAAACTCGAAGACTTGAAACATTGAAATGGCACTATTGTCTGATATACTATAACCTTCCAGTACGTATTTTGCCGCAGTTACTTCCCAGGCCAACCAACGTTGACTGAAGGCAGCATTCACACTCAACATATTTGGTAAATGCCCTGTATCACAGCAACAGCATCCTTAAATAATAAAATCACATATTAAAACAGTCATGTTAATTTTTTGAATTTCCTTACCATCATTTTCTTCTACGCCCTCAGTGATAGCTTCAACTTCTCTCTGCTGACAGTAAGTACCCCTAAACTCTAGCCCCCTCACTTGAAATGTTACAAGTCCATTTCCAACCTCAATTATATGCACTAGACAATTCAAATAATCACTAGCTAATACGAAACAATCACCTTGATTCACTAATCCCCATCTGCCTAAAGATAAATCACCACAAAGGGAATGCTGTAAACTCCTTGTTAGATGTTCGTAAAATATGGAGTTCAAATTATTATCATCTGCACCCAAATTCCTAGGAAGAATTATAAAGTTGATATTACTAAAGAATATTCAAACAATAGTTATTTACCTGTCAAGGTGTGAAGACAGAGGGGTGTTGGAATGATCCACCCTACGGGTGTTATAGTTCCTTTCCCAAAACTTGACAGGACGGACGTAAGAGGTTAGGAAAATTGCACTACCCAAAAATGGGTTGAGAGGTGTAGATAAAATAGCCGAAATGATAGCTTGTAAGAAAAGCATTGCTGAATGAGGGACGGAAAATGGCTGAGCAAATGCATGAAATGCTGATCCCCAAGTTATTTGCCACGGTGCTATGTATGTAACCACGAATTGAACCTGTAATTTTAACAAATCAACTTTTAAAAATATCAAAGTGGACAGTGCTATTCAATAATCGAATTGTAGTTGGTGGTTTTCAAACAGCCTATTCGATCTCAGGGTTTGTTTTATAGACATACTCCTAAGGTACATTTCTGTGTGTTAACGGTTTAACCTAGGTTATAAATAGACATATAAAGAGATAGACCCATTTATTTACATTAAATCATGTAGCTCCCATTGAAAAAGCAGTTTGGCAACCATACACTATACGCATACAATCTGTTTGTGATGTTGTCATAATGTGTTTTATTTCTTGAAACTGTTGAAATATTCAGCATGTTGACGTCGGTACAGAACATAAACTAAGAATTGATACTTCACTATGTGATGATC
Source organism: Micraspis discolor (assembly GCA_030674115.1). Taxonomy (NCBI): domain Eukaryota; kingdom Metazoa; phylum Arthropoda; class Insecta; order Coleoptera; family Coccinellidae; genus Micraspis; species Micraspis discolor. The sequence continues at coordinate 2,898,661 of JARTUT010000004.1, forward strand.
GACAACTCTGCGTGAACATGCCAAAGCGCTAGAAAGTTAACTTCTATTTGTCTACAAGTGAAAATTAAGATGTTATTGTTATTTTGCAGACTTCGAAAGAGTGTTTCAACTGTAAAACATGGTTCGACAATGTTATATTTGCACAAAATATGATTATTTGAACCCAAAGCTTTCTTTCCACCGGTAAGTTTCTAAATATGCTTTCGGCGTCAATATTTGAACAATCAGTGTAGTAGAATGAAGTGCATGCAAAGGTTTTTTTTTCATGTCATTCTATTGATGTCCTATTACGGCAGATAAAACTGCTACTCGGTAAAATTTAACAGACTTAGCAGTTTCACTTCTGTGACTACCTACAAAAGATATTGATTATAATTGTACTTGCAGGGATTATAGTTCAATATTATAATATCTACCCTTTTCATTAAATCTTTCGAAATATAGAAAGAAATAACCTCTATTATCGTATGAATCTATTTTAATATCATAGTGACGCAATTTGTCTTGCATCATTTACCTAAAATCAATTATACTAGATTTACAGTTCGTAATTCTACAGGTTTTCTATTATAATCTCAATTATTTCTAATTTTGAAGGTTCCTCAAAAATTAAACGAAACCATTAAATTAGTATGCCACTGAGTATTTGACGACTTTATTATTCAGCGTTGCCAAAGTGCTAGAAAGCAAGAAGTGTCTTTTTCTGACACATGGTGAAATAATTCAATGTTGGCTATTAATTTCAACAGTTTTATGAATGAAATGCTAGGTCTATCTCTTTATATGTCTATGGTTACAACCAATACTACTTCATAAGATGGTATCAGACTCAGCAAAAATTGTCATAATTGTCAGTATAAGAAATCTGTAACTATTTATTACATGGTGTCATACAGATATGGGACCGTAGAGTAGAATAAGAACATTATCTAAAATTATACATTGATCTTTACTACTTCTCAACTTTGCATGTACCTTGAGATATCGTCACATATACTAGTCCAGAGAAATTAAAACACATGGGTCTTCAACATGAATCCATGATAATATGTATATACAGGGCGAGTCTTTGACCACTGCATTAATTTTAACCATAGATTCTTGACGTCAAAAAAAACATTTTCTATAACATTTCATCAAATTTGGCCGCTACAAAATATAGGGTATTGAAATTTCATAAAAAAAATTACATTTTCACCTGTAATATTCAATTGACAATATCAATTGAAATGATCTCTTGTAGAAGGTTTTTGATAACAATCATGCATTTTTTGGCATCAATAGATTTATTCCATTTCTTGTGGGTTTCTCACTACTACTGTTCAGATTGGATATATTGCATGAAAAACAAATATCACTTGAATTAATGGTCCGTATCTTATACTTCCTAGAACCAATAGTCTTTTTCGCAGATAAAATCATTCTTCATCTTTTTTCCTAAATTGCACCATTTTTGAGATATTTGAAGTTGAAAGGAATGAAATCGATATAATCATCTGATGAAACTCAGGATGTTTCGGTCCTTCTTGACAAACCGACGTCAATATGTTGTCTACGAAGGATTTAAAAGTAAGCACATGACGGTGAAAAGCGGCGTGCCACAGGGTACAGTACTTGGACCTCTCCTGTACTTGCTATATGTGGAAAATATATCCAACGCAGGACTAAAAGCAAAATATTTCATGTTTGCGGATGATACCGTGCTACTCTACAGTCACAGGGACACTGCCTATTTACAACAACTGATTGATGACGACATCGAGAAATTAATCAATGGCTTGTAGGTAACAAACTGGTTCTAAACAAGGAAAAAACTGTATACATGCACTTCAAACAAAAGAATAAAAGCAGTACCACACCCCAGCTCTCTATAGAAGGCGTTCCCTTACGTCAGGTTACTGACGTTAAGTACTTGGGACTTAACATCACGGATGATCTGCGCTGGGATAGACATGTGGATGGCATGGTGAGGAGATTGTCAGGACTAACTGGTGCCTTCAGACGATTCACTGATGTTCTTCCCTATGAATCAAGGAAGATCTTGTACTTCGCTCATATACAGTCAACATTGAGCTTCTTATCAGTAATATGGGGAAACACGTCAAAGTTCAACAGGGCCAGAATTCAGAGAGTTCAGAATAAGGTACTAAAAACCCTCTATGGTATAAAGTATGATACTCCAACTACAGAACTCTACAAGTTAGTTCCAGTTCTTAACTTTGATCTACTTAGAATATCAAATCAGTGCAAACTCATCTACACAATAAAAAATAAGCTGACAAAAACTGAAGCTCTACTGAAGGAAGTTGGCAGCTTTCACACCTATGATACAAGGAATAGGAGCAATTTATTGCTAAAAAAGGCAAGAACCGAACTCGCCAGGGGGTCCCCAGTGTATGCCAGCACTCAGGAATACAACAAACTTCCATTCAAGGACTTTGATGTGAGCTTCCAGAAGTTCAAGAATTTATTGAGGAGTTACCTGATGACATAGTGCAGGAGTGATTGAGTTTTTGATTTCTATGTCTCTGTAGAATTAATTATCTTAGATTCCACAGTAAACATCACTTGCATGTGATGGTTGGTGGTCTTAATTGTAAATAAATAATAAAAAAAATAAAACATGAGTGAGTGAATAATTTCTTAGAGGTAAAATAATGTTTTTAAACAATTCAGATTTAATAGTGGATGCTGTGGAAGGTAATTTTCATTATAAACTGGACTACAGAGGGGTATTTGCCCAATGTGAAAACTTAAAATGCTTGTAACTTTTTAACGCAGCTGAATATGGAAAAACAGTATGGGAAACAATGTTTCTTTTGCTCTCAAGAACCTATGGTTAAAATTAACGCAGTGGTCAAACACTCACCCGGTATAATAATCAGTAATTGAAGACAAGTGTATTAATGCAACCAAGTCTTAGTGCCGAATTATTTAAGATAAAGTAAATATAATATCTTATGTGTCTACAGAAAAATTTTTGCTTAATAACTTCATCATTATTAGTCTATACTACAAATATAAAATGATTAATAATTACCTTGAGAAGTAATTCGTGAATCTTATGATACACGATACCCATGAAAAAATAAGTGACCAAAAAATTATTCAGATTCTCTTTGTAATCATATTTGAAAGCAAGAGCAGTAAACGTGACCACCAGATATTGGACATTCTGGGTGGAATAACTGCTTCGAAGGCATTTCAAACCACACACGGTCACAATGAATGAAGCCATCAAAGGCCCTGTTACGGCTGCTAGTTTTGGGCCGTCTTCTGTTAAAGCAGTCACAAATAACAATGGATAAATAATGTTTCTCTCCATGAAGCATAGGTACATGTAGATCTACAATTTTTCAAAATAAGAATGAAATAAATTTTGTTAATATGTTTCCTTACCCTTTCGAACCACATTATCCTAGAAGGTCCTTTGATCTCATAAAAGCCATATTCAAAACTACGTAAAACAGGGCGAGCTATGCAGGTCCAAGGTAGTTGCTTCCTTAGTTGTGGTATGATATAATGCAGGATTAATCCCATACCAGCTGATACTGACCAAAGAACAGGACTCAGTTCTGGTTGAAGAACTGTGAATACTGTACTCGAATGTATACCGAATACAAATATAGATATGAAACTACAAATAATGATATCATTCTTTAGTCTGGCATTAACAGTTGTCTGCAATTTTTTTGGTAATGGATCAACGTGTTCATTGATTTCCTCCGGTTTCTCTACAGACTTCTCATTAGTCCCTTCGGGAGTAACCTTGACCTCACAGTCTCCTTTATTCTCATTCTCCTGTGAGCCTTTCTTTGTCGACTGAGAAAATTCTGCATTTTCCCGATAGATATCAGGAGGCCAGAGATGCTTCTTCACTATGTTCCATATATTGGAAGGATCACTTGCACACCGGCTTAAATGATAAGAACTTGCCACCATTGCAGCACAAAATATTGAATATGAAGCATGTTGTGAACCTTTTTTCTCACAAAGTCCTCCGTAAGCGGGACCCACCAATGTTAGAACAACCACAACAGACCGAAAAATACAAAAAAAGGAGCCAAGTAGACTAGACATTGCATTTCCACCGAAAACATGCATATCTATTTGTTCCAAGAAGTACAAAATGAACGTGTCTATCTGAGGAAATAGTCCTAACGAGAACCATAGTGGGAAGAATAGGATAAACATAGCTAAAAAATCTCTGCTAAAACTTAACAACATCTCCACATCGTGTGGAATATCATTGATTGTGCTTAAGTAATAGTGAAGGCATAAAACTAGAAGTGAACACATACAGAAATATATAGGACGAGAATAAGATATTATTCGGTTGAAACCATGCATAGGAGAAGCAGCATCAGGTTGAACACTTTTCAACAATGAATACTGACAACTGGCCATAACAAAACAAAAAATGAATGCAGGAATGTCTTTGTAAAAATTTAAGTATAAGAGTAAGGCTCCCAAAAGAGCAACTAACACAGACAAAATAATAGATATAAAAGTTTCAGACAAGGTCAAGTTACGATCTAAAAGTGCTAACAACTTCAATCTATCAAAAGAAACTTTCATAAACATTTTAGGCAAAACTTTAAACTTATAGTAACTTTTCACTTTGGGATAACTGACATCATCCTGAATGAATTTGAATATTGAATTTGTTGGAACTGTATTATTGAAATTCTCTTCATTGAGAAATGTCGAAGTGTGGATTATAAGGGAGTCCGATAAACAATCCACAAGTGGAGCTCTATGGCTATGTCTCCTCTGAACTTCCTCTACAGTTATAATGTTTTTAGGAGTCGTCATAACTGATCTTTTGGATGAAGACATATAATTATTGCTCTCCCATTCTATTGGAATAGCTTCATCTTGCCCATCATTGCAGAATGTCTTTGGTGGAGTTTTTTCCAATCGGTTTTCATGAGGTACATGATGGATTTCCGCTGCAATCAAAACTATTAATGAAAAAAGGATTTCTACAGGGAGTTTAGTTTAGGCGGAATACACAAATATATATTATACTTTTAAATAATTTATATAATAAAGAAGAAAGCCTTCGCCTTTGAAAATGTATCAGGTTATACACAAAACACCAAGAACACTCTACTTACCTTCATCAACTACATCTACGCTTTGCTGTGTCGTACCCTGACTTCTCCTTCTTTCGTGAGCTCCGCGTCTAGCTTTCGTGCCTCTGCTTTTGCTGAGTCGACGCCGTTTGAGCGCTTGTGGCGCATGCTCTAACCTCAACTTTTCTGTGGGAAGACAGAGCGCCAAGGGTATGTCTCTGCGTGAGGCCAAAAATGCAGAAAGTAAAGGAGTTGAAGGTAGTAGGGTGCTCAATTCATTAATTCTGGAAGTACTAGATGATGAAGAATCCTCGAAACTCGATCTGAAATATATGAATTACATATATAACAATCCCATCTCACACCACAACAAGGCCTCCCTCAAGGATCACCTCTATCTCCAATCCTATACAACCTATACTGCTATGACATATACGACAATGGAAGCCCAGGAGAACATCACATAGACAAGCAAGCATATATGTTACAATTCGCAGACGATACAGCACTAATAACCCATTATAACACAGCAAAGCAATGTATCGAAAAACTCCAACAACTTACAGACGTGACAGTTGCATGGATGCGACGTTGGAGAATAAATCCAAACCCATCAAAATCAAAGCTGATAATATTCAACCACCAAATCAGGACCCACTCCCCATTTATAGAAGTAGACAACAACATAATTCGTCCCACAAATAATTGCAGATACCTAGGAATTCTCATAGACAATAAGCTTAGCTTCAAGGCACACATAAAATCCCAAAAGACAGCAGCAATCACTAGAGCCGGACACTTCAGATCGCTCACATACAAAAATTTGGGCATCAATGTGAAAACGGCTAGTACAATATATAAAATGATATGCAGGCCCCTTCTAGAGTATGGACATACAATCTTTCAGAACACTTCTGAAACTACTCTCAAAAATCTTGAAATAGCTGAAAGAACATGCTTGAGAAAAATTACTAAAATCAGACACCCTAACAATCCGTTACACAATCCACCAAATCAACTTTTGTATGAAGCAACAGAAATAGAGCCAATATTGTCAAGATTGCGGGAACAGAGCAAAAAATTCATCAAGGGGATCACTAATAAGACTATAATAACACCACTAGTGCACCAATATGACCCAGAGAACCCACCAAAGGCCAAACTACCAGCACTGCCAATTTATGAACACCTGATATCGTTGGAATAACTTTTTTTTTTTATATATATATATATACAATGGGTACAATTGATGAATTGTAAATGTAATTGGCAGGAAGACTTCGGTCGATAGCCATTTGATGATTATTTTTTATTGTCAATAAAGTTGATTTCTCTCTCTCTTCTCTCTCAATCCCATCTGTTGAATCTGTTTTTAACTTTATTTTAAAACTGGATATTACTTTCAGGTTATTCTGTCAAGTTTTACTTTTGAAGAGACACAGCCGATGGTATTACATTGAAGGAGAACAGAATGCCAGTGTATTCTGACATTATGTCATTCTTACCTAAGGTGTCTGCTGTCTCGTCTAGGTACAAAATTGATACTTCTTAGATCTGATGCAGGCAGCACATAACATTCGACTCTCTCTACACTGTCCGGACGGTTTTCACGTGACCTTGAAGATCTACCGCGCTCTCTAGAGCAGGAAGGACCCGCCCCAACGTCCATCTTAGATCTGCATCTGCTGCATTTATCCGACTCGCTTCTGGGGGTCTTTCGACCTGAACTTTCACCATTGTGTGAAGAATTGGTGGTACGGGATTTTTTGGGGATCGCACCAAGACTTCTGGTCGATGTTACAGTTTCTTGGAGCACTTTGCTGACGTCGTGTTCCAGGGAAATTGTCGAGGAGGTTGCCCAATCCTTGGTTTTCGAGGGTTCTAATGGAATATCTAGTCAGTTTAGCTTGTTCTGTTTATATATCTTGATTTAGTTTTTTTTTCTCATTGTAGATATTATTGTGATGAGTGTAAACATTTACGAAATGTAGTTGACACAATAAATTATCTATCTAACGGAATAAGAAAAGCCTTACCTATAAATATGAGGAACAAGTGAAAAGTTTCTGAGTTGGAAATGCATAAAGAATAAAGACTTATCATAAAGTTTTGTCGATGCTACCAATTTTTCAGTGTTTTTATCGATTTTTTAGTTTCTCCAATAGTTTGTTGAAATGAAGCCTTTCACCAAAATAATTTAAACTTATTCACAAAAAATTCGAATTGAAATAAAAATTTATTCACCCATACCCCTTTTAAGGTCAGAATGGCTACCGAAGAGATGCATCGCGTTCTTGTTCGTTGCTCCAATTCAAGTAATGTTTAGTCGAATTGTAAATTATAATTTATGTGCCCAGCTTATTTTCTGAGGGTTGTTTTGGTATACCCAATTTTCAATTTGTATCTAAAGATATTATTTCATTCATATATTAGATTTTTAGCTAGTAATTATTGAAAAATTTAAGTTAAGTTAAGAAAATTGGCTGAAAATTCTTAACTGATGAGTCTCTATGAGTTCATCGTATAAGAAAAAGCCCAATATAGTCCCTCCTGTTAATTCTATACTCTATGTGGTTAATCAAGCAATCAAATGTAGACTTTTGTAACAGTTGATTGCTTGATTATTTTAATTTTTGAAGAATTTAAATGTAACTTCACCTTGGTTTTCTGAGTTTTCTCCGAACAACCAATCCAAATCCAACTTGACTAGACTAGAACGATTTCCCGCTTCCATATTTGGAGATCTGGCTTCCACATTTCTTTCCGAAGAGTTACTTGCATTTTCATTTTCATAGAACAATGACTGACCTTCATTCCGTTTCTTTTTTTTCTTTGTTTGGTGTCTACACTCATAATTAACTTCTTCCGCTCCTTTATCTTTATGACTAGATTTCATCTTGGATTTCGACAACTTTTGTGCAGCTGCTTCTCTACAATCTAAACTTGTATTGCTGGCAGAATCACTGGATCTTTTGTCCACTGCATCCCCAGATACAATTATGCATTCGATGTTGTTCATCTGATCATCAACTTGGACTTCGACAACTGAAGATTCCCCGCCCAACAACATGTCTTTTGAATTTACACTTGCCGCCTCGTTTTCATCGTCTCTCTCATGATCTTTAGGCTGCTGATATCGTATTTTACAAGGTATAGGTTTTTTTAGTTTACCTACTTTAACATACAAGTAGGGAGATCTATCCCTGCGGCAATCCTCATAGTCGGAATCGGAGTTGCCCGGCACTGAATCCTGATCGGAGTCCGGACCTTGAGATGTTTGGTGTTCATCTGACTGTTCCGCGATTGGATAAACTATTTCGGAACCATAATATGGACATAGATTCAGGTTTAAGTGCTGATTTCTCACTAAAGATGTGCTGGAATAAAAACGTACACCCTTTTATTTTATAATAGAAAATGTTACTATTGAGAAGTTTCAAAAATCTAATCTCATTGATAACAGGAAGTTTTTTGTATTCAATGAATAATATTGACTGACCTTGGGGGAGGTAAAGGATTTTTACTTTTACAGCCAATTATTTCTAAGCTGTTTGGATGTACTGTTAAAGATGTAGCTGGACATTGAGTTTCTAGAGCGGTAGATCGAATCCTTCTAACACCAATACTGCTATGAGGTTGAAAATAAAATCCATCAGAAGGCATATCTGGATTAGAATTTTTGTCTATTAACCCTATAACAATGGAATGTATTAAAATCTTTAAAATAACTAAATATAATATATTGAATAATTCAACTAACAACATTTACTAGATTCAATTGATAAGTAGATGTATTTGGCAACAGAGTGAAAGTTTATGGCCACTGTCTTTTTGGTATTTCCAAGGAATAATCCTCATTGACTACTTGGAAAAGGGAAGACAATAAGAGGTTAATACTACCTTATTGAATCGATTAGTTGCTGCATTAAAGGAAAAATGCACCCTTTCGTACCAAACAAAATTGCTAGTCCGCCACAACAATGCATTGGTTCAATTTTTTTTACTTTAAAAAACAAACAGTGAATTTGATAATTATCTATAACACTAAACTTACCAAGTTCAAAAGAGCCTGTTGCTTTAATTTCCTGTGCTATTGAAGGGTGTATATTCAAAGTGCTATTTGTAAAATTAGAATGTCTTCTGCGGCATTCAGATCTGGAAGTACCAGCTTCAGATTCTCTCACAAACGGTTTTTGCGAATATGAAGCTCCAGCAGAATCCATTAAATCATCGCCGTCTTCCTTTGAAGGAGATTTCTTCAAGTTTGAAGGCTCTTGCTTAACATAAATGTTCACATAACTATCGGTTTTCGCTCTTTGATATTTTTTCATTAAAGCTTGGCTGAGACTATTCTTGAACGCTATGACATTAGGAGGAGTAGTGTACAACTGATCTTCACTGCTTTCTGATGAATTTTTACGGTGTACTTCTGCTTTCAAATCTGAAAAGAAAAAACAACTTGAATTAACAACAGAAAAGGATTAGGAAGTGAAAAGGGTTTCATAGATTCAAAAGAAAATGAAGTCAATAGGTTCAGAGCTATACAGGTTAAACATATGTAAAAATTTCAAGAGGGTATTCTTTGGACTATTTTAAGAATATTTTGTTGTTTGATAATTTTCAAAACAACGCATTGGTGTCAAGATATATTTCCAAAAACATTTTCAAGCAAACAATATAGAAAATGTTTCTCACCAACAAAACTTGAAAATGTTTTATTATGTTATGTTTTTGTAATTTACTTATGTCAAGAATTGCTCTGCAGTCTATAACGAGAAGATTGTAGATTGGATTTGCGCTGGAGGTACCCATTTTCAACAATGATTGCAAGTTAAGGAATGTTACACCTAATTTTTAGTAATACATTTTTATTTGTTGTGTCATATATTTCCACCACAGAGCGCTTTTTCATAAAGGATTCTAACGATGAAATATCCTTGAAATGATCCAAGAAATAAACTATTGAATTTTTGCCTCATGTATGCCTACCACCCTTTATAATAAAAATTTATTCTTCTTCAAATGAATAAATTCAACTTGGACATAGCTGAGGAATGATCGTCAGGAAAAATAAATCAAATTGAACTGACCAATAGTCCCAGGTAGTTTATCTGCTTCACCTGCCTCGACATGAAGTAGTTCGATGGACTCTAAACTATCTGCATCCGTAGTTTGTATAGCCCCAACTTCCGCATAAGACGACATGAAGGAATTTGGGGGTTTTGATGTGTTGAAACTTTCCTCAACAGATTTACTGGATAGCACTTGTAGTTCAATGCCTTCTTCTTCCCTGCAATAAGCATGCTCATTTTTTTTTTACTTAAATAACATTATTTAATGAAAAAAGTGCTAGGAAAATGTCAAACAAAATCATTGATCACAACGAAAAATCTCATTTTGAATTGAGTTTCCAGGTTTAGATCACACATTAAATTTCTCAACCATATCTGAGAATAAGGCCTTATGCATAAATTTTTCGGAGCGTTTTGTGCATCAAGTCCAATATTCACTAGCACTTACAATGAGTTAATAACATATCAACAGAATAAAAATAAAGCTATCTCCGAGATATATATATTCTTTTGAACTTTTTTTCTCCGAGATGAAAAACTAAAACCATATATTTCTGGTTTAATGTGGGACATTCTGAGAAGTTCTTGCAGATATTTCCCATTAAGTGCCCTTCAGAGTGTTTTTATTGAGGTTTAGGATATCTTGGCATGATTTCTACAATTACCTTTTCTGTGCATCCAGCTCATCTTCAGTTTCTTCCTTGATACATTCTGTTGTATCATACATTCGATGCAAAGCATAATTTAATATTTTGATTACTGCTATGAATCCTGCGACTATTATACAGTACATATACCATATAAACGTTTTCGGTGGAAAATACTGAAAGCATATTGTAATCCTAGTATTGATTCTGAGTTTTCAGCGACCAAAAGTATAAATAATAAATTAGAACTCACCACATAAATAGTGAAAGGAAAACAGAGAAGAAAAAGCCATATATATAAGTGAAATGTGTTACAAAATATATCTTGATGAGGGTCATAAAACCATCCTCCAGTCAGAGATGCCCATACACCTTGCCTAAGTATTTCAAGAGTTTGAGACCCCATTTTATCATCCCTCATAATTTCTATCACATATTAGATTAATCACTAAAATATTTTGAATACTTCTTGGACAAAGTCCCCTGCATTTTTTAATAGGAAGAACTAAAGTAACCCTAGCTAAAATATTGTTAAATATTAATATCACAGAATTGAACTGTTGAAATTTTCATTATTTCGTTTTAGACTTTGCATCAGGCTGTAAGTGCTGCTAAACATTAGATATTTAGTCACAATTCGTCCAAATATGACGATTTGATAGAATTTATAGGTGTCAAATCTTGAAATGTAGGTTATGTTATTTTTTACGTACCATAGAATTTGAATTCGTTATCTTATAGTCGGTGACTCGGTATTTTTGTTCAATGTGAAATAAATACAAAAACCCTCGATAAAAACGCTGTAGCTGATTTCATTATCTTGCTTCAAGCTCTAAGCCTTTGTTTTCAGAATGTGATGATGACAGTAGTTTTATGAAACCACAAGTCGAGAATTTGCAATGCCTTTAATAGCTGGACAGAAATGACCTGGAAGACTCGGAGCTGTCAAGAAAAGATGCCTGGGGATTAGTGTGAGGACGCAGGGCGATAACTATGGCTTCCTTCGCCTACTGAGTACATGGGATGGACTCTTGAAGTAACATTAGTGCCGTATGACTGGAACAACTATGACTCAATGGCCCCCTCGAGTCTTCGAACACATGGTAGACCCAAGGAGTAACGTTAATGTATGACAGAAACTGCTACCTCATAGCTAAATCCCTAAGTTATGAAGTGCTAAAATAACATGTTGAGGAGCCACAGGGGAAAACGTAACGCAGGAGCTGAGATAATAGATAAATCCTCGCGAGTTCTCCATGAGGCTGTTGAAGTTCAAGACCTACTTGGTACGAACTCTTACTCTCGTCCCCAATATCCAAGTGAGATAAGGTGAGCATCAAGAGCAGCCTGAATACCAATCCCCTTGGTGGAGCATGCTCCGACCTCTGGCGATCAACAATGATGCATCGGGGACTTTAACTGAATGTTAAGAAAGGAGTACAGGATTTTAGTGAATTAGAGTCTCACAAGAAAGTGTAGCAAATACCGGTGCTGGGAAGGCCTGATGCTTTCTCCTACCTCTTAGGCACAAATAAAGTACATTATAGAAAATGTATGGGCTTGGCTTAACAACACAACAAGTTTCTTAGTTGGCTGAAAAACATCGCGATTACCCTTAATAATTAAGTAGGTTGATGACGTGAATTTGTTTAACAGGAGTCTTTTTTTAAATGTAGCAGTTGTACAAATTTTTTTTCATAAAGAGATGGTCGAGAAAGAACTGATGGCGTTGAGAGCGTACTGCTCTCCCGGATCTGGAGATTCCCTATCTGAACCTCTAATGCTTGTTGACGAGAATTCTTTTAAAACCTTCCTAGTGATTGAAAACGTCAGTGACATAATTTAAAGAAGTACAACAAGCTCTTTGCAGTCAATTATCTCACAAATACTCTGACTTATGTGGTTTCCCAGGTCTGCGAGAGGCTATAATAATTGGTCAGATGTTGCATTTCCTTCTGGATAACATCGTTCCATGGAATCTGTTTATGTAGAACATTGCTCTAGTAAATCAATAACTTATCAATGGCAGAGTCTTTTTAAACGTGGTCGGGAGTCGACTGAAGATGACCACCGCTCAGGCAGACTAGTTAAGGCTACCACATCACACATTGTGGAGAAAGGTTACTGGAGGACATCCATATGAAAAAGAAACAATTGTCTGCAATAGTTGGAGTATGAAATACTAACATTCTGCGAATCTTACATGGCAATCTGGGTATGACAAAAGTCAGTACAAGTTGGGTACCAAGAATGCTCACACTGCTTCAGAAACAAAACCCGTCGATGGGTCAAAATAGTTTTTGTAGTTTTGTGGAGATGATTGATGGCTCTTGTTTTTTGGGATTGTGGTAGGATACTGTTGATTGATTACAAGGAAAAGGGAATCACCACAACCGGCATACAACATATTACGCGACAATACTAGGAAAAGTTATGATGAACGCCTCAAAATATTTGGTTCACCAACATTTGAAGACCTACGCAAGAGAGTAGATCTATAAGTGACCTACAGAGCTCTGCATGATAAGTTTGAACCAATAGCAATTTTAAGGACCATTGCTAAAAATTACTTAAAGAAAAGTTCAGTTTCGTTTAATCAACTGTTCAACGCCTGGAGGCGGTTTGTGCATTAAGAAAACCGAACTAATTATGATCGATCAATCAGTTGAACAGAAAAAGGGCAAACTGGCAATTTGGAATCTCAATTTCGTGACTGAAAAGTCTGGAGGAATATCGCATGTTAAGGATAACCGAATCTCATTTGAAGACAATCAATACCATGATGACACGCGACAGTAAACAGCATGACTTCAACAGTGCAAGATCGACTGGTAGTTTTATTGGAAAAGTTGAAAGTATGTATTTTTTTATTTTCTTCCGTACGAAGAGATACAGATTTTTAATTGATTTATTTTCATATAGTAGTATTAGTTGTTATTCAAAACCTGAAATAATGAAGATGTAATTCTCATTTGAATTATCAAGCTTATAAATATGTCTAAATATTTAGTTTATTAAAATATAAAGAGTTTCACTGAATGACATGTCTTAACCCTGTATTTAGTACGATGATATATTACAGTTTTAAGAGGAAGGAATACTGAGATTGATTATTGTTAATTTAAGATATTTGTTCGTCGATACTTCTATTTTATCTATCAGAACAAGCGCGAAAAAGCTCCCTCAGTCAGGCCTTTTTTATAATTATGTAATATGAATTTTTTTCAGGAAACCGATGATTCTCTATCAGTATGTATTGTACTCTTACAACAATACTTGAGAGGAGAGAGGCAGAAGGTGAGTGTTTTGGTTTTTCGAAGGTTTAAAAGTTTCAATTTTTGAAAGTATCTGTGCGAAGTAATTGATGATATTCTGATGTGAACGGTACGCTAAAAATCTCTAGTTAAGCTTCATTAATAATAATTTACGGTACAAGTCCGGAAAATCATTTTTTTTGGCGAGCAGACAATATTCCAGAATGAGAGTCAGAGGGTCCTGGAAGTCTGCGAGTCAAAAAAAAAAACATTTTTGGGCGTGTTGCGTACAATATTTTTTCGGAAACTGTGTCGAATAACACAACAATGTGACGACACATTTCTTTTATATACATTTTATTTCTCACTTAAAGTAAACAGAACAGAAAATACCATATTTTAGCAGAAATATTCTAATTCTTATTTATATTAAAATTCGAGCAATTACTAATATTGAAAAGGTTCAATTTGTTTGAAATGTTTGGTGGTATAATTAAATTCCTTTTGTTGAAGCCAGAACAAGACGGCAGTTTCCGTTTCTCATCGATTGTTTTCTTCTGATGAAGGGTCTTTTCAGTTTTAACTTTTGTTTTCAGTAGTAATAACCCAAGAACATTGATAATTGTTCGAAAAAATGCTATGACAGATTTCGAAATTTTTGAGCATTTATCAATGTCCGAGGGTTATTCGGATAGAAATTTTTCTGCTATTTAGAGAAAAAATACAGAGTAAATAATTATAATAATTTATTTAAAGGTGCAATTAACAAAGGAACAATTGGAAAAGTTAAATGAAGATCCGGACGTGTTAGTTTCTATAACCGATGAAGATGTTCTTCCACTACGCATGCTGTTAATAATTTGATTATGATGTTCTTCGTCAATATTCAAGTAGGGTTTTATTGAGTTGGTATTGTTGTGACCCGTAATTTTTATAAGCTGTTGTTCTTGTACACCACTTTTGGCTAATGGACCAACCGCGGTCGATCTATTGGAATGATTAGTAATTTTTTTCCCTTTGTATTCAATCCAATCGCTTCGGCAGACGACCTTTTGAATTTTGAATCGTATTTCTTCCAATGGGCATATTATCATACCAGTGATCATTTTCGGATTTCCATTGACGATTTGGTCTGACGAATGATCTGTTGGTTTTAATATTTGGGCCCCTTTTCGACAATTTTTTGAATAATCGGAAGACACAAATGTTGCTGTCATCGTTTTCTATTGAAAACTTGTTTCCAGTACACATTCTTGAACCACCCTGGCAAGTCTTTCTGAAAACAGGGTTATATTCACCTCGTTGTTTGATTCGATACAAAAATATTCAGTCAAGCAAGCAGCAGCTATCTCACCTCGCCAAGCTAATTCTACCGCGGCTATGTGATAGAATTTCCGTTGCAGCCCTTCAGGATTATTTTCATTCCATAAATTTACTATTTTCGTTTTTCGACAGATCTTAATGCTGCCGAACTTTGTTTCCTTTACTTGGATCTGATTGCAGTTTTCGTCGTTTAGAATCACGGGCAGCTCGCGCTTGTTGAAAAACAACACTTTTGAATAGGTCAATAATAACTTTCATTTCTTGATAATATTTTTCTTGTAACAGGTTACTTGTTATACTCCACATGGTTTTGACCGTACTTTCTTTGAACTCTGTACCATTTTTTCTTCTCATGTTCACAGCCCAATCCATTAAAATCAACGCCAATTCTTCCGCCGTCCGATTTCCATCTAATTGATACTTTCTATCGTTGCAAAAGTCAATAAATGTTTTCCATACAAATTTCTTACTGTAAACGGTTTAATTGGTATGTTCGCTTCTATATTTTCATTAATATTATCGTCAGTATTACAACCAAATTGTGACATTTCGAAATATGAAATATTTGAAACTTCAAAATCGAAATAAATAAATATGTGTCCATGTCCATAGCAACGTGAAAACAGTCCATGTTCTTCCTTGTAGTCTGATCCATCTCTTTTCTTCATATTGAAAGCCCAGTCTAGCATAATATTATTGAGCTCTGACAAACTTGTTTTTTCATTTACAAGGTATTTCCGGGCAGCACAGAATTCTTCAAATTTTTTCCAAATGTAGGATCTTGACTTCACTGTATTAAGCGGCACACTTTTCTTCACACTTTCCTCAATTGAAGTAATATTACAATTCCCAAAACGTTTCATTTTTATCTACTTTATGGTAAAATACGAAAATAAACTGACAGAACTGCCAAATGTGCTGTTGAAGTTATCGCTAACAACTGTTTGTTTATCGTAACCATGACGACCGCTACTTCCACCAACGGCTAAAGCTATCCGGACGTATTAATATTCCTATGCAAATTAGGCATTTGATAAAAACAAATTTCTAAAAGTGAAAACACTGTGAGGTTGAGTGTTTTCAGATACAGTTTGTTTCTATTGGTCCGTTTTCAAAAATTGAGTGATTTCATTGGTCGATGTAGTATAGTGTTGAATGATCAATGTAATGTTGACATGATTGAGTTAAATTGTTCATATGATACAAAATGAGGAAATTTGAATGGTTGTTGGAACTGTCAAAAAATTTTCAATTCAATTAACTATATATCCTTCAGCCAAATTAGTAGAGTTCCAACTACCGTGTCAGCAAATAACGTCGCCGAAGTTCGACGAATGCTATGGCCTGTTTTTTTAGGATTAAGTAAACATAAAAATTCTGTGATTTTCATTCCGAGACTCCCGAAATTGTGGATACCAATAGGCTGAATGGAACATTTTCATTTTTGGTCATTCATGAATAATCTGTTATGTGGAGTATGGGATGATCGCAAAGATAAATATTTCCTATGCAACAGCAGGTTTTCTTGCCCAATTACCATTAAAGTTCTCTCAATAAGCGTTTTGAATCCGGTATTTACACAAGCAACATGTCTTCCTTGTTGTTCATCACATCAATTAACATTTTTGTCAATTCTCTTTTACACGCGCCGGCTAACCTAAAAATTGTTGCTACCTTAAAATTAAATTGATATTTTTATATCCTACAATCGTAATATTTTGTTAAAATCATCTTCAGCATTAGATATGTTTCATTATCATCTTCCTTCATGAATTTGCTTATCTGAGTCCGGACAGTATGTTCTTTCCGGACTAAGCTAGAAATGCTACTTTCTCAGAGAAAAAGCGTCCAGGAAGTGAGCACTTCCCAATAAAAATAATTTATATGCTGGTTAGTTATAAAAATTGAGTGTTATGGATCTAACCAAATTTTATCATTTCAAATCGCGTGGGTTGAATGAAGGAATGATTTTCTTAGAGAGATCAGACGAACAAAGTGTTTCTCCAATTGAAATTAATTCATAAATGTCCAAACACGGATTACATATTCAGCGTTTTAATAGACACATTAATTTATGCCCATGGACCCATTTCTGTCACAACAGTATCATATTAGATCAGAGTATTCAGCTTCTCTACTTTCAAAATATTACTCTTATTCACTTGATTAAAAGGAGACAGTCCAATTTCCAAAAACTTTATTTTCAGAACCACAGCTGTTTCACCATAATATGGCATCTTCAGGTTGTTACATTTTAGCCGATTGATTTTTGTGAGAAACAGATTTATACAGGGAGCGTCTTTGACCACTGCGTGCATTTTCTTCCTATAACATTTTTCCAAATTTAGCTCCGTTCAAAAGATATAGGGTGATGAAATTTCATAGAAAAATTGCATTTTCACCTGTAATATTCAAACGACAATATCAATTGAAATGATCTCTAGTAGAAGGTTTTTGATAACAGTCATGCATATTTTGGCATCAATAGATTTATTCCATTTCTTGTGGGTTTCTCACTACTACTGTACAGATTGGTTAAATTGCATGAAAAATAAATATCATTTGTACTAAAGGTCCGTATCTTGTACTTCCTAGAATCATGAGTCTTTTTTGAAGATAAAATCATTCATCATCTGATGAAACATGAGTGAGTGAATAATTTCTTAAAGGGAAAATAATGTTTTTAAACAATTCAGATTCAATAGTGGATGCTGTGGCAGGTAATTTTCATTCAAACTAAACTGGACTATAAAGGGGTATTTGCCCAAAAAAATGCTTATAACTGTTTAACGCAGCTGAATATGGAAAAACAGTTTGGGGAAAAAGTGTTCTTTTGATACCAATAACCTATGGTTAAAATTAACGCAGTGGTCAAAGGCTCGCCCTGTCTATACAGAAAAAAATGGGTAAATGAGTGTTGTTAAATTATTTTACAGCTGAACTTCAAGTTTATTGTTTTCGGAAGAGTATCGATAAAAGTGACGAATCACATTTGTTTGTTTATTCAAAAGAATATTGCGGCATGGTATCTGTTGATTTCAAGTGCTTCTAAGAGGGGTCAATCTTGAACATTTCTATACAGTGTGGAACAGCCAAATGGAATAAATTCTATAACGGATAAATGAGAGCGTGTTTGGAAAAACGCTTGGACACGGTGATTTGTATTTTTAACTGAGCATTTAAAAAAAAAATTATATAGGGTACGTCATGTGACAGTGGCCAATACCCTCTTTCTTATTTTAAATGCAAGCCCCTGTATATTATTAATTTTTTAGATTCTTCACAGAATTCTAGACATAAATCATGTACAATGTCCTATACCTACCTATATTCAACTGTTTCGGAAATATTAAGTGTTTTCAGATTTATTACAAAAATTAACATTAAAAAAAGAAAATATTTTATTTTACAAATTCGCTACATTACACTAAAAACCTAATAATTAATACTGATTATTTCTTAATAATAAAAAAAAAACAAAAAAATATTAATGTCAATGTAGTAAATATTCAACATGCTCGCCGCGAACGTCTTGGCAACATGCTAAATTGGTATAGAAATGTCTTCTAACATTACTCAACATCTCAGGTGTAACTGATCTAATCGCAAGCGTGATTCGTCTTTTTAAGTCATCTAAGTTGAGGGGTTTAGTTTTGTATACAATACTTTTGACATATCCCCACAAAAAGTAGTCTAACAGTGACAGATCAGGAGATCGTGCTGGCCATTCTATCGATCCGCGCCTCCCTATCCATCGATTTGGAAAAATTTGGTTCAGGTACTGCCGGACATTGATTTGGTAATGGGGCGGTGCTCCATCTAGCTGGAACCATATTGTATTGGCAGGAACTTGTGGGTTTGCTGGATCAGGATATAAGTTTGTCAAAGTTGGCAAGACATTATTTTGGAGCAGTTCTAAATATTTATCTCCATTCAAGTTGCCATCAATGAAAAAGGGACCTACGATATGATTTCCAACAATTCCTGCCCAAACATTCACTTTTTCAGGATATTAGGTATGTTTCTCTCTCATCCAGTGAGGATTCTCATCAGACCAATAGCTGCAATTTTGACGATTAACATGACCGTGAAGTGTAAATGTGCTCTCATCAAAAAACAAAACATCTTCTAATTGGATCACATTGTTATCTAACATTTCCATCATTTGCCCACAAAAATACGTTATCCTATCGAAATCGTCTTCCATGAGCTCCTGGTTTTTGTTTACTTTCTTATTATCAAGAGCTAAATGGGAAATAAGTATTGAATGTAATGTAGCGAATTTGTGAAATAAAATTATTTTCTTTTTTTAATGTTAATTTTTGTAATAAATCTGAAAACACTTAATATTTCCGAAACAGTTGAAGATAGGTATAGGACATTGTACATGATATATGTCTAGAATTCTCTGAAGAATCCAAAAAATTAATAATATACAGGGGCATGCATTTAAAATAAGAAAGTGGGTATTGGCCACTGTCACATGACGCACCATATATAATTTTTTTTTTAAATGCTCAGTTAAAAATACAAATCGCCGTGTCCAAGCGTTTTTCCAAACACGCTCTCATTTATTCGTTATGGAATTTATTCCATTTGGCTGTTCCACACTGTATGTAGTATTTCGTTGTGTTATTGAAATTATGTCCAAATTCGTTTAGGTGATCCGCATACGTGGTTTTGGAGGAGTCTGATGTATAACTCTTCTGGTGTTCTTTTGGCATTAAATTCAGTTTGTCAAGTAATTAAAGATAATTGAACGAAAATGTTCACGATTTAATTCAATTTTTTAGGCGAATCTTTTAAGTTACTGTAAACAACAAAAAATGCGCTCTATTTTAAAACGTTCTGACTACGGATAACCTCAAAAATGTCAAGCTTTACGATAGTCAGTTGGCAGATTGCAACACTAGGGTTGTCCAATCCCGAAATATAAAAGGCAATCATCGAATGGATTGAAATATTGTCTTCTCGATAATATCATAAAATTCGGAAAATATATCTGCTAGAAATCGTGTATGAATAATAGTAACAATTAAAAGTGGAATGCTCTTCGTTTTGTTCTGATGACTTAAACCATCAAATAATTATATTTTTTTTAAATTTTGCGCTCTTGTTCTAGTAAAGCAACGGGCCATAGTGTTGCCAAACGAGGAATTCAATTGAACAGGATCAAATTCGAAATATAATCTTAAATATGCCACGTCATTAGACCTAGAGGTGGTAATACCCATAATTCATTTTACTACCTATAAAATTCAAATTTCAATTAAGCATAATAAATTGTTTAAGTGTTGAATTTAGGCTAGGTGGATTTGTTAAATCTTTAATGAAGACACAAAATTCTTTAAACAATTGTAACTTCTTCAAAAGTGAAGAAAAATCAATGAACGAAGAAACAAATTGCTCAGAGGAGGTACAGCTTTTACATGGTTCTAACAAAAATATATTTCAGTTACCTGCAGTTGCCACAGGGTGTTTCAAATTAAAAAGAAAACTCCATAATTTTCAATACACCGTGTATAGTATTAGAGTGGATGGCTTTGAAACGGATTATTAATAAGACGTGATTGCCAAAGGTTAGTCCTAAAATTAAGAAAAAACATCACAATCCGACCAATGGTTTGCTTGGAATCTGTTTTTCATTTCAGCAGTTTTTCTGGTGATGCGTTACTTTTGCTACTCAGTGTATTCAACTCGATGTATCGGAATTTTGTTCTTCATGTAATTATTTGTGAGCTGATTATGTCATATCCACTGAATGTTAAGAATTTTAATTGTTGTACCTACTTCTAGTTTTCAAGTAGATATCATTTATTAGTAGACTTAGAAGCCCATATTTAGTATTTTTTCGCTCAACCGTATTACAAACTTCATGAATTTCCAATAATTAGAAGTTGTTGTTTCTGAAAAAATCCAGAGATCTATATTTCTGAACATTCCACATAAAATATGCGAAGTCGAAGGAATTCAAGAAAAAAACATTCGATAGAAATCGGGTTATTCAATATTTTCACGATCTCTTCGTTTCAAAAACAATTCAGCAAGCTGACATAATTTTTTCGACTCGATTTCCTATGTTTTTCTCAACCTGCCGGTGATACGCTTCTTCACAACTCTAGATTATAAGCGACATTCATAAATATATTCGACAAATTAAACGTATCGTTCTGAATTAATTTGCATCTTTCTTATGGAATATTGATGAGCTCCGAAATTTGAGATGAGGAAGATACCTACCTATCTTCTCTTATTCAAATCGCCTTATAAGTAGGTGGTCAATTTCTCTAATGGTCATTCAAACTCTGTCCTTCAAGCAGCACAGAAATGTGTGGTGCACTGAAAATATTGGTAAGTTCAAAGTTTTTTCACCCTTCAATTTGAATCGTATTATGAAGCACTAAATGCTTAGATAGTCATTAATTTTTTCCCAAATAACCACTAAAAGATGAAATCCTCTTCAAATGGTTCCTTTGTATTTTAGGTTTGTGTTGCCTCTGTCGCTTTGGCAGTGGCTACAAATGAAAGAGGCAAAAGATCCGGATATGACTCCCTGAGTTCCAACCCTTGGCAATCTCCGACAAGCTATGGATTCCGCCCTACCAATAATTACTACAATTTACCAACTACCAGAATAACAAGAGTAAACCCATACAATCCATATTTATCTCCATTCAAGTTGCCATCAATGAAAAAGGGACCTACGATATGATTTCCAACAATTCCTGCCCAAACATTCACTTTTTTAGGATATTTAATAGGTATGTTCCTCTCTCATCCAGTGAGGATTCTCATCAGACCAATAGCTGCAATTTTGACGATTAACATGACCGTGAAGTGTAAATGTGCTCTCATCAAAAAACAAAACATCTTCTAATTGGATCTCATTGTTATCTAACATTTCCATCATTTGCCCACACAAAAATACGTTATCCTATCGAAATCGTCTTCCATGAGCTCCTGGTTTTTGTTTACTTTCTTATTATCAAGAGCTAAATGGGAAATAAGTATTGAATGTAATGTAGCGAATTTGTGAAATAAAATTATTTTCTTTTTAATGTTAATTTTGTAATAAATCTGAAAACACTTAATATTTCCGAAACAGTTGAAGATAGGTATAGGACATTGTACATGATATATGTCTAGAATTCTCTGAAGAATCCAAAAAATTAATAATATACAGGGGCATGCATTTAAAATAAGAAAGTGGGTATTGGCCACTGTCACATGACGCACCATATATAATTTTTTTAAATGCTCAGTTAAAAATACAAATCGCCGTGTCAAGCGTTTTTCCAAACACGCTCTCATTTATTCGTTATGGAATTTATTCCATTTGGCTGTTCCACACTGTATGTAGTATTTCGTTGTGTTATTGAAATTATGTCCAAATTCGTTTAGGTGATCCGCATACGTGGATTTGGAGGAGTCTGATGTATAACTTTTCTGGTGTTCTTTTGGCATTAAATTCAGTTTGTCAAGTAATTGAAGATAATTGAACGAAAATGTTCACGATTTAATTCAATTTTTTGGGCGAATCTTTTAAGTTACTGTAAACAACAAAAAAAGCGCTCTATTTTAAAAAGTTCTGATTACGGATAACCTCAAAAATGTCAACCTTTACGATAGTCAGTTGGCAGATTGCAACACTAGGGTTGTCCAATCCCGAAATATAAAAGGTAATCCTCATATGTATTAAAATGTTGTCTTCTCGATACTATCATAAAATTCGGAAAATATATCTGCTAGAAATCGTGTATGAATAATAGTAACAATTAAAAGTGGACTGCTATTCGTTTTGTTCTGATGGCTTAAACCATCAAATATTTATATTTTTTTAAAATTTTGCGCCCTTGTTCTAGTAAAGCAACGGGCCATAGTGTTGCCAAACGAGGAATTCAATTGAACAGGATCAAATTCGAAATATAATCTTAAATATGCCACGTCAATAGATCTAGAGGTGGTAATACCCATCATTCATTTCACTACCTATAAAATTCAAATTTCAATTAAGCATAATAAATTGTTTAAGTGTTGAATTTAGGCTAGGTGGATTTGTTAAATCTTTAATGAAGACACAAAATTCTTTAAACAATTGTAACTTCTTCAAAAGTAAAGAAAAATCAATGAACGAAGAAACAAATTGTTCAGAGGAGGTACAGCTTTTACATGGTTCTAACAAAAATATATTTCAGTTGCCTGCAGATGCCACAGGGTGTTTCAAATTAAAAAGAAAACTCCATAATTTTCAATACACCGTGTATAGTATTAGAGTGGATGGCTTTGAAACGGATTATTAATAAGACGTGATCGCCAAAGGTTAGTCCTAAAATTAAGAAAAACATCACAATCCGACCAATGGTTTGCTTGGAATCTATTTTTCATTTCAGCAGTTTTTCTGGTGAAGCGTTACTTTTGCTACTCAGTGTATTCAACTCGATGTATCGGAATTTTGTTCTTCATGTAATTATTTGTGAGCTGATTATGTCATATCCACTGAATGTTAAGAATTTTAATTGTTGTACCTACTTCTAGTTTTCAAGTAGATATCATTTATTAGTAGACTTAGAAGCCCATATTTAGTATTTTTCGCTCAACCGTATTACAAACTTCATGAATTTCCAATAATTAGAAGTTGTTGTTTCTGAAAAAATCCAGAGATCTATATTTCTGAACATTCCACATAAAATATGCGAAGTCGAAGGAATTCAAGAAAAAAACATTCGATAGAAATCGGGTTATTCAATATTTTCACGATCTCTTCGTTTCAAAAACAATTCAGCAAGCTGACATAATTTTTTCGACTCGATTTCCTATGTTTTTCTCAACCTGCCGGTGATACGCTTCTTCACAACTCTAGATTATAAGCGACATTCATAAATATATTCTACAAATTAAACGTATCGTTCTGAATTAATTTGCATCTTTCTTATGGAATATTGATGAGCTCCGAAATTTGAGATGAGGAAGATACCTACCTATCTTCTCTTATTCAAATCGCCTTATAAGTAGGTGGTCAATTTCTCTAATGGTCATTCAAACTCTGTCCTTCAAGCAGCACAGAAATGTGTGGTGCACTGAAAATATTGGTAAGTTCAAAGTTGTATTATGAAGCACTAAATGCTTAGATAGTCATTAATTTTTTCCCAAATAACCACTAAAAGATGAAATCCTCTTCAAATGGTTCCTTTGTATTTTAGGTTTGTGTTGCCTCTGTCGCTTTGGCAGTGGCTACAAATGAAAGAGGCAAAAGATCCGGATATGACTCCCTGAGTTCCAACCCTTGGCAATCTCCGACAAGCTATGGATTCCGCCCTACCAATAATTACTACAATTTACCAACTACCAGAATAACAAGAGTAAACCCATACAATCCATATGACAGGAACGTACAGCAAAACCAACTAAGAAATGCAGATCAAACATCTGGTCTTTACAGCATCAGAGAACAAAATTCAGATTGGATCCCCATCAGGTCTAATCAGAATCAGCAATATGGCGGAAGATATGGATTGAATGATGTTCAGAGACAAAGGAATAATGGGTACAACGGAATTAGATCCAATGAACTCAATGAAGGAGCAAGGCAAAGACAACCTAATTATTCAGTGCGAGTTAGAGGCGGTCCGATAAACCCAGCAGTTCTCAGAGAAATAAATGAGAAAATACTGGCTCAGTCTGATCGATACACACAACAAAGTCAAGTATACAGGAACATAAATCAAGGATCGGGACTACGTAACTATGGAAGACAAGCTAATCGAGAAATCATAAACCCTGTATACTCAGCAAGAGCTAACCAGCGTCCGATTTCAGTAGAAGGTCAACTTTTGGGAAATAATCTCAGAGGATTAAACCCAAGATACCCAGTACAACAACCTATCGACCAACAATATCTAAATGATTTACTCAGGGTAGAACATCTACGTCCAGTTGAGGGAAGAATTTTGGGTGTGAATGCCCAACAGGAAAAACCAGTTCAAGAATTGGATCAAGATGATGCTGATCGCAACCTACAGAATCTGAGAGTTAACGGTGGTAATCTTGTTGGGCTCAATGGACTTCAGCGAGGACAGATTTTGAGAGAAATCGCTCAGAGGCAATCTGGATATGAACATGGAATCAACGAACCTGTAACCATATTAAACGGACAAAGATTGAGAGAATTGAACATACAACAAGCAATTCAAAATAACAAATTGAACGAAGAACAAGCGCAAAATGTACGACAAGGAATTTCTTCTCAGTTGCTTTTACAGAATACCAATGAACCTAATGTGCAGTTGAAACAAACTTTGAGAGTACTGAACCCAGATGATTTGATAAGATCTGAGGAACTCCAAGAACCAAATGCAGAATATCTGAGGAATGTAGTTCAGCCAAGTACACAACCAGGTTATCTAGGACAGAGGCTTGTTTTGCCTGGAAATGATCAACGCTCATCTCACACTTTGGCATTGATCAACTCAAACCGCAATCAAATTCCTGTAAATGCTGTTGGACAACAGGTCCTTCAACAAATTGTGCCTACATCTCAAGTTCTTAAATTAGTGAATACAGACGGTGTTTTGAATAATGTAAGGTTATCACAACAACCTACTAGAGCATACGGTTCTCAATTGTTAATACAGCCTAACCAGGGATTGGACAATGCATGGAGGCAAGAGAGATTATCTGAACAAGTAGATGTGCTGAACAACGGTGGTGTGAACGTCAATGGGCTAGAAGCAAATCGTGCACAATTACAAGAAGGAGTTGACGGAAATGGAAATCAGCAACCAAATGTTTATAGCTATGCTGAACTCACGGCAAAAATCTGGAAAGTGATCAAATCGAACCCTGATATGATGTCTAATCTTGATAATTTGAGGGAGCAGCTCCTAGATGAAAGAAATTCGAGGAATTCACAATTAAGGGAGCTCAGAGGATTACTGGAGGAGGCCCGTAAGTACAACCGAATTGACGCAGTGAATTCTAATGGACAGACTTTGGAACAACAAGAAAAAAATGCTTTCCTGAATAATTTGATCGACACAATGAATAGGAATGAAGCTACATCGAACTTGAACAGTGAAAATAGATACATTGTCCGACCAGGTGATGTAAACCCTCTCATTAAGAATATTTTATTTGATACAAGAGGAAGAAATGAAACCCAGACTGACGATTTAACTTCCAGGCCTGCATCTCTTATTGTGAGACCAAACAACAATCAAGCTCTTCCTCAGCTTTCGGTTGCACAACCTTTTGGTTTACAACAGTTGGAACATCATTATGACTTGACCAATTGGAAGCAAGTTACAGAGGCTCTGGGAGGAAACCCATTCGTGCAACATTTTAATGTTTTGGAACATTTAGTTTAGTGTTTTCATAGCAACTCAAACTTTGTTATTTTATATTGCTGTGATATTGTTGGTTTTCTGTTTTCTTTTGAAATATATTGGTTCTTTGATAAATATATCAGTTTTTCATTTACTCAGCTTTGGCTATACGAAAATAAAAATCCCTTTAGGCATTATAACTGAAATTAGATCACTCCTGTAAAAATAATTTACATCGAAGATAGGTTTGAATAATTAGTGAGTGTCAATCACCACTGGTTGTGGCTTATTTTTGTGTAATGGAAAGAAGTTTTTTGGTACTTGGCAATTGAAGGCTATTTGAATTAAACAACCATTTGTTAATCCATTTATATTTCGGGAGTAAATTGGTCCCTTCACCAGAGAAAACAATTATATAAAGGCTGAAAATTACATCCTGATGAAGGGATCAATCTAGTCCCGAAATATAGATGGATTAACAAATGGTTGTTTGATTCATATAGCCTTTAATAGCCATGTACCCAAAAAATTCTTTTAAAGTTTATTGAAGTTGGAAACATTCCTTATTCATGTTAGAAATTATCTTCATAATTTCTGATATAGCAAAATTTTTGCTCGATTATTCATGAAATATGAAAAAATATACAGTAGGTTTACACTGTCTGGTATTCACGCATGCGCGTATTCTGGGCCAGTATCCTACCTAGGGTGGAAGGAGTCAGCTGAAACGTAGCGAGTTGAGTTGTGCGCGTGTAGTAGTGTTGTTGTGTACGTTTACAGTGCGTTGGTTGCCATGGTTGCGCTTGTAAAGTACACGAAAGAAGAACGTTTGTTAGCTCACTTTTTGCCTAAAAATTGACGGAGATTACGCTGAAATGTTCGAAGCATTCCGCCAGCGCTTTCCAAATAAGCAAGTTCCCACCAGACAATTGGTGCATAAACTGTATCGTAAATTCGTAAGTACTGGCTCCCTAGTAGACGCGCCGCTTTCAGGTCGCCCTGCTAATTTTTTCGTAAAATTTGTTTTACCGAGACTAAGCAATACCCCATGTGTGTTCAAGAGGAGAGGAAACAATTCAAACATGAAATATGAGGTCACAAGTAATTATTGACGTTATATTTTTCTCGAAAATAAATTTATTTGCAATTATTTGTGCTTTTTTTTCCTCTCATATGAAAAACGGTAAACTGACTTTTGCCGCACCCTGTATTTTGAGGAAAGAAATAACCGAAGCGAAATATAATTCAAAAGTGCATAATCTACCAATAAAATTCTCTATTCCCCTATATATATAATTTTGATTTAAGTAAAAGCACAACGCCTCAAAAATTTATAAGAGAGGCTGGTATTGTTTATTATCAAACTCTATTTCACTGAAGCAGAATTATAAGGTCGATGGACATTCATTTTAGGGATGAACTGTACTGCGTTTAGTAGTCTAGTGAATAAAATTTTTTTGTCAGATCAAGCATAAGTTCTGCAAATTTTTCTTTAAAAATTTTTTTTTTAAATTATTCGAAAATTTCAATGAGGGGATATTGTTACTTTAATTGTTCGAACAATGTTCACGTTATTTATACAGAGCAATTTAATTTTTGACACTGATCCTCAAAGATAAATATCAATAATTTCTTTATACAGACTAGATTTCGTCAACATCTAAATTCAAATTTTCAAGCAAGGTCTGGTAAAATCATTACCAAAAATTTTTGTAAATGATCAGTTCTCACCCTATCATCTTATCATCAGAACATTTTCTGTCTTGTTTGAGTTTGAAATGTTTAGTGGAGAAATAAAAATTATTTATAAAACACTAATTAAAACGGTACGCCTGGTCAGTAAGTGAGATAAAAGCAAACACAATAAGTCAACAAAATATTATGTTAAAAAGTAGAAAATTAAGATATATCTGAAATTTACTTAATCCCAATGAATTTAGATTCATTTCATTATAGATACCTACACCTTATATTTGATTTTATTTTTACCTATTCTTAATAAAGTTTTGAGATTCTATTTTTATTGTCGTACTTTATGGTTTTTGTTTGATTACTTGGTCAGTAAAAACACACAGTCAAAGGTTCTCCAACAGGGGCAACATACAAATGATCATGGGAGAAACATGGAATCAATAGTTAAAACAAATGGTTAAAAAAATTGACAGAAAGAACAGAAAAAATACAACAAATATGTGCGTTAATATTATATTTTTTTCATTTGGTTATATACAAACAAAAAATAAATAATCAATAGATCATTCTCCAATTTTACCACCCATGAACGGCGTTGACGTGGCTGGTGACTGGAAGCCCTCCCAGACTGTAGCTCTTTAAGAGCCCACCAGTGTAGACTGATGGAAGAACAGATCCATAACTGAGGGAGTGAAGATCAAGATCAGAATGCAGACCAAGGGAAGGAACTGAAGACAGGCTCAAAACTTGTGGTTGGCTCAATACGGTGTTGACTAGCGGTGCAGTATGTACAGTTTTGACGACTGTTGGAGCTGACAACAGCGATGTGGTGAGGGGTAAGTGAGACCTGAGCACTGTTGGTGCAGATATCGATGAGATCACCGGTGAAGACACCACGGAAGATGCAAGTGGTAGACTGAGGGAAGAGAGTCCCAAGCTGCCATCCACAACACCACGCTTTCCTCTATTATCTGGTACTCCAGCCATGGAGACACCCAAAATAGCGGCAGCGACGATCTGAAAAAAAAGTTTTAATTAATTTTCAAATTGATAAATTGATTTTTTAGATTGAAATAACACTTTCATATGTATATCGCATATTGGTTTCAGGATTTTTTCACTTTTTTTTCGAACCTGTTATTAGAAACCCATTTCTGATTCGCAAATATGCTATTGACGAGCTGAGGACTAAAATTTCATATTATATCTCTTATATGAACACATAAAAAATTTGTTTCGATCTGTATATTAATTTTTTGTTTACAAACCATTGAAAGATGGCGTGTCAGTGTATTTTTAATAATGGAAAATATTGACCTGTTTTGATGAATACACTACCCACCACTGCAAAAGTTTCCTTTCAAACAATAAATTGTTTTAATTTTAGAAAAATTGAAAAGTTTTTGATTTCTTAGGAAATTGCAGCTCATAATAACGAGAGGATATGGGAGTTGTATTATGCCTTGGAGTCATAGAAGTTCATTGAATAGATTCTTTCACATGTTCTTTTTGCTGTTTTTAATTCTACGAAATGAATTTAGAACGAACTCTCCGTCAGTGCTTCTCAACATTTCTGATCTGCAAATCTATCAATGAACAGAACAATTTAAAGTGAAAATCACTGAATATTTAAATCAATCAGAAGTCATTAATCTGGATTTGAGAAGGACGATTTCTTTTGTAACTCTTCACTCAACTAGTCCTTTTATTCTTGGTTTAAACACTGACCATTTCTTCATCGTCAACGATTCTCGATAAACTGAATGAATTTACATTTTTTGTGGACCACAAATAAGATTCTGCATGTTTAATGATATGCAGATCATCTGAAATAAAATAGTTGGTGTCATATAAATTTATCGCTAATTCCATTAATTTTGTTGGACAGAGGTGAGCATCTTTTCACTTTCTACTTTCCAAATGGTGCAATGTTGTTTGAGAATCGGTATAATGTTCACGTATACGCCTATGGAGTATTTTGATATGAAAATACGGTCTAATATATCTTCGATATAGATCATTTTTCTGATGAAATGAAGCAACAATCATCACTTGTGTATGAATTTTGTGAATATCATAGCGAAAAAATTCAACAATGATTTTCCGAAATGGTTTTTTATAAATATTTATTTTGTTGTTATTCTAACTATTTTTATCGAAATGCTACGTCACAGATTTGCAGTATCTTCAGGCAGAAATAAGATATTAAAAACTCAAGACTAATTCCTTCTGGGACGAATTCACACATATTTAAAATCTCTTCACATTTCATTAACTTTTCAATTTTGTTAATATTTTTGGTGTACTTGGACGTTGGAGATGCGGCTGGCGAATGTTCGGTTCCTCTAGAAATAATAACAAAATTCGACGAATATCTTATGGATAATGTAATATTTTCGAAGAAATTTTTTAAACTTTTTAAAAAATTTTCTAGCTTGACAGTTTTCAGAAAATCTGGTGGATTTCTCTCTTTCAACATTATTTAAACCATTTGGGCATTTAGGCAAAACGAAAGCAAACTGCTGTTACTAGTTTAGTGCACTACAAAAAAGGCTGAAAGACAGCCCATGTGTTGGAATAATAAAATTAGCTTAGCAACTTTCACAAATTCATTATCGGTTCAAATTATAGCAACTTTACTCTTGGTGTCTTTATAATTCTTTATTGCGTGAATTGTAATCTCTTCAATTTCCTTTTTTTCACTTACCAAGAATTTCATGGTGATATTTTAGCAGATGTTCTTCAGAAGAATGAGCTGTTGATACTGATTATCGAATGTCCACCCTAATCTTATATATGAATCGAAATAAAGTCACGATGTCAACATAAAAATTCATATGCATCCATTAAAATATAAAAACGATGTGAAAACAAGTTGAGAAAAGTGGTCAAATCGTGGATCATCAATTTGGCAACCAATTATGTAATTTCGAACCTTGATTTGGAGCGACATCAATTTACTTCTTCTGATCATTTTAGAAATTCTTCTTTGCATATCGTAGTAGTTTCTCAATTCATGTCAAGAATGAAAACAATCGATACCAAATTCACGAAGATGTAAGTACATATTTCGGTGAGTGGAAAGTGAAATTGAATTAGGTTTAAAATGGGTTTTGGATTTGGGTTGATTGATGATAACTGTGAATTATCAAGATTTGAAATTACTTCAAAATATAAGTTGAGAACTTTGATTCAATAAAATTTCAGTACCTTTTCATTTTGTTTCCAGAACGTTTTTTGGACAAAACAGGGATGTGAATACTTGAAACTGGACGTTCATTGTTTTATATTTAAAACAGATAATCAGGTCGATTCTGAAATGTTGAATGTGGAAATCAGAAACTTTTTTCTGGTTGGAAATAGTAATATGGATAATATTTTAATAGTATATTCTAAAACAAGTTGCAGAATAGGCACCTATTCCAACACGAATGCGGAATTCGAAAACGAGAGACGAAGGAGCGAGTTTTTGAACGCATGAGTGTTGGAATTGCCTTCTGCAACGAATATTAGACGATATTTTCTCTATTTCAGTCAAGAATTGTGAGAAATTTATTGGAATTCAATGAAAAATTCAGATTATACCTCCTAGTGCCTTTTGTATTTTATTTTCGCAGTTGGTGTGACTGATACGAAAATTGACAGATTATAGAATTTGAATAGTGCGTTCAAATCTCTACATGGTTTAATATTGACAATTGACATGCAGTGGACGCATGTTGACATTCGAAAGGATAGGATGTCAGTTTTGTCAACCACAAAACGAAAAATATAACAAAAACGGTGCTGTAGTGAGTTCATTACAGCACTGTTTTTAGTACTGTAATGAACTAACGAACACTGAAATAGAGAAGAATATATTACATCACAGGAATATTTGAAAAACTGGTAATCTATTCATTGATTTTTAGCAATATGATCTGTCAGTTTGAAATATATCTTGATATTTCAGATTGCTATGCCAGCAGCATTATTTTAGTACTTATTATCCCGTAACAATGTTGAAATTGGCAGTGAATCCCATGTTTTTATACTTCATCCAATTATTGGAGAATTAAGTTAATAAATAATACAAAGGATTAACACAAATAGGCATTATGCATATAAATACTTACAGTTTTCCACTCTTATTCCACTAGCTTCATTGGAAGAATTATTTAGTTTTTATCTTTTTCTTTTGGATTCAATGGGGGGCTTTTGCCGGATATATGGGATGAATTGGGTTCTTTCCTAAGAAATTGACCTATAATTCCATCTGAAATTTTAAGGGTTTTCTTACTTCTTATCGATTTCTTATTGTAATAAAACAAAAAAACAGAATTAGATTCCTTGTTCTAATATGAAATTTAAAAATATAACTACCGACTAACTTTAAACGTCAATTTAATCCGCTATTATGTTTCAATGAAAGGTAAAATCAAATCAAACATTCAATGCAATATTGCTGTGTCTAAAAGTAACAACCAATCTTGCCTAAAACGTTTAAATATAATATTTTTTTGGTCACTTATATTGTTATATTTTATATTACAACAATGTTGTGGATATTGTATTAAGATGTGATCAGAATCGACTTGATTGTTTGTCTGATATAATACCTATCACTTTCATTATATTGAAGTAATAATCTATTGATTGTTCTTTAAACCTTAAGTAGAACAGCGAGCTATTGTTTCACCTAAGTGTCTGTCATTTTCGAATATTCAGCAGAGATTAGGTTCAAACGACTGGGTTCAACGATCTGATGCATAAGTTAGACAAGAAAATTTAAAAAGTATTCCGAAAGATTCTATTACTCATAAGATATTCGACGAATCTTAACAACCAATTGTGCAAATACAGGGTGAGTCTTTGACCACTGCGTTAATTTTAACCATAGATTTTTCAAAAGAAACATTTTATTCCTATAATATTTTTCCAAATTCGGCCCCGTTCAAAAGATATAGGGTGTTGATATTTTAGAAAAAATTGCAATTTCACCTGTAATATTCAAACGACAATATCAATTGAAATGATTTCTTGTAGAACGTTTTTAATATCAGTCATGCATATTTTGGCATTAATAGATTTATTCCGTTTCTTGTGGGTTTTTCACTACTACTGTACAGATTGGTTAAATTGCATGAAAAACAAATATCACTTGAACTAAAGGTCCGTATCTTGTACTTCCTCGAATTATTAGTCTGTTTTGCAGATAAAATCATTCATCATCTTTTTTCCTAAATTGTGCCATTTTGAGTTATTTGAAGTTGAAAGGAAATTGATATAATCATCTGATCAAACACGAGTGAGTGTATAATTTCTTAGGGGGAAAATAATGTTTTTAAACAATTTAGATTCAATATTGGACGCTGTGGAAGGTAATTTTCATTCAAACTAAACTGGCCTACAGAGGGGTATGTACCCAATGTGAAAACTTGAAATGCTTATAACTTTTTAACGCAGCTGCATATGGAAAAACGGTATGGGAAAAAGTTCTTGGTTAAAATTTGATTTTTTGAAATACTGCTTATGCATATTCCGGAATTTCATCTCCGTTGTCAAGTTTTTTTCTTTGGATATTATTGATGCTTCATCCTACTTCATATACGATGATTCTCATCTACAGCATCAATAATATCCAAAGAAGAAAAACTTGCAAGAAGAAAAATCAAAGAAGCAGCATTTATGAAAATAACACCTGATTCCATAAGTGCTCCATCTATAGATCTGCCAGAAGTTTGGACGCCGATAGTTCGATCCAACTTAAAAAGATCATCATATCACAGATGAGTATATAACATCGTTCATTTTCTTTCATGACTTCTGTCAATTGACTTTTTGAAAATTGATAATTTTCAAAAGGTTTCTTACTTTTCTCCTTGATAAAGATAGAAGATGTCTATCGAAACGTCTGAAATCATTACATCCACAATAGATGATGGTAATAGCCCAAACAATCATTCAACACGAGCTCCATCATCAACAATATCTCGTCATCAAACATTTTGAAACATAAACGCTGTATTTTGCAAACACGAAGATGAATCCTATTCTTGATAGTTTTACCCAAATGTGAGTCATTTTAGTACATCGCACGGCTTTTCTGAATATTAGAACAAAATTTTACTCGATTGAAAACTAATTTCAATCAAGTATATATTGACCATTATATTCTATGACCATTTGATTCATAACTCCATCACTGTAGAACTTCTTTTTGAAGTCAGCCGGTTTTAAATGTCACGTGAGTGGTGCCTAATGCCTCCGCTATATCTTGACAGCTTGTATGTCGATCTTGCTCCGCCAGCTGCAAAATTTGAGGAGCATAACTGTAACTTTTTTTATTGTTAAATCAAGATATGACAGAATGTTTCATAAATCAATTTATTTTTGTCCGCTAGTTTTGCATAGCACTGTACAAGAGCGCAAAAAGCTCCTGACCTTACGCTAGCTCTTTTCTGTATCCACTTTTAAATATATCTGAGAATCCCCAATTGATTTATAATTTGAAGATTAACTAGAGTAAGCCTGACACTTTCCAATTATTATCGAGATATAATAATTCAAACGCAATGCAATAATATAAATCAGATTGTCATCTGAGCGAATTACGGTTACTTTCGACTAAATCTTGTTAAATATATTTTCCTACGAAGGTTCTTTCATGTCCCGCTTACATAACCCGCCTTTGGGATTGATAATATTCGAAGTCATAACGATTTCAAAATAGCTCGATCTTGGTTTAGTGTCGACGGTCATCGGTTCTGCATTAACCCATGAACTATTGGAGATCACGAGGATTAAAATTTCGGAACACGCCAGTTCAGTGTTGCCAGACTTCGTATTGAAAGTCTTAGAGAACAAGATAGTAAATCCCTATGGTAGAAATTTGGTTGCTGGGCCTGTTCATTTTAAGATATCTTTTTCTCTCTTAATCATGATTATTGATTTTGATTATCTTGATGGTCTCAATTCATTGGATTCAACTTTTAATGAAAAATCTAGGGTCAAAATTGAGTATACCCAGCCGTATACCCTACTCACTTTTTTCACATGTTCAGAATAGGTTAATTCTCCAAATATCTCGGTCAAGTTTGTTATTGGGTCAAATTCGTTGATTAGTTCAGCAGTTGTGAGCATTTGAAACTTGGTTTACCCTAGTTAACTACTAGAATATTTATTGGATCAAGTTGAAACTTGGGAGATGTTTGAATTAGGTTGAATCAAAAGGTTTACAAGATTTCGTCGTGCTAGAAGATGTCCTGAAACGTTTTATCATTTACTTGATATCTCATAAAATATTCGTCAGATCTTAAAGATATTTGTGAGTGTATGGGGGTTAGGGATATCTTGCATATTTTGTATTCATAGCTTTTTATAACATGAGAAGATTTGAGATTTCGTATTTATTTGAGTGTCTTCACACCAAATGACCCCTTTCCAGGTATCAGTGATGCAGAAGTTGAAAGTTTTCTGGATGATTCATGTTAGGTGTCTTTACCAATTAAAACTTTTACACCAACAGAAGTAAACAATGAGATGAGAAGACTGAAAAACAAGGAGGCTCCTGGATTTTAACGGCAGAAAATCTGAAAAGTCTACCTAGGAAGATTGTCATACCTACTGTTCACATTATTCAATAGAATGATGAGTTAAACCTATTTCCACATCAAATGAAAGTATGCTGAGGTTATAATGAAACTGAAAATGGCGACTCAGTATCAATGAGGCTAAATCAATTCAAGTAACATTTATTATAAGAAAAAAAAACATGCCCTCCTGTCAAAATACTCAAAGAGGAAAAACCAGTCGACACCAAAGCAAATTAACTTGGCATACATTTGAACCAGCACCTCAACTGGAAACAACACATCAATGTTAAGTAGACTGAGATAAATCTGAAATTCCGAAAATGTATTGGTTCATAGGCAAGTCGAAATTGAATCTTCAAACTAAATAACTCATGTACAAGGCAATAATCAAACCAATATGGACGTACGGCATCAAATTTTGGGGTTGCGCTAAAGCATCAATATTCAAAGCATCTAAAGACTTTACTCTGAAATACTATGTTCATTGGTTAATTCCCATTGGTACCAGACCATCCATGAGGATTCAAGAGTCCCATGTGTCACTACAGTCACCAAACAAATGACAGAAGATGGCTGAACGACCTTACTTGCTTATCCTAACAATGAATCTTTCCATATTCAATACTTTCTCTTAGTCTCGGCGTACAACACATTCACTTAATACTTTTGTAAGTAGA
This sequence comes from Micraspis discolor, assembly GCA_030674115.1. Classification (NCBI taxonomy): domain Eukaryota; kingdom Metazoa; phylum Arthropoda; class Insecta; order Coleoptera; family Coccinellidae; genus Micraspis; species Micraspis discolor. Next base: position 2,935,299 of record JARTUT010000004.1, read on the forward strand.
ACATATATGTCCATAAACCCAATTGAAAAAAATTCAGAATTTGTTGGATCCGTCATATCACGCCAAGTGAGAGAGAAGTATTCTTGACGATTAATTGTAGTCTTGATTTTAGGTAAATATTCTTCCATTTGGCAACAACCAACTATATCTTCCATTGAGCAAAAGATGAATGGGATCCGATAAAATTACCATAAATTTGCCTCTGGCGACGGATGCTCTTGGTTAACAACTTTTTTAATTTGATAGGTGTATTACAAATCCTCGATCGATTTGGATGCTGAATTTATTGTTCGGAAGTGACAAAATAGGAGATCGCGATCCCATAACATCGACCAGGATTGATTAATGGTCTTCAGATTTTCGTAATAGTTTTATGAAAGAACAGGTTTTTCTAATATGGCATTTTTGTGATATTCTTTACCCAATTCAATAATGAAAACTGATAGATTTACTTCATATGGTTTACTTTATGGTGACTGCTCAAGCAGAGTTTTACATTTCATGTCGTTTCCTTTTTCTGAAGATACTCAATTTCTCAAGAAATATTCGTAAGATCTCAACAAATGCAGGCGCATATGAAAGCCATTCATATCTTACATATCTTGAAATTTCATCGTCCTATCGTATAATCACGAGAAAATATGCGTTTGAACAAATTGTCGAAGCACTTTTGCCACCCTGATTGAGGTATCTCCAAAACATGGGTTCTGAACGTATCAATCGCTTCTCCAGGTGTCGAAAAACGTTGACCTCTCATTTTATTTTTTACGTACAGGAATAAAAAGAAGTTATTCGGTGCCAAGTCAGGACTATACGGCGAATGACTCATCAAATCGATGTTTTGAATGCTCAAAAATGCAGTTGTTCAAGCCGATGTGTGAGAGCTTGCATTGTCGTGAGGAAGAGTGATCCGTCCTCTGCGGTTGGTTTTCCTGATTTCTTGGAAGACAACTGGCTAACAAAATGGTTGTGTACCACTCAGAATTGATTGTTCTGTGTTCTAGTGGTACAATTCGGCAGATATTATAGTGAAGTAGGGAAGAAATTGGCAGAAAATATACCAAAAACGCCTAAAGAAGATCTGGTGAAACAAACCTGTGGTGCTACCTTCTTCCTTTTCCCAACATGTAGGAGAGAGATAGAAGATACAATACTGGCACGAAGAAAAGGTGGAGCCTCTGGTCATGATGGAATCAAGACAGAATTATTGAAGAATATCAAGGAGGAAATATCGAAACCACTAATGCTGTTGACCAACCTGTGCTTTGAAACTTCTAAATTTCCAAAAATTTTAAGGTAGGGATCATCAAGCCATTTTTTAAATCTGGAAACAAAAACACAGTATCAAATTACAGACCAATATGCCTCACATCTAATGTCGCAAAGATCATCGAAAAAATAATCAAAACCCGTATTGTGAAAATATATTGAATATATTGAAAAAAACAAAATTTTATCGCAAGGTCAGTACGGGTTCAGAGAGGGAAAATCGACGGAGGATGCAATAACAGAATTGACTAAAACAGTGTATGGTTGGTTGGATGGAGAGAGGGTTGGTTTAGGCTTTGTGGATCTCAAGAAAGCCTTTGATACGGTTTCCTAAGAGATTCTCCTCCATAAACTCCATCATTATGGTTTCCGAGGAAGCGCATACGATTTGATAAAGGAGTACTTGACTAATAGATGGCAGTATGTTAAGATAAACAGTCACACTACCGAAAAAAGATCCATCGGATATGGGATACCACAGGGGACTGTACTGGGACCGGTTCTGTTTATAATTTATATGAACAGCTTACTGTTCATGAATGTGAGGGAGAAAATCATCAGTTTTGCGGATGATACCGTAATATTGTATGAGGGAACCTCTTGGAAAAATCTCAAATCCAGTGCTGAGAAGGATTTGTACAACATAGTGCAATGGTGCAATGATGCTGAACATTTCTCTCCCATAGAAATATAAATATATAGAATGCGTGCATCGTGGAAAATAAGTACTCAAACGTGTAACATTGACCCCGTTCCCTTCAAGGTGTAATGCGCATGCGCCACGAACTCTTGCGCTTGTTAGAAGGGGTTTGTGATTTTGTTACCATGGTTACCGAATGTGACATAATTCAAATTAAACGACAGAATTACTTCGATGATGATGTACCTACAAATGCAACAAATGAATATAGAAAGTCATAAATGATAAATACATGTTTCATTATATGAGCAGCCGTAGAATTCATTCGATATCGTCTTTTGATTTCAACATCTATCTGACAGTGAAAAATCAAATTGAAGATATCAGTATACAAAATCAAAATTTCAAAAACGAAAGTCTACATTAAGATCCTATGACAAACTCCTTACCTATCTAATATTGTTTTCCTGAAATATTCTTTATTAGAAATAAACTTTTTCCATGCTGGTGCTTATTTTCCAATACAGAGGTAAAAATGTGTATTCAAAATATTTTCTTCTGTTACATGATACAAATGAAGCAGAATAATAGCATGCAGATTGAAATCATTCAAAATTTACAACTTTACCGTCAAATGAGGTCTTTTTTATATGATCGAAACCATATAAATCCCAAACGTTTAACCTCACAACTCGTTCATGTCATTATTCAACCGACGGAAGAACGAAACCATAAAAATATAAATATAGAATTATTTGAACGAAACACTGTATTCTCCTCGATTCCCTTCTCTAAGCAATTTTTCCTTCGTCGCGCATGCGCAGAACTTCTCAAAGGGCACGGCACAGCCTACTAGATGCTTCACGGATTTATTTCAAGGATCAAATTATATCTATAGATTATTTTATCTCGCCCCACGTATATGTAGCGAGGTTCCGAACGAGATAAGAAGGGTACAAAATCCTAGAAGGCGAAAGCATGAAATCAGAGCATGGGTGGTTGGGAAGGACGAACAATATTTCCACTCGTTGGTCAACCCTTAGTTAATTAGGTTCTTTGGTGATGTCGATTAACCATTTCTATATCTGTAGAATTTATATTTGTTTATTCCGCTCATTGGCTATTGTAATGCTTATGAAGTTGTAAAATATTCATCGCGTACAGGCTCTTGCCTCTGCGATTAATGTTTATGCTCAATAAACTATTATTATTAATTGCGAAATGTCCAGTATTTCCGAAAAACCAGGCGACTATTTGCTTGGAAGTGTTTCGTGCGCGAGCAACTTTTGTTGGATTTGGCTCATCTTGAAACACTCATACAGTCGACTGTTCTTTACTTTCGAGCTCATACGCGTACATCCACGATTTATCACTTGTCTCGATGTCATAGACGTGCTTCGAAACAACGCGATCGTATTTTTGGAGCATTTTTTTCGACCAATCGACACTAACCTTTTTTTGAGCCATTTTCATATTTTGATTTTTTGGCAGATTGCAACACTAGGGTTTTCTAATCCCGAAATATAAAAGGCAACCCTCGTAGTATCTATGGTATATAGTATAGATTGCATTATAAGATGCATATAACAAGATAAAATGTAGCAATGCAGCTATAAAATTAACGAGTCAATGAGAGATAGCATAACAGCCTAGCGAATTTAATGGCTCTACCACAATATCATTAACACTTAGAGCAGATGGTTGATGCGAAGATGTAGTTAACCAAATATTAACTTCTGCGAACAAACAAATTTTATTACGCTTCTTACATCAGTGAAATTAATGTTTAATTCAACAAATCTCATCAATGCATGACGATTACGCTAATTAGATTTGCAATTAAACTTAAATTTTACCTTGGGCACAGATCAGGACCAAAGGAATCTACCAGATAAAACATTTTTGTGTTTTGGAAAGCTATATTTGTCTTAAATTAATTCTGAGTAATTATCTGTCGGATAACGATCTTAAAAAAATGTTGAGGAACGCACTGATTGGTTTGGATCAAAGTGTGATTGCTCTTGTATTTTTTCGAATATTCTATAGTGGCAGTCAATGAATTGTCTTGCCTAATTTTTGTTCCCCTTTCTTCAGTGCTACCTTTTAAATCAAATGACTAAAATTTTCGAGCATCGAGCCACAAATGATCCCAATTGATTGGGTTTGAATTTCTAATGAAGAATTCGGGGTCCAAATTGAGTATGTTGTGTGCAAATTCATCTTAAAATTTTCGGCACAAATTTGAAGAATTGTGTTGTGAAAAGTCAATTGATGTATTTTTTCATATAAACAAGAACGAATCAATTATTTACAATCATTTACTGTTTCAATTATTTAAAAGCTACAAATCAACTTTGAACTATAACCATCCAGAATGTTTTAAGTTGAATGTACATTATTTTTTCTAGATTTCATTAAGAATTCGATCAGTTCCTTGAGAGTTCCCTGCATCCATTTCTATCTGTTTGCTTTTATTTTGAAATTATTCATTTCACACCATCATTATCAAATTAATTTCTCCTGTCCTCAATTTTATGGATGCTCTATATTCAAACAATTCTCCATGAGATTTATGACATAATTAATTGATGCAGAATGACGAAGTTTTTCTATGAAATTAATTATCGAAACAAGCTTCATTATAAACAATAAAATGAATATCCCGAGGTAAAAGCATGTGGACTCACTCAGTTCCATTGATCCTTTGAATATTTCGAGGGTACCCATGATTTTTTCCATATATTCACGAAACAACGGAGATTTAATTAACCAAGGTCGATTTGACTAATTTCCTGCGTGAGACCGTCGAAAACATCTCTTGTACCTGCCCATTGCACAATGACCACTCCAATTTATGTATCATTCCTTACATTCACGATGTTATTGAGGTATACGCACACTAGACTACTTACCTAAGTGTAACACCGCAAGAACTAAAAGGACAGGGGAGGAAATGTGACCCCCGTCTTTCGGTATAAATGCTTGTGTTTGTCCAGTGAAGAATCATACATCAGCTTGTGCATCCAAGAGTCAGTTGATCTCAAGTGCAACAAATCTACACATTCAGTCAAAATGAAATTCTTGGTAAGTATGAATATGTAGGATGAAAATGTAAAATGAAAATGTGAGAATAAGAAGTTGGTTTCGATTGATTTCAATCGATCTGAATAGAATATTTAAAATCTACTAAGTTCAAAATTGGTTTAATAACATATAGAATACGCAAAATATCGGTTTTGTTTTAATTGTTCAATCAAGTTATCAACAGTAGTAAAGTTTAACTACAAGATGAAAAAAGGCTAAGAATAATTGCCACTAGTCACCACTAGTCAAGTAACGTTCTTATTTTTTCTGATTTTAAATGAGAAAAATGTTTTTACAGTGTTTCTGTTTATTTTGAACATACACAGTACAGTACAGGGCGAGTCTTTGACCACTGCGTTATTTTAACTACATATAGATTCTTGATATCAAAATAAATATTTTCTTCCTATAACATTTTTCGAAATTTGGCTCCGTTCAAAAAATATAGGGTATCGAAATTTCATAGAAAAATTGCATTTTCACCTATAATATGTAAAGGACAATATCAATTGAAATGATCTCTTGTAGAAGGTTTTTTATCACAGTCATGCATATTTTAGAATCAATAGATTTATTCAATTTCTTGTGGGTTTCTCACTACTACTGTACAGATTGGTGAAATTGCATTTAAAATAAATATTACTTGAACTAAAGGTTCGTATTTTGTACTTCCTAGAATCATTAGTCTTTTTTGCAAATAAAATCATTGTGAATAATTTCTTAGAGTGAAAATAATGTTTTTGAATAATTCAGATTCAATAGTGGATGCTGTGGAAGATTATTCTCATTCAAACTAAAAGGGATTAGAGAGGGCTATTTGCCAATGTCAAAACTTAAAATGCTTATAATATTTTAACGCAGCTGAAAATCTAGAAACGGTATGGGTAAAAAGTGTGTCTTTTGATCTCAAGAACCTATGGTTAAAATTAACGCAGTGGTCAAAGACTTACCCTGTATATACCGTATATAGCTCATATTATATTTTTAATTGATTGGTTAATCTCTTCGCAAAATACCCGATAGTACAGAACAGCAATAATTAAAGAAAACAGTCAACATGACTTCAAATTTTGGTCGACATCCGTCCAATAGTTTAAGAGTTATGAGCATTTGGAATTTGGTTTCCTCTATAAGTCCTAGAATATCTGTCGGCTCAAGTTGTAACTTAGAAAATATTTGAATATGGAACTATGGATTACTAGAAAGATTTTCTTAATATCTTATTCTTCCTTGTCAAATTGTTTTCGTAATTAAGAAGTCATTTTGCTTCTTGAATTCAAAGCAATTGTTGATGCATATCCGGACATAAGCTTCTGGGATATTTTTAATTCATGTAATTATTTATTTTCCAAGGTCTGCGTTTGCGCCCTTATGGCTGTTGCCGCCGCTGGTGAAACCAAAAAGGACAAAAGAGGCATCTATGGAGAATCCTTAGGATATGGAAGCTACGGTCTTGGTGGTCTTGACCACGGCCTAGCTTACTCCGCTCCTCTCAGCTTGGGACACTCTCTTTCATACGGTTTATCATCACCATTGATCTCCAAGTCGATTGTGTCAGCTCCAGTCATCACCAAGGCTGTGCTCCCAGCTCCAATTGTCAAGACTGTGGTCGCACCAGCTCCAATCTACAAGACTTATGCTGCCGCTCCTTTGATCAAATCTTACCCAGCACCAATCATCAAGGCTTACTCAGCTCCAATTATCAAGTCTTACTCCGCTCCCATCATTAAGTCTTATGCTGCACCCATTTCTCTAGGACATGGTTACGGATATGGTCTTAGTGATTTGTCCCTTGGTCATGGTTTGTCTCTTGGTCATGGTTTGTCTTACAGCAGCGGTTTGGAATTGGGCCATGGATGGTGAACACTTTGAATTTCTGTGACTTGTGTTGTTTGTAAGTTAAAGTTATCATTGTAAAAATTGTAAAATAAAATGAGATTATTTTCTTAAGAATATGCCTTTTTATTGGGGGGAAGGTTTTTCTATTAAAATATTACCAGCAAAGCCCACAGATCATGTAGATCATAGATCAATGACGCACATAGAACAAGCCAATAAATCGAGGTATATCAATGACGCTCACATACACCCAGAAGCCAGGAAAACCCCGATAAAGCAAAAAGAGATCTGAAAGCACGCAGAACCCCGTAGGCTTACATCAAACCCGAAACGATTAAGATAATACAGGGTGAGTCTTTGACCACTGCGTTAATTTTAACCATAGATTCTTGACGTCAAAAAAAAATTTTTCTTCCTATAACAGTTTTCCAAATTTAGCCCAGTTCAAAAGATATAGGATGTTGAAATTTCATAAAAAAATTACATTTTCATTTAATATTCAAACGACAATATCAATTGAATGATCTCTTATAGAAGATTTTTTATAACAGTCATGCATTTTTTGGCATCAATAGATTTGTTCCATTTCTTGTGAGTTTTTCACTACTACTGTACAGGTTGGTTAAATTGTATGAAAAACAAATATCACTTGAACAAAAGGTCCGTATCTTGTACTCCCTAGAATCATTAGTCTTTCTTGCAGATAAAATCATTCATCATCTTTTTTTCTAAATTTCACCATTTTTGAGTTATTTGAAGTTGAAAGGAATTAAATCGATATAATCATCTGATGAAACATGACTGAGTGAATCATGTCTTTGAGGGAAAATAATATTTTTAAACAATTCAAATTCAATAGTGGATGCTGTGGAAGGTAAATTGCATTCAAACTAAACTGGACTACAGAGGGGTATTTGCCCAATGTGAAAAATTAATATGCTTATAACTTTTTAACGCAGCTGAATATGGAAAAACGGTATGAGAAAAAGTGTTTCTTTTGATCTCAAGAACCTATGGTTAAAATTAACGCAGTGGTCAAGACTCACCCTGTATAGATAATTTACACTAACATTTTGATACAGTAAAAAAATATAAGAATCTCGCATTACAGCCATCTCATATAGTTAAAAATCACACAGTTAGAACAAAGTGTCATCAAAACAAACATATTTTACATTCAGAAAAAAAATCTATCCGACAAAAACCCCTCCACACTGTAGAAAGTCCTTTCCTGGAGGTATCCAATCAATCTTGCTCTAAACAGACACCTTAGAAGAGTTCTCAAATGCTCAGGAATCCTGTTAAACATCCTGGTGGACATACACTGTAGACCCTGCCCTGTCTTCTCCAGATGATGGAAATCAGGTCTTATATAATTTTTTCGGCGTGTGCCATAGGCATGAAAGTAAGAGTTCTTCATCTTATTGTAATATAATTTGTATATAGCGATGCTAGATAATGGGTCTTGATAAGCAAAAGACCATATCTAATCGAAATTCCAGACATTCCAGACAGTAATAAACCTCTCAAAAATATCACCCCAATAATCATAAAACCTAAGATTTAAAACAAAATTTATTGATCCGCTACATGAAAATCTTGATGGATGTACGACGTAATAAAATTTGAAAATTAGCTAGGGGAGTTCGACATATGATACATTTACGTGACCCTCACGACCTTAGATTAAATTAACGATGGGAAAAAGGTGGATCTGTAGTGAAAAATTATAATAAAATTAAATCAGTGGAACAATCAGAGGTTTGTATCGAGAGACTCAATTGACTAAAGCCAATGAAACTTAGATTTCGAAGTAGTTGGGGTAAATTTCGAACTATCGAAAAGAAGGGCATCAATTAAGAGAAATTAGGGAATTCCGAATTATATTTATAACGCCCACGGACAAAGGGATATTAGGAAAAATTAGGGAATGGAAAGGCAGTTCAACGTGATCGGTAACAAGGAAAACACTTAAAAAGTATAGAAGAAATCAGTCTGTAAAATTCTAGGAAAATATTTATTGTGTTGTAATTGAGTGAGTTCTAAAATTTCGCTAGTGAAGTTCCGTGTTAGAAGTCCAAGGAAAAAGGTCAGATATAAACTTTATAAACAGTCAGAAGTCCATAGTCCGAAACCTCCGATAATATTTTGTCAGAAATTGTTTTAATTATTTTCTGTGCTTGCTAAAATTGTCATTTTGTTTTTTTGTGTGCTCGAATAAATTAGTTTTTGTTATTCAGGAATTTTATTGAGTTCCCTAATCTTACAGAACTGAAGACTCGTCCTTTCTAGCGACGAGCCGAACCCTGAAGATTTCTCCCGTCAGGAGAAACTCTAAATAAACAATATTTTTTTAATTTTCAATTTTTTTAACACTCTTCGTCGGTGGAAAGCCGCTCTTCTACTAGGACGCTGGAAAGAGGTGTTCATTACATTATTACAATGGTTCTGGTGTGCATACATCAAACACTCATAGATGTAAATCGAAAGGAATGTTAGTATATTCAATTTAATAAATGCCTCCCTGCATTCATCCTTATAATTAAAATAGCTATCAGCCTAACTGCTCTTCTTTGTAATCGAAACACTCTTTCACCTCTAGAGATATTACTCCAGACTACAAATCAGTATCTCATATGTGTTTCCATAAGTGAGTACTAAACACTTTTCAGCATTCTCTTCGAGACAGAGTCTGATAAGCTCCGCAGAAATATATTCCTACCTAACTTTTGTACCACCATACCAATGTGTGATCTCCATGTCAACGTAGGATCCAGATGGACTCCCAGAAATACTGTCTGCGTGAGCTGAGGTTTTCAACTGGTTTATCTGCATTGCATTTTAGACCATTTGTTTGGTACTACTCTAGGGCTTTACTTTTCATTTCAGTTCCCAAATCTTTAGTGACATTAACATCACAGTCATCCACGGTAAAACCAATGTCGTCTACCTATAGAATATGTTCATGTATATCAATATCAATATGATTCATGTGGGACACGCATTGGCTGAGCAGCACTTTGATTCCTACGAGGAGTTCGAAAATTAGGTGTCTGATTGGTTTCCTTTAAATGACGAACAATTTTATTGGTGTGGTATCCACAAATTGCCAAAAAGGTGATCAAAATGTCTAGAAAAGAATGGCCAATACTTTGAATGAATAGTACATTGTTTACCGGGTAGGAAAAGCTTAACATTCCTGGACGACTGTGAAGATTGCTAAGTCGAGGTGCAAGCCGAGACTTAGCAACACAGAGTCCAGAAATGTGGCTTTTCCTACGAGGTAAACATACTATTTTTCCGCAAATCGTTTAAAATTCGACAGATATTGATTGATTTAAAAAAAAACGCGATAATTTTATTCCCAAATAAATGGTGCTTTGAAATTCCTAATAAAATTACTTGGGTTACTATGGAATCGTATTGAGGTTGAATTGTCAAACTTGACGCTTATAAATTTAATTGCTGGTGTTCTCGAAAGTAAAATGATAAGTGATGATGAAATTTCCATTCCTGGGACTCCTCCAGTGCTGGTTGAGGCAGTGAATACTGCTTCATTAGAATTATTGCCAAAGAAATCAAGAAAAAAGTACGAAAATGCATACAGACGTTTTATGGATTATCGCATGAGTAAAAATACGAGTTCTTTCTCAGAAAATGTTGTAATGGCATACTTCCTAGACCTTTGTTTAAAGATGAAATCTTCAACATTATGGGCCAATTATTCAATGCTGAAGTCAACCCTTGCACTTAAACACAATGTTGATATATCTACATACTCAAAACTTTATTGAAACGGCAAGCTCAAGGTTATAGGGCAAAGAAATCTAAGATTTTAACGAAGGAAGAAATTGAAAAACTTATCCAAGAAGCTCCAGATAAAGAAAATTTAATGATTATGGTAATTTACAAGTTTTTAATTTCTATTTAGATTATAGCTTTATTTATTTTTTAGGTGGCTGTAATATTTGGTATTTCTGGGGCCTGTAGAATGGATGAGTTAGTCCGAATGACTGTAAACGATATAGAAGACTTAGAATCTAAGCTTTTAATCAGCATACCTGATTCGAAAACCAACAAACCAAGATCATTTGTAATTAATCAGATCTACTTGAATGTTTATCGAAAGTATGTTTCTTTAAGTCCAGAAAATATGAACAGTGACCGATTTTCCTTTAAATATCAAAGCGGAAAGGGTTGTAGACAAGTGGTAGGAATTCATCAATTTAGAAAAATGCCCAAAATAGTTGCTACTTATTTGAACTTGGTAAATCCGACAGAATATACTGGTCACTGCTTTCGTCGGTCTTCTGCAACAATATTGGTTGACTCTGGTGCCGACATAACTAGTTTAAAGAGGCATGGCGGATGGAAGTCATCAAACGTTGCTGAAGGATATATCGAAGAATCGCTTAACAATAAGGTTGAGGTGACAAATAAAATTTTCACAGTACAAAATATTCAACAAAATGACCCTTCCACCCTGCATGTTGTCCAAAATGTTTCTCATAGTTCTAAGAGTGTTCCTCCAATGTTCAATAATTGTACTAACTGTCAAATTACTGTAAATATAACCAATTGATCTTAAAAATATATTCAGCAATGACTTGATGTTTTCAAAATATAAATTAATTCCTTATAAGCAATGTGTTTTCTATCATTTATGTAGAACACTAACAACTGTACGGAAATATCATTTCCTTACAGTAAGGAAGTCCTGACTTTTTCTTCAAGAAATTTTGACAGGAATGTCAAAATTTCCTGGCGATTTGCGGAAAATGTGTTATATTTTCAGAAAAAAACGCTCATGTCATACCGGTCTGATATTAAAAAATATGGTAAACCCATAGCATTTATGAAAAACTTTTTTGATTCCACAACTGCACCATCAATTGAGTTGCCGGAAGTTGTCGATTGTTCAAAGTAACTTAAAGAAGTCTTTCAACCATAGATAGTACAAATTTGTTATTTTTTTCTGAGTTCTCTCGATCTTGACACTTAATGAGAATTGAAAAATTTTCAAATATTGTCAGCATTTTTAAAAGCTAATTTGTTTACCTTGAAAATGACAGAAGATGTCGTTGGTACACGAGTTTCATCATAAAAAATTTGTCGTCAAGAACCATCAGAGATTTTCTAAATTTTTTGGGATTTCATTAATCACTATTACATCTTATGACATAGCTAAGAACGGTGATCTAATAGGGACGACCAAGATTTCAAGAAGATCTCTAAAACTGGTTAGTCCAAATTGAAATGTTATGACAGCACGTAGAAGCGCAATATATGTGAAAGAATGAATTCAAAAAACTATACCGATCTATAAGGTAAACCATTCTCATTGTGGAGTGAAAGTATATAAAAAATCATCTACGTGAGAATGATTCTCAATTCTTATTAAAAAATTATGCAACTTCATCTGTCCCCAGTTGCTATAATCTCGAGAATAGTCAACAACAGTAAAGGAGGACGATAACCTTCCAACCTCACCGACTGGAAGTAAGTGTAGATTAAACAATAGTGGGTGAAGGTCAAAATGATCTTCAGGAGATTATCTAATATCAATTAGTTAATCAGTAGCTTCTGGAAACTGGATCAATGGCAGATTATGCACCTATGCAAATTAACTGAACGTATTCGTATTCACAGACTACTGCACACTTTCACGCTTAGTTGAACGATATGTTCTTCATTTTATTTATGAATGAATTCGATTACTTACTACAAAAGTTATAACCTGCTCAACAAATACTGTTTGTGCACTTGAAAACACTCAATTGTAATTTTCGAATCGAACCGGAAATTGTATGAAACGGTTGGGTTTGATGCTCTGTTGAAGAACTAGGCCTTTGGAGCTGCAGCCATACCTACGGAAGCTAACTATTCTTGTTTAATTTGTGTAGCAATATTCGTATATTTCTGGCAACATCAAAAATTGTTCTTATGGGATTTTCACAAATAGTGCCTCCTTGATTTTTCTTATTGTAGGTTTCTCTTCTTTGGATATGATTCCATTTTATATCATGATTCTCATTCACAGCATGTGTCTTACACTTGAGATGGCTTCTGATATTCTTTTATTCTTTCTTTCAATGGGCGTTTTGTTTCTCCGATTAAGATCTTCCGTATTCGCATGGTATCTCATATATGGAGTTCTTCGTTCTTTGATTCTCGTTATCGGGTTTAACTTTTGTTATATTAGCCCTGATGATATTTTGTGGCTTTAAGGCGATTGTTATGTCGTATTTATTTTTGATTCTACTCATTTTTTCTGATGATCCCTTCAAATAAGGAATGACGCTTTTCGTGGTCTCTCCCATATCTACTTGTGCTGTATCAATATGGAGTTCAACCTGATTTTGTGTTATTTGTTTCACTTTTTCCAATATCTTTTTGGGAAAGTGACAGAGAATGGTCACGAACCTTTTTTTACTTGTTTCTCAGAATATCGATGGTTTCAAATGTTGATGAGCACAGAAAAATGCAACTTCCTATAACAAGAGCAGTCTCCTTCCTTCATTTTCAGTTTTTCTATGCTTTATATTAATGTCTACAACATTCGAGCATTGATATATTATTACATAACATTTAACCTTTTCTAATTCAAAATGGTCGGAGAACAGGTTGTTTCCTATTGGTATAGGGTCGAAATTAATTTTTTTTATATATTATTATCAATGATTGTCTCTTAGTTATATCACTTTTATTTCCATCTGACGACTCGAAATATTGGTATTTGTGGATACAGTACCTATGACCCTCAATACAGTGTCTTCTTCATCATGTATATTATACTTTTTTAATATTTTCTTTTCGAAACATCCATGTTCAATCAAATTATTTTTATGTCATCTATATATTGACTTGTGCGGTTGAATTCTTTCTGGAAAACTATTTAAATAGTCTTGTGATGCTTCTTTTACATTGTAATTGAACGTGATCTAACATTCAAACATGTTGAACTTTTTATTATTTTCATAATTCATTTCAAAATGAAAAAACACATACGTATTTCGAAACCATAATAACGCTGATTTCAATTCAAACTTTTGAATGATTTGACAGTCAAAATCTCGAATTTCTATTATTCAGTCCATTATTCTTTAATCTTGGGGAAATTGGAAAAGAAATAAAAAAACTACTAGAAGGAGACTGTAATTATAAGATGCTGGCTTTTTCTGTGTTTATCGACAATTGAAACCTTAGAAAATTTTGAGACTCAGATGAAAATAGGATTTTGATCATTTTCTATCATTTATAGAATATAGAAATATTATATATATATATTAATTAGAGGTTTCTGGAGAACTAGTCATATTTGAAATCTGATAATTGGGATTATGATATTGTTCGAAGTTCTCTACAGAGCTAAAATATTTTCGAAACCCAAAAAATTTCGGTTATACAGGGAGTGAAAATAAATTCGACGAAAAAATTTTTTTTCAAGTTTTGCATTCCTGGTATGATCGAGTATTCAATAGTGAATACATTTCTGTTAAAACCATTGTATTAAATCGAATAGTTTTCAAAATATCAAAAAAATACAGGAAATAAAGTCAAATATGTTCAGTCAGTAATATATTCATTATTCTTATTTTAAATATCCTGAGCGTAAACCGTTTTTACAACATCGAAGAGGAAGGATGTGAAAAGGTCATGCATCTTTTGGATTTCAAAAATATCATCACAGGGTGTTTCAAATTTTGTGTTGAAAATTGTGATCTTTATATTATATTATATTATATTGACCATAACTTCTGTTTTTCAAATTAGAATCCTATTTTTTTAAAATTGTGTTGGATTCTGCGGTCAAAAATAATGATAGTTTTCTCACATGATTATGCTCCTAAATTCAATAATTTCTGAGTAATTTGAGATTTTCTGTATTTATGGTGGTTTATGTTTTATTGCATCTAAAAAATTAAATGAATATTCTTTCGAAACCATGGGAACACTCTGTACCCATAGAAGATCTGTTAATAATTCACAAGTGTCAGGTGTTATAGTTATTCGTTATCTTCATTTCTCGATTTAACAGAATGAACCGTTATTCTAATTACGAAATTCTGAATATATATTATATACATGGTGAATGTGACAGAATTATTTGTAGAACCTGCCGGGCCTTCAACGAGAAGTATTCCCATTTACCTTCCATGACGGAGAAGATCTTTAGAAAATATGTTTCAAGTTTTCAAAGTTTTGGATGTTTAAGAGCCCCTAAAGAATTCAAAAGAAGGGTAGTTGATGATGAGGAAAATGAAATTAGCGTTTTGACTTATTTCGAAGCGAATGAAAATGCATCTATTTGAAGTGCAGCTCATGAAATCGATTTAGACAGAAATTCAGTGCTTCGAATTTTGAAAAAACACAACATGCATGACTACAAATATGAGAAAGTTCATGCATTAGAACCAGGTGACTACAAAAAAGGTTAAATTTTTGTAGACGAATATTAGAAAAACTTGAAAATGATGAAAATTTTTTGAAAAAAATCATTTGGACAGACTAAGCAAAACTCAATAATGAAGGACTATTTAATAGAAAGAATTGCCACATTTGGTGAAGTAAAAACCTCCAGAACAAATTTAGTTTTAATGTGTTTGCTCTTTTGATGAACAATAAATTGCGGTACTACATTTATGAAGAAAATTTAAATACAGAAAAATTCTTGGAAATCCTGAGAAATTTTGTTTCTGAGTTTTTGGATGAACTGCCGCATATTATCAATTGGATGGGGTTTCGGCACATAGTTCGCACGAGGTGTCTGAAGAACTGAAGGCAATGTTTCCTAATCGGTGGATCGGACGCCGTTCTTCACTGTTTTGGCCCCCACGATCTCCCGATCTTACTCCCTTAGATTTTTATTTATGGGGTAGAATGAAAAAAATAGTCTATGAATCTCCTATTGAAAGCAAAGAAGATTTGAAACGGCGTGTGGAGGATGCTTTCCACTCACCAAAGGGGGAGGAAATTGAGCGAGCGACTAATCGAGGTGTTTCAGGACGTATTCTAAAGTGTGTGGAACAAAATGGTTACCATATTGAAACTCTTACCTGATCATTTATTTTGTTAATTTGAGTTTTGAAACGTATTTTTATTTTCATATTTTTTATCCTAATTTATTTATAATCATAATTCGGTGTACGTAAGTAGCGAATCTATTTAATGTGTTTCCTATTGAAGAGATGAATTCTCATTCGCTTCGAAATAAGTCGAAATACTAATTTCATCAACTGCCCTTTTTTTGTATTCTTTAAAGGCTCTTACATTCCAAAATTTGGAAAGTAAACATGTTTTCAGAAATTGTAAAAAAAATGGGGATACTTCTCATTGGATACTCAACATTTTGTGTCATCCACTATGGATTTGAAATAAACAATATCATTAAGTGCATTTGAATGTGTATTGCAATAAAATAATAAGAAATAAATCCAAAATCTCATTATTAAAATAGCAACGATTCATTTTGTGAAATCAAAAAATTTTATAACGACTAACTATAAGACCTGTCTGACACTTGTGAATTATAAATGGAAAGATTTATCTTCTATGCTCACAGAATATCCTTAAGAATCAGATTCGAAGAATTCGACTCTACGTACTACGTAAATCCAGAAAATCTCAAATCACTCAGAAATTATTGAATTTAGGAGCATATTCATGTGAGAAAACTATCATTATTTTTACCGCAGAATCCAACACAATTATAAAAAATAGGGTTCTAATTCGAAAAACAGAAGTTAAGGTCAATTTAAGATCACAATTTTCAACGCAAAATTTGAAACACCCTATGATGATATTTTTGAAATCCAAAAGATGCATGACCTTTTCACATCCTTCCTCTTCGATGTTGTAAAAACGGTTTACGCTCAGAATATTTAAAATAAGAATAATGAATATATAACTGACTGAACATATTTGACTTTTTTCCAGTTTTTTTTTTAGATATTTTGAAAACTATTCGATTTAATACAGAATTTAACAGAAATGTATTCACTATTGAATACTCGATCATACCAGGAATGGAAAACTTGAACAAAAATTTTTTCGTCGAATTTATTTTCCACCCTGTATAACCGGACGTTTTTGGGCTTCGAAAATATTTTAGCTCTGTAGAGAACTTCGAACAATATCATAATCCCAATTTTCAGATTTCAAATATGTCTAGTTCTCCAGAAACGTCTAATAGGCACTCGAACTTGAGACACTCTGTAGTGTTCCTATTTAAAAAAACATAACGTTTGGTCATAGCTTCGTAATTAAAAATAGTGCGAAAAGGAGAAGCATGCCATTGGATTCTACGTGAAAAAGTACCTGTATAATGTTTTAATTTCAGAGCTCTACTATGTGTCTTAGCGAAGATTCTGTCTATCTCTTCTGGTTTAAAAGTTGTGCTAAAACATCAAAATATGCCCACCCTGTACAAATTTGATATTTGTTCAGAGTTCTGTCAATCTTGACACTTAATGAAAATAAAATAAGTTTCAAATATTGTAGTAAGAACAATAAGTGATGGTGGCTGTTGTCCAAACAATATTTCTGCACGAGTTCCATTAGCCAAGATTCCTCGTCAACAATTATGATTCATTCATTTTAACGGTTGTTTCAGTATCCCATTGTTCCATTGTCCGTGAAAAGTCTATAAACCAGCTTTTTTAATTTTCCATTTTGTGTGATACCGCGATTATATTTTTCCAGTTTTATGAGACATTTATGTACAGATCGTCTTAGGTACAAACGAGCCACAAGTTTAGCAGAGGTCCAATAAATATCGACTTAACAGTCTGTCGCATTGGATTAGATACTGGTTTCGCTTGGTTTTTCACTTTTGTAAGAGCGTTTATTTTCTTCGAACAGCCTGTGGTCTGTTCCTTAAGGTCAATCGGTCATTCGAATTGTCTTGCTTCATTCTTTTTCTTTATGGTAACCGAAGCAAATTCTACTGGACTCCTTCAGACTATATTTCGACAGATAAAAAAATTCCACCATTGCACAAACGAATTTCAACAATTTTTGTAGGGAATTGTGAATTACTTGGTTTTAATAGACGGTTGGAGGGACTTCCAAATTGTCTCATTGAATATCGGGCAATATAAAGAATTAAGAACAACACCGACAAGAGATCAGTAGTTTGGGAGCTTGTTATAAAGTCCTTTTCAGTGTTTTGAAATACACAGTACGATAGAAAAATTACCTATAGGACCCAATGAAAAAAAAATTAAAATTTAGTCTCTTCAGTTACGTGTATTGTTTAATTGTATTGAATAATTTTCTGTAGTTTTTTTTATCGTTTGATATTATGATAAGAATGAAAATATTCTCTATTTCATTCATCAGAAAAATCGTGTTTTCAGGAATAATAATGTATGTATCCAAGATGATTCAATCGAAAGTGTACGACTATTAATGTAATTTTCGGATAATTCTAAATTTATTTGCACTTTTCAATTTAATTATTTGGAAACTGATTTTGGGAGAAAACAATTAATCAAAGTTACGTTTTCTATACACCCTTGTAAAGAGGCCTCACCTTTCAAATGAAGTATAGCTAGCCTAAATCATTTTTTAGAGGTTGAAGGACACCCCTACCCTTTTAGGGGTTGCTCATTTAAGCCTCAAATAAGCGTCAAAAGTTGTTCCTTAACGAAACCATACGACATGTTTCGATAAAGTTTTCCAATCACTCCTGAATATCTGATAAAAATATTTATTAATAGAATAAATTAAAATTTTTAACAATATTTACAAATTCGTCAACAATGGAAACAACCCATCTTTATGTACTTCGGACAGTTGTATTCTCTTCTTCAACCTCGTCTATATCAACTCTTCTGTTATATCTAAAGTTATTATACGGAGGCTCCAAGGCTGCTGATGGTCTCAAAGCATTGTCTTGGTTTGAAATAAACTGATTACTGAATGCATTATTGAAAGTTTCTAATTGTGGATTGTATGTATTGTGGGGAGGTAGATACAGAGGAGTCTGGACATCAGTCTGACCCGGTTGGATGTTTGATGACTGAAACTGTTGCTGCTGAATATCATTTTCAGGCACATACTGCTGATCCTGACTTTGGAAGAAAAAACCTGACTGAAGGTTGGAGACGAAGGTATTCTGCTGTTGTTGCGATGGATCACCTGTGAAAATTATTTCCCAGTTATTCACTGTTCAATTCGAATTAACAAAAATATGGTTTACCTTCAATTGGCAGTTGACCATGTGCCGAAGGAGGTAAATATTGATTATCGACAGCTTGTTGCCCTTGGCCAGCAAATTGCTGAATCTGTGGCACCTGCTGCTCCTGTCCTGAGTATTGTTGGAACTGCGTCCTCTGTGGAACATACTGCTGCTCATGAACTGGCAATTGTTGTACATCTGTCACTTGAGGAGCAAACTGTTGCTGTGGACTTGGCAATTGTTGAACTTGAGCAACACTTGGTTGGTACTGAGGAAACTGAGCAATTGGCTGTCCCGCGTCGAAAGGTTGCTGTATAACATGAGGATTCTGTTGAATCTGAACTCCAGTGGAAAATAAATGCGCTGGTGGGTTCTGTGGGAACTGAGGTGCATATTGAGGTTGAATCGAGGCCAATTTGGGGAAATTGATGTAACCATTTGGAGAGATAAAGTGATGGTGGTTACCATGGAATTCAACAACAGCTGCTGGATTCTGATGGATCACTTGCGGTTTATGAAATACTAAACTTGGACCTGAAAACATCAAATTCGATTACGTAAACTCTAAATATGAATTATGTTATAACTCAAAAATAAGATAAAAAATTGAATATTATCTACTTCGATAATAGAAGATGTCACCTGCTGTAGCTTGCTGGAGAACTGGAGATGGAAAAGTAGCTCCAAGTGGAAGAACAGGTAAGTTAGGCTTTGCAACTTCGATCAAAGGTTGTTGAGGCACTAACGGATAACCTGGTTTCGCCAAAGGTACCCATGGATCTGTCGAAATGGTCGTTGGGATCGGTACCACTGGTTGAGGAACTGGTTGCAGATGCACTATCGGATTTGGTTGTATGGGCACAACTGGGTTCAAAGGAACTGCAGGAGTGCTAGGATGTATTGGAATGATTGGATTTAATGGTTGTAGGGGTACTACAGGAACAGCTTGTGGGGGTTGTATTGGTTTCACCACCTAGAAAATTTGAGACAAAGAAACGTTGAAATCTCATTATGTGAAATTATGCGTACATTTACCGGAGTTAGAGCTACGACCGGTTTCGGAGCAGCCGGCTTCTGTTTCCATTCATCTTGCTGCCAGGATTTATTTGGCCATTGCGGAGCTGGGGCAATCACGGGTCGGAAAACCCCTGGCTTACCAAAAGGAGGACCAGGTCTCAGCACTGGTACAACAGGCCTCCTAACTGGCACCAAGGGACGAAAACCTATAGGTCTTGTAGGATTCCAAACGTGTTCATGAATTGGCCTAACTGGTCTGAAAGGTTTAAACACTTTCGACGGCCATTTTGGACGGTGATTCTTGAAAGGATTTCTGATAACTGGTATATACTTCAGGTCGACTGGTCCAACACCCAGAATATATCTGAAACCCGATGGATGCACACCAATATGTTTAGCCCAACCATAATTTTCCAATTCAGAATTAAAGATGGTTCGCTTATCGTGGTCTCTCTCGGTCACATCATTATTTTCGTCATCGTTTAGAGGATTGATTTCATTTTGATTACTTTGGTCGTCAAGGGTAGCATCACATAGAACCAGGGTGGTGAAGCTTTGTAGAAGGACGTATATCTGAAGAGAAATAATTACAATCATTGTCAGTTGAAATAAAAAATAGAATAAAAGCTTTCTGGGGTAAGTAAGTATTTCATTCAAATAAGCAGACTGTAACTGTACGTTTTGTTATTATTTGCTACTCATTTAAAAGTGTATTGAAACACGTGATAAAATCAATAACATATGCGTAACTTCAGTTCACTTATATGAGCTAGACAAAGAACTGTATTATTCGCGTCCTTGCTTTCGATTGATTGCAGTGATCTTGTCCAAATAATTGTTTCACATTCTGTACTATGTGGTTGAGAAGTTACAAAAAATGCAAAGGCCGGAGTAGGTAAATATAATTGAAAATTCCATCACACTGTATCAACTCTCAGTGAGCGAATACTCAATATGGATATTATATCATGCAATTCGATAATATGAAATGGTACAAGGTTGATCATAACATGATCGGAAGGGTTAACCGTTATGGCTCCGCCTGATTTTTGAATGGCTGCTCTAGGCTAATGTTTTTGAACTCCCTGATGCAGAATATTTTGTCAGTCCAGCCGTTTCTTGTAATATGCAATAACTTTCGGAATAGATGAGAGGAGCTTTCATATTAATAGAACAAGTTTATCGCCACAATATCTTTACTTAATGAGTTCCTAAGAAAAATCTATCAAATCGACTTAGATTTTCTCCATCAATGTCAATTCCCAAGTTATCCCAATTTACCAGGTATACCGGTATGAAGTGAGCGTCAAGATACAAATGTCTCGATATGGAACATTAGTTGTGAACGAGCCTTACTAATTTTTTGTTTGTTTGCTATAACATCTGTAAAACATATTTAGTATACATCAAGTCATTGAACAGACAACATCATATTTTTTCATCGTGTTAAAAATGTCGAATTTTGTACCAGAAAGTGATGATTTGCGGAAAGCATTAATTTTTGTTTTTCTTTGAAGAAAGGTGCTGCAGAGTCGCATCGAATGCTTGTCGAGGCATATGGTGATCATGCTTCACCAGAAGCAACATGCAACGGTTCAGCAATAATGATTTTGATGTGGGAAATGAAGAACATGGAAGATCCCCAAATAAGTTTGATGACGCCGAATTGCAAACTATATTGGATGGAGATGACACTTTGAATCAAAAGCAAATTACAGAAATGTTAAATGTTGCACAACAAACAATTTCTGACCGTTTAAAAGCTATGGGAACAATTCAAAAGAGTGGAAAATGGGTACCACATGAATTGAATGAAATACAGATGGAAAACGGAAAAAACACTTGTGAAATTTTGCTTCACGAAAGAAAAGACACGACAAAAAAGAAAATCGGACAACCATCACATTTGCATCAGATCGATTCGGCAAGAAGACAATGATGACGAGATATTGTTGATGATGGAGCTCGTGTTGAATTTTGATTTAATTTTCAAAAGAATCCTAAAACAGAAGATGTCCATCGAAACATCGATTACATCCAAACCAGATCGATAGCCCAAACAATCATTCAACAAGAAGACAATGCTGTGTGTTTGGTGGAACTAGAAAGGTGTTGAGCTCCTAAAACCTGGTGAAACCGTTAATAACGATCGCTACCGACAACAAATGATCAATTTTAACCATACATTGATCGAGAAACGACCAGAATGGGCCAAAAGACACGGCAAGGTAATTTTGCTCCATGACAATCCACCTGCACACAAAGCAAAACCGGTTCAGGATACAATCAAAACTCTTGGCTGGGAGCTGTTTCCGACTACCATTTGTTTTCATCGATGGGACACACATTGGCTGAGCAGCACTTTGATTCCTACGAGGAGGTCGAAAATTTTATTGACGTGGTACCACAAATTGCCAGAAAGGTGGTCAAAATGTGTAGAAAACAATGGCCAATACTTTGAATGAAATGTTTTTTACTTTCCCATTAATAGTGTTGTATTTTCACAAAAAAATGCTCATTTTATACTGGTTAACCTGATATTTTGTTCATCATGATCTGCAGAACCTCAAATCAATGATTTTCAATGTTTTATGAATATGATATTGAAATAGATTAAAGTAGAGGCAAATACAAATATAGTTAATTTTTCTGCATCCAATATATCTTATAAAAATCAAACGTTAAATCTATAAACTTCTATTCAACAAGCTACCAGTGTTCCTAATGATTATTTATGCAATCCGTATAATTATTAAGTCGTTAAAGTTCACCTTACTTTGATTTCTTTACAGTTTCTGCTTGAGGTCAAGTCCGTACTATCTATAATGACCCCTGAGGTTAATGACAGTTATTTATTCAGATAATAATTTTCAGAAAACTCGTTTCAAATCGATATTCTTCAAATAATGAGATTAGTCTTAGTGTTCTATGTGTGAGGAAACAGTAATTTTCTTTCTTGCAGCTGTTTTATCTTTTTAATCGTGTTATATTAGTTGCTTTTATTATATCACATCTCAGAATATCTCTCAAGGTCAGAGATATGTAACGAAAGTTTATGGACTGGATCTCGGTGCTCTGCATTATGACATTTATTGTTAATTATTTTCATAAATGGTTTACGGGACCAAATTATTGCAAATTTGATAGCACCATTGCAGTTTTATTATTATAATTTTCGATTTGTTAGAAAAGGAATGATAAAAATTGTACGTACGAAAAACACCCTGCTCATTTTATTCACAATAATCACTATATCCTCCTTCAAATAAGACACATATCACCACTCGAAACAACAGAATATCAACAGACAGATACCAAAACTTTCTTTTGTTTTTATATCGACAATTTCTTCGATACGAGGGTTGAAACTCAATGAGCTGTTTAATATTATAATTTATTATGGCAAAAGTATTAGAGAAGAAAGTGATTACCAATTCTGGATCTGCTTTCTGTGAATTATTTTTCAATAGGCGACATAGCAAGATGTGCCGGCCATGCTAATTAGTTAAAAATCGAAGAGTACGCTGCCGAGCGTTTTGAACTTGATCTTGATTATTTCAAGTTTCGTTCTTATCTTGCCTTGAAGCTGAAAATAAACGTGTTGAAACGAACTAAACTATGAAAATTTGTAGGTAAATAATTAAATATTCATTTGATTTTCTCGTCATGAAAGCAGTTTGAATAATATAGAAACGCATTGATATTTCATCTGGAACCAAGAGACTCTTGTAGACCTCTATTTCTCAAGCACAAAAATCTCAGTCTCCAGTATATACTTGTATAGGTGCTAAATTAATGCAAGGAAAAATATACACAAGATGAATAAGCTCTCTAGTTACCAGACATGGTGGAAGGCTATGCATACCAGGACACATGACATCAAAATATAAACCGTCTCCTTTTCACCAGGGTACTAAGTTGTATAATCATTTTCCTATCAGATTCAAGAATTTACCTAATACCTATTTTAAAAATGACATTGAAAACCTCTTATTGACAAAATGCTACTATACCATAGACTAAATGAAGATAGTTCATCCCACCGAGTATAGAATACGTTAATTCTATACTCTATGGTTGATTTCCTGATGTTGGACTCAATTAGATTGCGCTCAATTTTGTTCTGTAGGTTTTTCACCTGTTCCCTCTTTATTGTGGGTGTGCATTCCGTAAATCAACCACTTAGTTTTACTGACTACAATCCATTGATTTCATCGAAAAGAATGGGTTTATGGTAAACAGGACTGTAAACAGGAATGCACCCTTATAGTGAGATTCGCCAAGATCGATGATCAAAGGATTCACAGAACACTTCGACGGATATGTCAGATTGAGCAACGGAAGGCAGAATTCACCGAATATCAGTCATAGAATCGCTCGATTAACTGCATTTGTCTATGATGAAAATTACAGACGTTTAGGCAAAACGTATAATTTTATTATAGTTTATTCTTATTTCCTATCACTCTTACAGACTCACAAGAATCCCCACTGACCTACTAATCCTTTAGGTAATAATGAACAAACTTTTTCTTCCAGCAAATAAAAATTCTTCTGGTGCCAACGATGAAAGATAATAACTGAAATAATTACGTCTCTCGGGTTATTTAGGATTGTAATAACCAGAGAAAGGAGTCTCACTAAGATACGGAGTAGATTGCAGAAATTAATACAAGCTACGTCGTTGTAAATAATGTCCCGAATGATTTTCCTGAATCACATTGCATAATTTTATCGGGTTGGGCAGACAGCGTAGTATTTTTGTTAGATAGAAATGCCGCTTGATAGCGAAATTTCACTTTTGGACATGCGAATGCAATGTACAGTTCTTCCTGATCTTGGTCGGTATTGTACGAGACATGTTTTATGGGTTAGTTTGTTATTCAGTTGACAGAAAAGTTGATACAATCGAGAGCTTTGACACACTTGAAAATACCAGGGTATTTTATGAAAATGGACTTATTCAAAGAAGTGTCAGATAGAAAATTGACAGACAAACAAAACTGATTTTAACTCCTGAAGATATGCACTCTCCGTCTCTTGAAATTCATCTCAAGAAGTAATAAAATTTCGTTCATCAACAGATTCTTCCGTCAAATTTGACAGTTTGATCAACCAGCATCGGGTTTCATAAAGCTTGATTATAGAATCAAAATGTCCGGCAGTTGATTGGAGAATACAAACTGACAACATCGATTTTCCGAAGGTTCGATCATCGAGAACACAGAAATGCTCCATAAGTATATATACATAATACCTTCTGTGTACAAAAGTGAGTTGTGATTTGAAGTATAGTGACATTAGAGTAGCTTTTTGCTTGATCGGACAGTCAAATCGTTGATCAACAATCGAATTAAGAAAATTCTGATCTGAAAACTTTTGATGAAATTCACATATCTATGGCTTAAACTTGAAAGGAATGCCAGTGCCGACTACCATAATAGTATATTCTAATACAAGTTGCAGAATGGGCACCTATTCCAACACTGTTGTTAGTTCTGTGATGAACTCATCTAGATACAAAAACGCTTTTATTATATCACATTCACATCTCAATTCCTAAATCGTTAGTTTAATTTGACGATTAAGTATGAATTATAGTTGATTCTTCAAAATGATCAATTTTCATCAAAACCACGAATTCGGCGATATTTCGATCCAATATAATCTTCATTGATCGAGAATTCAATTAATCATTTTCTATGATGCTGATAACAGAATAGGTGATAGCTAGACAGAATGTTGTTTTAGGAGATATGTACTCGTAATCAGTCTAACCATAAACGAGTTGTTCACCCGATGTCCTGCATCAAATTCATTATATAACCGCTAAAAATGAGATGGTTGATTACAAAACCCTAAATTGTCCATTAATTTATTTTAATCAGGCCTTTGATTCAACCAGAAAACAATGGCAACCAACGACGTAACACAATGGGTATATAACGTTACTTAAATTTTCCTTTCTATACAAGGCAATTAACACTCTGAGATCCTGTTTTGAATCGTAAAAATTTCGATAGGTATCATAAACACCATGCCGATAATTTCCTAATACACGAAGCAGGCCGCGATACCTTTAGATCAGACGTGCAAGGCATGCTTGATGCAACGGAGCTGACTTTGAAAATGCATTGCCCCTAAATTGGCGAGTGAAAAGAAAGTTTACCGGAGAATGCATCGTCGAACATCATTGGTATTGTCCACGATGGTCGAATCGTGAAGGAATAAGATCGTAAACCTACTAATACTGATAGAGGGTTTCATAAAGATCGTTGATCGATTCATAGAAAACTTCAACTTATATGTCAGATTGACCGTAGAATTACAAATTCACGGAATTTTAGGCATAGAATTGCTCAAGCAACGAGTTTATCGACCAATCAACGTAAGTCAGTCATAAAGTATCTGTAGCTTCAGCATGTCAAAATATAGTACATTATGTCTCCAGGGCAGAGAAAATGCATTTGTTGGCCTAATAAGCTCCATATATTCCCATGATAACCTTAAACTTAACCTCAAATGTGCCTTGATGAAGATCAAAATTAATTATTTAGGAATGCAGCAATGAAAAGGCTTTACTCATTTTCTTTTAGCTCAAGTTTTCGATATTTTATTCATTTCTTCCTCAGGAGCACCAAAACATAATTAACTCTACATTTTTGCTTACCTTATTACTAACAAGAAGTGAGGTTGTATTAAATGTTGTTGAAACTTTTAACCTGGAGAATAAACACCTTTACTCCATGGCGAGACCTCTGCTAACACTGGACCTTCAAACATTGTGGGTCCAGAATTCATGCCATCTTGATCCTGGTTCTAAGTAAAGCACAGGAAGGTATGAAATGCCATATGATACTTACAATCTACAATCAAAGACGTGACCATTTATTCCCACCACAATATCTTTAGATACACAAAATCTTGTATAAAGTTAAAGTAGCCTCCTCTGGACGGTGAAGCTACTTACCACAGGGTGCATAAAGTTACTGAATGAACTTCAGGTTCATGTTAAGTCTGACTCGGATGAAACAAATTAAGAATTAAGAACATTTTTCAAAGTAGAAATTCTAATAACAATAATTTATTTATTCAATTTTTAGTAGAAAATACTAATAAATAATGATCAAATTTGATTGCTCCACAGTTTGACCCGGAACTCAATAATGATATGATATAACATATGGAGAATTCTGTTTGTCAACATATTCTGAGATCGCAATATATTAGTTCCTTTAGTTGCACAAGTAAACCGATGAAATTTAATTCTCTTCGGTTTTAATAACATGGACAGCGAGTAAATGTTCTAAAAACAGACCATCGAATATCCGAAAAAAATTAATATGAATAGATTAAATCGTCATGAATATAGAGTTTTTGAAATCATTGAAATGCTTCTTACTGCATAACAAATAATGACAACAAAAAACGAAGAATTATGCGGAAGATAACACCCATCATTTGCAGCGACAGAAAACACAAATTGTCGAATGAATTGATCGAGATGATTGCAGTTTTTCGAACCTTGAAGGCGATTTTGCGGTTATATCAGTTACAGAGCGAACTATCAGAGCGCTACGAAATTCGATTTAAACAAATAACGTCTTGCATAATTCGCATCAACACCGCTTTCGCGAAAAACGTAATTCAGAGCAATATTGTCACAATGATCAACAAAAAAAAAATGTTCCTTTCTCTGACGATTTTCGTCTTTACTATTGAATCTTGTCCACTCGGAATTTTCAGTTCGATCTGAAACATCGCCGCGAAAACATTTCGGGTTCAGTCTCTCGTACCGTCTTCGATGAAAGATGGAGTTGAGATTAGTGTTGGTTCTGTACGCGGTTATAGTATCAGGAGATTGTCAGAGTCGAGATGGTGATGGGCGATATAGTGATCCTAGGCATAAAAGAACTGTTGGTGTTATACTGAAGAACGTCGCTGATGTGTTTGGATATGATGTTATTAAGCGTCCTTCAGCTTTGGGAGCAAAGCCTCCAGCGAATCAGCCTCCCCCGGCAATGCCACAGCCTCCTCCGGCTATGCCACAGCCACCACCGGTCATGCCTCAACCTCCTGCAGCAATGCCACCTGCACCACCAGCGATGCCTCCTCCTCAACCTCCAAAACCAGGTCTTCAACCTCCTCCCCCTCCACCCATGGTTCAACCTCCACAACCTCCCCAACCTCCAGCACCACAACCGCCTCCAACACAACCCCCAGCTATTTCTCCGTTGCAACCTATCACCTATCCTCCAATAAGGCCCCCACCTTTCCTCACAGATGTAGTTCGCAAATCATTCAACCTTAACTTTTCATGGAATAGGGGCCCCCAAAGTCCCCACCACCTGCTGCACCGCCAAATCCACCCCCACCAGCCCCAGCACAACCACAACCTGCTCCAAGTCCTCCTCAAAAACCTGCTCCACCAGGCCCTCCTCCGGCGCCCCCAAGTCCTCCACCAGCTCCTCCAAGTCCTCCACCACTCCAAGTCCTCCACCAGCTCCTCCAAGTCCTCCACCAGCTCCTCCAAGTCCACCACCAGCGCCTCCAAAACCTGCGCTTCCACCGCCGCCTCCACCTCCGAAACCTTCTGCTGTTCCTAATCCACCACCGCCTAAAGCACCAGCCGGTCCTAAAAAACAACAATCACCAAAAAAGTCAGGAAAACCATGTAATTACGACGATTTGGAGTTGCACCAGAGGCAAAACCAAGAGTCAGAAGAGTCGGATTATGAGTCAGATAATCCACAGAGGTACCAATTAGATTTTCCCGATTACGAAGCGGAAGATCGGGCAGATTCAAAAAGGCATATACATCCAGAACCGTTTCAAAATCACTTTGAAGATAAGAGAAAGTTTAAAGAACACTACCATGATTTTTGGCAAAAATCTCCCTATACAGTCGAGAGAGGTTATAAATACCTTACGAAACCTATTATTGCTCGTGATGTGAAAAGATTAGATACTTTTCCTCGAGGATTCGCTAGATTTGAGCATACAGAAGAGAGCCAGAACTATCCAGTTGTCAGCCATCAGAGTCGTTTCGATCATTTCAATGATGGTTTCTCTATTTTTAATTTCCACGATAATCATCCTGACCACAACCGACTCTCGAAAAGGTCAGTGGCTCAGAAAGGGGAGACATTGAAGAAAAGAGCTGTTGATTCTTATCTGGTGTATAATCTCCCAAAACTAGCAGCAAGCAATAATTTAGAACACGTTGTATCGAAAGCATTTGACAATGAAAAAATTTACGGTCCTTATAGAGAAGTCAATGAACACATACTCAAATTTCTCAACCGAAATAAAGCTCCAAAACCGACCAACCAAATGTTCGATCAAGAAAGAATATACGGACCTTACAGGCAAGTGAATAAAGAAATATTGACGTTTCTACACAACAAATTCGCCAACGATGCAGCAAGAATCTATCAGAATCTTCCTCCGCAAAAATATAAAAATATCTACGAGCAACAATTTTTAGAAAACTATCCTATTGAAGGAAATACAGGAAAACCGGAAAATATTGAACACAATTCAGATTTAAGGAACATAGACGTTGAGAAAGAAAATGTTGAAAAAAGTAAAAATGTGGAAGAAAAGAAACAACAAGAAAACCTTGAAGGAGATAATGAAAATGCTTCCGTCAAAAACAATCAAGAAGAAAATGATGGGGACATAATTAAAGGTAATAGTGATGAGGATATCGAAGACAAAAATGATTTGGAAGAAGAAGACAAGCAAAGTGATACAGAACCAAAGAAGGAAGATGCTCAAGAAGAGAGAAGAGGAGAAACACGATATAATAATGAATCGAATGAAGAAAACTCGCATCTTATTAAAAATGATAAAAGCGACGTCGGAGAGATTGGACATATTTTCCAAAATAACAAAGAAAAAGAAAATGAGTCTACACATTCAGAATCGGACGGTGGTACTTTGGAATCTGATAATGAAGATGTCAGGAAAGATGAAAAAGATGACGAATCAATAGAAGATGGAGAAAATAGCGAAAACTATGAGGAAGAGGGGCATTTTGAAAATATCGAAGATGAGGCCGAATCTGATGAAAATGAAGAATTGAATGAAAAAACTGAAAATCAAAATGACGAAGAGGAAGAGCAGAAAGCTTCCTTGGAAATCAAGAAGGAAGAACTTCCCGAAACAGCTAAGGATCCATCTGAAAATGAAGGATTTTTTAATTGGCACTCACAAAACATCCAAAGTGCTGCCCCTCCGCAATATTATTCATCCCCTTCAGTCGAAGGAGATACCATTCAATATTTCAACCCTTTTGGGCATCACCAGGAACAGCAGAAGGAGCAAGAAGAGACTGGATGGATTCCAATAGTCAATAATCCATATGAGCATAATAACGTAAAGAAGATGAATGCACAAACTCAACGTCAAAATCAGGAAGATAATAAAGATGCTGAGAATAACGAAGACACTCTATATACGTTGATACCAGCAGCTAGTGTGAGAGAATTGTATAGCTCAGACAAAATCCTACCCATTCCTTTTGACGTTGAATATAGTGGTTCAGAGAAGAAGCAGAGAATAATCAAACGATCTGAAAAGAAGAAAGTGAACGAAAATGATAAAAAAATTGTTTCTCATCCCATAGTTCCTAACTTTTATGCTTACGTCCCTGAGAAATATGATGAAAAGTTTAGTTATGAATTTCCTGAACCTGAAAAAAATGAATATACTTCAATAGAAAAGATAGAGAAGAATGAGGATGAAGAAAAGCTGTCTCCAAGTGCAACAGTCGTCGATAAGGAATATAGAAAAAGGAAAACAACAGTAATCTTGAAAAATAATGTTTTTGTTCAATAGAACAGTCTTGTTTTGATTTGTTGATTAATTGTAAATTAATTGTATTATAATGATGTTCCTTATTTATGTATATCTGTTTCTTTAATATCCCTTTGGCGGATCGTATGTAATAGTTTGAAATTGAAATTAAAAATTCGTTTGATACTTATTTTTAGTTCTGTATACAAATCCATATTGATTGAGCTGTTATTGTTATGTATAAGTGGATTAAATCGTTTGAAGTTAATTGAGTTCATTTCGTTACCTAGGGCAACATGAGTATGAAAACTAGAACGTTTTTTTTCTGTGACTATGACTCTATTAGGTGAATGGCTTTGTAGTAAATAAATCCAAAGGTGTGCAGGTTCATTAACCATGCAATTATGCTATTATCTTTGAGACTCTTATAGCACCGTCAGAACAAGAAGCGTAATTGTGGTTTACACTTCATTTACTTCGTGACATTTATGGTTTAAACGTTTTTTGATGAGGAAGTTGCTGATATAAAATTGCATATAATCGAGTTGTTCCTGAAAAGAATTTCAGGAACAATAAAAGAAACGAAGTTCGACTTTTATTTAGCCTAAATGTGTGTAATTTTAAATATCTAGCCGATAGCGGTTCCAACGATTAGGCTCCATGGTTAAACTTGGGGCTGTCCAGCTTGGCTGGCCGTATTTTTTCTAACTATCTAAGGAGATGAGTTTGAGATTAGTTCTGTCAAAAATGTATATAATAAAAGTAAATTAAGAAAGTTTGGAACAGCTGCATTTTTTTGTCTTTGGCCCATCTTTATTATTATGAAATATGAAACTACAAGCAAGTATTTACGGGTCACCTTGGTTTTTGAGTGCTTGATATACTTCACTGCTCGCCACAACGACCAGTGTCTCTGAATAACTCTATTGATTGTGTTTTAGACTGGTGTAAACACAGTCCATTAGGAATCTAACAGTTTTCAAACATTTTGAAAACAAAATCGTGTCAAATTTCTGAACAAATCAATAGTACTTGTTTTTTTTGTCCTCTCTGCTTCGTGGACATCAAGTTTTGCCGAAATATACAGGCTGAGTCTTTGACCACTGCGTTAATTTTAACTATAGATTCTTGACGTCAAAAGAAACATTTTCTTCCTATAACATTTTTCCAAAGGCCCCGTTCAAAAGATATAGATAGGGTGTTGAGATTTCATAAAAAAAATAGCATTTTCACTTGTATATCGATATAAAATCCAGCTATGATTTGTCCTCGGATCATTCACCAATAATCCTGACAGTCGGAACCTCTATTCAACAGAAGCAATTCTCACCAAAATTGCACAATAATAAAACAGATTGGAATGAATATCGAAAAATAATAGAGAAATCCATAGATCTAAATATTAAATTAAAAACAACTGAAGAAATCGAACGAGCTGCAGAAAACTTCATTGAAAAATTACAGTCAGCTGCTAGAGACTCCACCTCAGAAATTAAATTACAAAAGATAGTTAGGGATGTTACCTTAGAGATAAAGATATTAATATCAGAAAAAAGAAGGGCAAGATCGAAATGGCAGCGAACACATACGCCGAAGGACAGAAAAATTTACAACGATCACTGTAAAAAATTAAAAACAAGACTCAGAGAGATAATAATTGAGGATATTAAAAATTATATCGGAAATCAATCAAGAACAGATAATTCCATATGGAAACCTATTAAATCAAACAACAAACCAATAATTCCCATACCCCCCATACGAAGAAGTTGTAACGACCCCTGGGCAAAAAATGACACCGAAAAAGTAAATGTGTTCCTGAACATTTATTTTCTGTTTTTCAACCTTTTGACGACATTATAGATCAAGAAATAGAAACTAGCTTGTCTGAACCAATATCGCTAACAAATTTTCTAAAATATTTCAAAACTAAAGAAATTGTGAAAGAAATCAAACTACATAAATTGAAGAAGTCGCCAGGTATTGATTTAATAACTTCACAAATGGTAAAGGAACTACCCAAAAAAGGATTTACTTACTTAACATTTATTTTTAATGCAGTTCTAAGAACAGGATATTGGCCTAAATGTCTTAAAATAGCAAAGATCATTATGATACCTAAGCCAGGTAAAAACCCATCAGAAGTTTCTTCATACAGACCAATAAGTCTATTACCGATTATTTCGAAAACTCTTGAGAAGCTTATCCTCCGGAAATTACATTCTGAGTCCTCTTTATTTGAAAAATTACCTAACTATCAATTCGGCTTTAGAGAGGGTCATTCAACAATATAGCAAGCTCATCGTATTGTCCAGGTAATAAACAAAGCCTTAGAAAACAAAGAATATTGCAACGGTGTCTTTTTAGATGTAAAACAAGCATTTGATAAGGTCTGGCATGCAGGTTTACTTTATAAGATTAAAAAATTATTACCTACAGCATTCTTCCCCATTCTAATATCCTATCTTAGTGATCGAACATTTCAAACCGCGATAAATACTGAATCATCTAATAAATACTCAATCAACGCAGGAGTCCCGCAAGGAAATGTTCTTGGTCCTATACTATTTCTGCTATATACTTCAGATTTACCAATTTCAAGTGATACAACCATAGGAACATTTGCAGATGACACCGTCATTCTTTCGAGCGATTATGACCCACAAAAAACGTCGGACAATATACAGAGCAATTTGAATCAAATTGAACGATGGTTGGTTAAATGGAAAATGAAAGTTAATGAAA
This sequence comes from Micraspis discolor, assembly GCA_030674115.1. Classification (NCBI taxonomy): domain Eukaryota; kingdom Metazoa; phylum Arthropoda; class Insecta; order Coleoptera; family Coccinellidae; genus Micraspis; species Micraspis discolor. The sequence goes on from JARTUT010000004.1 coordinate 2,968,874, forward strand.
CCAAATCTTCTCAGATAATATTTACTCCAGTATCAATAAATAATGTAAACATACCACAATCTGAATCAATTAAATATCTGGGCATGCATCTGGACCAGAAGCTCACTTGGAAGCAGCACTTATCAAAGAAAACAAACAAATGGAAATAAAGGTTAAAGAACTACAATGGCTAATTGGAAAAAAATCCAATTTATCACTTGAGAACAAAGTCCTGCTATTCAAATGTGTCATTCAACCCGTCTGGACATATGGAATTGAACTTTGGGGCTGTGCATCAAAGTCGAACATTGACATTATACAAAGATGTCAGTCAAAAATTCTACGACAAATGATTGGTGCTCCATGGTTTGTCACAAACCATACCATACACATGGATCTAAACATCACCAATGTCCAAGATACCATCCGTAGCAGATCGGAAACGTACCACCAGAGATTAGAAGCTCACCAAAACCACCTGATGCAACCTATGCTGAACCCAGTAATCAACAAAAGATTGAAGAAGATGTGGCCAATAGAATTGTTGAATTCAAACAGGTAATGCCATGGGGCATTAACCTGCAATAGTTTTTTTTCTTTTTTATTTTATTTTTATTCAAATTTTGTATCAACACTTTAGCTTATAGATTCTGTTATATATCTGATTGCTAAATAAACTATGAGAAAAAAAATTTCACTTGTAATATTCAAACGACAATATCAATTGAAATGATCTCTTGTAGAAGGTTTTTGATAACAGTCATGCATATTTTGGCATCATTAGATTTATTCCATTTCTTGTGGGTTTCTCACTACTACTGTACGGATTGGTTAAATTGCATAAAAAACAAATATCACTTGAAGTAAAGGTCCGTATCGTGTACTTCCTAGAATCATTAGTCTTTTTTGCATCTTTTTTCTTACATTACACCATTTTTGAGATATTTGCAGTTGAAAGGAATTAAATCGATATAATCATCTGATGAAACATGAGTGAGTGAATCATTTCTTTGAGGGAAAATAATGTTTTTAAACAATTCAGTGGATGCTGTAAAAGGTAATTTCCATTCAAACTAAACTGGACTACAGAGGGGTATTTGCCCAATGTGAAAACTTAATATGCTCATAACTTTTTAACGCAGCTGAATATGGGAAAACGGCATGAGAAAAAAGTGTTTCTTTTGATCTCTAGAACCTATTGTAAGAATTAACGCACTGGTCAGACTCACCCTGTATATTGGATGTATTCTGAATAGGACATTCAACAGCTGAATTACGTGAAATTATGCGAAAATAGCGCACCATACAGTGACACGTTGAGCATGCAAAGGCTTCTCAATAATTGCTCTAGGATTTTCAGAAGCCCAAATGTGGCAAATTTGGTTGTTGACGTACCCTGACGAGTGAAAATGGGCTTCGTCTGAAAAAATAATTTCTTCAGAAAAACCAGCGGGTTGTTCCAGAAGGAATTGCGCGAATCTCCGGCGATGTGAAGGGTCGGTCGGATTCAGTTCCTGCACAGTGGAATCTTGGCTTCAAAGCCAAATCCTTATGCAAAATGCGCCATGTGCGTTTGGGATAACCCCACTTGTTGAGAACGTCTAGAAATTGACAAATTTGGATCTTCTTCAACACTGTGGCTCACGGCTGCCATGTTTTCAATTGAACGGCCCGATCGAACACGAGTAGGTGTTGGCACATTTTGTACCGAGCCGGTCGACCCAAATTTAGCGACTAAATTTTTAATAGCGGTCTCAGAAGATCGATTATGTTGTCCGAAAATATCACAAATTTTACGGAATGTAATTTTAACAGAATCACCAATTTCATAGTGGGTTTTAGTTATTTGAATGCGATTTTCGTGCGAAATTAGATTCAGTGTAACAATTACTAAATCATCTATTACGAATATGCCAAAAAACTAACTGTCAATGCTGTCATGTAGTAGATGTGGCCACAATTGAAAAACAAAGTTCATGTTGAAGGACCCTTTAGGTCTAGTATATGAATTCCATTATAAAAGTATGCTATTGTTATGAGCATGACCTGCTTCCAAAAGATTCAAAATTAGGGATTTCTTTTGAAAGATCAGAAATAAAATCATTGACCTACCAGAGTCTTTTGGATTAGAAGATTCAATGTTGCAGCAATTCTTCACTTCATTTACTGTTTAACAGACTCCACATATTTTGTTTTCCAACTTACCAATGATGTTTCATTGCAGATCCAATGGTCAAAATCTGTTGGGATACAAGTGAACGTAGAGAGCAAAACTGTTCATACTGTAACAGATCATCATGCCGAAGAGAGAAGAGTTGAAAAAAGGTAGATTTGAAATTCACATCCCGATTAGAAAAATTAATTGATTGTTAAAACAAGAGTGAAAATTGTTCTGAAGATTATTCACCGTTCTATATAAATCAATTTTGAAAATCTTAGGTGAAAAGGTGATCTGCAATCTTTCTTATTGTACATTTTCAGCTTATACATGTGTTGAAATTTCCAATTTTAAACGAATAAAGATTACTCAAAAATTATCGATTACATTTTCGGAAATCGAATAATTTCAAGACCGAAATTAGCTGCTATTGGTGAAATAGAGCCCCAAACAATCGAAAATCATTATTCTCCATCATGAACCAACCTTTTAAGTAAATGTTATATAATGTTATAGCAAAATAACACTAGTGGGACCATTATAATGTTACATAACACTAGTGCGGGAACAGATTTGTCCCAACTTTTCCGTTGTTTTTTCAATCAAGTATTCATGCCCACACATAATTATCAGATACTTTGTCCCAGAATTTTATAAAAATTTCTTTTTCAGCATAACATCTATTTGTGAAAAATTGAAATCAGAACTAACAGCTCTCCATACGAACATACAGAAGCAAAATGTAGCTTTTCAAGAAGACAAGGACTACAACGAAGCTTCGACTTCTTATAGGAAATACTGATACTATCATAGAAAGAACTGATAATAAATGTTAAACACTGCCTTTTTCGAATAAAATATAATTAAATGAAAATAATTAATTATTGCCTTTAATCGAGTAAGACTTTGGACAAAATATCTTGCACAAACTCGAACACAATGATCAATATTGCTCCTCCTGGTCCTAGACGTAGAACCTTGGCTGTAAAACCTTTATAAAGGGCAGGTGCTCTGAAAAAATCATAGGTATTACTATCAATTTCACCAGACACAACAATACGAAATAAGTTTTACTAGAACATAAATTCTTCTGTTCGAAAAAAAAAAAGTTTAACCAGATATAGATATAGGTAAGTAAAGCCATGTGTCGACAAAATAACGGATTTCTTTTCCCCAAACTATTATTTCAGACGTTGAATCCAAGTTTTTCTAAACTTCCTACGTTTTGTGAAATATCTGAGGAAATAGGTGGATAAAACGAAGAATTCGAGTGACACAAAGCAGCATAAACCTAGCACAATCCAGCAAAATGTTTCCGAAATTAAAAAATTACAAGGCAATAATTCATAATTTCCATTCACCTAAATGGTTATAGCTTTCTCCTGGAATAAATGGTTTTAATTATTCATCAGAATGTAGGGATACTCGTATTATGTACCTTCTTTTTTGCATTACCGAGGTTACTATCTGTGATTGTCTAGGGATGTTTCGAAATAGCATGACATTCCGCAGAGCAATGTCAGGATGTACTCATTATTGTATGGCAAGGACATGGGAAGCACGCAATCTCTTGTCGAGTGAACAGAAAGATGTTTATCATTTCCATTGTTCTTGAAATTTAAAAATAAGTAGTATTTTTCACTAAAATATGATATTTTTTCGAAATCTTTCTACAGTAATGTGCATTAAATACATTTGAAATATAACACGTGAAAACGGAGAATGACCTACCACCACACCTTATACTTTCTGTTAATTCAAAAATAAACCTATCAACCGAACAAGGTGAATGTTGGCTTAATTCGAATAAATTAAAAATTTACCCTTCTTCTCTCAAGATCTTATTTATGGACTGCCACGTGTTGATGTATTTAATGTCCGGCTGAGGAGCTTGGATTCTTGACTTGACAACGTCGAATGGTATGTTGAAAAGGCAGGCGAAAGCACCTGTGGCCACTCCAAGCATCAACGTCGAGAGAGTGTCTTTCAAGCGATTCTACACAAAAAATATATATCAACACAATCAACCATTTGACTCAAAATACTTACTCCCGATGTTTTCACATGATCTCTCGCCGAATAGAAAACACCAAGATAGACAGCACAAAAAACACTGTGGCGGTACATGGTGGCTCCCAATCCTCGGAATATGCCTCTTCTCCCAAAAACACCGTTCTCATTGATTATGCTTTGAGCTGTTGACCACGAGGAAGGGGCATTTGTCATGACGCTTCTGTTGGATTGTTGCGTGACCTTGACCACTTCGAAAGGACAGATTACGAAGGATTCTGTTATACCAGCACCGCCAGCACTTATCATATAAGTCTGAAATCAAGTAATAGCTTAAAATCAAGATACGATATTGTTTTGAAGAGAGCAATTTACGACGGGTAATTTTAATCATGACGAAATGTAGGACTAATGATTCATAAAAACCTTCATTGCTATCAATAGTACTTTCGAAATCTTCAAGAACAATTTCTTAAACTTGTCATAATTTGACAGGTTGCGTCATCTGGCTTTGAAGATACGAACTCGTTACCATTCGTGTTACCGTATGAGTGTGTCGTAATGGATGAGTGCCGTATGGCTCTAATGGAGTAACCCTTACAAGCATCTTATGATGAAAATGATTGTGATGAAGCATAATACCAACAAGATACTTATCTCAGGTTCCCTTAGGTCTAGGGGTCCACCTGGGATAAGACAGATACCTGGTTGAACCTGAACGAGGTTGTCACCTTGTCATAGTGTACGGGCTTTAGTAGTTATGACGAGCAACTTAACCAAGAATGACCACAATTTCGAACCCAAATTACTTTCAATCCAAGGGCTCTATCTAAGAGTGCCCTTATGTCGTGAAACACCTAGGCAGAAATGGTCTCTATAGTTATAGGTGGCTACCACTGCTAGCTTAAACCGGCTCCCGAGCGCGATTAGAAGGAGTCTACATTCTCCCCTAGGTACGAATGGGTTTGACATAGATCTGAACAGCACAGTCGTAGTGATATCAGAGCAACTATGACCCACTTAACCTTTCGAGTACATATCCTACCTGGGGTAGACCCAGTCCTGCAGAAACTGTCCAGGTAAATCCCGGATTCATTAGGGTCTAAAAGATTCATGCAGACGAATACTTCGAGGAGTCAGATGGAGAGGTCAAGACCTTCCGAGGATCTATACGTGGCATAGCAGTCCCATAACCAGAACCTTGCGAAAGGGAATTCTGGTTAGTTTAGTTAATAGACCCTCATGCGTTCTTCGTGGGACGACGGAACTTGAGATCCAATAGGGACTAAGTACCTGATGCTTTTCCCCTACCTCTGGGCGCAAAAAAAAAGTACCGGGTTCAAAGCCCGGCTGCTTCTATTCTGAAAAAAATGAATCCCCACGGTCTACCGTATATTTTAATGTCATGGAATATATATAAATATTCTTTTGTCAGCGACATGGTGAACTTCTGGAAATAAGATATCGATATTACACAGGGTATTGAAAGACTATTTCACATCCTTGCAGAAGCTTATTCTATTCGTCAAAACGAGACTTACATTTTAAGCTAGAGCACCACCTTGTGGAGGTATCAGACAGTTAATAATTATTAAGTCAAAGTTTAATAATAATATCCAAAGTAAATAGGTACTCACCAGTAGGTTTGGCTGCTTTTCCCGAGCCATTATCCTCTTATAAAAATAAAATGAGGTGAACTGAAGTAAAAAATGCTCTATTTCAGTATTCATCACAAATTAGCAAAGTGATAGATTATCACTTTTTAGGTCCACCTACTCTGATGGATTTGACTGGCGTTTCAACGATCAAAGGAGGTAGGAGACCTTTCCAAAAAGCACGTGTTCCTTCTTGTTTCTGGATTTTTTTTAAACAGTCCATTATTCCAGTATAAACATTGGGGTCATCTTTTTTTATTGGGCCCGTTTGGAGTTGTAATCTCGTTTTAACGACATCCAAAGGGTGCATTAAAGCGACTTCTATGAAACCTAAGATATTTCAAAATATTATCTTAGTTGCTACTGAAAAAGCAATGATATGCTGCTTCTTCATATTAGGTCATTGGTGCCGTCACTTTTGTGCTGAAGAAAACTTACTGGCAGCTATATTGGTTTTTTGTGAATATTCAACAAGATGGCACTACAGCAATACTATTTTATGTTATAAACTATTCCATTGAATGAATTTTAAATGACGTCAAGACCATCGGTTACAATTAAATCGAATATATGTAGTATATCTGAGATTTAAATTCAGAATGAAATTTCTTACCAGCACTCCCACCGGAAATGAATTGAATGAAGGAATTCTTCCAACCAGTCGATTCATTGGACATATCATTCAGAAAGATCGAACATAGCAATCAAATAATCAAAATTAAAGCGAAGGAACATTCAATACGGACGTTGAAAACAAAATATTCTCTTTATAACTAGGAATTCATACATGGACACAGTGTCAGTACTTTGACAATAATTTTTTTAATTCGATAGAATCGTGGAAAGGTTTCTTAACCATAGAATTTAATGAAAACCATGGAAGGAAAGATATACTGAGAATAATCCCTCTCTTTCAAATATGGAAACATATTTGGCAATTTCTGCCCTGTCAGTACTTCTTTGAATATTGAATATGAAAAATTTCATCCCCAGAAAGTCGGGTAGTGTGTATGACCGCATCTAAGTAGTATTTGCGTCCAAAATCGATGATTAATTCTTTCATTCCTCCCATGGTTTATACGTTCAATGGTTTCATCATCGCACTCAGAACATAGACTAAATAAATATCTAATCTATGAGTCAGAACATAGAAAGAAATATTACAATAAGGGTTTATTATTTATTTTTTATTACTATTAGTATAAGAATATAAAATGATTACAGAAAATGCACTGAAGCTCTGATATAATACCTGAAAATATTATGTAATATGTTTTTCTTCCTATTGGTGAAGCTTGATCGCCCTGTTATTTGAATTTGTCCACTAAATATGCGTGCATATATTCATAGACAAGCAGCATGATTGCACCACCCGGCCCCAGTCTTAAAATTTTCGGAAGTAATCCCTTGTACATTGCTGCGAATCTAAACAAAGATATTTGAAATTAAAATCAGAATTGAACCAATAAGACCACAAAATTAACTAGATATTAATCTATGATTAATCATAGAACTCACCCCTCTTCTTTGTATACAGTAACGAGAGTACCGTAAGTGGTTCTGTACTTTATTATATTGTCTTGAGGTTGAGGTCCTTGTATCCTGGACTTTGCAACGTCGAATGGAATATTTACACAAGAGGCTAAAGTACCGGAAATGAAACCAATTCCCAACTTTCTGAAGAATTCTGCTTTTTCATTCTGTAACACAAAAAATGGATAACAGTTAGGATTGTTGAATTATGCGCATTACATTCAGAAAGAGTAATTTTGCGATATTCATTCCCTATATATGGTAAGCAACTCAAGACACTATGGATAATTACCTCATATGAAGGGAAATAATCTTTCACAGAGTGGTAAAATCCAAAATAGACCATATTAAACAAACCATTTCGATGAATTGTTGCGTTCAGACCTTTGAAAAGCCCATGATGACCCAAACCACCATTGGAGATGATTTGTCTGGCAACCAACAATGTTGATGGTGTCTCCTTTACTCGCGACCTGTTGGCTTGCAAAGCCACTTTAACCACTTCAAATGGTGTTACCAAAATACTTTCTGTGATACCTGCACTGAGTCCTGCCAAGGAGTATGTCACTGGGGTGGGTGAACTGTGTCCAAATAAGAATAATTGCTTGTATTGTTCGAAAGTGAAAAACTATAACAGTAAAGGGAGATTCATGAAAAAGTTAAATTAACTGTGAATAGTACAAGGTGTCCAAAAACAGAGTAGGATATTTGTGAGCTGAATTTGTTACAAAGCTACAAAAGGAAGCGCTTTTATAATTGTCCAAAATATTGATTTCTACACTGTATGTAGTATTCAAATTAGGTAGTTAAGAATGAAGTGAGCTCAAAAGCATAAAGATATTTTTGGGACGAAATCTTCAACTTGGTTGTCTTTAATGACCGAACTTCATGTTAGAAGAGTATCGCTTAAAGAACGACAGCACAAAATCTTCTGGTATATAGGCTGTGCTTTTCACTTATTTTTATGATTGAATATCTTAATTTATTTCTTGTCTAGTTTCAAAATATAGAGTTTTTTAAAAGAAAGGGTAGAGTAAAAAAAAATTGGATTCATACACATGAAACACATAAAATATTTCTACATTCGATATTATGTTCAATTTTTTTTCTCTTCAGATTTAATTAATCGATTTATCGGTCACTGGCGCGCATATTAATCCATTCTTTCATACCATATCTTTATTTTCACGCATGCACTGTCGAAAAAATTCTGGAGCGAGATTCAAAAACGGGGGCTTCAAATGTTAACATGTACCTTTACTGCTCTTTTCGGAGTTTCCACTAAAATTGGCGGCACTATTCCTTTCCAAAATGCTCCAAGACCTTCATTCCTATACATTTTAAAAAGACAATCAACTATTCCATTATACAGTTGTGGATCTGCTTTCATTGTGATTTTATTTTGTATCTGTAACCTCGTTTTGACAAGATCTAATGGGTGCATTATGCAGACCTCGACAAATCCTGAAGATAAATAAAATTTCAATGTATCAGAAAGAATCGTTTTGCAATGAAATTCAAATTTAAAAAAATATGGTGGATGAGCCGTGCGTAGGCAGTCTTCTGCATTGTGCTTGAAATGCATAACTAGAGGTCGCTTCCTTTGATTGAGTTTATGAGTTATCAAACCAACCAATGTTTTGGAAGCGTAGCAATAGCCTTTACAAGGTTAATATCAAAATGATGAATTTTAATTCTCACTGAATCTTTACTTTTGACTCAAGAAAACAAATTATTGAATTAATGAAAGTATCCGCATTTATCTAGCATTATACTCGAGAAAATTGATGAAAATGCAAATTTCCCACACGCGAATGAAATAATTTTGAATACTAATGCAATTTACCTGCTGTTCCGCCTGAACCCACTTGGATTGCAGCTTCTTTGAGTATGTTAGACATTTCTACCAATAATCGAACTAATATACTTATTCACAAATTTCAATAAAAAACCTAACGAATATACGAATATTACTAATTAAATTAAAATCTTGAATACCAATGAGGTTATCTTCACAAAAAAAAAACTATATGCGTCGACTGAAAGGTAGAATAGACGATGTATAAAAATAGTAACCTTCATTAGGTAACTTGTCTAAGGTTGATATCAGACTGAGCTGCGGCATTAAACAAATATTTTCTTGTGATTGAATGTTATCTGTAGTTGTGAATGGAGACGTGTTAAATGTAATCTATGGATAGGACTAGTTAGAAAATTCAATTGTGAGAACCGAAACAGTAGTAAAAATAATGTAGTTTTCATAAATGATTGTTAAAGCACATGAGCTAATGAATTTGAAATTGACATATATTGCAGATTCCTACGTAAAATCGATGATAAAAACGAAACAGTCATTCATTGGCGACTCCACCACATTTATCAATTTTTGTTTGAAACATTTTTTTTAGTTGAAGTTTAGTTGAATATCGATCCACTAAGCTGGGTTGCTGTTGAATTTTCAACAGGGACGTTTGCCGTGTGACACGTCATTTAAAAGCTTATCCCTTCAACATTTCATGCATCGCGATTTTTTGCACGCTTGTTCCTAGTAGATCAGCGTGCAATCTTTTTGTCCAAATATCTGTAATTTTAGAATATCGAACCGAAAATAATCTCAATTGCCGTATATTCTTTATTTTCCGAAGGAGATGAGCTAGAGTCTTCATATCTTCATAGGAATTATAACTAATTTTCCAAATATCGCGGTGACGCGTTATTGGGCAAAATTCCTCGAATAGTTCAGCAACTATGAGCAGTGGCGTAGCTAGGTAACCAAAGGTCCTGGGGCAAATTACAAAATTGAGCCCCCCTTTTATGTGAACTGATTCGGTTATATCAAATGAAAATATGAAATATTATATACATATACTTCAAAATTGCTAAGCTACTTGAGCTCTTTCTTGTGCACTGTAAGGCAGGTCATGAAAATATTAAACAGTAACAACATAAATTACAATTAATTGGTGTAGGTAGGGCTAATAAAACGAAATAGTACTTTTCTGAATTTTTTACAAATATATTTGATAATATTTAATGCTTCGGTCTACTTTAGCTGCTTCTCTGTTTTTGACATTTGACGTGAATTCTTTCGAACTCTATGGCCTGTGGGTCACACTATTAATATTTTTCAATATTTACTGTAATTTTTATTTATTATGATAGTGTTTAATGAATACTATTCAGTTGACAATGAATAGAATACAGCAGAGTACTTTTCCTCAAATGTTTCATGAGTAGAGAGCCTCATACACAAGCCCATAAAACCAGAATAAAAGAATACAAACTGTCAATGTCATAAGTCAATAAAAATTATTGTAAAAATTGTAGACTTCTGTGAAAGGCGTTACTTCGGAAAAGCTTTATAAACACATTTACGATTATTACTATTATTTTTTGAATTTTACAGGGTTAATGAATTTGTAGATGAAAAGGACTCAAGCGAAACAATGAATGAAAATAATTCATACGTAAGTCGTTATATGTCTTAGGGTTGAGATCCCAAATGAAAAATGTACTAGGATTTTCCTCTAGTTATTGAATTTGTGCTCTTTACTTCTTTTTCCATAATACACTCAATTAATTTCTGGAAAATATAAATTTATTTCTTTGTATTTTGATGACTCCTTAGGATCCATATGCTAATTCAAGCTATCAGAGTTCAGCATATCCTACTTATGCTCAAAACTATGGAAGCAATTACTACCAAGGATATGATACAACTCAAGTATAATAATTTGGTAAGTTGTCATTTGCAGCCTTTAGGACACATAATTTCATATTTTATTTATTGGCTTCTAGAGTGCTTCAAATCAAACTCAAAGCAACGAATATGCTTGGAGTTTCGCTTCACAACCACCACCATCTCAAGGCAGCGTGAGCTCCACAGAAGCTAAAATCACAAATGAAGGTAAGAAAATACTTGAATTCATCACTGTGTTGCTATGATAAGCCAATTCAAGACTTCAATATCTTTTTTCTAAAGTTCTTTGGAGAAAATATTGATTTCTTTCAATCAACTTGGCCTGAAATGTGCATTTCAGCATAACTATCCCAAACTTCATATTTCTTTGTTTTTTTGGCCTTTCATAATAAGTGCTTTCAATATGTGGTGTAAAAATAGTACGGTAAGTTGATAAGTTCATTTTTTCAATTCATTCCTTGGTGTTGACGGTAAGTATATAATATTTGAGTTGAATTTTGATTTCAATGTATTTTGGTTTAAATAATTTTTGAATAAATGAATTTCTCCTAATGGATTATTTTTTGTTGATCAACTTGATGAATTGTTTAATTTAAGTGTAATATCTGAAACAGGCCTCATCTACACTTCCAACTTTCAACTGTACAGTTATATAGTCAGTTGAAACAGAGCCCAAGTCAGTATTTTGGCTTCAGTTCAACTTTGATTTTTCAGTTTAATTGACTATTACGACATTTTTCATATTTTTAACTCAAAGATATCACTGAACTGACCTTATTTAGGGTTGAAACTTTGCAATTCTAAAACTTCAGTAGTTTTTCAATTAAGGATGTGCATTATCAACAAAAGGATTGTTGACCACCTACATACACAAAGTAGAAAGCAAGGATAGTAATTTTTGGTACACTCATGAAAAACATCGTTTTAATTGCCACTTCTTGCAATATGGCTTATGCTTTTATTTTTTTTTCTTAAAAATGCCAAAATGTATTCGAAAACGTCCAGATTCTCGTATCTACATGAATCTATGTAAAAAACTGAAGCATTACAGTTGGAAGCGATAGTTGAAACTGTATATGGGATGCCTGAGTATTTTAGAAGTTAAATTTCAGCAAATTGACTATTTTGATAATCTCATTTTTTTGTTCTTATTTGTATGGTGAAAAGTAATAAATATTATGAATTGATTTTAATGCTTTTTTATTCGTAACTGTCAATGGGGATATTGCAGATAATTCTTTCTTTAAGATACTGTTGTTCGTAAAGAAATATGAAGTTTGGTAACCATTGTTTGATTTTTATGATTGTTCAGAAAGGATACTGTTATTGCAAAATATGTATTTGTAACAAAATTTATTTTTAGGTTGTAACCATGGCATATGATCCACCAAATTTAAGATTTCTACAATTATGAACTAGAATATATTGACACCAAGGTTTTGCAGTTTAGGTATAAGAATACTGAGAATAAATAAATGCCTTTTTACAATCAGTGTGTCTTGAAATCCTGAACAATTATATTCGTTATTGTTTAGAATATCTCTAATAAATCTTTCAATATTGTTTTTTCTATAGGAAGATTATTAATTTGTTTATAGCTAGATTGCACCCATCATGAACTTTCAGAAATTGTTATTGATGTATGCTGGCATTGTGTTCCTTCATATTTTTGGAGTATTTCGAAGAACGAAGGAGCTGGCAGCTCTGTCAGTTATTTATCTTTAGCAAGAGAGGAAATTTATTGAGTAGCAAATAGTTTTTATTATTACATATAGCTGTCTCTAGAGCTACAACAATTTGGGCATCCAATAATAGTGTTATCAAGAAAATCACCATTGAAATGAATCTTCAAATTCTGAAATTCCAATTCTGATTATGCTAATTTCTTTCTACTCGTCACATATTAAATTTCTCCTTTTGGTTATGCTTCCTGACAATTTCTGACAAGTTTTTGATATTGTGAAGTCAATTTAACACATTACAGCAATGTTTTTTGTTTCTGAGAAACTTTCATTCAAATAGCGGACTTAATTCTTGGTGGCAGTGTTCCAAGGTCAACGTATTTCTGATAATTTTTTGTCCTTGCACAGTTATTATTTAACCAGGAGTGGAGCAGGATGTATTGGTACCAGACATTGTAATGTACTTAAGTATTCAATTTTGTTTACTGATCGAGCAATTAAAGTGACTTTGTTTGATTTAGCCATTTTTTTTCAGCTGTGGCCAATGAAATGAAACAGCAGAAAGCCCAATTGCATAAGCAAAGGGAAGATTACGTGAAGAAGTTGTCAGTTCTGCAGAGGGAATTAGATCTTCTCAGAAATCAGAAACATGATTTGTTGGGCAGCCGTTCTCCACCGAGGGATTTGGACTCCATCGTTAAGGAGAACGAAAAGCTTCAGGTACTTGTTGTTATTTTGTTGGAGAAGCGATTTTTCCTTTTATTATTCATTCGTTTCCATTATGGATTTGGTGACAATTTTTTTCCACAGTTTCAACAATTCATGGAATCTACTCTTAGTAGTTTATTTAATCATCCTATTTGAAATTTCTGGAAGAGGTTGGTTATCAGGTAGAAGTATTTTAAACGGGAATAAATGAAATATACACATATTAAATGAGATCTTTTGATTTCCAGGACGAGATTCAAACCAAAATGAAGGCCATCAAAAATGTTATAGAGATGCTTTCAAGTATCATTAAAGATGGCATTAGCATACCAGATCTTCAGAAGCAGGTCAGGGAGGATAGTCCAAAAAAGAAACCTGTCAGAACACCACCTTTTACCAAGGAAACAAGCACTCATTTCAATTATGTGCATTATGATCCTGAATTACATTGGTGCAGAATGTGTGATAAATTCCCAAAAACAGCTAAGGAGTTTCTTCTCCACCTGCAGACTAAGAGTCATCAGGAAAATATAGAGGATAATGATGTGGGGGATAGCACTCCATGGCACAAACTTCCGGCTGAACCAGAGCTCCCCCAATACGAGGGTGCTCCAAAAAAACGCATACCCATCAAAGGTAGAAACATTGTACTGAAAACATCCAAAAAGTTCGAGTTTAAATACTACATAATAAGTTTTTAAACATTGGTTGAATGACCCTAGGTTGAATTCAAACATTTCTTTATTTTCAGTACTCTAAGCTTTAAATTATCCCACAAATTTTTATTTGAGCTTCATCTTCAAGAATTGAATTTGGTAAACCAAAAATGGGTTTCTGAAGTGACATATGGGACTCAACTATTACATCAATTTCATCCAAAGATTACACATACAATATTTCTCTAAACATCAATGAATTTACTCAATCACAGATTATATGTAGAGGTAACCTTGATTACAATACTCTGTTGAATAAAAAAAAAAAAAAACGTAGCAAGCAGCCATTATAAAAGGTCTTTCAATAAGGCTTAATTATTTTGAATAAATAAAGAACTGAATATTCATGAAATTAAATGGAATTTCTATTGAAAGTAAAAGATGTTGTATGGCAAATATACATGATACACAATATCAGCCAAATGACCACCTCTTACTGTTCTACAGTGCTGACATCTTGCCATAGTTGAGGCTCCATCCTTTCAGTGACACAAATAATTTCATCCTTTAATGCTGGAATCGATTGAGGATTGTTTATACTTATATATATAACTTTACTTTTCACATAACCTCATAACCCCATAAAATAGTCCAATGGTATTGAATCATACTATCACAGTCAGTCTTTTTGAAGGTAAAGGTGCCTCATGAATTATACTTGATTTTCCTAACCCCAGATATGACAATTTTGTTTATTAACATAACCACCAATCACAAAATGAGCTTAGTCAGAAAGTTATTTGTTCTGCTATCCAATTGACGAATGTAGGACGTGTATAATGATCCAGTGGCTTTAGTTCTTGTATTATTTAGATATAATGAACCTTCAGAGCTGAATCCTTTTGTAAAATATGGCATGTTGTGGATTCAATAAGTCCAATTTGCTGTGAACGTCATGTTATGTCGGTCTTAAAAATCACGTAATTTACGAAAAATATTTTTATTTGAATGTCCATTTTCATAGCTTTAAGATTTGTATAAGCTGTTGCAAGCTGTACGACGCCATTTTTAGAATTGTCATACCTACTACTTGTCAAATGTAAAAACGAAAAAAAATCATTGACAATATTCAGGATTGATGTTACTAGTCAGCGATTACTTAAAACGTTCTCCATGCAAAGATATTAGGGATGAACTAGTTACAGACAATATTGTTTCTTTTGATCTGTATAATCTATTGTTGAGATTGATGTAGTAGTCATCCTGTGTTCTTATAATAGTTGAATTTTGGCTATTGAAAATGTATTCTTTAGTCACTTCCATTGCAATCACTTTTGCCATCATTATTTTTTATTACTGAAATGTTGTATATGATTCATTTGTACGTCTTAAAATACGTTTTATAATTGTTACGTGACATCCCTTTTCTTTTTGATTGTGACATTATCCTCTGTTTCCAATTGTAGGGTTGCAGTTTTTTATTTCCGCACCATCTTGGTATTGTAAACTCTGCGACGTGTGGATCGGTGATTTACATTGTGCCTCTCAGCATTTGAAATCTCAAGTGCATTTTCAAAACTATCAGGTAGGTCTATGAATTATTTTTTTAATTATTTATTTCAAGGATCATCTACGGATATGTAAGTATGGGCGGGCATATGTTTGAGTACAGATGCATGCTGGGAATTCCCACCTTTTTTTGAGAGCCGATATTCAACTATATTTTATTGCTTTACTCCAAGGGAGTAATGTTGCTTTGGTCATTTAACTCATATAGCAATTTATCTTTTCAAATTATTGATTATTTCAAGAAGAGTTTGAGTGATCATATAGCTTCTAATCTAATAGCATTTTATTCATTCTTACTGCCATCAGAACATTCCATTGATGAAATTTCCAGTTGTGGAAGAGAAAAAAATGGCTTTTCAAACTGTTCAATGTAGTATGTTACAAAAGGTATTGTTCTCATAAATATTTTCTGAAGTATTGTGTAATAATTTTGATAAATCATGGAGGAGGCCCATTAGCTGATTGATATTAATGATAATCTTCGTCTGTGATTGTCCCCCATGCTCTCCAACATGCCCCATGTGTCAAACATTTGGCCCCGCCCATCTCTGTTGTCGCCTTTCCTGTTTCACACTTCCCAATTTCTAGAACTTCGTTGAACAAAATCCTCATTGGGAAATGGAGTGGTTGAAAGATCGCGAAAAGGCTCTTTCTAGAACAGACAAACGTGTCTCAGATTCTGACGATTCTGATTCAGACGCAAAAAAGAAGAAGAAAAAGAAAGATAAGAAGTCGTTTGATATGAGCTCGAAGGATAAGAAGAAAAAAAAGAAGAACAAAAAACACAAACGCCGTTCTAGCGCTTCTAGTTCAAGTTCTAGCTCTTCGAATTCCTCCAGCGATAATGAAGAAGAGGACAAATCTAGAAGTATTCGAGTGGCAATGAGGAATGTGAAGGCCGAGTCTATTCTGAAAGAAGATCTCACCGGAAAATGGGAAATGCTTGGGAGACTGATGGAGGAACACAAGCGGAAGGCTCAGATTGAAGAGAAAGTGAAGGTAAGATTGTTGATCTTAGAAGTAAATTTTTTCTAGACACTAGTGGATCTGTTCAGATATAACAAAAAGCAGTGGTAAAATTAGGTTTAGGAAACTGTTTCCCTCGTGGCAGAAAGTAGAAGAAACTCCCAACACACGGTTATATAAAATTCATGCAAGATATCATTCCTACCACTGAAAGAGAGGATATGTCAGAGTTGCAACGAACTTTTGATAGGCAGGACAGTGTGTCTTAAAACTTGTTCCTTGTATAAAGTAAAGTTATGATACAAAAACAGAATGCAGAAGTGAAATTTTTTGGGCGAGTCATCAGATCAGGTTTTTTCAAAAATAATCGAACTTAAGTAGTCATTGTTCTTCTATTTAAGTAGAACTTGAAAGTTCACTACTTGGGAGGTGTGCTTCGAGAAGAAAAATCCATCATTCCTTCTCTCCTTGATTGTGAGGATCAGATCTGAAGTTAGTTCACAAAAGGCCTGAAAATAATTGTTTTGGCCTTTCTAACCTCCTTGTTGTATTGAGTAAGGCACTCAGCATTACACTGCATGAAATGATCTCTTTTGACCTTATTGACTTCCTTTCGGAGGTTTCACATGATCCCAACAAGGAGTTTTCTTGCTTGAGAGAGCTTTGGCCAGTGAAAAACTCATTTTGTTCCACTCAACTGCATTGCATGTTTTTCTACAGCAGTACTGGCGTGGGATATGTGGGATACCTTCCTCTAGTCACAGATCAGAATTAGCCTTCTTTGTTGATCCAGGGTTATGCAGCCCTGCATCACAGATCTTTTCTGAGTGGGTTATCTGTGTCATCTGGTTGCTGCAATTAAGGCAATTCAGATGGAAGACGTTTTTTTTTTTGGTTGGCTGAACTTCCTCTCTAGAAGGTGCTCAGATGAAAAGGTGGAGGATCTCCACTCCCTTTTCGTTTGTTCGTTCTTTTCATTGCTTTTTGATGATTAGCCCTATCATAAACTTGGATTTGACCAATCCATTTCTGCAGAGCTCTACATGCAAAGGTAAAAGGTTAATACAATGGAGTTCCCCATATGCTTCAACGTCGAAACCAGAAAGAGACTATTATCTGTATCATAATACTTGACCATAACCTGATATTGTTATACGGTAGCAATCCTTTAGCTACAACACTACATCCAGAATAGGAGAATGTGGTATTGAAAGGGCTACCACATCTTAGGCAGTGAAACGTTTCTGTACTTAGGGTTTCCAAATTCTCAAAGATGCAAATGTTTATAGAAAGTATTCTCGTATCCAAGAATATTTGAAGGGCATTCCAACACATGAACTTACACTCAATCAGTTGCACCCTTCTATATCTCGTTACGCTATTGCTAACTGATGTTTTTATCATCTTATTGAAAAATTGTTTTTCTTTGTATGATTGTATACTTTTTATTCTTATTGATTCTTTTGTGTTCCTTCTTTATTTGACTAAGTATCTTTTGTTTTGCTACCGTTCTGTTGATTCAGATTGCTTGTTCATTGTTGTTATGGTTCCATGAAAAAAAAAAAAATCTGATACTCTTTTTGTGTGATGTGCCTTTTGTAATTATACTGAACTAATAAATTGTATAGTACTGCCCGAAGTGAATAATAAATTTATTTGTTAAATATCACTTGGATGAAGCTAGTTGAAAAAAAAGTGTTCCGTGATTAATCTAATGGTGAATAATAGCATGTTCGATTGTCAAAACACCACATTGCTCATTAATTGCAGGTCGAACCTAAAAAGGAGCCCGTAAACGATGCCCTAATAAATCAGTGGATGACCATCAATGAACCACCCGAGAAAGAAAAATATTTATTAGATTCCCTCAAGGACAGAATGAAACAGAAACATTCTGTGGAACAGGCGAAATTTCTCGAGTTGGAGAAAAGACAGAAAGAGAGAGAGCAAAGAGAAAGGGAAGAGCTCGAAAGAAAACAAAAAGAAGAAAAAGAGGCATTTGAACAGCGAGAAAGGGAGAGAAAAGAACAGGAAAGATTAGAATTCGAACGTATTTTGGACAAGGTAACAAAATAAGTTACTCTCACAATTTGTTTGCTAATATTTAAATTTTTAGGATCGTAGTCAAGTAAAGTTCAAACAATCCTTTAGGGAGAAACAACAATATAGACGGAATAAGAGTATTTCTCCTAGTCCTGAGAAGCAATATGTTTCACATAATTCAAGTAGAAGCAAAGAAGAAGAATATGAGATGAGTAGAAAGGAGAAGATGATAAAGGAAAGGATCAGCAAAGAGAAAGCTAGAGAACGAGAAAGCAGATCTCCAAAAAGACATGAGTCTCCTCATATTAGCCCTCATAACAAGTACGTATTGAATCAGAGTAGTAAAATATGATTAATGACGCAGAAGAAACTTCAGTGTTTCATGTTTTGTTACATGCAAGTTATACGGTGTATCCTGAGCCTGAGCGCCTATTAGATGTTGCTGGAGAACAAGGTCTATTCGAAATTTGACCATATAAAAAAAATTATAAATATTCTTGGTTCGAAGTAACAGTTCATAAAATTTTCTCTTTTTTTCGTGTCTGCTATGATTGAGAGTCTATTTCATTTGAATCCGAATTGTATTATTCATTGTATTGATGCAAAGATGGGTTATTTCTAAAAAGAAGTTCAAATTGCATATTATTAAGTTGGAAGTTGGAAATTTTACAGTACTATTTTTGGGAAATATGAAAAAAACATTTATCATAGAACAACAAGATACTTCCTTATCTGAGTCATCTTCAAAATACATTTATAATTTCTTTCAATTCATTATATGGTTTAGGGGAACGCAATGAAAAACAGCTGTGAAAATCCCTGCTTTACCATTTCCAAGCTATAGTCATATGTAACTTATGCTATTCATCGTTTCAAACTCTTATCTGTTATGAAGGATATGAAAGATCCATGCATACAATCAGCAAGTTCTGTATGTCTGTTATTCTGATGTTTTCTCTTGTTTATGTTTTAGCTGTCATTTCAGCTGTTAGTATATATTATTTATTTTCCTTAGTACTTATGAAATCTTGATGGTATATATATACATATATTTGATGTATTTTTACTATTAATGTATGTTTATCAAGTATTAAACTAATAAATATAAAAAAAATATCTGAACTATATATTCTTCAGAAATACTGAATATTGAGTTTTCAATCTAAATTCCTTCTGCCCACATCTTTCCATTATAAAATGACCAGTCTTATGTAAACTAAGATCACATCTTCATAATTTTTAGATACAGGAGATACAACAGAGGAAGGAGCAGTCCTGGCTCCAGCGATAGATCTAGGAGCAGAAGCAGAGGTCCTGAACATCGATCTCACAAAGAGTCAAACAAACCGCCATCTAAGAAACCTCCAGGACCTCCTTCTTATAAAAAGCTTCCATTCATTGGTAGAATGCCACTTTTCAAGAACAGGAAGATGGAAGAGAAGGTGCCCGAAAAAGAGATCCAGAAAGAAGAATATGATAAGCCACGACAAACCCGATTCGAACCCGGCAATCTACCTAGGGCGTTCATACCGGATCCGGATGTGGTGTGCTTTCCTAAACTCTCGTCTTATCCAGAATTGGCTCCTCCTCCTCCGGCACCTGTTCCAATGAAACCACCACCCCCGGCACCTAAGATTACCAAATCGCCAGTTAAGGCCCCTCCAGCTCCCAAGATTGAGGCGCCAAAACCAGTAGAAAAAGAGGTCGTTCCTGATGAGGTGAGTTTTATGGAGATACAATAAAAATAGATGAACAAGAAAAAAACTGCTTGATCATAAATCTTACTCTGAATGTATTTCATACATGGAATCTTTATTGATATTCTCTTTAATTAATACTTTTATTTTTGTGATCATCAAACTTCTTGTGCTGTTATTAATCAATTACTACGAATTTTGATGTTCTGAGCATTTGGATTGAGGAAGAATGTTGTATGTGAAAAAAATATGAGACTACAAAGTTATCTTTTTGAATCTTCTATAAATAACCGAGAAGTTTCTGTCAAAACCAATTTTCAGTATCGCTAATGAAAGAATTTAATTTGAATACTACATTGTCAGCGAAGCATTCACATAATAAAAATGCTGGGGAATGGTAACATTGATTTATCTGATAATTTGAAGTAGGTTCGACTACACAGTGCCGACGGAGTTCCGGGGACTAGAGACAGGTCAAAAAAAATTGTAATGGATATGATTCTGCATATAAACAGATTGACAAGAACAGATATTAATTGATACTAGGACCTGATGGTACTTCCGGTTCCTTCTCTCAGTAGTTGAATATTTCACAATTGCTGTTTTCTCAGGGGAGTGTTATGGTAATACTTATTACAGAAAAGGTCTTTTTCGATTGGGGGGCTTGGCTCTGATAGAGTTTAGCATGATACAGAAAAATATAGATAAGGTTCTTACAACTCAAGGCAGCCGTCGGAACTGCGTCCCCACTGTATAGTGTGAATCGACCCATAATCAAGTCGTTTATCTAACAGGTGGGGGACTCATTCGACGTTGTCACTGGATATGAGCCTTCTCTTGATGAGATCAAAGCATTTATATCCAAATTGGAGTCTGAGGAAGTCAAAGAACCAAAGCACAAATCGGCTACGGAAAAAAGTGCAGAAAGGACAAAAATGCGATATGTTATCGCTGTAACAAAGTTGGTCATTGGGCAGCTAAGTGTGTTCTCCAAAAGCGAAATGCTTGGTTCTGCTATATCTGTCGTGAGATCAGAAACCACACATCCAACGATTGCCCAAAAAATCCTGATTCAAAACAAGCTACATTGAGTGTTGAGAAGATTGGTAAGGATAAAAAGAAGAAGAAGAACTTAGGAAAGGTAAGTTCAGAATATAGATCAGAGAAATGAAACAAGTGACATTTACACTCACTAGTTTTATTACCGATTCTGAAGTAACAGACGATTTGTCAATAATCGTTTGACCTTGAGACACTACAATTTCAATAAAAAGAAAAACAAATATTAATTCAGTAAATGATATAATAGATTACAAAGATAGGTTGTTATTTTTTTCAGCAATTTGATTTGAGTTGATCATATCCTTAAGAAGAATATAAGTTCAGCTATAAAATATTACTGCTAGAGATGTGTCTGAAACCAGCTTGATGTGACTTAATGCAAATCGTAGATTCAAAATTGAATTTTAGAGATAAGATGAAAAACCGAAGTGGTTACTGAATGTGTATTGTGGATTGTTGCACAGCAAAGCACCTTTTAGCAGATAAGGTTTATTTCTTAGAAATATTTTGGTAGCAATTGGGTAGTAATCAGCAATTGACGGACAAGAAAAATCTCATTAGAGAATTTACTGGAGACTAAGTCAGAAGTATAAAATTTGAAGTGCAGCACAATCAACTGAGAGGTCATAATCATTGATTACTATGGTCAACCCAAGACCTATGTGAGATATCTGTCATCAATCTGCCAGAAACTATCTTTTCTGCAATTCACGGAGAAGAAGCGAAATCTTTTTAGAGAAGTTAGAGGAGACTCAGTCAGAAGTATAAAATTAGAAGTGCAGCACAATCAACTAAGAGGTCATAATCAAGTGGTCAACCCAAGATATACATGAGATATCTGTCATCAATCTGCTAGAAAGTAACTTTTCTGCAATGAACGGAGACAAAGAGAAATCTCTTTAGAGAAATTAGAGGAGACTAAGTCAGAAGTATAAAATTAGAAGTGCAGCACAATCAACTAAGAGGTCATAATCATTGATTACTATAATCAACCCATGAGTTAAGTGAGATATCTATCATCAATCTGCTAGAGAGTACTTTTCTGCAATTCACGGAGAAGAAGCAAAATCTCTTAGAGAAATTAGGTGAGACTAAGTCAGAAGTACAAAATTAGAAGTGCAGCTCAATCAACTAAGAGGTCGTCATAATCATTGATTACTATGGTCTGCTAGAAAGTAACTTTTCTGCTATCAATAGAGACAAAGAGAAATTTCTTTAGAGAAATTAGAGGAAACTAAGTCAGAAATATTAGAAGTGCAGCAAAAGCCACCAAGCAGTCATAATCATTAATTACTATGGTCAACCCAAGACCTGAGTGAGATATCTGTCATCAATCTGCTAGAAAGTAACTTTTCTGCAATTCACGGAGAAGGGAAATCTCTTAGAGAAATTAGAGGAGATTAAGTCAGAAATATAAAATTAGAAGGGAGGCACAATCAACTAAGAGGTCATACCATGGTCAACCCAAGGCCTTATCTGTTATCAATCTGCTAGAAAGTAACTTTTCTTTAATTAATGGAGACATAGAGAAATTAGAGGTGACTAAGTCAGAAGTATAAAATTAAAAGTGCTGCACAATCAACTAAGAAGTCATAATCATTAATTACTATGGTCGAACCAAGATATAAATGAGGTATCTCTCATCAATCTACTGGAAAGTAACTTTTCTGCAATTCACAGAGAAGAAGCGAAATCTCTTAGAGAAATTAGAGTAGACTAAGTCAGAAGTGTAAATTTAAAAGTGCAGCACAATCAACTAAGAGGTCATAATCATTGATTACTATGAGGTATCTGTCATCAATCTTCTAGACTAGAGGGTAACTTTTCCATCTCAAGAAGCATAAATGTGGCATTGGTTTGCTACTATAGATTAACTATTTGAGGAAACTAAATGTACATATGAAGAAGTTGAAATTTGATGATTCCATTTCAGATTTTGCATGTTCATTTCAAAATCACTGAACATCTCTTTTGCAATTGCTAGAGGCACGTGTCCACTCTCAAATAATGGAATTCATAATATAGCATCTCACTCACAACATAAAATCTTAATCAATGACCATTTTCCTAGACCTGAAAGTGCTAAAAATAAAAAATAAAAAATTGATTGGATTTGGCATTAAAAAAACGTATTAGTTTGAACGTCAAATTTGTTGGAGAGAAATCAAAAGGTTTGTTACATCAGGTGCAATAAAAGTACTGAACTTGCAAAAATGAAAGAGATATTGATCAGTTCTAAATCGAGATCCCCATATACACCGGAATACAATGGTGTGCCCAAGAGATAGAACTCAATCATTTTGAAGAATTTATAAGTTTATTGTTGATTCTGGATTGCCCCAAAAGTTATTGACATCGATTTTCACAGAATTTGAGGACTGTGGGCTGTTAAAAAACTACATCCAACTGGTCCCAACGTTTCATAGATGTGTTTGTTTTTTTATATAGATGAGTTTCCTACAAGTGCTAATGAAAGATTGGTAGGCCGAGGAAAGTATTTAAAAAATTCTCAACAAGATGTTAGATAGAAGTGAAAAGGGGTGTTGCATTAGATGTGATAGAAGTACCTAATGTAAATGGAAAAAATTCTCAGCATTTTGAAGAGACAAAAATAGAGATCCCTAACACTAGAACACAATGGTGTGACAAAGCAATTTAACTCAATTACTTGGAGGAAGGTATATATATTTTCTATAAAAGACCATCATATAAGTTCAATAAACATCATAGTCCATCAACAGAGTTTGCAGGAAACAAAAAATTATCAATTCATTTAACATGTTAAATATGGGGCATTAGTGTAACGTTAGCAATCCAAACAAAGGGATTTTGGTAAGGATTTTACAATATTAGATTGTGAAACTAGTTTTTTTTTTCATGAAACTGTTATCACTAACTATTCGCCACTAGAAAGTAAGGTGTGAATTACTATGAGGAGTTTGTTTAGATCTCGAAAATAGTGATGTGGCGTACCCACTAATGCCCTGTATCATGATATCATTCAACATATTTGTATATGTTGAATACAAAATCGAATTCTAGTAATTATGGCACCTTGTTGAATGAATCAGTACATAATCATATAAGAGGAAAAATTTTGAAACTCCCGGAACACTATTCATCACCTTGAGCTCTCGCATTTCTGGTATGAACAACTCTCAAAAAAAAAATTAAACACTGAAGTACTTAAAGGTTCGATCCTGGGACCTATGCTTTTTATTTATTTCAATTATCTGGACTCTCAAATAGGAGAAGCAGATGCTTAACTCTATGTGGATGACATAACCTCTTTGTTTACATATGGGGAACTGAATCTAAAAGAAAATAGCATCAAAGATATTCCAATTGAGGTGTTCAATGCGAATCGATATAGTCGATGCATGGAAGACTTGGATTTTAAGATTTAGAAGAAAGATAAAACATTGGGAGTGTATACAAGCCCAAAACTCACTTGAAGGGATCATGTGGAGAATGAAAAGTATAGCTACCCAACAAACAGAAAAAATTGTAGATTTTGCTAATTTCCATTTTGTTGTGACATACGGCATTATGAAAAGTGTTATGGGGACCCTGCTCCACCAGAAACAACTATAAAACGTTGGTTTGCTGACTTCAAACATGGTCGTACAGACACTGATGAAAGGTTATAGACTCGGTATTTTGGGATGTGCTCGGTGTATTATTCATCGACTATATTGAAAAAGAAAATACCATTAACAGGCATATAGCGCTATTGGAACGAAAGAAAAATTGTTTTATCGAGTTAGATCGGCGCTGGAATGATTGCGTTGCTCTCGATGGAGATTACGTTGATGAATAAAGCTAATTTTGAACCAAAAAACTGTTTTCTTTGTTATGCCCAGGACTTTTCAGCTCATGAAATATCCCATATAAAACAAATGAAAAAGTTTTCATCTTGTTTGATTATATTTTCACAATATTTATACTCTATATCAACTTTTTTTTCTATAGGTACCATTCAAAAATGAGGAGTTCGATCCAAATCTTTATGAGGAGCCGAGCCATTTATGGCAGAATTCAGACAATGGTTTTGAGGGGTATCCGCCGATGTTTCCACCAGACACAATTCCTGTTTCCCATATGATGCCCCTGCAACCACCTCCTCTCCCTCCAGGTGATGATGATTTAGCCCTACTGGGTATAAGTGCTGACGATATGGCGGCCCAAAGTTTTTGAAGATACAAGTTTTTGTAATTACTTTATTTTGTTAGTGCTATGAATGAGCGAAACTATATGTATAAATATAAGAAACTAAATTTTAGTTCATTTTATTCAAATTCTCCTTTGAACTTTTAGATATTAACAATATGTAATAGTTTTCTTTTCATTTATTGTTTCATTACATTATCTTAATGGAATTCTCGGATTAGGATATTTCAGAGATCTACTTTCTGCTTTGTTTATATCAGAAACGGTGTAAGGTAAGTAGTAAAATCATTTTATTATTACCATCTGTTCTTGGGTGAATCCGAATTCTCAATCATTTAAAAAAATTTTATTTACAGAATCACGAAATATGAATGGCACAAATAATAAATTTTTGTTTCTTTTTCACTTTCAGCAGGTACAGTTGGTCGACGGAATGAACTACCTCATTGATCAATTAATATATGAGACCGGGTTTTTTTTGATTTGTTCGTTTGCGAACTACATTCCTGCAGTGTGCCATAAGGTATACTGAAATGTCATCATTTTGAATTATATTGTCTGATTATCTTCAATATTTTTTATAATTGAAAGAAAGATATACTTCTTATCATTTATTTGTATTAAGAATGTATGTGTTACACTTATTATTTGCATGGATGCATTGATTAAACTTAGTCTTTAATCTGAACACATAAACTAAGAGTTATTCAGATTTATCTTTGGATGTGTACCTGCTTAATTACCTATCTCACTTATTCAATCCATCTTTATAATTAGGGTTCAATGAAAATCAAAAGGATGATGTCCGAAATAAAACCTCTAGAATTTTCAGTTGATGAAGTCTTTACAGTCATTTGATTAGTTGGGAAGTACCTGGGTAGTAAAGCAGCTAACTTGTTTGTTAATTGGCTCATATATATTTTTTTAGAGTTTGAGGGTGGTGTGATGTGGAATTTCAATGTTATCGGTCTACCATTTTTCAATGCAGATTGCAGCTGTGGTAGTAATTTGGGTAGAACATTTGATACTTCATTTTCTAAGTTGGAACTATATTGTGATAGATCAATATTTATCTTCTCCAGTTGAACATCCGTTTCAATGGTAATTTTGATTGTTACATATCTGATAATGCTTTGAGAATCTTTTTGAATCTTGGACTTCACGTCCATCTTGTTTCTTGAGAAATATTTAGTGAGGGTAGGAACTAGCGAATCTATTAGAGATTGGAGGTATTCTTCAGTAAACCCAACAGGTGGAATCACCTTAAAATTTAATGTAACGGATTTTCCCACTTTCAAATCATCTTGTAACTTATTTAAGATGCTGGGAAGCGTTCTATCAACTTGCTCTGGTAGGGTATATCTAGAATGTTGAAGGTCTATATTCGTAATATAATCTTTTGGTTTTGATAGTCGTTTCACTCTGATCACTATTCGGATTTTTCTGAGGTAATCTCTGGAATCTTTATCAACGCTAGCGTCCAAACTTTTTTCACAATCTGGTAAAAAGCTGTTCAGAGTTGGGACCAAGGAGTTAACGACCATCTGAACATAATCACTCTTCGATCCATTGGGTGGCTTAATATGTATGGTGATATTAAAGGATTTACCTTGATCAAGACTCGCGGTCACCTGTGGTGTAATTTTGGTCAAATATTGATTCACCTGGTCAATAAGATTCACACTAGCTTTGGTTAAATCAATGTTGACTCCTTCGTTAGGATTTTTATTGGAGGGAAGCTGTATTTTTATTTCAATTGTTATCAGAGTCAAGAAGTCCTCAGAATCTTTTTCGGCTGTCATCTTTATTTTGATTTTATTGTTAGGTAGGTTCTCAGATAAAAAGATTTGAAGTGTTTCTGACAGTTTTTGTAAAAACTCCTGGGTAGATTTTTGAGGTGGTTTGATCTTGAAGGTGTGTGTCACTGGTTCCCTTTGAAACTGATTGTTTGTTATGTTGGGAAGAATAATTTCTTTTATCTGATCTGTTAAAATCACCCCTGGTTTAGATAAGTCTATATCGACATTTTCTTCTACTTTTATATGTATTATTACTTTCGTGATAAATCCTTGACGATTCTTCACAGGAATTCCTTTGACACTGCATTGTTTTCCGTGGAAGTTTTCTACCAGAATATTCTGCAAAATCTCGTTTATGACTTCTAAATAACTCGGAAGTGTGTTTTTCGGTGGTTTTATTTGCAGAATGAAGATCACTGGTTGCTTTTGAATCAGCTGCAGAGTCATGTTTTGCTTTAAAATCGGAATAATCTTTTCGAACTCCTGTTTTGCGTCCACTCCAGGTTTAGCCAAATTTATATAAACACCATCATGACCTGGAGAAGGGTTTGAATAAGGCTTCAGTGTTATTTTAATAGTTACCATAGTAACATAGCCTCGTGGGTTTTTCTGAGCTCTCAGTTTTACTTTAATAGAATTATCTGGGAAGTGACTCGCAACTACATTTGCTATTGCATCGGCTAGGTCTCGTAAATAGTTTTCATCTGATCCAATTGGTGGTTTTAATTTAAAGGTCAAATCTACAGGTTTATTACTACTTAATGTGTTTTTAATTTGTTCCGAAAGATTGGGTATTCTTCTGTCTACTTCATGAATCAAATTTGCTCCGGGTGCAGTTAAGTCTATGATATCTTCTGCCTGAGTTGGATGGAAAGTAATTTCTAGTCTTACTAAAGTAATGTAGGATAGGGGATTTTTCTCAGCATTGACATTCACCTCAATTTTATTTTGAGGAAAATAATTAGTAAGAATAATTACCACAGATTTTGTCAGTTCACCTACATAGCTCTCAGTGGATCCGTTGGGTGGTCTTATTTTGAGTATTAAAGTAACCGATTGATTATCATTCAGAGTGTTTTGTATTCTTTCAAGCAGATTGGGCATTTTCTCTTTTACTTGATCGAGCAACGTTGTTCCAGGCCTTCTCAAGTCTATATCTACATTATTATCATTAGGAGAAATTGGTTCAAAAGTAATTTTCACTTTAAGGATAGTTATCGAACCTTCTGATATTTTTCCTCCATTGAGTTTGACCTTAATTTGATTTTTTGGGAAATAATTAGTAAACATTCTTATAACAGGTTTGATGGCTTCTTGTAACTGACTCTCAGTTGATCCAGCTGGTGATTTTATTGTGAGTATTAGAGTAACTGGTTCATTCTCGTTCAATCCATCTGTTACTTGTTTCAGAAGGTCAGGTAATTTTTCCTTGAGTTGCGTTATCGATGTTGGTCCAGGTTTTGTCAAATCTATATCTACATCCTTTTTGTGCAAAGTAGTACTTTCAAATGGTAGAATTGTCACATTTACAATTATTACACTTAGAAATCCCTGAGAATCTTTACTTGCTTTCGAATTCAATTCAATTTCGTATGAAGGGAAATATTTGATAAGTACGTTCTTTATGGAAATGGATATTGGTTGTATGAACTCAGGAGTTGAACCAATTGGTGGCTTAATTGTTATAGTGAAACTAGCAGGATGAATTGAAGATAACTTCTCTAATATTTTTGTCAGTACTGTTGGCATATATATCTGAATTTGATCAGCCAAAGTTGTAGGTTTCGTCAAGTTGATATCGATATTTGTTGTATCTTTTTCTTCAGGTGTAGGTTCAATTGTAATGATCATTATGATTTCGGTTAAGTGGTTCCTTGAATCCTTTATAACTCTGACTTCAAGAGAAAGTTTATTCTTCGGGAAATATTGTACCAGTATACTTTTCATAGTATTGGTTATAACTGGTAAGTAACTTTGTGTTACCCCTGGACGAGGTTTTATTTTACAGGTGAAAATGGTGGTTTTGTTATCTTTTAAAGATTTTTCAACTTTTGGAAGTATTTTCGGAAGGATTGTATGCATCTGTGTATCTAACGTCTCTTGTTTGGATAGATCTATAATAACAGTGTCATGGCTCGGTGTTGAGATAACAGTAGGTATAATGGTGAGATGAATGGTAATCTGAGTTATATAACCAATAGGGTCTTTCTGTGCATCTAATTTAACTTGCACTTCATTATTAGGAAAATATATCGGAATTATCTGTTGTAGTGATTCCACTATGGATTTCAAATCAGTTTCCAGTGTATGGTCTGGAGGTTTTATTGTGAAGGTTAAAGTGATTGAGCTTTGGTTGTTCAATTCTGTTGTGATATTGGGCAGAATGTTTGGTAAGACTTTTGATATTTCTTTTGATAATGATGAGCCAGATATAGATAAATCAATGTTAAATGTTTTTTCAGTGTTGTTTTTATTGAGTTCTGTTATATCCCCTACATTGGATTTTTCTGTTGTAACTTCAGGGGTACTACTCATGATATGTGTTGTAGAAGTTTCTTTATCTTCGCTCACTGTTATATTGTGTAATAATGTGGGTTTGCTAGTAGACATCTCTAAACGAGGACTTGTTTTATCCGTGCTCCATAAATTTTCTGTAGAAGGTGTGATTTCTGTTGTTATTTCTTCTACAGATGTTGAAACCTTGTTCAGTCCACTTGTATGTTCAAATAGTGAAGATTCTTGTGGTATTGTTGTTATAGTGAATGCTGGATTATTTTCAGTAGATGAAGTAGTTTGAATAATAGGAGTTGTGAATAGAGATTTGGGTGTTTCTTTATTTGACATTGGTTCTATAGATTCCATGTCTTTATATGAATGAGTTGACATTTTTAGAGTTGTGGATTCTTTCACTATTGACTCTGTTGATGCCTCTTTAGTCGAAAAAGAAATGTTTTCACTTGTGTGAGGTGTGTTCGTGAATTCATGACCTTGGGTAATTTCTATTCCTGATACGGTTGTCTTACGAATATAAGAAGTGAATGGTGATTCACTAGAAAACTCTACAGAATGTTCTCCGAAACTACTTTCATAATTTCTTCTCTGAGAGGTTGTTTCAAATGTTATAGTTCGAAATGTTGAAGAACTTTCTTCAAATATTGAAGGTGAAGATGTTGATAATTCTGCGAAAGGTGTTTTATTTTTTCCTAAATCATCTTGTGGGGACCTTGTTGTAGTTGTCAGCGGCATAATTTTGATTTTTATTGTTATTCGGGTTATATAACCTTGATTATCTTTCTCTGCATTCAAATTTATATTCACTACATTTTTTGTGAAATATTTCGGTATAATTTGTTGTAAAGATTCAAGTATGACTTTTAAATCATCCTCTCGTGTCTGGTCTCTGGGTTTTATTGTGAAAGTCAGAATGAAAGAGTTTTGTTTGTTCAGTTCCCTTGTGATATTGGGTAGAATACTCGGTAAGATTTGAGATATTCCTTTTGATAATGATGAACCTGGTAGAGATAGATCAATATCAAATGATACTTCTGATTCAACCTCATTCATTTCTGTTATTTCATCATGATTTGTTTTTTGTGTTGTTGATGAAGCAGTGAATAATTGATTGTTATCGTAAGGCCAAGTGGTTTCATGAATTGAAATGGAGAATGAGGTTTTAGGGGTTTCTTTATCAGAAATGGTATATGTTGATTCACTTTCTTCAAATGAAGGAGTCGACGTTTTGTAGATTGTTGTTTCTTTAACCTTAGATTCTGATACTGTCACACCAGTCGACGAATCAACATTTTGAGAAGTCCAGTGTGTATTGGTTGATTGATGAGGTTGAGTTTTTTCTTTTTCTGACAATATTGTCTCGTAAATATTATAAGTGGATGGTAATTCAGTGGATTTCTCCTTAACATTTCCTTCCGAAGTGTGTTCACTCATTAATCTCTGAGAAGTTGTTTCCAAAGTTGTGCTTTGCGTCGTTTCTTTTCCATGTGTTGATAAGCTGTGGTAGATGTTTGAATACGAAACTGTTGTTGATGTCTTTGTTGATAAATCTATATTGATTATTTCATCTGTGTCTTCTTTAGAAATTTTTGTTGTTTCATCAAACTTCGATTTTTCGGTTGTTAGTTCTGTAGGTTTAACTTCAGAGGTTCGATTTATAAGATGTATTGTGGTTTCATCTTTTACGCTAACAGTTGAAATGTTCAAAGGTAAGGGGGTACTAGAAAATACGTCTTCTACGTTAACAGTTTTAAAGTCCAATGGTGTGGGGCTACTTGAAGATATGTCCACACCAATAATTGTTTTATCTGAGATCCATATATTTTCGGAAGGAGTGAAAACTTCCGTTGTCAAGTCTTCCCAAGGTGATGATGAAGAAGTTTGAATTTGAGGAGTAGAAACCTTTGTTGATCTTCTTGAACTTTCGTTAGGTGAAGTTTTTTGTTGTGGTGATGTTGTAGTTGAGAATGTTTGATTTTCTTCATTTGACCTTGTGGTTTTACGAATAGAAGATGTGAATGGAGTTTGAGGGGTTTCTTCGTAGGGAATAGTATGTTTGGATTCTCTTGGCTCATACGTTGAAGTAGAGATTTTATGAGATGTTTTTTCTTCACCCGTGGATTCGGAAACTTCGGAATTCACCTTCTCAGTTGATACATGAATATATTGAGTAGTCAAATATGTGTTGGTTGATTCACCAGGTTGAGTTTTCTCTTCGTGTGGAACTGAGGTCTCGTGAGATGTTATAAGATGTGTTGAAGTTTCGTCTTCTACGTTAAGAGTTTTAAAGTCCAATGGTGTGGGGCTATTTGAAGATATGCCCACACTAGGAATTGTTTTGTCTGAGCTCCATATATTTTCGGAAGGAATAAAAATCTCCGTTGTCAAGTCTTCCCTAGATATGGACGATGTTGTTGATGAAGTTTGAATTTGAGGAGTAGAAACTTTAGTTGATCTACTTGAACTTTCGTTTGGTGAAGTTTTTTGTTGTAGTGATGTTGTAGTTGAGAATGTTTGATATTCTCCAGAAGATCTTGTGGTTTCATGTATATAAGTTGTCAATGGTGTCTTAGGTGTTTCTTCATCGGAAATGGTATTTATAGATTCCTTTGGCTCATATATTGGAGTAGAGATTTTGTGAGTTGTTTTTCTTCACTCGTGAGTTCTGAAACTCCCGAAACCGACTTTTCTGTCGATATATGAATATATTGAGTAGTCAAATAGGTGTTGGTTGATTCTCTAGGTTGATATTCTTCTTCGTCTGAAACTGAGTTCCCGTGAGATGTTATGAGATTTGTTGTAGTTTCGTCTCCTGCGTTAACAGTGTTGATGTGTAATGGTGTGGGGCTACTTGAAGGTATGCCCACACTAGGAACTGTTTTATCTGAGATCCATATATTTTCGGAAGGAGTGAATATTTCTGTTGTTAAGTCTTTCCTAGGTGATGATGAAGAAGTTTGAATTTGAGGAGTGGAAACCTTTGTTGATATCCTTGAACTTTCATTTGGTGAAGTTTTTTGTTGTGGTGATGTTGTAGTTGAGAATGCTTGATTTTCTTCAGGAGATCTTGTGGTTTTCATGAATATAAGATGTAAATGGTGTTTGAGGGTTTCTTCGTCAGAAATGGTATCTTTGGAATCCCATGGCTCATATGTTGGAGTAGAGATTTTGTGGGTTATTTTTTCTTCACTCGTGTGTTCTGAAACTCCCGAAACTGACTTTTCAGTCGATACATGAATATATTGAGTAGTCAAATATCTATTTGTTGATTCTTCAGGTTGAGTTTTTTCTTCGTTTGAAACTGAGGTCTCATAAGATGTTATAAGATGTGTTGTAGTTTCATCTTCTACGTTAACAGTTTTAAAGTCCAATGGTGTGGGGCTACTTGAAGATATGTCCACACTAGGAATTGTTTTTTCTGAGCTCCATATATTTTCAGAAGGAATAAAAATCTCCGTTGTCATGTCTCCCCTAGATATAGGTGATGTTGTTGAAGAAGTTTGAATTTGAGGAGTGGAAACCTTTGTTGATATCCTTGAACTTTCATTTGGTGAAGTTTTTTGTTGTGGTGATGTTGTAGTTGAGAATGCTTGATTTTCTTCAGGAGATCTTGTGGTTTCATGAATATACGTTGTAAATGGTGTTTTAGGGGTTTCTTCGTCAGAAATGGTATCTTTGAAATCCCATGGCTCATATGTTTGATTAGAGATTTTGTGGGTTAGTTTTTTCTTCACTCGTTTGTTCTGAAACTCCTGAAACTGACTTTTCAGTCGATACATGAATATATTGAGTAGTCAAATATGTGTTGGTTGATTCATCAGGTTGATTTTTTTCTTCGTTTGGAACTGAGGTCTCGTGAGATGTTATAAGATGTGTTGTAGTTTCGTCTTCTACGTTAACAGTGTTAAAGTCCAATGGTGAGGGGCTACTTGAAGATATGCCCACACTAGGAACTGTTTTATCTGAGATCCATATATTTTCGGAAGGAGTGAATATTTCTGTTGTTAAGTCTTTCCTAGGTGATGATGAAGAAGTTTGAATTTGAGGAGTAGAAACCTTTGTTGATATTCTTGAACTTTCGTTTGGTAAAGTTTTTTGTTGTTGTGATGATGTAGTTGAGAATGTTTGATTTTCTTCAGGAGACCTTGTGGTTTCATAAATATACGTTGTGTATGGTGTCTTAGGGATTTCTTCGTCAGAAATGGTATTTATAGATTCCTCTGGCTCATATATTGGTGTAGAGATTTTGTGAGTTGTTATTTCTTCACTCGTTTGTTTTGAAACTCCCGAAACTGACTTTTCAGTAGATACATGATTATATTGAGTAGTCCAATAGGTGTTAGTTGATTCTCCAGGTTGAGATTTTTCTTCGTCTGTAACTGAGTTCTCGTGAGATGTTATGAGATTTGTTGTAGTTTCGTCTCCTACGTTAACAGTGTTGATGTGCAGTGGTGAGGGGCTACTTGAAGATATGACCACACTAGGAACTGTTTATTTGAGATCCATATATTTTCGGAAGGAGTGGAAATTTCCGTTGTCAAGTCTTCCCTAGGTGATGAAGAAGTTTGAATTTGAAGAGTAGAAACCTTTGTTGATCTTCTTGAACTTTCGTTTGGTGAAGTTTTTTGTTGTGGTGATGTTGTAGATGAGAACGTTTGATTTTCTTCAGGATACCTTGTGGTTTCATGATTATACGTTGTGAACGGTGTCTTAGGGATTTCTTCGTTGGAAATGGTATTTATAGATTCCCTTGGCTCATATATTGGAGTAGAGGTTTTGTGAGTTGTCTTTTCTTCACTCTTCACTGACTTTTCAGTCGATACATGAATATGTTGAGTAGTCAAATATTTATTGGTTGATTCTCCAGGTTGGGTTTTTTCTTCGTTTGGAACTGAGGTCTCGTGAGATGATATAAGATGTGTTGTAGTTCCTTCTTCTACGTTAACAGTTTTAAAGTCCAATGGCGTGGGGATACTGGAAGATATGTCCACACTAGGAATTGTTTTGTCTGAGCTCCATATATTTTCAGAAGGAATAAAAATCTCCGTTGTCAAGTCTTCCCTAGGTGTTGTTGAAGAAGTGTGAATTTGAGGAGTAGAAACTTTTGTTGATCTACTTGAAATTTCGTTTGGTGAAGTTTTTTGTTGTGGTGATGTTGTAGTTGAGAATGCTTGATTTTCTTCAGGAGATCTTGTGGTTTCATGAATATACGTTGTAAATGGTGTTTTATGGGTTTCTTCGTCAGAAATGGTATCTTTGGAATCCCATGGCTTATATGTTGGAGTAGAGATTTTGTGAGTTGTTTTTTCTTCACTCGTGTGATCTGAAACTCCTGAAACTGACTTTTCAGTCGATATATGAATATATTGAGTAGTCAAATATGTGTTGGTTGATTCATCAGGTTGATTTTTTTCTTCATTTGGAACTGAGGTCTCGTGAGATGTTATAAGATGTGTTGTAGTTTCGTCTTCTACGTTAACAGTTTTAAAGTCCAATGGTGTGGGGCTACTTGAAGATATGTCCACACTTATAATTGTTTTGTCTGAGCTCCATATATTTTCGGATGGAGTAAAAATCTCCGTTGTCAATTCTTCCCTAGATATAGGTGATGTTGTTGAAGAAGTGTGAAATTGAGGAGTAGGAACCTTTGTTGATATCCTTGAACTTTCGTTTGGTGAAGTTTTTTGTTGTGGTGATGTTGTAGTTGAGAATGTTTGATTTTCTTCAGGAGACCTTGTGGTTTCATGAATATACGTTGTGAATGGTGTCTTAGGGATTTCTTCGTCGGAAATGGTATTTATAGATTCCCTCAACTCATATATTGGAGTAGAGATTGTCTGAGTAGTTTTTTCTTCACCCGTGATTTTTGAAACTTCTGGAACCGCTTTCTCAGTGGATACATAAATATTTCCAGTTGTCAAATAAACTAAGGTCTCGTGAGGTGTTATAAGATGTGTGGTAGTTTCTTCTACGCTAGCAGTCTCAATGTCTAATGGTGAAGGGCTACTAGAAGATAAATCCACACGATGAATTGTTTTATCTTTTGTTGGTTCTTTCAAAGTTTCGTTCATTGTTGCTAAATTTTCTTGAGATGTTTGGCTCGTTGCTTCAATTGGTGTTGTTTCAGTCGTTTGATTCATAAGATATGTTGTGGTAACTTCTTCTATGTGTTTATTGTCAAATGATGGAGTTCTATGAGACCTTGTTGTGTCCGTGATCCATAAATGTTCAGAGGGAGTTGTAATTTCTGATAATATCTCCTTTTCATTAAGAGATTGCGTTGAGGCAGAAGGCTCGATTTGAGGTGTAGAAACTTTGATGAAGCTCTTTGTATTTGCTATTGGAGAAGATTCCTCTTGTGAGCTCACAGTTTCAGGGAACGCCGAATTATATTCATAAGACGAAGTGCTTTCTTGGATAAAAGTTGTATACGGTGTTTCAGGAGATTCTTCATTTGGAATAGATTCATTGGACTGTCTTTCATCATATGAAGGTGTTAATAATGGGTTTTCAGTTGTTTCTTTCATTATGGTTGTAGTTGTGGAGTTACTTTCGTATGGATTGTTAGTATCTGAAGGAGTAGTGTGTGATTTTTGTTTTCTATGCTTTTTCTTTTCTATTATTTCATTTTGTGGCGCATTGGTTTCAAGAGTTCCTATTGTATGTGTATTCGATTCATACGAAGTCGTTTTTCTGGATACGATGCCTTCAGTTTGAGGAATTTCAGAACTGGTTATTAGTTTAGTAACGATTTCAGATGTTTTTTCTGTTGAGCTAGTGGTACTATAATGTTTTTGTGTACTTTTTCCACTTTCATATAATTTTGTTGCGTCTGTTTCAGGCGTTGTGAGTTCCGTAAACAATTTTTCTGTTAAAGTCGGTATAGATGTTGTTTCTTTTCCATTACTGGTCGTTTTATGGGTAGAATGTGGTACGATTGTAACAACATATGATATTTTATCTTCATTCACGACGGAATTCATTTCGTCGATTTGAATAATTTCTTCTGGGTATACATTTTTTAATATCCTCAATATTTCACTCGAAATATTTTTTTTGTTTTCTTCGTTGAAATTTGTGATTTGGAACTCCACAAGTACAGGCTTTTTAGCAGGATTACTTTTTTCAATTTCTTTATCGACTAGTGGAATTACTCTCAGGATATCTGGATTCTAAGTTAGATGGATGAATCACGAAATGCATTGGTTTTTCTTCAGAGTTAGTTGTCTGGATAATATTAGTGGTCATTTCAGTACTTCCTGGTACTGTTTCCATAGTAACAACGTTATTGACGAACGGATTTTCGGTTATGGTAGATGGTTGTATTGTTACAATAATGCATACTTTATCAATATTGTTATTTTTATCTTTCACAAATTCAACTTGATGATTTATTTCATTATTAGAGTAAATTGTTTTCAGTATTTCCACTAAAGTTTTTTCTGTGTTGTTTACGAATTCCGAATCCGGTTGATTAGGAGGCTTAATCTCAAATTTCAATTCAGCTGGAAGACCTGTGGGAAGTTTTGTAATAACTACATCTTTGATATCTGGTAGGACGTTTATAATTTCATCAATCAAGTTGGTTTGAGGTTTAGATAAGTCAATTTGGAATATTGGAGGAGTATTACATGGGGAAGGCATAGCGGTTGTACTTTCTAAAGTTTTAGGATGAAGAACGCAAATAATGCAAATATTTTTTATGGTATCATCTGTTTTCTTTGAAACTGTCGTCTTCAGCTTTATTTTGTCATTCGGGAAAAGTTTTGTTAAAATTTCTAAGATACTTTGTAGAGTGTCTTTAACATTTTCCTCGTCGGTTATCTTTGGAGGTTTTATGTTGATTTCGAAGGAAATTGGCTTTTCTATATCCTCTCTGGACTCTATAATTCGTTTCACTTGAACCAAAGTGGGCGAAATCTCTTTCACGATATCCGTTCCTGGTTTGGACATATCCAAGTGGATTTTACCAATCGATTTTGGTGTTATACTTGTTGTGCTTTTCGTTTTCTCTGATTTCGGTGTATTGTTGATGAGGATAGTGATATCTGTTATTTCACCAAGTTTATTCCTTTTGAATTTAGCTTTAACCTTGACATTTTCGTTTGGATATAACTTTGAGAGAATTGTTAGAATTGTGTTCGCTGTTTTTTTAACGTATTCACTTGTTGATCCATGTGGAGGTTTTATCTTAATGGTAACTGGTTCCTCTTTTTTTTGCTTTTTCTTAATTATCTGTTTCAGAATTGGAAGAATGTCATTGAACTCGGGAATTAGTTTTTTTCCCGGTTCATCTAGATTTATGTGTATTATTTCAGGTAGTTCGGGTACCTTTTCGACTTTTTTAA
This sequence comes from Micraspis discolor, assembly GCA_030674115.1. Taxonomy (NCBI): domain Eukaryota; kingdom Metazoa; phylum Arthropoda; class Insecta; order Coleoptera; family Coccinellidae; genus Micraspis; species Micraspis discolor. The sequence goes on from JARTUT010000004.1 coordinate 3,007,120, forward strand.
CAACTGGTTCGATTGTGACTAACACTGTTATAATCTCGATAAACCCATTTGGATTCTTGTAGTTTTTGATTTGAAATTCTAATTTGTTGTAAGGGTATAGTTTCGATATGATTGTTATACAGGTTTGGACTAGTTCCTTGGAAGTTTTTTCTGTTGTTTCATCAGGTGTATGTATTTCTAACTGAACATCTGTTGTACTATTAGTGTTCGTTAATTCTTTTAGTTTGGGTACTATATTGAATATTTTCGTCGACAGTGGACTTGAGGAAGGTTCCAAATTTATTCTTATTATTTCTGGGAATTCAGGTTCTCTACACCAAGTTTTTGGAGTTATTGTTATAATCAACTTGATGTTGGTAAGGTTACCTTGAGAGTCTTTCTCACTGTGGCCTTCACATCGTATTCTGCTCTGTTGTAGATTGTCTATAAAAATTAGAAGTATTGTATTTAAAGATTTTTCTAGGTATTCATCTCTGGATCCTTCAGGAGGTAGAATGACGAATACAAAGCTAACCGGATTAGTTGTATCTTCTTCCAATATATCTTTGAAGCTAGGTAATATATTCATGACTCCTTCAGTTAGATTACTTTCAGGTTCCATGAGATCTAAGTGAATAATTTTTTGTTTGACTATTGGTTCTACTTTGAAGTTTGGTTCTATGGTTACTACCAGAGTGAGCTCGAGTGTAGCATCCTGAACGTTTCTGGTCATTTGACCTTGAATTTTTATCTCGTTTTTGGGATAGACTCGAGAAATGGTTGAGGTAACGGTGTGTGTTAAATTTTCCAAAGTTTTTTCGTCAGTTTTCGCTGGTGGTTTGAGGAGTAATGTAAATGATGTTGTTTTATCTATGGGTTTCTTATTGATCAGAAGGCTTTCGAAGTTCAACATTTCTCCAATGAAATCTTCTTGAAAATTGCTATCGGGAGTGGTAAGGTCTATCGTAATTGCATCATTTGGTTCAATGACAATATCTAAAATAATCAACTTATTTTCGTGAATATCGATCGAAATGGAGATATCATTGGGGATGTGGCTTTTTAAAGTTGATATTATTGAATCCACCGCTGAGCGAACGAATTGTTCGTTGAAACTTTGTGGTAATTTTACCCGCAAATTGAGAAATACTGGCTTACTTTCTTGGAATATCATTTCTGTTTCTTTTTGTATATTTCCTAATATGTTGGAAATAGCATCTGGTAGATCTTTTGTAGTTTTGGAAATATCTACGTGGTACAAAAAGGAATTACTCGGAGCACTTGTAGGTTTGTCAATGTGTAAAATGCAGTTTATACTGGTGATTATACCATCTGAATTTTCAGTTGATTTGGATTTGATGGTGAAATCTTGTCCTGGCAAAATTGTTATTAGAATTGTCTCGATAGCCCCAACAATTTCACTGATACTCATTGTTTGAGTTGGTGGTGTTATTTGCAATTTCATGACTATCGATCTATTTTTAGCTGGTATATTCTGTAAGTAACTGGTGATTGCTTGTCGTATGGTTTCCAGAGAATTTGTATCAGGCTTTGACAAATCTATATTTACATTTTCTGGGTTAGAAACGTCTGATTTGTCTCGAGGAACCTCTTTTATTGATATCGTCGTTCCAAAGCTTGGGATAGTACCGTCGTTATTCCTTTTTACATTCGTATGTATGGATCCTTGCATTGGCTTTGGAATCCATCGATCTATTAAGTTTCTCAAGGTATCTTCGATTTCATCCACATATGGCTGCTGCGATGAATTTGGCGGTTTTATGAATAATACAATATTTATCGGGTGACGTCTATGTATTTGATGCCAAACATTCTGAACTGAGGTTATGAATGCCTTTGTAACAATCTCTGTCGGATTTTCCTCGGATCTTAAATCCAAATGTACTTTCTTCGTGAGAATCTTCGGTCGTGAAGTTTTCGTCCGATATCCTAGAAAAAATATGAAAATGAATTTTTAATTTGAAAATGAAATCGGGAAATCTCGGAAAAAACTTTCGAATAATCACAACAATTTAGCTTAGTTTAAGGATATATTTGAGGTGTGCTAATAGCTTGGACACTGGGAAATAACGTCACACGCCTCATGACTGTTTGTACAGGTACGTAAAAAGTATCAAAGGTATTTAATAAACTACAAATGTAGTGATAGTAGTATATAGTATTATACAGGGTGAGTCTTTGATCACTGCGTTAATTTTAACCATAGGTTCTTGAGATCAAAAGAAGCATCCCATTCCCATACCGTTTTTCCATATTCAGCTGCGTTAAAAAGTTAGCATTTTAAGTTTTACACTGGGAAAATACCCCTCTGTAGTCGAGTTTAGTTCGAATGAAAATTACCTTCCAAATTTAACCAATCTGTACAGTAGTAGTGAGAACCCATAAGAAATTGAATAAATCTATTGATTCCAAAATATGCATGACTGTGATAAAAAACCTTCTAGAAGAGATCATTTCAATTGATATTGTCCTTTAAATATTATAGGTGAAAATGCAATTTTTTTATGAAATTTCAACACCTTATATCTTATGAACGGGGACAAATTTGGAAAAATGTTATAGCAAGAAAATGTTTCTTTTGGCATCAAAAATCTATGGTTAAAATTAACGCAGTGGTCAAAGACTCACCCTGTATACTAGAATCTTTTTTGAGATCCGACGAATCATCTCATTATTTCTATACCTTCAACTATATTCTACAAAATTCATACATTGATATTTCATAACCTTCTATATCTCAAAATGGATTACGAAATAACAAGAGAATTCACATGATCCATAATGAATAATTCATTTTAAAGTAAAAAAATATATATACGCATGTCTAAACAATAATAGCGCTGATTTGAATGATCATTCATGTAGTATAGTGTTACTATGATACATCGTCCAATGAAATCGCTCAATTTTTGAAAACGGACCAATAGAAACAAACTGTATCTGAAAACACTCAACCTCACAGTGTTTTCACTTTTAGAAATTTGTTTTTATCAAATGCCTAATTTGCATAGGAATATTAATACGTCCGGATAGCTTTGGCCGTTGGTGGAAGTAGCGGTCGTCATTGTTACGATACACAAGCAGTTGTTAGCGATAACTTCAACAGCACATTTGGCAGTTCTGCCAGTTTATTTTCGTATTTTACCATAAAGTAGATAAAAATGAAACGTTTTGGGAATTGTAATATTACTTCAATTGAGGAAAGTGTGACGAAAAGTGTGCCGCTTAATAGAGTGAAGTCAATATCCTACATTTGGAAACAATTTGAAGAATTCTGTGCTGCCCGGGAATACCTTGTAAATGAAAAAACAAGTTTGTCAGAGCTCAATAATATTATGCTAGACTGGGCTTTCAATATGAAGAAGAGAGATGGATCAGACTACAAGGAAAGTGTCGTAAAAACCTTGTGGATTAATACTGCCAAACAGCTGCAGGAAAAATTCTATTCCGAATAGGGCGTTAGGTTCGATCCATTTACACACGTGGCTTTTAAAACGGCGCGGGATGCACGAAATGCCAAGAGGCGTATTTTGCAAAAAAAAAGAGTAGTTAGTGCCAAGGCGCTTTCTTTGGAGCAACACAAAAAGATGGTCAACTTATGTAAAGAAGATAATCCAGACGGTTTGAACAGAAAATTTTATTTTATTGCTGCATTGGAGCTTGCTTGGCGCGGAGGAGAGGGTTCATCATGACTAATTTCGAATTGGAAATGCGATTGCTAAATGGACAAAAGAATCGGCAGAACTCATTGGCATCAACACAACCAAGTCGAATATAACCAACCACTCGCATCGAGCTACTGCTGTCAGCCAATTAGCCAAAGCAGGGATTGGTGAGGAACAGCTGATAAAGATAACAGGCCATTCTTCTGCAGCGAAACATCACGAAAAAATAATCACAGCCATAAGGAATGAAAAAAATGTCCTTCAAGAATCAACATCAGTATCTACTTCATTATTCGAAAATAATGCTCGTAATGTGTATAATAATTGTACTATCAATAATTATTATTTTGAGAATAAAGATGAATAATTTGTTCTTATGCTTCTATCTGGTTATTTTTGAATAAAAAACTATTTTTTATTTCGTTTGATTTATATTGTTGAATGATCTTTCCAAATACCACACGAGATTCAAATTTTTTTTGAGAACACTCTGTCGTTTTTCGAAAATTATACAAATTTCACTCAACAAAGTGATCCCGAAATACCACTCGTCTTCGGTTCGTGGTATTTTAAGGATAACTTTGTTTCGTGAAATTGAAACGCATAATTCCCAAAAAACAAGAGTGTTCTCAAAAAATTCTCACCTCTAGTGGTATTACCCTTGAAAACTTGAATGATTTGACAGTCAAAAGCTCGAATCTCTATAGTAGCACTCATTATTTTTGATATTGGGGAAATTGAGTGAAAAGCATAAAACTAAAAGGATATAGTATAAGGAGATTGTGGTAATTATATGATCCTGAATTTTTCTGTGCTTATCGACAATTGAAACCATAAAAAATATTAGGACTAATGAAAATAGGTTAATGACAATTTTCTATTACTCTTATTGATACAAACCATACGATGTTGCATATTTTTGAAATCAGAAAGAATTAATCATAACTGTCAAACCATTGAAATTATTTTCCCAACAACGAACTTGACCGAGATATTTGGATACAGTAAATATGAAAATTCTATTAGGTGTACAAATAAGTTTCCACGGTTTGTCAAAAGATGGCCCCACCAGAAGGTTATGGAGAAATTGTCAGATGTAAAACGTAATATCCCAAGTTTAGTTATCTGGCAACACCATAACCTTAAAGTACTAGTGATTCCGTATCAGCATCACGTAATTTTTTTCGTGCAAAAATGTCAAGTTTTATTCCAAATAAGCATCATTTGCGGGAACTTTTGATTTCCTTCTTTAATGTGAAAAAATCTGCAGCTGAGGCGCATCGATTGCTTCTAGAAGCATATGGTGAAGCTGCTTTAAGTGAGAGAAGTTGTCAGGAATGGTTTCAAAAGTTTAAGAACGGTGAGTTTGACGTTAAAGACAAAGAACGCAGTGGAAGGCCGAAAGTGTACGAAGACATGGAATTAGAAGCACTATTGGAGGAAGATTCGTCCCAAACGCAAAAAGAACTTGCACTTACTCTACAAGTGACTCAACAAGCAATTTCACATCGTTTAAAATCGTTTGAATGATTCAAAAACAAGGAAATTGGGTTCCATATGAACTAAAGCCGAGAGACGTTGAACGCCGATTATGCATGAGTGAAATGCTGCTTGCCAGGAATAAAAAAAAGAGTTTTTTGCATCGTATAGTCACTGGTGACGAAAAATTGATTCACTACGATAATCCAAAGAAGAGAAAGTCATGGGTTAAGCCCGGCGAACCATCAACATCGACAGCTAAGCCGAATATTCATGGAAAAAAACTCATGCTGTGTATTTGGTGGGATCAGCTTGGTGTCGTGTATTATGAATTGCTGAAACCAAGCGAAACCATTACTGGAGCTCTCTACCAAACACAATTGATGAGATTGAGTCGGGAAAAACGCGCCTATTACTACTCCAGACACGACAAAATTATTCTTTTACACGATAATGCTCGTCCACATGTTGCGGCGCCGGTAAAAACATACTTGGGAACACTCAACTGGGAAGTTTTACCCCACCCGCCGTATTCACCAGACTTAGCCCCTTCTGGTTATCATCTGTTCCGGTCGATGGCACATGGTCTGTCTGAGCAGCGCTTCACATCATATGAAGACACCAAAAATTGGGTAGATTTGTGGATAGCGTCAAAAGATGAAGAGTTTTTTCGACGGGGTATCCGAATGTTGCCAGAAAGATGGGGAAAAGTAGTGGCAAATGATGGAAAATACTTTGAATAAAACGTAGTGTACTTTTCCTTTACAATAAATTCCTAATTTTTTATAAAAAACCGCGGAAACTTATTTGTACACCTGATAGCTTGCCTCCTTCTAATGATATTGCATATAGGTATGCCCGTATGTACGTAATCATAAAAAATCGAAACTAATTGGCAAAGATATTTTAGAAAAATTTAAAATCAAATAAAGCGTGGTAGGTATGTCCATGAATTTTATGGCGAATACGTGAAAGCTGAAAACGACAATGGTTAAAAACCATCAGTAAATAATATGGACTGTATACAGGGTGACTCTTTGACCACTGGCCCCGTTCAAAAGATACAGGGAGTTGAAATTTCATAAAAAATTGCATTTTCACCTGTAATATTCAAACGACAATATCAATTGAAATGATCTCTTGTAGAAGGTTTTTGATAACTTCTTGTGGGTTCTCACTACTACTGTACAGATTGGTTAAATTGCATGAAAAACAAATATCACTTGAACTAAAGGTCCGTATCTTGCACTTCCTCGAATTATTAGTATTTTTTGCAGATAAAATCATTCATCATCTTTTTTCCTAAATTGCACCATTTTTGGGATATTTAAAGTTGAAAGGAAATAAATCGATATAATCATCTGATGAAACATTGCCACGGTTATAAAATTTAATAACCATTTTTGCCTTCGAAGACTGTGTCGTTCGCGATTCTCGTATATAATGCATTGCTTTGATTCTCTTTTAACGCCCTCGATAAGGAGATGTGTGAGATTTTTCAAATATTCTTTCATTCTGCCTGAAATTACTTCTGAGGTCACTTTGTTATTATTTCGCATAAAAATCGTTTTAAAACGGATTACGACCCAGAGGTATTTGAAGTTACCTGAATTTTGGTTCTGAGATCACATAATCGTTTTGCTGTACTTTCCTGTGATTTCTCACGACTGATTTGTCGGATAATTGCCACTTTTCGGAAACTTTATTAGAGGCCTGCACTCCATCATAAGGCCTTCTTCTTCCTTTTCTTCTTCGTCATCTTCTTTTATACTTTTACAACAACTTGAATTCTTCGTCGACCGATCTTTAATTATGCTTTTTGAGCTTTATGAAGGTCAAGAACTAATTTTGAGTTTCCAGCTGCCAGGTTTGTTCAGACGACCCTACAAGAACCGACCAAATTGCTACCAGTTCCGATTATCCAGGATTCCGAGATCAAAAATTATAAGGTCAGATCTTTCCAAATTTATAACGTTCTGCCGAACTACCACCGGATATATCCATTCATTAGACTGAATATTAATAACATCATCAAATTTCTTTTATGTTCATTATTAATTTACAACTTATCAAATCCATTGAGATTTACATGTACCAAGAGGTGTGAACTGATGATGACGTCATAAAAGGTACCTTTCACTCATAAAAAATCATTTTATAAAAGATTGAGCTTTTTTTTATTTGCGAGAATTGTATATATAGGAATTCATAAAGATTTCGTGATTATCTTTTTTTCACTTAATGCTTCAAATATTTCACTAATTTCAAATTAACTTCGACCCTCTCTCCGAGAACACCCGTCTTCCTAGAAACAAGATTCCTAGTTTTAAACAATTAAAGTCCGAGCTCCGTGGCAACATGAGTGAGCGAATCACGTGGCACCCTTCAATAAATATATTTTAATTTTCACTAATTTCAAATTAACTTCTGACCTCTCTCTCCGAGAACATGCGTCTTCCTAGAAACAATCATTTCGAATCATTTCTTAGAGGGAAAATAAGGTTTTTAATTAATTCAGATACAGTAGTTGATGCTGTGGAAGGTAATTTTCATTCAAACTAAACTCGACTACAGAGTGGTATTTGCCAATGTGAAAACTTGAAATGCTTATAATTTTGAAGCAGTGGTCAAAGACTCTGTATAGTTTGTTGAGATCGGTTCATTGAAGGTAATCCAAAAATATACGAATATAGAAAATGTATTAAAAAATTACAGCGATTATATCAGACTTGCTCTAAATTACTCTGTACCTTTGAATTTATATTTAAATAACGCACACATGAATTTAAAAGTTGACGTGTCTAAGCATTTTTCACAACTTCCCAGAGAAATGATACAAAGAATTTTATTGCATAAGTTGTTTCTACATTATAACGTATAAGGTGTCTAGACTATTTTCTAAAATCCATTTTTCTCAAATTTGAGCGATGTCAGAAACAATGCTCGCAAACGCCATAGTCCATAGAACCATAGATAAAATAATCTACTGAATAACATCCAGAATATCTGGGAATTTCTTTTGAATCAATCTCGTTACACACCCTGTATAATTGCAAATCGTTATCTCGTTAAATGATTCGATGAAATTCAAAAAAGCAATCCACTTTAAATTTAAAATAAAGTCAAAATAATAGGTTGAAAATTCTGTGGTTTATCTCTTGTGGTCAGGTCGATGCGAGCACGATGAAATACATCGTAAGTCCTTGAAACTTTCTTCACAAGCACCTAACTTATCAATTATGGAAGTTGAATAATCTTAATATAGAAATGATTTAATAAACCAACAACATCCTCATTGATTCTGTCACCGGTGTCAAACGCAAAACCGTGCTATTCGAAATCTCATCTCCAAGAACTTAATGACGTTAATGTCCCACTGTTAAGTAATCAGAATGGATTATAGTGGGTGCTTTTGGTAATGATGGAAAGGAGGATATGGGAGCTGAAATGTTTGAATCATTCAACGGAATGAGTTGTCAATGGATGTTTTGAATTTCATAAATTATTAATCGTCCAGTTTATCTGCGGAAAAATCCTACCAAGCTGAATTTCTGTTTGTACGTTTATTACAGCATTAAAATTGAGATACCTTTAGTACGTTGTGAAAATTGAGATTATTACGGTATTGAAATAGTATATTCTAATACAAGTTGCAGAATGGGCACCTATTCCAACACGAATGCGAAACGAGCGACGAAGGAGAGAGTTTTTGAACGCATGAGTGTTGGAATTGCCTTCTGAACGAGTATTAGACGATATTTTCTCTATTTCAGTCAAGTATTATGAAAAATTTATTGGAATTCAATGAAAAATTTAGATTATAGCTCCTAGTGCCTTTTGTATTTTATTTTCGCAGTTGGTGTGACTGATACGAAAATTGACAGATTATAGAATTTGAATAGTGCGTTCAAATCTCTACATGGTTTAATATTGACAATTGACATGCAATGGACGTGTTGATATTCGAAAGGATAGAATGTCAGTGTTGTCAACCACAAAAAGAAAAATATAACTAAAAACAATGCTGTAATGAGTTCATTACAGCACTGTTTTTAGTACTGTAATGAACTCATTACGACACTGAAATAGAGAAACAAGATTACGGCATTAAAATTAAGATTACGGTTTTAAAATTAAGTTTTGAAGAATCGACTTTGATACCATGCCTGGTGAAAAAGATATTGAGATCAAGAGGTCATGAAAATCAGTTTTTCATCGACATCTCCAGGATCTATTTTGCTCATAGATCATTGAAAATATGAATCAAATAAAATCTCAGATGAATCTTAGATGAAACAGACCATAATCCATTATTAAAAAATTCTTTATCGTTAAATGGTTTTAAGTTTTTTGTTCTCTAAAATCACTTGTTTTTGGAGGTTGTCATTGGACTGAATCTGTCGAATAGTTCAGAAGTTTTGAGCATCTGAAATTTGGTTTCCTCAATAAATCCTATAATATTTATAATTTGCAACATAAAGCGAGGTTGAAATGAATAGGTTGGCATATTTTTGTAAAATTCGTCAAGCTAAAAAATTCCCAAAAATTCTATTTAAATCTATATAAAAATAAATAATAAAGAGATATTGATTATAAATCTACAAAAACTCTTGCATATATGGAGTTTTTTGATATCTTGCATATTCTGAAGCTTTATCATCGTAGCGTTCGATCAGGAGAAGGTATAAGGGAGTGTTTTAATTTATATTAATTAGTCACAGCTGTTCATAACTACTTGAAACCATCCCTTCTTTCAAGAAAAAATATTCACTCAAATTCATTGACATTTCTTCGAGGCTTTTTCAAATTTTGTGAATGCTTTATGATTCGGACATAGATAATCATGATAATGTCTAAATATCTGGTTTGAAGTTCCATTGAATGACATGTCTGTGTGAAGATTATCAGTTAAATATAGTATTGTGACTAAAATGAAACTTAAGGATAACTGTGAGTTCGATTGTTGTTCATTCGAGATATTTAAATATTCAAAATAGTTAAAATCATAATTGTGTTTTTGGGTTAAACTTTTGTTCTTCAAATAAACAAATAAAATATGTATTTACTAGACAGTATGACAGTACCGGTGGAGTCGAACATGAAAAAAGTGTAATATAATTGTTATTTTTTATCTTTTCCTGATTATATTATTAATCTTACATTTACATATTATATTAATACTTAAAGAAAGATTGGCATTTTCAGGAGTTTATAAGCTCCTAGCTTAATGAAGTTTCAAAAATTCAAAAAAATGCTAATCTTTCTTTAAGTATTAATATAGATAAATACTGATAATTTAAAATTTAACTTACTTGTGGTCCAAGTCGAATGAATGGATATCAGAAAGACTAGCAGGAAGATACAATCCTTCATGTGAGTTCTCATGCTTGATGATGATTATTTCATATTATTCATCTAAAAGAATCCACTCAATTAGAATTATGAATAAAGACAATGTTGAAACTAAATTCAATTGAAGACCGAACAATGAAATGAAAACAAATTTCCCTTTTTTTTCAAATTTTCAATCAAATGATAATGAAACTAGAGATAATTTCTCAATCAAATAATATAATATACAGGGTATTTTGAGAGAAACTGAAAAAGTACCTTATTTCCAATAGTAATTAATTTCGAAGTAATGCTATTTTTTTCTAAAATAATTTTTTTATGATGCAGTTCTGTCATGCAAATTTATTGATAACATATTTGTTTTTGTTTCACAAAATTAATACGACCACACTTATGATTTTTCAAAGTTTGAACAAATATTTGCTGGAACCTATTTTTGTGATGTTAATAGATGTTAGGTAGTCAGTGTGGCCTAATTGGAGAAGCTGACGCCTCTCAGGGTTGGAGTACAAAAGGAACGAATTTCAAGACTGGCATTTTGTATGTATGTGGTAAAAGATTCTCATACCATACTGATTTTTATTTGAATTTCAAAATAAATATACTTGAATTAAAAATAGATTTTATGCAGAAAGCTTTGTTTTTTCTTAAGGTTTAAATAATTACTAGCAGTTGGTTTAACAAGAGCGCCAGAACCATCTGCTTTCTAATTTTTTTTTCGATTTCACTATTTTGGAGCTAAAAAATACATACATTCTACTTATAATTTTCTGGATGCAACAGGTTATACTATCCCATCATAACTTTTATTTGTATATATTGAAGAAGTTAATGTATGGTTTTTTCGTATGGTATAATAGATAACCTTGCAAATTTTTTTAAATCAATGTAAAATTAGAAATTCCATTGGCCTATTTTATTTTTTTCTTATTCATGTAATGCAAAGAAATTGTTTTCTTTAATTTATTCAAGTTGAAGAATTATGAAAAAATGGAATTGAAGACAATTGTTGTTATGTTTTACAAATTTTTCTTCCAAATTGGAATTGGAGTTAGAATATGAATAACCGACTAAATAAGAATAATAATAATATTTGACCCTTTTCCTATTTTTTTCAAATTTTTTGAAAAAAAAAAGACGAGTTAATACAATGATTTTAACATAAATGAATTCATCACTGTATACTCAATCACATTAGAAAAAGAAAGATAAAATGTTTTTTACAAAATTATTTTCTCCCCTTGTACAAACGAAAGTGCTCATGCTACAGAAGTATATGGTAGAGAATTTCTAACATCTTAATCAATCCCAATTTTCAGATTCCAAATATGTCCAGTTTTCCAAAAACGTCTAATAAACACTCGAATTTGGGTCACCCTGTATAGAATATTGAATTACAGTCGCTATGGAACCACTTATGTTTGTTCTCGAAACTTGAAAACAATTCTTACTACATCTTTACCCAAATACATGAAAAAATCACTTCTACAGTAGTACAGGTACTCCATTGGCAATAATTTTCAACTGGAAAAAAACTTTCTCTCATTACAAATCTAACCAGAGAAAGATGCTAACAAATATTTAAATGAGTGCATAATTATTTCATTTCAACTCGAATTCTTTTTACCGATCATGATATTTCAGGTTTTTTTTTGGAAAAATGATCGTTTTTATATCATTGTGAAGAGCGTTCTAATCTTTAACTTAATTTTTATGATGGAGTATTATTTTTTTCATGAAAATCTCTAAACTGCTAAATATCAAAATAACTCACTCTTTGAAATCAGGCACACAATTATCGTATCAGAAATGGCAACAAATTGTATTAATCCACACTTTTAATCTCTATGCACTTTGTGGTTTTTTTCCGGTGAATATCCGTGATTTCAATCTGTGTTTCGCACTAATTTTTCCTTTTGGCGGGGATAAAGCTGCTGTGGAAGATTGCAAATCGACACTGCCCCAAGATCAGGAAGTATTTATTGGATAAGCTATTTTTGGTTTTCCTCTAATTCTCTGATAGGTGAATGCAACTCTGATGAGGAGATACATGGTTTTCATATTAGAATGATTCATCCTGTTCTTCTGACCTTCAAGTTTTTGGTCGTTCCAAGAATGCGAGGATTCTTCGTATTTTGTAGTTCTAGTGGTTTTGTATATGAGTACTTGGATCAGGTTTATTTTCTCGTTGTGACAGGATCATTAATTTGGCGTTGAGGAAAAAAGGTTAAAGATTTATTAATAATTGATGAAGATGGTCTTAATGATTTTATTTTATGGTATATTGTTTTTTCTTCATTTTAGATGCTAAACAACAGCTTTTGTTGGAGTGTAATAGGTGTTTTATGATTCGAATCTTGATATTTTTGATAGTGAAGATTCATTGAGATTCTGTCAATGTACCGGGTGTCCACCGATAAGGTAAACTGCTTTGGTTGGCCGCCATATTGGTGTACATCAGTCTTGAAACTTCAAATTTCGTAGAGACCTAATAAATACCCTGTAAGGCAACGTGTTTAATTCATTAAGTCATTTTATCAAATTCAATTAAAGATTACTGGGACGATGAGAAACTGAGAAACTTTATTGACATATTTGGGAGAAACAACGTGCCAATGACACCCATTATTTATCGTGTTGCACATGCTTTCAGAAAAATGGACTGTAACTGATAGGTTCAAGCATGGACCAGCACGTACTGCAAGATTGGCTGTTAACAATACTTAAATTCTACGCCGTACTCAGGAGCTTGGTCTTCAAAGAACTGAGGCTAAAATTTTGCATTTTTCTCCATTTGAAATTCAATTCTTCCTTCCTTCTTCCAGAAGACCATTTAGGCTGCCAATAGGCACGATATTACAGCTCGCTTAGGACAAACTCGATGAAATAATTATAAAGTGACGAACGAGGCACATTTCCACTTGAATAGATATGTAAATGAATAGAAAGACAATGATTAACAGGACAAATTATTCATCAGTCACCTTTGCATCCATTAGAAGTGATAGTCTGGTATGCCATTTGGTCTGGAATAATCACTGTACTTATATTTTGAAAATCAAAATAGCGTAACGGTAACTGCCAATGAGGAGCGTTATCGTATTATGATTGAGATCTTTTTGACGCCACGATTGAATGCTTTGGACTTGATTAACATATGGTATCAACAAGACGGTACCAGATTGCATAGGATTATAATGGCATTACTTGGAGAACTTTTCCCACACCAAATTATTCCAAAAAATGATGATGTTGATTTGGCCTTTACGGTCGCCTAATTTGACTGTTTCAGACTCTTGGGGATATCTGAAAAGCAAAGTTGATGCATACAAACCAGAAACGCTTGAGCAACTCAAAAAATCCGTGATGAAATTAATAAAATACCGAGTAAAATATGTGAGAATGTGAAGAAGATGTGCTCAAAAGGCATTTGCGAGATTAACAGTGGCCGATATTAAACTGATTTTGTAATTCATACATAATTTTCGCCAATAAATAAAACCTTTATCAATATATCCATTATTTTACGTTTAAATTGACTCCGTGATGGAGAATCCAATGTATTAGTTGTTCATAATTATATGAGATAAGTTTCGAAGAAAGGCAGCTACAGTTTTCACATTTTCATATTAAAAGTCTGAATATCTTCATAAGTTCGTGAAAGGACCAAATCCATTCAATGGTTCTGCAGTTTTGAGCATCTGGAATATATTTCCTAGAATTTCTTATTGTTATATTTGGAACAAACAAGGAAAATTAAATGATGGAATATTATGGCCTTTGAGAGCGGATCACTTCATGGAATATCAAGCCAAATTTATGAAAGCAGGTCAAGAGGTATCCGGGTCGATACCTTAAAAACAGGAGAGGATGTTTGTGAGACATGTCTTCGTTAAAAATAAAGGTTAGAATGCGTCCGCGATAGGCAATTTTCTGTTCAAGTAGAGGAAAAATACACCCCCGCCAGCTCTCACATAATATCCTCTCGACCTACGCGTGTTTCTAGTGATATAACCATAATCTTGAATATATGAGGCCATTCTAGCGATTGTTCCCCAGAGAAAGAAAGTCTCTTTCATTCTTCTTTCATTGCACGGAGCAAATTCTGTACTAGATGCCAAATTTGGGAAACATCTTCCTTTTTATGAATTTGTCACAACTAAATATCAACATAATTTTCATTTTTCTCATTCATGCCATTTTTTGGCTAGCCGGGATATTTGATGTTCTGCGTATCAAGAAAATGTAGCTACTTCATTCGATTGTAGCCTTAAAACACAAAATCTGTGATGTGAAATAGATCCGACACTCTGCCAAAAAGCGATTAAAAATTTGGATTAAAGACTCTACTTCTGTCAGTGTGGTCGTGGTAGACATTTGCCAGATATCATTTTTCATTCATAATTGCCGAAATTTTTTTTTGTAAAGCAATAAAAATTTGAATCGTCGTCATCAACATTTTTTGTTTTATTTTGTTTTAAAAAACAAAGTTCTTTTTGAAACACCCTTTACAAGTCGTCACGAAATACATCAAATCCATTATAGAAGTCCATGATAGATAGTTTCTCAAAGTGAATATTTATATTTCAATGTTATTTTTCAAATTCATTCGAAAACAGGACAAATTATTTTAGGTTAGAATCCCGCTCTAAAAAGTTAAGTGGTCATACATGAGCGCTCAATTTTAAGGTCCGCTTCAGACATTTAAGTGCCGCTTCGTGTTGGTACAACGCACTTTAAGTTAAGGGTTCATTTTTGGGTCGCTTTACACTAAGTGTGATTGGTGCAAACGGGCCTTATTGTGTTTTATTCTGTTTTCGCTTCATACGAAATATTTACTGAGATAATGGTTTTTAATTTGAAAATAAAAAAATTTAATGGATTTGAGTTCCCCAATTCATTATCTAGCCTTAAACACACTATATAATTGTACAGGAAATTTAAAATTCTACGTATTCGAAAAATTAAAAGTGAAGGAGAAATATTCGAAAAAAATTTTATCTGCAGAATCTGCAGAGTTATTGTCTTCACAATTCTTTCCACATAAATCCAAATAAATATTTGATTGATTGGGTCTTTACTTCTTGGAAATCCATTTTAATTACTCAATTCAATGAAAATAAATTCGATTTTTAAAAACATTTGGAAATTGAAACTGTCTCCTTTTAATTAAACAATTGAACCCAAATAACTCCAGTACGTCTAACGTCTAATAGGCTCTCTCTGATAAGTCATCTTGTACTCTGGTCCATTAACAGAATACAGTTTCACCGAATATTTCTAATGTATGTTTATGAGTCCACAAAACATTGCATCCTGAAGCAATGACTCTGTATTATCTTTTACACAACACACTCAAGATACAAACTGAGTAATTACGTGAATCATTGAAACAAAAAAGTATCAATAATTTATTAATGACAATCATGGAATGAAGCTATTTACATATAAATTATTCTTATGTATTTTTTATGCGTCTAGAATATTCATCAATGCTTCAGCGGCTGCTATTACGGCCAATTTTTTATATATTTCTTTGTTTTGATTGCTATGTGACACATTGCGTTTTTGGGTTTTCCCCCGGATTCTACTGGAGTTATTGTCGTGGTTGTTGGTTCAATTTTTGGAGTTTCGACTGCCTTTGAAGTTTGCGAAGGACCCTTGTAAGATGATAGTTGTAAAGCTATGACGTTCCTTAACGCTTTCAAATGTTCGGCAGCCGAGCGTTGATGTTCTACCACAGCATTTTTAACATTACTTGCAGTTGTTCTCAGAGAATTCGACAATTGAGGCACTTTTTTTCCCTGGGAATCATTTCCATGTGTTAAACTGGAATTATCAATGTTTTTTCCTATTAAACGTTTAGTTGCATTAATATAACTCTGAACTAAGTTGTTGATATGATGAGTTAGATTAGGGCTAGGCAAATGCTGTTCTTTATTCTTCGTTGAATTGTCAATTGGTGCTCTTTTGTCTCGTAGAGATGTTTTCAGGAAATTGTAGACATTATTGGTGTTCAGAGATTTTTTTATACTTCCGATTGTGGCATTTTTATGTTGTTTGTTAATGAGATTTGCAGGGTGCTCCGAAAGATTCTGTTTGGAGTATACTGAAGCCAGACATAGAAGTATCAGCTGAAAAAATAAAAATGAATTAGGGAAGCAATAGTTATTTAAATATTGTGAAATGAGCGAAGAGACTTGAACAATTTCACGTACAAATAAAATCACTTTTAACACGAATATTATACGATAACTGCCATATTTTGATAATAAAATAGGCATCATTAGAATGACACTGAACTTCAAAATGCATTTTAATCTTAATCTGTGTTTTGAGATTTTAATATTAAAATAATCACTAGGTTGTTGTGAATGGCGTTGCCATCGCTATGGTTACCGACTAACAAATGCTTCTTTAATAATAAATTAATATACAGGGTGTCTCAAGTTCGAGTGCCTATTAGACGTTTCTGGAGAACAAGACATATTTGAAATCTGAAAATTGGGATTATGATATTGTTCGAAGTTCTCTACAGAGCTAAAATATTTTCGAACGAAAACAGTGAAAATAAATTCGACGAAAACATTTTTTTTCAAGTTTTCCATTCCTGGTATGATCGAGTATTCAATAGTGAATACATTTCTGTTAAAACCATTGTATTGAATCGAATAGTTCTCAAAATATTCTGAAAAATATGGAAAAAAAGTCAAATATGTTCAGTCATTAATATGTTCATTATTCTTATTTAAATATCCTGAGCGTAAACCGTTTTTACAACATCGAAGAGGAAGGATGTGAAAAGGTCATGCATTTTTTGGATTTCAAAAATATCATCACAGGGTGTTTTAAATTTTGTGTTGAAAATTGTGATCTTGAATTGGCCATAACTTCTGTTTTTCAAATTAGAACCCTATTGTTTTATATTGGATATTGGATTATTGGATACTGCGGTCAAAAATAATGATAGTTTTCTCACATGATTATGCTCCTAAATTCAATAATTTCTGAGTTATTTGAGATTTCCTGGATTTATGACATACGTAGAGTCAAATTGATTGCATCTAAAATAATTCAATGAATATTCTTTCGAAACCATGGGAACACTCTGTACCCATAAAATATAAATTATCTGTTAATAATTCAATAAAGTGTCAGGTGTTATTGTTATTAGTTATCTTCATTTCTCGATTTAACAAAATGAACCGTTATTCTAATTACGAAATTCTGGATCTATTTTATATACATGGTGAATGTGACAGAATTATTAGTAGAACCTGCAGGGCCTTCAACGTGAAGTATCCCCATTTACCTTCCATGACGGAGAAGATCTTTAGAAAATATCTTTCAAACTTTCCAAGTTTTGGATGTGTAAGAGCCCTAAAGAATACAAAAGAAGGGTACTTGATGATGAGAAAAATGAAATTAGTGTTTTGACTTATTTCGAAGCGAATGAAAATGCATCTACTCGAAGTGCACCTCATGAAATTGATTTAGACAGAAATTCAGTGTACTGAATTTTGATGAAACACAACATGCATGACTACAAATATGAAAAAGTTCATGCATTAGAACCAGGTGACTACATAAAAAGGTTAAATTTTTGTAGAGGAATATTAGAAAAACTTGAAAATGATGAAAATTTTTTGAAAAAGATCATTTGGACAGACGAAGCCATATTCAATAATGAAGGACTATTTAAGAGAAAGAATTGCCACATTTGGAGAAGTGAATATCCTCATAGAAAAAGACAAAAAATCCCCAGAACAAATTTAGTGCGGAACTACATTTATGAAGAAAATTTAAATATAGAAAAAATTTTTGGAAATCCTGAGAAATTTTTTTGCTGAGTTTTTGGATGAACTGCCGTTGAGTATGTCGACTACCGCATATTTTTAATTGGATGGGGCTCCGGCACATAGTTTGCACGAGGTGTCTGAAGAACTGAATGCAATGTTTGGTAATCGGTGGATCGGATGTCTTCACTGTTTTGGCCCCTTAGATTTTTGTTTATGGTGTAGAATAAAAACCTTGTCTATGAATCTCCTATTGAAAGCAAAGAAGATTAGAAGCGGCGCGTAGAGGATGCTTTCTACTCACTAAAGGGGGAGGAAATTGAGCGAGCGACTAACCGAGGTGTTTCAAGATGTATTCGAAAGTGTGTGGAACAAAATATTGAAACTCTTACCTGATCATTTATTTTGTTAATTTGGGTTTTGAAACGTTTCTCTATTTTTATTATCATAATTTATTTATAATCATAATTCGGTTTACTGAAGTAACGAATCTATTTAATGTGTTTCCTATTGAAGAGATGAATTCTCATTCGCTTCGAAATAAGTCGAAATACTAATTTCATCAATTGTCCTTTTTTTGTATTCTTTAGGGGCTCTTACATTCCATAATTTGGAAAGTTTGAAACATCTTTTCAGAAATTGTAAAAAAAAATGGGGATACTTCTCATTGGATACTTAACATTTCGTGTCATCCACCATGGATTTGAGATAAACAATATCATTAAGTGCATTTGAATGTGTATTGCGTATACAATTGAAAAAATACAATATAAGAAATAAATCCAAAATCTCATTATTAGAATAGCAACGATTCATTTTGTGAAATCAAAAAACAAAACAATATCATTAAGTGCATTTGAATGTGTATTGCGTATACAATTGAAAAAATACAATATAAGAAATAAATCCAAAATCTCATTATTAGAATAGCAACGATTCATTTTGTGAAATCAAAAAATTTCATAACGACTAACAATAAGACCTGTCTGACACTTGTGAATTATTGATAGGATGATTTATCTTCTATTCTCACAGAATATCCTTATGAATGTTCAGAAAAATTTTTATTACAGCCTCTGCAACTGACGTGAATGAGTTTTTTATTTCTCGTTGCACTACTGGAATTTCAGAGTATGCAAGATACCAATGAACTCCTTATATGTACAAATTTTTGTTGAAAGCCAACGAATATTTGTTGAATTTTCGAATATTTGACAATAAATTTCAGGAATCCTTAAAATGTTTTCCAGCCTGATGATTTTCAAGAAAATTGGTAGAATACATCCCCACAGCGTTATTCAAATTATTTTCAAGTATCCAAGCGATTGGAATCTATTCTAGGAGTTTTTGCAGAAACCAAATTTTAGATACTCAAAACTGCTGAACTAATAGAAAGATTTAGCCCGATAACGAACTTGATATTGAAACAATCAACCTATTCAGAAAAAAAAACTAGCTTATCTCTTTCGAAAGATAGAGGGTATATACAGGGTGAGTCTTCGACTACTGCGTTAATTTTTTCAGATTTGGCCCCGTTCAAAAGATATAGGGTGATGAAATTTAAAAAAAATAATGCATTTTCACATGTTATATTCAAATGACAATATCAATTGAAATTATCTCTTGTAGAAGGTTTTTGATAACAGTCATGCATATTTGGGCATCAATGAATTTATTCCATTTCTTGTACTTCCTAGAATCATTAGTCTTTTTTGCAGATAAAATCATTTTTCATCTTTTTCCTAAATTGCACCATCTTTGAGATATTTGAAGTTGAATGGCATTAAATCGATGAAATCATCTGATGAAACATGAGTGAGTGAATCATTTCTTAGAGGGAAAATAATGTTTTTAAACAATTCAGATTCAATGCTGTATAAGGTAATTTTCATTCAAACTAAACTGGTCTACACAGGGGTATTCGCCCAATGTGAAAACTTTTTAACGCAGCTGAATATGGAAAAACTGTATGGGAAAAAAATCTTTTGATCTCAAGAACCTATGGTTAAAATTAACGCAGTGGTCAAAGACTCACCCTGTTTACATAAGTTTAACCTTTGATTCTTCATCAGCATGTGCAACCAAATCGATGGAAAACATTTTCTGGCCGATATTTTAAAATTACAGATATTTGGGCAAATCGATAGCAAGCATTTTCACTAGGATCAAGCCCGCATAAACAATGGGTTGCTAATCATTTATGATGACCTCGTATTCGTTATGTGTAGACTCTTTGATCAAACTGTATATTTGGTAGTGTAAATATTTTTTCGAATTATTTATCTAATTATGTAGAGCTTGAAAGGAACAAAGATTCGAGAAGAACAGTTCAGTACATAAAATACATATTTTATCTTGTCAGCAATATGTTTGCACCAAATTTTTCTTCGAAAAACATTTCTCTTATCTTTGGAAACAACCCTTCGCTTTTTATATTGAGTCTATTTCCATTATTTAAACTTTTTGAAACTGTAGTGATGGCTTATTTTTCTCTAAACGCGTCTCAATTTGGTCCACATTCAATTAAATTTTGAAAAAAAAACATTTAGTTATTGTACAATATAAAGTACTCACGTATGCAGGTTTCATCTTTGACGAATCGAAATATACTGTTAGATGATGCACTGAGATTCTGCACTATTTGTGAGTTATTACTTGTCTGTCTAAAATAACTTCAGGTTTTGGAAAGCATCGCAGTCAAAATGAAATTCAAATGTAATCAGATCTTGATGAACTTACAAATATGAGAGATTCGTTTCTACATGATGGTTTTTAATGACCTGCATTATCTTGACACTAATTGGAAAGGTGATATGTTTAATAACTACTATCGGAAAGAATTGAAATACATTGTAGGTAGTATTTGATTAAAGAATTTTATTATCTGAGATTCAAATATTTTTGTAGATTATGTAAGATGTTCCATGTACGACGAGCTACTCTATATTTTCATCTTCTACATCTTTCGACATTACTGTAATGATACACCATGAAAATCAGTACTTTTTGATATGTTGGAATTACGAATTGGTGAAATATTTCCTTTATTAAAAAACCATCATGCCCATCAATATTTCAGTGTAAGCATGATTTCCTCGCAATGATTTATCATATATAAAAAGTCTGGTGAGAACATCAAAGCTCATTACATTTACTGATTCAGACCAGAACAACATGAAGACTACGGTAAGATATTTCTTTACTTCGAAAAAAATTACTTATATGCACTTTTCAACCATTTTCATCTATTGTTGAGATTCAGAATTCTCCATATTTTATACTTCCTTATTTTCTCACAAGTTAGTGATCATCCAAAATTATTCCATCATTCTAAAGTTTTGCTTGTTTTAGATTTGTTTGATCCTTTGCCTGGCTACCGTCTCAGTGCTCAGCAATCCGATCAGCTTCAATCTACGTCTGGGGGCATCAGCACCTCATCCACATCAGCCTTTCAGGTTAATAGTGAACCCCTATTCACAATTCGAATATCCATACAGTGATGGCAGTGTAAGAGGAACCTATTCGTACATTGGACCAAATGGCTTCGTTAAAGATATTCATTATGTAGTTCACAATAAATAATTAAATTAGTCGTTTATTCTTTTGAATGTGATGATATACAGGGTCTTTCACGAGGAACCTCACCCATATTTATACGGAAAACTACTGAACCTATTTTCATGAAACTCAGCACTTATAAGTATTTCAAGATGCTGATGAAATCTAAAATATTTTCAAGGCATGAGCACCTCCGGTTTTTCCGGAAATGACGTCAACTTCCGTTTTTCAAATTAGAACACCATTTTTTTATTGCAGAAATAGATTCCTTAGAAAATTTCAAGTTATTTTCATGTAACATTTTTCAGTTTTGGTTGGAAAATTCTCTCTGAGCGGGAAAATTTGAAAAAAAAATCGAAAATAGAGCTCCGCTGAAACAAGAATAACTTCGAGGTTTTTGGATGGAAAATTTTCATTTTTGGGATTTTTCAAGATGTAAGATTGATGTATCCACTTTAAAAATCGAAATCGCGATTCATGATACAGGGGTGAAAAAATCGCTTTCAAAGTTAGGGATGACAAAATCGTGAAAAATCAATTTTTTCAAATTAGAACCCCATTTTTTTATGGCAGATATTGAATCTACGTTAAAAAATAATGTAAGTGTATGCATCACACCCTTGCCCTAAAGTGGATATTTTCTGAGTTATTCACAAAAAACTGTTTTTCGTCTTGAATTTTCAGCTATTTCTTTTCCCTTCCCTAGATAACTATTCAGCTCTGAATCTGATATCAAGGAGTCGGTCACAACTGCTGAACTCGTGACCTCATGAATCAGTGCAAAGGCCTGTCCAAGAAGAGAGTGATAACACTGCTAGAACCATAGTATAATTAACACAACACGTACTATGAATAATATAAGTACCAAAGATTGACCCCATAGGAGCTACGCGATACGCTAGGAGTCATGCGTCGTGTGATCTCGCAAATGTGGGAGGGGCTTGGGTTTGATTTCATATCAAGTTGCTATGGTCACCGTATGTGACATAATTTAAATTGAACAGAGGGATTTTTCGACTCCTTACAGAAGTAATTTTGCTTTCGTCGCGCATGAGCAGAACATCTCAAAGGGTCTCGTCACAGCCCGCTAGATTCTTTAGAATTAATTTGGAAAATCAAATTATATTTATAGAATTATTTGGCTAAAAGCGTGTATATAGGTTTGTCGTAAAATAACCTTTATACAATAAAATTTCTTTAGTTTCATTTTTATTCATTGAAGAAAACAAAAATGCTAACATGCAAATTAATTGAACACTGAATGGAAACGATCAATCAAGAGCTATGAATCCATCATTTACCCCGCGAACGTTTCAGTCAGTGGCCGATCGTACAGTCAATGGCCAAACGATGCTTTTGGCGACGTTGCACGATAATAACAAATGACTTCACGAAAAATTAATTCGCCAAAAGCCGATCCGACTTGACCCCGTGATTGATGATCGAAAAATTGAAACACTTTCTTCCGGTGTCATTTTTTTCCGAGACTCAACACCATCGGCCCGATATATAACCGTGATATATCGATATTACAGAACCCGCTGGAATTATACGGCTCTTGGAGTGTTATATTTTTCCGGAATAATATCTCTGTCGAAACCTGCTGCTTAAAAACTGTCTCCGGCAAATGAATGATAGCTGCTAGTGACAAGAACGCTTCTGAGGGATAAATACAAAATATATTATTTCTCGCCATACAAAATCGGGGCCCTTATAATGCACGTAGCGGCCATAATTCATAGAGGAACGTTTTGCTGAAACTGCCGAGAAATGGGATGGCTTGGCAGAGGATGTTATATCTGAAATTCCGAGTACTTACCACTTTCGCAAATAGGTTTTCCAAGTGCTGATTATTGTTTCTGTGTCAACCTGGAAGTATCTGCGGTTTTCTGTATCCACTTTTGGGAAAAAAGTGCCTTTCTTTTATGATATTGAAGTCAGTTATTGTCGTTTGAAGGTGTATGAGATGGAAAACAAGAACAAAATGTATATCAGCTCGAAATGGTTCGAGAAGAAATCAGGATAACAAACTGCCGAAGACGGATCACCCTTTACCACGATAATACGAGCTTTCACACATCGGCTCAAACAACTGCATTTTTGAGCACTCAAAACATCGATCATAATATACTATTATACAGGGTGTTTCAAAAAAAGGTGACCCACTCTCTAGGACAGATAGAAAACTGAAAAATAATTGGGGTTTGCTGAGTAAAAAATTTTCGTAACGCAATCCGTATTCAAGATATAGGGCGTAAAAGGAAAAAAATATACACATTTTTTAAAATTTTGCAGAAACTAACTGGCAATATTGTAATGAAATTTTATACGAATATGTTTTGTATGCTGATACATCCAATGAATTCGTTCTTATGTCTGACTCTCGTAGAGGGCGCTAGTTACACGGTTCTTACCAAGTAGTATTGAACATAACTTTTTTAATATTAGATTTGTCGAGCAAAATTTCAAGCGTACTTAAACATCATTCAATTTCACACAGAAAAGGTACTCTTGGTGTAACTCGATACTGTGTACCGTTTTCGGAGTATTTTGATTTGAAAATTATGAAGTAATAACCGATGAATTCTACACGGCAATAGCATTTTCTATGAAATGTCAGTTGCCATGGAAAACTGTCTTTCATTTAATAGTTTTGACGTTGACTCAACAATAATTACATTTCTATTTGTTAAATTAGACATTGTTAATCAAAATGTACTCAAATTTTGAATACACTGACATGTTATTAACCTTAGGAGAGTGTTTAGGAAACGCTAGTGCAGCTGTTACGCGTTATGCAGAAAACTTTCCTAGTAAAAATACATTTAGAGCAATTGAACGACGTTTTCGAGAAACTGGGAGTGTGGGACCTAAAAAATAAATTTTCAGTACTTTGGAGGGCTATCAGCACGATACTTTTAACCTCGGAGGCGCAGGCACACATCCTCCAGTTCTGGTAGGCCAAGAACAACAAGATCCATTAATAAAGAAAATATGATTTTAAATTAGTTGATCAAAATCCAACAGTTAGCTTAAGGGATGTGGCAAGACAAACAAATACGTCTTCTTCAAGTACTTGGAGGATACTTAAAGAGGAGCAGCTACATCATTATCATTATCATTACAGACAAGTCCAAGAACTCTTGCCAGACGATCTACCGGTTAGAATGGATTTTTGTCAAACATTATAAAAAAGGACAGCCCTAAATCCAAATTTTTTTAAATGTATTGGACAAGGCCACTTTTACGCGACAAGGTATGTTTCACTCCCATAATGCACACTATGTACTGGAGTGATGAGAATCCAGATGTCAAAAAGGTAGCACATTACCAACACTCATTTGAAGTTAATGTTTGGGCAGCAACTTTAGGCAACAAATTAATAGGTTATCACATTCTTCCTGGAAATTTAAATGGTGATATGAACCTGGATTTTTTAAGTAATCACTTATTCGAGATATTAGAAAATTTAACGGTGAACGAGTGAAGATATTTATTTTTTATGCACGATGGAGTTCCACCGCACTTTGATAGAGGGTGTCGTAATTGGTTGAGTAACCATTTTCCGAATCGATGGATTGGTAGAGGTGCAGAAGCTCCGATTCATTGACCTCCTCGGTCATGTGATTTTAATCCCTTGGATTAGACAGTTTGGTCGAATCTTAAATAAAAAGTTTATGCTGCAGAGGTTAAATCCATCGCAAGATTTGAAAGATATAAGAATACAACGTCATATTAATGATCTCACAGCTGACTCCCAACCATTTAGAAGATTAATGGATTCTTTAGAAAAAAGGATAGGCTTGTGTATTCGTGAAAACGGAGGACATTTTAAACACCTATTCTAATTTAAATCATATTTATGTTATTAGCCTTTTTTTGAATTTTCTGTATTTTTGTTTGATAAATACAATTTTTATCATTACTTCATACGAACGTCGGTTATCACTTCATAATTTTTAAATCGAAATACTACAAAAACGGTACAAAGTATCGAGTTTCACCAAGAGAACCTTTTTTGTGTGAAATTGAATGATGTTTAAGTCCGCTTGAAATTTTGCTCAATAAATCTAATACTTAAAAAGTTATGTTCAATACTACTTGGTAAGAACCGTGTAACTAACGCCCTCTACGAGAGTCACGGCCGGTTTCTGAAACGATGATCATCATAGAAATCAACTAATCAGCTGTTAAATCTATGGTCAACTGCCATTTGAGTTGCTGAAAGGATAGTCAACTAGGTTAATTTGACCACGCTGTCAGTTGACACAGTGGTCAAATATTTCAGGTAAATTGTATGTCAATCGTCATTTTGAGTTTCCGAAACGCAAATTAAAGCTAAATCAGTGGTCAAACTAGTGTCAAAGAACTTGTCAACTAATCGGTGTTGTTTGGCGAATTAACTTGAAAGAAATCTTGTTTATGAATGAAATCTATGTATTTTCCAAGGAAATCTTAATTTTATCGGTATGTATGAAAATAATTTAATAGTCTTTAATATATAATTTTTTATGAAAAGGCATTTATTTTTTTCCAATTTTGCGATGTAATATGTTTTCGTTAATAATTTAGTTTTCTCTGAAAAAACAAGCATTTTTGCAACAATTGGTGAATCTATTTTTTTATTGTAGATAATAATTATGGATATCAGCTTGGATATAAGCATGTCTAGTAATTCTAGCGAAGATGAGAACCCAAGGCCACGAACTCTTTTGATTTCTACAATGATGTGGAATTCAAAAATAGGTATAGACTGTCCAAGGATATTATAACATTACTTCTGAATATGATAGAGGATAAAATAAAGCCCTTAACATCAAGGAACAAATCAGTTACTGCCTTGGAACAAGTACTTCTAACAATAAGCTATTTTGCAACAGGAGCATTCCAAATAACAGTAGCTGACCATATAAGGGTCCATAAAACTACAGCATGTAGAATAATTAAAAAAGTATCTAGAGTCATTGCTGAACTTCGACCCCAGTTCATATCTATGCCAAGAACAGAGGATGAACGGAATAGAATCAAATCAGAATTTTATTCTATAAGTTCATTTCCGAACGTGATTGGATTTGTAGACTGCACACATATAAAAATACAGTCACCTGGAGGTCCACAAGGTGAGCTTTTCAGAAATAGAAAGGGATACTTTTCTCTTAATGTTCAGGTGATTTGTGATCCCGCAGGGATTATTTATTGGAGGACAGTGGCTACCCTTGTCGCTCATATTTATTGACTCCATTTCTGAGGCCATCAACTCCCGGTAAGCAAGCGTACAACAGAGCACAGATCAAAACGAGGAATACTGTTGAAAGATCATTTGGTGTCTTGAAGAGACGTTTTCCTTGTTTGTCTATGGGAATTAGGCTGAAAATGGAGACAACCATGAATATCATAGTGGCATGTTGTGTTCTGCACAATTTGGCATTAGTTCATAATGAAGACGTAGCAGACTTTGATATCGGAGAGAACTTCCCAGATGATCCCCAAATACTTCTACAAATGATGAAAATATATCAGTCAGATCTTTGTTAGTATCAACACATTTCAATGTTCAATAATAATTGTGGAAGAAGACTCGGATCAAAGGTCATACAATCCGTCACAAAAATCCTATGAAGTAAAAAGTAGTGCGTTGAGGAACAGTTGTTACAATAGCTCAAATAAATTTATATTCTAATCTACTCTTATTTATAGACTGAATAAATATTACACCAAATTTCATTTCAATACTTCTGTGATCAAATAATAAAATTGGATGATGATAGGTTGTTTGCTCAATTATTTTGAATACTTCAAATTAAAACGATATTTTCATTTTATTGACCTATTGATGATAAATTTTTCAGTTGAAAAACAGCATCTGTATTTTAATACACCAGATACGACTTAATACACAGGTACAGTTAAGCCGCTAAACGATTCATAAATGCAATCTATCGTAAGAAACAGTTGTAAGCAAGTTCAACCAGGTATTTTTTTATGGTCACTTGAGGAAAATTATAAGGGTGTTAAAATTTAAACATCAGTTATCGGATAATTTTAAAATCTTAACCACAAAACACTGATATCTTAACCTCTTTAATCACAGAATATTAGTTTTTATCGGAGAATCTGTGGTTGGACAGTCTGGCAACAGGGTCACCTCATGTCAACTGAAAATGATCATAGATTAGTTAAATATGCACTGAACATCCTTTCGGAAACTCAAATTGATTTGACATCTCTGTCAAGATGATCGTTGTGTTAGTTGACATGAGATTTGATCATCCTTTCACAAACTGGCCGTCAGACATAAAAACGGATTCATTAGATGTATCAGCTTCCAAAACATATTCGTATAAAATTTCATAACAATGTTGCTAGTAGTTTCTGTAAAATTTTAAAAAATGTGTATAATTTTTTTTTTCAAGGCCCTATATCTTGAATACGGATGGCGTTACGAAAATTTTTTACTGAGCAAACCCCAATTATTTTTCAGTTTTCTATCTATCCAAGACAGGGAGTCACCTTATTTTGAAACACCCTGTATATTTAAAAATTAAATGAGAAGTCAACGTTTTTCGACACCTGAAGAAGCGGTTGATGCGTTCAGAATGCATGTTTTGGAGATACCACAATCAGAGTGGCAATAGTGCTTCGACAATTGGTTCAAACTCATGCAAAAGTGTATAAAATTTAATGGGAAATATTTTAAAAAACAATAAAGCGATTTTCGATGATAAAGCGAAGCAATAATCCCGAAATATAAAAGGCAACCCTCGTATATAATATAAGATGAGATAAATATGAATTTCAAGTGGTGATACATGAAACGTAATAACCATTCTTTTCGAATCTTCATCAAGAAATTGTATCCATCATTTGAATCAGTGATTACGCATCAACTAAATCATTTTCATGATTATTTTCCGTATCGATTTTGGAGAGTATGACGATTTATATCATTGCTATCGAAAATCGATCGGAGTAATAGTTGAATTCCTCCTCCGGGTACAATTAAAACCGTATTTTCTATCTCTATATCATCCAGAATAAGGAAGAAAAACAGGTTACAATCTAATTCGAGAAAAGCCTGTTAACAATAAGAATCTCAAAATGGGTATGAGTTTCATATATATATCCCCAAATTCGGCTGACACTTCAGACAGCTCCAGAGTTCAGCTTCAACATGAAACACTTTGTAAGTACTCAGTGTTCGCAATAACTTCCAACAAAGTTCATTATTAATTTTTAATGGCGTATTCCGCAATATTACATTGTGCCAGTAATCAAGATTTATATGAGAGGTAGTTAAAATTAAATGAGTCTATACGAATCATTATTAGCACGTATTTCTCGCCTTTTTGTTCACGGGTCCCATATAAATCAGAATTTTAAATCAGGCCGGTCTTGCTCCATGAAATTGAAGCTCATATCTATGAGGGAAGTAATAAAATTGTTATTTGTTCTTTCTTCATCTTGGTAATTTTTCCTCAATTTTATTTCACCAAGTGATTTTTGGAAAATGTTTCATCTCAACCTGTTTCCATTCCGGGTCATAAATGCA
This sequence comes from Micraspis discolor, assembly GCA_030674115.1. NCBI lineage: Eukaryota > Metazoa > Arthropoda > Insecta > Coleoptera > Coccinellidae > Micraspis > Micraspis discolor. The sequence continues at coordinate 3,036,519 of JARTUT010000004.1, forward strand.
ATTTGGGCTTAATTTTTGACTTTCTTGAGGAATATTCGATAAAAAATGACAATTCAATTAATAATTTGATATGGTTAGAATTATATTACGTATAATATCCCCGATCAGAAAATAATTCTCAAATTGAGTGTTCTCTTCAATTGACCTTGTGTTAAGATATTCTCTTTCAATACGTAGTTTTTCATTTTTCGCCCAAAATAATTTCATGCGTATTTATTTCCATTAAAGTTTTATCACACAATATACAATTAAATTTTTCTGAAATGTCACAACTCGTTTTTTACGCATCTAATATCTGCGTACCTAATATCTGCCTACCTAGTATCTGTGCACCTATTATCTTGGTTCCTAGTGTATGTGTACCTAATATCGGTGTACCTTCTATCCATACCAAATCTCTATACCCAATTTTATTCAAGCCTGCCCAATATTTTTGGTGCAGAAACATATGGTACCAAAGTGCAACATACAGTCAGAAATTCTTTTTATAAAAATTGTCTTTGTCCTTTCTCACTCTTCAGATTATCTGTGTATAAAATATCATTCCAACCGGAACCTCAGACAGACACAGTTACCTTTGCATTCATAATATTAGTTAGGATTAAGTTATACTTTTGCTTTCCTTATAATCCATTTATTTTTCAGATCCCACTATTAGCTTTGTTCGTTTTGAGCTCTGCTCAATTCACAACCGAAGGACCATCACAAATTATCGGAGTACCAGGTCCCAGATGGCAAGGTCCATTCGCTGATCACGTTCTTGGTCAACCAGTAGGTGACACTCCTGAAGTTGCGGCTGCTAAGGCTGCTCATTATAATGCACATGCTAAAATCTTGCAATACTTGCCAGTTTTGCCTCAAGAAGAAACAACTACCACCGTTAATTTTGCTACTGAAGCTCCTAAACATCTTCAAATTCAACAGCAATCGGTTGTACCACCGCAGGTTTCTTTTGTCTACCAACATCCATCGTATGTACCGCAGCATCCTTCAGTAGTCGTCCACCCTGCAGTGAAAGTGATTCCTGCTTCAGTACAAACTCCATTTAATCCAGTGCAAACAAACCAGAGGTTCATTCAGTATGCCGAAGAAATCCCGAGGAATTATATTGGTGAACTACCTGAAGTTGCAGAAGCAAGAAGAGCCCACCTTGCTGCATATGAAGAAATAAGAAAACTCCTCCCTAAACTTGTTGAAAATCCTACACTAATCCCTGGAGTTCAACAACCTGAAATACGACAGCAACTCTCGTCTGAACACAAAACACAGGCTTCTCAACAGGTTCCATTTGTTACAGAACTACCAAAAACTGAGCATACTTCAACAGTTGGTCAGGACCAGGAGGTCAATCAAGAAATCAACCTAGCGAAACATCTGGCTGAAACAGCAGAATATAAACAACAACTCCAAAGGAACCTCGAATGGTTTTATAATCCAGAACAGTTTTATACCTTTTTGCCGCAAGATACACCTGAGGTTGCTGCTGCTAAAATTGAGCATCTGAAACTTCTTCAATCGGCTATTTGAAATTATTATGATTTAGTTTGGAAGCGTGGGGTCAATTGATTAAATTAGTTTTAGTTAGCTGATCAGATCCTGTATCCATATTTTGTTTAATTAAAATTAACTGAAGTGAAGGTTCTCATTTTCCCCGCTTGTCCTTGTTCAGTAAACAAATAGAACAGTTTTTGGCAACTTCCTAATGTGTGTTGATATATTTTTGTGCGTCGTGCTATCTGAAATCATCGTAACGTCTTGATCTACCATTTTTTTTCATTCTTTGCATGTCCCAGATGTGTTCCTCTAATTGAAGATTAAGAAATGATAAGAAAACAATATATTGACATTAAAAAGTTTTATGGAAAAACACGTTGAAACAAGAATTTCTACAAAACATTACTCATAAATTATTGGCATAACTAAAAGAAAGAACATATAAAACAATATTTCTCCAACTGAAATCCTATTGCCGCGAGCTAAAATCGGAAAATAATAATAAAACGATAAATCTTCAACAAAGCAGTCCTTCTGGTCTCCAACTACACAATACTCGCCTGCAACCAGATGCTTCTTATTGCAAACGTTAAGGAAACAGAAATATTTAATTGGATCTGATTTTGGATTTGCAATTCTATCCTCCAGGTACTTTGCGTACATGTGTATATTGAGGAAAATCTCTGGCATTCCTTTATCGATGTTTCTATGGCTCAGTTTCATTCCCATGAACAGGTACTCGTCGTCATGTCGATCTTCTATGCACAAGAGGGGACTGCCGATGAAGCCAATATCAGTTTCGTTCAAATCCTCGTCTTCCCTGTGTCTTACACACATCGTTGTAAGATCCGGCCTGAATTTTACGTCTGGAATCAGTTGCATGAGCGAGGAGCATTGCATGGGTGATAGAAACCTATTGAGAAAAAGAGTACAGGGTGAGTTATAACCTACTTCATTAATTCTAACCGTATATCCCAAAAAAAAAACTGTCTTCTTTTACCATTCTCGCTAAATCGATCTAAATTTTTTTCAAAATTGGCTATACATCCCAGGAATCGGATAATTGATTAAATGAAGCCGGCACAATTGAAAAGAACAATTCTCTAATCAACACACGATAGTATCTATGAAGATTAGTATATTCCTCCACGTTTACAACAAGTTGAATTCTTCTTGGTCTACACCAATGCACGATTTAACTGGATGAAGAACTAAGGCCAATTTTTAATGGAAAAATTTAGTGATAAAGTTCGTTTTTGGTTGAGGCTACCCATACAAACGAAATGACCGCATATGGAATGAAAATTATCCAATTGCACGTTGGAGGCATCATGAGGCTACACTATTGATACCACCGTGGAATTTTATTAGATTTGGCGATAACATCATTTCGAGAAATGCTTCAATTTATTGACCTCCAAGATCGTGTAACATGACTCCACTAGATTATTCTCTTGGTCAAGTGACCGGTTTATGCTGATAAACTAGAAAAAATACGCTTTGCAAGCTAACACAACTCGTGTTATTAGCTTCATTCGGGTTCGTATTTTCCTGACTGTTCTGGGACAGTCCTCAGGGTGCGCAGAACTGATGCGTAATAGCTGAGGATTTTTTGATCATATTTGGACCATAGATACGGGAACTTATTAAAAAATAATGAAATAATGATTGCAAAGTATAATTCAGCAAATCAATTCTGATATTAGAAATAGTAGACAGCATGTATAGCAATATATGTGTTCATTTTTGTGATTCTATTTAATCAAGTGATTTAAAAGTTTCAAATGCTCTTTTTATTACATTATAACAGAATTTTGATTTGTCATATTTGCAGTTTCAGGATTGTCGATTCCTAAAATATGTTTATTGGGGTATACCTAATTATCAAGAATTGGATTCAAAACGAAAGAATGATTATTTCAATCGACAAAAGTAAGAAACTGGTTGTTTGTATTTATTAGATGTAAACAATTGGTATATCAAGCTGGTAAAGGGATTGTGTTTGATCATCTGTAAAGTTTTTAGCTTTTCATGTGAGTGTTTGACCTTGTCCAGACCTATGGGGAGTGCTGAAATTAATTCTTCAAATTCTTTTTTGTATGTGTTTATATGAATCTGTTATGGTAATCTATATAGTTTGGCATCAGTGCTTGAAATCAAGCATTGCTCTATAGTTTTTGTATCGGAAGGAAAATTCTTGTTTATATGATCTTTCTTGTTGATTATTCTGATAGTTTCTTGGTGCCTTATATAAGAAAATTTGTTTATAGAACTAATATCTGTTCTGTTTTGGCATGGGTACACTAGGGACCTATCATCACAGAGTTGGTTTTCTTTGAAACTAAGATATGTGTTGTTAAAATTTCAATCGAGCTGATACTGAATCTATATTTCCTAGAATTAATTTTTTATTGTGAATATTGGTCTATACATAATTGTGTTCTATTTGATGAAGAATCAATGAATAATTTTGCATTGTATTCAGCCTCATGAAATCAGTTCATTGGATTTATTTATTTCAAGGTGAATCTCGTGACATTTAAATTTGTTGTATTACCCATAAATAAAAAAGTTTCTTCATCTTTGCAGGAAATCTTATTTCATACCCACTATATCAAATCAATTTATACCTGAAATCTATCATCAATGATGTGATAATAACTAGTTATACAGATCTGAACCTGAAAACATTTCCAAAACATTATTGAACGCAAAGTAAAATTGGTAAATCAGGTAACCATACAATTTACCTATATAGGTAAGAGATTGCTCTGAATTCTGAAGTAGTTTATATTTCAGTTAATACTATCAATAATATTCATGTGTTAATGCAACCACTGTCTGAATATGGGTGATGGAACAAACCACAGAAACTAGATCTATCGAAATGTTTTGTTTAATACAGATTCACTGTTCACTGTTTATCAGGTGGGATTATATATATTTTGAAAATTTTAATAATGATTAGTAATTTGAATTGCGCTATTATAGTACTCAACTGTTTCTATCAACATTAAATTTTTGGTTTCCGATGAAAAATTGATAAAACATTATTCTAACTATGGAAAACAATTTCATGCAGACGAAACTCTCAAACAGAAAAAGTTCGCTAGGAATTTCATTGATAATCAGGTTGCTGATAAAAAAACTGAGATTCTCATTTCGTTTCATCAAAAATTTGAATTTTTGAAATATATCTAGATACATACACACATTACCTTTTTGAATATAATGGTTTTCAATTGTTAATTTAAAAGGAGATTTTAATGCAATTGCACTGTAAAAAATAAAATTCTGCGCTCAAACTCCTCAGGAGTTTGAGAATTTTTTTTTCAATCAAACCATTTTAATTTGAATTAATCTAAAATTGATTACTCCAAATGAACTATTTTCTTGATTAAAACAACCTAGTTGATTATAGAGAACAGCTAAAACATTCGCTTGAAACTTTTCACATTTCAGCGAAATAAAAGAAACAACTGATTCAACATAAACATACAATTACAAGAAATTGTTTATGCACTTGTCTCAATATCCATAACTGATTGATACAAATACATTATTCTAAATAGGTTTTAACGAAACCATTAGTTCGTTTCATTTTTATTTGTTCAATAGAACGAAGGTACGGTTGTCGTAAATTCTGTCAGTTGATGCAACGACTACAGTTTCTTGAGACAAGAATCTCGTGAGATTATATTATTCGCCTCATTTACTTGAAGAAAACTATAAATATTTGAATAAAATTGAACATATAATTGTTGCAATATGAAGTGACATTTGTAAAAAAATATTGTGTAATTGATTTAATAAAACGAATTAATTGTAGCAATTTTTTATATTGGCTGCAATTAAATCAAAACTCTATCTCTTTTATATTAAATATATCCCATTTAAATGCAATTATTTGTGCATTTTACTCACAATATTGTTGTATTCGGTGATAAAGATGACATGGAATACATAATGCGCAAGCTAATTAAAGAATACGTGAAGTGGGGCTTAAATGTCAACTTAGAAAACCAAATATCTTTGTGTTGGTGGAAAACCGGGTGATCTGGTATTGGATGATGACAGGGATGAGATGATAACCCACTGCCTGGACTATAGCTATTGTAGCGGCAGGGGAGTGTATAGGGATCTCTTGGCGGCACTCTATATAGCCACGCATAGCTTAGTTCACAGCGCTTCGGTAGCTTAGAGGTTTGCGCTCAAGTTTCACACTGATTAGGTACTAGGTGCCGGGTTCAACTCCCGGCGGCTCCTCAAAACTTCTAACCACTGCGTCTATGGCATGGCGCACACAAGCCTTACTGATGAGTCCAAATGTGTGCGCCAGGGACGAAATGCATAAGCAGGATAAATTCCTTCGATTCTACATTGGTGACCCCGACGTGATGGGAACGGTTGTCTTCACGACGTGTCTTGAAAAGCAGACGGTTGACGCTTGAGGTATACTCTGCCCTCTCTGCAACTTCCAACGAAACTCTAGACGCCTTTTCCATTCCGTACAATATTCATGGTCTGCCGCGGTATTCCGGTATTTATTAATATAAAAGAGAAATTATTCTTCTGTGAAGAAAAATAATGATTACATACAAATGTTTTTTTTTTGTTTTATCAAATTATTTCTTTGCTAGTGTCAAAAACCCTTCAATTTAGCTCAAATCAATCAGTTTCTTAACCCAAGAAACTTTCACTTGACATAAGAGATACTATCATTTTTATCGACTGAATTCTCGACCCATTCAACTAAGATCCTTTAAATCAACTACAAATCGAGTTTCAGTGAAATGTAATATTTATTTACATGAAACCAAAATTTTTATTCTACGAAAAGTATCAATAGTTACATACTAATTAATATTACCGTTGGATCAAATTTTTTTACCACCTGAGTCAATAACTCTGAGCTTGGTTGAAACTAATCAGTTTCTTAGCTCAAGAAACTTTTATTTAGGGTAAACGCCATTCTCAACCGTAGAGGGCGGTAGGGTCAAGTACTTTATGCATTTGGCTGTATTCAAACGTACGGAGTACTTGAGACAAATTAATATGGTTTGAGATGAGGAACTATTTTTTACAGTGTGGTAGTAAACTTTGATGTAAAGGGAAATCTTGATTTATTTCTCGTCTAAAATTACGAATTTACCACAAATTGCGTTTTCAAGTGATCGTTGTTTAAGGGTTGGTATCATTTATAGTCCGCAAAATATCCTGAACAGATACCTGCTCTCGAGTAGGTACCGATTTTGACTGTACTGGAACTGTACTGGGATTGTACTGAAAAAACCCGAACAGCGAACCAATTTGAAGATTTGGTCCAAAATTTGTCAGAGAAAAACCCGAACAAGTTGAATTTGGCAAAATGCGCAAACTCGTAGGACTATTTGAATCTGTTACAGCAGAAAATTTATATTTAATTCTCCTGATCATATAAGCCATAAATTGAAAGAAAAGCAAATAGATTAATGAATATGTCAATAATGAATCATAATGCATATTTTTAATATTGCCTATTTGTTGACGAGAGTTGAAAAAAATTTTTTTTTAATAAAGCTATTTTTTACATACTAAAAAATAGTTAAGGAATTCGAAATGATTATTTAAAAAACTTGAATTGTTGTAATAAATTAAGTTGTACTAGTTCTTGCAATTTGAATTGGACAACTCAAGGAAATAAAGAAATCTCATAATCCCGCCTCTGAAAACCCTTTATAATATTAATTTATAATCATTTAACTTAATATCAATTTATGCACGATTTGAAACTATCTATGTTTAGATTTGTTTATATCTGTTAACAGATGCAGATAAAATTCAAATATTTCAAATTACGAAAGAAATTGGTTAACTCCTCCCTCCTAAGGCGGTTCTACGGCATAATCCTAAAATGGTCCTCAGGATAGTACCAGAACCGTCAGAAAATAATCAGAAAAAAATCCTGTTATCTGGAACAGTCAGAATTTGAACCCGAATGAAGCTATTGATGAAATAAGACCTGAATTACTCGATGAAGTGGTCTAAATTGGTTAGACATATGCCGGAAATTATTTTTAAAACATGAATTTCATGAAATTATCAGTAGTAATAACCCAAGGACATTGATAACTGTTCGAAAAAATTCTATGACAGATTTCGAAAGCTTGTTGCTTGGAAACAGACCGACGCCGTAAGCGGAGGTCTGTTCTCTACAAGCAACAATCTTGAGAAAGTTGTTATAATATTTTTAACTATAGAAAAAATACAAAGCTAAAATAATTTATTTAAAGGTGCCATTAACGAAGGCACAATTGGAAAAGTTAAATGAAGATCCAGACGTGTTAGTTTCTATAACTGATGAAGATGTATTTCCACTATGCATGCTGTTAATAATTTGATTATGATGTTCTTCGTCAATATTCAAGTAGGGTTTTATTGAGTTGGCATTGTTGTGACCAGTAATTTTTATAAGCTGTTGTTCTTGTACACCACTTTTAGCTAATCGACTAACCGTGGTCGATCTATTGGAATGATTAGTAATTTTTTCTTCCTTTGTATTCAATCCAATCGCTTCGGCAGACGATCTTGTCCAATTTTGAATGGTATTTCTTCCAATGGGCATATTATCATACCAGTGATCATTTTCGGATTTCCATTGACGATTTGGTCTGACGAATAATCTGTTGGTTTTAATATTTGGGCCCCTTTTCGACATCAATTTTTTGAATAATCGGACGAGACAAACGTTGCTGTCATCGTTTTCTATTAAAAACTTGCTTCCAGTACACATTCTCGAACATACAGGATTATATTCCACTTGGTTTGTTACAGAACCATCGTTGTTTAATTAGATACCAAAAAATTCAATCAAGCAAGCATCAGCTTCCCCACCTCGCCAAGCTAATTCTACCGCGGCAATGTGATAGAATATCTGTTAGGCCCGAAGACCGAAAACGCTCAGTGGCCGGAAAAAACGACCACATCGCGTTCTGGCTGCCTTCGGACGCACAGAACGCGTTTTGGCTGTTTTTAGACGCTCGCAACGCGTTCTGGTAATTGTTAAACAGCCGGAACGCGTTTTGTCAATTGTTCAACGCTCACAACGCGTTCTTAATGTTCGACTTGTATTATTTGCCGCTTTATACCTGCGTAGGATAAAATTCATATTGTCCCTCATAAAAACAAATTGAAATACAATTCAATTATTGACAACTACAATTGGATACCAAAGATGGGTTCGGTTTTTCTTGCCGAATCATTTCAACTATATTAAATTTCTCATAATTGTTTTTCAGTTCTAGGAAGAAAGTTACACTAATAAACTTATATTGTCGAGCATATAATATATAAATGCATGAATTAAAAAGCGAAAAGTTCTTTATTGAACAAATGAATTTCAATTTATTTCCATCCAACTTATTCTGGAGAACAAAACAAACTTGAATTTATAACTCTTTTAATTACTTTATTAGAAACAATTCAATTATTGAAAACTACAATTAAATACAAACGACGGGTTTTTCCGAACTTTTGTGTACTTTAAATAGGTATGTTACTTATTTTTACAAGAACTGTTTGAATGACATTTCGAATTACATAGTACATTTAAATTGTATCCGTAAAGTATGGAACAAATTCATTTTTAGCTAATCAGACCATTTTAAGAAATAATCCTGAAACACATCGATTTTTATTTTAATTTACCTTATTTTAAAATAATAATCTAATATACAGCGTGAATTATTTGAATTGAACTATTTCGTCTCCATTTCCAGATTACTCTAGCTGAGCTGATTCCAAAAATGTATCACATGTTGATTCCAATAGGTACAGGGTCGACAAATATACAATAGTTTTGTATGTGCTCAGTGCTCATAAAGAAATGCTAGACCACAAGTACCAAACATGTTCGGAAGCAACTTATTTTTATTATTCTAAAAATGTAAAAAACTACAGGGTCTTACATTTGAACCAATTGCCGTTAGACAAACGCGATCCGGCTGTTAAACAATTACCAGAACGCGTTGCGAGCGTTTAAAAACAACCAAAACGCGTTCTGTGCATTTTAAGACAGCCAGAACGCGATTTGGACGTTTTTTCCGGCCACTGAGCGTTTTCGGTCTTCGGGCCTAACAAATAATAACTTTCATTTCTTTATAATATTTTTTTTTGTAACAGCTTACTTGTTATATTCCACATGGTTTTGACCGTACTTTCTTTGAACTCTGTATCATCTTTTCTCCTCATGTTGGCAGCCCAATCCTTTAAAATCAACGCCAATTCTTCCGCCGTCCGATTTCCATCTAATTGATACTTTCTATCGTTGCAAAAGTCAATAAATGTTTTCCATACAAATTTCTTACAGTCAACGGTTGAATTAGTATGTTCGCTTCTATATTTTCATCAATATTGTCGTCAGTATTACAACCAAATTGTGACATTTCGAAATATTAAATATTTGAAACTTCAAAAACGAAATAAATCAATATGTGTCCATAGCTACGTGAAAACAGCCCATGGTCTGTTATCGATGTAATGTTGACATGATTGGGTTAAATTGTTTATATGATACAAAATGAGGAAATTTGATTGGTTGTTGGAACTGTCAAAAAATTTTCCCTCAAATGATTCATTCGAACGTGTTTGATTTCAATTTGAAATCACTGAAAAAAAATCACCCGATATCAAATCGATTTGAAATCAGAATCTACTTTATCAATAGCGTTATCAAAAACTGACCCAAAATATTGAAAATATCAATAATATCAATGATTAGGAGAGTGTTCCGTCAAAAAGAATATACTAAAGAACTTTTCTTGATTGCCAATTAGAAAGAGCAGCATATTTTATGTGAGGAAAGCCACTTTCTGAAGATTGAAAGAAATATTTTTGGGCTATTTCCATTATAAGATTTAATTTGTTACCATCTGTTAAACTTTTTTTACTGAGAATACCTTTTTGTCAAGCTATGTATTACGGCTAAGTCATTGGCTTGATCCACGAAACCGGCAGTTGATGTATCTGCTGTCATTGTTTCCGGTTCTTGCAATTTCCAGCCAATCATACTACACAATAGGTCATACTCTATAGTGTCTAGTGGAATGGGTTTGATCTTTAGTGCTGTCACTATGTTACTGTCTAAGTTCATGAATTTATCTGCAACCACCAGTGCGATGTCGTTGTAAGATTCATCTGAAATTTTTCATGGGAAATTGCACATTAGTATAATATATGGAAACATGGTCTTTGTGTTCAATTATAACAAAAATTTGTGGAATCAATAAAGCTGTAACAATACATTCCTGGAGAGGAGAACAGGTTAAAAATTCTTTTGCCAAATTCATTTTGGACTAACTTCAAGACATGAGCATCGGTTTTTATCATATTTTAGTCTATTTTTAGCATATATTTGTTGTCGAAAATGCGAATGGGCCTGTTTTATTTGCAGAAATGTAGTGCTGCACCTCATGTTGCTACCGTAACAAAAGCTCCTGACCTCATGTCAGTGCCTTACAATATTATTTTGATAATGAGAATAAGTCAAAATATGACTTACCAACGTTTGCTTTGTAATGAGGATGCAGGATCCACCTTTCTATCGTAACAGTAAACTTTTCATGAGGGACTGTACCAATAAAAGCAACTGTGTTTTCTTCTGCTCTGTAACAGTGGGCTGTTGTAAGAATCAATTTGCTATTTAAGATCATGCCGGCACAAGCTGAGGTTAGAGTGAAACTTTGTTGTGTGTATGTGCCTATCAAGGCCATATAAGAATACTCAGATAAAGTATGCGTTTGGAAGTCCGAAGCTTCCAGTATTTCGAGAATTGCCACCAACAATATTATCGTTAAATACCTCATTTTGACAATCAATGACATTATCGATGCAGAGGATTTGAAATTATGATTCACAGAATAACAGCGATTCGGAGCATGCTTTGCAGTGTTTATCTCGGAGGTTTGGTTAAAATGGCACATTTACAACGTATTTTAAAATTAATATTCAGGGCAGTGGCGTATATAGGGGGGGGGCCCATTGAGAAGGAAACTGATTTCATTGTGCGAAACGCGATGGGTGGAAAGACATGACTCAGTTATTCTATTTAAAGAAATTTTAGAAGCTATCATACTCTCCCTAAATAAGATAGAAGAATCGAGTGTTTCATCAACTAAAGGATTTGCTTTAAGTCGTGCCATTTGTACTTTCCCATTTATTGTTAATCTTTTCATTTTGAGCCAGATGCTGTCGACTACACACAGCTTGTATGAGACCCTTTAGAAAAAAAATATTGACCTTAGTCAGGCTATAAGCAACATCACAACTGTTTTAGACCTACTGTCAAAACAGAGATCAAATGCCGAGCAAACTTTCAAACCATTATATGAACAGGTGAAGGCAATAGCCTCAAAACTTTTTGTCACAGAGGAGCTTCCACGATTTTGTCGGCTTCAAACAACACGCAACAATGTACCTTATACCACAGAAGAAGAATATTATAGACGAGCAGTTTACGTGCCATACCTGGATGATTTTTGTGAAGCGTTAAGGGAAAGATTCCAATCTCATAAAGACACAATAATATCTTTACAAAACATTCTTCCACAATTTTGTATCAGAACAGACATCACTTCATTAGACGCTGCATTGAAATTATATGAATCAGATTTGTCATTTAACGACATTGTGCGAAGGGAGTTTAAGCTGTGGCAAGAAAAGTGGAAACAGGAAAGACCTGAAGTTCTGCCAAAAACGGCTATTAGTTCTCTAGAAAAATGTGACAAAGATTTATTCCCCAACATGTATATCCTTCTGAAAATACTAGCTGTCCTTCCCGTGTCAGTCGCTACCGTTGAAAGGACTTTCTCTAGCCTACGAAGACTGAAAACTTACTTAAGGAACACAACATCTGAGAATATACTAAATGGTCTCGCATTGCTTTCTATTCACAGAAACATCACAGTTAGCGATGAGGAAGTTCTTGATAAGTTTGCTAGTGTACCGAGAAAACTGGGGTTTGTTTTGTAACCATCTAAGCGAATGTTCAGCTAACCTCGTCTTCAATATATTTTTTCCACTTATAATCAAATAAAATTTCTCAATGTCGTTTTTTGTGAAAACCTCACTACTCTATCAATTTCTCGTCACGTTGCAGGAGTCCGTTAAATGGGGATAGTTTACAGACGTGAGTGAGGCTGGAAATAGCAACAAATGGTAATTTCTTTGCATCGAAACGATATGAACATAATTTGTATGAGATATTGATGAAAAACAGGGAGACTATGCCCAAAGTTATCCTTTGATTCTCAATAAAAAAATTGCATCTAACCTAATCTAACCATTGGATCATTTGGTGGTACAAGTATCTCGGGGCCCCCCCGAAAATATTTTCTATATACGCCACTGATTCAGGGGATGTTTTGGGGAATGAGGTATACTTTCGTTTTCAACATGCCTTTAGAAATGAAATGTAGAATTAAGGTTAAGGCATTTCAGACGAAATTCGTCATTTGAAATTCCAGAAAAAATGTATCCTCGGACGGGACTCGAACCCGCATATTGAATGTGCCGCTGACGCTTAACTAATTCATCTACCGAAGAGATGTGTTACCTAACCGTATCGAGAACCCCTTTCTCCCAGAATTAAAATGTTTTGCATCGATGTTTTGTGTATGTGCACTATCAAACCAAACAGGGCCACAATACTCAGCTGCAGAAAAGACTAAGGCTAGAGATGCAGTGCGAAGAGTGGAAGCATCAGTACCCCAAGATGATCCAGCTAATTTCTGCAGAATATTATTCCTAGTTTTAAGTTTTAGGCTCAGATCATCTAAATGAGCCTTGTATTTGAGAGATTAATCCAATTTAACTCCTCAGTTTTTAGGATAGAAATTATGTTTGATATAATAGGAAAATCATTGAAAGTTACAGCTGATTTCGTATACTTCTCATGATTAATCAGATGGGAACAAGATACCTCTGTTTTGTTGGGATTGGGACATAATCGCCACTCAATTAAATAAATCTCCAAATCAGATAATAGTATGTTCTCTAGAATATGGAAATTCGACTGGTGGTAAGCAATAGCAATGTCATGTCATGTGAGTAAATCATTGAGGTATAAATTGAAAAATAAAGAAGCTAGAACTGATCCTTGAGGAAGACCGTTTTTCAATGTTTTGAAATTGCTACTCTTATTGTCAACAAAAGCACTAAACATTCTATCAGATAACATATTTTTTAATAAGCTCACCATTTTCCCACATTTCAGATGGGTATAGAATCTGAAAATTAATCCATACATAATCAATGAAAGCAACTTCTGTTTTCAACCTATTATTGAAGCCTCTATGAAAGTCGTAAGGCTGAGAACCTGATCTGATTAATTTTTCCTAAAGCCTCCCTGGAAATTTTGTAGAGCAAAATAAGTTAACTATCCTGCAAGCTTTTAAACCAGTTTTCGTAAACCAAAAGTTAAAAAGCTAACTCATAACCCATCCATAGTGTAGATGCCACTGCGGCCTCTGCATTCCAAGCTCCAAATTACTTTTTTCTCCATGCCAAACGACAGTCCATATTTGCCCGTATATTTACGCGACGCAGAGAGGAACACCTGGAAGCGGTCTTAAATCAAATAAATTCACGAAATAAAGTACACCACTTCCTCCAGAGCATACTCTCAAGAAGCCAAAAACCTACTTATAACACGTGGTTGTAGATTTCTACGATATCGCGTTTACTTTATGGACTAATATACATAATATAGTCTCGGCGCAGACCGCTAAAATACGGTTTGTTTTTTATTGGCCATTCTGAGGTGGTTTATTTGATCGGCCAAGGGCTGTTTTAACCACGCAGTTTGGAGCGTAGGGACGAATTTCATCGGGGTTTTATGAAAGAGAGTTGGTTGATATCTTCATACGATGCTGTGAAATCGTGTTAAATCCTCATTTATATAGTTGTAAAGGTTTGGGGTAGTTTTTGATGAAATAATGCTAGTTATCTGGATTTCCAGCTATGTTTAATGGGTTTTCAATAAAGATTCATTCCGGGCAACAATTAAAGGTCAACAGAAAAAATTTAATGGTGCTGATTTCAAAGTCAAATGAATTTTTGCAGTTGCAGTTTAGGCGCAATTCTTTCAGTTTAATTTGAATGTAGAAAAGTACCTGACTCTGAAACATTGTGGTTCTAAATCAAATACCACAATTTATTTATGACTGAATCTATGCCATAAATTGAAAATAACCCCTCAATATTCTCAAATTTCCTTTTCTTTTTTATTTGAATTCAATTCACCCTTTGAGTCCCTAAAAAGAGAATTTGATTTATGTTCTGATTGATTTTGGGTAATATCACTCACCCCTGTTAAGATTTTCGAGGAAAAGGCAGAATCTTCTTCACAACTGGAATTATCTGAGAATTTAGATCTAGTTACTAAGAGTTGCCTAGGATAAAAGTCCTGACAAGGTCATGGCAGTTGTAGGTGTTCTTCTTGTCGACACTATGAATAATGTATCACATCAACTACTTGTTTCTAATTTGATAATATATTTACATTAATACAAGAAGAATTGAGAATTCAATCCCCTTATATGCGGCGAAAGACTAATAATTGATGGAATTAAATATTAAGATATTCATGATCTTTGGTTAACTGAAGAATTTAACTTCTGAATTGTTAATCTTGTTATGCAGCACCATTTACAAGAACGATTTTTGAAACGAAAAATTTTTTGTAATCAAATTCAACCTCTAACCATAACTTTGTTTCTTTATAATGAATAGCCTTAGCTAATGGTGGTATTGAAATTGTTTCTGTAAGTTAATCGAGAGTTAAATCTGAACTTCCCTGTTAGGATTTTAATACATAGATAGATAGATAGATAGATAGATAGATATGAGTTTATTCAACATAATATATTATACATATGTAATATGCAGTAAACTCTGAGAAAAAACTGTGAGCTATTATTATATAACTGTTAACAGTTGTGAAAAATAAATTTGATTCTAACGGCAGCTGAATTGTCATCAACATCAAAATTTGCCGATTTTTAAATTAAATCAATCCTCCTTTTTTTTTTCTTTGTCACATTTGGTTTTATCTCACTCCTTTCAGATATCCTGTCTCAATCGGGTCTCTCTTTGTCGCAGTTTGGGGTTTAGTCTTGTATAGTTCGGGAATTTTTGTCATCATCCACTATTTGCTCCTCAACTCTTTCATGATGAGTTAATTATTTTGTGTGCCCACACGATTTATCTTCTGTAATCAACCAGTTTTTTAATTCTCTCTTAAATTTTTTTATATTATTTATTTCTTTTATTCTGTTGGGTACACTTGGGTAGAGTCTTTGGGCCAGATATGTGCAGCTTCGCTGTCCTATTATTTTTTGGGCCTTCGGTGTTCTATAGTTGTCTTTCTTTGTCCGTGTTGCAGAGGTATATATATATTCGTATATGTAATTATTTTTCTTTTTCAGGAATTTATTCGAGGATATTTGAAACCAATAAATAAAGTTTGGATGCACGAAGTAGGCTTAGAACGACCATATTTCTAGTAAATTATGTTTAGAAACAAAAACTTATCAAATGAACGTAGGAGAAGAAGTAATGTTGTGTATGAGTACAAACTCACTAATATTAAGCTTTTTGCTGAAGGAAAAGTGTGTTGCTCTTCAATAGATATCGATAAAATTCTATCTTCAATTATCCTGATCACCCAATTCCTCCAATCAGCTTGACTGTTGATCTACATCCTCTATCTAGTTTGATCAATAAGAATATTTTATAAAAACATATTTCGCTCGATCGGCATTCAATCAGCGTTGATCTACGATCATGGGATGCTGATTGCTTGGTCGGACGGTTAAATCGTTGATCGAAAATCATATTGGGAAATGGAGCATAGAATTCCGTAGTTGATTGTCAATGAAAGCTTTATGAAACCCACCTTAATGCTTCATCAGTGAATAGAAAATGTTTTAGTTTTGATATTCCCAATGACTCAATTTGTACCATTCGCAAAGATGAGGGATGGACTACTCTGATCCAAAGAATATAAAAAAAACCTATCGTCATCACCATTAAAGAAACACAAGCCAGTACTCACTCCATATCCACGTTAGTATTAAAAAAACCCTTTCTAGATGATTTCCCGCCTCCATCGCATGATGGCCTTCCTCGTATCCCAATTCCAAACAGGACCTCCGAAATGATAGCAATTTTTTACAGAACCAACTCCGGTCCCACTTTCGATATAAAGAGCGTGCAAGTGCCATGAAATCGTATATATAAACTGAACTCCGTGGGGAATTCTTTTTGCCGAATGCCTTCACTGACAAATAGCAATGTCTGAGGTATTGATTGCATAGGTACGAGGCGAGCAACCCCCTCGTGGGCTCTCGGGCTAATATTTGCCATGCTTTGCGAAATCTGAAGGAAGCGTCGAAACTTGTCACCTAGGAAATTCCCGATAGGAAACACGTAGTCTCACATAGCACGACTTGGGAAAAAATCAGAGAAGGCAGAGATAGCTGAGAGTGTTTGCGATCTTGTAGATTCATGCTTCGGTCGGTTGGAAAAAAGGTTATTCACTTTGTTGATGACGTGAAATTCATCGTCTTGTTTACACAATGCTTAATTATTGAAGTCGACAGAATACCGCTCCCTAAATTTGGAGAGGGTCACAAGAAAAAGAAAGTTTGCAGAATTTCATTTGAATAATATAAGGTAGTGAAGCAAAAATCAAAATGAAAACATGTTTATCAATCAACTGATTTAGGAACAATAAACTACCTACTTAAGCTCACTAATTTATCAAATTTTCCAAAATTGTAAAGTTAACTTTCACCAGATGCTGATCACTCATTCTGGCATCTCACTAGAAAATCGTTGAATCACTCAAGTAAAAATAGAAATAAAAACATGTTTATCAATCAACTATTTATTGTTCAATACTAATCATAATCTTCATATTCTTAATTATCCACTGAAATCAACTTTCATCACATGAATTGACTAGTTTTGGTACAATAAATCACATCAGCTCAATAATTTATCAAAATTACCACAATTGTTAAGTTATCTTTCAGCAGATGCTGATCTCTCATTAACTCTTAAACAAAAATAAAAACATATATATCAATCAACTATGTATTGTTAAATACTAATCATGAACTTCACATCCTTAATTATCCACTGAGATCAACTTTTATCACATAAGTTAACTAATTTTGGAACAATAAATCACATAAGATCACTAATTTGTCAAAATAACCAAAATTGTGAGGTTAACTTTCACCAAATGTTGATCCCCCATTTTGTCATCACACTAGAAGTTCGTTGGAATACTTAAGCAAAAACAACAATAAAAACATGTTTATCAATCAACTATGTATTGTTAAATACTAATCATGATCTTCACTTCCTTAATTATCCACTGAGATCAACTTTTATCACATAAGTTAACTAATTTTGGGATAATAAATCACAGAAGATCACTAATTTCTCAAAATTACCAAAATTGTTAAGTTAACTTTCAGCAGATGTTGATCTCTCATTCTGGCATCACACTAGAAGTTCGTCGGATCACTTAACCAAAAACAAATATAAAAACATGTTTATCAATCAACTATTCATTGTTCAATAGTAATCATGAACTTCACATCTTTAATTATCCACTGAGATCAACTTTTACCTCAAAGTTAAATTATTTCGGAACAATAAATCACATAAAATCATTAATTTGTCAAAATTACCAAAAATGTTAAGTTAACTTTCATCAGATGTTGATCTCTCATTCTGGCATCACACTAGAAGTTCGTTGGATCACTTAACCAAAAACAAATATAAAAACATGTTTATCAATCAACTATTCATTGTTCAATAGTAATCATGAACTTCACATCTTTAATTATCCACTGAGATCAACTTTTATCATAAAGATTTCGGAACAATAAATCACATAAAATCATTAATTTGTCAAAATTACCAAAACTGTTAAGTTAACTTTCACCAAATGTTGATCTCTCATTCTGGCATCAAACTAGAAGTTCGTTGGATCACTTAAGCAAGAACAACAATAAAAACATGTTTATCAATCAACTATTTATTGTTCAGTAGTAATCATGAACTTCACATCTTTAATTATCCACTGAGATCAACTTTTATCATAAAGTTAACTAATTTTGGAACAATAAATCACATAAGATCATTAATTTGTCAACATTACAAAAATTGTGAGGTTAACTTTCAGCAAATGTTGATCTCTCATTCTGGCATCACACTAGAAGTTCGCTGGATCACTTAAGCAAAAACAACAATAAAAAAATGTTTATCAATCAACTATTCATTGTTAAATACTTAACATCAACTTCACATCCCTAATTATCCAATGATATCAATTTTTAACACATAAGTTAACTAATTTTGGAACAATAAATCACATAAGATCATTAATTTGTCAAAATTACCAAAATTGTGAGATTAACTTTCACCAAATGTTGATCTCTCATTCTGGCATCACACTAGAAGTTCGTTGGATGACTTAAGCAAAAACAACAATAAAAACATGTTTATCAATCAATTATTTATTGTTAAATACTAAACATGAACTTCACATCCCTAATTATCCAATGAGATCAATTTTTATCACATAAGTTAACTAATTTTGGAACAATAAATCACATAAGATCACTAATTTGTCAAAATTACCAAAATTGTGAGGTTAACTTTCACCAGATTTTGATCTCTCATTCTGGCATCACACTAGAAGTTCGTTGGATCACTTAAGCAAGAACAACAATAAAAACATGTTTATCAATCAACTATTTATTGTTCAATACTAATGATGAACTTCACATTCTTAATTATTCACTGAGATCAACTTTTATCACATAAGTTAACTAAATTTGGTACAATAAACCCCATAAGCTAAACTAATTTGTCAAAAATAATAATATTGTTAAGTTAATTTTCACCAGATGCTGATCTCCCATTCTGGCACCTTACTAGAAATTCGGTGGAATTAATTATCCACTGAGATCAACTTTTATCATAAAGATTTTGGGACAATAAATCACATAAAATCATTAATTTGTCAAAATTACCAAAACTGTTAAGTTAACTTTCACCAGATGTTGATCTCTCATTCTGGCATCACACTAGAAGTTCGTTGGATCACTTAACCAAAAACAAATATAAAAACATGTTTATCAATCAACTATTCATTGTTCAATAGTAATCATGAACTTCACATCTTTAATTATCCACTGAGATCAACTTTTATCATAAAGATTTCGGAACAATAAATCACATAAAATCATTAATTTGTCAAAATTACCAAAACTGTTAAGTTAACTTTCACCAGATGTTGATCTCTCATTCTGGCATCACACTAGAAGTTCGTTGGATCACTTAAGCAAGAACAACAATAAAAACATGTTTATCAATCAACTATTTATTGTTCAGTAGTAATCATGAACTTCACATCTTTAATTATCCACTGAGATCAACTTTTATCATAAAGTTGTAACGAAGTAGTTTTGTTTGCGTGGCAGAAACCCGTTGACCTTGATCGACTCCAGCGAGATCACGCTGAGCGGTGGGGACACCGACCGATCATTCCCACCTCCATCTGCAGTGCGCACGACGTAGGTTGGTGGAGGGGACCGAGAATGGTATTTATAGGCGAGTCGAGCACTGGAACGGCAGTTCCTCGCACGGCGCGGAACTCAAAGTAAGGGGAAAGCCTCTACCGTTTAGTGGGGAGGGTCCAGCCAGTGTTGTTAGTGCTGGTAGTGAGTTCAGTGGTAGGCAGACATACCAAGGTA
Organism: Micraspis discolor; assembly: GCA_030674115.1. Classification (NCBI taxonomy): domain Eukaryota; kingdom Metazoa; phylum Arthropoda; class Insecta; order Coleoptera; family Coccinellidae; genus Micraspis; species Micraspis discolor. Next base: position 3,056,825 of record JARTUT010000004.1, read on the forward strand.
GGAAAGGGGTATAGAGAGGGAACCGGAGGACCACTTGTGGAGGACGGGATTCCAGGAGGTGAGTGTGAGGTTCGATCGTTGAGACCGAACGACGGCTGCAGGAGGGCGTTTAGGGCATCACGTCCTTTACGAGTCCTTTAGCCGGTATTGCGGATCCGACATCTGGGTGCCGAGATGAGGAAACTCAATCGTCCCTAGATTGTGGGCCGTTTTACCTCGGCGGACTCCTGCTGTCCATCTCTCGGAGCTGACGTTGATGTACGAGATGAGGAAACTCAATCGTGCTTAGACCGAAGTTTTCCGTGACGTGGGCTGCTGCGCGGTGAGGGTCGTGTTGTGGCCGCCCCCCCCCCCTGTTGTCGTTTGTCGAACCGACCCCTGGAAGGCACGGGTTGGTCAAGGGTGTCGGCTGGGTCCTTTAGCCGGTATTGCGGATCCGACATTTGGGTGCCGAGATGAGGAAACTCAATCGTCCCTAGGTTGCGGGCCGTTTTACCTCGGCGGACTCCTGCTGTCCATCTCTCGGGGCTGACGTTGATGAGGAAACTCAATCGTGCTTAGACCGAAGCTTTCCGTGACGTGGGCTGTTGCGCGGCAGGCACTGGGTTGGCCCGATCTTTGAGGGTGCGGGATTCGTCACGGGTGTCGGCTGGGTCCTTTAGCCGGTATTGCGTATCCGACATCTGGGTGCCGAGATGAGGAAACTCAATCGTCCCTAGGTTGTGGGCCGTTTTACCTTGGCGGACTCCTGCTGTCCATCTCGCGGAGCTGACGTTGATGTACGAGATGAGGAAACTCAATCGTGCTTAGACCGAAGTTTTCCGTGGCGTGGGCTGCTGTGCGGCAGGCACTTGGTTCGACCTCGGCCCTGTCGTCATCGCGGGTGGACGCGCGGTGGTTTGCGCATGCGCACACTATACCGCCGGTCATTCCGATTTGGGCTGGGCCTTGGCAGTTCTAATCGAGGGGTTCTGTTGCGCACGGACACTAGTTGCGCCGTGCGGAACCGTGCCCTACAGCCCCCCCCCGCTTGGATGGTCCAGGTTGGCCTGAGTGAGGCTTTGGTTTCCCCCCCCCCTCTCGCTTTAACCCCGAGACATTATCATTTCTTATCACACGGCCTTAGTCATTTTTATGCCTAAGTCATTTTGCTTACCTAATTCTTTCTGATGCCTAATACATCAAGTTAACTAATTTTGGAACAATAAATCACATAAGATCATTAATTTGTCAAAATTACCAAAATTGTGAGATTAACTTTCACCAAATGTTGATCTCTCATTCTGGCATCACACTAGAAGTTCGTTGGATGACTTAAAGCAAAAACAACAATAAAAACATGTTTATCAATCAACTATTTATTGTTAAATACTAAACATGAACTTCACATCCCTAATTATCCAATGAGATCAATTTTTATCACATAAGTTAACTAATTTTGGAACAATAAATCACATAAGATCACTAATTTGTCAAAATTACCAAAATTGTGAGGTTAACTTTCACCAGATTTTGATCTCTCATTCTGGCATCACACTAGAAGTTCGTTGGATCACTTAAGCAAGAACAACAATAAAAACATGTTTATCAATCAACTATTTATTGTTCAATACTAATGATGAACTTCACATTCTTAATTATTCACTGAGATCAACTTTTATCACATAAGTTAACTAAATTTGGTACAATAAACCCTATAAGCTAACTAATTTGTCAAAAATAATAATATTGTTAAGTTAATTTTCACCAGATGCTGATCTCCCATTCTGGCACCTTACTAGAAATTCGGTGGAATCAGATAACACCAAGTAAAAATCATTTCCTAAATATTTAACATTATGAAGATTAAAATCATTCACTTTATGTCTGGATTTCCGGATTAAGAAGTTTGCAGTCGAGTTTGCAACCCAACTAATATGTCGAATGCAGGGCAACTTCGTGTAGAAGTTTATTTAAATTCTATCCCTCCCAGTCCAACGTTTCACACTCACTAAAACATAATGTTAATTCGTAGTTGCCTCGAGCAGTCTGCAGCAATTTTCTTTACTGTGTTTGCTCTTCCCGTGCAGCTTTTAACTTGGATTAATGAAGATATCGTCTTTCCTACGTACCAACCTCGGCAGAACAGCGCATTGTGGAAGTTTCCTCAGAATTTGATACGCTTTACCATTTCGTTCTTTTGTTGGCAACCTCCATTTAAGTCAGACATATCATTATGACAGTCCATATAAAGCTGATTTATGTATACGGTTTCTGGTAATTCCGAAGTATTCCTGTGGGATATATAGAACGATATGGGAATGTTTTGCTTTGTTTGCGATGGGGGAATTTAATGATATCCTGAATTCTCAGCACCAACTATTCAAGAAGTATGTACCATATAGGTTATCGCATTGGCGATATCGAATGGAATTCTTCATTCAATAAATCGTTGAAAATTCAGCTAACTTCCAGAATTGAATCTGGAATATGGGACAACAATTAAAGGGTTACAGACTGAGCATCAATGTTTTTCGATGAGACAAAACTTGTGATGTATTAAGCTTTCATTTCCGATGAATTCTTAGGATTTTCAGACCTAAAATTCCCTAAATCTTCAGAAAATCAATTAAATTACGCATCCATCACTAATAAAGACCTCTTTCTTTAAATTTTATACACGAGTCTTGAAAAACATCATATACAGGCCCGCCGTAAGCGGGCGTGCAAGGCGTGCCCGGCACAAGGGCGGCACGTCCAGGGGGGCGGCGAGAAGAGTGAAATTTTTTTAGATAAATATTTGAGTGTGTATCAATATGATTTTTCAATGTTATAAATAGAAATAACAATAATATATAAGGTTGTTCTGAAAGTAATTTCGTGTTTTCCCGTCAAAGGACTTAATTACGTTTTTTCGAAACCTACTTCACACTTAAGCCGCATAACCAATATATGTCTTGACAGCTGAGATTGCGGGGCTTGTGTGTGAAAAAGTACTATTAACTCTACACAGTAGTTTTTGGTTGGTGCCCTTTTAAATACGGAGAGCAATAAGCAGCATTTTCGTCATATTTAACTTTTTTACTTCAGAAAAGGTAAAAATGGTGTCCAAGTGAGAAAAAAATTGACGGATGTGTATGGAGAAGGCGTGTTAACAGTACGCCAGTGCCAGAACTGGTTTGCAAAATTTCGATCCGGCAATTTTGATGTCGAAGATGCACCACGGTCTGGAAGGCTGGTCGAAGCTGACAAAGATGCGATAAAGGCATTAGTTGATGCAAATATACGGCGAATAACCACACGAGAGATCGGTGAGAGATTAAATTTCTCGAATTCGACTGCTTATGGCCATTTGAAAGGCATGGGCTTAACCTCGAAGCTCGATGTGTGGATACCCCATGCCTTACGGGGCGTAATTTGTGTAGTCGCGTTGACGAGTGTGATTCGCTCCTCAAACGTCAAGAAAATGATCCATTTTTGAAGCGGATTATTACTAGGCACAAAAAATGGATTGTATACAACAATGTTAAACGCAAGAGGTAATGGAGCAGAAAAGATGAACCGGCTCAAAGCGTGTCATAAGCCAACATTCACCTAAAAAGGTGATGCTCTCCGTTTGGTGGGATGTAAAAGGAATCGTTTTTTTTTGAGCTTTTGCCGGACAATACAACGATTAATTCAGAAGTCTATTGTCATCAGCTTGACAAATTGAATGATTCACTTAAAGACAAGATGCCCGAATTAATCAACAGGAAGGGTGTAGGGTTCCACCAGGATAATGCGAGACCTCACACAAGTTTTGTCACTCGCCAAAAACTTTTACTGCTTGAATGGGACGTACTGCAACATCCACCATGTTCTCCAGATCTGGCGCCTTCCCACTACTATTTGTTTCGATCCCTGCAAAACTTTTTGGATGGCAAAACCTTTACCTCAAATGAAGATGTCAAAAACTACCTGAACCAGTTTTTTGTCAGCAAGGACCAAAACTTTTATGAGAGGGGAATTATGTTACTGCCAGATGGCAAAAGGTGTTGGACCAGAATGGCCAATATATAATTTAATAAAATATTTATTTATTATGCGAAAAATGTCTTTTATGTTCCCCAAAAAAAAACGAAATGACTATCCGAACAACCTAATAATATATATATAACAATAATTCAATAGGTTTTTTATTTTTTTCCCACCATAATGAGGGAGCCCTTTCTAGAGAACACTCAGCATATTTAGCGCAGGGGAGTATTTACGGAGAGAGGGGTTAGTACTGGGGGTAATTAACCCCCCCAGTAAAGAGTTTTTCACACTAAATCTTCGAATGGAAACGATCTAAACTTCCCCCCTTTCCCCGCTGTTCACTCAAGACTAGTTCAGGTCCCTCGTTAAATCTTGCCACTAATCAACCACCCCCCCCCCCTCGAATTTCTCTCTGGATACGGATACGCCCTTGATGTAGCGCCCTATTGGGGGCGGCATAACAGTATTTGCAGATAGCTAGCGGCGGGCATGCTTAGTATAGTCGTCATTTCTTTAGGATTAGTTGAGATATCAGGAATTACATATACACGATGTATGATTGATTTCATTTGAGAAAGACTTTGATATTTTGTTATCTAATTAACGAGTATTATTGTTAAATGATCACATAAATAATTATCTCCACTCAGTTGTTAATGGGTACATCTACTATATCAACGAACGATTATTTTATAATTGTATAGTTTGTAATCTTTGTTATTGCTTAAGATGCTTTTGTAGATATTTACTCATATTGTGGTTCATTCAGCATTTAGCTGGCGTTTCACAATCAAATGTTATCGAATAGATTTAAAGAAATTTCGACTTTGGTGTAAATCAATCACTAGTTGAGGACGTTTCTTCTGTTGATCAAATCTCTAAATTATATCTTCACTGTCAATGCAGATGGTCAAATAAATATGAAGTCAAATGTTTTTATTTCAGTTTCCGTTGTATTATTTGTTTATTTATGTAACATTAGTTATTTCAGAAATGCATTTTTTCTCGAAGAATGAATGTGCAGTTAGATATTTCGTTATGATTTTTTTTCCAGAATCAATAATTTTCAAATAATTGGGGGGTGTGATTAATTTAAAATAATAATTTAAATAATAACAACACGAAAAATAGAAAACGAAAGTTTATTGACATCAGTAATCCATCGAATTTACAAAGATATGTTTCGAATAGGTCGAATGTGAAATGTATGTGTTACATTTATTGTATTAATCTACAACAATGGTATCACAAATGTTGCCTAGTACTTCATATCAACATACAATATCGAAAAAAAAATAACATTTATGTTACATACAAATATTTACAATTTATTACAAGATTCATTTACGAGTATGAGATAGTGGAGGTGAATGGTTATTTAGCATGAAAATTTTCTATTCGAATCTATTGAAGCCGTCAAGGATGAACAAATTGCAGATACATCTCTCATCACGAGTGATAAGACATGATGCCACTCTATAAAAAATATGTTGTATAATACTTGCTGTAAAAAATTTACTGAAAGAAGTTTATAACACTGGGTATTGTGTCGAAGTTTATTCACCAGATTCTCATCAATTATTTCCTTGGTTACAGATGTATCTAATAATTGTATTTACAATATTTTCAATTAATTTACAATCACCAGGATCAAAAAAAAAGTTTACGGAATCTTACTCTCTTTCAGTAATATCAACAGCTTATCCACTTCAGTTGTGAACACAATTCAGAAAAAAAAAATAACATGTATGATGATTCTTCAATAATGAAGATTGAAAATCAATTCATTTCTTTCTGTCCGATCTCCTCGACTCTTTTATTGACCTGGTGCATATTTGGAATAAGTAATGCAGATAATTCAGATTTACAGATAGTTTTTAACAATTCTTTCTTCAATTGAAGGACATTTTACGTGCATTTCATCAAAATTTTACAAAAAACTTCGATCTTCTTTGATTTTAGGACTTGTTATACCAACACACTTTCGTACTGGTTGGAATTTTCTTGATTTATGAAATTGTAATTTTTAACTGAAAATAAGTACTTACTTACTTTGAATTGCGAATATTTCAGAAAGTGAATACCTCAATTTTCCTATCTGCAAACAGTCTCTCTGTTGTTAGTTGATGCAATTTTACTTATTATATCATATAAGTGCTGTTATTCATATATTATCACCACATTGTTTCCTTTTTAGCTTAATTGCCAGCTTATCTCTGCATTTGTTTTTCTTTCAATGCTCAACGAGACCCACTTTCCAATGAAAAATTCTAAATCTCATTATGAGTGAATATCAGAGTCTTTATTGGCTGTTGTAGACGTACTCGTTGGTTGGTTGGATTGAAATTGATCCAATTAGACCATTCAAGATTCTTCAGGTCTCATTGTCATTGGTTAGCAATGAAATATAATAGAATAATATAACATCAACATTTCAAACAGAATATTACATATATTCATATGATTTTTTAGAGAAAATTTTTTCACCTAAGATAGCTAGAGAAAGAGCTTTTGATCGAATGGGTATAAGAGTCATAGAATCTGAGAAAAATCGAGTTTTTTTATATCAAATCACTATTAGTGTTATTTTATATACAAGTAGATCCGTTCATATAGTGATAGACCATTCGAAAATTTTGTAGTAGTGGCAGTATATTATTAAATTTAATGCAAACTTGAGAAGAAATAATAATTATAATGGATCTATGTTTATGAATAACACAATATAAAGTATAGAGTAATTCAGATAATAATGCATTTTTTTCCAGCTGATTTATCTCGCGATTCGAAAAATTTTCATTGATGGTTGTTGATCTTTTGTGAACTGTACTTGTTGAAATTTTATGTAGAATTTTCATTCGATGATTTAGATTTGTATTTTGGCTTTCAGATTTTTTCAGTAAGGGGACGCAGAGCTCTCTCACAATATCTTATCGAAGTTATCTGCCTACACCTTTTTATTCAAACTTTATATATAATTGCAAAGATTTTTCATCTATATTCAGAAGATAATCACAGTTCGAACGTTTTATTCTAATGTTTTTTGACAAAATCAAAGATAAATTCTTGAGATCAGAAGAACCACGTTTTCCCATCTTTTTCTATTTTATATTTCTTTAAATTCGATAAGATTTAGATGAAAACATGAAAGTTAAAAAGGAACTAGAAATGTCACTTTCCCATCTTGTGAATGTTGATACTATATTAAAATTGCTGGAAAGGTTTAAATAAGATAATAAGATAAACCAAGTTGTAATTAAAGTATTTCTGATTTTTTTCGACATGTTCGCTTTAACTTCATTCGATAATGAGCAACTGAAAAATTGCATATATCGTTGACAAAATCTGAAAAGACGCATTCTCAGACATTAAATCATTTTATATTGATAGGTTTTACGTTTTACGGGATAACCGCAGAGTATAGATTTTTTTCCATGCTGCCAGTGTGTAATTAAACATTATCTATTACTGAATTTTAAAAGAAGTTGTAGAATGGGCTTCTTCTTTAAAAAAGAGACGAAAAAGCGAGTTATTGAATGGGTATATTATAATGAAACTGTAATCAACAATAAGAATTAGATGATATTTATTTATCTCAACATAACCTTCAATTTGTTTGCGCAGACTAGTGTTGGGTACCTCTTACAAGAGGCGGCTCATTTGTCCCGTACACGACGAGGAAATGTAAGAGCGGCTCATTTTTATACAATGTACCACCTCACTTCAAATGTCCCACTTCTCCTCGATGAAGACTAGGAAGCGATGGAGTCACGCGACAAATTTAAAAAGCGAGAGGTGATAAGTCCGGGTCCTGGTCACCGGTACAAAAACGACAGAGACAGAGGTAAATGAGAACTGATGGGCTGAACTGATTCATAGTAGACAGTACACAGATGCCGTAAATTATGGAATTACGGAGGGTTTATGGCGCGGCGGCGTCTTTGTCACTTTGGCACCTCTGACCAAATATGATGAGTTTCTTTGAACAGAAAAACAATTTTATTTTCGATGCTTATATTAAAATATTGATTCTTCAGAGAAGGAACAAAACGCTAAGCTCTCGTTTACTACCTGCTATTTTTGTACCAGTATCTCATGACATCATAGTGTTAATTTTTCCGATTTAAAAATATTAATTATCATTAGGAATTCTGTTCGTCATAGATAAAGAAAAATTAAAAGACATGAAAAGTCGATTCGACGAAAAATTGAACGAGTTGTTATTATTATCAAAGGGTTATTCAGTTTCTTATCAACCAAATTAACACAAATGATACAATACAAAGATGAAATTTTCGGAATAGTAATACTCAATAAATAACCGTAATAAATGTTAAAATTGCGAATTGCGATGAGCCATAAATAAGCGATATATTTTTTAGGCATAATCAAGTCTCACAAAAAGAATTCAGCCCGAAATCACTAGTAATTGGATACATTTTTATAAAAACAGTTTGTTCTAAAACGAACAGGAAAACTGTGTATGATGTGAGAAGAAACTAATTTTTTTTAATTACATTACTCACTCACTCACCGTCCTGAAGTTTCAAAATCCATTCTAAATTTTGCCTCTTTTATTACTCCAGTTCTGTGGACAGTTAACGTTACCCCCTTTTGCATCGACATGTTTGAAGTGAGACAGACCATCAACGTTCCTAGTTCTTACCTACCTCGCCCTCGTTACGTTACACCGCCTCAATAACCCGTCGTCTATACTAGTACAAATTTTGTCCCGACATCGTATCGCATCATGACCCCCTCGCCTCATTTGAATTGGTACAATCTACCGCTTCAGTACAAAAATGATGCACCTCTTACAAACTCAATTTTAAGACGTGTACTACCCAAAGATATAGAGTGGGGAGATTACGCTTTGACCACTGCGCATCCAAAATTGGTGGCTAAATTCTTATGTAAAATTTCGACCATTTTTATACTTTCGTAGTCAGCTGTTCTAGGTTGACATACTTGTCAGGTGAGTTAGAAATTGCTCGAATTTCACATTGTGCTGATAGATACTTCGATATTTTCAACATGTCTTGTATTGTTAAAACGTGTGAAAACTATAAAACAAAGAGGGTCGAGGGAATGTCATTTTATACGTAAGTTTTTATTGAAATTCTCCGACTAATCATACCACATGGCATTGTTTATTTGCTCAGTGGCGTATACTTTCCACAGTAATATGATTCTTTTTGGCGCTCTTGTTCACCTGAACAGAGTGCTTATCAATTTGCCCAAATGTCTGTGACTTTCGAATTTTTGGGCAAAAGTGGTATCAATCGTTTTGTTTGGACCTACTGATGAATAATCCGTGGTCAAAATCGATTCTGTCCGTCCGTCCGTCCGGCCGTCCGTTCCGTGAACACGATAACTCTCGAACGGATGAAGTTAGAGAGTTGAAACTTTCAGAATAGGTTTGAGGTATAAATATCTCGGCTAAGTTCGTTATTCGGTCAAATCGACCGAATAGGTTCGGAGTAACAAAAAAAAAATTTTTTTTTCAAATGACACTGTTCAAATAAAAATTTTTTATGGTGCAGTTTTATCAGACGTATACAAAAATACCACTCTCGACTTCGACAAGCTAATAGTTCTGGAGATATGATTTTTCAAAATTTAAATAATTGTTTTCATTTACTCAAGAGAAAATGAGAAATGTCATGAATTCCCCAGGGTTGTCATCGAAAGTTCATTGTCTCAGATCGATATTCGTTTGACGTATTCCGGAGTCCTCTATCAGTGTCAGTTGGCGTAATATTAATAAAAAAAATTTTCACAGAGAGAATTCGATGTCGATGACGTTGTCAAGATTCAGAAAAGCACTGACGTAAGTTTTTAGGAGAAGCAGCGGACAAAACATGGGGGAAATTATTACTAGTTATCTTTGAATTGAGATATAGGTTTGTTCATTAGGTAGGTTCATTAGGCGTTCATATTTGCATCACGTTGTCCCATTGTATGGAAAAAGACTATTGTTCACCTGATCAGACTGCTTATAGATTTATTATGGTTTGAATATTTACTCGCAGGTAGCTCAACAAGAGCGCCAAAGCAATCTGACCTCACGTCAGTGCTTTCTAAATTTTTAGTTTATAAAATCAGTTGATATGATGACAGTTTGGATTGATATTCTGATTATAGATTTTGAAGCTATAGATTTATCGAAGAAATTGATATGCTCTGTATATTTCATTTTCATTTTATACCAACTATCATCAGATACACTGTTTTCTACGCCAATGAACCGACAGTATAAAAATGGCGGACGAAAAATTAGCCAGTTCGGGCATCTCGAAGATCATTCTCCCCACTCTATATTTCTGGTACTACCTAACACTAGCGCAGACTCAGTTTGGGCAATGGTCTAATGCGTAACGCCAATTATGTTGGCTTTAAACTTTTATTACATAAACAGTATTGTACTTATATGTATATGCCTACACCGGGCCTGTTAACCTCGAAGAAATCCGTTGAACGAATGCATATATATATGGAGACCTTTTATGAGATCCAGAAATGTAACTGAGAACTGTAAGGTGTTCACAACACCGCCGTTTTTAGTGATATAATGAACTCATTATGATACTGAAATAAACAAATAGTTTAATTTACTGTAGGTTGCTATTTCTACTGAGAGTGGATTCTGTTCCAAGGATATATGAAGGTTTATATCAACATTTAAACGAATTTTGAAAACTGAAATGATGAAAAAGTGTTTCTTCTGACTTCAGAATTCGATTATTGAAATTTATGTAGTAGCCTTGTATAAGAGGTGAATCAATTATTGTACATGGCACTAGTAGCAAAGGGTTTCGGAGACGAACTCTTGGTGAGCAAATACTTGGTCAGATCGCTTTGAACCTTCCCAAAATCCAGGGTATTCTCGAAAGACTGATTCGAATTAGGCGAACATGCGTCATCTACCGATCCCGTCCTGTTCGATCTCTTGACGTCATCACTCGAGCTTGTCCTCGACACCGACTTCAAATAGTTCGTATCATGCCTTAAATTATCACAGGTCTCCTTCATCTTTGTTAATTGTTTCTGCAAATTACGATACTCCTCTAAAAATCGCTCCAACTGAGTCGCATGGTAATCGTAGCTGTTGGCGTTGGGTGTACCGGAAGTAGGCGAGAACACTTCCGTTCTTGTGGGTCTATTCTCCAAACCGGAAACGTTCAGCAAAGGGGTGGCTTTATATTCTTGCGAGGCGCTCGGCCTTTCAACCCTGCATAGGTTGAGGTAGCTGTTGGATATCTTTTCTCTGTTTCTATTGGAATTTACGGTGTATCTGTAAGATTCCCCGAATTTTCTAAGAGTGGATGATTCTTGACTGTCACAGCTTTCTCCCCCACTACTTACATATCTGCTGTCTGACAATAAGGGAGCATCGCTGTCAGTGCTCCTGTACCTTTTGGTTTTTCTAGGGAGTGTACAGAAAAGTTGTGAGATATCGCTGACACTACCTCCTTCACTATTAGCTCTCTTTTCAACCAGGCTCGCGTAGTTGAAGGAGTTGGTAGAACTGGTGCCCACAATATCGGGAAATCTTCTTCTTAGGGGATCTATCAGTACGTTTGGCTGTCTGTTTGATGGTGTTATACTGGATGTGGCGACGTTACCTTCCGGTGATCCTCTAGTGAGTTGTGTGAAGCAATTTGTCGCTGAAGATGGCGATATGTTTTTGGGTTTATTAAATGTACCAGACGTCGAAGTGGTGATCTGAGGTTGATCGTCTCTAGAAAGAAAAACAGACACTATAGATAACTTAATAGAGCAATCAGCGTAAATATGTACGAGGGTTGCCTTTTATATTTCGGGATTGGGCAACCCTAGTGTTTTAATTTGTCAACTGACAGCTCTATCGTAAAGCTTGACATTTTTGAGGTTATAAGTAATCAGAACGTTTTGACATACGAGCGCTATAGGGCTTTCCAACCTGCTGTCACGATCAGCTGTTTAATGGCCGCTGTAGGAAAAACAAAGCCTTTGTTTACAAGTAAATTGTTGTGTTATTTGTGAAAATTAGTGAAATACTTTATTGTTTTTTATACAAAATGCCTAATTTTTGTTGTATTGTTGGCTGTGGAAGTGTAGGAACCCGTGACAGTGTTAGATTTTTCCGAATTCCTGCTATTTTGAACTTTAAGCATAAGATTGAAATGAACAAACTGTCGGTTTTAAGACGAGATCGTTGGATACATGCTATACATCGAAGTGATCTGACACTCACAAAGCTCAAATACTCATTAGTATGCTCAAAGCATTTTATTTCAGGTAAAAACTTGATTGTTTGACTGTTTTATATGCACTGAAAGCTTAATTCATTTAAGGAGCTCCAGCAGATCTAATGGACATGTTAAACCCAGACTGGGTTCCCTCACTGAATTTGGGATATGAAAAACATGGTAGTACATGTTCAGAAGATGCTGAAAAAAACCTTAATCGTTTTAAACGAAGAAAGACCAGAGATATGTTAAAAGATGAGGTAAGGCATTGAATCATTGCATGAATTGAGTAGTGCTAAGGTAAGATAATATGGTTGAAATAAAAGTGTTACAATTGTATATTATAGTATATTACTATAATAATTATAATCATTTAATCTCTTGTTCAGACTACTTCTGTCCGTAGTCAAATTTTCAGAGGTAATTGGGCAGTGTTTATGTATTAATCAATTTGTATTGATAGTTTTTAAATGAATAGGTACATTGTGCTAGCAATAACCAACCTTCAACATCTTGTGAAGAAGATACTTTGAAAGCATTGCCTGATAAAGATTTGAATTCGAGAGCTGTTCAGACATATATCGATAGTGAAGAGATGATAGGATTGCAACTCTTGAGAAGTCGTCAGCATTATTTGAAAATAAGGTTCATTAAAACATCCTTCACGATGGAAAGTTTCAAAAGTGATGATACTCGTACAAAGTATTATACGGGACTGCCAACATTCTCAATGCGTAACCTTATTACAGAAGACTTGCAACCATTTATAAATTTTTTTATAAATAAAAACATTTCACTAAATTATGTAGTTTCTTTATGAGATATATCTTCATCAAAATATTCACAATTAATTAGCATTCAGGTCTTATATTGAAAAACAATGATAAAGAATTACTATTTACTATAAAAAAATATTTATTTTGCACTAATTCCAAGATGAATATAATTAGAATTTTTATAACAGTATTATTGAAGAAATTAAAACAATAAATAATGATCTGGGGTTGTATTCTCTAAATAATGTGCTGCAACATCAGGATACTCTTGCTGAAGTTTATGGAAATATTCACTCATATTAGTTTCACTCACTTTACGTATAACAACAGAAATTATATACGTTAGAAATTAAGAGTATTAAGCACTTCTATTTCAAACTTCAAATAATTCGCTTTATAAATAATCTATTCAACAATCTTCCACTATTCTTTAACAATCATTTCACCGAAAGAACAAACTTCGAAAGGAATATGCGATCGTTTTATCTTAAAACTTTCATTACAAAAATGATAAAACAACACAGCGTTCAATGCAAACAAACGTTTGTTTTTCCTACAGCGGCCATTTTGACACATTTGAGGTTAGAACGTTGGAAAGCCCTATTTGTGTTGTTTGCAGTAACTCGAAACAGAAACTAGAAATGAATTTCTATCAAGTAAGCACCCATACAATTAAATGAAACGGTGTTAACGGTCATTTCACTATATGTCACAATTTCAAGTTTGAGGAGACAAAAATTTTAGATATGGAGTGCCATTGGTTGAAGCGGAATAAAGGGGACATGATACAAATGCTAATTCAATGGACAATATCAATCTGAGAACTGACTGTTTGGCCTTGAGCACCTTCTACCATAACGTACAGAATTGATTTTCCCGAAACAGGATCTAGACTCTATTTTTATAATTTTGTTCAAAATCTCATTAATTTTTGTTTTTCATTTAATCATTTCAAGTCACATCAGTATTGTATTTTCAGATATTTTTGGGGGTGGGAATGACGCCGTTATTATATATTTTAAGTCTTCAAGTTAGCGGAACACCGGCTTATTTTATCATTTTGTCATAATGATCATAATAATATTGAATAATAAATTGATATTTTTGTCATAATATGACAAAGTTCACGAATTCAGAATACAAAGTATGTGGACGTTCCCCATTTCAGAGATATTCGTATACTTAAGTAAGAAAGCCATAGGTATCCATTGTAAACATACTATATGTGTCTCTTTATAGAGCCATGAAGAAGCGAGAATAAAGTTGCGAAACGTCGCCGGAAGAAATTAATCATCGTTATTTCTAAACATTGAAAAAGAGTTCATATACATTGAGGAATATGAAAGAATTGAATTATACAAAATTAATTCCATACGAACCTGATGTCATTAGCAGTCATCCTATTGGAAATCTGCAAATCCCGATTCTGCAAATTGTCCGGACAGTTCCATTTCCTTCCCCTTTCTTTCGAAGCTATGTCCAAGGTGGATGTTTCATCTTCATCTAGCTCTTGGTCAGTATCGGCTGCAGGAACAACACTGTAATCACCGTTTTTTCTGTTCACAACCGAAATTTCACCTCTTTGCACACCCCCGTTCTTATCACTGATCTTATGATTGAGTTCAATCTTTTCATAATTCTCTTCACTCGTACACTCTCGAGTTCTCCACTTCCTCTTTTTTCTCGAACACAAACACAAACTTAATGAACATATGGTTATGACCAACAGTACGCCGATGGAAATGCTAAGTAGTAAAACTTTCACACTCATTGTTTGATCTGGGGGCTTTCTAGACACAGCCAATGTCACACTTGCTTCAACACGTCCAGCTTTGTTCTCTGCCGAGCATACGTAAATGCCAGCATCTTGAAGATCTGCACTGAAAATGGTCAAGTCACTTGAATCGTTCTGGATTTGCATCACGTAAAGTTTTCTACCGTTCGAAAACGAAGGTCCAGTTATATTTGCAATTATTCTGTTTCTTAAGGTCCACCGGACGTTGGGTTCTGGTACTCCTGCTATTCTACAAGTTATTGTGACGTTCTTGCCTTCTACCCCGTGCATTATCGCATCACTTGGTACAATTTCTGGAACACAAGCAAATTCGTCTAATTCCAACTTATCCCAAGATTTTTCTTGAAGGCGCTTGGGAGTGTAACACAATGGAGGGATACCAAATGGTACGTTAGTTCTCATCATCCAATCTCTTAAAGGACGTAGACCACAAGAACAATTCCAAGGATTACCAGCCAATTCTAACCCATGCAGATTCTCTAATCGCATTAATGATGGGGCTTGGATACCTGTCAGTTTGTTACCGTCTAGTTTGAGCCACTCCAAAGATTTTTCTAAACCTAAAAATGCTCTGGGTTCAATAGTAGATATTTTGCAATCATTAAGTTCCAACCTGACCAATTGAGCCACACTAGAAAATGCCTCATTCATTAAAGATTGTATGGGGTTTCCACTCAATTTCAGTTCACGCAACTCAAAAATAGAATCAAAAGTATGAGAAGGGATAGTCTCCAGCATATTGAGGCTCAAATCTAGTTCCACTAGATTCTTGAGGTTTTTGAACACGTATCGTTGGAGCGTTTTCAAACGGCATTTAGGCAGAAAAATTTTCTGGAGATTTGAAAGGCCGGCTCTACTGAATTCCTCGTTTCTCAAAATGGGAAAGTTGTTGCCGGTAAGATCAATCACTTGTGTACCGGTTTCGAGATGTAGAGGAACGTGAGATAAGTTTGCGTTCAGGCAGATAACAGTTTCTTTGCCACTCTTCCATTTACATTCGCATAGTGAGGGGCAGTCAGCCATCAATTCGTGCCAGTAGAAGCCTATTATGACGAAGATAATAGGGAAGAGATGCATTTTGGGGTTGATTGAGGGTTCATCGTTGGGTACGCCTTCTTTTTGTGGCCATTTCCTCCGGCTCCATCTCATTCATGTGCCTGGAATAAATGGAATACATCAATACTAGCGATTACACGTTGATGATTAAAAAAGAAAAAATCTCTTAGTGTAGATATCTACACCTTCCATTTCGAAAGAAACCGAACATATAATAATAGTACCACTAGTGTTATAACGTTTTACCCGTAGATGGCGCAATGACACCTGGTATAAATTTTATGACATTTGGATTCATACAACAAAAGTTATTGTATTACAAGTGTTAGTGTGTTTTGTACATCGGTCGGATAATGAGTTTCAAACAAAGAGATTCACTTGATTGTTGTGTTTAACTTGGTGAAACGCATTAACTGCTACAAAATGCATATGCGTTGTCTATCCCGTACGCAAGTTTACGAGTGGTTCGGGTACAAAGGCGCTGGATGATGACGAAAGATCAGGCAGTCCCAGAAGCGGATTATCGAAAGAAAACAAATATTTTCATATTTATAAGGCCTAAGGAAACATGATAGCACAGTTTTCTTCATTTAAAGTGTAATTGAAGGATTTGATTGAAGATAAAATACATTTTGTTAACAGTTATAAATTATAACCACAGTATACCAACCAGTAGTCGCACTCCGTGGATTTTCTTACACGCGAGTCTGACTCGCGCATTTCGCAGGGATTCTAACCACATATTTTGGTCCTTGTTCATTGTTTTCATCAATAATAATTCTAAGATGTCTGGATTAATGTCATTATTATTATTTAAGACATCTCAAATAATTCCTTTGTATAATTAATTCGTTTAATATTTAGAATAATATGATATTTTTGAGATCTATTGAAAATTCGAAGAAGAAGTTGAAGAAAAAAATACAACCTAACCTTTAATTCAGTGGAATTTCTTTGAGACAAAATCTACCATGAACCAGCAAAGCTCATTTATTTAAATATTATTTTCATTCCAGTAAGTATTCTGTTTCAATTTTGTGTTATTTTCAAATTAATTCCAAAATGATTAACAATTGTAGCGTATACAACTGCAAAAACAATAAATTCAATAATCCCAAACTTTCTTTTTTCTCAATACCATTAGACACCGACAGGTGAGTGATACATATGTTATTGTAGAAAATGTTGTTTATTAAATGCTCCGTTATTTGAGTAGTGCTTCATTCAATTAGTCGAGATTATTTGAGATATCAGGAACCAATGGAATTTCAGGAGGTTTACGCCTGCTGTCGTAATTTCTTTACGATAAGTTGAGCTATCAGAAACCAATGGAATTTTAGCAGATTTACGCCTACTGCAGGATTAGTATATTCGTCGTTTCTTTACGATTAGTTCAGATATCAGGAACCAATGGAATTTCAGGAGGTTTACGCCTGCTGTCGTAATTTCTTTACGATAAGTTGAGCTATCAGAAACCAATGGAATTTTAGCAGATTTACGCCTACTGCAGGATTAGTATATTCGTCGTTTCTTTACGATTAGTTCAGATATCAGGAACCAATGGAATTTCAGGAGGTTTACGCCTACTGCATGCTTATGCAGATGAGTGAAATTTTTTTAGATAAATATTCGAGTGTGTATCTATGTGATTTTCATTTTTATACATAGAAATAACAATAATATAATATACATATAACAATAATTCATTGATTTTTTTCCCACCATAATGAGGGAACCCTGTCTAGAGAACACTCAGCATATTTAGCGCAGGGGAGTATTTACGGGGGGTGTACTGGGGGTAATTAACCTCCCCCCCAAGGAAAGAGTTTTTCACGCTAAATCTTCGAATGGAAACGATCTAAACCTTCCCCCCCCTTCCCTGCTTCTCACTAAAGATCAGTTCAGGTCTCTCGCTAAAACTTGCCACTAATTCTAGAATTCCATAATCAAATTCCTCTTTTCATAAATTGAATATAGTAAAAAATAGTATCAGTTCAAACTAAATCATCAGAGAATTCATTGAAAAAAATTGTTCGAAACAATTCAATATAAAAAGAAAGTTATTTTTCATGGACTCGAAGATTAATGTTTCAGTGAAATTTAAGTATTGAGGATTTTATATTAAACACATTCGATGCTTTCAACTACCAACTACTTAATTTTCCATATAATACCTACTCTTCAACTCAATCAGAGTTCAGAAAATTTTGATGAGTCATTTCACTTACATACCTAAGTTATCTATGATTTTTAACACATTTCAAAAAGTTTCAGAGGCTGTTCCTGAGTGAACTATTGAATAAATTTCATCACTAATTACTGTTTCTTTCTAAGTGATATTAAAACCACAATAAAACAATATATCTTTTATTGAGTGCGTTCTGTTAATGAGGAAATGTGATTACATTTACGGTTACATTATGAGCGGAATCATAATTTTTATATGAATATAGACTAAACAATGGTCCATACACTCTAAAGATCACTGTGAAAACTTATTACCAGCTTAAATCAAAATATTTAAGTTTCCAGATAACGCAAATAACCTTTTCTAATCAATTTTTAAATTCGCGGTCGATAAGATTAGATGCGCAGGGAGGAATGCGCAAGTTCTCTTTGGTGTAAGCGATTTCAGTTCAAAATCCACGGAGTGCGACTACTGCTTGGTCTCTACTGTGTTATAACCTCTAACATCAACTATTTTTCCTCATAATAAATAGCGTCAACTGATACCATCTATGTCTAATTCTGAGGCAACAGATGGCGTTCGGATCGAGTTCTTCGCTCAGTTTCTCTTCTTGTTTTTTTAATCTATGCCCAGAAGTAGAGTACTGAAGGTTGGTACTGTTCCAAGTCATAGTAGAAGACCATCTTCAATCACCGGAGAACTGTGTGCCTTTGCTGGCGACATTCACACGTGATCATTTTTCATCAATTAGCGCATATAAACAGAATCCTTCAGTTGCTTTGATTGGCTGAACATGGTCTTTCATATTGTATCCTACAAGGATGTAAAGTTTTCGTTGAAAAATTTGAAACTTCAGATTTTCATATTTTCTACACTTATTCGATGTTGCAATGTTGCCATATTTAGGGTGATATATGAGAAAAACATCATCAAAGTGAGAAACGGCTACTACTTAATGGATTCACGTAGCTGGAATCGATCCCAGTTTCTCCTCATCCAAGTATGCGGCCAACATTCCAAGCGGGATACCAGCTAGTTCCAGAATGCTAAATCGAACTGGTCTGGAAATTGTTGCAGCTTCATTCCGAGGTAAATAGCGTATAGTACGAATATTTCTGCAGACGAGATAACCCGGCAATCAGTGATGGTCGTTGGCGAGAGATGGAAAATGGGAATATTAAAATTTCAAGACGCCACCTGAAAACATTCGATTTAATCGACTGAAAGACGGGGAATGGCAGTCTGAAGCCCGGGTTCAAAACGAGAAATGTAAATAGGAGTTTTTGTTAATTAAACGCCGTCACAATGAGCGACAATGGAAGAATTAAGCAAGAGAAAGCGCCTGTGTTTTCAACAAGCTTCAAAGGTAGTAGAGGAGGCGAGGTTGCCGGTAATTGGGGTTTTCTGGAATTTAAAGAATTTAGATATGTGGATTCAGACGGATCTTGATGTGTTCAGTTGCTGGGAGCTCATATGGAATACCACACCCATATCGAAGTGACTACATAATAAGAAACTGATCACCTTTGAGACATCCCTGAATTCGACCTACGTCGAGAAGCTTTCAAAAATTATCAGGTTTAACTTTTGTTATTTTTGCCCTGATAGCATCTTGTGTCTTGAAGAATTGGAAATAAGTATGACATAACAACCGCCTTCAAGACATAAAATATCATCAGGGCTAATCCAACAACAAAAAATTGTATATATGATAAACACTAGCAGGCATAATTAACCGCCCACCTTTTATTTTCTTCAGTTTCCTGTCATCGTCAACCTTTGACCACATTTGATGGAGCTTATGTTGAAAGCACCTATTAAGGATAAATAAAGGAACAAAATATTTCAACACACTTGTTTATTAAAGAAGAAAATGCCAAAAATCGATATCAATGGAAATTTTACGAATTTAAACGGTTTTGTGTTTTTTAATTCAAATTTTAATAGTGGGTGTTACCACTTCGGGTCCTTACGAATTATTTCAGCCTCACATGCTCTGTAGATTTATACGACAACACGTGACTTCCAAATTCAACTACAACCAGTAGTCATCGGATGCGTAACATTGATCAAAGGACCACTGGTAAGTTGAGGGGATTGATTCGCTAAATTGTGCTATTTTGGACGAAAAAATATTAAAAGATAATTATTTCTGATGCAGTTGAGTAAGTTAATAAAAAGTAACGATAATTCCGAAGAACCATCGCTCAAATTGTGTAAGCTAGCCAGCTATTCCAGAGAAAAGCAACTGTGGACCGATTTCGAGGTGACTGCCTCTTATCAGCATAGTGTGGCACTGATGATCCTGAAGGAGACTACCAGTCTTAACAAAGAACCCGATGAACCTTCTAGACATATCTAGAAAAACGCCATCTACATCTTGAATACTATAACCTCCTTCAGGATCATCAGTGATTGCCTTTCATCAGCACAGTGTGACACTGATGATCCTGAAGGACGCTGCCGTCTTAACGAAGTACGGGTTGAACCTTCTAGTCATGCCCAGAAAAGCGTCGTCTACATCTTGAAGACTGCAGCCTCCTTCAGGATCATCAGTACCACATTGTGTTGATGAAAGGAAATCACTGATGATCCCGAAGGAGGTTACAGTCTGGAGATGGCGCTTTTCTAGATATGTCTAGAAGGTTCATCAGGTTCTTTGCTAAGACTGGCAGCCTCCTTCGGAATCATCAGTGCCATACTGTGCTGATGAGAGGCAGTCACCTCGAAATAGGTCCACAGTTGCACTTGAGGTCTTGATTTTCTGGGATATCATACGTTAATCGTGGCTTGCTCGCAACATTGGAACGATGGTTCTTGTCCTTTCTTTTTATTGACTTACTTTGCCATGCCGGCATAACGGCATTACAAATCCTTTTCTTTTAATATAGATTTGTTGATTACATAGTGTCCAGAAACAGAGATCAGAATTTTTAATTAAACGATTTTACGAGAGGTGAACTCAGCTCCATTAAAAAATTACGCTTTTAACGTTTTTTATTATTTCTAGGAAGAACTCCCATTTCCCAGGAAAGTATTTCTATCTGTCCATCTGGCAACATCGACTTCTCTTCGAATTGAAATTCCGTAGCGTTGAGTGAAATATGATTCTCTCCATTCGGCCACGGGCCATAAATCGTTTTCGAACGGCCTGCTTTGCTCTCAGGAATAGATTTTCCAAAGCGGCTTCAATGGACTAATGGAAAAATAATGGCAATAGAATGACAATGTCGGGCTCAAGTCTTGAAATGATATGTGCCCGAATGGCAAAAATCAAATTGTTGATAGTCACTTCAATATTTGCTAAGTGTAGTAGTGGACTTTCGATTTAAGTATCAATGATACTTTGTTATTCAAGAAAACACCGTTTTTCTTGATGAATTCAAAAAATTAACTAAAAGAATTAAATGGAATACGACACATGTGTGTCGACAATTGCGTAAACACCCTTGTCTCTTCAGGTATCCATATTATAAGAATTATGATTTTAAATAAATATTCGATCTCATTTCTTGATGCATTTTTTTCGTATAGGCACCAATTTATAATTCACGATATTTGAACATGAAACATGTAGAGAATGGTGAATGCAAATCTTTAAAAGGTGGACAATGAGGGTAGATTGCCTCTCTAGGGAGTTGAGATTAATGTTCGTCATTCTGCTTCTTACAGTGTGCTGAATACACAGTAATTATTTGTTCTATTTTCTACTTCGTTCACCCTCGATTTTCAACTGAATCTTGAATTAAGATTTCAATGTGAGAAGACAACCTTAGGGTATGTTCATTTAGAGGATCGTTGACACATCGTTAATCGTTTGCAGTTTTCTGAAAGGAATGATATTCTTAGAATTAACAGTAGTTGATCACGACTAATTAAGTCTTAACCTTGTGTTCCTTATTTCAAATGTTTTCTTGATTGATCCAGGTCATCAGGAGTTTCTTAAAGCTCAATGATACTTAACCTGGTAGCAGGTAAGAGGCAATAGTTTCACAGTATGAATAAAATGAGAAGAAAATACATGTCACTAAGTGAAGCGACAATAAAAATTGAGAATTCAAAATTTGATACCCTTCATCGCATTTTTAAGTACTGTGATCGCAATTGTCTCAATCCAACTTTTGATTTTTCAATATTTTAATATCAAATAACACTGATATCAATTGCTTATATGAATCAAAGTAATATCACTGTGAATTAAGTAAAATAAATCAAATTCAGAAGGGCTTTGATTCAAGACCTCATTATCAGTTAACTGTGCTACTCCATGTTAAAAAAATGTACCAAACTTCTCTTGGTAAATTTCTTTAAAAGATGGTCGATTTAATATAGATTTCAAAATTGAAAATAAAATTGGCCGAGTGATCAAATGTGTAAATAAAGAAATTGATGAAAAAACAGTGAGTTAATACTATTGAATCTTATTAAAATAACAATAAATGATTCAATGAAAGTCCTTACTACCAATAATACAATAAAAAACATACAAACATTCTAGACAGAACTAATTTAAAGCTGTCAGAGTGTGAAACGATGAGAATGAAAATTTATGAATCAATCAATTGTTCTTTTGCCTATCCCGATGCCTGGTGGATCTTGGCATGACATATAAACTCCCTGTTTATAGCTGCGACATAAAATTTATGGGGTAAATACATACCTATATCTCCCTCCATATCAGCAGTCTTTTCAGACTTGTCGATTGTTCCGCTTGACTGTAAATTCTAAATATTATCTTATGGAAGCCGTATTATTTTATAACTATCCTATCCTTCTTTACGCTCGATTCGAGTTATGTATTCAGTTTTATATTTGATATTTGAATATTGGAACTAAGAGTATAACTTCTAATTTGTCGATATATCTCTGTGATATTACTGGTTCCAGTAAAGAAAAGTATACATATATTGTAATATTGTAACAGTCCACACTTTTTTCAAAGGAATGATATTATTATTGAAATGGACTAACTACATCCCTAGAGACTGAAGGGCTTTAAATATAGAATTTAGCCCTTTTATCTGATTTTACATCAGGGTTAGGACACTACCTCATTTTATGAGGTAATAATACAGATTCGTGATAATTGAAATCGGTGAAAATAAGTTGAGAAACAAAGATAGTAAATACAATACAGCGTTAGACCCAGCTTACGGACTTCCTCTATTACGGCTCTGAAAGAATATACTCTTATGAATCCTATAATGTGATTTTATGTGAGCTTGAACATCAAGTATATGGAAGACATTGAATGCAAAAGGAAGGAAAGCGTAAAACTACGGTGGTAATGGACTCTCTTGGAAAAAAATCCAAAAATATGAACTATTGAAAGGGTAGTGGGAATAATAAAA
The DNA here is from genome assembly GCA_030674115.1 of Micraspis discolor. Taxonomy (NCBI): domain Eukaryota; kingdom Metazoa; phylum Arthropoda; class Insecta; order Coleoptera; family Coccinellidae; genus Micraspis; species Micraspis discolor. The sequence continues at coordinate 3,080,218 of JARTUT010000004.1, forward strand.
ACGGAATTAGATATTCTTGAATAATAATATTATATTTCTTTATTCGTCACAATCATACAAGTACAATAACACTATATAGACATTTTACAATTGCATATCGCCTACAGATAAACAAAGAAATTTGGTATCAACAAAAAACCCACAATCACAACAAATCTGAAAAAAACCATTAAAAGCAATCCTTGAGCATATAGAAAACTGTGTTTTCTATAATCAATAAAGATATCATTTATACTTCAATCGAAAAGTGTAGGACTATCGTCATTTTAAGATTATTTTTGATTTATTTACACTTTCAAGAATAGACTTGTTCAATTAAATAATTTGAAATATGGGAAGATTTCCATTTTAAGTCGATTTCAATCTTTTATAATAAGCTTAATTCTTTAGAAAATCATAGAATGCACTTGTAATTTTTGTGTCGATTTGGTGGTACGAGATAATACTATATGCTTATATTTGAGGTTTGTTTTTAGAATATCAACCTATTTCAAAGTGGCACGTGCAGTTGTTCCGTTGCGGCATGTCACACCGTAAGTTGTAACCAAGAATTGTTTAAATTACTGTAAATCGAATATTTTAACTCTACATTGAATTTATAACTTATTTTTATGTTCTCTCGGGAAGGTTTTGAACGAGACAAGACACATTAAATGGAAGAAAAATTCAGGATTTCACCGAATCTTATGTAAATGAAGAGAAATAAACAATTTTCATAATACTGGAATGCTGATAAGTGATTTAATACTTGATACGAGGCATGTTTTTTAAGTGAGTACCGTTTTGGAATTAAAAAAAGACGTGTAAAGATATCGCAATAATTTTATTTTTACATGAAAGCCTGTATCTTAATCTACTTTTCAACATAATTTCCCGCACTTGTCATAACGTGGCACCAGTTTTTGGATACCCTGCTCATAAAATTCTGCCGCCTGACTTGTTAACCACTGTGTGTACAACACCATTTTTTTATTGCAGAAATAGATTCCTTAGAAAATTTCAAGTTATTTTGATGTAACATTTTTCAGTTTTGGTTGGAAAATTCTCTCTGAGCGGGAAAATTCGAAAAAAATCGAAAATAGAGCTCCGCTGAAACAAGAATAACTTCGAGGTTTTTGGATGGAAAATTTTCATTTTTGGGATTTTTCAAGATGTAAGATTGATGTATCCACTTTAAAAATCTAAATCGCGATTCATGATACAGGGGGTGAAAAATCGCTTTCAAAGTTAGGGATGACAAAATCGTGAAAAATCAATTTTTTCAAATTAGAACCCCATTCATTTATTGCAGATATTGAATCTACGTTAAAAAATAATGTGAGTGTATGCATCACACCCTTGCCCTAAAGTGGGTATTTTCTGAGTTATTCACAAAAAACTGTTTTTCGTCTTGAATTTTCAGCTATTTCTTTTCCCTTCACGCCAAAAAGATGAAATTTTCAGGAACTGTTATTTGAACCATGCTGTAGATTTTTCACTCCTTCTTGAAACTGACTTCAAGTTACTATTAGGAGAAGCATGGCAAACTCTCGCAGTTATAACTAGAGAAGATGCTCAAAGTTTTGACCGTTAATTTCTAGATATTTACTTATACGTCTCAGGAAGAGATCTGCAAAAGTGTTTAAAAACCAAATTGAGTTTCAAAACTATGAATCTAAAAATCTAAACAAACCTGAACGCATTTCTGACTCGTTCTATGCAGTCCTCTTTATCAGTCAGGGGAGTTAAGTAGACAATATTTTTTATCCTACCCCAAACATAATAGTCTAAAGGAGTTAAATCGGGAGAACGTGGTGGCCAAAGATGCGGACCATTGTTCGCCAAACATCGATCTTCAAATAGCCTGTATAGGATATTTGACACATTGAGTGAATTGTGTGGAGGAGCGCCATCTTGTTGATACCATAAGTCATTATGGTCCTGTACTAGCGGCTCAATTATTTGAGTCAATATCTCAGAATATCTATTTCCTAAGGGAGAACATTCTTTAAATAATGCAAACATGTGTAGTGTTCTATCTTACCAGTTAAAGTCCCATCATAAATGTGAACATCGAGAATTGCATTATTTTTGATGGCGCAAAAAACATTGAAACTCCAGGTCTCTTGAAAGTTCCATTGTCTGAAGTGGTGGTTGTTCTCTTCATCTCAATAATGACTGTTATGCCTAGAAAATTCAAGACGAAAAACAGTTTTCTGTGAATAACTCAGAAAATATCCACTTTAGGGCAATCGCGATTTCGATTTTAAAAGTGGATACATCAATCTTACATCCTAAAAAATCCCAAAAATGAGAATTTTCCATCCAAAAACCTCGAAGTTATTCTTGTTTCTCGCTCAGAGAGAATTTTCCAACCAAAACTGAAAAATGTTACATCAAAATAACTTGAAATTTTTTAAGGAATTTATTTCTGCAATAAAAAAATGGTGTTGTAATTTGAAAAACGGAAGTTGACGTCATTTCCGGGAAAACCGAAGGAGCTCATGGCTAGAAAATATTTTAGATTTCATCAGCATCGTGAAATACTTATAAGTGCTGAATTTCATGAAAATACGTTCAGTAGTTTCCCGTATAAATATGGGTGAGGTTCCTCGTGAAGGAACCTATTTACCTATCAGCATTGATAGCTCCATTATCAACGACCACTAGGTCTGTGCGAGCAGTCAAAGATATTCCACCCCATACCATAATCGATACCGATACTCCTCCGAAACCAGTAGTATTCAGGAAGTTACACTGAGCATATCTCTCATGTGGACGTCTGTATACAAGGAAACGTCGATCACAATAGTAGAAGCAGAATCTAGACTCATCTGTGAATAGAACTCTTTTCCAATCAGCCTCTTCCCAATGGATATGCTCTCTCGCAAAATCCAAACGCGTTCTTTGATGGGCTGGGGTAACAGCTGGGCATCTTGCCGCGACATAAGGCCTTCAATCATATTCTCTGAGGCGAGAAACTCTCAACCTTCCTGCACTTCTTGTGTATGTCCACCCTTCTTCTCGCAAAACTACCGCCTGGGCACATTGCTCTTGAGTCAAATTGCGTGTTTCGCGTTGCATAGCGATCGAGTGTAGAAAATCAAATGAAAGAAAAACTATATTGATCACTAGAATTGATCGAGAACAACTGATGTCAAAATGGAGCCTATATATACAAAATCTGATAATCTCATCTTTTTTATTCCTGCTGGGAAAAAACATCTGTATTGAAGAAAAACGTTGAAAGTGGATAACATATGCATGTATAATTCTGATATGAATAATTATCATTGAGAACACCTTCAGTTGTAGAATGAATTTGAGATTTCCGTGCGTTAATTTTTTTGCGCAAAAATTCTCTCTTATTCATCAAAGAAAACAGTGTTTTCTAGAATAAATAAAAGTATCATTGATACTTCAATCGAGAAGTGTAAGACTATAATTATCATTTTTAGATTATTTATGATAAAAGTTAATAAGGATAATCCAAACTCTGAAAAAGTCTTTAGAACAACAGCGCAAAATCTACTGAGCCCACATCAGTGTTTTCTACATATTTCATGAAGTCCTTTCTAATCAGTTTCCATGAATTTATGACGCTTTTCATTTCATGAGTTCCTTTTTACGAAAGTGTTCCTAGAAAACGATTCGAACCAGAAAAACTTCGATATTTTCCATTTGACATCTGCTCTCTAACATCAAGAGGACTTTTCTCCGATTCTAACGCGTGTGTGTGATTTCCACCAACTGCTTCAAGATTGGTGTTTGGATACATTTTACTCCAAGTAGCGGGAGCTAGCGAATGTATATCTCATTAACGGCTCTTTTTGCGGTTTCTTTAGACGTAATAGGAAGCAGAAGCACTTAAGCTTTCAACCTTGGCAGGAAATTGCACCTTGCTCAGTCGACCGTCTGACGTCCTGCTAGACTTCTGACGTCTGTGTTGACTTCAACGCAGTCATGCATGGAACAGTTGAAATGAGTTCGATGAGACCGTTTCCACATATTCGTCTTCATTTTAAGTCGGTTCATTCAGTTGAGTTTATTTTTGCGCGATTGTTACAGTTTAGAAAAGTACTAGAGCTGTCGTTTTGCCAAAATGTTTGTAATTTTCAATTAAGCCGTATAAGATCTCAATCGATTGGGTTTGACTTGCTGATGAAGAATACAGGGTTGTCCCTTCGCAACATGTATTCATATTATGAGTAGAGTAATTTAAAGAGAATCGCATAAAAAAATAGAGGTAGAATACAGCATTGTCCGTATTTATGGATTAATTTTCAAACTCTATACCCATCTGAAGTGTGGAAAAATGGTACAATTATAAGAAAATATGTTCTCTGATAGAGGGTTTCGTGTTTTTATTGACAATAAGAGTAGCAATTTCAAAACATTGAAAAACAGGCTTCCTCAAGGATCAGTTTTAGATCCTTTACTTTTCAATTTATATGTAAGTGATTTACCCACGATATCATCTCAGAAATTTGTTGCCGACGACATTGCTATTGCTTACCAACATTCGAATTTCCATACTCTGGAAAAGAGTCATCTGATTTGGAAATTTTAAAGAAATATTTTAGTGAGTGTTGATTATATCCAAATTCCAACAAAACAGAGGTATCTTGTTTCCATCTGAATAATCATGAAAAATATAGGATATTAGCTGTAACTTTCAATGATTCTCCTATCGAACATAATTTCTATCCGAAATACTCATTTAGATGATCTGAGCCTAAAACTGAAAACTAGGAATGATATTCTTCAGAAATTAGCTGGATCAACTTGGGGTGCTGCTTCCACTCTTCGCACAGCATCTCTAGCCCTATTCTTTTCTGCAGCTGAGTATTCTTGTTCTGTTTGGTTCTATAGTGCACAATTGAATACATCCATGAGAATAATTACTGGCACCATAAGATCTACACCGGTTCATTGGTTAACAGTTTTGTCTTACATTGTCCCTCCTCATATTCGCAGACAGACTGGAGCTCTGAATTCTTGGAACAAATATCATTCTTTTCCCAATTTATTCCCAATTATTTCATATATTCCACAAAATAGAATTCCCAGATTGAAGTCACGTAAGCTATTATGACATAATACGTTTTTCAATATGAACATAAGCAATAAAGAATTATGGAAGACTGGTTGGTCCAACATGCTGTAGATGAGAATCATCGTATAAAGTGGGATGAAGCATCAATAATATCCAAAGAAGAAAAACTTGCAAGAAGAAAAATCAAAGAAGCAGCATTTATGAAAATAACACCTGATTCCATAAGTGCTCCATCTATAGATCTGCCAGAAGTTTGGACGCCGATAGTTCGATCCAATAGATCATCATATCACAGATGAGTATATAACATCGTTCATTTTCTTTCATGATTTCTGTCAATATTGACTTTTTGAAAATTGATAATTTCCAAAAGGTTTTTTACATTCAACACGAGCTCCATCATCAACAATATCTCGTCATCAATCATCAATAGTTGTCTCATATATAAATTTCAAGATGGTTTTAGGGCTATTCATGATGTTTCCGATTCTTTCTTGGAATGGGTTGTAAATTTCAAATGAATATCATACGTATTTTTGTTATTCAGTTCTTTTTTCTGCTTTTGTCTTTTTATTGCCAGATTCGTTGTGGGCAACTTGAAGAAGTCTCTGTCTCCATCAATGGAAGACCACTCTTGAAGAAAGAAGTCCCTCAAATTTATTTCAGCTTATTTTTGTACTTTCACACTTAGGCGGGGTCCAGGGTTTTTTTACTGGGTTTTTTTCCCTAGGCTTTTATGTGATACGCCGAATTGTATGACACCCCGTCACTAACCCCTGATCTATATGCTTTATCTTTTGCTAACTAAATATTGTAAGCCAAAAGTTCAAAAGAATATATATATATATTTCATCTTCTTCCAAAACCAATGTCGCTGCTATGTAAATATTTTCCTTGGAGCTTTTCGACACGATTCAAACTTGTCCAGATACTTGCAGAGTCATTCAGGTATGAGCCCTGGAGTTTCCGAAGTTTGCTAACTTTTTGTGTACAGAGTTTAAAATTTCATTAGATCGGTAGAATTTTATGGAAATCTAATTAAAACTTTTCGCCTTTCCAATTATTAAAATTGTTAAATTGAAGCCAAACACTCAGCTTTTCACGGAATTCGAGTGTCTTGTTGTGGGTTCAGTATGGATGCAAGAGTATGAGCGTTCAACATGCAATTCAAATGCGAGATTCCATTCTTTCGAAGTAAGTTTGGCATTCGAGGACTGGAGATACTTTGTTTGTTTGTGTTTGTTCATTGTTCGATTTTTTTAAGGACTGTTTCGCGTAATTATGCAGATAAAATTTCAAGTTGAGTTGAGTACCAAGTATACCGGTATGAAGTGAGCGTCAAGATACAAATGTCTCGATAGGGAACATTTGTTGTGGATGATCCTTTATTTTTTTTTGTTTGTTTGCTATGTCATATTATTATACATCCAGTCATTGAACAGACAACCTCATATTTTTTCATCGTGTTAAAAATCTCGAATTTTGTACCAGAAAGTGATGATTTTTTGATTTCATTTGAATAAAAGTGCTGCAGAGTCGCATCGAATGCTTGTCGAGGCATATGGTGATCATGCTCTATCAGAAGCAATATTCAAAAGATGGTTTCAACGGTTCGAAAATAATAATTTTAATGTGAGAAATGAAGAACGTGGAAGACCGTGGCGGATTTACAAATTTGCCGCTAGTAGGCCATTCAATTTTTGCCGCCCCTACTGACTGTTGAAATTCAATACGTTAGTTTGATCCCGTTATTAGTATGATTGTGAACTTAATGATATTTCTGTCAGTTACTAGATTATTTTTGCAACCCGCTATGTACTAAAGAGTTTAATGTTGACCCAACAAGTTTATTTGACAGGCAAAACAAAAAACCCCGGACTTCAAAGCGTAAAACCTCTGTAACTTTTAAAAGGGTCAATCGATTTTCATCAAACATGTCTAAGAACACTCGCCCGTGAAACACCTGTAATACAAAAAAAACTAAATTGAAATCGGTTTATTCGTTCGGGTGCTATGATGCCACAGACAAACAGACACGTTAAACTTATAACACCCCTTTTTTTTCGTCGGGGGTTAAAAATAGCAGCATGTACTGATCATAAGGTGGGGAAAGGCATGACTTAAAAATACCTACACTACATGAACACAGACAAAATAATGAGTGGTCAGAAAACATTGTTTTTGTTACATATTTTTTATTGCACTTAACAATTTAAAAACAATACTAACAATTTCTATTAAAATATAACATGTTAACAATCAGTTAATGGTGACAGTCAATGAGATCAAATAAGTTTTACATTTTTTTCTTGCTAGATTTTAAATTTCCAAAATCATCAATTATATCGTCGTATGAAATCTTTTTCATAAGTTCTGACTCTATGCACAAAAGAGGTAAAGCATTAAGCTTTTCTTGACTTGAAGTAGATCGTAGATAGTTCTTAACCCGTTTTAAGCAAGCAAAGCTTATCTCATCTGAACAATTTATCACCGCTGTGCATAGAGACATGCGAAGTGCTATATCTAAGTTTGGATAAATATGCTCCAAATTCTGTTTTCGCAGAAACAAAGATAGACTTTACTATTAATGCTAAGTTTGATCAAAATCGGTCTAGTAGTTTTGGTGTGATTGAGCAACAATCCAAACAACTAAACATTCAAACTCACTTCCACATTTATAAAATATTAGTAAGATCATAATAATTTGAACCATCCAAGAATAGTGAAAAGTTCGCCCGCAAAATTCAATATTTGACACGACCATCAACAACGTCTGCCTTCACGCGTCTGCCGCGTTACGGTTGCTCACTCGGGTATCTGCGCCCACTCCGCACCTCACCAGCGCTATTGCCGCCCCACAACCGCCGAATAGAAAAAACTAAATATGTGGTCCTCCACCAATTACTTTAAAGAATATCTATGAAAATTTTCAAAGAGATTGGACCACGGAATCACGTAGTTCCATACAAACGTTGGCCCTCTTTTTGACCCTCTTAAGGGTACAATTTTGATAAATATTTTATGCTAAATGTTAAACCGGACTTAAGACTACACAATTCAAGGAGATTCATGTAAAAGTGCCCAGTAGTTTTTGCGTGATTGTCATTCAAACAAACGGACAGATAGACAGACAAGAAATTAAAAAAAAAAATCTAATTCTACTCAGTTACACATCTTAAGCCAACCTAGCGAACTTTTTATTCGAATATCTTTAATGTACAGACTATTTTAGGTTTACGATTTTATTATAGTATAGATTGTGTACACGTATAATTATAAAAAAAAATCTGTAAAAAAAAAATTTGCTAAATTTGCCGCCCCTCTGAATCTGCTGCCCTAGGCACCGGCCTACTTGGCCTACTGGTAAATCCGCCACTGGATGGAGATAACACTATGAATCACAAGCAAATAGCAGAAATGTTGAATGTTGCAGAACAAACAATTTCAGACCGTTTAAAAGCAATGGGAAAGATTCAAAAGTGTGGAAAATGGGTGCAACATGAATTGAATGAAAGACAGATGGAAAACCGAAAAAACATATATATTTCAATTTTTGCTATGAAACTAAAAATTACAAAAGGCGTGAAAGTTTTTCAATCTTCCGCTACAAATTCAAGTATCTGTGGATGAATACTTACCCCTTTTTTTTGCCGTTGGTGATGAAGAACGTAGTTTCTCTATTTATACCAAACACCTCTCTTATTTCATTTTACTATTAAAAATGAGAATTCCTCTAAATACCCTTTTAAAACTTTTAGATCCATCTGGAGAAGTGAATGAATAATGCAAGTATTCATAGTTGAGTCATTCTAAAGCAACCGTCTTTTCGGAGAAAATATCCTAGCAACCAAACCGATTGCCTTCCCGCTTTCCCAAGCCAACAGAACCGTTTTCTCAAATTCATTAAAAGGTCCTTGTTAAAAACTACCGAGGGGCACAAAGCGTCCTCTCTAATTAAATGAAGACCAGTCGAATTTGCAGAATTAAATGAAGGATGAATCAGCCTTGCAGCTGACTGCAAAAGAAGAATCATCATTTGTGGAAATATATCTTTGAGCTGGTTAAGCAACGTAACTGAATTTGCGATGTTTTATTCTCTGACTAGATTATTCTTGCCTTACTGAGGTTGAAAAGAAATTGTTTCAAATTCTATAATTGCTCCAAGCGTCATCTGAAAGGCATATTTGAATTTTTGTTGCTTTAGGTTGAACAAAAAGTTTTGCCAAATACCTAAAATATTCTACTATCGAGATGAAAATAGTTACAAACAAATGGCGGCTTGAAAATTTTCAAATCCGGTTGCAAAAGTCAGTTTACACTGTATGGTTTTCACGCATGTGCGTATTCTCGGCCAGGGTGGAAGAAGGTAGCTGAAACGTAGTGAGTTGAGTTGTCCGCGTGTAGTAGTGTTGCGTATCTTGCGTCATAAGCAATGACAGCTAAAAAGACCAAAATAATGAACGGTCTTTCGCTTGGAATAGGCTACTAAATGTAATCCAGTTGTTGTTGGAGATGCATTGGGGTAGAAGCTTAGGCGGTTGTCCACTGTGTGTCATCTCTGTCTATATAATACACAGAGGTGGCTGCTAGGGTTCAATATTACCTTCTTCAGAATTGGAAGTTGTCGGCCGCTAGAGCTTATGGTACTGCAGATCCCAGATTAGGGTGCTTCCTATCGATTGCAACACATACTCAATGTTTACTCGTGCACTATTTTTAATGTATAATTCTGTTTTTGTTGGTGCTGTTGGATGGCAGATCCAGCCGATAACACATAAACATTCTTATATGAATTCATTAGAATTCTTATTACATGCCCCGACTACAGCTAACGTATTTTAACTTCTGTCATTCGGGATTCAACCTTTCATTTTTGTCATTTTATATTTTACTTTCATTTTCAGATTATAATTTCAGTTCAGTATCTTGGCATGTAATATACTTTCTCTATTTCAGTGTCGTAATGAGTTCATTACAGTACTAAAAACAGTGCTGTAGTGAACTCTGCGACAAAGGAGCGAGGAACAAAATTTCGCATTCGTGTTGGAATAGGTGTCCATTCTGCAACTTGTTTTAGACTATACTATTGGTTTATGAAAAGTGAAGAAGATAATAAAATAAATAAATCTTTGAAATCGTTCTCCTGCCTATTGTTTTTAGTACTTCTTGTTTATAATTGTTTGTCTCATTGAATAAGTCGATGTTACAACAGATTTTTTGTCAATGAACATTTGACAACGAGGAACAAAATTATTTTCAAGGCCGCCCGTTCTTTTGCTAAGGAGAATGGGTATAAGTATGTGTGGGTTCAAAACGGTAATATTCTTATGCGAATGAATGACACATCTAAGATTAAACATATAAAGAACGAAGATGAGTTGACTAGAATTTCCTCATAAATATGAAAATTAATAATAATAACATCCAATTGAGTAGAGTTTTAAGATGGCATTACACATTCTGTACCAAAATGTACGGGGACTGCGCACAAAATTATCAACTTTTAAACTGAATGTGATCAATAACTTTTTCGATATAGTGCTGATTACAGAATCTTGGTTGAACCTGAACATACTTGATGGTGAGTTGGTGAATGAGGATTATACTATCTTTAGACGCGATAGAGACCTAACTAGTTCATCGAAAAAAGACGGTGGTGGCGTAATAATTATAGTGCGAAATGGATTGAAAGCTAAATTGGTGCCGGAATTTGATAGTGAACAGGAAGACATTTGGGTGGAAATCAGTTTGGCAGGGAGAAAGTTGTTCATCTGTTGTGCCTACATTGTACCTGGAGACGGGAAGGCTTGTGAGAAATTCGGTGAGAAGTAGGAGAATAACAGATGAAACATTCGTGATCGGGATGTAGTTCTAGTTTGCGGTGATTTCAATTGTTCATCCTTGAAATGGGTGAGTCAGACATCAAACAGTGTCTTATGTGCTACTACCGTAGATAATAAATACGCTTGTTTTATTGACACATTGAATTTTTTTGGAAATGAAGCAATTTAATAATATATATAATATGAATAATAAATTACTGGACCTGATTTTATGTAACAAGGAAAGGGTTAACAGAACTAGTAGATGCGATACTCCTATGGTCGCTGAGGATGGCCATCATCCGGCAGTTAAGTTTTTCCTTGACATCAGTGTTCATGACTATTTAAAGACAAAGTCAGTGTTTAGATATAATTACAGGAAAGGAAATTATGACGCCATAAATGCAGAACTTTCTTGTATTCATTGGGATCTTCTCTTCAAAGATTTAGATGTAAACGCTAGTTTGGATATTATATATACCAAAAACTAGATTAAATAAGAAATTGCCTTATGTTTTCTCTAGGGAGACGATACAAATCATTCGCCAGAAGAATAGACTCCACAAAAAATTTAAAATTTATAATAACATACATCACCGCGAACGTTTCCATCATCTTCGAAAACTCTCTAAGAATCTTATTTCGAGGGATTACGGTTCTTATCTTAGTAGAATTGAGAGGAGCTCCCGCATAATCCATCTAGTTTTTTTAAGCATATATCACATATGAAGGGTCATAGTGGGATTCCTTTGGTCATGAGGCGGGGAGATGAGGAGGCATCATCGCCCTCAGATATTTCTGATCTGTTCGCTGATTTCTTCAGTTCTGTTTATGAGGAGGATACTTCTCCTGGCGGTGACTTGGAGTTCAGGGAAAATCTGTACAGTAGTAATTATTTGACCAATATAGATATTTCTGTTGAGAGCTTTGAGGGAGCTCTTCGTACGTTAGACCAGAGCAAGGGTCCAGGCCCGGATGAGATTCCACCGTTTTTCCTGAAAAATTGCTCCAGTACTTTAAAAATACCGTTGCACATTTTATTCAACAGATCTCTGCGCACTGGCGTATTTCCGGATCGCTGGAAGGTCTCGAGAGTTGTACCGGTTCATAAGATGGGCGAAAAGACCCTTGTTAACAACTATCGACCAATTTCTATTCTCTCAGCCATTCCCAAGATGTTTGAAGCACTCGTCTACAGGTTTGTGGCTCACAATGTTAAGAACATGGTAATAGAAAAGCAACAAGGATTTGTCAAGGGCAGAAATCTTGAGACTAATCTGTTGAGTTTTCTGGACTCACTTCATGGTGGACTCGAGTCCCATGATCAAGTTGACATGGTCTACATTGGCCTCACAAAGGCTTTCGATAAAATCAATCACCGTGTTCTGTTGCATCGACTTGCTGTGGAGATGGGAGTCTCCTAGGGTATAAACATAAAAACATAAACATAAACATTTGTTGAGGTGGGTCAAATCATATATTTCCAACAGATCTCAATTTGTATGTGTTGCCGGACAAAGATCGAGAATATTTTTCAGCACTTCTGGAGTGCCTCAGGGTTCTCATCTGGGTCCGTTATTTTTTATAATATATTTGAATAATGTCTTCAAATGTTTTCGTCATGCCAAATTTCTGCTTTATGCAGATGATTTGAAGGTTTTCTTCCGGATAAGAACTTTATGTGATTGCATATTGCTGAAAGAAGACCTAAATCGGTGTTCGGAATACTGTAGAGCAAATTATCTTTTTCTGAATTTAAATAAATGTGAAACAATAACATTCACAAGGAAAATAGATACCATTAATTTTCATTATGTGGTGGATCAGGTGCAGCTGCGAAGGGTCCAGAGTGTTCGTGATTTGGGTGTGATTTTTGATTCCAAACTGAATTTTGTTGAGCATATTGATAGCGTCATCTCATCTTCCAATAAGATGCTTGGATTCACACTACGTCATGGAAAATCATTTAAAAGTAATAGAGCACTCTTGTCGTTGTATCATGCTTTTGTTTTCAGCAAGTTGAATTTTGCGACGCCTGTCTGGAATCCTTTCTATAGGTGTCACATTAGACGTATAGAGAGTGTGCAGCACAAATTACTGAGGTATTTGTCTTACAGGAATGGGATTAAAATCTCAAATCATGATTATGGAGATGCTCAAGGTGTTTTTAATTTAGTCAGCTTGGAAGTCCGCAGAAAGATAAATGACATGTGCCTACTATACAAGATATTGAACAACATCTTTTCGGTTCCCTCCATGCTCCAGATTGTGTCCTTCAGGGTCCCGGAGAGAAGATTGAGGTCAAAGGAGATATTTGCTATACCATTCCGTCGTCTGAATGTGACCCAGAACTCTCCCATCTGTGGAATTCAGTCAGTATTTAATGCCGAATTTAGCGATCTGGATTTATTTTCTGTTTCTCTTGCTGAGTTCAGGAGATGCTTGAGGGTGAGATTCACCTCTTGAGAAAAAAGTTTGATTTGGTATACCTATGTTCACTCATATTGTGGTTACTTGGGGATTTAATTTGTTACTTAATTTTTGTTGAGTTTAAATATTATGGTTTATATAGACATGATTGTATGTAATTAATATTAAGCTCTGTAGATGTATGATTAGGTTAAGATTTCAATAAGTGAGTACTGTGTTGGGTTGAAATACCTGTTAGTATTCCTGTGTTCAATAAATAAATAAATAAAAAACAAAGAATTGGATCTTGATCACAGAAAAACAGCTGTGAAAAAACTCATGATCCCACCTGATCGCACCAAATCGAATTATTCAATCAAGATCTGGCTAGATCTCAATTTACGTATGCCCAGCGAGTGATTTCCTGATAATGGCTAATCCGTTACTGGTAATCGAATACACATAATCGGATTCAGTAGCGATAATTTCGCCTCGCATTCCCGACATTCGATCTCAACGCAATTCCAGGCTTCGTAAGATGGATTGATTGTCATCGCCTCCCAGACAAAACGATCTACCTTTCATCGTGGATTGACGGGAACATCCTCCTCCGGCAGGAAATCAAGAAGTAATCAATCGAGTTTCATTGTTTCGCATTCCGAGCGATGATTTGCGGTGACACGCTGATTGATTTTGATCCGTATTGATGGATGGGGTTATAACGTAGCGGTTGTTTCTGTTCATACAGGGCGGGTAAATATAGGTGTATTTGTATTTTTGCACTCGGACAATATGATTCAGTAGTCAGCCAACATGGAAATGGAATGCAGATTGCCTGTTTGGTGAAAAAATACTGATCTCTGAACGACAATTCATATTCGACGAGGAAATGGATGGCGATGAGATGTACAGGGTGGGCATAATTCTATGTTTTAGTTCTACAACTTTTAAACTAGAGGAGATAGACAAAATCTTCTTTTGTTTTCGAGTTATAAGCAAAAATTGAAAAACTGATGATATCGAAAAAACTTTCATTCGTTTCTCATTTGTAAACGTCAGTGTCCAAAAAAACAATATTAATCAAGAAAGTTTATTTTATCAAGTCACTAACTTGTGAAACTGACAGTCAACTTGCAAAATTTTCACAAGTTAGTAGTATTATTTACATTAAAAAATTTTGTTTTATCATCATATATGTTGAAAATCATGGTACAATTGTTATTTCCAGTAACACAGATTTTTGATGATGAAAGAGTTGATACTGATGAACCATCAGTTGACTCAGAAACTGCTAAAATCGAGGACTGCAGAACATTTGCACTCTCCTTACTACCAAATAGTTTGATAGACATTTCGATTTTTTTGTTGACCGAATCATCGACATAACTCATCGCAATTTCGGTGCTCTTCCACACTCCTGCACGCTTTAGTGCTAAAATATCTCAACCCGAATCCGCAACCATAATGGTTCCAGTTCTGCGGAAAGAGTGGCCGGTGTATAACTCTGGGTCTTTTAAACTTAAATATTTTGCTATTTGCTTTAGAACACTACCAATAGTGTGCTGGCCAGCATTAAGGGAAATGCACTTTCCATGTCGGTATGTCAAAAAAAATCTTAGGCTCTCTATTCCAGGAGGCCGAAGATTTACATATTTTCTGTATAACATGCAGGGCTTGAAGCTGCAGCCATCAATGGTTATGGTGAATCTTCTTGTTGTTAAATTTTTTGTTTGCCGCAATGTCACAAAATGTATTTACCCATATGTTCTACATCATTCATGTTTAAGGAAAGAATTTCGTCACATCGACAACATCCAAAAATCCCAAATATTGTTACAATTTACGCCAGCAACCACTGGTCATCAGGAGCATGTGAAAGAAATTGTTCAGGCTCTTCTTCACTTAATACCTTGGCCTTTTTTGGCGTATAACGCTCATATTTTCGTTTCAGAAACGCAATTACCTTTTGAAATCTGCAAATGACAACTAAACGTCATATTTTTCAATAAATTTTTTAAGGAAAACCAACCTGCGAACATGGGCATTTCCTTTCATTTCCAAGCAGCTTTTCAGCATAGACCATTTTGCCCATAAAGTATTAGGGCTGAATCTAGCTGATAGTTGATTCAAGTAGACCAACAAAACATCTTCAGTTACCCTGTAACGAAGTAGTTTTGTTTACGTGGCGTAAACCCGTTGACCTCGATCGACTCCAGCGAAATCACGCCGAACAGTGGGGAGATCGAACGGTCGTCCCACCTCGACCGTCAAGCGCGCACGGCGCATGTTGGTGGGGAGCCCGAGAACGGTACTTATAGGCGAGTCAAGCGCCGGGAACGGCAGTTCCTCGGTCGGCGAGACGCGAAACAGAAGAGCTTCCACCGTTCAGCTAGTGTTAGTAGTGAGTGCAGTGGTAGGCAGACATAGTAAGGTAGGAAAGGGGTATAGAGAGGGGACCGGAGGACCACTTGTGGAGGACGAGATTCCAGGAGGTGAGTGTGAGGTTCGATCGTTGAGACCGAACGACGGCCGCAGGAGGGCGTTCAGGGCATCACGTCCTTTACGAGTCCTTTAGCTGGTATTGCGGAACCGACATCTGGGTGCCGAGATGAGCAAGCTCAATCGTCCCTGGATTGTGGGCCGTTTTACCTCGGCGGACTCCTGCTGTCCATCTCTCGGAGCTGACGTTGAGGTACGAGATGAGCAAGCTCAATCGGGCTTAGACCGAAGTTTTCCGTGACGTGGGCTGTTGCGAGGTGAGGGTCGTGTTGTGCCTCCCCCCCCCTGTTGTCGTTTGTCGACTCGACCCCTTAGAGGCACAGGTGTCGGCTGGGTCCTTTAGCCGGTATTGCGGATCCGACATCTGGGTGTCGAGATGAGCAAGCTCAATCGTCCCTAGGTGGTGGGCCGTTTTACCTCGGCGGACTCCTGCTGTCCATGTCGCGGAGCTGACGTTGATGTACGAGATGAGCAAGCTCAATCGTGCTTAGACCGAAGTTTCCCGTGACGTGGGCTGTTGCGCGGCAGGCACTGGTTTGGCCCGGTCTTTGGGGGTGCCGGATTCGTCACGGGTGTCGGCTGGGTCCTGAAGCCGGTATTGCGAACCCGACATCTGGGTGCCGAGATGAGCAAGCTCAATCGTCCCTAGGTGGTGGGCCGTTTTACCGCGGCGGACCCCTGCTGTCCATTTCTCGGGGCTGACGTTGAGGTGCGAGATGAGCAAGCTCAATTGTGCTTAGACCGAAGTACCGTGGTGTGGGCTGCTGTGCGGCAGGCACTTGGTTCGACCTCGGTCCTGTCGTCATCGCGGGTGGACGCGCGGTGGTTTGCGCATGCACAGACCATACCGCCGGTCACTCCGATTTGGGCTGGGTCTTGGCAGTTCTCTTCGAGGGGTTCTGTTGCGCGTGGACACTAGTTGCGCCGTGCGGAACCGTTCCCCAGGGACCCCCTCCGCTTGGATGGTCCATGTTGGCCTGAGTGAGGTTTGGTTTTCGCCCCCCCCCTCTCGCTTTAACCCCGAGACATTCTCATCTTTTATTACACGGCCTTAGTCATTTTTCATGCCTGAGTCATTTTCATCTTCATCTCACGGCCGTGTTCGACTTTCATGCATGAGCGATTTCCTGCTGAGCGACTGCCTTATCCGTTCTCTGCCTGATTCCATGGTATGCCTAACCCATTTTTATGCCCAAGTCATTTCGCTTGCCTAATTCTTTCTGATGCCTAATACATCGAGTAACTCGCCACTGTAATCGCTTTATGTGCACTCTAACCCCTTCACGGAATGTTACTGGACTTTTGGTGATGGACAAGTAGATTTGGGATTTGGGTTTTTAGAGGTTAAGGACTATGAAGATTTTGTGATTTAGATTAAGGACTGTTGTACTTGATATGAATTGTTGATTTGTTTTAAGGACTGTGAGACGTATTATATTGGGAAGTTTGTTTATTTGGTATGAATAGAGAGTAATATTTTAGTTAATCGAGTGTTTTATTGGTGACACCTCCACCTCCAACAGCTACCCACTTCATTCTCCACTGGAGTCTGCCTAGGCTCGAGCTTCTGGACATTCCGGAGGAGCTCGATAGGTGAGGGTGACGCCCTCAGAAGCAAATAGTCTGGCGCCCGAGTTTACTAATAAAGGAACTGCACGTAAGGGCGTTACAACCCCAATCGCACTATTTTTGTTTTGCCACTTTTTGAAGACGTCGTATTCTCGCTCGTACCTTGAAGCTGATTTTGCAGGTAATAAACTTGAAGCTACACTGCTGGCTGCCTCAATAATTTCATTTGGTACATTCATTTTCGCTTTTCGCCAAAGCAAATGTAAAGAAAAAATAAACAGACATGTTCATGGCAATGCTTCCATAGCATACGACATTTGCGACAAATTATTGAGATTTTTTGGAATTTATTTAACCATTTTACAAATGAGAAACAAATTATAAAACAATACACGCAAGGTAACGGGTTTTACTGGCTCAAGGAGGTAACTATCTTCCATTCGCCAGTAAAAACCCTCTTACCTTGCTAGTAATGTTATATACTATAACCTGACTCATCGTCTATGTCATAACACAAATTGAGTTACCTATTCTGCAAGATTTAAATCGGTTTTCGTAGACTAAATTAACCTGCTGACTTTCACTCTGCCCTTATAATTACTTATCAGACCCAAGCTATTATTGAATGCCTATATTCCGCCATAATCCTCGGGCAGATCAAGAAACTATTAACCATCATTAAAAGTATATTGGTCTGCTAGACGAAAGCTTTCAAATTAATTCGAAAATCGCATCAGAGGGGGTTTCCGGGACGAAATTTCCAATTGGAATGGAAGGCAGACATCTAGGACGGTACGGTTTTGATAAATGACCCGTCTGAGAATGGCACTTCTGCGCTTAATTCGAAACACGAAAATGGAATTTGTAACATTTAACGATATTAAGTTGACGAGACCGGAACTTTGTAAGTATAAGAAAGTAGGGCGGGCGAAGTTTGCCAAGTTATGATCATCGTCGTTACAGAGGGATCTATTCGGGATATGGACCTGTAATTATCCCCGTATAGCTTGGTAGACACCGGCTGACTGAGGATAATAACGAGGTCCCTTGTTGCAAATTTTGCCAGGGTTCCGTTCGAATATTAATGAGTACTTAGCGCAGGTCTTGTGTTGGGTGAGTTTCCGCTAACTGAACTCTCAATTCCTTGATATTTGGTTGGTATTTGTTTGGGTGTAAGGATTATTAGGTCCATCCATAGTGCCTTGTACCAATGCTTCTTTGATGCCGGTTTCCCAGTCTGATACATGAAGTCTTCAAAGTTGACAGGTCTATGCGTACTGTCAAACAATTTTTATTGAATGAATGCAGTTTGCTTCACAACTTTAGTGTTTTGAACATACAATAATACAAAATTAACTTCAGCCAACTTTCTTTTAAAATGTAACACCTGTAGAAGCCACAGTGTTTAGCGAAACAATTGTTGCTTGAAACAATAAAAATATGTGGAAATTCCAAGCTCCATATTTAGTTTAGAAGTTAACATTACTGTTCTTCATGTAACTAATCATATACATCAATTAACGTTTGGAAGGACGAATAAACTGTCCGGCAATAGGACGCTGCACTTTGGGAACATTTCATTTTAAATATTCTGAAACTTTTCGGCTCCATTGTGTATATTTGAGATAACTCTATTAGGTTCTAAATCATGGAATTTTGAAGGGTAATACCACTAGAGGTGAGAATTTTTTGAGGACCTTCTTAATTTTTGGGAATTATGCGTTTAAATTTCACGAAACAAAGATATCCTTAAAATACCACGAGCCGAAGGCGAGTGGTATTTCGGGATCACTTTGTTGAGTGAAATTTGTATAATTTTCAAAAAACGACAAAGTGTTCTCACAAAAAATTCGAATCACGTGTGGTATTTCAATATTCAACAATATAAATCAAACGAAATAAAAAATAGTTTTTTATTCAAAAATAACCAGATAGAAGCATAACAACAAATTATTCATTTTTATTCTCAAAATAATAATTATTGATAGTACAATTATTATACACATTACGAGCATTATTTTCGAATGATAAAGTAGATACTGATGTTGTTTCTTGAAGGACATTTTTTTCATTCCTTATGGCTGTGATTAT
The DNA here is from genome assembly GCA_030674115.1 of Micraspis discolor. Taxonomy (NCBI): domain Eukaryota; kingdom Metazoa; phylum Arthropoda; class Insecta; order Coleoptera; family Coccinellidae; genus Micraspis; species Micraspis discolor. The sequence goes on from JARTUT010000004.1 coordinate 3,099,643, forward strand.
TTTTTTGTGATGTTGTTGGTCCAGTTGAAGATACGGTTTGACTGACGCTGCAGAAGAATGGCCTGTTATCTTTATCAGCTGTTCCTCGCCAATCCCTGCTTTGGCTAATTGGCTGACAGCAGTAGCTCGATGCGAGTGGTTGGTTATCTTCGACTTGTTGTGTTGATGCCAATGAGTTCTGCCGATTCTTTTGTCCATTTAGCTATCGTATTGGGACCGACTGGGGAGTTTTTGAACCATGAACCGTATTTCCAATTCTTATGTGAAAGTCTTTCAGTGGTTATGTTTGCAGTTCTTTTGGATACAAGTAGCTTATATAACCTCAATGGGCAAATATTGGGAGTCAGCCATTTCGATTTCGAACATTTTTGGGCACCACCTTGTCTTGTTTTAGAAAATATCGGATTGTAGGCAATTCGGCCAGTGGGATTACCATCATTTTCAATTTCGAATAGGAAATGCGAAATTAGGCATGATGAACCCTCTCCTCCGCGCCAAGCAAGCTCCAATGCAGCAATAAAATGAAATTTTCTGTTAAACCGTCTGGATTATCTTCTTTACATAAGTTGACCATCTTTTTGTGTTGCTCCAAAGACAGCGCCTTGGCACTAACTTTTCTTTTCTCAGGGTCCACTTGCAAAATACGCCTCTTGGCATTTCGTGCATCCCGCGCCGTTTTAAAAGCCACGTCTGTGAATGGATCGAACCTAACGCCCCATTCGGAATAGAATTTTTCCTTCAGCTGTTTGGCAGTATTATTCCACAAGGTTTTTACGACACTTTCCTTGTAGCCTGATCCATCTCTTTTCTTCATATTGAAAGCCAAGTCTACCATAATATTATTCAGCTCTGACAAACTTGTTTTTTCATTTACAAGGTATTCGCGGGCAGCACAGAATTCTTCAAATTGTTTCCAAATGTAGGATCTTGACTTCACTGTATTAAGTGGCACAATTTTCTTCACACTTTCCTCAATTGAAGTAATATAACAATTCCCAAAACGTTTCATTTTATCTACTTTATGGTAAAATACGAAAATAAACTGACAGAACTGCCAAATGTGCTGTTGAAGTTATCGCTAACAACTGCTTGTTTATCGTAACCGTGACGACCGCTACTTCCTATGCAAATTAGGCATTTGATAAAAATAAATTTCTAAAAGTGAAAACACTGTGAGGTTTAGTGTTTTCAGATATAGTTTGTTTCTATTGGTCCGTTTTCAAAAATTGAGCGATTTCATTGGACGATGCAGTATAGTGTTGAATGATCAATATTATTTCGTTGAAATGATCTCGATTCCCTCAGTTGATGAATTTTCTACAAAACTGTCTATTTATCCAAGTTAAGTCAATGAGAGCGACTGTGAACATTTGGGCTAATATAATTATAATTACTCAGAAGGCAGCATGATGAAGTTAGTAAACTCTCGCATAAAACAATCTCCGGATCGAACAATCCATCATCGTGAATTCCGCCACTTTCTAACACAATCGATCTTCGATAGTTTTAGAAATGAAACCGACGCCGACGTTTCATGGAGTGATTATTTTTGGATGATAGCAGAAAAAAGACCGTGTAAGAAATGGACAGTTCATATCTTGAAGAAGTAACAGCTCTGAGAAACTTCGCAACCAATTAATCTTCCGGGACTCCGGATCTTGGGAGCAGTAAATAAGGTATAAGTTTAAAACGAATTTCTCGGGGTAGATCTTGGAAAAGTTTCAGGAAATGCGAGAAATCAGAGTGAGGTGTGATAGGTTGACAAACTGAGGATTTGTTTCTTGTAGATTGTACTACAGAGCTCATGAATAAATTTGATTAATTGTAAATTGATAATAATTTGAGAAATACTGTATTGATTGTTGCTATGTTAGAAGTTATATGGGTTTTTCGGTTGTTCTAACTATAATTTTCGAATATCGAGTCGAAATCGGTTCGATTCGACCGTGGTGAAAACAATAATAACAAAAGATCTGTACAGATTAACTCCAATATTCAGAAAGTTTATTGGATATTGTAGAAAACAGGATTACACTATCTCCAACTTACAGAGATCTGGGTAAGAAGTCTGGCATATTCCTGTCAAATAACATAAATTCCTGTTATAATTAAAATAATGTATAGGGTTAGTCTTGACCACTGATTTAATTTGTTCCAAATTCAGCAGTGTTAAAAAGATATGAGCAATTTGAGGTTTCAAATTGGGCAAACACTACTCTGTAGTCCAGTTTAGTTTGAATAAAAATTACCATCCACAGCATCCAATATGGAATCTGAATTATCTGAAAATATCATTCTCTCTCATAGAAATGATTCACGCACTCATGTTTCAACAGATTTTTCTGGTTAAAAAATTCAACACCATAAATATAGATTTATGATATTCTATAATAATTTCTTTCAACTACAAGATTATAAGCCTTCTCTTGGTAGTGATGAATTATTAAATAATAAGAATAATAAAGTTCTTTATTTGTGGAAACAGAATTACAACTTTTAAAAATCTCAGAATGAATGGATATAATCCTCAAACATTTGTAATTATCTCCTAAAGATTTTCGAATCATGAAAGCCATAACTTTTATAAACACGTCCAATGCGTGAGGTTCTCAAGTTGCGTTTTTTTCCACTAAAACTCAGAACAAATTATTTATACTTTTCAAACATATACGAACGATATTTCTTAAGTTTCTTCTCTTTGATAAATTCTCGAGTACTCATCTACGAACAGGTGGATGAGATGTTTTGATATTAATTTGAAATACCATTGAAAATATGAAAATCCCATATGTAATCTTTAAAAACGTTTAATGATGTCAGTCTGGAAATGCAGATTCAAGAACACCTTTCTGCTTTTTCCTTTGCCTGATATAATCCTCTATTCGGAATTTCAATAACACTTTACTTAGAAAGGTTATAAGAATTCACAGATTTAGGTGTACAGTTCCATTTGATTAGAGAAATCTACGTTATCACGTAAATTTGCTTCTGGAAAACCCCGTAGGTAATTATGTTGTGATGATTATAATCTGTGTTTTGGTTATAATTAATTCAGTAAGTAAAGTATTGCTTCCATTAATGATATCATTTCTATCATCATTCGTGTTTAATCATCACATCCACCGACAAACTGGTCATTAAGCTGATGTATGCAACTACATTCACCCACGATACGGTGTCATTTCGCGTCATCGAGCAATCAGTGTCTTCGTCGTTTCAGGCATCATTTTCGTCCTCATCAATTTGCGCAGTTGCTACGAATGTTGATGAAACGAACTCTAATAAACCCCCGGGATCACAGAATAGGAGCGATCATTAGTGCTTCAATTTTCTAGGTAATCAGAAGTGCAATCGGTAGCATTAGAGATCGTTGAGTCTGATTAGCAATTATATTACGCAGTGATATTAGAGACGATTTAAACAGTAATTCTACAAATAACGTCGATTATTAGTTGGCCGTCCTAGTATCATTTCAGCAGAGCTAGGATGTTAGCACCAGATTGTGTGCCAGATCGATGTTGGAACCTTCGGCAATGAAGCATATCCCCTCATACTAAGTGAATTATATCGCTTTGGTGAAATAGAAAGTTCTCCAATGTCAAAAAATTCCTAAGGTCATTGTATCGTTGACTATATTATTATATTGCTGATTTATAATTCTTCATAACCTTTGATTCGTGTAGAATTATGAAAATTTCAGCTTAAGTCAACCAGATAACGTTTAAAACCTCTCAAGTGAAAGCTTACCCACAAATCAGTTGACGCAGCTATAGACCAGGATAACGTAGTCAAGTACCCCACAGAAATTTAAATTCATTAATTCATTGAACCGCAAGAAAAAGTCCGTTGAATAAAACCGTTAAATAAGACATGCGCAGGCGCGATAGTCATATACACAAGCGAGTAGTGTATAATACCTATCTCTTTCTCCTTCTTTCTTTTCGTTCTCTCATCCCTTCTCTCTCCATTACCACTCATGAATTCATGGACAAGCACGTAGCGAATACTTACATTATAGATACATTTTACTCGTGAGTAGCCACGTTTATTTTCATATAATTTCAAATCGTCAGAACAATAATAAATATAGTAATAATGGCAAGTGATCTAACAAATGACAGTTATAATAGGAGGAAATTATTCAGTGCAAAAGAATTGAATACGTAAGTATTAGTGCGTGTGTGTAACTTCAGATGCGTGTGGGTGGTTCTTTTTGAAAGTTAATTCTGTCCTAAATATATATTCATGTTATTACTAACTCTATTTATATTTAATCATTTTTAGTACTGCAGAACTACTAAAAACCAAAGCAGAGTTTCACAAAGCGTATAGGGAACGCGAAAAAGCAAAAAAATTAAACTAAGCAAGGAAGGAACGATATGAATTTTTTAAATAATTAAAAAAATTCTCCCTTCAATTCCAAACATTCAAATATATATATATATAATTTGATAATTTCAGTTTTATTTATCATTTTAGTGCTGCAACACCAACTAAAACCGAAGTATCAGAAGGATTATGGGGAACGCCAAAAAGCTATAAAAAAATAAGTAAAAAAGGTACAATATAAAGCAGAAATATTTAGTAAACTAATGGAAATATTCAAAAAGTTTATTGAAGATTTTTTTAAAAGTTTTAATTTGAACAAAAATCTATTTTCAATCATTTTCAGTACCGCAAAACCACCAAAAACAAATGCGGAGCATCAAAAGGCATTAAGGGAACATCAAAAAATGGAGAAAATCAACGAGAAAGGTACATAACTTAAATACGCACGTACAGGTGGAGTTACTACCTATCAAATTAGCAATGACACTACTTTTAACAACAAATATGAACATTATCTTAAAAAATACTGGGATTGTGAATATTAGACGTACAGGAGTTGGAGATATTTGTTCAGCTATATGTAAAACGAAGAACGGAGTTGAAACTGTCATGGTAATAATCTACATTTCATCAAATAGAAAAAATTGAAGATGTGAAACATTTCATCCATCTAGTGCTGATAGAATATACTGAAGAGTATCAATATCAATTTTGCAGATGAAAAATCAGAACCACTAAGAACATTTCTTTTAGAAAAATTTAAATTTCATACAAATAACGATCCAAAAGAATCGACAACGAGATATGGTACTGCTATTTATGTTGTTTTTTCGGGGTATTTGCATAAAATAGAATTACAAACATATGTATCATATTGTAGTTACCACAAGCCAATAGTTTCAGTAATAGAATTTAATGAGGAGACTGATTAATAAGAAATACTTATTATAATAATGATAACAATGAACTGTTTTTGTAATTATTTCTATTTGTATGTAATTTTATGTTGTCAAACAAAAATAAAGAGACATATTTCGTTATTTTAATTGATAATTTGAATTACGATTTTTCTTATTATTATTTATTATATTTATTTCTTTTTTATTTATTTATAATTTTATTTATTACTTCCTGAAATACTTAATTTCCTAAATACTTTCCTGCACTTGAATAAAAACTCTTCAGTAAAATTTAAGAGAAAAATCAAGAAAAATTGAGCAAGATTCTTCTTTTGCAAATTGTGTCGATTCTACATTAACCGAAGGTTCTTCGTTTCTACCTGTTGTCCCCCGACACCACATCTTATTTTATGTAATTATTTCTATTTCCATGTAATTTTATGTTGTCAAACATAAATAAGAAGACATATTTTGTTATTTCAATTGATAATTTGAATTACAATTTTCATTTATTTTACGTAGTTTATTATTTCCTAAAATACTGAACGACACCACATCCTTTTTTTTCCTGTCTATATTATTGACGGAGTTTTCCCTGAGCTCTTACATTAATCATAAATATTACCCCCCCTTTCTAAAAGTTGATTTATAATTCTCACCAACTCCTTAAGTCCCTTATGGCCCCTCGAAAAAAGTATTCCAGATAAGTTCCGCCTCAATAAATAGACGAGTTCTTCTTTCATAAAATCTTCCCTCAACGCATTTTCCTCTCACGCATTTCCACAACAGACCTCTCGAGGAAAAAGCGTGCGTTAAGAAAATCTGGATGTCATAATCCGAAGTCAGGCAGCCATTTCGTATGACATCCACAAATCTTAACAACACGTTGTGGAAGAAAATTTGTCAGAGCCCCGCCTGTTACGTGTTCTTATTCCCAACAGGACGTTATTCCCGTTATTTTCCAGGGAAAATTACCGAACTTATTGCGGCTATTTATCCGGATTCCTGATTTATTTATTCGGTTACGCCTCGCATCTCCTTCCTGGCGTGCAGTTCGGAGTGATGCCTGATTGGGAAAACCTTTTCCATTGCGGAAATCGCTGCCAAGCTGCTCCCGGAAGTGAACACAATCCGACTATAAATTTCCGGGATGTAGGAAAAAATTACCAGAAAATTTGACTTTAAATTTTGAATTTATATATAAATTCCCGTTGTCCTTCAGTACAATTTACAGATTGTACAAACTGTACAATAAATGTAAACTTCAACAACAATTAATAGGTGTTCAAGAATATCGTTATTAATGAGATGTTATAGATTGTATTGCTGACTCACTAATTTCAAGAAAATCCATCTTAATTATTGGAAGGAAATTTTTTAAAATTAAAATAAAATGTTGAAATATTTAATTAAATTGAATTAAGTGAAAATTAGACAAAATACTTGTTTCTTTTAATAAATAAATAACTGAAATCAGATGTTCCTTTTATTCTTTTCAAAGCAACTTTTTGAATATAAAAATTATAACTTAGCAACTACCAACTATTCTAGAATGTTGAGCTTTGCGCATGTTTTCGGTTGATTTCAAGAGAAAGGAATTTGAGCATCGAACATAACTGAAGGAAAACTGTGGTTACTTTTAATTTGAGGTATAGGTCTGTTGATTCTTTTAAATCAATTGTGGTTGTTGGCTTTTTTTTTATTACTGTTTGTATGCATCACTATTAATGATATATCTTAAGATTTTCGGGACTATGATGAAAATCTTTATGGTTAGTTGCAATTTATGCTCTGCACGAATTCAAGTTATTCCTCATCTTTTCAATTACCAACAAGTTACATACATTTCAATAAGCGCCCATATACTTTTTTATCTCATCGAAACAGTTTTTATTCTTATAGGTAATCATACTTACGTTAACTTATTGAGATGGGATTCGTGACGTTGCCTGCTCCTTATCCATCTGAAAAATGAGATAACGTCAACGTTTTTCGACGATGCGCATAATAAGAGATCAGGGAAACTTTAAATGGGAAAACAGAGAAGGAACTGGAGAGGAGATATTGGATAAGTGCAAAATTGTAATTTGTATTCATGGAGGCAGTTTCCGATTAGATTTGTTATGTTGCTATATAATGATTGAATTACTTAAAAAAGATAACGTCTTTTGGGGAAAATTCATACTTTATGGTATTACGTCAATGGTTTTCAAAAGAGTCGCTGAATCTATCATCATTTATAGCAGAAATACGCACTATTGCAGGACCCTGTATATGGAAATCATATACAATAACCATCCTCGAATTCATTGTAGATTTCAAAAACATAATTTTGTTTCAACCTGTTTCACAAAAACAAGCGAACAAGTACACAAAAACCACAATGAAACGCAATCATTGTTCGAACAATAGGAAAAGTTCAAGCTAGAATGACATGTATTTAATTGGCTCATCGGTCACATACAAATAGGCTATTTTCCAACTCTGACCGAAGCTCTCTATCGACGATGGATTAACGCCAGAGGCAAGAATAATATTTACGGTAGAATGCAAGGTATAGAGACAATTCGGAATGTTATAGAAGTCCTATTGATATATCATTATTTACTTTGCACAGTTATTTGTCGTTCAATACTCTACAAATCGTATCCGCACATAGATAGTTTTATCTCTTATTGAATTTGAATGTGATAATGATAATTCGTGTATTTGTTCTTCCGGGTGTAGTTCCGGTACATTGAGATTGAAATTCTGAATTTATCGATTAAAGTAACGGTTGAACTTTTCTTTCAATAAGAAATTAAAATATTTCTCTCTTCGGGCGTATGTTCGATTGCTTTATCATTTCACCATCCATGTGTGTCCACACTTGGTCTTCAATCCAGGCTGAAAAATGAATTCAACAAGAAGCTAAATCTAACTCATTTCGATTAACATCAATTTAGCAACACATTTCGTAAATACTTTTACCTTAATTATACAGTACTCGTAAAAATTATGTCACGAATTCATTTATCACGAGAAAAATATTTGGCAACAAGATCCTGAAACAGGTCGATGCTTGTTACAATATTACCAAATATTTGTGCCTTTCTGAAAGCAGTATCTCAAGAGATCCATTTTTCCACCATCGTTCAGTTTTCTCAGAGGCACAGTTTCATTACTACTTCAGTTCTATCCAACTTCTACTTTTTCTTGGTTGTCAATTATGTCAGAGAAACACCCAGCTCTAATAATAAATGACCGGAACAGAAAACCTAAGTCAGAGAATCTAGGGAAAAACAATTAACAACCGAGGAAATTCTCGTAAATATATCAATCTAAATAAATCCATTATTTAGTCTTCTACTCAGTTAGGGCGCGGATGCGGTTTCTCCACGGTTTCATTTGCGCTATAATTAATCCAGTCCCAAGCTGTAAATTTGAGTAAATCGGTTTAAAATGATCAATCATACTTCTTCGCTTTCCGGAGGCTGAGGTGTCATCCGAGGATATTTCATCATTTAAAACGGTCCAGCAATTCGGATGTGGATCCTATCCAGGTGGAAAAAATGAGATAAATGGAGGAAGATAAATTCTTAATTGACAGTGAACGATCGGAGACGAGGCAGCTTTATTGGGATTGAAAGCAATTGAAAGATGTTGCCATGATGCACGATCGTTATACATTTTAGAAATAATATCAAATTGTGACACAATTTCAATGTCACCTGTATGTAACAGGTTTTCCTTCGTCATAATCACACAAACTTCAACGAAACTTACTGCTATTTTTATATTCCACATATCGAATCTGACAATAAAAAGACAAAAGCAGAAAAAAGAAGTGAAAACAAAATATACGTATCATATTCATTTGAAATTTATAACCCATTCCAAGAAAGAATCGGAAACATTTTAAATAGCCTTAAAAACATCTTGAGATTTATATATGGGACAATTATTGATGAGATGAGGCATTGTTTCTTCTGCGTATACACATTCACAACTTGCGCTTGGAACTGTGTTCCATCTGAATAGCATGCTATTGACCATGTTCTTAAAGGATTAAAAACAGTCCAAATTTTTCTTGGAAGATCAAAACACAGAATTTTTTCAGGAGGATTAGAAATGAGAAATGAAAAACCATTTCATATGAGTTCCACTCAATCTTCCATAATTCTTCATCGCTTATGTTCATATTGAAGAACGTATTATACCAGAATGGTTTACGTGTCTTCAATCTTGAGGAATGTATTAAATAATTGGAAATAAAATAGAAAAGGATGATATTTGCTCCAAGAATTCAGAGCTGCAGTCTGTCTGCGAATATAGTGAGGGACAATGTTGGACAAAACTGGTAACCAATGAACCGGTGAAAATCTTATGATGCCAGTAATTATTCTCATGGAATGGTATGTATTCAATAGCAACAATATTCAGCTGCAGAAAAGACTAAGGCTTAAGATGCTGTGCGAAAAGTGGAATCATCAGCACCCCAAGATGATCCAGCAAATTTGTGAAGAATATTATTCCTATTTTTCAGTTTTAAGCTCAAATGATCTAAATGAGCCTTGTTATTGCGAGATGAATCGAATTTAACTTCTAAGTATTTAGGATAGAAATTATGTTTGTTAGGAGAAATTGAAAATTTCTGCTAATTTCCTATATTTTTCATGATTATTCAGATGAAAACAAGATACCTATGTTTTGTTGGGGTTGCCATAGAAAATGTAAAAATTTAAATGTGTAACATAGTTTTTTTAGTTTCTACGTAGTCAAAACTCGATTCAAAATTCTGATATAATTCACAATAAATAAAACCAACATCTAAAATTTTTTTGTCCTAACTTCGACAAGTTCAACTCTTCCAGGAAAAAAAACAAGGTCGCTGACAGTGACAATAGAACCTGCGAAGGAAAAAACAACATGCGATTGGAAATCCTAGGGTTGAATACGAATATAATCGAAAATATGTTCGGGCTTTCAACATGAAAAATTGATCTCTTTCGTGTGAGGTATTGTGGCGGAAAGATCTATAGCTCGTGTGCATAGATGTGATTTATCGAGCGGTTCGGTTATTTCCCTAAAGGATGTCGTGTCAAGCCAGTTTCAGAATTTGAGTAGAAGTTCCAATGCTTTGAACTGACATATGTGAATAAAGGATCTGATATTGCTATTTTCACAATGGAAATGAATAATTTCAAGAAAAAGAAAAAAGTACCTCAACATATACTTTTATATGACAGCCAAGCTAAATGACATAAATTTCAAGTAAAAAGAATAAAAAAGACATTCCACATGTCTTTTATTTTGCCACTCATTTTTGCGCATCAATGTTTTAAAAACGAAAAACTTATGTAAACTGAAAGCATGGAATAAAGCTAATTTTGAAAATTCCACTTAGGAAAATTCATATTATAACTACTTTACAAATTATAAAAGTATAGATTAATGTCTTCCAATTGTTCATCATTATTTCGGATTCGAAATGATCATAGGAATTTTTTTATGATTCATTATCTAAAGAGTAATGTTTCACTGTATCTTGATTACCAGAAGTTCATGGAAACACAATGATGAAATTAATGAAGAATCTCCATTTATGAAAAATTGTTGTTTAAAAATAACATTTTCTGGGGTGCTTTGTGTTCGATTTATACTTTTATTTTGATAAACCGCCTTTTTTTCGTTTTATGATTTGACATCACCAACTTTTTTGGCAGTCTGTTATTACAATTTGTTGTAGAGAATCCATTTCGAATATGTAAATGAAGTTTGAGTATAATTTTGATTTCAACGATGCGAGAAACCGACGCATCCGCCAATTCGTTCTATAGGAATTCTGATATTTCCATACATGATTTCATCTGTTTTCCGGATCTGCTGCCATAACCCTTTTATTCACTTCAAGGAAGCAGAAAGAACCTTCGAGTTTTTATGTAACTTTTCAATATTTCAACTAAGGATAGATCAGATTCCTCGTATTCATGAAGGAACATATTTGCAATCAAACCAGCGCTTTCACCATTCAGTAACACACTAAAACAAAAACTAGTGCAAGAAAGTTCATCAATTGAAGTTAACTTACATAATCACACTTAAGAGATGTATTGAAGAGCACTATCGTGAGGTCAAGAGGTTTTATGTTCCTGTCGTCGAAGTCCAAAGTCAAACCATCCTTGTACGCATACGGAAGATGCTCTACAGGGTCTTTCACGAGGAACCTCACCCATATTTATACGGGAAACTACTGAACGTATTTTCATGAAAATCAGCACTTATAAGTATTTCACGATGCTGATGAAATCTAAAATATTTTCAAGGCATGAGTACCTCTGGTTTTTCCGGAAATGACGTCAACTTCCGTTTTTCAAATTACAACACCATTTTTTTATTGCAGAAATAGATTCCTTAGAAAATTTCAAGTTATTTTGATGTAACATTTTTCAGTTTTGGTTGGAAAATTCTCTCTGAGCGGGAAAATTCGAAAAAATCGAAAATAGAGCTCCGCTGAAACAAGAATAACTTCGAGGTTTTTGGATGGAAAATTTTCATTTTTGTAATTTTTCAAGATGTAAGATTGATGTATCCACTTTAAAAATCGAAATCGCGATTCATGATACAGGGGGTGAAAAAATCGCTTTCAAAGTTAGGGATGACAAAATCGTGAAAAATCAATTTTTTCGAATTAGAACCCCATTTTTTTATGGCAGATATTGAATCTACGTTAAAAAATAATGTGAGTGTATGCATCACACCTTTGCCCTCAAGTGGATATTTTCTGAGTTATTCACAAAAAACTGTTTTTCGTATTGAATTTTTAGCTATTTCTTTTCCCTTCACCTCCAAAAGATGAAATTTTCAGGAACTGTTATTTGAACCATGCTGTAGATGCTATGATCATACCAAATATAAACCCCATTTAATGGAGGGACTCTTTTCTATTCGATTCAAGCAACATGAAAAGTGAAATTTTCCCAAATATAAAAATATGGGCCTCATCTGTAACATGAAATCAACAAAATTTCCCATTCACACGATCGTCAGTAGTGAAACCGAAACCTCCAGTGTATAAAAATCAACAATCGTGTATCAATAATTATCGTCACACATAATTAAATCGTCCATTTCCAAAAAGCAAAAACAAACGGTACCGATCGGACCCATCTATATATCAAACAAATCGTTACGATAACAATGATAATTTAAAATATGTTCAAGTTGTTGATTATTGCACATGCCATTAAAACAAACGTTCCGAATGAAAACATGTTGATTTACGTTTATTGTTGTTTCCCGTTTTACCGTAGCAATGCAAAGTTGTTATTACTGTTTTGTACCGACTGAAATTAGATGTTTGTGACTGGTTTTCCAATAATTTCGAACAGAATGACCAGCTGTCGGTTGAGTTACAATTTCATTTCATCGGGTCATTATTTTCTTTCGAGATTAATTTTTAATGAGTTGGAGAGGCAGGTCATCGGGTTCACAGAAGTTTCTTTTTATATTAAAGAAGGTATGTTTCAGTGGAACAAATTCGAGAATCAATGGAAATGAACTGTTTATTTCAGTTGAATTTTTCTGATTTGATATAATCTTGCGTTTGGGAATTTGGGATCATTAAAAATTGGGTATCAGTTTTGCATCAAACAATTTGAATGAAATATGTATTATGCACGCTCGTTTTATCTGGAACTTACGAATATCGAGCCGAAAATGTTTAACCCAAAAATCACTTGCAGCTCTTTGTTTGAAACTCACTGACATACGGAACGCAATTACTTTTGTTGTATGCATCCAAATATCATGAAATTTATATCAGTTGTCAATGAGGGACCAAGCCATCTACGGGTATAATATAACAACAGATGGCACTTTTTTTTAAAGGTTCAGTTTCTTTTTGATTGGAGGGTGTAACTGGCAATAGTTGTGTGTAAACTTCCATAAATAGCCAATCATTTTTGGATCATATATGCATTGTAAAGTTTCATAATCGATTCAACATTTCATGAAAACTGGGCGTATTTGTTATGTACCCACCTCTTTCGAGTTGATAGTACATACTGTTATGAGTGCAACGATGACCACCAAAAACCGATTAGTCGACCTGGGTGAAATATCACGTAATCATCATCGAATCTTCTTCATCTTTCCAAAAAGTTTCAACTGAATATCTGTTACATTCACGACTGACGCCGTAATTAGTCCGCTCTGCTGACTGAAAACGACTTTACGGGAGAATTAATGCGTCTCTTCTACTGCCATACTAGCCACAAAGGCTGGGGGTGAACAGATATATAATCACAACATCCAGGTCTCATCCAACCTACATAATTAGCGTAGTAATCGGCCCACCGGTGCATTTCACCGCTGTTCTCATTACGTTGCTCGGGCGTGACTTCAGCATTAGCCAAACGCCCGGGTCTTTCCCACCTTTAATTGCTTTAGATCATTCCCCGATCTATCCTCCATCGCTTAACTTGCGGTTGGATGTTGCCAAACACTCTGGATGGATTACCGACGCTTAGAGGGATAAGTCGCACTCCAATTTGAATGTTCTGCTGAGTGTCCACAGGAATCCGATTCGCCCACGGAGTTACGATGAAAGCTAAGGGGGTTTTTGACCGTTTTAGTTTTGTGCAACCAGATATACTGTAACATTCGCCACATTTTTAGTGAGACGTATGTTCTGAATGAAACTAACTACAACTCAGGAGTGAGAATGACAAAGATTTGGCCACTTCATGTAATCGCCGAGCAAGGGTAGGACGTTATTTAAGTAATAATTCAGATTCGTGATAATTGAGATTAGTGAAAAATAGTAGAAAAACAGAGATGGTAAATAAAACACAATATTTGACCCCAAACGGGGTCTGAAGAAATGTAGGGGAAAAAGCATTAGGTAACAAAAAATCCGATGAAAACAATAATACTACAATATAACAAAATGAGTCTATAAAAATCAATCTATTTGATAAGAGCTAAATTGAACCATGCAAAAATTGTGCAGGTGATTCTAGACCAATTTTCTTTTTCCAAAATGGCCTAAATGTTCAAATAACTTGGTCAAGGTCTTTATTGGACCAAATAAGTCAGATAGTTCAGCAGTTATGAGGATCTGATATTGGGTTTCCTCGATAACTCCTAGGATATCCATCGATTACTTTAGATATGAAGGTAATACATGCTATGATCTTCTACTTTTACACATATGACCACTTGAATCATCGAATGGATAAAGTGAAATAATCAAGAATATTGATCTAATGGTAAACAAGTTCTTCTTTCATACCAGAAAATTCCGAACGGACAAACACTGAAGTTGCTGAGTTTGATGTTTTGGCGGAATTGTCATAAAATGAACTGCAATATGATGACATCAAAAATAAGGCTGCCAATCTAGACAGTGATCTTAAAAAAAAAGGTAAAATCATAGCTTCTTACAATGAGATGGAAGAATTTAAAAAATTCTTGGTTACAACGTACGGTGTGACATGTTGCAACGGAATTAATTGTCTGTGTCGATTTGGTAGAACGAGATAATACAAATATTTGAGGTTAGTTTTTAGAATATCATTCGATTTCAAAGTGGCACGTGCAGTGAGAATTATTTGAAATACTGAAAATCGAATATGAACGCCTGAAGAGACAAGAGTGTAGGCTTTTTTATCAATCGTCTAGGGGTTATAATAGATTTCCGCCTACAAATATCGTCTAACGTCGAAATAAACACGGCTTTCGTAGGTATTTACAAGTTTATTTACACCACAAGAATAAATAAAATGATCGTCTGATATATAATGAATAAATAAATAAGTCAATAAATAAATAAATCTTCTTTATTTCAAATCCTACAAAGTTGTAAACATAAGAAATGAAATGACGTCAAGATATATAATCTACATAAACAGACTATTGGAACTAAAATATTCAGCAAGATTATAGGGTTCCAATCGAACCAGCATTTTCCTGCTTAGGTTCTTAAAAGTACCAACATTATT
This sequence comes from Micraspis discolor, assembly GCA_030674115.1. Taxonomy (NCBI): domain Eukaryota; kingdom Metazoa; phylum Arthropoda; class Insecta; order Coleoptera; family Coccinellidae; genus Micraspis; species Micraspis discolor. The sequence goes on from JARTUT010000004.1 coordinate 3,114,854, forward strand.
ACATCTCTTAAAGTCTGGCAGTTTATTGAACAGTTTAGTAGGTACACATATAGTATAGGCCCCTCTCTGTCATGGTTAATCTATGTTGAGGAAAGAGTAGATCTAGATTTCTCGTATTATAACTACGATCTCTGTTAAAATCAAAAACATTTTTATTATTGAAAACAAAAAGTAAACACTCATAAATGTACAAACCATAAATGGTCAACAAATCTTCCTGACGAAACTTTCCTCTACAAGATTCTCTGAAATTTAATTTGTACATACATCTGAAAGTTCTTTTTTAAACTACAAATATCGAATTAACTTTATAACTACAACCCCAGAAAATTATTCCATACCTCAATACTGATTCGAAATTAGCATGAAACATCGTCTTTACAATATTTTCACCCAAGTGATTAGATAGAATCTTTATTCCATAGCCAACACTGGATAACTTGAGACAGATCTTATCTATATGAATTGAGGAATTCATCAATATGAACACCCAAGAGTTTAGTGTGTGATGAAAGCTCAACTCTGCCACCATCTAGAGTAATACAATTCAAAGATGTATATTCACAGCTTGTTTAGTACGAAAGAGTACCAGATTGGTTTTTTCATTATTCATCATTAATTGGTTCATATCAAACCAATTTTTCACTTTAAAGAACGCATCTTTCGTTCTGTGAACAATCTCCTCTAAATCATTTCCCTCAACTAAAATATTAGTGTCATCAACATAATTTGCATTTTCGTATTCCTCTATTGCCTCTGGTAGATCGTTTATATAAAATATAAACAAAATTGGACCTGCTATAGTACCCTGACCAACCCCAAATTCAACATCCATAATATCCGATAGTACTCCATCACTCGAACCACCGAGAACAACCTGCTGCTTCCTATTAGATGAAAAAGATCGTATCCAATCATTTGCTTTTCCCCTTATCCCACATTTATCCAACTTCTGAAGAAGAATCCCATGGACAACGCAATCAAAATCCTTGCTTAAATCAAGAAAAAAACCCAAAGCCAAATTTTTATTCTCCAAACAATGCAAAACTACATTCACATATTGAAAAATAAAATAAATACAAAAGGTCGATACTGAGTTTCTTCTAAGTTCTAAAACGATCGTCTAAGTTCTTAATTTCGGCTAAAAGTTCTAAACTCGCGAAACGTCTATTCAATAGAATAGAATAGAATAGAATATATATTTTATTCAAGAATTATTGTACAATACAATAAAATTGAAATTCGTCGAAATCGAAATATTCACCTTCTACACAATTCAAAAAATTCCAACAATGTATAGGGTTCACCTTCAACAATAAATTTATACAAACTCCTCTTGAAAATCTTTACATTGCCCAAAATTCTTAACTTATAAGGAAGAGCATTCAATAATTTAATCCCAAAATACAAAGTTTCTCCTTTGTATATTCCCAAAATACAAAGGAGAACACTCAGTCATCGCTAAAGAATGATAAGGATAAAAAAATGGTTCTTTTCTTCTGGTTTGATTTCTGTATCTTTCGAAATACTGTGGATGAAGTTTCATGAAAAATAATACCTTATTTATATATATAGACTACACAGTGTTAAAATATTTTGTTCCCTAAAATGACTCCCTAAATTTTAGTCCTAATACAGTTCTCAACATCGATTTTTGTCTTAAAAAAACTTGTTCAGATAGTGATCGGACGATAGCTTCCCAGTTCTTTAATGTCTCCTTTTTTAAATATTGGTTTTATTGCGGCTATTTTTAAAGCTTCTGGAAAAATACCATCTTTAAAAGATTTATTCATTATTTTAGCCAAGGGTTCAGCAATGAGGTGTATTGTATCCTTTAATATGTCTTGAGGAACATCGTCCCATCCTGTTGATCTGGAATTTTTCATCTTTTTTACTGTATGCATGATTTCCTTTTCAGTGATGTTAAAAGAAAAAGGATTTCTCATTACATGGTATTGAACCACAATCACCCTTGTAGGACCCATCATGTACGTTGAGTGCTGAATGAACATTCACAAAAAAACTGTTGAATTTGTCCACCAATTTTTGAGGTTCTTTTTCATCTTCAATTGGGCTAGAATGCTTACATCCTTTCCCCAATGCTTCATTCACAATTTTCCATACTGCTTTTGATTTATTACTTGACTTTTCTATTGTGTTTCGGTGAAGTTTTATTTTCTCACTTTTTATTAAAGAATCATATCTATATTTCATTTCTTTATATGCTGATAAATGTTGGTCAGATGATCTAGATAAAATAAATAGGAGATCAAGTAATTTTTTATGCTCTTTGATGTCGGTAGTTGTCTCTTTATGGTTATTATTGTTAGTGAAACGGACTGTTTTTATGGGAAAGCAGGAAGAAAACACATTATCAAACCTTTCAAAGAAGGATTCCTACAGTATATTCGCATCAGCATGTGAGCCATCCGCTATATCGGTCCAAATTTGGCGTGAAATATATTTTATGAACTTCTTTTTGTTGTCCTGGTTGAAAATTCTATATTGTTTTTTCTCAACTGTATTATTCTTGTGTTTGTTTCCAGAGAAAACAAATTTTTGGGCAGAGTGATCAGATATATGTTCTTCAATAACATGAGCAGTACCTACTATGTTGGTCACAATATTGTCAATGCATGTAGCAGATATTCTGGAAATTCGAGTTGGTTCATTAATGGTTATAAGATATCCAAAACTCTCTATCAAAGATCTGAACATTATAGTTGCCGATGAATCCACTAAAAAATCAATGTTAAAATCGCCTGCAAGAATAAGATCATTTTTTTCTTCCAAACAAAGAGACAATATCTGTGAAAGTTTTTCCAGAAAAACATTATTCATCTTTCGTCTAACGTCTTTTTTCTAAAGTAACCGTTCTTATGAGCGTCTAAACTTAGAGTGTCTTTCGATGGAAACCTTTAGTCTCCAGGAACGTAAATTTTTAAGGTACATCCCTAAACACTCTCATTGGTCTACTTTAAACGAATGGGGTTTACCATAGTTCCCACCACTGTACTCAGCGTTCTTTTCCCAATATTTATCACAACTCTTGAGAGGCATGTCAAACGTCGCACTTGGCCCCCTTATCAATAACCGTAAACGTCATCTCGACACATGTCCCTTCAATTTGGGAAGGTCAAGAGGGTTAATCTACCCGGCGTCGAATAAATAAACGATTTGGGCCCAATAAATAAAATGAGACTAACTTGTCATCTTAGGATCGTCGATACATGAAGATGCACTAAATATCGGATATCACCTTTTCAACTGCGAAGCCAGGTCCGCACTGGGACCCACTGCTTCCAAAAATTCTAAATCCTACAAGAGTTATACACAAATATCGAAACACACATTTTTCATATTTTAATTAATTTTTTCGTAGTCTTTTTGTTGAAGATACACGATAAAAAATATTCTATCTTGTTAATTAAACAGCAGCTATTCTATTGTTATCTATAAATCTGAAGAATTAATTCCCATCGCAACAAAATAAGTACAGACCAGCCTCACAGTATCCATCAGATTGGTCTCCACTTCAAATTCGAGACACCCGAAAACGGGAAAATGTAAACGAGGAATTATTAAGACGTTAAGGCAATTCGACCTCAATGTGCCGTGAAATAATTTTATATCCGTCGACGTTAGAGCTGGTTACTAGACAATAAAAGCCGAATTAGTTTCCGGTACATTACCCTCCATGGACGTAATTAGCCGGGGACTCCCTGCGAAAATCGGATAACTCAACACTAGTTGGGAAAATTTGAAGAACCTTGCATTTTCCAGATGGTTTTCTTCTTTCCGAGAGTCAGATGGAGTGATTTTTGAAGATGGGTTTATTTTTACTTCGTTTTAATGTAAGCTAACATTCCGTAAACTATTGAATTAAGATTTGATACTCTGACAAAGTATTCGGAAATTGAGATAAAACGTATATATATCAAACCGCGTCTGTATGTAGGGTTTGTTGTATCAGTTGTCTAGGGTTATGATAGATTTACGCCTACTAATATTCCTTCACATCGAAGCAAACACGTCCTTTCAATTCACAGTTTTTTTTCACAAAGAAATGAATAAAGTTCAACAAACTGAGTGTCTAATTTATTGACAAAATAAATCACGTCAGCTCAACAACGCACATCGAATTGGCACATCGGTTACGGCGCTTAATAAATTAAACACTCGAGGAGTTCTTCCGTCCTTTCCTACAAATTGACAGAGCTGTGCTAAGCACCGAAAAAAAGTGCTTCGAGCACAAAGCCCTAAGCACTCGAAAAAAAGGCTTCGTGTCTCGAGTTCTAAGCACCGCTTTCGACAGGAGGCTCCGGGATACCGAGCACTTCTGCAAAAGTAATTGAATATTTCGAGCACTAAGCACTAAGCACTTTACTGGGAACTATTTTATGTAATGTTGTTTGATTGAAATGAGAACTCTTTAGCTTCATCGACATTTCTAAAATTATGATTTCGAGACTGGGAAAAACTCAAAAGCCATTTTATTTGTTTTGTGAAACGCATGCATTCAATTTACATTCTGGTACTAGTTAATCTTATTCGTCGATCGGAATCTGAATGGCTGTTCCTAATCAATGCATAAAGTTGAATTAATAATCGAGTACCAAATATTTTATAAGCGAGAACACATTACTGAAAAAATGTGGAAAGCACTGACGTGAGATCAGGAGCTTTTACGCGCTTGTTCTAAAGTCTTCTCTCAGACTTAAAAAGAGTGCGATTCAAAATCAGCCAGCACAATGAGTGTGAAAGAATCAATAAACAGATATCTTAAATGGAAGTTGAGTGAACTAACAGTTAAGCAAATTCTTCGATCTGGCATTCTTTCCACATTTCTATACCATATATAAGTTGTTGTAGTTGAGTGTCATCAATTACAACCGAATTTCAGATTCATAATTGCTGAGCTATCGGACAGGTCTGGCCCAATAACTAACATGACTTATATTTGGATAATAAACTAATTCTATTAATATGGAATCTCTATCTCATCTCTTTCGGAAGACAGAGAATATTCAGCCAAACATTTTCAAATTGGACCACCGTTTCTTCATCACGAGTCAAATCCAACCGATGGCGATCATTTTCAGTTCGATATTCAGAAATTACAGACATTTGGGAAAAAAATAGTCCTCTTGTCGCAAAATTCATAATGACATTTCCATTCAAAATATGACAACTGCACACACCAGTATTTTAGACATGTTTGTCATAAAAATGAACCCACAGAATTAGTTTCATTTTCAGCTCAATATTCACTCATTATGACAACATGTCATAAAATTAAAACCACCCTCATAGAGATTTATAGTTGATGTGATGTGAATTCATAGATAGAAATATAACCTGTGACTTCATTTTCAGAAAAACTCTTATATCTTCTGGAGATTGTACGCTATGATGATGAAATTTTAAAATATTTTAGGTACCTATACCCTGCATAAATGCCCTAAATTGTTGTGATCTGACGAATAACTTATGAGATATCGTGTATTGAAAAAAAAACATTTTGGGAATTTTCAAAAATTTTCTCTCGTGACGATTTTCTCGAAATTTGGCACACTCCTTCCTTTTAACGCTATCTAGACATTCTCTAAGTTACGAATTGATAGGATGAATATTCAAGAAATTAATGTTATTAACTGCTAAACTATTCGATGGATTTGGCCCAATAACGAACTTGACCGAGATATTTGGACACTCGACCTATTCTGAAAAAATGAAAACTCTAGGTCATCTCCTTCGGAAGATAGAGAGTATACGATCGGAGGGCCGGCCAGCCTGACCTACTTAAATTTGATCAAGGTGTCTCCATCAAGAAGTCGAACCCAATGGATTGAAACCATTTTCGGCTTGATATTCGGAAATTACAGACATTTGGACAGAACGATAGCCTGCCTGTTCCACTAGTAACAAGCGCGCAAAAACAAAAAAATTTTCTGGCCTTCATAACCATAAAGTCAAATCAATGGTGACTTAAGAAATACTGAATATCTATTCGAAACGATCATATTATCTTTGCGCACATAAAAAAATCAAATACCTCACCTGCTTATATTGACCCTACTTCAAGAATTCGGAAAGACTTAGTGCTTAGCGGATTACTAAGCACTAAGATTTTCGCGAGATTGCTCCGAAAAACAAGCACTAAGCACTAGCCTTTGAAAAGTGCTCGCGAGCACAGTGCTCGGAAGCACTAAAGTGCTTAGAGTGCTTTCACGAGCACTAAGCACAATGCTTCGGCACAGCTCTGCAAATTGATATATATATATACATCCAAACATCATTTCTGCGTCATTCAATGATACTATCATCATTGCGTCCACTAGAAAGCTTCGTGTATATCGACATCTGTTCAGCCGAATGACGTTGGCAACACCACATAATCATTTTGCGAGTTTCAGTTCTCAGTATACTTGAAAAATGAAGGAGACAAATTTTTTCTCAATTCTACCAGCAACCTTGCGTCCTTACAGAACACCATCGTTTCTGCATCCGTATATTTATTTGAACATTATCTAGTTATTTCTGCGTCCATACGCTAATATACATGTCAACTATTCCGACAATTCTGCACAGGCGGTGTTGCCAAATTCATGATTGAATTTTCATTGTTGAATCTACCTACTCACTGTCCGTGACATTCCATTCGAAGGAACGCTAACCAATATTGCTGTTTAATTTGTAGCTTTTTCCTTTTTCGCCACTTTGGATATAGGGAGCAGTTAGCATATGAAGGAATGACAATTTTTAAGCGAAAGCACAAGTTACATGTTGTTTGTAAGAAATGCTTGTCGTACCGGGTTGAATCATATTGATTTTGAATTAAATTGGACATATAAAAATTTAGAAAGCACTGACGTGAGGTCAGATTGCTTTGGCGCTTTGGTTGAGTTACTTGCGAGTAAATATTCAAACCATAACAAATCTATAAGCACTCTGATCACGTGAACAATAGTCTTTTCCAGTACTATGGGACAATGTGATGCAAATATGAACGCCTAATGAATGAACAAACCTATATCTCAAATTAAAAATAACTACTCATAATTTTCCCCAAGTTTTGTGCGAAGCTATAATTCCCTTCCCTAAAAACTTACGTCTGTGCTTTTCTGAATTTTGACAACGTATATTATTTCAGCCACCGAGATGGAATTCTATCTCTATGATTTCCCGTTAGGAAAAATTTTGATAAACATTACGCCAACTGACACTGATTAATGAGCCCAGCATTTGTCAATCGAATATCGATCTGTGATGGCCATCGTTCAAAGAAAATCATCGGGACGTATGTCATTTCTCTTTCCTCTTGAGTAAATTAAAAAATGATCATATCTTTAGATGGAAAAGAGCTGCGACAATGAAATTTGAGGGTAAGTAAGATATCGATCACGTCAATTTATTCACGAATTTTTATTGAAATCCGAAAAATATCTTATGAGGTAGTGAGGATTAAAAATTTTTTTTGGGAATTTTTGAAAAATTTTCTAGCGTGACAATTTCTGCGGAATTTTTGAGCTGTCTTTTTGCAGCCTCCTCAACAATATTTCAAGTATCAATTTGATCGGATGGATATTCTAGTAGTTATTGAGGAAACAAAATTTCAGATGCTCATAACTACTGAACCATCCGACGGGTTGGGCCCAATAATGAAATTGACCGAGATATTTGGACAATTAACCTATTCTGAAAATATGAAAACTCTAGCTGATTCTTTTTGATGCTAGAGAGGATACTGCCGGCCGGTCGGACAGACTCAACTTTCGCCACGAATTCTTCATCAGGAGTCGAACCCAATCGATTGAGACCATTTTCGGCTCGATATTCCAAAATAAGGCATTCGGGCAAAATGATAGGCACTTTGTTAGGGTGAACAAGAGCGCCAAAAATCAAGTAAAAGAATTGAAGAGTAAATTCCTCAACTGAAGACGAAACAATTGAATGAATAAAAACATATACAGGGTGAGTGGTCTCGTGAAAGACAACGGCTAAATAGAGATAAAGGACCTAAACCTGAGTGAGGATTGCGGGTTTAAATGTTTCAGATTCACATGGTGTTCTCTGAAAAAATGCTGAAACTATAAACTCTCAAATCTTCGTAAAAATGGCAAATTTTCTGCTTGATGGTTGACAAATATGAAGCTTGTTACAATACATATTCTCCATCAAATTGGCAAAAATTGAAAAAACTTGCAGGCTTGTATTCAAAATTTTCAATTTATGTGCCAGGTGGGAAATATGAGATACAAAATTAAAAAAAAAAATCTTATTTCAACCCTGCTGAAGCATATAGAGATGAGAGCTCATATACTCGTATTTATTCAAATAAAACAAATTGTCGTCTGAATGTAAATCGGTGGAAAACCCGTCAGCTGGTACAGCTAAACGTGAAGAGCGAGGCCCGAGTATAAGTACAGAAATTTTGAATAAATAATCGTAACCGCTTAGTTTAGAAGTTATCAGCAAAAAATCTGAAAAATTTTTTGGTCTTTTTCATAAATCCGGAACGGAACATAATAAACTATTAATGTTGTATATGAATGAAATCGTGTTATTGAGCTCCTCTCAAAAATATAGTAAATACCTAAAATCGACGCCATTTCGACATTTTTTTACATTAAAAGATCACATTATGACGAACAACTTTTATTTGGAACTTTTTTCTATTACTTGTTTGAGTTCCTATACAGGGTGTCAACGGAATATGGAAACATGCTCGCGTTTGAATATCGTTAGAGTCATCGACTTCGATTTTTTTTTAAAGTGAAATACGTTCCGATTAGCATATTTCAACTGAGAAAAAATGGCAGAAGTATTTCCGGGAAGAACGGAAATGAAAAAAAAATTCAAATGGCACTCTAGGTATGTCACTTGTTGATTTTTGACATATCATGTGAATTATTTCGAACATTCCATTCTAATTACTAGATGGTTGAAAATGGATCCAATCGTTCAATTTTCAGTTCAGCTAATTGAGTCGAATTGAGCAGAAAGAAATAACCTTTTAGATTATACTCTGTTCCCAACATACTTGCAATTGAAAACATAATTTTTTTATGGAAAGTTTTTTCCGGAAGTATAAAAAGTCGAATAAATTACGAAATTTGGGATATTTAGTGGAGAGATGTAATTCACTCTCATGCTGGACTGAAAATTGAACGATCGAACTCATTTTCACCCATCTAGATATAAAAATGAAATTTCAAAATAATTCACATTAATTGTCAAAAATTGACAAGTGACATATAGTTGTACTCGTAATGACGTGTATGATGAAAATACGAAAAAAATATACCTAGTGTGCCATCTAAGAATCAGAAATTATTTTCATTTATGGTCTCCTGGAAGTATTTCTGACATTTTATTTCGTCGAATTATGCTCATCACTTATCAAAACGTATTTCACATTAAAAAAAATCGAAGTCGATAACTTCAAGGGTATCTAAACGCGAGCATGTTTCCTTATTCCGTTGACACCCTGTATAAAGGACCAAACGAATGGTTCATACTTGACTATAGAACGAGGGTGTCTATCTTTTTTACACATTTTTATGACTAGCTGACGGTTATTCCACCGACAGCTAGCTGACGACTTTTTTTATTTGAATAATTATACAGGGTGTCTACTAAAATAGGTGCCAAACTTCAGCAGGTGATAGTACAAGTCATTTGCAACAAAAAATGTCCTATAACACTTTTTCGAAAACTTGATAGTTATCGAGTTACTCAACACTTCTTGGTTTTTCGGAATATTTTGCTTTCCCCTTTAAAAACAAGAATATCTCTGTTTTTCTTACAGCTACATCAAATCTGGACATATCATCGCAAAGGGCAGTGAAGGTGCTATAAAATAGGTAGTTACTAATGTTAAAAAAAAATGTTTCATACCGGGTGTTGTGAAAGGGTAAATGTAAAATTGAAAAGAGTACAAACTTAGTGTTATTTTCTTGTTAGCTGTACAATTGAAAATTGGTGAATAAGTAATTGTTTTTTTTTCTAGGAAAAACTAGTACATGTAATAGACTTTTAAACAGTATATCAACTTTTCACTCAACTTTTTGTTTTTCCAACAATATTACGGTTTCAATTCAGGAAAACATAAAAATCAAAAACGCAAATTTTATGATAATTTATTTCAATACATTGTAGGTTCAAAACAGTTATAAATATTATTAATAGTATTAATAGTAACATAAAGGCAGCAAAGTTGTAAACAAAGGTTTGAGGAGGAGGTGGGATGGAGGGTGTGTTGGTGGTTATCTGGTGGCCCCGCAGGGGTCGCCGGGAATGAATACGACGAATGAAAAAGAACAATATGGCAATATGCAGTGCGGGAGTACGCGTTACGTTTCCCCAAAAGACAACAACCTAGCAGAAAGGCATTTGTAGAAGTTTTTAGGCGTTTTGGTGAAACTGGATCGTTTCGAGGTTTACGAAATAGAGAAGGTGGTCGAAATGCTCAGCACTGGAGGCAAGCACCAGCAATACTTCGCGCTATTAGAGAAGATCCCACTCAGAGGGTTGGTGCCACATTAGGGCTTCACCATTCCACAGTAAACAGAGTTTTTAAGCAAAATAATTTACACCCATATCATTTAAATAAAGTCCAGAATTTGTTACCTGTGGATGATGAGGTCTCATTAGAATTCTATAGGTGGTACCTAAATAAGTTGGAAGAGTAAGGATGTGATCAAATATTATGGAGAGATGTGGTAACATTCAGTAAAATTGGAATAATATATTTACGAAATTTCCATATGTGGGAAACGGAAAATCCACATGCGACTGTTATATCTCATTATCAGCATGAATTAAGAGTCAACGTCTGATTGGCGGCTATTCAAGGCCCGTAATACTTCCCAATCGCCTCAATTCCAATGAATTCACAAATTAACTGAATAATAACGTGGTAGACATTCTTGAAGATATTTCCATAGCGGATAGATATCAACTTTATTTTCAACTGGACGGAGTCCCTGCCCTTAATAGTCGAATTTTGAGGGACTGGATGAATCAACGCTTTGGGGAGAAATGGATAGGAAGATATGGTCCCTCGAGATGGCCACCTAGAAGCCCCGATCATACCCCATTAGACTTTTATGTTTGGGGCACTTTGATAGAAAATGTGAATAAAAATCGCATTAATGTTCGAGAAGAACTAATCAACAGAATTCAGGAATGTTGTGATATAATGCATAGAAAACGTAATGAACTTCGAAAGGTTGTGGATTCTGTACGAAAAAGATGAATTGTTATAAAATTTGCGTGTCTGAATTTTATGTTTTTCTGAATTAAAACAGAGATATTGTTGGAAAAACAAAAGTTAAGTGAAAAGTTGATATACCGTTTAAAAGTCTATTACATGTACTAATTTTTGTAGAGAAAAAACCTCTACTTATTCACCAATTTTCTATGGTACAGCTTACAAGAAAATACCACTAAGTTTGCACTGTTTTCAATTTTTACATATACCCTTTTACTACACCCGGTATAAAACATTTTTTTAACATTAGTAACTACCTATTTTATAGCGCCTTTACTGCCCTCTGCGATGTTATGGTCAGATTTGATGTAGCTGTAAGAATAACAGAAATATTCTTGTTTTTAAAGGGTGAAGCAAGAAGTTTCGAAAAACCAAGAAGTGTTAAATAACTCGATAACTATAAACTTTTCGAAAAAGTGTTTAGGACATTTTTATTGCAAATAACTTGTACTATCACCTACTGAAGTTTGGTACCTATTATAGTAGACACCCTGTATAAACCATCATCTCTATAAATTTCAGCAGAGTTAAATTTTCTTAAACTAATTTCTTTTACGTGTTTTTGATGATCAGGTCGATAAACCCTCCGCTGCCTAGTGTCCTAGCTGACAATCACTATGCTTTACAATCCAGCCAAATGTGTCTATTCACAAAAATTATGGCTAAGGTTAAAATTGGTCAACAAAAACTATCTCTGGCTCCTGCTGCGACCGGGCTAAGATATGGAAATGTCACATTGGTTTTGAGGAAATTTTTTAGATTCAGTCTCAGTACGCTTTGTGCATTGATATTCTCTTGGAGATAGCAATCGAAAAAATATTTCAGGAAAACAAGTTATATTTCCCAATTTATTAGATATTGTGAAACAATGAATTATTGAAAGTTCTAACTGATCCTATTCGAAATTAATCAGTATGATGAATTGCTCACAAAACTAATGAAATTTTTTACAGTTTATCTCCTTACTGCGAGGGCGACTCGACCTTTTGAGTCATATGTGGTTTTCGTGACAATCAAATATTTTACAATATCAAGAAATTTAATTGAATAATTTCAAGAACTGAGGGCTAGCGAAATCTGCAGTGTTGTTAGAAAATATTCAAATCACAAAAAAATACCTACATAAGAAATGATCACCTGTCAATGACGAAATTCATTCATTCATCAAAAAAAGTGTCTTCATATATTCAATTCATTCTTCGGAAAATAACTCAACATAATATAATGTAGACCATAAAGCAAGTTAGTTGACGAATCTGTATTGAATGAATAAAATGATAAATCAATTTTCATTGAATCGGTCATTTCAGTTAACCAAAGTAATTCTATGCTAATGATGCCGAATCTTATTTAAAAATTCCACCATTTCTTTCAAGATTATTGTAACATCAGTTTGATCTTGATCATACAAGGAATATCTCATTCGATCTCCAAGTGTCCTGAAGCGACGCGATGTGCAAAGTGGGATTCATCATAGATCTCAATTATTCTATTCACGAGACTCGAGTTCATAAGAGCAAAACTTCTTTACTGCAGTTGTTCAATGACCTTGAATCATTCGATATAAAAAGCGTAAACAACCCGCATCTGGAAATCATTAAAGGACGCAGAAATATCGGTTTGATCGTAGGCGATACCCAATGCAGTGTTGCCGGTTTTTTGAAGCACCAATGTCGGAATGGTGTGACAGTAATATGCATTTCGAATATACACTGAGCGACTGCAGCGCCGCAAATGGAAATTGTTCGAACTACAATATTCAGAAAAAGTCCACGATTTCATCATTGGGACGTCCTCGCCGTATTATAACGAAACAAACGATGACGTGATAACAGAGCGTTTAGCATTGACTTGTATTTCTGCGTCCGTATACGGACGCAGCAATGCGGTGGACGCAGAATTACATGTAAAAATCGTAATGTACGGACGCAAGTTTACAGGTGGGCTGTAAATATATATATATATATATATATATATATATATATATATATATATGAAATTCACACAGTAAATATCCGTTTGCAAGGCACAGGCCAGTACTAGCACTCAACTCTGCCCAAAAACGCTAAATCCTACAAATATTTATTGAATCTCCTTGGAAATTGCTGCATTTGCAGTGATGCACAAGAGCCACCGTTTTTTTCGAATCATGGAAACATTTTTTCTAGGCGTTTTTAGGAATGACCTTCAGGTCCTTTTTCGATTTTTTATCTATGGCGTCCTTGGTGTGTTAATTTCAGTTTAGAGAAAGGAAGAAGCCACACAGAGCTAGATCAGGCGAATGAGGTGGCTGGTCAGTGGTATTAATCGAGTGTTTGGTCTTAAAATCGATAACGATCGTGGCCTTATCGTCATATTTTGCCACAAATCTGGCTGTTTACGGCAAATATTTTCCCACAAACGTCTCAAAAGAGTAAGATAGAACTGTATTGACTGTTTGACCTTGCGAAATTAATTCATGATGACTCCAGGAATGTCGATGAAAATCATGAGCATCTTCTTGGTTTTCGAACAAATTTCGTTTTCGGCACCTTTTTTCTCATATATTCCGATGATTTTTGGGCTCGTTTGTGTATCGTATTCATTGACCCATTTCTCGTAATCAGTTATCATCCGTCCCATGAACAAAGGATCACAATTCGCATGATCCAGAATGCCTGGGGCTTTTTGAATCCGGTACTGCTTTGGAAGAAAATTCAGCTCTAACGGAACAAGCAGAGCGGTTAGCGCTACATATCCAATTGGTTCACCAAAATCAAACGAGAGATTATGAGATCATGAGCTATCTCTCTGACACTGCCATGACGCTTATCGAGTACATTTTCCTTGGTGCTATCGATGTTTTCGTTGGGTGAAGGAGTCGACGTTCGCCCTGAACGAGGCAGATGTTCGACGATCTCCTGATCGCTTTTGAAGGCTCTGTACCTTCCATAAATTTGGGTTTTCGATAAAACAGAATCTCCATAGGCCTTATCCTGCATTAGCAACGAAACTTCGTTCAAAAAACTAAAATTGAGACGAATTCTTTGTTTAACATTTTTTCCATTCTTACATTCGTAGACTACCACTGAGGTCGACTGGTTTCAAACTATGTCATAAAAAAACTTGTTGATAGATCGCGCTCATGCCTGGCAAAGTATTTTTCAGCAGTCCTACCAACATACGGATGCTTCAAATACCTAAAAATATTCAAATGTGAATGGTCATTTTGCAAAATTTTATAATCAAGTGGATATTAACTATATTACGTGAATATTTCGCGGTTCTCAGAACTCCACATGCCGAACATAGCTTTCGGCGGGCAGTTCGGTAATATTTTAATATAAATTCCATCCGATATACATTCAAATCCGTCCAAAAACTCATTAGGGCCGATATTGAATAGACATACGACCGCTGGTCCAATCTATCTGCAAACAGAGTGGAACAACGGCATTCAATGAAGCGGCCTGTGATTCGCATCTTCCGCAAAATAATGTAAACAATTTGCATCCGTCCGAGCTGTGAAGTAGTTTCTGAAAATGGCGATTGTTTCCTGAGTTGCATCGGCTGGCAGCCTGAAACAATGCTGTGTGAAGTGCGATCGGTCGACAGAATAAACACGATCATATGCATTGAATTTCTGCCGATACACGTATTCTATCTATGTGAATATGCATGTTGTCCCCGCTGAATTTGATCGGGGTCTATCAAATAGACAATACATTGAAATGCGATATAAAACATGTTCAATTGGACCTCAATGGTTTAACCAGTGAGGCGGAAGTATCATTATGGTCTCCTATTTCTTGTCCTACAATGGCTGAGCAAGTTATAACTGAGAGTTATTTTCACATCCATAAAAATTATAACCTCGCATCACATCAAGGGAGCACAGAACGTTTCGCATCGACGTGCCCACTTCCTGTCATCACTTCTTCTGCCCGCTGACAATAATGTGCCGAAGTTATAATAATATTGCGAATACAGACATATTTTTTCTACCGAGGTCTCGGTTTCAAACGTCGGTGAGTCGTGCACTACAAAAGTGCTGGATATTTTGCAGCCTCTTGTGGTAATTTTGGTTTTTTCTTCTATTCTCTTTGGTCCGCAGCTCATCGGCGATTTGTAATTAGTTATTATAGTCTTTTTTTAATTTTTTGTATACACCTATAATTGGGCTTTATTTGGCCTGTTGGAAGTGTTTATAGTAAATAAATAACTATAACTTAGTTCCAACAAGATGCTGCTACAACGCATACTGCCACCGTTACAATTGATTTAGAGATAAGATTATAGCGAGAAACGGTCCAATTTATATACCTCCGAAAGCAACACAACTACGCCATTTTCTTTGTGACTACGTGAGGTCATTGGTTATGATGATTGAGCAGAAACAATTGATGGTTTGGAAGCCCGTATAACTTATGATATGGATGAAGTAAGGCCTGAATAACTTGAAACAGTGTTACGAAATTGGTCTGGTCGAAAGCAGTTCTTCAGAGCTATAACTTTTGGCTTACAATATTTAGTTAGCAAACAATAAAGCATATAGATCAGGGGTTAGTGACGGGGTGTCATACAATTCGGCGTATGACATAAAAGCCTAGGGTACAAACCCCAGTAAAAAAAACCCTGGCTCCCCGCCTAAGTGTGAAAGTGCAATAATAAGCTGAAATATATTTTTCGTACTTCCGGGCCTAAAGTGACAACTTCACTCCCTTGTGATAGGTACTAAAGTGTCACATTTAATCCCTCCGGGATTAAATATTGACGAAACTCCCGGAACGATTAAATAACAAACAAACGAATTTAAGGGATATTTTATTGAAAAATACAATTAATTAAAATGTTAATTAACGTTAATATTCAAATTAATTTTGTGACAGTTCGTCATATTGACCAGTCTTTCCTGGGTTAATGCAGCAGGTAACGGACGAGTAACAGATAGGTCCTTATTATATTGAACTGGTGTTTGTTTCGAAGATCCTGCGGAAACAGCAAGCGAGAATGAGGACTGTGGCATAACTAAAGTGGACGAATCGACGACATGACCAAATATTTTATCTGAAATTTTTTGTTTATTTTTAATAGACGATTCAATATATCCCTCGGCCACATTGGAGGATTTCCATCCTCCATGTCTCTTTAGCACGTCTATTGTTGCTCCCGAATCAGCTAACAAAGACGCAGATGTGCGTCTAAAACAATGTCCCGTATAAGACGTCGCATTTTCTAATTTCAAGAAAGCTGCTATTTGCCGTGGAAATGTACCAAACATGTTTTTTCCTACTACTCGCGTAGTATATTCTTTGTTGATGTATTGAACAAAAAATTTTGAATGAGTTGTCCCTGTCTTTCGCAATGCCACATATTTTCGAAATATCGCCACAAAACTGATGGCACTGTTTTCTGAATTTTTGATCACAAAATTTCGGTCAATTTTATTTTTGGTGTTTCTAATCGCAATTAGGAAGGAATCGCCCAAATCTCTCACATCGTCGATTTCTAAATCAACCAACTCTTTTCCACGACAAGCTCCCGCAACGCCCAAAATAAGTGCAACCTACAAAAAAATTGATTTCTTAAAATTTCTGAATATAAACACATTTCCAAATTTACCTTAAGCATTGAATATTTATCATCCGGAGACTCCCGTAATAACTGATCTACCTGCTCAGACGTGAGAATTCTTGACTTCTTTGGCTAATAATTTTGGAAATTTGCTTATATCAATATCTTCTCTAATGTTAATAACCGATTTCAGCCTTGAGTAATGTGCCCAGAGAGTTGAGGCACAAACCGCTTTTGATTTATCATTGAAGTAGACTAACAGCCCATTTTCAGTAGGTTGTTTCACATTTTTTAAGCGGCACCACTTTTTGAAAGCATTGTACTGCTGCTCGTATAGTTTTCCAGATTTCGGTGGTAACAATTCTTCACCTACTTCGGCAGCTCTTTTATCAATATCAGATACACCTTCTTCACTCATGATACCAATAATTATCAATAACAATGTTTCTTTACAATGACACTAGTAATGACAATGTTTCTAAATTTAATTTTCACAACGCAATGTTACTATGGTAACTTATTTTAAAGACAGTTTATTAAATGAGTTGAAGAGAGAAAAAACTGATTGAAATTATTGAAATAATTAATAAAATCATACCAGAAGTACGAAAAGTATCGTATATACCTTGCGACTGAAGTACATTTAATCCTTCAGGTAAATGATGGCCCTCCCTGCGGTCGGGCCATAAACTTTACCTTCAGGATTAAATGTACTACTTCAGTCCCGCGGTATATAATATACTATTAAGGACTTCTTTCTTCAAGAGTGGTCTTCTATTGATGGAAACAGAGACTTTTTCAAGTTGCCCACATCGAATCTGGATATAAAAAGACAAAAGCAAAAAAAAGAACTGAATAACAAAAATACAAAATTTGAAAGAGATAAAGAAAACACCCTCAAATTCGCCATTTTGGATTAACTTTATATTGTGAATCAAGAATTTTTTAACATAACAAGCTAAACCGTAAATTTTACTAAGGAGATAATCAATGAATACATAACCTTTTATGGTTTCTCTTTCACGAAGATTTTGTTAGTATTCGTATGTGTCTCTTGAAGGAGTATAATCTCACTACCATAGTCATTTGCTAGTTTAGAAATATAATCACTCTTGTCCATAGAAATACCCTCTATATTCAAATCTAATACATTAAATTTGTCACCAATCTGCAAGGAGGATTCTTCGAATCGGGTCTTGCGGTCCAAGTGATAATTTTTCAGATCTTCTGATGTTTGAAGTCTGCTATGGAACCCATTCAGAGGAAAATCATCATCCATAGTTTGGGAAGGTTGTGATATAACACTTATTTCATTGAAAAAATAGCAGAGGACAAATTATCAACTGACATTTATTATGACATTGGAAGCACTTCAGAGCTAGACGTGGAAGACAAAAACGATAATGATTGAATGAAATATCTTACTCTAAACACAGTGTACCTATAGTAAAATACACCACAGCGTTAATTTTAACAGTAGGTTACTTTTTTGATGAAATAAAGAGAGAATAAAAATTAATTCACGCGAATAAAACCCATCTTTGAATTGAATTCAAAATCCTCAACAACTTCTATCATTCTTTTATTTCGTAGAATCTTCTATAAATCCGAGACTGTTACTCTGAGATATGAGAAGGTCAATGACGAAGAAGTGTTCCAGACAGTAATAACCTCAGAAGGTCTTATCTCGATTTGTAGGGATCGTAATATCATATTTCCGTTTTCTTGCCAATAACTCGAATGAAATCCTTGCATAATAAATCAAACGTATATCTGAATCTCTCATATTAGGTTCAATTCCATGGTATATCTGAAGAGATTCGAATCGACAAGGGGTAGGCGTGAAGTGGCGATGATATTGCCTCGATATTTCATACGAGGGTTGAGGGGTGCCTTTTATATGTCGGAATTGGACAACCCTAGTGCTGCAATCTGTCAACTGACAGCTCTATTGTAAAGCTTGACATTTTTGAGGTTATACGTGGTCAGAACGTTTCGACATACGCTTTTTGTGTTGTTTACAGTAACTTGAAAGATTCTTCTCGCCAAAAAAATGAAATTAAATCGTGAGCATTTTCGACGATTATTCTTTACAACTTTTGACGTGGATTAACTCGTGAGGTTGAGACAACCTTTGTTCGCGTTGGACCGCACAATTTGTCATTCGCTCAAAAAAAAGCTCGTGTCGATTGGTCAAAAGAAATGCTCCAAGAATACGATCGCGGTGCTTCGAAGCACGTCTATGACACCGTGACAGGTGATGAATCGTGGATTCACGCGTATGCGCCTGAAAGTGAACAGCAGTCGACTGTATGGGTGTTTCAAGATGAGCCAAATCCAACAACACTTCCAAGCAAATGGTCGCCTCTTTTTTCGAAAAAACTGGACATGTCGCAATCGTACCACAAGAGAAACGCAGAACAGTCAATTCTAGGTAAATGCTGGGTTCATAAACGTTGATCAACGGGTTGACCAAGATTTTTCGCAGAACAATGAAGTGAATATGGCTTCAACTTTCTACCAAATACACTTCGATATTTTTGGCTTCAGAGAAATATGAAGACCCAAGTAGAGTTTATTTATTAGGTGTACAAATAAGTTTCCGCGGTTTTTTATAAAAAATTAGGAATTTATTGTAAAGGAAAAGTACATTACGTTTTATTCAAAGTATTTTCCATCATTTGCCACTACTTTTCCCCATCTTTCTGGCAACATTCGGATACCCCGTCGAAAAAACTCTTCATCGTTTGACGCTATCCACAAATCTACCCAATTTTTGGTGTCTTCATATTATGTGAAGCGCTGTTCAGACAGACCATATGCCATCGACCGGAACAGATGATAATCAGAAGGGGCTAAGTCTGGTGAATATGGCGGGTGGGGTAAAACTTCCCAGTTGAGTGTTTCCAAGTATGTTTTTACCGGCGCCGCAACATGTGGACGAGCATTATCGTGTAAAAGAATAATTTTGTAGTGTCTGGAGTAGTAATGGGCGCGTTTTTCCTTAAGTCTCTCCTTAGAGTCCTTAAGACTCAATCTCATCAATTGTGTTCGGTAGAGAGCTCCAGTAATGGTTTCGCTTGGTTTCAGCAATTCATAATACACGACACCAAGCTGATCCCACCAAATACACAGCATGAGTTTTTTTCCATGAATATTCGGCTTAGCTGTCGATGTTGATGGTTCACCGGGGTTAACCCATGACTTTCTCTTCTTTGGATTATCGTAGTGAATCCATTTTTCGTCACCAGTGACTATACGATGCAAAAAATTCTTTTGTTTTATTCCTGGCAAGCAGCATTTCACTCATGCATAATCGGCGTTCAACGTCTCTCGGCTTTAGTTCATATGGAACCCAATTACCTTGTTTTTGAATCATTCCTAAGGATTTTAAACGATGTGAAATTGCTTGTTGAGTCACTTGTAGAGTAAGTGCAAGTTCTTTTTGCGTTTGGGACGAATCTTCCTCCAATAGTGCTTCTAATTCCATGTCTTCGTACACTTTCGGCCTTCCACTGCGTTCTTTGTCTTTAACGTCAAACTCACCGTTCTTAAACTTCTGAAACCATTCCTGACAACTTCTCTCACTTAAAGCAGCTTCACCATATGCTTCTAGAAGCAATCGATGCGCCTCAGCTGCAGATTTTTTCACATTAAAGAAGTAAATCAAAAGTTCCCGCAAACGATGCTTATTCGGAATAAAACTTGACATTTTTGCACGAAAAAACTTACGTGATGCTGATACGGAATCACTAGTACTTTAAGGTTATGGTGGTGCCAGATGACTAAACTTGGGATATTACGTTTTACATCTGGCAATTTCTCCATAACCTTCTGGTGGGGCCATCTTTTGACAAACCGCGGAAACTTATTTGTACACCTTATATATTTAATTCAGCTCTACATTTGACAATCCCTTATGACCATAGAGTCTGTTTTCTATTCGAAACATAGAAATACTCTCTTCAAATTTTTCGATGTCGGACTTAAACTGTGTCATCCCTTAGAACAGCTGTGCCTACCCACAGATCGATATAGATAAGCGACATGTCAGTTCGCAAATTGCTACGTTCTTTCTGTGAATTCTCTCAGAATGGGCGGCTGTAGTAGATGAGCCTTCGGTCAAAAATGACACTTTCATATCGGAATCCTCTGGCCTGTGAAGTTTAATTTCAGGCAATGTCGGACGACTCCATCTACAAAAATGAAGGGATTTCAAACTTCGTCTTTCCATTTTTAGGAAGGAGGGTAAATCGTATTAGGAAGTTCGAATGCAGGTGTCTCTGGAATTGGTTGGCTTATACTTTGCGAAGAAGGATTTTGACGAGGAATTC
Source organism: Micraspis discolor (assembly GCA_030674115.1). NCBI lineage: Eukaryota > Metazoa > Arthropoda > Insecta > Coleoptera > Coccinellidae > Micraspis > Micraspis discolor. The sequence goes on from JARTUT010000004.1 coordinate 3,136,016, forward strand.
TGCAGAAGAATATGAACAAACCATGTTGAGCAATTTTTCCTCCAGAGACGGAGAATTCGATTTTGAAACAATTTTTGACTAACGGAAGACGAGGTGCTTTGAAATTCATTGCACAATTGCGAATTTCGGAAACGAGCAACGCATAATTGAGTTCCTGAACATAAATAATAAATCGTGGAAATTGCACAAACGATCATTTCAAAGCAAAGATGCTTACCCCCATTTGTCCCGAAGGTTACGAAAGAATGACAACTCAAAAAATTATGAAAACGTTGTTGACTGAAGAAGATCAAATACATATACTCCATTCAAAGTTTATTTGTATCGCGGGTGGCCATGATTTAAGTTTCTTGGGTTGGCATCAGTGTTTCTTCGGATTTCGACGTTGCCGATGTCAAGCAGTTAAGCCAATTTTCACTTGTCATCTGTCACATTTGATTCTGAAGAGAATCAAAATATTGCAGAATTTTTTTCAAAATGCCTAAAGTAATAACCAAAGAACAAAGACTTAGCATCAAAAAATGCTATCTTGCACTCAAATCTGCGCATAGTGGTCAGGAAGTTATGGACTCAACGATACAGCAAAGTGTATCAAACATTTTCAACGTAAGTGAGATGTAAATATTATGTTTTATCCTAATCGAAATTTCATTACAGGTTCATATTAATTCAATCAGAGGAATTCTTAATGAAGACGACGATAAAGAGTTTCCTTCTATTGGTAGGCCCAAAAAAACACAAGAAGTAGACGATTTCATTTTTAGAAAAGACCTGCAACGACAAATTTGGAATTACAATTTGAAAAATGAACACTTTTCTATCGACACACTACTGACTTACGCTAAGGAACATTTGGATTATAAGGAGAACGCACTTCATTATTCAATATTATTAAATCAATGGGTTATAAATATAAAAAGGTAAATGGACGCAAAATTTTATGTGAATAAAAACATGTCGTTGCAGCCAAAATTACTTTCCTGAGAAAATTTTTGCAATTTAAGTCAATGGATGAAAATATAAGATTCGTGTTTCTTGATGAAACTTGGATTTACCAAAATGGTTCATCTGTTCGTCGATGGACACACGAATCTGATATGAGAGGAAATCCATCAAAAATTAAATCTGAAGGTAAAAGATTCACTGTTTTGCATGCAGGAAGTAATTTTGGATTTTTGGAGGGTTGTGATTTCATTTTAGATTCGAAGAATAATGACCGTGACTATCACAAGACTATGACCAGTGAAATTTTTCAAAATTGGGTTATTAATCAACTAATTCCAGCTTTATCAAAGCTTGCTGGTAAATTTGTGATCATAATGGACAATGCACCATATCATTCAGTTCAGTTGGATAAGCCACCAACTAGTTCAAGCAAGAAAATTGATATGCAGAATTGGTTGGTGAATAACAAAATTGATTTCGATCGGAATTTCAATAAAAAACAACTTTGGAATTTAATATTACCATTTAGAACTGACCGATAGAGACGATACGTTATCGATGAACTTTTGAAAGAGCATGGACATGAAGTTCTTAGATTACCCCCATACCATTGCCAATATAATCCTATTGAAATGGCATGGGCGTTTTGTAAAAACTTCTACAACAAGAACATAAATTCTCATCCTCACACAAGGGATAGAGTGTTCAATTTATGGACTCTGGCTCTTTCAAAATGTACACCTGAAATGTGGCAAAATTTTTATTTACATTGCGAACGACTTATTGAAGACGACTGGACGAAACTAATGGGTAACCTACCTATAGATAATATTCCTCCATTTATTATTTCATTGGAGGAAAGTGATTCAGATCCAGAATTATCTGATGATGAGTCTGATTCGTTCACTGAAGTAATGGATGTGGAATAATGTCGAGAAGAACTCAAGTTGTCACTTCTTTTAAGGATATAATTTGAAATGTATGTAAGTAAATTATTGTTACATGCTAATATACAGTTATTATTAGGAGGATATGCTACTCATTTTCATTTAGTAAAAGGAGCACAATCTGTTGGCATTAAAAGAAGATTTTTCTCCTACAGGTGAATAAGTTTGTTAAGAATCATCAATCAGATAGCTGAACCTGGACTAATAGGCCTTTCCCTCATACCGAGCTTCTTCACTAGTGCACCAATATGACACAGAGAGCCCACCAAAGGCCAAACTACCAGCACTACCAATTTATGAACATCTAATATCATTGGAATAACTTTTTTTTATACAATAGATACAATTAATAAATTATAAATGTAAAATTGGCAGGAAGACTTCGGTTGATAGCCATTTGATGATTTTTTATTATCAATTAAGTTAATTTCTCTCTTCTCTTTCTTTCACAAAGATTATTTTCACTTTTCGAAAAATACTTATTGTGTAATTTGTAAAACCCTTATAATAATTTGACAAATTTCAATCATATGATATTTCATTTAAGTTTTCAAATATCTATTTTGATTTCAATAATGATTGGAAGTTATTTGATAATAGTAAAAGTCTACACATTGAATATTAACTAATTTGATTATGGTAGATCGTTATTCTTCATCGTTTTCAGATCATTGATGTTCTATCCTTATTTGTATGATTCAAGTTTATTGAAATTTATTTGTTAGAGAAATAAAAAGCATTTTCAATATTTTTTATTATATGTGAATAAGTATTGTATAATTTTTCGTAATTGTGCTTTATGCTTCCACTTCAGTCAAGTATGATCAATTCACAATCTCTACTGAATTGTTGACTAACTCAGTGATCAAGGGTTGAGTAAATGAAATTTATTCATCTCTCAGTTCTTATTTGAAAAAAAAAGGCAAACGAAGAAATGAACACATACATCACTTTCCATAGCGTTCAGTATTGTGAATGCTCCTGTATGTGTTTATGAATTCTTCAAAATATTCTGTTGTATACATAACATACCTGTAAGAGATATTATTCGGATTGAAAGAACTTTAGAAGTAATCAACATTTATTCGATTCTTTATGTTAAAAGCTATTATTTGAATATTGAGGATGTGATTAGAGCTGAGTATATCCCAGACCAACAAAACTATGAAACAATCACGATAAAAAATATATATTGAATGGAAGAATTAACTCTTTTCGTCAGTGACTCAAAATGAAACCTTCATTTCACATCATCACCAAGAGATTTGCAGAGAATACCTACTGAACGAAGCATGTATAGCTCTCATCGAGAAGATCACAATGGTTTTGATGAGGAAACATAAGAGATTTGAAAAACTAAATGTGCCTACCATCACTTTTATGCATTGATCAACTAGAACATGTTCAGAATACAAGCTTGTATTGAATCTTATTTTGTTGATAATTAAATCGAAGTGTTTCATAGAAGTGAGATGCTCTGTTCCAATTCTGCATTCAAGAATATATACCATTCCGTTATTAGCTACATCTTCAGATTCAACATTACTTCTTTGTGATACCTTCCTTAATTCTTTTGAAATGTTGAACCAGTTTCCAAACGATTAAAGCAATGTCCTTTCGAATATCAAACAAATTCCAATCGGAAGTTTCATGTATCATGATGAACAGATTAATGTTCAAACTTCTTCAGATTCCCGAAAATCACTTAAAATATATTCATCGCGGATGAACGGTAACTTAAATATTATAATTAATATTTTTGAGGTTATCATACAACATCCCAATCAAAATAAGAGCAGCTCCTTTAGAAATTTCTGCCATAATAATTTCAAACCTTTCGAAACTCTTCCAAGGTTCAGAAGTAAATTGACATTTTGAGTGAATCCAAGTTTACTAGGACCTTTATGTGATATAGACAACAGTGCGTAATAATCTGACAGGAAAATAGCCCCAACCTAATTTTTTAATATACAGAGTGAAATGTGTCAAACTTCCATGGCCAACCGAGTTACAAATAAACTTTGAATAGAGTATACAAGGTGTCCAGAAAGGGTATCGGGTATTTGTTTTCGCTCCATAACCGGATCGGGGCGCGTCTTAAAGGAGCTGGGAGGGATTCGTGGGTCCGCCATTTTGTGGAGTTTTAGTCACGATAGAACAGTACTCGGGGACGCATCGTGCGTTTTGCGTACAAGCATATTATCGTAATGGTGATTCATTAGTGACTGCTCAATATCTCTATCGTTCGAAATATCGTACACGCCACGCGCTAAGTGAAGATAGCATTAGGAAATGGATCAGGAAGTTCGAGAATACAGGTCCGACAGTTGAAATTGAAAACTCTGGTCGTCCTCGTTCAGTTCATGATGAAGAAACAATTAAAGAAGTTAAGGTGTCCGTTCGTCAAAAACCGTATTTATCCATCCGAAAGCGAAGCCGTTGAACGTTGAACATCAAAAAAATTGTCTTTAAATTTGATTTTAAAGGAAGAGACCTACATCTGAAAGTCTATAAAATTCAATTGGTTCAAGAATTGGAGGATGCCGACTATGCTAATCGACTGAATTTTACGAACGAAGTGCTCCAGCGATTTAACAACATGCTGTTTAGTGACGGAGGAAATTTTCACCTGAATGGTCATGTTAATAAGCATTATTGTCGGTATTGGGCAGTGGAAAATCCGAGAAGAAAGCATGAACCAACCTTGCATAGCCCAAAGGTCGTGGTTTGGGCCGCAATGTCTGCTAAAGGCATAATTGGTCCTTATTTTCATGAAGATCAACGAAACCGAACAATTAATGTGAATAATGACCGTTATTGCGATATATTGCGAAATTTTTTGATCCCAGAGTTGCAGGAGTTTGAAGGTTTCAACTCAAGAAAGTGATTTCAGCAAGATGGGGCCATACCTCAAATGATGACAATGGAAGTTGTTAACGAATTATTCCCTAATAAAGTCATTTAGCGAAGGGGCAACATCAAGTGGCATCCCAGAAGCCCCGACCTTAGCCCGCTTGACTATTTTGCATGGGGATACCTTGAAGGTAAGGTTTCTCAAAATAATCCGACGAATCTAACCCAGTTGAAGCAAAATATCAGGTCAGAAATGGCAGCAATAGGCGGTTTGCATATTTGTATGTGGCGACCTCGGTGGCGGAATTCGACATTTTTGTTGTGAAAGAATTCAAATTCGCTGTCATTTCCCTGTGTTTTACATATTGATTTGGGGCATAATTTCTGATTCTTTTGTGGTGGAAGCGTACTTAAGAGTTTATGCAATTGTTGATTTACCAACCTCAATATCGAAAATGAATGCTGAAGGCCTAGGAGTATAATATTCTTCACGTATTCAGTGTTGTGTAGTTGGTTGCACCAATGCTTATTATAACACAGACAATTCTATCAAATTTTATTTATTCCAAATGAATGGTTTGAGAAAGAACGGAAGCAGATATGGATTAATAGAGTTAGAAGAGTTTGGTAAGGATATCTGATTGATTGGAGATGTTATCATAATTTCATTCATTCAAAACTATAGTAATGATGGTACTTCCAAGCAATGGCAACCGACAAAATTCCAGAAGATATGTAGTGCTCATTTCGTAGGAAATGCCAAAAGTAATATACCTGATTGCCCGTCTTATAACTCAACGATTTTTCCAAAGGTTACTTCAGTTTCAGTTATCTATGTCCGATCTCATTTTACTTATTTCAGATGTATAAAAAAGTGGATAATTCCACTATGGGAGTGGAGAGATTTGAAAGAAAAACAGCAAGATCAAGAAGAAAGGATGAGTCAAAGGAAGGATCTATTGTTGAATCTTCAATTGAAATAGGTAATAATAATCATTCAGTGCAAGTGGAAAGAGGCCAGAAGGAATTTTCATGTCAAACTGATCCATAAGATTCAGATGATGATATATTTTTATTTGAGAGTAATTTCATGTAGTTCATGTAATTTCAATTAGTGCGGAAGAAATGTCTGCCGTGGCAATTCAATGTAATATTGCCGATAAGACCAAATTATTTGTTATTAAAAACGACAAATGTGTTGGCATCGATGAACCTATCAAATGTATGGGCTTCCATGGTATTAAATCTTTAAAATGTGATGAAGAGTTGAAGTGTATTGCTGGTATTGTCTTCGATAGATTCAATTTTAGCTTACAGCGGCCATGGAAATTGTAAACTCAATGTTGAAAATAGATTGATACTTTTTTTGATGAAAATTAAACTTGGCTTATCATTTGTGTAACTAGAAGTTTTATTTCAACTATATTCATCCAGTGGCCAAACAATTTTTTTCTTCTATTTTGGAAGAACAAGTTCAAAAAACAAAAATTTTCATATTTTGGCATAGTCGAGAAATGTGGTTACGGTTATTTCAACATTGTAAGGTAGCAAATTTATCGAAGTTTGTCTCGTTACTTTGGAAGTAATGAAACCAGTCCGCTCTATAATGTTGTAAACATGACCAGCTTTCTTCAAAGCCAGTCCTTTTTCTTCATTTCCTTTGGAGAAATGACCAAAATTTATTTTCAAAAATCCAAATGATCTCTCAATATCCATCCTTCTTCTGGGTAAACTCGCAAAAATACTTTCCAAAACAACTGAAAAGTTCTAGGAAATCTAATGTTATTACTGATCTATTGACAATTCTTTCACAACAAATATGCTGAAAGTCGCCACCAGATGTCTCTTTTCAGATTTACGCAAACCGCCTATATCAATAGCTACGCGTCAACGTGTTATCGGCAATCTTAGTTCCCTTTTAGAAGAGTGCCAGCAACGCGACGGTCATCATTTGGATAAAATCATCTTTTCCAAATAATTATAAGTCATATGTTAATAACAAACAATAAACTCTTTAATTGCTTGCAATTTTTGTTTGTTTTATTGAACTTACAAATACCCGATACCCTTTCTGGACATCTTGTACAAGCACTTAATGATGGTATACAGATTTTTTACCTACTGTTCTCTCTGTTGCCAAACTTAACAATCCAACATCGGTCTTTTCATTTAAACGTGTTCATTCCTACTTTTATTTGGTAATAGCTTTTTACCCGCTGCTTTGCCCGCATTAAATAAGTAGGAGTCTGAATTAGATTTTGTCGTCACCGTCGGTAATACAGTAGGACGTTATTACAGTATTCAGAGTTGAAACTTCATTACTGTAATGCTAGATGACGTTGAAGTAGCTGAATTTTTTGACCAACAATTTTCTTCATTCGTTAAATTTTTTTATGTATCCTATGTTACTTCTATTACCTTCAAGATTATATGTACAAAGTTGCATGATGATTGGTTGAGTAGTTTTTACGTGAAAGCGTAACAAACAAACTTGCATTTATGATTTATCATCAAGATTTTGCTTCTAAAATCTGAATACTGCAATACTGTTTAGACGCTCGTTTTCATAGTATTACCATATGGGCTTTCAACAGCACCCATCAGAATCCGAAGAATAACTCATTTTAATCCTTCCACTCTGTGCGGAAGATAGAAATCGCCGATGTGATCAAGACAAATGACACGCATTCATCGCGTCGACAAAAGGAGAGAATGGTAAATTGTTTTTTCCACTCCGTCTTCCAACATTCGGCGTATTTGGCGCTATTAGCGCAGAGAAGACATTCAAATTTATTGCCTTAACTATGTGTATACGGCCAGGGAACTGAAGGAAGCGTGAATTATTCAGAGAGGCATTGTGGTTCCGGGAAAGATGAAAAACAAGGTACATCCGACACAATTTTTTCTACATCGGCAACAGATTCTCGCCGGCACTGACGTTTATAAGTATAGAAGACGCAGATGGCGCTACTGTCGGCCATTCATTCCGCTTTATGAAATGCAGATGAGTTATTCTGCGATCCGGTTTTTGGCTGTTTATTCTTATTTATGTTTTATGTCGGAAGCTCTTCTAGCGTTCCTTTTGACAGGACCATAAGGCTTTCCTTTGTGCAAAATGATTACTTTTATTATTCAGCCAGAGTAAGCAATTCTACGAAAGAGTAAGGAATAATTAAGTGGGAGGAAAATACTGAGGACTTCCCTGAATACTAACGAACATCATTGACAGACGGGAACATGACGGATTCTGATTTCAAGTTCGAACAAGTGGAGGATTACTCTTACATAATGAATCATAGGAGAGTGCTAGTGTTTTTTAAATTTTATTTTTTATTCATCTCTGATATTCCGCGTAGCTGTGTAGCTCGAAACCGCAGAATTGAAATAGAGGTAAGGGAAAATTGAGGAGATATATTTCACACTACAAGTTTTCAATCAACTTTTGTTGTAACCTACTGTTTATATCCAGCAAATTGAAACCTATAGTATGTTTGTTTTGTATTGTTGTATGCGGATCCAAGCACCATAAAATGTTTGGTTTGTACGAGGATATATCAGTTTATTTTAAGAGACTGGTGGTATAACTTATTTCAGAGGTAAAATTTTATAACCTTGTTCCCTGAAACTTTCGAAATGAGTAAAGAGGCATATTTAGATAATATTTTATCATGATGTTGATTGTTTGAGTGACATAAAAAGTTTAAAGACGGTTGACCACAAACTACGAGAAATGACACAAAAATTGCAGAAATTAATGACACCGGGTTGTGTTTATCCGTCCGAAATTCTGGTATGATGATAGAAGAAGTCCGACTAATAGAGAATGGGTAGTCTCAGATGAAGAAATATGCAATACATTTGCCAAACGTCCACTTTATTAACCTTTGTTGATGAATAGATAGATAGATAGATGGATATGAGTTTCTTCAACATAATATATTATACAATATGTAATATGCAGTAAACTCTGAGAAAAAACTGTGAGCTATTATTATATAACTGTTTACAGTTGTGAAAAATAAATTTGATTCTAACGGCAGCTGAATTGTCATCCACATCGAAATTTGCCGATTTTTAAATTAAATCAATTTTTTTTTTGTCACATTTGGTATTATCTCACTCCTTATCAGATATCCTGTCTCAATCGGGTCTCTTTGTCGCAGTTTGGGGTTTAGTCTTGTATAATAATAATAATATAATAATAATATTCTTTATTAATCCAGTAAGACAAAATATATTGTGCTGGACAAGTCAAAATTCCTTAAATATGAACTAATTATGAAAAGATATATAAATACTAACAATGAAAATGCATTATATGCACATACATGTTTTAGGTTTGAAGAAAAAATCAAATTTTATTTGATACACTAACATAAGTTAAACCTTATACATTTAAGAACCCTTTATCTTAGTGTTGAAGTACTCACTAACACTATAAAATGCTTCTTGTATTAATAGGTTTTTAACATATTTTTAAACAAATTTTTTTCTAGTGATCTTATTTTTTCTGGCAGGTGATTAAAAAATTTTATGCCCTGATACGATGGAGAAGATTCATACTTTGACAATCTGTGTTTTGGTATGCACAAAATTTCACCACTTCTGGTATCATAATGATGATATTCAGATAGTTTAATAAATTTGTGTTTGTTTTCTCTTATATACAATAAACACTTATATATATAAATACAAGGAACAGTCATAAAACATCTCTCTTTAAACAGTGGTTTACAAGAGTCCCTCGGTTTGAGGTTGAATATCAACCGCAGGACTCGTTTTTGTATCAAGAGAACTCTTTTGAGATCAATTGAATTTCCCATAATACAATGTTGTAAACAACATTACTATAAAATAACCCATAGTATACATTCATAATGGCATGAATAGGTAACAAGTCTCTAATCCTAATAATGGCATAACATACTTGATTCAGCTTATCGCATAATAAATCAACATGTTTGCACCATTTCAACTCATTATCAATATGAATGCCAAGGAATTTAATTCTATCCTTGGATTTTACAGTGACTCCTCTACATTCAAAACTCAGAGTGTCACCACCTGCAGCTCTTGTGTTGAAGAAAATGCACTCAGTTTTGTCAATATTTAGAATTAGACTATTTTTGCGGCACCATTCAGTGAAACAGGACATCAATGTAGCACATTTCTGTGACAACTCCTCAATTGTGTTCGCAGATATTGCGAATGAGGTATCATCCGCAAAGATTGTAATTACACTCGCAACAATATATTCAGGTAAATCATTAATAAAAATCAAAAAAAGCAAAGGTCCAAGCACAGATCCCTGGGGGACACCCAACTTAACATCAAACTCACTTGACCAACTCTCCTCAACCTTGACCACCATTGTACGATTAGTGATGAAAGAACGGAACCATTCCAGTACAATTCCTCGAATACCAATGTTGTAGAGCTTACCAAGAACAAACTCAAAAATAAGGCAATCAAAGGCCCTCGAAAGGTCGAAAAATAAACCGGCTACACAAAGACCGCCATCCAAACACTCATGGATGTATTCTACAAAGGAGAGTGCGGCAGTTTGCGTCGAACGACCAGATCTAAATCCATGTTGACAATCGGTTAGTAGGTGAAATTTATTCAAGAAGTCGATCATACGATTGAACATAATTTTTTCGAATACCTTCGAGAAGACGCTCAGTATTGAGATCGGCCTATAATTGCTGATGCACGTTGGATCACCTCTTTTGAATATCGGGATAACAGTTGCCACCTTTAGCAAAGAGGGGAACTCACCACAAGAGACCGAGATGTTGACAATGTGAGCAAAATGCTCAGATATCACTTTAGCCATTACCTTCAAAATCTTAGCTGATACAAAGTCAAGACCTGAACACTTCTTATTTTTCAATGATTTAATTGTAATGAGAACTTCATGACTACTTACAGGTAGGAAGAAAAATGTGCTATATTTCATACTTGATAATGAACAACTTTGTGATAAATTTTTACCATAATATTTGTGAAGACTTCTTTCGCTAACTGTGGAGAAGTAGTCACCAAAAGCAGGAGCCAATTTGAAGGACTCTGAGACCTCTACACCATCGATGTTTAGAGTTATTCTTTTGATTCGGTCAGATTTTCGACCAGTAGCGTAATTTACAAGATTCCAGACAGTTTTATTGGTGTTAGTGGAAGCATACAATAATTTACCATTATGTTCTAATTTTGCTCTTTTCAACAGGGACCTATAATGTATTTTATTTAGTCTGTAGTCCTCATGAGCTTCACGAGTTAGTGAGTTCTTGTATAGCCAGTATTTTCCCTTCAGATTCGTACTAGCGGCTCTGACTTCAGGTGTAATCCAACTTTTGGTCTTCGAGAATTTTCGTCATCATCCACTATTTGGTCCTCAGCTCTTTCATGAAGAGTTTATTAATTTGTGTGCCCACGATCTATCTTCTGTAATCAACAAGTTTTTTAATTCTCTCTTAAATTTTTTTATATTAATCATTTCTTTTATTCTGTTGGGTACATTTGAGTAGAGTCTTGGGGCCAGATATGTTCAGCTTCGCTGTCCAATTTTTTTTTGGGCCTTCGGTGTTCTATAGTTGTCTTTCTTTGTTCGTGTTGAGAAATGATGTTCTTCCATTTGCAGAGGTATTTTTTTCTGTTGATTGTTTGTGATTATCTTATTCGCGAAAATTTGTCTGATATCTAATGCTTTCGATATTTCATAAATTTCTCGACTAGGAAATGTAAAATTTTTTCCGTACATTATTTTTAAGATGTATTTCTGTATATCCAATTATCCCATATGACAGTTGAGACTGAACTAATGCATCATAGAGTACTTAGAGATGATGTACAGACGGTACTTCTTTGCGTATGACTCTGAATCTGTAGGCTATACCTCTCAACTTTTTTATTGGATGATTCATGTGTACGTCCCATCTCAAATGTTGACCTATGTGAATTCCCAAATATTTTGTGGCATTTGTGTTGGAGATTTTCAGTTGACTATTCACTTGGAGCATTCCTAAATCTGGAAGCCCGACTTTATTGGATGAAAAGGTTAAATATTTGGTTTTTGCCTGATTCAAGGTGAGTTTCCTTAGTTCAAACCACTTCTTCACAATCTTTAAGTCTTCTCCTTCAGATTCTCCCATATCGTATCCTCATAGATGACTAACATATCATCAGCGAAGCCTATAATTTCTCCCTTACTCTTCTGGTCGAATATACTATTCAAATATATTAAAAAAAGAATAGGCCCGAGCACTGTTCCCTGGGGAACGCCATAAGTAAGTGTGTTCATACGGCTAAATTTTCCATTCAAGTTCGTGGTCTGTTTTCTGCCTGTAAGGAAGCTACGGAGTGAGTTATTCTTTTAGTCTCTGAAGCCGTAATCTGAAAGTTTTTCTAGCCATTTTTCATGGTGCACGGTGTCAAAAGCTTTGGCTAAATCTATGACTATTGCTAGTTGGTATATTATTATCTATGTTCTTGTATATTTTTTCATTTACCCTTTTTATGGCATCCTCTGTAGACATCCCTTGTCGAAACACATGTAGATTCATCAATTTCAGACTACAACTCTTGGAGTTCGCATGGCAACTATAACAAAGAAGGCTCTACCTTCAGCTTATCACAAAAATTACCTAATTGTAGCCAAAGCAATTATATTCATCGTACTCTATTTTGCAGAATGAATTGCCAAGACCTTCATGGACCAGGATCTGTGGTTTAACTACAGGAACGTATGATAACGTCTGAGATCATCGACTAGTAGTGTTACTAGTATGTTTTATACAAAGTAGTGGATGTAGCCCTTTGTGTGTAGCACCATAATGTTGTATCGAGTGGTGAGAGAGCTTTTGTTCAGTTACTTCTGTTTTCTAGCTACCATTATGTATATTTCTTATTGTCGATTCTGTATAGTTCTTAGTATCATTTGTGGTCATGTTCCTTACAGTTATTCTGATTGGTAATCACTTATGGTTGCTATTCTATCAAGTGATGAGAAAGTTTATTTAGTTGTATGTTTTCTTGTAACTTTTGTAGAAATTGTCTTATTATTATTCATATTTCTTTTTTGCTGCTATTTATGTCTATGTTTCCTTACTGTTGATTATTTATATATTTTACTGTTTTATCAAATGATGATGATGATGGCACTTTTGTTTATTTATTTCTATGATCTCGTACTGCTATCTATTTATTTATATGCTCGTATAACATGATATTTTATTTAGGGGTCTCGGGATTGTGAACCATTCCTATATTGTTGTATGAGATTTCTTAGCTACCTGAACCAAAGGCCTTGAAGGGACGGTTCCAAGGCCTCAAAGCAGGAACCGTTACCAACATGCTCTATAAGGTATGAGAGAATATACTTTTTTTTATCGACGCGATACTTTCTTTCATTTTTTCAGAGCCGCCGCTGGAACTCCATGACCTTACCCGTGTTCCCAATTCCTTAGCTCATACAATATTTATAGTTATGACTCACTTTCCCTGAGGCTGTGACTCTGTGACCATGATGATGGTCATAATTAGTCGTTTACATATTTGCGATGATTATTATCCTTGTTGCCTTATCAAAGAATATATATTTGTAATGATTATTATTCTTGTTGCATTATTGAAGTTGCCATATTTAATAGATTTATTATCCTTTTTGTATTATGGAAGTTGCTCTGATTATCGTGATTACTGTCTATTCTGCATTGTTATAGTTTTCTCAGAATTGTTATACTTGCCTTTGCTAGCTGTTAATACATACCCTTTACTTTTAAACAAGTGCCCTAACATCACATAAGGGTTTTTTTGCTTGATGCTTTCTCCTACATCTTTTTAGACCCTAAATAAAGAGCTGATTGTTTGGGTCTAACCGCTGTATTTTATTCACCATCTTTGTGTCCCAATTATTTTCATTATTCTCAATTATCACGACCTTGAATTATTACTTGTACATAACGCAGAGTCCTACCCTTGCTAGACGATCACATCAAATGGCCAAGTCTTTGTATCTGGATTCATTCAGACTACAGTGTTGTAGTGAGTTAAAAATAATATTTTTCGTACTTCCGGGCCTAAAGTGACAACTTCACTCCCTTGTGACAGGTACTAAAATGTCACATTTAATCCCTCCGGGATTAAATATTGACGAAACTCCCGGAACGATTAAATCACAAACAAACGAATTTAAGGGATATTTTATTGAAAAATACAATTAATTAGAATGGTAATTAAAGTTAATATTCAAATTAATATTGTGACAGTTCGTCATATTGATCAGTCTTTCCTGGGTTAATGCAGCAGGTAACTGACGAGTAACAGATAGGTCCTTATCATATTGAACTGGTGTTTGTTTCGAAGATCCTGCGGAAACAGGAAGCGAGAATGAAGACTGTGGCATAACTATAGTGGACGAATCGGCGACTTGACCAAATATTTTATCTGAAATTTTTTGTTTATTTTTAATAGACGATTCAATATATCCCTCGGCCACGTTGGAGGATTTCCATCCTCCATGTCTCTTCAGCACGTCTATTGTTGCTCCCGAATCAGCTAACAAAGACACAGATGTGCGTCTAAAACAATGTCCCGTATAAGACGTCGCATTTTCTAATTTCAAGAAAGCTGCTATTTGCCGTACCGGAAGTACGAAAAGTATCGTATATACCTTGCGACTGAAGTACATTTAATCCTTCAGGTAAATTATGGGGCTCCCTGCGGTCGGGCTATAAACTTTACCTTCAGGATTAAATGTACGGTACAGTCCCGCGGTATATACTATTTCATCCTTTTCGAAAGAAAAAGTGGCAAATGTTACAATACTGCTCTCAACAATATTTGAAAGTATATCCTATTTGCCTATCACATGAAAGTATGCTGAAGTTATATTGATACCCAAACCTGGTAAACAATGCGGAATCATATGGGCCCATAAGTCCCAATCCTGGGTAAACTGTTTGAAAAGCTGCTTCTCAAAAGGCTGAAAGAGGACATTGATATACGCCAACTGGTACTAGACCATATAATAGGTTTCCGAGAAAACCATTCGACAACGCATCAGGTCCATCGGCATCATGAACATCGTGAACTTTCGGCTCAACGGACTGCTTAAAAACTCAAACAACTCCTTCCGCAGCAATATTACATGAATCTGAAGTCTTATCTAGCAGATCGTGATTTGGCGTGAAGCATGGGGACGCAATAACCACTTCTGTGATTTCAATTGAAAAATCTCTCAAAACACTTCTATTCATTTTTGAGGCGTCGAGGTTGTGTTCATGCAGTAATCATTTCCGAAAGCGTGAAATTGTTAAAAAAAACTCGTGTAGCACGTACAATATGGATTATTTATTCTCCATGTCCGGAATGATATCACAGAATGACGTAGACGAGTGGAGTTATTTCGTGAGTTATTCAAATAAACAGCTGGAAGTCCTGGACTCACATCGTTAGTCTATATTCCGCCAGCATCATTGTCCCCATTCAATCTGATGAGATGGTTAGAGCGTGCCTCGATTTCAAGATCCTGTTTTTGCAGGTCCTGTGCGAACGGCCGAGGGCCTCTGCAAATAAAACCATCGAAAAAGGCATCGGGCAATTGTTTGCCGAGAAAAGAGGCTCAGTGAATCTTTAGTGGCGCACGAATTAATTAGATCAGAACGAATGGGAAGGTTTCGCCACAAAAAGGTATGGCGGGATGTTAATTGAGTTTTTTGCGAACTGTCATGAGCCGGTTCTTCAACACTGAATTGAGGAGTGTACAAGAATAGATATTGTTGTCGGGATATCTTCCGAGGATCTGGATGATGAGGCCTGAGAGTTTTTTAATGCATTCGATCGTTAATTAGGAAAGAGATGCTTGGTTAGGCTAATCCATTTCATACATTGAATAAAACCTGAAGAATTGTACAGGGTGGGCATATTTCGCTGCTATAGCACTTCAACTTCTAAACCAGATAAAATAGACTGAATATGATATTTCATTCTCTTTCTATTTTCCTGAGAAACTAATAAGTGTATTTTTCATTTTTGGCTACATTTTTTTGTTCTTGAATTATAAGCGGAAAGTGGAAAAATGGCGATAACGAAAAAAACTTTTTCTACAAGCGTGCACTTTCATTCTCTTTTCCGCACGTATTTCAATTCGTAAAGAGTCACATTGCCAAACAGTGTGGGAAAAACCTCTGCTATTCCATTACCGCACGCAAATGCGTGTGGTAATGGATTAGCAAGGGTTTTTCTCGCACGCTTTTTCTAAAGAATAAACTGAATAATGATATATCTCTATGCCACCGACGACGTTACTATGGAAACGGCATGTGAATAAGAATGAATACATTGTCATTATATTATGAAATTGTGTTTAAATATAAATAATATCAACTCGAATTCAATCAGTACGCTCCGGTAAAATGGATACTTCGGGATCTGATGATGGCCTGCGCGAAGAAATATTAGCAGCTTCTTATGAAGCGAGTTTAAATTTGTTACCGGCCAAGTCGAAGATTAAATATGAGAAGCAATATTCAGAATTCATTGAGGATGGAGGAAGTGTTTTCGGCGTATTTTTGGAAATTTTCGAAAATTTGGAGACCAAACACATTATGGTCCCGATATTCAATGATAAAGAGTGTTTGTAAACTGAAACAGGATTTGGATATTGGAAAATTCCATAAATTAACTGCTTTCAGAATATAGGATTTCGTCCAAAAAGGGCCATTAAACGACAGATATAGATGATGCAGACGAGAGGACTTACAAAACTGGTGATCCTGATCATCCTCAATATTAAGGACTCAAAAATCATTCACCAAGATCGTTTGTTATATCCCAAGACACCAATAATGGATATTTTCTGAACATATACAGAAAATATATGAATTTAAGTCCAAAGGAAATACCTCATCGCCGAATTTTCATAAAGTATAATCGGGGAAAATGTAAGATTCAACCTGTCGGAATCAATACAATAGGAAAAATACCGTCCGAAATTGCAGTTTACTTACGCCTACAAAATCCGGAATTATACACAGGACACAGTTTTAGGCGCTCCTCGGCTACCTTCCTAGCCAATTGTGGAGAAGGTATCACAAATATTAAACGTTTAGGAAGTCAACTGCTGTTGCTGAGGGATACTTGGAAGAATCTATTAACCAGAAAAAAAAATGTCCACTAAAATTCTTAATTTGAATGGTTCTTCCTCTTCAAACTGTAATACAGAATCATTACCTTCCAAAGAGCGTTCGAACAATATGATGGCAAATATTCAACGTTTTGCTTCTTCCTCTTCAAATTGTAATACAGAATCATTATCTTCCAAGGAGCAGCTGACTTCGACCAATATGATGGCTTCTGCTATAAATTTGCATAACGCGACCAACTGCACGTTTACAATAAATATAACTAATAACTGAATATTTCTAATGAATATATTGATAATAATGGGAAGAAACAGAATGTACATAGATTCCTTATCAAAATTCATTTTTATGTGCTGTTAGTCTAGTTTTCTTTTCAATTAATAAAGAATTTATGAATATTATTACAGTTTAAATTTATTTCATAGGCTTGTAGTCTCTGTGGACCCAACGTCAACGATGAGAGTACAATGGTAACGACTTGTCAGAGACTTTTGTCATCCATGTGTATTTAGAATGATCAATTCACATTTGATCTGTGTGTTGAAATCGATCTCGTATAAGCGCTTGTAGAAAAAATATTGTTCCTAACTTTCCGCAGTTGTTAGGAAAATAACTATTCTGTGGAGCTCCCAATAAAAGCTCTGTTTAACTTTCACAAAATCATGCATTAATGAATTATTTTAATGCACGATTTCTTCATATTTTAATGCATGATTGTCATGTGCAACCGAACATAGAGTATTCAGAAGTAATATGAGTATCGTCACAACTCGACTGATATTTCATTTTTATGTATGCGGCCTGTGACTCTCATTCTTCAGTCACAGAATAGTCGCGTAGTTATCTCTAGTTGTTATTCCACAGAGAAAACAACTAATGAAACAAATCCAAACATAATCGATCTGTCAAATTACGAGTAATATAGCTGCTTTCAATCTTATATCAATCTAATATCGCCAGTTACTTTAATTACAATGAGTAACGAAGTCAATAACCCCTTAATTCCCTGGACGTTGCAGCAATGGCTAAAGCAGCAAATTTGACCCTGGTCCCTGAAAAACCTACAACCTACGCAGAATTCATGTCATGTTTTTGTTGGCATACTTTAAGAGTGTTGCAGAAAAGTAGTACTTAGCAAGTTTATGGCCAAAGTATTCAATGCTGAAAGCAACATTGAACGTTAAAAGGAATATTGATATAAGCAGATATCACTGTTATCACAGTTATGTTCATTAAGGGACAAACAGTGGGCTATATTCCTAAGAAATCGAAAGTTCTCGAGAAAGATCATGTAAAAAAGTTTATAGCAAATGCTCCAGACAGTTTTTCTTGATATCAAAGGTAAATATAAAACTCAATTAAATTACTTTTCAAAATTTTTCTTATCGTCACGTGGATATAAAATATGTAACTTCAAATTTTTTATTTGAAGGTCGCTTTGATATTTGGAGTATCCAGGGCATTGCATTGATACAAAAAAAAGAGCAAAGTAGAATTACCATTACCATTGCAAATCTAAATTAGCTGCATCTATCCTTTTAGTTTCCGATAAAAAATAGATTAGAAACTGCTGATAAATGATGTGCAGGATATGGGCTTGAAATTTTTAATAACAGTGAATTCATCCAAAATGCACTCGAAAAGGATATTCACTGTGGTGGATAATGAGGAGAGTACACTTTTGAATCAAATCAAGAGATATATATATCTCTTTGTGTTTTTAAACGAGAACACTAGAGTTCTGTGCCATTTTCTGAAAACCATTTTTTTTTGCTAATTTCAAATATAGGCAACATTGTTTGGTTTGTATAAATATAATCTGATCTACATTATTTCTATGGTTTAAATAGTAGATGAACACAGAAACTGAAAAGATTCCATGTCACAATATTCAATTCCACCAATTTCTATCGAATCCTCTGTGAATATCCGCCTCGGCCACTGAACTGATGCCGATCCAACCCCGCTGTCGAATGAAGAACTTTTCGCGAGCATATTTCACCGGAATGGGCTGCACGCGAAGGGTCTTCCGACCGGCCTACCGGGACAAACCGCCGAGGAGACGGTAGATGACAAGAACGCGGACACGGAACGATGTTACTTCGCCATTAAAAGTTTTTTAATTTGCATAATGAATCGCGGAATTTATCGCGGAAGGAGATACTAAAATCCAGGGACGAACGCCGGAAATTCGGCCGATAAATTCGAACTCATCGACGTTTCGGGCGTGAATTGGAAGTTTCAGCGAAAACATCGAAAGTAAATTATGAAGTCTGGATGGGTAGTAAAGTATATTTCCCAGTTCCGGGAGGATAAATGATTTTTCATTCTGTCGGGCTCTTTCTTTATGGTCCATGATCGGCGATATAAATTTTGGGGGAAACTGGAGGGGTTTTGTTTGACTGATGTCGATTCCTCATACCTGTTGTCGAATCATAAAGTGAAACATCCAAAAAATTTAATCTGTTCGAGGCTGGATAAAACTTCTGATTCTTGTGATATTTAGAAGGATAAGAATATTCATGGGCTAATATATAAATTACATGATATTCAGATTGAATCCTCGTAATGCATTTATTTATGCCACAGATTCCTGACATTTTTCATGCACTCACGTAAATTTTTAGCTCGATGATAAATCATGATGGTCTAACCTTAACAAACAACCACTCAACTGTAATAACCGTGATAATATGTTGAAACCCCTATAGTTTCGAAGTTCTCGACTGAATCTACACGAATAATATCGAAGCCCCACAGCTCTACGCAATAATCGGTTAAATGCCACTACACCACTGTACAGGTATTCGCGGTTACTTATGCATTTCATGAGCGATAAATTTGGTAACCTACTACTGTTACGTACAGTATCGCCCCCCTTATCCCTGGAATAAAGAAGGGATTTGGGACTCCAACAAAGGGACGCTCGAGTCTAATACCGGTTGGGACCTGTTAAATCCCGTTAATAATTGAAGCGTGTTAAAATTTAATCGCGGAATGATTTCAACATCACTTAGACGAGCCGATTTTCTATTCGGGGTTTAACGATGTTGCCATCGGTCGATTCCATAAGTGATATTGTTATTCTGACATGATGGAACAGGCATCCTAACGAATGAAAAATATTAGTATTTTTTTGTAGGCCGTCTGCCCTGACGGTGACTGCAAAATAGGCATAACAATAAGAGCTCAGTTGTATCAGCAAACATTGAATTTTGAATTGCTCGCAATTTCATTCAATAGCTGAGTCAGCCATATTTACGTTAGTTTAAGAGGGTTGCCTTTTATATTTCAGAATTAAACAACCCTAGTGTTGCAATCTGGCAACTGACAGCTCTATCGTAAAGTATGACATTTTTGAGGTTATATGTAGTCAGATAATATTCATCTCGCCCAAAATATGGAATTTAATCTTCAACATTTTCCTGCGATTATTTTTTACAACTTCCGATGTGGATTAATTCAACAACAGTGCATCGATGAACTTGATTAAATTGTAGGCGATGAAGCTTCATCAAGGACCCGTGTTGATTGATGGTATGGCGAATTCAACCGAGGTCGTAGCTCAATCCAAGGCGAATTTCGTGAAGGTCCTCCAAAACCAGTTGTTGTGGTAAAAAGCATACATTCAATATTGCATGAACATTTGATCGTGTAGAAAATTAGTTCAAGTTGTCAATCACTGATAAAAAAAGGCTCTTGTCAATTGGTCGAAAGAAATTCTCTAAAGATACGATCACGGTGCTTCGAAGCACGTCTATGACATCGTGACAGGTGACGAATCGTGGATTTATATGTATTAGGCCGAAAATAAACAGCAGTCGACTGTATGGGTGATTCAATATGAGCAAAATCCAACAAAAGTTGCTTGCACACGAAGCACTTCCAAGCAAATAGCCGCCTTTTATTTCAGAAGAACTGGACGTGTACAGTGGTACAGAACCATTTGTTTGCCAGTTGTCATCCGAGAAATCAGGAAAACCAAAAGCCAAAGCGAAAAGCGGTTGATTCGTTCAAGATGCATATTTTGGAGATACCTCAATCAGAGTAGTAAAAGTGCTTCGATAATTGGTTCAAACGCATGCAAAAGTGTATGGATCTTAATGAATAATATTTCGAAAAACAATAAGGTGATTTTCGATAATTAATATTTGTTTTTGTTCTCTAATTCCGAAATATAACAGGCAACCCTAGTAATTAAAACATTGATTGCCGGTTTCTGAAATACTGATCAAACCTTATGTCATCTAACATAAGGATTATCTTGACAGAGATGTAGGATTTAGCATTTTTGGACGGAGTTGGGTGCCAGTGCGGACCTGTGCTTCGCAGTCGAAAATGTGAAATCGGATATTTTCTTAGTGAGTCTTCGTGTATCGATAGTCTTAAGATAACGAACTATTTCCGTTTGTTTATTGGACGCCGTCTGGACGACCCAATTGAACGGATATGTTCGAGATGACTTTTTCGAATATTTATTAAAGGACCAAGTGCGACTCGGATTTTTGTGTTGAACCGTTGACATGTGCATCTCAGGAGTTAAGAGTTATGACGAAGTACCCTAGGTGCAGTCGTGGGAACTTTGTTAAAAATTCTAGACCCAAAAGACGATTAAGACGAAAGTGTTGACTCTAAAGACGATTAATACGAAAGTTTTGACGGTAGACGTTTCGCGGGTTTGAGAACTACATATTAGTCAAAGTAAGAACTGAACGATCGTTTTAGAACTTTGACGAAAACTCAGTATCGGCCTTATGTACTTATATATTAGACGATAATTTTATTTTTTCTTTAGGTGTAAATAAACCTGTATATACGAAGTCGTGTTTATTTCGACGTTAGACGTTATCTGTTGGCGGAAGATTATCATAACCCCTAGACCATTGATAATGAAGCCTACAGAGATGTTAAATCAATTTAAGTTGCTGAAAGGATGGTCAATGCCAAATTATGTAATCTATGATCATTTTCAGTTGACATGAGGTGTCCATATGGCCAGACTATCGAACCACAGATTCTGTGACCAAAAATAATAAATAAAACTGGGTTTCAAGAATGAACATTCAAACATTCCCTTTTTATCGATATAAATATATTTCCCGAAGTACACCCTCTGGAACAGAATCTCCCAATTCCATAAAATACCGGCTGTAATTGAATTTTCAACATCGTATCCGACGGTCCGATTTATTTCCCGGAAAGTTCCCAAGTATCCAGCTTATAAATTATCCGGAAAGATGGGAAACTTCGATCTCAAGTTATGAATTTCGAAAGGGACTGAAGCAGACTAGAGTGATTAATTAATTATTGACTTTGATATACTCCCCAACTCATCTCTTTCTATTGATGACGACAATGAAAAAAGTTGGCAGGGAGAAGCTTGTTAAAAGTTTTGGATGTTCCAAAAATTTTGCTCGCATCGAAAATCACCAAAACCTGCCAACGCCCCGCTAAATCATCGATTTAGCGAAAGGGATGAAAAAGCTCCACTTCAACATAAGTATAGAATAAATGTATATATATTTTTTCAACTTTTGGATTACAATTTATTTGTTAGCAAACAATAAAGCGTGTAGTGTTAGCAGGGGTTAGTGACTGAAAACATTATTTTCGCTTTAAGAAATGATTCACTGACTCATGTTTCATCAGATGATTATATCGGTTTAACTCCCTTCAAGTTCAAATATCTCAAAATTTGGGAAAAAAGATGATGAATGATTTTATCTGCAAAAAAGATTAATGATTCCAGGAAGTACACGCTACAGACCTTTAGTTCAAGTGATATTTGTTTATCAAGCAATTTAACAAATCTGTTCAATTGATATTACTGTTTGAATATTACAGGTGAAAATGCAATTTTTTTATGAAATTTCAACACCCTATATCTTTTGAACAGGGCCAAATTTGGAAAAATGTTATAATAAGAAAATGTTTCTTTTGACGTCAAGAATCTATGGTCAAAATTAACGCAGCGGTCAAAGATTCACTCTGTATATAGAAGGGTAAAATTTATTGATTCAATTATTATGGAATCATAAAAAATTGAAATACGGGGTGACTCATTTAAAATAACAAGGCTGCTTCCAAATTTCCATACATCTGGCAACACTGGAATTTTGAAAGTATTTCAGAAATGTACCTTAGATAAACTAATATTGATCTACAAACGTTGTTCTACCAGAAAAAGCGAGCAAAACAACTGAAAAATTGAAGAATCGAATGTTAGGCAATAGGAAATATTTACCAGGTCTGTTGGATATATGAAAAACTTTAAATTCATTCATCATTCATGTGGATAGTTTACTATTTCACCATGGCGACGCTCAAATATGCCTTCTTTTAGAGTGCAGTTTCTTTTGAGCATCTGACACTCAATGATTGGATGAAAACTACCGTCCTTTGGAATCAAATGAAGCAGCAGATGCTCAAGTTCTTTGTTAGAAAGTTCAAAGGGCAATGTCGATCTCGCGAGAAATGTGGGGGTGTATAATCAAGTTCTGCGGTCTCTTCAACGGCAAAGACAAGTGAGATGTGGTATATGTATCGCCGACAATATGCTCTCGAAGCTATTGATTAGCACCTAGCAAACGGGGTATATTTGCAAGAGGTAAACGTCTGATTTAAGGGAATAATTTCATTGGAATAACCATGGCAAGAATATGATTTTGTGATTATTGGGAATATCAAAAAATGTATTCTTTTTTCTTTGATCCAGCTTTCGAAACTGTATTTTTTCACCATGCTGAAATCATCAGATTATTGAAATATTTTCTGTTCTGTATGTTTTTAATTTACCTGGCATTAATCTGACGCTCTCGAGTTTTTCTGAGGATTGATTTTTTTTTTACTAATCTGACGGGCTCTCCTCGGAGAACGCCCTTATATGAAGGGTTTATATATGGTAGCAGCATATTACAAGGAATAAGGTTTGTCCTCATATAGTTTTCTGATGTGATCGAGTAACTCTTCAAATCCCCCCTTGAGCTCCCCTAGTACAACGTTTCAACAGACATCTTTTGTCGTTTTCAAGTAAAAAAGCTGACCAGTTCAGAAAATGTATCAATGTTCCAATATTCCAATAAGTGAATGGTGCACTTATGGAATTGAAAGCGATATTCATGAATGCAGGCTTCTCTTCTTTGGATATGATAGATCGTTCTATCTTATTAGTATAGGAGCTAGCAACGTTTTCGAGAAAGAATTTTAGGTCAGCTGATTTTGTGATATGTTGTCTTTCTTGCACTTTCGGTTAGAATCTGGGCTATCTGGCTGGCGGTACCGGTTGCGTTCACTAGTGCGCATCCTACCTGTCCAGGTAATAATTCTGGATTTTAAAAGCACTTTAGAAGGCGTAATTTTTAATTTTTTGTTTTTAAATAAGTCTATCTGACATACTTTTTTATTGCCAGATATTTTTGACAATGCTAACTATGTGCCATACGCGATTTTGTTTTTTTTTTATAAAAATTTCAAAGTATTTTATAATGTCTGTAATTTCAATATTATGTTATCTAAAAATAAGAAAAACTGAAAATAAATTTTCCAGACATTAATTCGATTGTTACGTCTTAAATTAAAATGAAAAAGTCATGAAAAGTATTGCAGTATAATGCTAGTAGTCAGAGAGAGACAGCTGAAGGTGCGAGAGAGATAGACAACGATAGTGGCGCGACAGGCAAGTTTGCAAGATGGCGTCAGTCTAATGTCACAGGTTTGTTTTTGTTTTGATTTTAATGTTTAATTTTTGATTTGGTTATAATGGACAGTGATAAAATAAAATGTGTTTTTTGTAAAGGACATAACGATAACGTAATACTTTTCGTGGGTGGAAAAAATTTCAGCAAGTTTTAAGTGTACGTGTGAGATATAAATTAAAGTACAGTAACATTGAGCTGCCCACGCAAATAAATGAGACAGATGGATATCATAGACAATGTTATAGTAGTTTTACTGCTTTAATGGCAAAATACCGTGATTCATCATCAGAAACAGATTATGCCAATAACTCCACTTCACTCACTTTGTCACCGAGTACTCCAGTAGATATTAGTGAAACTGTTCCAAGAAACGTAACTGAAAGCTCCTACAGTGAGGTTGCTTCTTTAAGTTTAATCATTCAAACAAAGTCAGGATATTTTGAATTGAATTTGAACAGTAAAATAACACCAGAAGATGTTGCTCCTAGTTCAAATAACCAGAGCATATCAAGACATCCTGATTTAGATTTTAACCGTGAGATATCATCAGAAAATGCTGCTTCAAATTTAGATAGTCAGACAACGTTAGAAGATGTTGCTTTTACAGAAATTACTCCAGATATTATTCCTTATAGCAAGCGATTAAAGATGTTGGGTCGCTTAACGCCAGTTCAAATCGATCAGCCATCACCTTTACCCAGAAATGTCTCCTCTATACAAACAATTGATCTATTGCATTTGCTTTCATATTTTTTCACGTGCCGAACACACCATCGTGGACAGGATTCAATAGCAGAATTATAGAAGACAATAGTCCAACACAGAAAGTGCCTTATCTCACTCCTATTAATTTATCGCCTACAAATGTATCAGTAGTAGCCTACACAATGGAACAAGCACAAAATGTTGGTAAAGAATGTGGTCAAACTTATGTACAAGTTACCTATGACTTGGCCATTGCTAAAATAGCTTATAAAATTCAAGCAACAGAAGGTTTAAAGTTTAGTAATCTTTTCATACATGATGTCTTTTTTTAAAGCTGTTGGTACTTTCATCAATGAGTGCGGGTTATCTCACATGATGATTGAGAGTAAAATTATTGCTTCGGGGTCTGTAAATGGAATACTTGAGGGTAAGCATTTTAACCCTTGCAAACGTCTACACCAGTTAATGGCATTAGGTTTACAAATATTGCATTTCGATGAATTTTTAAAGAGTAAGAATGCTGAACATGATTTTGTGAAAGGCCAAATTTATGAAGATCTGCTAGAATATCAAAACAAAAAAATTGGTTTACCACCATCAGCAAGCACAGATTTAATACCAAATGAAGTGTTATCGGAACTGCTCAATTCTTCTAAAAGGTACGTAGAAAATTCCAGACAAGGCAACCACGGAAAAACAGCACAATTTTATATGATCTACATCGAGTTAATTAGTCACTACATAAACCTGTCGAGAAGCATACGTTTGGGTGACTTTGAAATGTTTAAGTACGTTATTCCGAAAATGGCAAATTTATTTATTATTATTAACCTAACTACGCTCGATATTGTGTAAAATATTCGGAAAATTTGAATAATGTCAATAAAACCCACCCTGGACTAGAAGATGATTTTTATAAAGGATGTTTCGGAGTTAAAAGAACCGATAAACCATTCTCACGAATACCGATAGATCTCACCCTGGAACAAACAATAAATGCTGATGCAGCTAAACGATTGAGTGGTATTGCTCACTTTACTAATTCTATAGCTGCACGACAACGCTGGTCAAAAAGTCACAGAATAAGAGCAGCATTGATATCACATGTCTTGGATGTTTGTGGCTTAAGGTACTTACAAGATGTAACAGCAGAATTACAACCGAACAGAGTTCAAATCTATGGAAAACAAATTGCTGATTTTATTGAAATTCTCAAAGCAAATTCCAATCCATTCGATCCACAATTAGATAAAGAAAATCTGTCCAACATTGCTACTTCAAAGCCTGCTTCTTCTGAAGTTGCTGACTTTTTATTGAATATTCAAGAGAATGGTGAAAATTTAAGGAACCAATTTATCAATTATATTTTTTATCATATGCACAGGAAAAATCATTTACTTTCCTATCATTCTCGACTTATTCTGCAACCTACTCTCTCGGACTACTATCATTATACTGCAATACTTTTCATGACTTTTTCATTTTAATTTAAGACTTAACAATCGAATTAATGTCTGGAAAATTTATTTTCAGTTTTTCTTATCTTTAAATAACATAATATTAAAATTACAGACATTATAAAATACTTTAATTTTAATTTTTAATTTTTAAAAAAAAAAAATAAAATCGCGTATGGCACATAGTTAGCATTGTCAAAAATATCTGGCAATAAAAAAAATATGTCAGGTAGACTTATTTAAAAACAAAAAATTAAAAATTACGCCTTCTAAAGTGCTTTTAAAATCCAGGATTATTACTTGGACAGGTAGGATGTGCACTAATGAACGCAACCGCTACCGCCAGCCAGATAGCCCAGACTCTAACCGAAAGTGCAAGAAGGACGACATATCACAAAATCAGCTGACCTAAAATTTTTACTTTCCAAACGTTGCTAGCTCCCGTACTATATCAGGTGATTTTCATCCAAAGGATGTTGGACCAAGTTGGATCTGACCTCACGTCAAGCTATTCTAATTTTTTCATTTCTATAAGAGTTAAACTATTATTTCAACTTTTCATCATGTGAGTTTTACGAATTTATTATTTATTGGCAATCCAACAGTACCATTGTCAAATATTGAGTGTTCGGGAGGGGGTAGCGACAGACTAGTTTCACCTTCATTTAGAATAATAAGTGTCGCATAACTCAAACCAATTCTGAAGCAGGTATTATTGAACTCTTTCAATCTGAGGTTCGGATCATGCATCCTCAACATGAATGTCAACCTTGATGTTAACTATATATAATATGCCACAATCTTCTCTTGAATGAGCAGCCTGATGAATTCCAGCGGTGTACGTTTTCAGTAGCGGAAACATCGGGCATGTGCCAAGAATGTGGAAACTGATTATCCTATGTTGTTACGTGTACGAACAAAATTCGGGGAATATCATGTTAGTCCATTGTACCGGAGGAGTGAAGTGGGGACATTTGTCAGCTCGTTCAACAGTTGTGGGTGAGACTGGAACAGAATTTTTATTATCGGAGTAGTGTTGGTCGTGAATTTCCGACACGTAGCCTGTTGATAATGAGAAACTTTCGTTGCAACATATTTTGAATTGAAAATTTACTGTGAATTTTGCTACATCATCCTCCACAGTAAATATTTCAAGACATATTCAATACTAGTTAGTGGCCTCATTTTTTCAGGGGTGGTGCAGCTAACAAAAAAATGGTTCGATGGTTATTTGGGCTATATTCACCATCTATCTCATCAGCATTGTTTGTACTATTTGATCACGATGCAGCCAAACTGATATTGCAAGATCGTCATGTGACTTATCGTGAGATTGAGATAACCTTAGGCATTAGTGGAACCAGCATACATGCAATATTGCATGATTGAATTTGACCGTCAAAAAAATTTTTTCGCATTATATCCCACACAATTTGTCAATCGCTTAAAAAAAGGCACGAAAGAAATGCTCCAAAATACGATCGCGGTGTTTTAAAGCACGTCTATGACATAACTATAACACAACAGTCCCGATGACGCTTCCAACTTTTTCTATGACAGAATCTATAGCGTTTTTGATCGTTGTGTACCCGTTCGAACTTATAAGAACAAGCGCAGATATCCCCCTTGGTTCAATAAGGAGATTATTCGTTTAATTCGCTTGAAGGCGAAATTTTGGAAATTATTCAAGAGGAATGATGATGTCACTGCTGGAGAGGAATTCGTCCGTCTGCGAGCCAAAATTAAATCAGATACAGCTAAGGCCTACAGAGCATTTGTAGAGATATCTGAACAGAATATAAAAAATAACCACAAAAAATTTTGGTCATTTATAAATAATAAGAAGGGTTCAACAACTGTCTCTGGTCAGATGTTTTATGATGGGCAGTTAATCGATGGACCATTAGACATACTTGATAGCTTTGCTGATTTTTTTGCAAAGTCATTTACTACCAGTACTGCGGATTTTGAAGAAATTGAGGATCCTTACATAACTAATATTGATGTTGCATTGTTTGAGGAACGTGAGGTTCTTACGGTTTTGAAGAAGATGAAGCCAACTATGACTATGGGTCCGGATGGAATTCCCTCCTTAATTTTCAAGGATTGTGCGTGTGTCTTGGCGTATCCGCTCACAATCTTATTTAATATCTGTTTGAAACGTTGCATGGTTCCCGATGCGTGGAAACTCTCTAAGGTGCGCCCGGTTCACAAAAAGGGCAACAAATTTGATATTTCTAATTTCCGACCGATATCGATAATCTGTAATTCTAGCAAAATATTTGAGATCCTCCTTTACACTCGGTTATATCCACTAGTCTGTAATCGAATAACACCTTTTCAGCATGGTTTTGTTAAAGGCCGTTCAACAGTTACGAACCTCCTTAGCATAGCACAGTTTGTTTCTGAGATAATTGAGAGAAGATCCCAGGCCGATGTCCTGTATACTGATTTTTCAAAAGCGTTCGATTCAATGGACCATGGAATTTTGTTGACGAAGTTGTCCCAATTTGGCTTTAGCTCCAATCTCATAAATCTTTTCAAGTCCTACTTGTCTGACCAGCGACAATATGTTGAGTTCAACGGTGTGCGGTCTGTGGTATTTTCGAGTACATCGGGAGTGCCGCAGGGCAGTAACCTTGGACCACTGCTTTTCATAATTTTCATCAATGATTTGGCTGATGTGGTGGATGTTAACTGCCTGCTATTTGCTGATGATTTCAAAATGTACCTTGAGGTGAGGGATGCCTTCGATTGTCAGCGGCTTTCCATCAACTTGCTGCGCGTTGTTGAATGGTGCGAAAGAAACCGATTGAATCTGAATGTCAAGAAGTGTAATGTCATGTCTTTTACACATAACAAAAATGTAATTCATTTCAAGTATACTGTGGATGGTAACTCGCTTGAGCGTCCGGCGTTGTTGACCGACTTGGGAGTGATTTTCGACCCAAAACTTTCGTTTGCACCACATATTGATGCCGCTCTGTCTGCTGCGAGAGGGATGTACGGATTTATTGCGCGCATTTCTCGTGACTTTTCGGATATAGCCACATTGAAGATCCTTTTTTACGCATATGTCAGGTCCAAGCTGGAATATGCAGCTTTAGTATGGTCCCCTTACCACCAAAACCATATTGTTGAGATTGAGTCGGTGCAGCGACGTTTCCTCAAGCTTTTATCATATAGAGAGGATAATGTGTATCCGCCCACTGGTTTCCCTCAGGATTTACTTTTGAGTAGACACGGCATGAAGAGTCTGAAATGTCGGCGGGACTGCCAGTGCGTTATGTTCGTGCACAAGTTGATCAATGGGATGGTTAAAGATTCTAGCATACTCAGTAATATCAATTTTCTGGTTCCAAGACCTGCTTCCAGAGCAGAAAACACATTTTACATGCCGACACCGAGAACTAACACTTTGAAATATTCTCCTCTTTATAATTTGTGTCACGCTTGTAATTCTGTATGTCCTAACTTGGATATATTTAATTGTAGCATCTCAGATATCAAGTCATACTATTTTGGCTGACTTTGTATTACATGTCTTATTTTGTATATTTAGAATTAGTTTTTTGTTCCTGTTTACCTTGTTCTGTAGTTGGGTTTATCCTGTAGAACATTGTACATTTAAATAAATAAATAAATAAATAAATAACGATAGGTGATGAATCGTGGATATAACCGTAGGAGGTCGAAAGTAAGCAGCAGTCCACTGTATGGGTGTTTCAAGATGAGCCAAATACAATAAAAGTTACTCACACACAAAGCACTTCCAAGCAAATAGTCGCCTGTGTTTTTCGGAAAAACTGAACATGTCGCCGTACCGCTAGAACAACTCAGAACAGTTAATTCTGAGTGGTACACAACCATTTGTTTGCCGGTTGTCTTCCAAGAAGCCAGGAAAACAAACCACCGAAGACGGATCACCCTTCACCTCGACAATGCGAGCACTCATACATCGGCTCAAACAACTGCATTTTTGAGCACTCAAAATATCGATTTGATGAGATCTCCGCCGTATAGTCCTGACTTCGCACCGAATTACTTCTTCACCCAAGAAAGTAAAAGTAGAACATGAGATTCTTCGTCCCGTTGTAATAGAGCAGCTTTTACATTACCGCCTCTTAAACCATGTCCAATAGTATTGAAGGAAGTATATACAGGAAATAGCAGTTTGGCGAAAGAGTTTAGGAAAAATATAAGATACGTCAACAGTTTATTTGCCATGGCTCTGTAATATGATATATCTAGCGATGCTGGATATGGGTCTTGATAATCAAAAGACCATATCTGATCAAAATTCCCAGACATTCCAGACAGTAATAAACCTCTCAAAAACATCACACCAATAATCATAAAACCTAAGATTTAAAACAAAATTTATTGATTCCCTACATGGAAATCTTGATGGATGTACGACGTAATAAAATTAGAGAATTAGCTAGGGGAGTTCGACATATGATATATTTACGTGACCCTCTCGACCTTAAGAGCTTATGGTTCCTAATTTAACGATGGGAAAAAGGTGGATCTTTAGTAAAAATTAAAATTAAATCAGTGGACCAATCAGAGGTTTGCATCGAGAGACTTAATTGACTAAAGCCAATGAAACTTAGATTTCGAAGTAGTTGGGGTAAATTTCGAACTATCGAAAAGAAGGGAACCAATTAGAAAAAATTAGGGAATTCCAGATTATGTTCGATAACGCCCAGTGACAAAGCGGTATTAGGAAAAATTAAGGACTGGAAAGTCAATTCAACGTGATCCGTAACCAGGAAAACACTTAAAAGTATAGAAGAAATCAGTCTGTTAAATTCTAGGAAAATAGTTATTGTGTTGTAATTCAGTGAGTTCGAGAATTTCGGTAGTGCAGTTCCATCCTTTCCGTGTTAGAAGTCCAAACAAAAAGGTCAGATATAAACTTTATCAACAGTTAGAAGTCCATAGTCCGACGCCTCCAATAATATTTTGTCAGAAATTGTTTTTTGTGCTTGCTAAAATTGTCATTTTTTTTGTGAGCTTCGAATAAATTAGTTTTGTTATCCAGGAATTTTATTGAGTTCCCTAATCTTACAAAACTGAATATTTGTCCTTTCTAGCGACGAGCCGAACCCTGAAGATTTCTCCCGTCAGGAGAAACCCTAAAATAAAGAAAATTTTTAAATTTTCAATTTTTTTAACACCTCTTCCTCGGTGGAAAGCGCTCTTTTACTGGGACGTTGGAAAGATGTGTTCATTACAGCCTCCTTTAAGACATCACATCCAATATCCGAAAGAAGAGGTCAGGGACACTGGAGTTTCACCATATGTGGACAAATATATCGTTATCTGAATCCAATACTCTTCAGAAAAGAAACAATTTCGCAAATCATTAAATTAAAAAAATTGAGATTTGCCTTCTCAGATACAACAGATATGCTCAAGCATTTAAGAGTATGGGTGAAGAATTGGAAGAACGTCGGAAAAATAATATGGATATGGAACATATTGTTCTTGTGATGACCAAGGAGCCAGTAATAAATGTACTAGCTGCTCAAGAAAATCCAAAATCAATTTGTGTGGCTGAAGTGCTTTGACAATTGGTTCAAACCTTAGACTATAGAAAAATAGACCCCTTTATTTACATTGAAAAGTGTCGCATCTGAAACTTAGAGCTGGTCGATTGTAACGTATTGAGCTGGTCCACCCATGTCATAAAAAATTTTCATGTTGCCAAACTGAGCAAATAGTAGGTCTCTATTCCCCTATAGGTAATTGTGAATAAAAACTCTTTCTCCAATTTGCATTCAAATTATATAAAATTTTATATTTTGAATTGAAACTGTCTCATCGGATATATCAATAAGAAGTAAAAGAAAAACTTTAGTTGATTCTGCAAATTTATGTCAGAGATCAAAGATGGAAAGAAATTCAGATGAAAGTCAAGACAACGCTGCTTCATTTTTTGCTTGACAATTTGAAGGTCACATGTTCTAAAAGACACACGTTGCCACCTCTGTATCGAAAATAAATACGCGAATTGAAGAAAATTTGTGAGAGTCAGTATTAGGTTTTTCATATTTTTTATTGTTTATTACTTTTCGTCACACTAAAAATGGTTCGAAAATGTGAAAGTTGTAGTAAAGACAGGAATTTTAATCCGGATTTATCGTTCCATAGATAAGTGAATTGTTAGAACCGAAGTATTCAGTTATTTACATGATCAGTAGCGTAGAAAGTTTTAATAGGGAAGTTTTCAATGAGATTATTATAAGATAAAATGAGGTTTCCTTGAATTAAGGTTCCCATATGACGACGAAAAAAGAAGAATTTGG
The DNA here is from genome assembly GCA_030674115.1 of Micraspis discolor. Lineage (NCBI taxonomy): Eukaryota > Metazoa > Arthropoda > Insecta > Coleoptera > Coccinellidae > Micraspis > Micraspis discolor. Next base: position 3,169,077 of record JARTUT010000004.1, read on the forward strand.
GCTTCGCTGTTGGGATGGTCAAGTATTTGTCCAAAGAATGCAATGATGTTGCCGGGTGAGGTTTCATACGAGACTTTCAATGAATTTAAGACTTTCAATGAGGAAGTTAAAACAAATTCTCATTTTACAAAGGAATGCTTTGTCTATCTTATATAGTCTAAGGTTCAAACGCATGCAAAAGTGTAGAGATCTTAATGGGGTATATTTTGAAAAACAATAAACAATATTTGTTTTTGTTCTCTAATCCCGAAATATATAAGGTCCTCGTATAGGCAAGCGAGAAAACTCTCAAGCACGTGGAATTAAGAACTAAAATATAGCTAAAAACAATTGAACTTCTTGAGATAGTAATTCATACTTAATTTTTTTATTAATATATTTTTCATGGTTTAAAAGTATCCCAATTTGACATTTCTTCTTTACCAACAAAAAGTCACATCTGCAAAAATAATAACTTTTTCGTAATAAGCCATAGGACTTTTTAAAATTATATTCCAACAAAGAATATAAAAAGATTTGTCCAGTTGAAAAATAACAATTCCTTGCAGTCGTTTCAACAATTTCTGTTTAAACAATATGGCAGCGGGTTGCCCTCTGGCAACATGCATTGGTACAATTAGTAGAGTAATTTGAAGATAATTGCTTAAAAAAATTCTGTACTCATTTCTGCTGAACTATGAGAAATTCACCGTAATCGTTTCGACGTGTAACTTGATGCCCGTTCTAATTTAATCCCTTATGTATTTTATTTTGCTACAGCTGTTAAACCTAAACCATATCGGATAATTTTCCGCTCCCGCTACAACCAGCAGGTCCGAGCTTTTGGACTTAGGCGGAAAATAAAGAACGGCCAGACGGATATTGCCCGCTCACGGTTCTCGGAAGCGAGTTTAACGACTTGGAGTATAGTAATGGAATTTTTCAGGTCGATTGTTGCTGATTGAATCACCACTTACCTTTGTTGAAACGCAACTTAGTGAAGCCAGATGTGCGAGGAGGCTCTCTACGGGAATTTCATCTGAAACGAGAAGAAATCGATTGGTTAAGAATCAGATAAATTTCGATACAGCTTGCTGCTTTCTTCAGATTGAAAACGGACCGCTGGGAAAAATTGAGTAACTTCGTTTTTATCTATTATCAGGAAAAATGTTTCAGAATTGGAGATATCATATTATATGTACGTACGTCTAATCCTTGTCCAATTTCTTTTATAGAAATTCATTTAATTGGTATGTTACTACAGCGTCTTGTAACGGTTTGCATGCTTTTGAAATAGTCATGGGAATTTTGTGGAAATTAGGAGAAGCTACTCGTACTCCCCTTGCCTCATCATCATCTCTAATTGATCTAATGATTGATTGCGCTCCAAGTCGGAAAAAGTCCTTCTCGCCTCGCAAGCCGGAGAGTGAACCAAAACAAATCTAAAAAAATTAGTGATAACTACATTTCCCCTATTGAGATTCTTAACTCTTAACTTCCCTACTTTTATTGATTTCATTAGAATCTGGTTATCACTGATAGTCATTTGGTTAACTTAACTTAATTCATTGTTAAACGTCAGTTTTATATTCAACTAGCTGACCCGACAGACTTCGTCCTGTCAAAAAGATTTGTAATGTGGCAGTTTTTGTGCCAACGTATTTCAAAAAATTCCCCTGAACAGAACCGCCACCCTGGTGATAGGGCGTTGTGAATAAAAAATAATTGAATAAAACATATATAAGGATTTAAAAATAAGTAATCGCTTTATTGTTAATCATGTGAATCTTAATTATTATTATTATCATTGTAGTGCTCTATGGTATACGATGTTTTTGTTTGATTACCTGGCGCATAGATAAACAAATCTAATGGTTTTCCAACACGGGAACAGGCAACATACAATTGACCAAGTGAGAAACATGGGTTTTCTAGATTAATACCACAAACACTTAATGATTGCCCTTGGGAGTTGTTTATAGTCATAGCAAAAGCAAACCGCACTGGAAACAGTAGTCGTTTAAACTCAAATGGCACATCAGTCGGAATCATTGGGATGCGGGGTTTGAGAACATCTTCTCCTTTATACTTTCCTTTGAGTATAGTTGCTTCTATCACATTGTTTAGTAATTTTTTTATCTCTAACCGTGTACCATTGGAAAAACGCGGTTGGTTGATATTTCGCAACATTATAACCACCGATCCAACCTTTAATTGAAGATTGTGAGGTGGCAATCCTGGCAAATCCAGCGAGTTTAAAAATTCCGGTGGATAGTCGACTACATCATCTTGATTAGTAGCCGAATCAACTGATTTATATATCCTCAATTCGCCTGTAATTTGTTATTGAATTTTAAAATTTAATTCATTTACATCTATGTTTTTTGCAGCCAGTATAGCTCGTTCAACCAATCATGGTTTCTGTAATTTTGAGAAACATCTGGAAACACCTCTGAATAAGTTCATCTTTTGATTGAGTTAACTGACAAAAACTTTGAGGAAAGTTAATGCAGCCAGTCAACATGTCTATAGGAAATTTGCCATTACCAATGTCAATATGTTGTTTAGAGAATATGTTTCCAGATTGGTCATTTTGCAACTCGACACGCATATTCTTGCTTAAATGAAGTACTTTGACATGTTTCCACAAATTGGAGGACTTTAGACATGCATTGAGTTCATCAGCTGGCGTTGATCGTGGAATCATTAAGGTTCCCATATGACGATGAAAAAGAAGAATTTGGGCTTCGCTGTTGGGATGGTCAAGTATTTGTCCAAAGAATGCAATGATGTTGCCGGGTGAGGTTTCACACGAGACTTTCAATGAATTTAAGACTTTCAATGAGGAAGTTAAAACAAATTCTCATTTTACAAAGGAATGCTTTGTCTATCTTATATAGTCTAAGGTTCAAACGCATGCAAAAGTGTATAGATCTTAATGGGGTATAAAGTGTAGAGATTCTTAATGGGGTATATTTTGAAAAACAATAAACAATATTTGTTTTTGTTCTCTAATCCCGAAATATATAAGGTAATCCTCGTATAGGCTAGCGAGAAAACTCTTAAGCACGTGGAATTAAGAACTAAAATATAGCTAAAAACAATTGAACTTCTTGAGATAGTAATTGATGATATTGTAAACTATTGTATAGGTATTGAAAAAAATAAATTCATACTTAATTTTTTTATTAATATATTTTTCATGGTTTAAAAGTATCCCAATTTGACATTTTTTCTTTACCAACAAAAAGTCACATCTGCAAAAATAATAACTTTTTCGTAATAAGCCATAGGACTTTTTAAAATTATATTCCAACAAAGTATATAAAAAGATTTGTCCAGTTGAAAAATAACAATTCCTTGCAGTCGTTTCAACAATTTCTGTTTAAACAATATGGCAGCGGGTTGCCCTCTGGCAACATGCATTGGTACAATTAGTAGAGTAATTTGAAGATAATTGCTTAAAAAAATTCTGTACTCATTTCTGCTGAACTATGAGAAATTCACCGTAATCGTTTCGACGTGTAACTTGATGCCCGTTCTAATTTAATCCCTTATGTATTTTATTTTGCTACAGCTGTTAAACCTAAACCATATCGGATAATTTTCCGCTCCCGCTACAACCAGCAGGTCCGAGCTTTTGGACTTAGGCGGAAAATAAAGAACGGCCAGACGGATATTGCCCGCTCACGGTTCTCGGAAGCGAGTTTAACGACTTGGAGTATAGTAATGGAATTTTTCAGGTCGATTGTTGCTGATTGAATCACCACTTACCTTTGTTGAAACGCAACTTAGTGAAGCCAGATGTGCGAGGGAGGCTCCTACGGGAATTTCATCTGAAACGAGAAGAAATCGATTGGTTAAGAATCAGATAAATTTCGATACAGCTTGCTGCTTTCTTCAGATTGAAAACGGGCCGCTGGGAAAAATTGAGTAACTTCGTTTTTATCTATTATCAGGAAAAATGTTTCAGAATTGGAGATATCATATTATATGTACGTACGTCTAATCCTTGTCCAATTTATTTTATAAAAATTCATTTAATTGGTATGTTACTACAACGTCTTGTAACGGTTTGCATGCTTTTGAAATGGTCATGGGAATTTTTGTGGAAATTAGGAGAAGCTACTCGTACTCCCCTTGCCTCATCATCATCTCTAATTGATCTAATGATTGATTGCGCTCCAAGTCGGAAAAAGTCCTTCTCGCCTCGCAAGCCGGAGAGTGAACCAAAACAAATCTAAAAAAATTAGTGATAACTACATTTCCCCTATTGAGATTCTTAACTCTTAACTTCCCTACTTTTATTGATTTCATTAGAATCTGGTTATCACTGATAGTCATTTGGTTAACTTAACTTAATTCATTGTTAAACGTCAGTTTTATATTCAACTAGCTGACCCGACAGACTTCGTCCTGTCAAAAAGATTTGTAATGTGGCAGTTTTTGTGCCTATGTATTTCAAAAAATTCCCTGAACAGAACCGTCACCCTGGTGATAGGGCGTTGTGAATAAAAAATAACTGAATAAAACATATATAAGGATTTAAAAATAAGTAATCGCTTTGTTGTTAATCATGTGAATCTTAATTATTATTATTATCATTGTAGTGCTTTGTGGTATATGATGTTTTTGTTTGATTACCTGGCGCATAGATAAACAAATCTAATGGTTTTCCAACACGGGAACAGGCAACATACAATTGACCAAGTGAGAAACATGGGTTTTCTAGATTAATACCACAAACACTTAATGATTGCCCCTGGGAGTTGTTTATAGTCATAGCAAAAGCAAGCCGCACTGGAAACTGTAGTCGTTTAAACTCAAATGGCACATCAGTCGGAATCATTGGGATGCGGGGTATGAGAACATCTTCTCCTTTATACTTTCCTTTGAGTATAGTTGCTTCTATCACATTGTTTAGTAATTTTTTTATCTCTAACCGTGTACCATTGCAAAGACGCGGTTGGTTGATATTTCGCAACATTATAACCACCGATCCAACCTTTAATTGAAGATTGTGAGGTGGCAATCCTGGCAAATCCAGCGAGTTTAAAAATTCCGGTGGATAGTTGACTACATCATCTTGATTAGTAGTCGAATCAACTGATTTATATATCCTCAATTCGCCTGTAATTTGTTATTGAATTTTAAAATTTAATTCATTTACATCTATGTTTTTTGCAGCCAGTATAGCTCGTTCGCTCAACCAATCATGGTTTCTGTAATTTTGAGAAACATCTGGAAACACCTCTGAATAAGTTCATCTTTTGATTGATTTAACTGACAAAAACTTTGAGGAAAGTTAATGCAGCCAGTCAACATGTCTATAGGAAATTTGCCATCACCAATGTCAATATGTTGTTTAAAGAATATGTTTCCAGATTGGTCATTTTGCAACTCGACACGAATATTCTTGCTTAAATGAAGTACTTTGACATGTTTCCACAAATTGGAGGACTTTAGACATGCATTGAGTTCATCAGCTGGCGTTGATCGTGGAATCACTGGCAATGTTTGACGAAAATCTCCTGCTAATAAAATCATTGCACCACCAAATCGGTTTATTATTGCTCCGTAGATCTTTCAAGGTTTTGTCTAAAGCCTCCAAAGATTTTTTATGTGCCATCGTGCATTCATCCTAAACAATCAATTTACATTGCTGCAAAACCTTTGCCATTGCAGAGTTCTTCGAAACGTTGCAGGTTGGAGTTTCATTGCTTTGCATATTAAATGGCAATTTGAGTGCTGAATGGGCTGTTCGACCACCTTCAAGCAAAGTTGCTGCGATTCCCTACGAAGCGAGTGCAAGTGCAATTTTATTTTGTGAGCGAATTGTTGCTAATATTAATGAAATCAAAAAAGTTTTTCCTGAACAACCAGGTGCATCTAAGAAGTAAATCCCTCCAGTTTCATCATTTGTTACTTTCATAAGAGTTTCAAATACATACTTCTGTTGTTCATTTAACAGTGGAAGATTTGTTTGAATTAATTCTTTCAAAGCGTAGAGATCATACAGTTTTTCTCGATGCAACTCTTGGTTAAAAGCGTCATGCATTGCTCCAACGCACACACGCACATTGTTTTGATAGATATGATCTTTGACGTTAGGAACACACCTACATTGCTTAGACAACAGTGAGTGCTTGTAATTTAATATGAACTTTATGTTTATGTTTATACTGGTTTACCTAGGTATACATATATCAATGTACATCCCCCAGAAGCTAATTAAAGCTTGTGCGAGTAAGGTTAACCAGTGTGTGTTCTATGTAGGCTTTGTTACTGTGTCCTTACGCCACCTTAGGAACAGCACTGTTAATTTTAGACCCAACAGTGAATGGTGGCCGCATACCGAAAGCTAGAAAATTTCTTTCCTAGCCCCGAACTTGATCCTACGACACGACGGGTTTCCACGTCAAAGGTCAAGGCTTTATTCCACTAAGCTATGCGACACGCATAGCAATAAAGCTCAAATTGACTACGTTTTAGTTACAAATCATTTGTATGGGAAAAAAAGGGCTATTTTTAGGGTTTTTGCAGCAATAATTCTAATTTTTTTCGCCGTAAAAACTATCCTTGAACTTCAACGAACATTTTAAAAAAAGATTTGGCCAAATTGGTCCAGGCGTTGTTGAGTTATGCGCTTACCAACACATTTTGCGATCCATTTTTATATTATAGATAAAATTCAACCAGTTTTCTACCTTGTATTCAAATGTTGAATGATTGTTTGGGCTATTACCATCATCTATTGTAGATGTAATGATTTCCAACGTTTCGATAGACATCTTCTATCTTTATCAAGGAGAAAAGTAAGAAACCTTTTGAAAATTATCAATTTTCTAAAAGTCAATTGACAGAAGTCATGAAAGAAAAATGAACGATGTTATATACTCATCTGTGATATGATGATCTTTTTAAGTTGGATCGAACTATCGGCGTCCAAACTTCTGGCAGATCTATAGATGGAGCGCTTATGGAATCTGGTGTTATTTTCATAAATGCTGCTTGTTTGATTTTTCGTCTTGCAAGTTTATTTATTAATTTATGAAATTAACACCTGATTCCATAAGTGCTCCATCTATAGATCTGCCAGAAGTTTGGACGCCGATAGTTCGATCCAACTTAAAAAGATCATCATATCACAGATGAGTATATAACATCACTGGCCATCACAGATCGATATTCGATTGACAAATGCCGGACTCATTAATCAGTGTCAGTTGGCGTAATATTAATCAAAATTTTTCATAACGGGAAATCATAGAAATAGAATTCAATCCCGGTGGCTGAATAATATAAGTTGTCAAAAATCAGAAAAGCATTAACGTAAGATTTTAGGGGAAGGGAATTATAGCTTCGTTGAGATATAGGTTTGTTTATTCATTAGGCGTTCATATTTGCTTCACATTGTCCCATATTGTTGATCTGATCAGAGTGCTTATAGATTTGTTATGGTTTGAATATTTACTCGCAAGTAGCTCAACAAGAGCGCCAAAGCAATCCGACCTCACGTCAGTGATTTCTAAAATTTTTTTTGGGCCATTCCGATGGAGGAATCAGACAATTTTATCCTCATGACCGTTTTGCATTATTGGAGTCATGAAAGTTCGGTTCATAATTTTAATTCATTACGAATATTACGATAAATCAACAAATATATTCTGCCATTGTTGATTTTCGTAACAATCCCCTCGATAGATTCGAATTTAGCAAGATGTCAGATGGGCGAGGCTTAAGGTTCAATGCTCGTCTTTAATTGGTCCTCGTGTTTTCGGAGTATTTTATTTTGATTGGGTTCGTTTTTCATTGGTCAGAATCATTAAATACTGGTTTTCTTTGTTATAGTTCTGAGTCCACGTGTTTTCGGTATATATCACCTTTGGATTGGCATTTTGAAGTTTCGAATCTTTTCGTTGGGCAATTCCGATGGAGGAATCAGACATTTTTTTCCTCATGACCGTTTTGCATTATTGGAGTCATGAAAGTGAGGTAAATAATTTCAATTCATTACGAATATAACAATAAATCAACAAATATATTTAGCTATTGTTGATTTTCGTAACAATCCCCTCGATAGATTCGAATTTAGTAAGATGTCAGATGGGCGGAGCTTAAGGTTCAATGCTTGTCTTTGATTGGTCCTCGTGTTTCCGGAATAATTTATATTGATTGGGTACGTTTTTCATTGGTCAAAATCATTAAATAGCTGGTTTTCTTTGTTATAGTACTGAGTCCAGGTGTTTTCGGTATATATCACCTTTGAATTGGCATTTTAAAGTTTCAAATCTTTTCTTTGGGCAATTCCGATGGGGGAATTAAGACATTTTTTTCCTCATGACCGTTTTGCATTATTGGAGTCATGAAAGGGAGGTACATAATTTCAATTCATTACGAATATAACAATAAATCAACAAATATATTCAGCTATTGTTTATTTTCGTAACAATCCCCTTCATAGATTCGAATTTAGCAAGATGTCAGATGGGCGCGGCTTAAGGTTCAATGTTCGTCTTTGATTGGTTCTCGTGTTTTCGGAGTATTTTATCTTGATTGGGTACGTCTTTCATTGGTCAGAATCATTATATAGTTATAGTACTGATTCCACGTGTTTCGGTATATATCATCTTTGAATTGGCATTTTGAAGTTTCGAATATTTTCTTTGGACAATTCCGATAGAGGAATCAGACATTTATTTCCTAATGACCGTTTAGCATTATTGGAGTCATGAAGGTGAGGGTACATAATTTTACTTCATTATGAATATTACAATAAATCAACAAATATATTCATAGTACGAGAAAAGACTATTGTTCACCTGATCAGAGTGCTTATAGATTTGTTATGGTTAACAATATTTTTGATTTTAATGGAATCATCTTCTGCTGACTCATTTGTTTCTAGTATAATGCACTCAGGAACTACGACTTCGTCGTCACCGCTCAACAATTTTTCCAAATAAAAATTCTTTGACGGTTCTATAATTTTTATTGACACTTGCAAATAATTAATTACATAGTGCTCTAGTAACCATCGATCGAATGGAAATCTCGTTATGAATTTAAATTATACCTAATATTTCCTCTAAAAAGTATTCATTATTTCAAATAACATCAAAATGGGATAAGACTTTGTATACGACACGTGAGTTGAAAATGTTTATTCACTTTCACAATTCTTCTTATGAATAAACATTCATTTAACTCACTTGTTGTATAAATAACTATTTTACAGTGGGCATAAAGTGTAAATTTTATTAAGAATGGAGGTTGTTCCTTATTCCGGCATGGCTAAACAGATTTTGGAAATACATCTTCAACCATTCAAAGACAGCAATTAAATGAAGGGTTTCAAAGAGAAGAAGTAACTTTTATACAGGGTGAGTCTTTGACCACGGCATAGGTTCTTGAGATAAAAAGAACTACTTTTTTCCCATACCGTTTTTCCATATTCAGCTGCGTTGAAAAGTTATAAGCATTTTAAGTTTTCATATTGGGCAAATACTCCTGTGTAGTCCAGTTTAGTTTGAATGAAAATTAACTTCCACAGCATCCACTATTGAATCTGAATTGTTAAAACATTATTTTCCCTCTAGGAATTGATTCACTCACTCATGTTTCATCAGATGATTATATCGATTTAATTTCTTTCAACTTCAAATATCTCAAAAATGGAGCAATTTAGGGAAAAAGATGATGAATGATTTTATCTGCAAAAGAGGTTAATGATTCTAGGAAGTACAATATACGGACCTTTAGTTCGAGTGATATTTGTTTTTCATGCATTTCAACCAATCGGTACAGTCGTAGTGAGAAACCCACAAGAAATGGAATAAATCTATTGATGTCAAAATATGCATGACTGTTATCAAAAACCTTCTACAAGAGATCATTTCAATTGATAGTGTCGTTTGAGTACGAGAGATTACTGGTGAAAATGCAATTTTTTTATGAAATTTCAACATCCTAAATCTTTCGAACGGGGCCAAATTTGGAAAATTTATAGGAAGAAAATGTTTCTTTGACGTCAAGAATCTATGGTTGAAATTAACGCAGTGGTCAAAGACTCACCCTGTATATAGACAATAAAACTAGGAACACTTTCAGAAAATTTGCTGAAGAATGTTTGCACAGATAGAAGAAATATCAAAAAATAAACAAGTTATGAGGTTAGGCCAGAAATGAACAAAATTTAAAAACACCTTGTATCTTTCGAGCAAGTCAAGATATCAATTTACTGTTTTCGGCATTCATTTCCTCACGAAAATCAACCTAGTAACCTGTAGGCTAGTTTTTGTCTAACTGTCTGGTGTTTCTTGAAATTATCCAATTTGGGCCACTCTGTACATCACAATATTTTTTGTCCCCAAGTTCGGAACAACATGTCGTGACAAGGATACTGGTCCTTGAGTCCTTGTGAGTGAGCAAGTGAACTTCCCAGCCGTAACTTCCACAGAGTGTATAATTTACGTAAGGCTGATTCCATCCTATCGACCAATAAATTTTAAGCTACTGTAGGAAGTTTCCTCTGCTGCTTTTGTCTCCACCATACAATTTAACAAAGTTACCATTAATTATTCCGGCAGGCAGCTAGTGCTTTAAACTAATATAATTAAATACGGTTCAGGGAACGACAACTATGGCGGCGAACATCCCAGGATGCCGTGGCGGCTTGAATGCTCTTCAGACCGTCGGACGCAATTGTTACAATTGACCACCTGAAATGAGAGTTCAAACAGGCGTTTAATCCTGCCGATTCTTCGAACGTTTATGATTTATCGGCCAATGTTCCAAACTTTGGCAAATCTCGATTCGGAGGTAGCGCGACTATCGCTCTGCGATTGACGAACAATTTGGCCAACTTTGGCTATTAATGCAGGCTTCGACGGGACCCTTCCACTGTTCAATGCGAAGTTGTCCAACTTTTGGCCGTACTGAATAGTCTGAAGTTGTGGAGTTGTGAATTGATGGTGGTTTATAGTAGAATTCATATCACTTCGTATGATTCCAAGTCGAATTTCAACGTTTCTATTTGTTGGGTAAGAGTTGGTTCGTTTGAAGAGATTCCATGAGGAATTAAAAGGAATTTCGTCTGGAATGTGAGAATGTTTCAGAGAGATTCCTGAACTTGCACTGGATTTACGGAGATCTCCCTACTATTATAAATTCGAATGTAAGTTTGTTTGTTACGCTTTCACGCAAAAGCTACTTAACGGATCATCATGCAACTTTGTACATATACTCTTGAAGGTATTAGAAGTAACATAGAATACTTTTTATAAAAAAAATTACATAAGATGAGAAAATAGTTAGTCGGAAAATCGGCAAATTTAGCTACTTCAAAGCCATCTAGCATTACAGTAATGAAGTTTCAACTCTGAATACTGTGATACCGTCCCACTGTATTATCGACGGTGACGAGAAAATCTAATTCGATTGACTTTAGTTCCAACTGTTTCTAATTTTTGTATATTTATTGGTATTTTCTTCCGTCGTTACATGCGGTATAAAACTATGCAAACTCTTGATGTTATCCGTAATTTCCGTAGTTAGCTGTTACTTTATAATTCTAAATCTTACTCGCTGATGTTAGTTCTCACTCGACTTTTTCTTTGAAAATGCCTCGGAAGCGGAAATCTGGTCTATCCAAAAATTCATCGTGGGCCGGTGCCGCAAAAACAATGGAATTAAGTTATCATATTGATTCATTTCTATTATACCCTTACCCTTCATCTCTCATACTTATTTAATGGCTCCACTGTGGACGAAGTCTTTCCTCTTTGAAAGTCAAAGCTGAAATTGCAGAAGTATGGGCGGAAGTCAATTTGGATTTGTTGAGCGGTGGCGCCATCTACAGCGAAAACATGCCAAACATCCTTAATTTTTAAGTTTTTTGTGTTTTTCAGGAAATTATAGATTTTTATTATAATTACTAAACGTTATTGAGTTTGACAATTACTTTTAAAATGAAACTTTTTCAAAATCCCAGATTCCATCTTATATTTTCAAGCAAGTCATATAAATTGTTATAAAATAATTCAAATGCTCATTTTCTGACCAACTCAGGTAGTACACTTGAACCTTTTTTAAGTCGCCCTAACAGTTCAATTTTCACTTAAGGTAATTTTATTCAAATAACAAAATTTGAAATTTTTAACTATTGCAAATTCACAAATTATTCTATTCACAAAAATTCACTTCACCCTTTTAAATTGAAAGCCTACATAAAACAACTGAAATAAATTGTTTTTCCTCTTCTAGCAATATTACTATACGATTTAGAAGTCACATGTTATAATTTAAATACAAGTAAAGTTAATCAAATTTACACCTCTTTGTTTTCATGTTGTATCTGAGCCGGAAAAACAAATAATACCATGTTGATGACGAGATATTGTTGATGATGGAGCTCGTGTTGAATGATTGTTTGGGCTATTACCATCATCTATTGTGGATGTAATGTTTTCCGACGTTTCGATAGGCATCTTCTATCTTTATCAAGGAGAAAAGTAAGAAACCTTTTGAAAATTATCAATTTTCAAAAAGTCAATTATTATATATGCATATCTTGAGAAAACTAAATATCTTCCATTCTCCATCTATAAACCTAACCTGCCTCTTTTCGACATGTTGAGAATTAGAAATGTGGGCGGGAACTTTCAGATTGCCCCGGTCACCTCCATGAAATATTTGGGGGTCAACATCGACCAGTTTCTACGATGGGACGTTCATGTGAACAGTGTGGTCGCTACTTTGAGGCACTTTTTATACCGATTTCGCTTCTTGTGTCTAATCTTGGAGAGAAGACATCTGAAGGTGTTGTACCATGCATTGGTAGAGTCCCGATTACGTTATGGCATTTTGGCATGGGGTGGTTTATATGATACACACTTGAGAAGACTGCAGGTTCTACAGAACACATTTATTAAGATTATTTTACAAAAGGAGAGACTGTATCCCACGGACAAACTTTATCTGGAGGCAGGGGTCATTGATATAAGGCAGACATATGTTTATGCTTTACTGACATACACGTATAACAACAAAAATATTCTTACCTACCTGGAACACGATCATGATACTCGAGGAAAAACACAGCGAAAAGTTTCGTCATATAAGGTACGAAAGACCATCGGACAGCGAACGCACACTTTCCTTATCCCGCACATACTAAACTCTTTACCTCTGGAGCTGAGAATCCGACTGCACTCACTAAATTCTTTCGGCTTGTTTAGGAGCACTATAAAGAAATATTTAAGGGACACGGATAGACTCAATATCGCTAATATTGTGAATGGAATAAAATAGGAAAAATGCTACTGAAAATTTTACTCATCGGTGGTGAATTCTGTACCTGCTCATTTGGAGATGGCTGGAGTGGTCCTCCGCACAACCATATGGTTTTGGAGGTTTATCTTGTTTATTTGTTCTTTTGTTTTGTTGTTATATCTTCACTTTTCACTGAGTCTGTATACTTATGGTTTATGAATAAACAAGTTTATTATTTATTATTATTATATGAATTACCTTGCGAGTGCGGAAGATCTTACATCGGAGAAACTAAACGCCCTCTGAATGTACGAATAAAAGAACATCAGAAGCTTCTACGAGTACTAGACAGCGACAAATCCAGGTTGGTCCAACATGCTGTAGATGAGAATCATCGTATAAAATGGGATGAAGCATCAATAATATTCAAAGAGGAAAAACTTGCAAGAAGAAAAATCAAAGAAGCAGCATTTATGAAAATAACACCTGATTCCATAAGTGCTCCATCTATAGATCTGCCAGAGGTTTGGACGCCGATAGTTCGATCCAACTTAGAAAGATCATCATATCACAAATGAGTATATAACATCGTTCATTTTTCTTTCATGACTTCTGTCAATTGACTTTTTGAAAATTGATAATTTTCAAAAGGTTTCTTACTTTTCTCCTTGATAAAGATAGAAGATGTCTATCGAAACGTCGGAAAACATTACATCCACAATAGATGATGGTAATAGCCCAAACAATCATTCAACAAATACATAATATCATCATCTGTATGCTTGATTGAGCATATATGCTATGGTATACCATAGTTACCAAACTATTGTCAACAATTTGTTTTTTTAAATGTATCTTGACTTTATTTGGAATTGATGACGAGATATTGTTGATGATGGAGCTCGTGTTGAATGATTTTATTTGGAATCTTCGTTTATTTCAGCAATATAATTTGACTAAAAAAATCGATTTGTAAGATTGTTTAATGGGTCTGAATAAACAAATCGAGTACCACTGAAAAAAATTGAATCGATTTTTAAAGTCTTCTAATACCCTGGTTTAATTGAAATTCGCTTCACCCTTTTGAATTGAAAGCCTACATAAAACAACTGAAATTAAGTGTTTTACCTCTTCTAGCAATGTTACCATATGATTTATAAGTCACATGTTATAATTTAAATACAAATAAAGTTAATCAAATTTAAAAATGTTTTTAATGTGTTATATGATGGAAATGGTGACTTGGAGTGCAAGAAGAAGAAATTAAAGCACATATCAGTAAAAATTTGTTGAGCGGTGGCGCCATCTACAGCGAAAACATGGCAAGCTCCCTTAATTCTTAAGTTTTTTTGGTTTTTAGAGAAATTATAGATGTTTGGCACTTGTTATTATTTTTCTGCATCAGTTTAGATGCCTACCGTTAATTTTAAAAAAAATTGATGCAAATCGTTTGATTGGTTTAGGCGCTAGACCTTATCATCATATTATTATAATAGATTACTTTCTCAGTTTTATCGACTTCATTTTAATCTGGTTATCACTGGTAATCATTTTGACTACTTAATTACTACTTAACTAACTTCTTAATTAAATTGTTAACAGTTTCATTTCAATAAACGTAAACTAGTTATCAACCTAGTATTCATATGATTTTAATCAAAAGAGAATCAGAACGAAGTTTCAGAATCAGGCGAGAAAGTGTTTCTTGTACTCCATCGGAGATGCACACAACTATTTCTGATCGTTTGTTACCAATAAAATCAGAAGAACGCTACAGAAAATGCTACGAGTTATTTAATTATTAGAGAAAATCCAAAAATGTAACCGAAAATGTTTTACTTTCTTATCTATCTGAAAGCTCAAAGAATGTAAATGCAGCTACATTATGATCAGGAATTTCAGTTTCAAAGTAAAGGAGAATGTTAAATTTGACACTTTTAATGAAGTCTGGGCATTTGCAAAGCAAGTTTCCGTGAATAATCGGTCCAAAAAGTCTAAGATTTTAACGCAAGAACAATAAATTCAATTTTTGAAAGAAGCAGATGACTCAGATTAAGCTAGGAAATTGAACATAAATGATTTTGATTATTATCAAGGCAAGATTTAGGAAAACATGGAGCTGGTCGTGGAGATGAATTGTTAAATATGAAAGTTGAGACATTGATAACACCCAAAAAAG
This sequence comes from Micraspis discolor, assembly GCA_030674115.1. NCBI lineage: Eukaryota > Metazoa > Arthropoda > Insecta > Coleoptera > Coccinellidae > Micraspis > Micraspis discolor. The sequence continues at coordinate 3,184,507 of JARTUT010000004.1, forward strand.
TCGCTTGGTGAAGTGAAAAATTGAGGTTATGCTGAATTGTCTTTACAATTCAAATGGAATTATCCACAGAAAATTTGTTCCAGCCGGCCAGACAGTTACTGAAGAGGTTTACTTGGGCGTCATGAAGCGTCGTATTCGGCCAAAATATCGAGAAATCGGCAGTTAGACTCTTTTGCACGATCATGCCCTGAATTTTTGATCAAAAATCAAGTTATCCCTTTGCATCATTCGCCCTATTCGACAGATCTGGCTCCGTGCGACTTCTACCTGTTCCCTAAACCGCATTGGGCGATGAAAGGAAAGTGGTACACATCGATTGAGGCCATTGAGAAGGTGATGACCATCGGTCTAAAAACCATGCCAATAAAAGACATGTTTGAGCATGCAAGTTTGTTTATCAATGCAGAAAAGGATGAATTGACTAATAAAAATTATTTTTTTCAAAATGTACATTGGTTCTTTGTTTTTTCAAAGAGTTCGGTTTCTTTTTGAATGGAGTATGTGTAACCCTTAGACTATATAAGAATGGACTCCTTAATTTACATTGAAAAGTGTCGCATCTGAAACTTAGATACAAAAAAAATTTTCATATTGCCAAACTGAGTAAAAAGTAGGTTTTTCTATTCCCCTATAATTGTGAATGAAAACTTTTTCTCAAATTTGAATTCAAAACATTGTATAAAATTTTATATTTTGAATTGAAACTGTCTTATCGGATATATTAGCAAGAAGTAAAAGAAAAAATTTAGTTGATTCTTCTATTTTAAGTCAGAGCCCGCATATGGAAGGAAATTCAGATGAAAACAAAGACGACGCTGCCGCATATTCTGTTTGACAGTTTGAAGGTGACAAGATTTTTAGAAGACACGCGTTGCCAGCTCTGTATCGAAAATAAATACGCAAATTGAAGAAAATTTGTGAGAGTCAGTATTAGGTTTTTCATATTTTTTATTGTTTATTACTTTTCATTGCACTAAAAATGGTTCGTGAGTGTGAAAGTTGTAGTAAAAACAGGAATTTTAATCCGAATTTATCGATCCATAGGTAAATGTATTGTTAGAACGAAGTATTTAGTTATTTACATGTTCAGTAGTGTAGAAAATTTTGTTTTGTAGAAGTTTTCAATGAGATTATCATAAGATAAATGAGGTTTTCTTGAATTAAGTTTCCCAGATGACGATGAAAAAAGAAGAATTTGGGCTTCGCTGTTGGGATGGTCAAGTATTTGCCCAAGGAAAGCAATCTTCATTTGTTCAGATCATTTTGACCCTGAAGATAATGTGACCCGAGTAAACGGAAAAAGATTTCATGCGGTGTAGCCGGGTGAGGTTTCACAAGAGACTTTCAATGAGGTTAAGACTTTCAATGAGAGAGCCAAAACAAATCGACATTTTACGAAGGAATGCTTTGTCTATCTTACATGGTCTAAGGTATAACCCACTTCTATTCCAATTTTCTGACCTCACCTTCTAGAAACTCCCACATTAAATGGCGGTAAAAATGAAACAAAACCCAGGAGTCAGTCAATCTAGTCCCTCAAGCAGTCATTTCCACTCACTCCTGGCGACCTGAAGCTCACGTCTGACATTTTAATAAAGTTTTCCCGCGGGTACTTTCTCCCGCGTCCCGTGTAATATGTTCATTCAAAAAGTTGGGGCTCCAATCCTCCCTAAGACTGAGCTTAGAAATGACGGGGGTGAATCCCTTATTCCGGGGCGATAAATATTGTTGAATGTCAGGTTTTCAAGGATTTTTCCCCGGCTCTTTAATATCGAATTCATCGGTCTTGTTACACCAGTTGGACGGGACCCGTGTCTTACCAGCGGCGGGGAATTAGAAAATTGAGTTTTTATGGATGGAGTGACGTTAATATATGTCAGCGGATATATATGAACGAGCGATCTGAGACTGTTACGTGAGGATTCGGGTGACGATGGCATATTTTTTACTGAACTTTGAACGGGAAAGAAGGACGTAAACAACTGCGTTCTATGGAGTTCTATGATCGATGATGATTGATGCATGAGAAAGGTTATGTCGGTTCGGGCTCTGTGATCGAGAATTTAAACACAGGAACAAGGCTCTATCTCACTTTACGTTGTGATAATTGGTAAGTGTATTGTAATGTCTTACTTTTCGTAAGTGGATTCGAAAAGTATGATATGTTATATCGTAACTGGCGATGAAACGTTAATTTCGCCAATGATTGTGAAAAATACAGAATCATTTTAAGTTCTTAACTACTTGAACTATGTATTTCTGTACCTAGAAGTCATTTAAATCGATAAACTACATATTATGTAGATGTGTAGATCAAAAGAATCATTATTTATGTAATAACTACAAAACGTGAAGGGAATAGTATATAACATTACTAGCAAGGTAAAAGGGTTTTTACCCTTTGGAGGATATAAATGACGAGCCGCAGGCGAGTCAGTTACCTCCGGTACCTTTCGTGTATTGTTTTGTATTTTATTTCTTCTCATTTGTAAAAAGGTTAGATAAATTCCAAAAAAATCTCAATAATTTGTCGCAAATGTCGTAAGATATGGAAGCGTTGCCATGAACATGTCTGTTTATTTTTCCTCACATTTGTTTTGGTAATAGCGAAAATGAATGTACCAAAAGAAATTATTGAGGCAGCGAGCAGTGTAGCTTCAAGTTTATACGAGAATACGACGACTTCAAAAAGTGGTAGAACAAAAATATTGTGATTGGGGTAACTGAAGATGTTTAGTTGGTCTACTTGAATCAACTATCAGCTAGATTCAGCCCTAATACTTTATGAGCAAAATGGTCTATGCTGAAAAGCTGCTTGGAAATGCATTTCGAATGCTTGTAGAGGCATATGGTGATCATGCTCTATCAGAAGCAACATGCAAAAGATGGTTTCAACGGTTCACAAATTATGATTTTGATGTGAGAAATGAAAAACGTGAAAGACCACCAAAAAAGTTCAAAGACGCCGAATTGCAAACGATATTGGATGGAGATGACACTTTGAATCAGAAGCAAATGGCAGAAATGTTAAATATTGCACATCAAACAATTTCTGACCGTTTCAAAGCTATGAGAAAGATCCAGAAGTGTGGAAAATGGGTGCCACATGAATTGTATGAAAGACAGATGGAAAACCGAAAAAACACTTGTGAAATTTTGTTTCAAAACACAAAGAATATCGTTTTTGCATCAGATTGTTACTTGCGATGAGAAATGGATTTATTTCAAGAATCCTTAACGGAAAAAATCATAGGTTAATCCAGGACAACCTTCAACATCGACTGTAAAACCAGATCGATTAGGCAAGAAGACAATGCTGTGTATTTGGTGAGACCACAAAGGGGTGGTGTACCACGAGCTCCTAAAACCTGGTGAAATCATTAACACTGATCGCTACCTACAACAAATGATCAATTTGAACCATCCATTGATCGAGAAATGAGCAGACTCTGCCAGAAGACACGGCAAGGTAATTTTGATTAATGACAATGCACCTGCACAAAAAGCAAAACCGGTTCAGGATACAAACAAAACTCTTGGCTGGGAGCTGCAACTCCACACGCTGTATTCACCAGACTTGGCTCCTTCAGACTACCAGTTGCTTTTATCGATGGGACACGCATTGGCTGAGCAGTACTTTGATTCCTACGAGGAGGTCGAAAATTGGCTATCTGGTTGTCTTGCTTTAAAAAACGAACAATTTTATTGGCGTGGTATCCACAAATTGCCAAGAAGGTGGTCAAAAGTCTAGAAAACAATGGCCAATACTTTGAATGAAAAGTTTATCAATTTCCCATTAATAATTAGTGATTTATTTTCACAAAAAAACGCTCATTCCATACCGGTATACCTGATAGATGTTTCGTGGTCTTGTTACCCTTGAAAGCAGCATTTCTTCAATCGCTGATTTCAACTACGTTCGAAGTCGTCTTGCTCTTATTAGACTTTTTTATAATCTTCATATATGAGTATATTCTTAAAAATTATTACCTACTTTGATTCTCTCGAATAGAAGGAAGAAAAATAATATTGTGGGTATTTAAATGAGTTTCAACCATGTGTCTTACATTAACTCGCCCATATCCACCAATACATCATCACACCTCCCATTGTAATCATCTCCTGTGAAACATGTTTCTTATCTGAGGGACTCTGACTATCTCGCTACTCCCCTGACAGAATTGACTACTTAACTAACCATCAAAAAACAATTCCTATCTGATGAAAAAAATCGTGAAATATTCTGTTTACAAAAGGGCAATAATTAGATGGGTACCAATCTAGCAGCTTCGTCCAATTAGATGAATGAGTTAACATGACAGGCGAACGAAGAATAGCGCCTTGGCATACTTAAAAACTTCTTGTGCATCATGCAAAAAATAATTCAATTACTTTTTTTTTATGTCTGAAGGACTTGAGGACCGAATTTCTCTGCAGTGAAATGTTTTTAAATTGGCACAGGGATCCCCAGCTGTTTCCGGGCGGTCTATCAAAGACTTGAGAATGAATGAAAAATTAAATTCGTTAATGGTTCTTTTGTGGAGCAGAATTATTAGAAATTTCGGATTTCGTTCAAGGAAAGAATCAGATATGAATTAGAAACTGGAGTTTCATTTTATGGAGTTCGATCAGAAAGGGTGTTTCAAATACAGAGATTATTTGAAGAATAAGTCGGGGAAACGTAAGGGAATTTTCTAATTTCCGGTCCATTTTGTATTTGAAGAGTTTCATTACCAGATTTAATTGATTACTAATATTTTTGTGCAGATATTTTCGTTGTTGAAACTAAACTGTATTCGAAACGTAATTCACTTGATTCTTTGAGCCTTCTATGCATGTTTTCCTTATATCGTGCCCAAAGTTCGAACAAAACTTCCTTTGTTTGAGCACAAGAGTTCGAGAACATTTCCGGTTTCATTTTCGATAATGTAACAGTCCTGACGATTATCATTATTCAATCAACCTGAAATGAAAAATGTATAAAATTCCAGATAGAAATAGACCATGAGTTTAATGTTTCATCATTCTTTGGATCTCCTTATGCTTCAAATATGTCCATCTTCGTTTCGCGCAGTATCCTTTCGATTCCTTTGCATGATATTTCCTCATTTCACCATGATTAACTTATCTACCTGCTATACATATTGTTATCATAAAGGTCAAAGGAATAGAGTGAGCGTGATGTGAATCCATATCGAACGCTACATGGAATGTGTATCACGTCTACCAGCTCCATATTTATACAATATAAATATATCACAATGTTTGTTTTGTATACGGATCAGTTATATTTGCACATATCTCTGCAATGATAAAATACACCAGTAGGATGGAATAGTCATTTGGTGCCTCGACCCAATCCAGATATTTTTGAATGATTTATGCGGAATTTTAATTCCGTTTTCCTGATTCAAATGCTCGCGATAAAAAAGTCAGGTTATATTTTCATAAAATTAAGTGAATTCAACAATACGTTTGCGAGAGGTTCATCAGGTGGTCACTGCATGTTTCAACCTGTCGAAGTGCCTTATAAAATCAACCGATAATGAAGGAAACGCGCCTATATGTTTCTTTGAAATAAAACAAAAACTATTTGCAATTTTTTCAAACTGTTTTTTTTTATTAAAAGTATGATCCATTACAATTATAAATGGAATAGAACATCATTCAAATGTCCACCACGACTGCGTCTGCAGGCATCAATCTGAATATCGAAATGTTCAATGACGTCTCGACAAGTTGCTGGTGATATTTCACGAAATGCAACTTGAAGGTTGTTCTTTAGGTCATTAATTGTTTGTGACTCCACTTTTCAAAAAATTTTGCTTCTTGACGAATCCATCCATTGTGAAATGAGCTTCGTCACTAAACAAAATTTTGCCTGAAAACAATGGATCTCTCGTTCGTTGTGCAATAATCCAACTAGCGAAATTACGACGTTGTAAATAATAATAATAAAGTTTATTTCTGTGAACTGCTACAGTCATAAACATTTATCACGGAGGCGTGAGCCTGTACATGATTAATTTCATTCCTCCTAAAATTTACAGTAGCCATCTCAAATAAAATAAATCATCAGTAATTAGCAACAAAATACAAATTTCTCCTAATTTTTACAGTAGCCATCTCAAATAAAATAAATCACCAGTAATTAGCAACAAAATACAAAGTAACTAAACTAAACTAACTAAATGGACTCTTTCTTTAAATTTCTGGGTTAATTGAATTTTATAAGAGTCTAAATGCATAACTTTATGCAAAATCCGTCATGAGGAGCCATAAGATATTCTCAATTCTTGCGAACAACGCGAAATTGATGTTGTCGGTTCATTTTCACCACTTTCACTAACAGCCACAATATTCTCAATTGTGCCTACAGTTTTTGGTCTTCCACTTTTTGGTTTATCAAACAACTAGTTTCTTCGAATTTTTTCACTCATCTTTGAAATGAAGATTGATTTGGCAGATTATTTACACCAAAAAAATTACGAATTTTGCGATGGGTATTTTTCAAAGAACGCCCATTTTCATAATGACTTTGGATGATGTAAACGCGTTGTTGAAGTGTGTACCTGTCCATGGTTAAAATTGTACTACCATCTAATAAAACACAATGGCTTATGCCTTTCGAGTAGATGTCAATTGTAAAAATTATATAGTGCTGACATCTAGGCGTCACATTTGTAAGATCCGTTACATTAAATTTAGAACATATAAAAAATTTAGTGATCGAAACCAGGTTCCTTAGCTACAAAAATGATTCAATTTTCTATGGAACATTCTGAATAATCGAAAAATATTTACAGTTAAACGAACCTTGGAGGCTATCAGTTTGGCATACGAGGCTTGTCTTAACGCTAAATCTCTTATATATTTATACTAAAATATGTGTGTAATGCAAATGAACTGAACAACAGAAGCCTGAGTTTATTTTAAATTCAAAGCCATGTAATTTTTCTTTTAAATCGTACTCTTAGACCTTTGAAACAGAAAAGAAGCCTACTATTCAATTCTATACTCTTTGATCGTTTAAGACCCCGAACATGACAAAACGATCGCCAAGCACTGAATAACCCACAACCATCAGTTAGATGTAACCAACGTAATCTGAAATGAATCACTGCCAAAAGTTCAGGAAGCACCATCAAACGCCGAAGCTGTTCTGAATCCTTCCTAATTATCTTTACCGCGATTTGCGAATCGATACTGATGTGTTCGCCGATCCCTGTTGCCGGACCCCCTGAGTAATCGGGGCCGGGGGGCTGAAATAACTTATTAATCTTCATGAATGGATTGGTTGCCAGTCGATATGGCCAAACTGGAGGCCATTACGACGAAACAATGCGTCATCGGCAGTATCAGGATTGATGACGGTTCGAACTTGAGGCTTAAGACTGCTGATGATTTGGAATGAATAGAGCTGAGCTGAATTGGACGATGTGAACCTGTCCAGATTAATTTCTGAGTGAAAGGTTTGAATGGTTATAGGAGATTTAGGGAATACAGTTGAATTTTTCAACTATGTAACAAATAGTTATTTGTGAATTCAGTTCGGAAAGGCATTGTATTAAAATAAGCTATAATATATTTGAGGAACTTCTTTCTCCAAGAGTGGTCTTCTATTAATAAACACAGAGGCTTTTTCAAATTGCCCACATCGAATCTAAAAATGAAAAGACGAAGCAGAAAAAAAGAACTGAATTAAAAAAATACGTATCAAATTAGTTTGAAAGAATCCACGAAACCATCGGATACATCATGAGTAGTCCTAAAACCATCTTGAACTTTAAGAATGGAACAATTATTGATGAGATGAGGTATTGTTTCATCTGCATAACCACATTCAATTTGCTCTTGCAACAGACAAAACTGGTAACCAATAAACCGGTGTAGATCAATAACAATAACAATAATTTATTGATTTCCCATATATACAAAATATGTAGAAAGGAAAACATGTCATCCAAAAAGAAAAATTTTCAAATATTCACTACAATATCCCTACAAAAAAGTATCAGAAGATAAGTAATCTCGACTTCCATCAGATACAAGGACTCTTTGTTTTCTATTCTTAAGGTAGCTCTCAATTAGTTTAAGTTGCTTGTCCCTTATGCCGTAGACACTTAGCTTGTAGAGTAAAAGCTTATGATTTACACTTTCAAATGCTTTGGCCAAATCCAGCACGATAGCTATAGGAACTTCACCATTCTCAAGGGACTCCAAGATCTTGCAAGTGAGTTCAAAAACAGCAGTTTTAGTACTCTTTCCCTTCATGAAACCATGCTGGCAGCTTACAAAAATATTGAATTTCCGAAAAAATTTCAACAATCTATTGGCCAGAACCTTCTCAAACACCTTTGCAAAAGAAGACAGGAGACTTATGGGCCTATAATTAGCCAAATTATCCTTTGAACCTTTTTTGAACAGAGGCTTCACTACAGCCACCTTAAGTTCATCTGGAAAGATACCCGACTGAAAAGAGAGATTCATAATGTGGCATAGTGGATCTCTTATTTTTTAACTGTTTCACGGCATGATAAATATCCGATTTTTGAACTTCAAACATAAAAAATGATTTTTCCCTATGTTCAAGTTCTCTGTTACAGGACTTAGGCAATTTCGAAACCAGATTAGGTGTTGCCGTAACAAAATGTTCGTTAAACCTCTCTACTACTCCTGAAACATCCCCGCAAATCTGAGAACTGTTCTCACGAGATTGACCTGATATATTGTGAATAACATTCCAAGTTGCCTTGGATTTGTTATTGGATTTTGAAATTTTGTCGCCATAATATTCTTTTCTAACTTCACAAATCATTCTATCATATTCAAATTTCAAATTTTTATATGTATTTCCAAATGAAGAATCTATCCTAGAAATGACCAACAATATATCAAGTTGATGTTTTAAACTTGCTACTTTAGAATTATTGAACTTTGGTTTTGAAAGTTTGTTCTTGGCCTTATATAGTATCTCCTTATGGTGCTAGTAATTATTCTCATGTATGTATTCAATTATGCAACAATTTTTGTCTATGTGCACCTTAAAACCAAACAGAGCAACAATACTCAGCTGCAGAAATAATACTACTAACTTGTAAAAATTTAGCAAGTTAACTGTCAGTTTTACAAGTTAGTGACTTGATAAAATAAACTTTCTAGATTAATATTGTGTTTTCGTAAACTGAAGTTCACAACTGACAAACAAATAAAAATCATTTATGAATATTAATTACACAATTTGAACAATTAGCGATATCGACCTCAGCGGACTACGAGATTTGAGTGTAGTATTAATTTGGGTATTGTCCATGTGATTTTCAGTAAGAATATTTGTCACAATCTTTTGTTTATTGATTATGTAACCTTCAGCAACCGTAATAGATTTTCATTCTTGATGCTATTATAAATCCGCAAGCAGAGTAGTCGATGACCGCCGAAAACAGCGATCAGTACACAATATATAATATATATTATATAATATATATTATATAATATATATGTATAAGGATATAAGTGCTAAAATAGATGTATCCTCCAAGAAATATTATACAAACAGCCGAACTGTACACAACTATCTCTTGCTTAGTAGCAGAAGACTAACAAGAGAATAAAGTCACTTCAATGTTAATATCAAATGGTGTTTGGCTTTAAGCTAACACAGCAATATCGAGTGAAAATTTTATAAAACGTTTTGGTATCAAAGATCTACATCGCTACTCAAGTGATACGAGTAGAAAGATTAATTCACTGAAAGAAGTCGCAGATAACTAACTGCGTGGGACGAAACAATGATATCAATATTGGGTTAAACTAAAATGTCTTAAAACATGGTGAGTGCTTAGGTATACCGGTATGAAGTGAGCGTCAAGACACAAATGTCTCCACAGGGAACATTTGCTGTGAACGAGCTTTTATTTTTTGTTTGCTTGTTTGCTAGTACATCTCTGAAACAAATTTAGTATACATCAAATCATTGAACAGACAACATCATATTTTTTCATTGTGTTAAAAATGTCGAATTTTGTACCAGAAAGTGATGATTTGCGGAGAGCATTAATTTTTTGCTTTCATTTGAAGAAAAGTGCTGCAGAGTCGCATCGAATGCTTGTAGAGGTATATGGTGATCATGCTCTATCAGAAGCAACATGCAAAAGATGGTTTCAACGGTTCAGAATTTATGATTTTGATGTGAGAAATGAAAAACGTGAAAGACCACCAAAAAATTTCAAAGACGCCGAATTGCAAACGATATTGGATGGAGATGACACTTTGAATCAGAAGCAAATGGCAGAAATGTTAAATATTGCACATAAAACAATTTCTGACCGTTTCAAAGCTATGAGAAAGATCCAGAAGTGTGGAAAATGAGTGCCACATGAATTGTATGAAAGACAGATGGAAATCCGAAAAAACACTTGTGAAATTTTGTTTCAAAACACAAAGAATATCGTTTTTGCATCAGATTGTTACTTGCGATGAGAAATGGATTTATTTCAAGAATCCTTAACGGAAAAAATCATAGGTTAATCCAGGACAACCTTCAACATCGACTGTAAAACCAGATCGATTGGGCAAGAAGACAATGCTGAGTATTTGGTGAGACCACAAAGGGGTGGTGTACCACGAGCTCCTAAAACCTGGTGAAATCATTAACACTGATCGCTACCTACAACAAATGATCAATTTGAACCATCCATTGATCGAGAAATGAGCAGAATCTGCCAGAAGATACGGCAAGGTAATTTTGATTAATGACAATGCACCTGCACAAAAAGCAAAACCGGTTCAGGATACAAACAAAACTCTTGGCTGGGAGCTGCAACTCCACACGCTGTATTCACCAGACTTGGCTCCTTCAGACTACCAGTTGCTTTTATCGATGGGACACGCATTGGCTGAGCAGTACTTTGATTCCTACGAGGAGGTCGAAAATTGGTTGTCTTGCTTTAAAAAACGAACAATTTTATTGGCGTGGTATCCACAAATTGCCAGGAAGGTGGTCAAAAGTCTAGAAAACAATGGCCAATACTTTGAATGAAAAGTTTATCACTTTCCCATTAATAATTAGTGATTTATTTTCACAAAAAAACGCTCATTCCATACCGGTATACCTGATAGATGTTTCGTGGTCTTGTTACCCTTGAAAGCGGCATTTCAATCGCTGATTTCAACTACGTTCGAAGTCGTCTTGCTCTTATTAGACTTTTTTATAATCTTCATATATGAGTATATTCTTAAAAATTATTACCTACTTTGATTCTCTCGAATAGAAGGAAGAAAAATAATATTGTGGGTATTTAAATGAGTTTCAACCATGTGTCTTACATTAACTCGCCCATATCCACCAATACATCATCACACCTCCCATTGTAATCATCTCCTGTGAAACATGTTTCTTATCTGAGGGACTCTGACTATCTCGCTACTCCCCTGACAGAATTGACTACTTAACTAACCATCAAAAAACAATTCCTATCCGATGAAAAAAATCGTGAAATATTCTGTCTACAAAAGGGCAGTAATTAGATGGGTACCAATCTAGCAGCTTCGTCCAATTAGATGAATGAGTTAACATGACAGGCGAACGAAGAATAGCGCCTTGGCATACTTAAAAACTTCTTGTGCATCATGCAAAAAATAATTCAATTACTTTTTTTTTATGTCTGAAGGACTTGAGGACCGAATTTCTCTGCAGTGAAATGTTTTTAAATTGGCACAGGGATCCCCAGCTGTTTCGGGCGGTCTATCAAAGACTTGAGAATGAATGAAAAATTAAATTCGTTAATGGTTCTTTTGTGGAGCAGAATTATTAGAAATTTCGGATTTCGTTCAAGGAAAGAATCAGATATGAATTAGAAACTGGGGTTTCATTTTATGGAGTTCGATCAGAAAGGGTGTTTCAAATACAGAGATTATTTGAAGAATAAGTCGGGGAAACGTAAGGGAATTTTCTAATTTCCGGTCCATTTTGTATTTGAAGAGTTTCATTACCAGATTTAATTGATTACTAATATTTTTGTGCAGATATTTTCGTTGTTGAAACTAAACTGTATTCGAAACGTAATTCACTTGATTCTTTGAGCCTTCTATGCATGTTTTCCTTATATCGTGCCCAAAGTTCGAACAAAACTTCCTTTGTTTGAGCACAAGAGGTCGAGAACATTTCCGGTTTCATTTTCGATAATGTAACAGTCCTGACGATTATCATTATTTAATCAACCTGAAATGAAAAATGTATAAAATTCCAGATAGAAATAGACCATGAGTTTAATGTTTCATCATTCTTTGGATCTCCTTATGCTTCAAATATGTCCATCTTCGTTCCGCGCAGTATCCTTTCGGTTCCTTTGCATGATATTTCCTCATTTCACCATAATTAACTTATCTACCTGCTATACATATGGTTATCATAAAGGCCAAAGGAATAGAGTGAGCGTGATGTGAATCCATATCGAACGCTACATGGAATGTGTATCACGTCTACCAGCTCCATATTTATACAATATAAATATATCACAATGTTTGTTTTGTATACGGATCAGTTATATTTGCACATATCTCTGCTATGATAAAATACACCAGTAGGATGGAATAGTCATTTGGTGCCTCGACCCAATCCAGATATTTTTGAATGATTTATGCGGAATTTTAATTCCGTTTTCCTGATTCAAATGCTCGCGATAAAAAAGTCAGGTTATATTTTCATAAAATTAAGTGAATTCAACAATACGTTTGCGAGAGGTTCATCAGGTGGTCACTGCATGTTTTAACCTTTCGAAGTGCCTGATAAAATCAACCGATAATAAAGGAAACGCGCCTATATGTTTCTTTGAAATAAAACAAAAACTATTTGCAATTTTTTCAAACAATTTTTTTTATTAAAAGTATGATCCATTACAATTATAAATGGAATAGAACATCATTCAAATGTCCACCACGACTGCGTCTGCAGGCATCAATCTGAATATCGAAATGTTCAATGACGTCTCGACATGTTGCTGGTGATATTTCACGAAATGCAACTTGAAGGTTGTTCTTTAGGTCATTAATTGTTTGTGGCTCCACTTTTCAAAAAATTTTGCTTATTGACGAATCCATCCATTGTGAAATGAGCTTCGTCACTAAACAAAATTTTGTCTGAAAACAATGGATCTCTCGTTCGTTGTGCAATAATCCAACTAGCGAAATTACGACGTTGTAAATGGACTCTTTCTTTAAATTTCTGGGTTAATTTAATTTTATAAGAGTCTAAATGCATAGCTTTATGCAAAATCCGTCATAAGGAGCCATAAGATATTCCCAATTCTTGCGAACGACGCGAAATTAATGTTGTCGGTTCATTTTCACCACTTTCACTAACAGCAACAATATTCTGTGCGTACAGTTTTTGGTCTTCCACTTTTTGGTTTATCAAACAACTAGTTTCTTCGAATTTTTTCACTCATCTTTGAAATGAAGATTGATTTGGCAGATTATTTACACCAAAAAAATTACGAATTTTGCGATGGGTAGTTTTCAAAGAACGCCCATTTTCATAATGACTTTGGATGATGTAAACGCGTTGTTGAAGTGTGTACCTGTCCATGGTTAAAATTGTACTACCATCTAATAAAACACAATGGCTTATGCCTTTCGAGTAGATGTCAATTGTAAAAATTATATAGTGCTGACATCTAGGCGTCACATTTGTAAGATCCGTTACATTAAATTTAGAACATATAAAAAATTTAGTGATCAAAACCAGGTTCCTTAGCTACAAAAATGATTCAATTTTCTATGGAACATTCTGAATAATCGAAAAATATTTACAGTTAAACGAACCTTGGAGGCTATCAGTTTGGCATACGAGGCTTGTCTTAACGCTAAATCTCTTATATATTTATACTAAAATATGTGTGTAATGCAAATGAACTGAACAACAGAAGCCTGAGTTTATTTCAAATTCAAAGCCATGTAATTTTTCTTTTAAATCGTACTCTTAGACCTTTGAAACAGAAAATAAGCCTACTATTCAATTCTATACTCTTTGATCGTTTAAGACCCCGAACATGACAAAATGATCGCCAAGCACTGAATAATCCACAACCATCAGTTAGATGTAACCAACGTAATCTGAAATGAATCACTGCCAAAAGTTCAGGAAGCACTATCAAACGCCGAAGCTGTTCTGAATCCTTCCTAATTATCTTTACCGCGATTTGCGAATCGATACTGATGTGTTCGCCGATCCCTGTTGCCGGACCCCCTGAGTAATCGGGGCCGGGGGGCTGAAATAACTTATTAATCTTCATGAATGGATTGGTTGCCAGTCGATATGGCCAAACTGGAGGCCATTACGACGAAACAATGCGTCATCGGCAGTATCAGGATTGATGACGGTTCGAACTTGAGGCTTAAGACTGCTGATGATTTGGAATGAATAGAGCTGAGCTGAATTGGACGATGTGAACCTGTCCAGATTAATTTCTGAGTGAAAGGTTTGAATGGTTATAGGAGATTTGGGGAATACAGTTGAAATCTTATGCATGTTTTCAATCTAAATTAATTGGAAAAATTTTTCAACTATGTAACAAATAGTTATTTGTGAATTCAGTTCGGAAAGGCATTGTATTAAAATAAGCTATAATATATTTGAGGAACTTCTTTCTCCAAGAGTGGTCTTCTATCAATAAACACAGAGGCTTTTTCAAATTGCCCACATCGAATCTAAAAATGAAAAGGATGAAGCAGAAAAAAAGAACTGAATTAAAAAAATACGTATCAAATTAGTTTGAAAGAATCTACGAAACCATCGGAAACATCATGAGTAGTCCTAAAACCATCTTGAACTTTAAGAATGGAACAATTATTGATGAGATGAGGTATTGTTTCATCTGCATAACCACATTCAATTTGCTCTTGCAACAGACAAAACTGGTAACCAATAAACCGGTGTAGATCAATAACAATAACAATAATTTATTGATTTCCCATATATACAAAATATGTGGAAAGGAAAACAGGTCATCCAAAAAGAAAAATTTTCAAATATTCACTACAATATCCCTACAAAAAAGTATCAGAAGATAAGTAATCTCGACTTCCATCAGATACAAGGACTCTTTGTTTTCTATTCTTAAGGTAGCTCTCAATTAGTTTAAGTTGCTTGTCCCTTATGCCGTAGACACTTAGCTTGTAGAGTAAAAGCTTATGATTTACACTTTCAAATGCTTTGGCCAAATCCAGCACGATAGCTATAGGAACTTCACCATTCTCAAGGGACTCCAAGATCTTGCAAGTGAGTTCAAAAACAGCAGTTTTAGTACTCTTTCCCTTCATGAAACCATGCTGGCAGCTTACAAAATATTGAATTTCCGAAAAATTTCAACAATCTATTGGCCAGAACCTTCTCAAACACCTTTGCAAAAGAAGACAGGAGACTTATGGGCCTATAATTAGCCAAATTATCCTTTGAACCTTTTTTGAACAGAGGCTTCACTACAGCCACCTTAAGTTCATCTGGAAAGATACCTGACTGAAAAGAGAGATTCATAATGTGGCATAGTGGATCTCTTATTTTTAACTGTTTCACGGCATGATAAATATCCGATTTTTGAACTTCAAACATAAAAATGATTTTTCCTATGTTCAAGTTCTCTGTTACAGGACTTAGGCAATTTCTGAAACCAGATTAGGTGTTGCCGTAACAAAATGTTCGTTAAACCTCTCTACTACTCCTGAAACATCCCCGCAAATCTGAGAACTGTTCTCACGAGATTGACCTGATATATTGTGAATAACATTCCAAGTTGCCTTGGATTTGTTATTGGATTTTGAAATTTTGTCGCCATAATATTCTTTTCCAACTTCACAAATCATTCTATCATATTCAAATTTCAAATTTTTATATGTATTTCCAAATGAAGAATCTATCCTAGAAATGACCAACAATATATCAAGTTGATGTTTTAAACTTGCTACTTTAGAATTATTGAACTTTGGTTTTGAAAGTTTGTTCTTGGCCTTATATAGTATCTCCTTATGGTGCTAGTAATTATTCTCATGTATGTATTCAATTATGCAACAATTTTTGTCTATGTGCACCTTAAAACCAAACAGAGCAACAATACTCAGCTGCAGAAAAGACTAGGCCTAGAGATGCTGTGCATAGAGTGGAAGCATCAGCATTCCAAGATGTTCCAGCTGATTTCTTAAGAATATTATTTCTAGTTTTCATTCTCAAGCTCAGATCATCTAAGCCTATGACAAGCGAATGAAATTGAATGAAAAAAACATAGAATATTCGACATTGGTCAAACTGTTATAGGTATTTTGTGTTCTTGGTTAAATTTTCAATTGGTAACATGTTGGTTTTTCGAAAAACTGAAAATTCTAAGTCATCTTCATCTAATTATAGAGATTATGCGACCGGATTTTCTCAACTTTAACCCCAGATTGTTCATAAAGAAATCAACCACAATCGATTGAGACCCTTTTCGGTCCGAAATTCGAAAATTACAGAAATTTTGGCAAAACGATACCACACTGTTCTACTAATTTTGAAACTGACGAGTGATTCATTTAGTGGTACTATTTTTTATATAAAAAAAATTGATAAAAACAATTTCTGGTTGTTCATCGCCCCAGATTCGGGCATTTTGTTTGTTCACGAACCCATTGAGCCAAAATGGGCCTCATCAGTGAACAAAACTTTTGTCGAAAAGAGTGCAAGCTTGTCATGAGCCCAACGACTAAAATTTAAATGATTCGGTAGGTCGGTCAGTTCTTGAACTAATTGAATTTTTTAAGCTTTCAAAGAAAAATCCTTACGTATAATCCGCGAAGTCGTTGAATACGAACGGCCAAGCTGTTGAGAACGTCGATGAATCGACACTTCAAGGTCATCACGTAAACTCTTCTCCTCCGCCGCTGGATTCTCTTCACTACGAGCTGGATGTTGTCTTATTGGTCGAGTATTATCCAATTACGAATATTGAGTCTCAAACTTAGTGATGGTAGAGTGAATTGTGGGTTCGGTAGGCCAATTATGTGGACCGTAAGATGCACGATACACATTAATCGGAAAGCGCCCATTTTCGTAATAAAGCTGAACAATTTGTAGACTCTGTAAGGGCTAAGTCATTCCATTATGAAATGTCAGACACTACTGAACAAGAATACCGTTTCAGTTCACACGACGCTTGCGCGATCTGCAACTAAATCCCCACCACAACAAGTACCTCTAAATGAATCGATGTTTAGAACAAGCGTGCTGAAATTAATCTGTTTCATTTTCAATCGCTTATAATCAGCTGATATACTGAAAAACTGGAATCGACTGTGGGAAAGTCTATCGACTTCAGGTGAGCATTTGGCTGGTCCATGCTCAGATTGGATATTCTGAATCATTTTACCCTTTTTCATCCAGCTATTACATTCAGGATAGACTCCGTTCGTTTCTAATCTTCTATAAGTACAAAATCGGACACAGAATTTCCATCCACAGATAACACAGGAAGTCACTTATTGTATCGTTTCCAGTTAAGCAGCTTTGGAACTTCCAAACCGAGTTTACCAAACGGGAGAATCTAGTGGAATTTTCAATCAGACGCCCTGAGCTCCTAACCAACAAGTAACCAGTATCACCATACTCTTTCCAATCACATCTGCATCATCTGATTCTGGCAAAATAGGTATATAACTCGAATTTGCGCATAATCCGATATTCTTTGTGGATGGAATAGATTTTTTCCGAATGTATCAGACCTTCTTAATCCCATCAGTTTTTTTTTATATGGTTTCAGATGTACAGATTGGTTAAATTACATGAAAAACAAATATCACTTGAACTAAAGGTCCGTATCTTGTACTCCTTAGAATCGTTAGACTTTTTTGCTGATAAAATCATTCGCCATATGCCATATTTTTGAGATATTTGAAGTTGAAAGGAATAAAATCGATATAATCATCTGATGAAACATGACTGAGTGAATCATTTCTTAGAGGGAAAATAATTTTTTTAAACCATTCAGATTCAATAGTGGATGCTGTGGAATTTTCATTCAAACTAAACTGGACTACAGAGAGGTATTTGCCCAAAGTGAAAACTTAAAATGCATATAACTTTTTAACGCAGATGAATATGGAAAAATGGTATAAAGGACATGGAGAAGGATGAAGGGTATTGTGTTCTATGTCACTTGGGAGAGTCGCAGAGGTAGACTTGGCGGAGTACAATGTTGACACGGCACATTTGCGTAAATTTCGTTATTCCCGCTAGATGAAGAAAGAGAAAAGTCTTTTGAGTTTTTTCGTTACCCAATTGTAATTTTTAGTTGTATGGGGTCAAGTGAGGAAAGGATTAGCGTAGTATGCTTAGCATACTGACAGATCTAGATATAGCCTTTTCTCCAACTCTTCCAACTCCAACATTGTGCGAGTAAAATATGATATTTTAGGTTATTGAAGAAGATAATTTTTAAGCAATGAGACTTGTTCATTATTCTTGTCTTTAATTTTTTAGATGTTCTGATAAAGCAGGTGATATACTGCGAAAGCTAAACATATTAACCATAAATGCTACACAAAGTTAGAGACTTTGTCAACTCTGAAATCTCCCAAATCCAGATCAAGTTTATATATGAATATATATATATATTTTTTTTGTTAGAGTTTCTTGTGCTTTGATATAAATTTTTTTGTTTAAAATTTCTTGGGTGTATAGCACTTATTCTACTAATAAATGGTAATTGTTAAATTATTATTTTATTTATTTTATTTTTCCGACATATGTTTCGGCGTGTCTACGCCTTTTTCAAGGAATATAATTCAGTCGACAATTTCCTGTAAATTACATAATAATAAATACACAAATATATCAACAAACAACACAAAGCTTTTACGTACTTCATTCAAATCGTCCGTGAAGATATTATTTTCTCCTATAATCAAACTTTAAAAGATCTTCAAATATTAAATATTTTCGTCAGCCATGAATAAAATAATGTGACGATGATGCGCTGTCACGATTTTGTTTTTCCAACTTCTTATTCCAATTTAATGCTGCGACACCTGTACGAATTAACAAGTGATAATCCCAAATCTGGGTTTGAATTGGTTCTTTTTAATCTAGATGGAGTTGGTAGTGGAAGATTGAAAATTTGTATTTCCTTATTTATGTTATTATTATTTCCAATTTCTGCAGTAATAGCTCAACTCGTAATGGAGGATCTGGAAGAAACGGTTATAAAAAAAATAAAGTACAAAATACCATTTTTCAAACGTTTTGTTGATGACTGTCTTACAGCAGCACCTGAAAATGAAATAGAGGATATTATAAATGAATTCAATAACTACCATCCTAATTTGAAGTTCACCTGTGAGTTAGAAAAACAAAATAAAATCAATTTCTTAGATCTGACACTCATACGAACAAACACAAAAGTAAAGACAATTTGGTACACAAAACCAACCTGGAGTGGACGATATTTGAACTTTGAAGCCGCAGTTCCAATGGTTCATAAAAAAAGTGTCGTGTCAGGAATTGCTGATAGAGCTCTAAAACTCACTAGTCCAGAGTTCAGACAACAAACAATAAAAAAAGCAAAAGAAATACTAGCCATTAATAACTATCCTCTACAACTAATTGACAAGATCTTCAAAGACAAAATTTTTAGCCTTTATAATACAGAACGAAAAACTAGAAGAATGAAATCGAAACCCAAAAATATGTATCCTTACCATATATACAGGGCTTATCAGAAACACTAAATGCATCAATGAAGCATTATGGAATAAACGTAGCACATAAAAACACAAATAATTTGAAATTCATAAACACAAAATTAAAATCCAAAATAATAAAATCTCGAATTGTGTCTACCGAATAAATTGTATGGATTGCCCAGAAATATATATAAGACAGACAACACAATATATAAAGGAAAGAATAAATGGGCACAAATTTTGCAAAAGATATGACCGCACTAAAAAGCATGAACAAACAGAAAAACATAAAATGGATTTTGAGAACTTTTCTATCCTGGAAAAAGAAAGAAACAACAAAACTAGAAACATACTAGAAATGATCCACATAAAAAAAGAAAAAGAAGCTATGAACGATAAAACGGACATCAAAAACTTGGCCCAAATTTATTTCAATCTAATAACATAAATAAGGAAATACAAATTTTCAATCTTCCACTACCAACTCCATCTAGATTAAAAAGAACCAATTCAAACCCAGATTTGGGATTATCACTTGTTAATTCGTACAGGTGTCGCAGCATTAAATTGGAATAAGAAGTTGGAAAAACAAACTCGTGACAGCGCATCATCGTCACATTATTTTATTCATGGCTGACGAAAATATTTAATATTTGGAGATCTTTTAAAGTTTGATTATAGGAGAAAATAATATATTGACGGACGATTTGAATGAAGTACGTAAAAGCTTTGTGTCGTTTGTTGATATATTTGTGTATTTATTATTATGTAATTTACAGGAAATTGTCGACTGAATTATATTCCTTGAAAAAGGCGTAGACACGCCGAAACATATGTTGGAAAAATAAAATAAATAAAATAATAATTTAACAATTACCATTTATTAGTAGAATAAGTGCTATACACCCAAGAAATTTTAAACAAAAAAATGAATATATATATATATATATTGTTCACCTTTGAGCGGGTTGGTTTGTGAAGAAGTCGGACTGATTATCTCAGTCAACGCTGTCCTCAGGAGCTCGTCAAGAACCTCCGCACTATCCGCGCCAATATAACCTCTTTCTAGGCTTCACTAATCAGGCCTGTGCTTTATTGTAACCTTAGACTATATAAGTATGGACCTCTTTATTTACATTGAAAAGTGTCGCATCTGAAACTGAGAGGTGGTCGATTGTAACTTATTAAGCTGCTTGACAATTTTAAGGTCACATGTTCTAAAACACACAAGTTGCCACCACTGTATCGAAATTGAAGAAAATTTGTGAGAGTCAGTATTAGGTTTTTCATATTTTTTATTGTTCATTACTTTTCATCGCACTAAAAATGGTTCGTAAGTGTGAAAGTTGTAGTAAAGACAGGAATTTTAATCCAAATTTATCGTTTCATAGATAAGTGTATTGTTAGAATCGAAGTATTTAGTTATTTACACGTTCAGTAGCGTAGAAAATTTTAATAGGGAAGCTTTCAATGAGAATATTATAAGATAAAATGAGGTTTTCTAGAAGTAAGGTTCCTAAATGACGATGAAAAAAAAAAAATTTGGGATTCGCTGTTGGTATGGTCAAGTATTTGCCCAAAGAATGCAATTTTCATTTGTTCAGATCACTTTGACCCTGAAGATATTATAACCCGAGTAAATGGAAGAAGATTTTATGCGGTGCTGTCGGGTGAGGTTTCACAAGAGACTTTCAATGAGGTTAAGACTTTCAATGAGGGAGTCAAAACAAATCGACATTTTACAAAGGAATGCTTTGTCTATCTTGTATAGTCTAAGGTAGTAACTTTTCCGTTTTCTATCATATGCGTCTCCACTAACCCTTTTACCGATCTGATGAGCGGGAGAATGGATGTCTCTTTAAGTCCAAAGATCTCTTTGTGTTCGAACGCAAGGTCATGATATTTTGTGATCTTCTCGAATAAGTGTGCGACTATTATAGTAAATTTTGTTCATTTTCGCTGGGTTGTTTTGTTTTATATTTTGGTTACGACCGTGTCGAGTCTCGTCTCCTCTGCGTACATCATCATGGGTTTCCCGCATTATATATTTACATTTCATCCTCCCTTGTAATAGTTTCAATCCTACCCCCGTTTTCCGCCCGTTTAATCCAAAATTCCTCTGAAAAACAACCGTTTGGCCTCATAGCTCATTCCAATTCCGCATTCTGCCAACGAAAAGGCCCCCGTAACGAATACGAACGACGTCCCAGGCAAGATTCGAACGCTAATTGCCGCAGGCAGTAACCGCATTTGTCGCGATACGAGAATGATTGATCGATTTTTTATATTTGGGATATCGCGGAGCGGCGGGAATTCTCTGCCGCGGCAATAAATCAGGTAATCAACCATAATTGAAGTCGGAATACACGAATATGAAAACGGAGAACAATATGGACACGGGTTCTGGTAATTAGGGTACACGAAAGTTGCTTTCTAGCGTTCTGGAAGCATGAACTTGACGAGGGTCTGCGCTTCGCCCAAGTATAATCGACATGAGAAATGTGATTTCGAGAGGGTTGGGGTGCGAAGTGGTGAAGTGGGTCGATTCGTGTAAAATAAGCAGATGGAGGATGGTTTTAGAGGTTTGTATATGCGATGATTAACAATCATGAAGTTCTAATACAATGGTCACGAACTCCGATGTATATTGATTGAAGGACTGCATGGGATAGGTATCCTCTGCCAAAATTTGTAAAACTAAATAGTGATTTTCCTAAGATTTCATTTTAGAAATACTACAAAATAAAGAAATATCATAAGGAAAACACACAAACGCAGACAAAGATAATTCAACAATAATAATGGGAAAAGATGAGTACACATTCAAAATGAAACAACTACCAACTGACACTACAACGTATAAAGCAATCGAATAGTACGTTGCGTCTCAAGGGCAGAAAAGATGCATTTGGTGGTCTGAACTGTATGAAGCCAGATTGAAGCGAATGTACCAGACAGCTCATACAAACCGAGAGTCTTTTCACTTATGTAAAAAACAATTTTGAATCTTCTTCTTCTTCCTTCTCCATTATAAGCATGTTTGCCTGTTCCTTCTTCGTAGCTTGTCCGCTATTCAGTCCGTAGTCAGGTTATCGCTCCACCTTTTCCGTGGCCTTCCCATACTTTTTCTTCCCGTAGGTGATTTATCACGTGCGATCTTAACTATCCTCTCATGATCCATTCGATCTATGTGTGCGTTCCACTCGTGCTTTCTCCCCAGGATCCATTCATTCACCTCTTCCACTCCGCAGATTCTTCTTATGTTATCACTGCGCTCTCTGTCTAATAGTGATTTTCCTCAGACTTTCATTTCACAAGTTTCCAACAACCTCTTAGTTTTTGTCTGGTCGCGTTTCTGCCGTGTACGTCATTATAGGTCTTATGGTATCTCTGTAGATTCAGACCACTAGGTCTGTGCGAGCAGTCAAATACCATAATCGATCCTCCCCCTAAACCAGGAGTATTCAGGAAATTGCACGGAGCATATCTTTCATGTGGACATCTGTATACAAAGGAACGTCGTTCACAATGGTAAAGGCAGAATCTAGACTCATCTGTAAAAAGAACTCTTTTCCAATCAACCTCTTCCCAATGGATATGCTCTCTCGCAAAATCTAAACGCGCCCTTCGATGGGCTGGGGTAAGAGCTGGGCCTTTTGCCGCGACACGAGGCCTTAAATCATATTCTCTGAGGTGATTTCTTGTTTTCTGAGTGCTAATTTTCACCCCATGAGTTTGCTCAAGCTGATTTTGAAGGAGGTGCGCGGTTGCAAACCGTTGTCTCAACGAAGAAACTCTCAAGTAACGTTCTTCAATGGCAGTTGTTACCTGTGGTCTACGCTGTCCTGGTCTCCCGACATTCATACCTCTCTCCCTGAATGGCTGCTACATTCTGGACATACTTGTATGGGAAACTGCAAACGTTTCTACAATTCTTGTGTATGTCCAGCCTTCTTCTCGCAAAACTACCGCTTGGGTACATTCCTCTTGGGTCAAATAGCGTGTTTCGCGTTGCATAGCGATCGAGTGTAGAAAATCAAACGAAAGAAAAAACTACTGATCACTAGAATTGATCGAGAACAACTGATTTCAGAATGGAGCCAATACATTCAAAATCTGATAATCTCATCTTGTTTTATTCCTGCTGGGAAAAAACATCAGTATTGAAGAAAAACGTTGAAAGTGGATAACATATGCATGCATAATTCTGATAAAAATAATTATGATTGAGAATACCTTCAATTGTAGAATAAATTTTTTTTGCGCAGTGTATTTTCAACCGATTGTGGCAGACGCGCCGAAGGTCAAATGCGAGAAATCTAAGAAGTATTTCGCCCGACTGAATATATCTCCAGAATAAATTCATAGTAATCCATGCAGATCCGCGCAGACATCGGCATTCTCCCACGATCTCGATTTGAAAATTCTTCGGAGCATTTCCTTCATGGAAAAACGATATTGAATTTTTTAGCCCGTGGCGTATCGCAAGCTGCATTTTATGTGAAGTGAGAAAACGGAATACGTTCAAATAAAGTTTGATGAATTCCTGCTCCGATAACAGATGCTGAACGTGATGTTGAGAGGAAGAATTAGATGTTACGGTACAATTTACGACCAATGTGTGATGATGGCGAATGAGCTCTGGAAAATGGAGCGATTGGGAAATTGCTCACTTAACAAGTCGTTTGGGAGCTGTTTAGGAATTCCTGAATGGCTTTCGGTTTTATCATTTCCAGCGATGTAGTTTGGGAGTGATGCACAAAAATATGATACCCGTGCTTGGAGGTAAAGTATAATTGAAGACTGGGCGAAACGGCATTTGATGCTGATTTGCGAAATCGTGGCTCGATTATTGAAAACGTTGCCTTTTATAATTCTGAGATAAAAAAGGCATACCTGCACAGGGTGGGCATATTTTAATGTTTTAGCACTACAGCTTTTAAACCAGAGGAGATGGACTAAATCTGATACCCCTCTCTCTGTTTCTGAGAAACTATCAACAGGAATATAAGTTTTTGACTACCTTTTTTTGATTTCGAGTTATAACCGAAAATTGGAAAAATGGCGATATAGAAAAAAAATTATATCTCTGGTAATACTGATGGTAGAGCTCTGAAATTAAAATCCAGTGGCGTGCATCTCCTTTTTGCACCATTTCGAATTTCGAAGCTATGACCCAGAGTTGAGTTTTTTAAATAGAAACACTATATTTCTTTACCATTTTCTGAGAGCTTAATTTTTTCTATTTCAAAAATGTGCAACAACATCTGGTTTGTTCAAATAAACCAGGTATACCGGTATGAAGTGAGCGTCAAGATACAAAAGTCTCGCTAGGGAACATTTTTTGTGAACGAGCCTTTATTTTTTGTTTGTTTGTTTGCTATGACATACGTGGAACATATTTAGTATACATCAAGTCATTGAACAGACAACATCGTACTTTTTCATCGTGTTAAAAATGACGAATTTTGTACCAAAAAGTGATGATTTGCAGAGAACATTAATTTTTGTTTTAATTTGAAGAAAAGTGCTGCAGAGTCGCATCGAATGCTTGTCGAGGCATATGGTGATCATGCTCTATCAGAAGTAACATGCAAAAGATAGTTTCAACGGTTCAAAAATATTGATTTTGATGTGAGAAATGAAGAACGTGGAAAACCACCAACAAAGTTTGAAGACGTCGAATTACAAACGATATTGGATGGAGATGACACTTTGAATCAAAACAAATGGCAGAAATGTTGAATGTTGTAGAACAAACAATTTCTGACCTTTTAAAAGCTATGGGAAAGATCCAATAGTGTGGAAAATGGGTGCCACATGAATTTAATGAAAGTAGTAGTAGTAGATTTATTCAGTACAAAAATTATTGTAAATAAAATAAAAGGGACATCGTCAAATTAAGTAATCAAATTCAGTAAGTTGAGCAAAAGGTGAACCACTCAGACATAGAATATAGTTACTTACTATAACTAATTCATGTAGAGTATTCTTAAAAATTTTTACATTACTTATCATTCTAAATTTATTAGGAAGACAATTGAACAATTTCATTAAAAGATAGAGTGGAGATTTTTGGGTTGTTGACAAAGAATGATGAGGATAAAAGAATGTTTTTTTTCTTCTTGTTAAGTTAACATTTTTATAAATTGAGGATATAAAATGAGGATGAAGATACATGAATATAAGAACTTTGTATATGAATAAACCGTATAGTGTTAGTAAGTTATTTTCTCTGAAATGTCCTCTACACGACACCCTATACTTCAAGCGAAATAGTATTCTCAATATAGCCTTTTGTCTCAAAAACACTAATTCAGACAAAGAACTGCCCCCCCAAAAAATGGACAGACAGATGGAAAACCGCAAAAACACTTGTGAATCTTTGCTTCAAAGACACGAAAGGAAATCAGTTTTGCATCGGATTGTTACTGGCGATGAAAAATGAATTTATTTTAAGAATCCAAAACGGAAAAAATCATGGGTTAATCCAGGACAACTATCAACATCGACTGCAAAACCAGATCGATTCGGCAAGAATACAATTCTGTGTGTTTGGTGGGACCAGAAAGTTGTGGTGTACCACGAGCTTCTACAACCTGGTCAAACCGTTAGTACTGATCGCTACCAACAACAAATGATCAATTTGAATCATGCATTGATCGAGAAACGACTAGAATGGACACGGCAAGGTAATTTTGCTCCATGCCAATGCACCTGCACACAAAGCAAAACTGGTTCAGGATACAATCAAACCGCTTGGGTGGGAGCCAACCACCAAACTGAATCTCGTGAACAATTCGATGAGTGAACGCCTCAGTAAATCATCGACCAAAAAGTTGACATTGAGATCGCCATACAAAAACAATACATTACAGACTATTGAACAGTAATTTAGCGCATTTTCAATAATATTCACAAATTGAGTGAAATCGCTTGAAGGAGAGGCTCCATCCGATTACCATTAGTTTTCATTACCATTAGTTTTCATCGATGAGATACGCATTGGCTGAGCAGCACTTTGATTCCTACGAGAAGATCGAAAATTGGTTGTCTGATTGGTTTGCTTTAAAAGACGAACAATTTTTTTGGCGTGGTATCCACAAATTGCCAGGAAGGTGGTCGAAATGTGTAGAAAACAATGTCCAATACTTTGATGATGGTTTCAACACTTGATGAGCAGTAAAAATATAGCTTCCAATAACAAGAGCACTCTTCTCCCGTCAATCTCATTATTTCTATGATGGATGTATCATTACCTAACCTTAAACCTTTATTAACCCAAAATGGATCACAAAATAGTGAAAAGGTCCACATGATCCACCCTTCATTGATATAGTTATAATGAGGTGGATGCAGCAGAATTTTTTCTTGGTCTCCCGAATAAATTCATGCACAAGTACCAGTCTGTTTCGCATATGAAGTAACGTATCCCGCTCGTTACGAAAAATAATCCTTTTTCCAAAAAAACTATTGTTTTCAAAATCTTCATTTCCGATGTTAGTTTCATTCGAATAACATCTTCTGCCATAAGAATGTGATCTAGTGAAAAAACAATCGCGCAAAATTTGTGTATAGTGATTTCAAACTGCACGAAGTTGAAAAAAAAATTGATTAGCACATTCCTTCCATGAATAGAAGTAGGTCTCATCTATATAATGTAAATATTTTTCTTGGAAATAGTTTCTTCCAATGTTCTAAATCAACGAGTTCTGATTGGGCAAAAGCGTCTTGTTTTCATCTCGGAGTTGAAAAGCTTTTTTTTCAGCATTCCAATTCTGCCGGAACGATGGTTCATGCGATTCATAAAAGTTTATTCGAAACTCTTCGGAAGTAAGCTGCGTCGGGTTTTCTGGCAATGAAAAAGGTAACTAATTTTGCGACTTTGCGAATCTCTTTAGAAGTTTGAGAAAAAGTTAATTCGGGAATGATCAATTCAACATGTTAATTTGATTTTCTGGTTCGTAATTCTGGAAACAAAACGTCCAAGGTAGTGAAAAAGTGAATAGAAATGATGTACTGTCATGAAATACTTAAGGGTAATACCACTAGAGCTGAGATTTTTTTGAGAACACTCTTGTTTTTCGGGAATTATGCGTTTAAATTTCACGAAACAAAATTATCCTTAAAATACCACGAACCGAAGGCGAATGGTATTTCGGGATCACTTTGTTGAGTGAAATTTGTATAATTTTCAAAAAACAACAGAGTGTTCTCAAAAAAAATTCGAATCTCGTGTGGTATTTGGAAAGATCATTTAACAATATAAATCAAACGAAATAAATAATAGTGTTTTATTCAAAAATAACTTGATAGAAGCATAACAACAAATTATTTATCTTTATTCTCAAAATAATAATTATTGATAGTACAATTATTATACACATTACGAGCATTATTTTCGAATGATGAAGTAGATACTGATGTTGAAGGACATTTTTTTCATTCCTTATGGCTGTGATTATTTTTTTGTGATGTTGTTGGTCCAGTTGGAGATACGGTTTCACTGACGCTGCAGAAGAATGGCCTGTTATCTTTATCAGCTGTTCTTCTCCAATCTCTGCCTTGGCAAATTGGCTGACAGCAGTAGCTCGATGCGAGTGGTTGGTTATCTTCGACTTAGTTGTGTTGATATCAATGAGTTCTGCCAATTCTTTTGTCTATTTAGCTATCGTATTGGGACTGACTGGGGAGTTTTTGAACCATGAACCATATTTCCAATTCTTATGTGGAGTAAGGAATAGTCTTTCAGTGGTTATGTTTGCAGTTCTTTTGGATACAAGTAGCTTATATAACCTCAGCGGGCAAATATCTTCTTCAATATTGGAAATCAGCCATTTCGTTTCCGCAAATTTTTGGGCACCACTTTGTCTTGTTTTAGAAAATATCGGATTGTAGGCAATTCGGCCCGTGGGATTACCATCGTTTTCAATTTCGAATTGGAAATGCGAAATTAGGCGTGATGAACCCTCTTCTCCGCGCCAAGCAAGCTCCAATGCAGCAATATAATAAAATTTTCTGTTCAAACCGTCTGGATTATCTTCTTTACATAAGTTGACCATCTTTTTGTGTTGCTCCAAAGACAGCGCCTTGGCACTAACTTTTTTTTTCTCGGGGTTCACTTGCAAAATATTTTTTTTATGCCGTCAATGGACTCAAATCTGGTTCCCCGGAGCGGTAATTTCACAACTTCAGTCTGGAAAGTTCGATTGTAAGAAAAAAATGATCAAACAACAAGTGAAAGAACTACACTTAGCGTGAATGCAATAACAAAAATGCTCTCCGTTCGTATCGACCCAAAATACTTCCACTTTGAAGACATTTTTTCTCAATAAGAATTTGGAATGGCCGTGGGTAAACCCCACGGTTATAGCTGATTTATATCTGGAGAATTTTGAACAAAATGCTCTCGACCAATATATACAAATCCCAAATTATGGAAGAAATATGTAGATGATACTACTGCCATCATCTCGCAATATGGATTCCTTCAACATCTCAACAATCAAGGAGAATCTATTAAATTCACAATGGATATCGAGAAAGATTAACAAATACCATTGTCCGTTTTAACTTGACGAAGTCTTCAAACCACAGCTAAGTACTATAGTATATAAAATTACTAGCAAGGTAAGAGGGTTTTTACTGGCGAATGGAGGATATAACTGACGAGCCACAGGCGAGTCAGTTACCTCCATGAGGAGGTTTAATCTGAATTTTTTATTGGATTCCAATAAATTTCTCACAATTCTTGACTGAAATAGAAAAATATAGTCTAATACTCGTTGTAGAAGGCAATTCCAACACACATGCGTTCAAAAACTCGCTCGTTTTCGACTTTCGCATTCGTGTTGGAATAGATGCCCATTCTGCAACTTGTATTAGAATATACTAATCTAGTTTTGGTGGTCTGTCTATTTGACATTTATGAAAGTTCCAAATTTTCTGAAAAGTTTTCGTAAAATTTAACCTGCTCCTTGAAAACGATGGAAGATGTCTGTTGAAACTTTGGGAAGATCGTTTAATACTTCTGTAAGAGTTCCATCATCAACGATCCTATTGCTTAGCTAATTTCATTAACTTTTAATATGCATATGTTTTTTTTTATTTATTTATTTCCGCTGCGACAACAAGGTGGTTAAAGTTCGATTAAGTGTACACTATGTTCAGTATGATATACATGTTACTGTAGTATACAATTACAATAATTAAGTTATGAATTTGTTGTCCTCAATGAAAGATATTGTGTTAAGGCAAATATTGATGTGTTTCTCTTGTGGCCAATTCTGAGTCTTGACGTGGTTGAGTGATTGGTGGCCTTCTGTGGATTGTGGGATCTAACAGTGCAAGCTTTGAGCTTCTCGATTGCCAGATTAATTTCCAGATGTCTTCAACCTTATTTTTGCAGAGTTTACTTAGGTCGTAGTTAGTCAGTACTTCTGTATGAAGGCCATCTGTAATAGCTTTCTTTTAGCTGCATCCACCATCTCGTTACGTTATTATTATCTTGGATGGAGCAGATGAAGTCTGTAATGTCATAAACAATCGTATTGTTTTTGTTTGCTGCACATACCGTATTTTTCTTTTTTTCTCAATATAACATAATATTATGATCAATAACCTCATAGGTTTTATATGGTGGATACTCAACATCCCTCCTATATCCCTATTTCATAACACCACACCCTTCTTCCTAGAATAAATTCAAAACAATTCCCCTTGTCGTTTTGAAGCGGATCCCAGCCATGTTGCTCATTCTTGCAGCCCCAACAAGAAAATTAATAGACACAAACGGCGCTATTCACTCACAAAACGATTCAATTTCCAGAAGAAAGACTAGTGGAACGAGTCATCTCCAACGATGGAGGCCGTTTGAAAAATTATCTACTCCACGTTTTCCAGAAAATCCGCATCATGCAGCAGCGTGAACACAAAAGTGCTCCGGGAGCCTTGCAAATTAAAGAGACGCATGGATCGTTGACCCGCAAAAAAAGATCGCGGAAGCAGTTACAAATGAAGGCTCGAATGGGTGAATTCGGGGATTCTCTTTCTCTCTACGTAGTCGATGTAAACGGTTGGAATTAAACGTTGGCGTACATTATTAAATGCGCGTTTTAGGCGGGAGCATCGTGAAAATATGGATTATATAGGGCATGATTTAGGGTCGACCTGCGTTCCGTAATGAAGACCGGTTCGGGCTTGTATGGAATTTCGATTGAGGAATCGTTTACGCATAGTGAACTTGAAATTTTGAATATCGTGCGAGAGAATGTGGTACACACACCCAGTTTGCGACAGCTCTTGAGTTTGGAGAGAAAAATGAAGAAAGTCTACTTGAATTATATTCGGAACTAATTTCTACCCCAGTATAAATAGTTTTTGGTTGTTTGGATTCTTAAGTGACTCAGGAAACATAACACACGAGTGTGTAACGATGCGTTTGATACATCGCAATAATTTGTTCGTAATTCTAATAGCTGTGTCGAAGAAGGGGCGAATTGCCTCTCTCATTGGCGCTGAGTGACGTAGTGGCGAAGCCTCAGACTAAAGAAAGTTTCTATAGTCTAAGAGCGAAGCCGTTGCTAGTACGCAAGAGCGTGTCACCAGTCTAAGGCCCCTTCCCTAGATGCGGCCATAATCGGAGAACCGGCATGGTACTAAGACTAAAGTCCTAGTACCATGAGAACCGGCGTACAGCAGAGTGTCGAGGTGGTACGGCAGACTCTGTAGGTCAGTTTCTACCAGTAAAAAATATGATATTATTTTACGCATACTGTTTGAATTAATAGTAGAAGCAACATATTTTCTAGAATATGAGGTAGAAAATAAATCTTTAGTGATGGGGTCAGGAGATCCGGAATTCAAGTAAGTGAACGAGTGTCGTCGAACGATAGCTATGAAGGCAACTATGAAGTTGAAACCTCGCTTTCAATACCCAAGGTTTGCGCCTCTTGTTGCCAATTCCTCTACTTTGAAAGCGCTTTTCAGTATTGAAAATTCTGTCTATAATGTAGCTGCAATTACATTCTTTTATCTTTCAGATAGATAAAAAGTATTATATAGTGTATAACATTACAGGCAAGGTGAGAGGGTTTTTACTTGCGAATGGAGGATATATATACCTCCTTGAGCCAGTAAACCTTACCTTACCTCACCTTGCCTGTCTTGCTTTATATTTTATTTGTTTCTCATTTGTGAAAAGGTTAGATAAATTCCAAAAAAATCTCAATAATTTGTCGCAAATATCGTAAGCTATGGAATCGTTGCCATGAACATGTCTTTTTATTTTTCTTTACATTTGTTTTGGCGAAAGCGAAAATGAATGTACCAAAAGAAATATTGAGACAGCCAGCAGTGTAGCTTCAAGTTTATTACCTGCAATATCAACTTCAAGATACGAGCGAGAATACGACGACTTCAAAAAGTGGCAAAACGAAAATAGTGTGATTGGGGGGAACTCAAGATGTTTTGTTGGTCTACTTGAATCAACTTTCAGCTAGATGCACCCCTAATACTTTTTGGGTAAAATAGTCTATGCTGAAAAGCTGCTTGGAAATGAAAGAAAATGCCCCTGTTCGCAGGTTTGTTTTCCTTAAAAAAATTATTGAAAAATATGACGTTTAGTTGTCATTTGCATTTTTCAAAACAAAATAGCGTTTCTGAAACCAAAAAAGGTCAAAGTATTAAGTGAAGAAGAGCCTGAACAATTTCTTTTACATGCTCCTGATGATCAGTGGTTGCTAGCCAAAATTGTAACAATATTTGGGATTTTTGGCCTCCTGGAACAGAAAGCCTAAGATTTTTTTTGACATACCGACATAGAAATTGAATTTCCCTTAATGCTGGCCAGTACACTATTGGTGGTGTTGCGATATTCTCGCAACAAAGGACAGTTCTTGGAATTTGGGTTAGCCGTCACTTCCAAGAACGCCTTCTGTCGGACTAAATTTTGGAAATCCCTAAACTTAGCTACCTGAACTTTGTACACGTCCGACCTCTTTTAATCAAGTAAATTCATTCTGTCTGCACCTCTCAAGGTGGTAAGTACTCCTACAAGTAAATTCATTCTCTCTCAAGACGCTCTCGTGCACACTTCAAGTAAACTCTCTTTTAACAATTTACTTTTCACGAGTCCATAACGGCACTCAGAACTACAAGTTCCTCTAAAGATCTCTCAAAATAATCTGTTTTCGGGTCAGTTAGCTACCCTAGTTCATGTGTAAGTGAATTATTCAGTTGAAATTCTCTACGTAAAGGAAAAAGGTTGTGAATTGTGAATCTGTGAAGCAATTACATATCGCCAAGGCACAATTCATCAGTGGAAGTTTGAGAAGCTTTATCCAAAGTGCCTGCACCTTATTCTGAGAAATATACCCTCGACGATTGAAGCAGAGCTGTGGTGAACTCCAAACAACAAATAAGGTCAGATCTCTTTATCATATTATATTACCAGAAGTGCCTAGATTGAGCAAAGAGGTTCAAATCCTTGGTTATTATAGACACCTAAAAACTCTTTGTGTAAGTGTAAACTCAGGTGCCGAATATTGTGTACCTATTCTTATCTGTGAATACATAATTCTATTGTAACTACAAAACTTGTTTTATTCACCTTGCAAACATCTTTTCTACCAAAGATAAGTCATAATGAATGTCAGTTGATAATTTTTCCTCTGCTATTTTTTCAATGAAATAAGTGTTATATCACAACCTTCCTCAACTATGGATGATGATTTCCCTTTGAATACAGCAGACTTCAAACATAAGAAGATCTGAAAAATCATCACTTGGACCGCAAGACCCGATTCGAAGAATCCTCCTTGCAGATTGGCGACAAATTTTGTGTATTACAATAGATTTGAATATAGAAGGTATTTCTAAGGACAAGAGTGACTACATTTCTAAAATAACAAAGGATTATGGTGCTGAGATTATTCTCCTTCAAGAGACACATACGGATACTAAAAAAAATCTTCGTTGAAGAGGAACAATAAAAGGTTATCTATTAATTGATTATTTAATTAGTAAAATTTATGGTTTAGCTTGTTATGTTAAAAATTCTTGATTCACAATATCGAGTTAATCCAAAAGGCTAATTTGAGGAAGTTTTCTTTATCTCTTTCAAATTTTGTATTTTTGATCTTTTTCTGCTTTTTCTTTTTATTTCCAGATTCGATGTGGGCACCTTGAAGAAGTCTCTGTTTCCATCAATAGAAGATCACTCTTGAAGAAAGAAATCCCAAATATATTTCAGCTTATTTTTGTACTTTCACACTTAGGCGGGAGCCAGGGTTTTTTTTTACGGGGTTTTTTCCTAGGCTTTTATGTGATACGCCGAATTGTATGACACCGCGTCACTAACCCTGATCTGTATGCTTTATTGTTTGCTAACGAAATATTGTAAGCCAAAGTTCAAAAGAATATATATATATACCAAAGGTTTTGTCTCTACTGTTTTAGTATAACCAGCGACTCAGGAAGTCCGCTGCCCTTCATTAAGCGG
This sequence comes from Micraspis discolor, assembly GCA_030674115.1. Taxonomy (NCBI): domain Eukaryota; kingdom Metazoa; phylum Arthropoda; class Insecta; order Coleoptera; family Coccinellidae; genus Micraspis; species Micraspis discolor. Next base: position 3,218,714 of record JARTUT010000004.1, read on the forward strand.
GTGATTATTATTATTTCTAATTTTGTACCCGCACAGGTGGTGTCTCAAAGCAAATAGCGAAATATTCAGGTTTAAAAGACCAGAATTATACACCGGCCACTCATTTCGCAGAACTGGAGCCACTATGGTTGCGGCTTCGGAAGAAGATATTTTAGCACTAGAGCGTGCAGGAGGGTGGAAGAGCACCGAAATTGTGATGAGTTATGTCGATGATTCGGTCAACAAAAAAATCGAAATGTCCAGCAAATTATTTGGTAGTAAGGAGAATACGAATATTCTGCAGTCCTCGAGTTCAGCAGTTTCTGAGTCAACAGATGGTTTATCATCAGCAGTATCAATTCTTTCATCATAAAAAATCTGTGTTACTGGAAATAACAATTGTACCATGATTTTCAACATATATGACGATAAAACAAAATTTTCTAATGTAAATAATACTACTAACTTGTAATATTGGGAGTACAAATTAATTCGGTCCGTTTTCAATAGATGGCTCTGGATGATTTGTTAACTGAATAATGATAGATGTTTTTGGCATTGTTTGGCCTTTGTCAACCATATTCAGTCAACGAAGCTTCGAGTTTTATACAACAACATTGGTTTTCTGAGCATACAATATGTCGAGTTTTGTGCTAAATAAACAACATTCGCGGGAAGTTTTGATTTTCTTTTTTAATTGGAAGAAAAGTGGCGCTGAAGCGCATCGATCACTTGTGGAAGTTTATGGTGAATCTGCGCCATCTGATAAATCATGTAGAGAGTGGTTTCGATGCTTCAAAAATGGAGTTTTTATTGTCGAAGACAAGGAGCGCCCGGGCCAGCCGAAAAAGTTCGAAGACGCCGAATTGGAGGAATTGCTCGATCAAGATCCGTGCCAAACGCAACAAGAGCTTGCAGGATCGTTGGGAGTCACTCAACAAGCCATTTCCATGCGCTTAAAGAACATGGGAATGGTTCAAAAGCAAGGAAATTGGGTCCCATACGAGTTGAAACCGCGCGAAGTTGAAAAGCGATTTTTCATCAGTGGACTGCTGCTCGAACGACAGCAAAGGAAAGGTTGAAATAGGAGGTCCTACCCCACCCGCCATATTCGCCAGACATTGCTCCTTCTGATTATTGGTTGTTCCGACGGATGCATCACGATTTGGGTGGACACCGCTACACTTCTTTTCAAGAAATGCAAGAATGGCTCGATTCATGGTTTGCGTCCAGAGAGGACTCATTTTTCAGAAATGGAATCCGAAAATTGCCAGAAAGGTGGACAAAAGTTATGGCTACCGATGGATAATACTTTGAATAACATGTTTTTTCATTTTGATAATAAATAAAATGTTTTTTTAACGAAAAAAAACGGACCGAATTAATTTGTACTCCCAATAATTTTGCAAGTTTACTGTCAGTTTTACCAGTTAGTGACCTGATAAAATAAACTTTCTTGATTTATATTGTGTTTTTGTAAACGGACGTTTACAAATGAGAAACAAATAAAATTATTTGTGAATTGATTATGCTAGTCCAATGAACTTTTGGATTTTTGCCTCATGTTCACCTGTTCATACACTATCAAATAGGGGAGAGATACACACTTGAAGTGACCATGCTCCATACTGTAATCGGAACAGTTCATTAATGCACCAAAGACCAGGGTAATTGAAAATCTTGATTCAGTGCCGTAATAACGCTCCAACAATTGAGTTCTCCCAATTTATTTGTGGATTAATTAAGAGCTGCTTAGAGAAGATTAATCACTTTAGCGGTTGCCGTAGCGTTTATATTTGGCCCAATTAGTAAGTTGTTGGATTCGCTACCAGAGAAATTACAAGCACCCGTTATTTCGTTCTGAATTAAGATGAAAACTGCGAGTTTCTACGAAACACTGTTATCTGAAAAAGTTCGTTGCAAATGATTCGAGGAAAGTTTCATAGGTTTATTTGAAGCTTGTCATATACCTATGTTCTTCACGAGGGAGTTTCGGAACTTATATCACCACAATTAACAATATTAAAAAGGGAAAGTTTCAGTTTCTCCACTCAACAAGCATTTATATTAATTTATCTAAGATGTTGAAGGTTCTAACTTACTCGGTGAAACTGTGATAACAAGAACAGATCTTCAGCAAGTATATCAGTTCAATATACCTCCATCAGGATCTAAATGATTGATGATTTTGTGCACTACTAAATATGATTTATTTAGAGGTACATTTTTTTAAATAAAAAAAAATTATAAAAGCAATTTAATTTCGTAATCTTTATCAACAAATACGTGAAATCCGCCAAGTCGTTGAATACGAAAGGCCATAATAGGCAAAAATAACTCCACTGCATAAACGACCAGAATATTTTTATTAAATTAGTGTACAAGATAGTCCATGGAAAACTATCTACAGTCGGTTCAGACACATTTCCACCAACCAGATGGTGGGTGTGGTCATAGGTTCGATTACGACGATTATCCGAAAATTTAAGTCCTTAAATCATGCACCATGATAGTATATTCATTCATTTTCATCACAAATGCTGTCACATCTGAGGTCTTTATAGCTTTAAATGAAAAAAAAAAAATTTTGCTGAAATTATGAATATCTGCTACTTGGGATCATTTGATTCATGATTATATTCAATGAACGAGTTTCATGGCAAAGGAATCTCTGTGGACATTCTATATATAATAACATACACAATGTGTATAGTGTTGTTTATAAGGTATAATGAAATATCAGTGAAATAACTTTTGGCTTTGACCATGTCCTATTCTCATCATCAAACCACAAATAGAGGTAATTTCTGATGATTTTGCTGGATCTTGACGGAGCTAATTTCTAATTTAAAGGCACAATTCTGAATTCTGGGTCCCACTTACATCTGAAGCCAACCCGAATTATCAGTCAAATATTCGTCAGTGTCCCTCATCCATGCATAATAATAGAATTTCGTTTGACCTTACTCTGCGGAGCCACCAAATAATCCTTGGTGCCTATAGTTTTCACGTAGTATTTTATGTAATGATTTTTTAATGATATCAATTATTCGAAATTTCTATCTCATAGTTCTCTATAACGATAGATTGGAAGGGTAAGGCTCAGCATTAGAGCATTGGAGAACAATATCGAGTTTCTGAATAAACAAAATACAGAATAAAAGTATGTGCAGATGTGCAGTGGAACTCCATTTAACTGGAATAAATTTTCAACTACTGTAAATAATTTGAAAAATATTTGATATGACGAACAGCACTAAGGACCTCTCAAAATACTGCTATTGAATTTGAATTATCTCTATCAGTTTACCAGTAGTGAACTAGGTTGTTTATTTTAAGGCTCACATTTTCAACACCCTGTGTGATATAGAGTAGATAAAATAAATTTGGTTAGCTTGAACAGCTTAAGAAGGGTATTCTTATTTAACGTCGATAAAATGAACCGTTTCCGAAAACCAGCACAGTTGAGAATCTCTGTCATTTCGTAGGAGTCAATTATACAGGGTGAGTCTTTGACCACAGCGTTAATTTTAACCATAGATTCTTCACGTCAAAAGAAACATTTTTGTCCCATAACATTTTTCCAAATTTGGCCCCGTTCAAAAGATATAGGGTGTTGAAATCTCATAAAAAAATTGCATTCTCACCTGTAATATTCAAACGACAATATCAATTGAAATGATCTCTTGTAGAAGTTTTTTGATAACAATCATGCATATTTTGGCATCAATAGATTTATTCCTTTTCTTGTGGGTTTCTCACTACTACTTTATAGATTGGTTAAATGACATGAAAAACAAATATCGCTTGAACTAAAGGTCCGTATCTTGTAATTCCTGGAATCACTAGTCTTTTTTGCAGAGATAAATCATTCTTCATCTTTCCTCCGGAATTGCACCATTCTTGAGATATTTGAAGTTGAAAGGAATTAAATCAATATAATTTTGTCAAAATTTTCTGATTTTCCCAAATCCAACTCTGTGCTGAAATGATTCAATAATCAGATTTGTTCGATGTTGCCATATTTTATGTCTTTATTGAATATTTCTACAAAAGGTTGGGTAAATCTCTCCAGTCTATGGTTCCACCACTAAACACCACTGAACAATTTTTGTCTTACATTCACTACAAAATCTAAATTGCCATTTGCTGTATACATTATTAGTAATGTCTAGCACCTTGTTTAATATTTAATCCAAAGTAATATGCCATAATAAATAGAGAAAAAGATTTCCATCAATCACATAGGTACTTCGGTATATTCTCATGACCGTTGAAATAGGTAATGTATTTTCTGTCAGGACCTGTTAGATTGAAGACTTGTCTTCATGAAGAGCTGTTTCTTTATAGCTTCAGACTTTCAGGGTTCATCAAATTATATCTATTCTAACATAAGAATGCTTCAAATTGAGCTCATATGAGTTTTAAAAACTTCGAACCCAGTCTCCTAGATTTGTTTTGTAGATTTATAGAAATTTTTCACATATTTATTTCATACACCGATCGAACCTGGTTTACAAACTTGGGAGATAATAGAATTTGACTTAGTTTTAATATTTCTGAATGTTTGTTATGATGTATGGTTAATTAAAATTTAATCAATATTGAAACTGGAAGCAACAGGCTCATAAACAAGAAAGATTAGAATAGAAATGTATTTCCTGAACATAATCATTTCATACTGAATTGAATAATTTCAAACTATAGAAAGCATTATTATTATATCACTATAATATTTTCCACAATTTTTTTGAGGTACAAATAACTGTTGACAGTTTCAAACAGAATCAAAACAACAATGAACCACAGAACACTATTTTATTGGGAACTACCCACCACAGAGACGTTATAATAACATTTGAATGTGATAATAATTCACTCTAGTTATTCTGAGAAAAATTATAACTAAAGATCAATAATGGTTTCAGATATTATCTTTCATTTAAAATAACTTTGCAATTATTAATTTTTTTACTCTCCTGGGGTGCGGTAATGAATAAATATTCTATGGAAAGGTATTAAAATTTGACATAATCTATGAATAACCATTATTCAATATTTCTGCTTTTGTTTACATAATTAAAATAGATATTCTGATTATAAGAACAAAAAATTTAAGCATGTTCAGTAATTAATTATAGTCTAAACAGAATAGATTCATAGTAATGACCTAACCAAAATTTTTTTTATTAAAGAATACGTAGTTGGTTTTTCAGAATCAAATTTAGGTGATCAAACTCAATTTCTTCAAGCAAGTATAATTGCACACCTAAATCTGAGAATACTTGTAATCTATCTAAGTACATTTTTATTGGGATTCAGTAGAGAAAATAATCATCAAGCAAAGTAACATCACTTTAAAATAATTATTCGTAGTGACATTTTTCATTGTTGTTGAAAATTTCGAAAAAGATTTTCATGTTTTTAACAGTATGATATCAGAGACCTCATAGACCTGTTCACTGGTCTTGTCAAGGAGAAGAAACTTCAGAAATATCAGTGTTTGGAAAATCATAGATGATTTTTTCTGGCTTTGAGTGAAAAAAAAGCAATGTGACAACCTCTTGCCTTGGAAGTTTTCATAGATTTGATGGTTTTCGAAATTTGGAAATTTTAAGAAGAAAATTACAAATGTATGATGTAACATCTAATAATTCTGAAGTTTTTTTTGGAATTTCTCACTAGGAAAGGATGGTTTATAATCTTTAAGTAGAAAGAAATTATAATAGAACAGCAAAAATCTGTTTATGGTGTTGAATTTTTATTACCAGAAAATAGTATTTTGTATCTTCCTTCTAGATATGGACCTCATCGGATGAAACATGAGTGAGAGAATCACTTCTTAGAGAAAAAATAATAATTTTAAACAATTCAGATTCCTTAGTGGATGCTGTGGAAGGTATTCTTCATTCAAACTAAACTAGACTACAGAGGGGTATTTGCCCAATGTGAAAACTAAAAGTGCTTATAACTTTTTAACGCAGCTGAATTTGGAAAAACTGTAATGGAAAAAGTGTTTCTTTTGATCTCAAGAACCTATGGTTGAAATTAACGCAGTGGTCAAAAACTCACCCTGTATAAACTACAAATTTTTTCTTCCCTGAATAACATCTGTATCTAAATAGAATTCATGATTCTTTTCAATAGAATAAAAAAAATTATTTTTGAAGTGAAAACTCCTTTAGCGGCGCTGAGCACTCTCTTGTATGAGTAAAAACATCCAAACTCGCGTCAGGGTCACGTGATTGTCATCGAAGAAAGTAAGATCGAGGAGTAGGAGAGGGAATAATATCCCACACTCTTTCTACCGTGCCTGCGTGTGCTGTTTCGTTTAGGCGGTGCAGGGCGCTTGTGCGAATGTTTGTGTATGTTAATGTAATATAAATTAGGTTTGTTCCGTGGCAGTTCGGAACTGTCATTTTTGGTAATTTGTGGTTCCCGCCCGTTCGTCTGGGACGGAACAGGAGTTCCTTGTCGTTCGTGTGGTCGGAACACTTGATTTCGGAAGTGTTCGTTACTGTTCTTACGGTTCCTGATCTAGAGATGGTACAAGGTAAAACAGAAGAAGCGGTAAATTCAAATCATCGGTGATTCAAATTTGCAGTAGTTCTAATTGGCAATTAAGTTATATATTTGGTGACTAGGATATTCGCATAGTTGTTTTTGAGTATATTTGATGTTGTGGGAGTATAAATCTTCAATCAATTCGTTGCTTCTCAAAATTTTTGTTATCTCAAAGAAGAGGAAGGATCATTTGCAAGAGATGAATAAAACAATTGCATAGTTGTTGATCAAAGTATGTAATATAATTATTTTATATTATTTATATATACGATATTTCGTATTTATATACTATATATTTATTTTTGTTATTTCGAGATTGTAGTTGATGACGAGATATTGTTGATGATGGAGCTCGTGTTGAATGATTGTTTGGGCTATTACCATCATCTATTGTGGATGTAATGATTTCCGACGTTTCGATAGAAGATGTCTATCGACATCTTCTATCTATCTTTCATATCATCGGTGATTCAAATTTTCAGTAGTTCTAATTGGCAATTAAGTTATATATTTGGTGACTAGGATATTCGCATAGCTGTTTTTGAGTATATTTGATGTTGTGGGAGTATAAATCTTCAACCAATTCGTTATAATAGCTTCTCAAAATTTTTGTTATCTCAAAGAAGAGGAAGGATCATTTGCAAGAGATGAATAAAACAATTGCATAGTTGTTGATCAAAGTATGTAATATAATTATTTTATATTATTTATATATACGATATTTCGTATTTATATACTATATATTTATTTTTGTTATTTCGTGATTGTAGTTGATGACGAGATATTGTTGATGATGGAGCTTGTGTTGAATGATTGTTTGGGCTATTACCATCATCTATTGTGGATGTAATGATTTCCGACGTTTCGATAGAAGATGTCTATCGACACGTCGGAAATCATTACATCCACAATAGATGATGGTAATAGCCCAAACAATCATTCAACGTGATTGTAGTATCTTTATTTTTTGACCACTCAAAATGTATTGAAAATTTAGGAAGGAAACGGAGGAATGACCTCTTTCAAGAACACAACGACTTGTTTAAACAATTCTTATCTAAAAAATAATTACAAAGCTATGAAAATTGTTAGAAAATATTTTTATTTATTTCCCAAATGCCACCAGTTCCATATACAATTACCTAATTCTATTATATAATATTTTCTGTACACAGTTTCCACCGAAATTACAATGAAATAACAGAAAAATTCACAGTTTATCCAGATATGAACTAACAAAAATAATTTCTCCACTGATGACCTCTACTATTCTACTCTAATATCTCATTACATATAAATTATATTTAGAGTTACTTATATGGATATGTTTATGTTTATTTATTTATGACAGAAAAAATTGTTCAATTTTGATATTTGTAATTTCTAAAGTATTTCCACCGTATTAATAACACAATAACTTATTCAATATCTTTTTAACACTATCCATGATATGATCCATGATCATTGAACTCTATATGAATACCTATATGGTATTCAGAGTTCAATGTCCATGATGTACAACATAACCTTACTTTCACTTATCTATGCACTTAACGAAATCGTTTTGAAATTATCTGTTCCCACCTATTCTCACACGTTCGTGTCATAGAACAACTTGCGATGATTCCAAAAGGTACAGAACCTGGTTCTCTGTGACCCCAGTACAACTGGGAACTGCCACCCGAACAAACCTATTGTCATTTTTGTGTACGATAGCGCAATAAATGAATATTGTATTCCACCACATAAATAATAGCACTTTTATACTGATAATGAAAGCAATTCATACAAAATTATTCTCTAACCATTCCAAAATATCAAAAATGCACAACGTTAATATTGAAGTTTTCACTTCTGCCGGCACTCCCGGAGTGCTACCGGTGTTTTTTTTATTTTGTATTTTGAAAACGGTTTATTTTATAGACGATAACTAAGAATAACCTTCTTAAGCTGAATGTTCAAGCCTATCAAATTGAAAGGAAACGCTAATATCTAGAATCTAGTGTACACAGAAAGCCCACCACCTTCCGAGTAACTTGAATCCGGATATTAATCAGATAAAAATGATTCAACATAAGTAGGTAATCATGCAACACTACCCCCACGAATCTCCGCCGCTGCGTACAAAGGCGTCCGTGGCAGGTTCTCAGTCACGAACGACCTGAATATCACCCTGCAAATCTCTCGAATCCAAGGACATCTCCGTTCTTTGAAAATTGCCGACTGATCGTGAATTATCAAATATTTCTCTTGTTTTTCTCGCCGAATTCCATGCCTTCAGGTTCCTTAAAATTCAGGGATAAGCTCCCCCGGCAATCGCGTCAAGTTGATGCGCTACTGCGTGCCTAAATTCGGATTTTTGAGTGGTGTATTATTGAATCAGAGGGGATTTCCCTTTGTAGAAGAAGCCGATGTGAAATCTTGCCGGATTATGTGGCTGAAATAGAGCGGATTATTGTCTGTTCAGGTGGAGATCGTGTGTAGTCAAAATGGATGTGCTGAAGTGTTTTTAGGGAAACTGCGACGAGATGGGTAAATTCAATATTCCAATGAAATCATTTATGTTCGAGTTTTCTTCAATTCGTATTCTCAAACCTTAGTTATTACAATATTTTTCCCAAAAATATATAATAGGTAAGTGAATGAGTTTGAAATTCTGTAACTATCAGGTATACCGGTATCAAATGGCCGTTTTTTTGTGAAAATAAAACACTAATTATTAATGAGAAAGTGAAAAATATTTCATTCAAAGAATTGGCCATTGTTTTTATCACATTATGACCACATTTCTAGCAATTTGTGGATACCACGCCAATAATATTGTTCGTCTTTTAAAGCAAACCAACCAGACACCCAATTTTCGATCTCCTCGTACAAATCAAAGTGCTGCTCAGCCAATGCGTGTCCCATTGATGAAAACAAATGGTAGTCGGAAAGAGCCAAGTCTGGGGAATACAGTAGGTGGGGTAGCAGTTCCCAGCCAAGTCCTTTGATTGTATCCTGGACCAGTTTTGCTTTGTGTGCAGGTGCATTGCCATGGAGCAAAATTACCTTGTCGTTTCTTCTGGCCCATTTTGGTGGTTTCTCGATCAATGCATAGTTCAAATGATAATTTGTTGTCGGTAGCGATTAGTATTAACGGTTTCACCAGGTTCTAGGAGCTCGTGGTACACCACAATTTTCTGGTCACACCAAACACATAGCATTGTATTCTTGCCGAATCGATCTCGTTTTGCAGTCGATGTTGATGGTTGTCCTGGATTAACCCATGGTTTTCAATGACTTGATGTAAACCAAATATGTTTCACTGATGTGATAGCAAATGAACAAAAATAAAATAAAGGCTCGTTCACAACAAATGTTCCCTATAGAGACATTTGTATCTTAACGCTCACTTCATATCGGTTTACCTACTATCTCTTCGTGGAGAATGGATTGAAATCACTTCGGAGTGTATGAAAATAATTTAAATGATATTACAGACATGGAGTTCTTTAGTTTTAACAAAAGTGAAATGAAAAACAGTAATTATTCAGATGTTACTGGTCTGATTATTATTGAATGCGTAATGATTTCCACTTTTAATGTGGGTTATTCGAAACTTTTGCGATGAAATATAATGTAACTGTATTATTTCGAATGCAAATGAGCCAACTATTGATATTGGAAAATTCCATGAATTTGTATCAATTAAAATCATTATAAACGACAGATTCTATTAATCCACTTGGGATATCTACAACGATGAATCAAAGGGCACTGGTTTTCAATGTAGAGGACAGACTTCAACATATTTGACGCATAAATTATTCCATAGTCGAACAACGACGGAATTATACTCGTGTGTACATTCATTAAGCGAAGTCCGTCAGAAGCGTAATGAAATTATAAGCTGCTCTGGATGCCTTTCCGAATAAATTACGAGGTAAATTAACAGAGTTTCGGATTTAAGTCTTCTGTTATCGATTGTCGGGAACTATTACGCTTTCGAGTTCAACAGATAAATAGGACATGAATAATTATTAATTGTTTATGAATTACTTTGTGTACTCTAAGTAGAGTGTTTATTCAAAATTTATTAATAATTTTCATGTTTCTGTCTGTGATTACAATGTGAACGATTAAAAGGAAGAAACCGACCGTCTCTGAGAGATTTTTAAATTTTAACTCATATCACCCACTCATACAAGGTCCAGCAGAAAAACTCCCCGATTACAAAGTAATGTGATGCGGACAGTAAAAGGAGCAGAGTGGTGGGGGTCACGTCCTTGAGTAGCTGCATACGTGCCGTTTTCAGTGTACGCCATAGCGTGGTCTGGTGGCCTGTAAAAAGTTATGACTTCAGGGTAAGAGTCAACCAGTGTATCGATAGTGAAGGAAGCCATTTAAGGGATGTTTTATTGAAAAAGTAAGACTTATAGTAGACCCTAAGAATGGTACATTTTATAAAATATATTAGTATATAAAAAATATCCTACCTTATTTGGTTTTGTTTTTATTAGCTTCCCTTATAGAGGAGGATTTTCAGCCGGACCCTGTACATAATAGGCATACTGAAAGCCTAAAAACTGGACAACTCAGAATTTCACAATGATCACTGTGACAAAATGAAAAATTATACTTTTACACTAATTAATTGACTTTTAAATGAAAATAAACAAGAACTTGAAAACGTACACAAGATAAAAACAAACCGAGATGAACATGAACAATTTTACAAAATTCCATTCATTCCGGGTGTATCAGATAGAATTGGTAAATTTTTGAGTATTGAGACCGTAAGTAAAGCTTATACACCATGTAATACTATAAAAAAAATTTACACTAATTTGAAATGACAAATATCCACACAGTTGAGATCTAATATTATTCATAAGATGCTTGCAAAGATAGTCGTAGTCTACATTGGGCAAACAGGGAGATTTTTGAAAACAAAAATATAAGGAATATTTGATTTCCAGTAGGTACCTGCCGCAACGCAGGTTTGACACATGATTGCAGAGTTTTTCAAGGGCACGTGAAGTGGCTACTGCTGCTATGAGAATATACAACTAATATCATATGCACCTTTCAAGTTCCAATCAGAAAACCTCTTAGTGAACCAACTCTAGTTTAATGGGTGCAATCCCTATATGTAGTTCAAGTGTTCCTCCTAAAGGAAAATCGAATGTCATTTAAAATATGCAATATGATCTCATGGTTAGTTCATGAGCGCCTACTTTCAGAAAATTAATAATCCAACTCACAAGATCGGATGTTGTCACGCTTGCTAGACATGTTTGTTTTCGGATCAGATTGAATTGTGTACTCGTATGTCCTACATATTTTATTACTCATTAAATATTGAGGATTGAACGGAACCTGGCTGATTCATCGATCAATCGTCGGATCTAACAGCTGAAGCAACCGGTTCCCAATCCGACGCTTCAAGTTGCATAGAATATCGTGAACAAATTACTCGAATCGATGTTTGAATAGAGCGAACGAAATGGAACGAAGGGCCAAAAAATCCGGAACCCTCGAGTGCACACAAGCAAGCGGCATGAAATGGGGGTGGACTGTGAAAGCGCCCTCGATCACGATTGAGCTTGGGCGGATATTCCGTCATCATACATCATTCCCTGTCGTCTGGAATCCATGTCAGGAAGAGGAAAATCTATAATGAACTTGTTTTTCGATAAAACACCGCTAACGTTATTACATCCATCATCCATCTCTTAAATCTATTGTCGGCTCATAAAATGTCACTGCAGATCTTACATTGATTTAGTAAGGAGAAAGCTGGTGATTAATGGGTCTCCAGACTAGACCACTCTGGACCCATGTTAATTCTCTTGGGGTTGGGGGTCCTGGGGAACCCTATGGATCGACGGTTTCTTGGAAAAAGTTATTGTGGTAATGATGAAAGTACTTCTGATGTTTGTACCTGACTTTACTGAAATTATTTATTTATTTCACCTCGTTTCATCTATGTAAGCGAACAAGCCATTAATCTTCCTTTTCTTTATTTCTTACTAACCATTTACTATAAGTTTTCACAACTACTCTGGGTTTTGAGGTTTGAGAAAAATTGTGTTATATTCCACCCGACCTGTAAGTTTTCCGGAAGGTCATAATATGCTTTTTGAAAATAAATGTATTGAGCAATAAGCTGCCTCATTGCCTCGATAAGCCAATTCGAGGAAGCTTTTATCGAAAATTTTCTTTTGCAACCATTTTCGATTATTTTCATTGTAACAGTTGAATATTCTCAAATACTGTTCCGATCCTAAAAGCTTTATGTTGAAATGTGTTGTTAAGGTTCAATTTCAGGCATGCAATTCGAAAAAATGGTATCAGCCCTGAAGCATGTCCTTTATTTATTTTATGGGTATTTTATTCCTCCAGCATACATTCGTATTTAGGAAAAGAGACATTATTGAACCAATAAAGCTTTCAATGAAGTCAAAATCCGGCTTCGAGATGAAATCGTTTAACTGCAGTTGAAACTTGATATTCCTCCCAGTGGCGGTGTCAGCAGGAAATTTGTGGGTAATCTGTGGATTTCCAATTGAAAGTTTATGACTTCTGATAAACCCCTCATTGAGGAAGCCCTTTTCAAACCGATTCCACCCGCTGAATTGAGTAATATAAGATGTCCGACCCAGTCTCTCCCAGTTAATCGAACCACAGAGATATGATCTCGGTTATGAGAATTATTACTGCCCTATTTAATCCACTGAATAGGGGTGGATATATTGGCGAATTATTTCGGGCTCTAGGGGTTGGAGGAGATGTTCCGAAAATTCTTCGCTAATTGGCAATTTCGGCGTGTAGGTAATTCGCTTTTATCATGTCGGTCTGACGAATAAACTTTGGGGTAGGAGTTGTGCGAAGAGGAAATGACCTGGCCAGGGGGACTCCAACGCATCAAACGGATTGTTGTAGGGATCAGAACCTTCAATTGCGTACATTTCTATCGGGTGTCCCAAGGTGGGTGGCCTATCAAATTATTATGGAAACTATTCGTGCAAAATGAAATACTTCGCAGTTTTGCCAGATTTCCTATTTCTATCTTAAATGGTTTTTGTGTTTTAAATTATATTCAAAAATATTTATTAATAATCCAGAACAATTATTGTTTCAATGCTTCGGAATTATCGTTTCACGAAATTATTGAAATTGAAAAACAGGTAAATACTACTTCTGCACACTTAGACTTACAAATCGATTAAACAGTCAATAGCTTCTTTGTACCAAAGAAAGCAAGGATATTTGCCGCAGACGTTCACAAATTTCGTAATGATAGATTGAACATCATATCGCATACATGAATTCTATGATCTATCTATTGAGGATGTAGAAACATAATTTGACGCAACTGCAGTTAGAAGATTTGTGGTTACTCCCAAGTATTACGATGACATAAATTGATTTGATATTCTTCAAAACTATACAAAGTGAGTCTTTGGCCACTGCGTTAATTTAAACCATAGATTCTTGACGTCAAAAGAAACATTTTTCCTAATTTGGCCCCGTTCAAAAAATGTTGAAAGGTGTTAAAATTCCATAAAAAATTGCATTTCCACCTGTAATATTCAAACGACAATATCAGTTGAAATGATCTCTTAAAGAAGGTTTTTGATAACAGTCATGCATATTTTGGCATCATTAGTTTTATTACATTTCTTGTGGGTTTCTCACTACTACTCTACAGATTGGTTTAATTGCATGAAAAACAAATATCACTTGAACTAAAGGTCCTTGTTTAATATATAACCCAGAGTAATATTCCATAATAAATAGAAAACAAGATTTCCATCACTCACATAGGTACTTCAGTATATTTTCATGATGACCGTTGAAATAGGTAATGTATTTTCTGTCAGGACCAGATAAATTGAAGGCTTGTCTTTATGAAGAGCTGGTTCTTTATAGCTGCAGACTTTCAGGGTTTATCAAATTATATATATTCTAACATAGGAATGCTTCAAATTAAGCTCATATGCGTTTTGAAAACTTCGAACCCAGTCTCCTAGATTTGTTTTGTACCCTTATAGAAGTTTTTTCACATCTTTATTTCATACACCAATTCAACCTGGTTCACGAGCTAAGGAGATAACTGAATTTGACTTTGTTATAATACTTCTGAATGTTTGTTATAATGCATGTATAATAAAAATTCAATCAATAGTGAAACTGGAAGCTATAGGCTCATAAACGAGAAAGATTAGAATGCATTTTTTGACCATAATCATTTAATACTGAATGAAATAATTTCAAACAATCGAAATTATCCTTACAAAATTTTTCACATTTTTTTTTAAGAAAGGTAAAAATAACTGTTGACAGTTTCGAACAGAATCAAAAGAAGAAGGAACCACAGAACACTGTTTTATTGGGAACTACCCACCACAGAGACGTTATAATAACATTTTATTGTGATAATAATTCACTCTAGTTATTCTGAGAAAAATTATAACTGAAGATCAATAATGGTTACAGATATTATCTTTCATTTAAAAAAACTTTAAATTATTAATATTTTCTCTCCTGGGGTTCGGTTATAAATCAATATTCTATGGTAAGGTATTAAAATTTGACATAATCTATGAAAAACCATTATTGAATATTTCTATTTTTGTTTACATAATTGAAACAAATACTCTGATTATAAAACAAAAAATTTACGCATGTTCAGTAATTAATTATATTTTAAACAGAATAGTTTCATATTGATGATCTAACAAAAATTTTTTTATTGAAGAACACCTAGTTGGTCTTTCAGAAGCAAATTTAGGCGATCAAACTCAATTTCTTCAAGCAAGTATAATTGCACACCTAAATCTGGGAATAGTTGTAATCTGTCCAAGTAAATTGTTATTGGGATTCAGTACAGAAAATGATCATCAAGCAAAGTAACATAACTTTAAAATAGATATTCGTAGTGACATCATTCATTGTTGTTGAAGATTTCGAAAAAGATTTTCATATTTTCAACAGTATGATACCTCATAGACCTGTTCACTGGTCAATACCCAAGAAAGTCTGTCAAGGAGAAGAAATATCAGTGTTTGGAAAATTATAGATGATTCTTTCTGGCTTTGAATGAAAAAAAAAGCAATGTGACAACCTCATGTCTTGAAAGTTTTCATAGAAATGGCGGTTTTCATGATTTGGAAATATTTAGAAGAAAATTACAAATGTATGATGATAACATCCAATAATTCTGAGGTTTTTTTGGAATTTCTCACTTGAAAGGGATTGTTTATAATCTTAAAGTAGAAAGAAATTATAGTAGAACAACAAAAATCTATGTTTATAGTGTTGAATTTTTTTACCAGAAAATTAGTATTTTGTATCTTCCTTCTGAGTATGGACCCCATCTGATGAAACATGAGTGAGTGAATCATTTTTTAGGGAAAGAATAAACTGGACTACAGAGGAGTATCTGCCCAATCTGAAAACTTAAAATGCTTATAACTTTTTGACGCAGCTGAATATGGAAAAACCGTACTGTTTCTTTTGATCTCAAGAACCTATGGTTAAAATTAACGCAGTAGTAAAAAACACACCCTGTATATTGAGCTGAATAATTCTCACAAAACATTATTTTTTATGCTTTATATTCAAGGAAAATATGTTCGACGAGTAGTAAGCAACCTATAAAAAAAGCCACAGCCAAATTTATTGTGTGAAAGTTGATTTGCGTGAACATTCACCTCGCACTGAAAGTGCCTTAAATCTTCCAGTCATAGGGAAGCATCACTCGCTAGTCATTTGAGCGAACATAAATACAACATGAATCTGAAAAAGCCGATAACCCAAAATGCTAAACCATGTAGGGATGAAGCCCCCACGCCACTGGTTAAACCCCCATAAATTCATCCTTCCCGAGACAAACCGTCAGGGTAATTAAATTCCGCGATTCAGTATGTAAATTGACGAATCCAGGGATCGGCTATCGACTTTGTTATAATACTTCTGAATGTTTGTTATAATGCATGTATAATAAAAATTCAATCAATAGTGAAACTGGAAGCTATAGGCTCATAAACGAGAAAGATTAGAATGCATTTTTTGACCATAATCATTTAATACTGAATGAAATAATTTCAAACAATCGAAATTATCCTTAAAAATTTTTCACATTTTTTTAAGAAAGGTAAAAATAACTGTTGACAGTTTCGAACAGAATCAAAAGAAGAAGGAACCACAGAACACTGTTTTATTGGGAACTACCCACCACAGAGACGTTATAATAACATTTTATTGTGATAATAATTCACTCTAGTTATTCTGAGAAAAATTATAACTGAAGATCAATAATGGTCACAGATATTATCTTTCATTTAAAAAAACTTTAAATTATTAATATATTCTCTCCTGGGGTTCGGTTATAAATTAATATTCTATGGTAAGGTATTAAAATTTGACATAATCTATGAAAAACCATTATTGAATATTTCTATTTTTGTTTACATAATTGAAACAAATACTCTGATTATAAAACAAAAAATTTACGCATGTTCAGTAATTAATTATATTTTAAACAGAATAGTTTCATATTGATGATCTATCAAAAATTTTTTTATTGAAGAACACCTAGTTGGTCTTTCAGAAGCAAATTTAGGCGATCAAACTCAATTTCTTCAAGCAAGTATAATTGCACACCTAAATCTGGGAATAGTTGTAATCTGTCCAAGTAAATTGTTATTGGGATTCAGTACAGAAAATGATCATCAAGCAAAGTAACATAACTTTAAAATAGATATTCGTAGTGACATCATTCAATGTTGTTGAAGATTTCGAAAAAGATTTTCATATTTTCAACAGTATGATACCTCATAGACCTGTTCACTGGTCAATACCCAAGAAAGTCTGTCAAGGAGAAGAAATATCAGTGTTTGGAAAATTATAGATGATTCTTTCTGGCTTTGAATGAAAAAAAAATGTGACAACCTCATGTCTTGAAAGTTTTCATAGAAATGGCGGTTTTCATGATTTGGAAATATTTAGAAGAAAATTACAAATGTATGATGATAACATCCAATAATTCTGAGGTTTTTTGGAATTTCTCACTTGAAAGGGATTGTTTATAATCTTAAAGTAGAAAGAAATTATAGTAGAACAACAAAAATCTATGTTTATAGTGTTGAATTTTTTTACCAGAAAATTAGTATTTTGTATCTTCCTTCTGAGTATGAACCCCATCTGATGAAACATGAGTGAGTGAATCATTTTTTAGGAAAGAATAAACTGGACTATAGAGGAGTATCTGCCCAATCTGAAAACTTAAAATGCTTATAACTTTTTGACGCAGCTGAATATGGAAAAACCGTATTGTTTCTCTTGATCTCAAGAACCTATGGTTAAAATTAACGCAGTAGTAAAAAACACACCCTGTATATTGAGCTGAATAATTCTCACAAAACATTATTTTTTATGCTTTATATTCAAGGAAAATATGTTCGACGAGTAGTAGGCAACCTATAAAAAAAGCCACAGCCAAATTTATTGTGTGAAAGTTGATTTGCGTGAACATTCACCTCGCACTGAAAGTGCCTTAAATCTTCCAGTCATAGGGAAGCATCACTCGCTAGTCATTTGAGCGAACATAAATACAACATGAATCCGAAAAAGCCGATAACCCAAAATGCTAAACCATGTAGGGATGAAGCCCCCACGCCACTGGTTAAACCCCCATAAATTCATCCTTCCCGAGACAAACCGTCAGGGTAATTAAATTCCGCGATTCAGTATGTAAATTGACGAATCCAGGGATCGGCTATCGATCAATCCAGATCGAGATAATGCAAAAAAAAAGGATACGGTCCCGATTATAGCAAATTTGTCGCTTCTTCCAAAGAGACTGATGAATAAATTTCCATGAAATTTTTACGATCCCTAATTAGACACCGCGAGACGCCTGATTTGCATCAGAGTCGAGAAGAGACATTCAGACTGTTTGAAAAAATTAATGACTTTGAAATACCGCCACTCCTTCCCTGTGACAAATGGACGGTTTTTATGGAATTCCTTCGAGTATTCTTCAGATTTCGTTGCAACCCTTCGGAGAGATTCTGCCATAAAAAAATAATTTTTTATTAGATTAGACAAGGTACAAAGTGAGTCAAAGACTCTCAGCTAAAACTTACGAGGTAGGGGCCAAAAATTGTAGGACTGATGAAGAAAACAGAATTTTCGAAGAATATAAGAATTTTCATCTTTCAATGTTATCTCCTCTTACATCTCTTCATTTGTTACAAAGGTTAGTTGATAATTCTTCACCCTTGAAAAAATAATCTGAAAGTTTTTGCTTCAAAATAATTAATAAAAACAATTTCATTTTATATTACTTACTAACAAATAAAAGAACCATTCTTGAGTGGATCCTCTGCAAACTTGTGAAGAGTCCAACGACTTAAACATAAACGATTCGGTAGGTCGGTCGGCTTCAGTTCTTGACTAATTGAATTTTCTAAGCTTTCAAAGAAAGATTCTTACGTAAAATCCGCCAAGTCGTTGAGTACGAAAAGCCAAGCTGTTGAGAACGGCGCCGAATCGACACTTCAGGGTCATCACGTACACTCTCCTCCACCACCGTTATATTCTCTTCACTACCAGCTGAATGTTATCTAATTGGTCGAGTATCATCCAATTACGAATATTGAGTCTCAAACTTAGTGATGGTAGAGCGAATAATGCGTTTGGTAGGCCGATTATGTGTATCGTAAGTCGCTTTAAGTGTCCGATTCACATTAATCGAAGAACTTCCATTTTCGTAATAAAGCTGAACAATTTGTATGAGTCTGTACCGGTCTTAGTCGTTCCATTATGAAATGACAGATAATACTGAACACGAATACCTCTAAATGAATCACCCTTTACAACATTTGCTTACAACTCAATGTCGTCAGTAAAACGACGTTCTCGAAGACCTTTTAAATAAAAAAACAGATAAAGTCAGAAGGACTATACGGTGGATGTTCCAATGAAAAATGAATCACCAAGAACGACGTTTAAACGTCGCGTATACCCTTCGTTTGTAAAAAATTTGATAACTGCATGGTACTCGACTTCCGTTACCTCAGCTAGTCAAGTTAGTTGGTCGGCTACTACTAAAAACCGCTACTCCTGAAATACATGCATGTCGTGATGGATATTGAACAGGCTTGAACATGTTTAAGCTAGTTGTCAGGCAATTTTTGGCTTCGTTCACTCATCGTGATACTTCAATGCGATTGTTCCAAGTAAAAATTGAAAATTCTCAGATAATCACAGCAATTTGAAACCAAATTTTTTACATTTTAACGACAGAAGATGTCTATCGATAGGTTAGTAGCAAGAACAATACGATATGGTCGTTATTACCCTAATAATAATTCTACTCCATTGTAGGTGATAAAATTTTTCAATACTTGTTGACTAATTTCTGTTAAAAACAAGATACTCCTACAGCTATCAGCAACTCTTAACATCAGTCGAATTCGATCTTCCGGAATACTAACGTGCCCATCAAAATGATAACAGGTTATGGGTACAGGAAGCCCATCCGAGTGGGTGTACATTCCCACGATGAAAGATGTTACCCAGAGTTCTTGTAACTCCCAAATGAGTTATCTCGTATAATAAACTAACGCCGAGTTATCTACGAGGGTAGGACAGCTATTCATGAAAGTGATACAGAATGAAATTACTTCTCAGATTGAATTAGGCCCTACTTACGGAATGGGATATGTCGGGCAGGTGGAGTTGTCAAGTTGAAATGATTGGATCATATCTCGGATCGTTCCTGCTGGTCTCAAAGGGAATTAAACTCAGAAGGAGTCCCAAAGAAAGGGGGGAACATGAATTTCCACTTCATCTCAGCTTTGAAGATAGAGAAAAACAGAATGAGGCCTTGAGTGGCGTTAAATTGAAAGTGATCTTGAAAACGAAATTCTAAAGGAACGGCCTTTTAGGCATATTTTTCCATCTTGTGGCTGTCGCCTTGGCGGGAGTTCTTTCATGTCGCCAGATTCGAAACATTATTTCGTATTTGATTGAAAATTTTCGGACCTCGAACACATCTGCTTTAGATTGAAGAATTGCCTCTTTAGATTTCAATTCTATCGACATAAAAGAATTGGTTTTTCATTTTTCAACTTGTTCATATTTGAATTATCATTATTTTTGTATTTTGAACTCTAAGAGAGATGTTTTCGTAAAACAACATGCGAATTTATCTCAGAGAAAAAATAAGTTATTGCCACATCATTCAACGTGTGAAATAGGAGCTCCTTAAGAATATCTTCAAGGAAACGAAAGACCGCATTCGAAAGCGTCTCTTCAAAATGCGAAGATTTCATGTAGTGTTCGGTAGTACACGTGTTAAAATTGAGTTTGTAAGAGGTGCCTCATTTTGGTACTGAAGCGGTACATTGTACCACTTCAAATGAGGCGAGGGGGTCTGGCCGTTCATGACGCGATACGATATCGGAACAAAATTTCGGTAAGAGGTGAGTGAGTGATCTTGAGGTGGACAAAGACGCCACCGTGCCATAAAACCCCCCGTAATTGCATAATTCACATCTGTTTACTGTCTACTACGAATCAGTACATCCCCTCGGCCCTCATTTACCTCTGTCTCTCTCGTTTTTGTACCGGTCACCAGGACCAGGACTTATGCCCTCTCCTCTATATTTGTCGCGTGACTCGCGTGGTCCTCATCGAGGCGAAGTGGGACTTTTGAAGTGACATGGTGCATTGTATAAAATAGAGCTGCTCTTACATTTCATCGTCGTGTACGTGACAAATGAGCCATCTCTTGTAAGAGGTACCCAACACTAATTTCATGATCAACAATTAAAGGGTAATAAACTTTTGGCTGAACACATGACAATTGAATTTTAGTCAATTAAAATATCAATAAAAAAAAATTGTTCAATGAAATCTCTCCATGTTCATGTTGGTTCTGAAAAATCGTTACACAACTTATTAAACTACAATTGCTTCGCTAATTTCTCACTTCTTCAGTTTATATGAAAATGCTCACTTGAATATGCCAAAAATTGACTTGCTACCTCGAAACAGATCAAAATCAAGTTGGCAATCGGATAGACCAACCTTTCCTTTAATACTCACCATCTTCCACTCGACATCCACCTAGAAAAAAACAGAAAAATTATTTCATGTATCGTATTTTTCATTTTAATATTATATTTTTTCCCAAATTTTGATTATTTCATAATTTGCTGAGAAAGCAACACTCCAGAGGTGCAACCGCACTTAAGAGATCTTACTTATTTAAGAGAGTTGCCTTTTATATTTCGGGATTGGACAATACTAGTGTTGCAATCTGCCAAATGACAGCTCTTTCGCAAAGCTTGTCATTTTTGAGGTTATACGTAGTCAGAAAGTTTTGACATACGAGCGCTATTTGTGTTGTTTACAGGTACTTAAAAGATTTATCTCGCTTAAAAAATGGAATTAAATCGTACCTAAACATTTTCACAACTTTTAACGTGGATTTACTCATCAATAGTGCATCGATGAACTTAATTCAATTTTTAGCGATGAAGCTCCATGAAGGACCAGTGTTTATGGATGGTGTGGTGAATTCAACCAAGGTAGTTGGTCACTCCAAGACGAATTTCGCGTAGGTCGTCTAAAATCAGTAGAAAACTTGTAACATCCCAGGTTTTTCCAATACAAAAAAATTGTAGTCTCATTGCACCCTTTGCTGATACGCCCCTGGCAGTTACCAAACCGTAGAAATAAAATTCCATGGTCAGAATAAAAGAACACGGCTGTCACTGTCAAGGCGGACTTGCGCAAATGGTGACAGATCGAGAAAGGAAGGAATCCAAGGTGGTGTTGAGGATGATTAGTTTTAGTTTTGTTGGGACAGAAGTAAGAGAGACCCAAAAAGAAGTGTTTAGTGCCTTTGTGTGTGTTCGAAAAAGAAGCCATCTTACGTTGAGTGACCCTGGAATATATCTCGCAAGTATAATTGAGACTATTTTAAATGTTATTAGTTGCTTGTCCATTTCATTAACCTTTGTTGATGAATAGCATTGAAAACTGGATTTGTTCAGTGAATTTATTATTTCTCTATTATGCTTGTAAATTAATACTGTTATTATGCAATATTATTTGTTTCATGATGTATTAGGTGGTGTTTGGGCATTTGTCATTAATACTGTGGTCTTGTGAATGTAATTCCTTTGTTCACATAATGCTTTGTTTGATTTCATATAACTATTTCCTTTGTTCGCATAATGCTTTGTTTAATTTCATATAACTTTATTTCCTTTGTTCATACAATGTTTTGTTTGATTCATATAACTCTATTTCCTTTGTTCACATAATGCTTTGTTTAATTTCATATAACTTTATTTCCTTTGTTCATACAATGTTTTGTTTGATTCATATAACTCTATTTCATTTGTTCACATAATGCTTTGTTTGATTCATATAACTCTATTTCCTTTGTTCTCATAATGCTCTATTTCCTTTGTGCACTTAATACTTTGTTTGATTCATGTAACTCCTTATAGCATGTGATTCCATCATTTTCGATATTATTGCCTTTGCAGTTCAGGTATCTACCATAACAATGAATGCCTTATTTTCAGCTTTCTACAATGTGTTACTGGAGTGTAACCGATCAACTTTATTTACTGTACCCTATGGTGCAATAGGAATTGCCCATCGCTCTGTAGTTCTGAGCCTGTGATTAGGCAGGAACATATGGAGACCTCCACTAGTGGTAGTACTAGTATGGTCGATATGGAATAATGGATGTAACCAGTGTACGTAGCACTCTGGTGTTATATCGAAGGTTAACGTTGTTAAGTTACCCCTGTCTCATGTAATCATTATGTATGTCTCGTACTGTTGTAATTGTTCATTTTACTGTGTAATGTACCTGCCTTACTATTCATGGTTATTGTTGTGTATATTTCGTACTGTGTTAACTTATTCTTCTTACTGTCGTGATGTATCTTCTTGTTGTCGTTATGTATATTTCCTTCGGTTGATTATGTAAATTCTCTGCTTTCATTATTTATATTGCTTATTATCGTTTACCTATACATGTCTCTGTTATTTATGTCCATAATGCATTCTGGTTCTTATTATTTACTTGTGATTGATATTCTATGAAGATTTGTTGTTTATATATGCCATGATCTCGTACTGCTATTTATTAATCTACAGGTCTGGAAAACGTAGTCGGACACATAGCGGTTTACGTGTAATAGTCGACTTCACTTGTAGTCCAGTGGAACAGTGGAAGAATCGAAAGCTCAGTGCGATTTGATATCGAATGAGCGGCTGGTCTAGTATAATGGCAGTTTCGATCGTAGTGGGATGCCTGAATCTCTCCTACTCTGTTGCTTTTCGCGAATCGAAGATAAAATCGAAGTCAGTCGCAATCCGAGCTTGGATGCGATGACACCGTACTGTTTGAAAATAAAATAAGATTCCGCACGAATAAGAATGTATACGGTTCAAGAGAAAATTCAAATCATAAAATGGTATTTCAGTGGTCAATCAATTTCGGAGATAATAAATTCGTTTATTGTTGCCTTTGAAGATAGGCCGATACCTTCACGTTCGGCTATTTGTAAAATAGTAAAAAATTTGAGCAATGTGGGTGCTTACAAACATGCCGTCATTGCAGAATTGATAAACCACCGAAAACAATCACTGAGACTCAAGAGGCAAAAGAAATAAATGTGTGTGCTGCTGTTGAGACCAGTTCACCTTGTAGTAGTAGGAAAATTGCTGAACAGGTCGATTTGGGCAATAGAACTGTTCGGAATATTTTGAAGAGAAATGGTTACAGATGTTATAAGGTGCAAACCTCTCAAGAAATTTTTCCAGAAGACCATTTCAAAAGAATGAAATTTTGCGAAAAGATGATGGAAAAAGGGAATGAGAGTAGTTCATTTCTGAGCAATATCTTATTCACGGATGAGTCATCCTTTTCCTTGCATAGAAAACATAACCCATCTGTAGTAAGATATTGGTCTAGGAAAAATAAGCACCTGAATATTCCTGTGCGTTCCCAGTATCCTGAAAAACTTAATGTTTGGACAGGAATGCTAGGAAATTATATGATAGGACCATTCTTCATCGATGGCAACCTAAATGCTGCAAAATATCTGGAGCTTTTACAGAATCAGATTATTCCGACAGTTAGACAGCTACCTATTAACTTCGATGAAGTCTGGTTTCAACAGGATGGCTGCCCGAGTCATAATGCAAGAATTGTCACTGAATATCTGAGGACAACTTTTTCTGACCGTCTCATTACAACAAACGGAACGATCAAATGGCCGCCCAGATCCCCAGATTTATCTCCAAATGATTTCTTTCTTTGGGGATATCTGAAAAATATGGTATATGGGCAAGAAATTGCAAGAGCGACAAATATTACCGAATTAAGGTACAAAATAATCCAACTTTGTGCCAAAATAGCAAGTACGCCAAATCTTCTTAGAGATATGAGATTATCTCTTTATAATAGATTTGGCTACTGTTTAGCACAACAAGGTGGATTATTTGAACATTTAATTTGAATTTGTCGATCTTCAATTTCGAATTTGTTATTTTTTATTTTCATAGAATATTTTTTTTTCATAGAATATTTTTTTTTCATAGAATATTTTTTTTTTCAATTTCTTATTACGTAGAATGTTTTTTGTTTTTCGTAGAATTGTTTTATTTTCAAACCAGTTATGGTGAAAAAGACCAATGCACTAATTTTCACAGGAAATTATTTGTGTCATTTATTGAGGCAAATTTATTCCTTCGATAAGAGTGGAATAAAATTGTATTCATTTTCAACGGACATGATAACACCCATCGCGTCGCGCTTCGGGAGTGTTACTGATTCTGTTCTGATTCCTAGATCCCCACTACAAACTGTCATTAAACTAGACCAGCCGCTCATTCGATATCAAATCGCACTGAGCTTTCGATTCTTCCACTGTCCCACTGGACTAGAAGTGAAGTCGACTATTACACGTAAACCGCTATGTTTCCGACTAAGTTTTCCAGACCTGTATATGCTCGTATTACATGATATTTCATTTAGGGGTTCTCGAGATTGTGGACCATTCCTATACTGTTATATGAGATTTCTTAGGTTCCTGGATCGAAGGCCTTGAAGGGCCGGTCCCAGACGCCTTAAGGTAGGGATCGTTACCATCATGTGCTATAAGGCATGAGAGAATATACCTTTTTTAATCAACCGCGAAACTTTCTGTCATTTTTTCAGAACCGCCGCTGGAACTCCATGACCTTCCCCGTGTTCCCAATTCCTTAGCTCATACAATATTATAGTTATGGCTCACATACCCTGGGGCCGTGGCCATGACGATGGTCATAATTAGTCATTTACTTATTTGCCATGATTATTATCCTGTTGCATTATTGAAGTATACATTTGCCATGATTATTAATTCTTGTTGTACCATTGAAGTTGCCATATTTACCATGTTACTATACTCTTGTATTATGGAAGTTGCTCTGATTCTCCTGATTATCGTCTGTGCTGTATTGTTATAGTTTTTTTTCCTGGATTGTTATACTCGCCTTGCTAACTGTTAATATCTCATCATTTAGTTTTAAACAAGTGCCCTAACACCACCTAAAGGGGTTTTATGCCTGAGGCTTTCCCCTATATTTTTTTAGACCCTTAATAAATAGCTGATTGTCTGGGTCTAACCGTTGTGTTTTATTTACCATCTTTGTTTCCCAATTATTTTCACTAATTTCAATTATCACGAACTTGAATTATTACGTAAACATAACGTAGAGTCCTACCCTTGCTAGACGATCACATTAAATGGCCAAGTCTTTGTATCTGGAGTCTTTCAGACTCCAGTGCCGTAGTTAGTTTTGAAAATGATATTTGTCATTCTTTTCGAAAAAAAAAGTGGCAAATGTTACAGACTGAAAATCATTGATGCTGTGCAACAACTGATATTGCAGGATCCTATCGTGAGATTGAGATGACCTTAGGCATTAATGGGGCCAGCAAACATCCGATACTGCATGAACATTTGACCAGCAAAAAAATTTATTCGCGTTGGATCCCACACAAGTTGTCAATTGCTCAAAAAAAGGCTCGTGTCAATTGGTCGAAAGAAATGCTCCAAGTTTAGGAAAGCGGTGCTTCGAAGCATGTCTATGACATCGTGTTTCACGGTGAGGTGAATCCAACAAAAGTTGCTCCGACACGAAGCACTTCACAGCAAATGGTCGCCTGTTTTTTTCGGAAAAACTGGACATGTCGCAATCGTACCACTAGAACAACGCAAAACAGTCAATTCTGAGTGGTCCATGACCATTTGTTTGCCAGTTGTCTTCCAAGATGAAGACGAACCACCCTTCACGATGCGAGCTCACACAAATCGGCTCAAACAACTGCATTTTTGAGCACTCAAAACATCGATTTAATGAGTTTATTCCCGTACGTAAAAAATAAAATGAGAGGTCAACGTTTTTCGACTCCTGAAGAAGCAGTTGATGCGTTCAGAATGCATGTTTTGGAGTTGCCTCAATCAGAGTGGCTAAAAAGGTTCGACAATTGGTTCAAACGCATGCAAAGTGTATAGATCTTAATGTGGGATATTTTGAAAAACAATAAAGCGATTTCCGATTAGTAATATTAGTAATATTTATTTAGCATGACAAAAATAGGAAAAAAGTACTAACATTAATATAAACACAAATATAGCACGATTTGAAATTAAATTTTAAAATCGAGGCCATTAATCCAGTCAGTGGCCTCATAGAAGTCGCTCATTTCTCCTCCGTATGCAGTAAGGGGGCACTCCATTGCAATATGGTGGTCTGGCGAGGCTCTCCGCAGTTACAGGTTGGTGTTTCAGTGAGTCCCCACGAAAGAGTCACGCCAAATACCGAGAGACGTTCTTATCCTGTTATGTGTTTTCCATTCGTGGCGAGGCAGCCCCATACCCGGTAAGGACACTGTAGGATCAGTTATATGCACAGCCTGAGCTTGTTTTCTAGGTTTTCCCAGCATTCTCTCTATTTATTGGCCGCATTGAAATTATCTTTCACAAGTTTTTCTGCTATCGATATTGGGGGAGATCTAGACTTCAATCTCTGCAGGCCGGCTTCGGGAAGGTCACTATGTATTGGAAGTAGGGGATTTGTTATTATTATTTTTTTATATTCCCTAACTAGACTCTCTTGTCTGCAGATGGAGGGGGTGCAATATGGCTTAGAACAGGGAGCCATGGCAGAGGTGTGCTTTTTAGACAGCCACCAATTAGCCTCATTGTCTCGTTGAGTTTGGTATCGATTTTCTTTACGTGGCAGCTGTTTATCCAGACTGGGGCGCAGTACTCGGCTACTGAGTAGACAAGGCTGAGCGCTAGGGTTTTAAGAGTGGATGCATTCGCGCCCCAAGTAGTACCGCAGAGTTTGCGGATTATGTTGTTTCTGGTATTTATTTTAGCTGCGGTGTTCTCTAAATGTGTTTTGTATGAAAGAGTTCGATCCATTGTTACTCCTAGATATTTTGGGCAAGGATTATAGCGTAGTAGATCATTATTGAAATACACTTGGGGCTCTATTCATGTTTGTTTATTGTTTAGGTGAAAGCATATCGCTTCAGTCTTATTCATATTTGGAATCAGCCCCCAGTCGGCGGAGTGGTTTCCCAGCATGTTCAGGTCTTCTGACAGTACGTTAGTAGCGTCTTCGATGGTTTTACTCTGGGATGCAAGGGCCAGGTCATCGGCATATCCGAACTTTCTTGACAATGTCTGTGGGGTGTCGGAAATATATAGATTTAACAGGACAGTAAAGAGCCCTGGGGCAGCCCATTATTGAGATGTCTCATCTTGCTTCTGCTTCCTCCTGTTATTATTTGGAAGGGTCTATCGCAGAGCATGTTGTTCAGTAGAGATGCTGTAAAGGAGCCCCTCTCCCCAGATCGTGTCGTATGCTGCTGTCAGGTCGACATACACTACAGTTGTCTTTATCTGTTTTTGAAATCCTGCTACGATGTGTGTTGTTAAGCTGAGCACTTGGTCGGCACAGTCTGTTCGACAGGAATATGATCGATTATCGAAGGACCCAGTCGGTTTAATAACATCCTTTCTAGAAGCTTATAGCATGAGCTTAACAAGGCTATTGGGCGAAAGCTTTCAAGTAGGTTCTTGGGTTTGTTTGGTTTTAGAATCGCAATTATTTTTTATTTTTTAAGCTCCACTAGTATATAACTTGTCAGTAAAATGTCAAAGTTGAATGTACTCAGCCACATTCGAGTGTGTTTTCCACAGTTCTTAAGGAATTCGGGGTGAATTCCGTCGAATCCCGGAGCTTTGCCAGATTTGGTATCTTCAAGTTTTTGTTCACTTATCCTGAAGTATAAAAGGCAACCTTCGTATTGGTTGAAAGTAGAAAAACCACGGAGGAATAGCAACGTTGAATTTCTCTAATTACCAAGTCACTTATGGAAATTTTTATACATATTTTCGAAATATTCGCTGAAGTGCTGACTCGCTAAGCTTGTATGTTCTATCTTCGTGAAACGAGGTAGATTTAGATCCTAGTAATGAGGTTATATGATAGATGTCAACCGTCGCCATGAGAACAGAGTCTCATCAAGGCCATACCGAACGCCGGCGGCGCAACAAACAGGAAAAATCTAGTTATCCGGACAGGCAATCAACACAATTCGTTTCATGCTCTTATATTCAATTAATCAACTGCAACGAGTAATCATCGATTGTACATCTATAGGTTCGTTTGCATGAATATGAACGAGGCGCCCTGAATATCGAATATGGCTCTCATTTTTGCCCGTATTCACCACGTCCATAATCCTATACGTGTATCGCCGAGGAATTCTGGATTGCCGATAGAAAATTCCAACTGAAAAATGCAAATTCTTGGCCGTAGAATGAGTTTACGCAAATGAGGTTCGTATTTGCCCGAACAGAGATGAATTGGAGAACTCGGTGGTTGAATTTGGCGGTGTATTGGAAATTAGCATCAGTTGATGAACCTTGGTTGAAGAATCATTCGATTGGTGGGTTGTTGATTGGTTCTTTTACGGATGCACTTGTGCAGAAAACTTCATCAGGTTCGATCCAGCGTAATGACATTCGGGTGTTTTCTCACTAGAAATCAATATTATGATTGCATTTTCATCGCAATCCATAAAACCTCTAATGATCCTAAAGTCAAAAATGTCAGCGTATAGTTGTTTTATTCATAGATTATTAAAAGTACCGATTCGCTCAGAATAGTATATTCTGTAACAAGGGCAGAATGAAAATCCGATACGAGTGAATAATCCCGAGGGCGAGCCGGAGGCGAGCCTGAGGAATCACGAGTATTGGATTTTCATTTTAACCGAGTAACAGACTATACTTTTTCCACGACTTCAATAGCAGAGCTGTGCCAAAGCATTGTGCTTAGTGCTCGTGAAAGCACTCTAAGCACTTTAGTGCTTCCGAGCACTGTGCTCGCGAGCACTTTTCAAAGGCTAGTGCTTAGTGCTTGTTTTTCGGAGCACTCTCGCGAAAATCTTAGTGCTTAGTAATCCGCTAAGCACTAAGCCTTTCCGAATTCTTGAAGTAGGGTCAATATAAGCAGGTACGGTATTTGATTTTTTTATGTGCACAAAGATAATATGATCGTTTTGAATTAATATTCAGTATTTCTTCAGTCACCATTGATTTGACTTTATGGTTATGAAGGCCAGAAAATTTTTTGTTTTTGCGCGCTTGTTACTAGTGGAACAGGCGGGCTATCGTTCTGTCCAAATGTCTGTAATTTCCGAATATCGAGCCGAAAATGTCTCTAAATGTGTTTTGTATGAAAGAGTTCGATCCATTGTTACTCCCTGAATATTTTGGGCAAGGATTATGGCGTAGTAGATCATTATTGAAATACACTTGCCAGGGCTCTATTCATGTTTGTTTATTGTTTAGGTGAAAGCATATCGCTTCAGTCTTATTCATATTTGGAATCAGCCCCCAGTCGGCGGAGTAGTTTCCCAGCATGTTCAGGTCTTCTGACAGTACGTTAGTAGCGTCTTCGATGGTTTTACTCTGGGATGCAAGGGCCAGGTCATCGGCATATCCGAACTTTCTTGACGGTGTCTGTGGGGTGTCGGAAATATATAGATTTAACAGGACAGTGCAGTAAAAAGCCTGGGCAGACCATTGATTAGAGATGTCTCATCTTGCTTCTGCCCTTCCTCTGTTATTATTTGGAAGGGTCTATGCAGAGCATGTTGTTCAGTAGAGATGCTGTAAAGGCCCCTCTCCCCAGATCGTGTCGTATGCTGCTGTCAGGTCGACATACACTACTGATTGTCTTTATCTGTTTTTGAAATCTTGCCTAGTGATGTGTTTGTTAAGCTGAGCACTTGGTCGGCACAGTCTGTTCGACAGGAATATGATCTGATTATCGAGAAGGACCCAGTCGGTTTAATAACATCCTTTCTAGAAGCTATAGCATGAGCTTAACAAGGCTATTGGGCGAAAGCTTTCAATTGGTTCTGGGTTTGTTTGGTTTTAGAATCATAATTATTTTTTTATTTTTAAAGCTCCCACTAGTATATAACTTTGTCAGTAAAATGTCAAAGTTGAATGTACTCAGCCACATTCAGGTGTGTTTTCCGATGTTCTTAAGAATCTCGGGTGAATTCCGTCGAATTCCAGGCTTTGCCAGATTTGGTATCTTCAGAGTTTTTGTTCACTTATCCTGAAGTATAAAAGGCAACCTTCGTATTGGTTGAAAGTAGAAAAACACGGAGGAATAGCAACGTTGAATTTCTCTAATTGCCAAGTCACAGAGCTGTGCCAAAGCATTGTGCTTAGTGCTCGTGAAAGCACTCTAAGCACTTTAGTGCTTCCGAGCACTGTGCTCGTGAGCACTTTTCAAAGGCTAGTGCTTAGTGCTTGTTTTTTCGAGCACTCTCGCGAAAATCTTAGTGCTTAGTAATCCGCTAAGCACTAAGCCTTTCCGAATTCTTGACGTAGGGTCAATATAAGCAAGTACGGTATTTGATTTTTTTATGTGCGCAAAGATAATATGATCGTTTTGAATTAATATTCATTATTTCTTCAGTCACCATTGATTTGACTTTATGGTTATGAAGGCCAGAAAATTTTTTGTTTTTGCGCGCTTGTTACTAGTGGAACAGGAGGGCTATCGTTCTGTCCAAATGTCTGTAATTTGAATATCGAGCCGAAAATGGTTTCAATCATTGTCGAATTCTTGATGGAGAAACCTTGGTCAAATTTAAGTAGGTCAGGCTGGCCGGCCCTCCGATCGTATACTCTCTATCTTCCGAAGGAGATAACCTAGAGTTTTCATTTTTCAGAATAGGTTGATCGTTCAAATATCTCGGTCAAGTTCGTTATTGGGCCAAATCCATCGTTAGTTATTAGCATTCAAAATTTGATTTTCGCCTAGAATATTCATCTGATCAATTTATAATTTAGAAGGTGTTTTAATGATGTTAAATTAAATGGTTTTCCAAATTTCGAGATAATCGCCACTCTAGAAAATTTATTAAAAATTCCCAAAAAATCTTCTTTTATTAGAACCGATTCTTTATAAGATATTCGTCAGATATCTATGATGTTTCTATGGACGTTGTTGATTTCCTGAATATAATTAAATTTCATCAATCCTGAAAATATATTATAATTTTATGGAACCGAAAGCGAATAGATTGGAAATTTTGAATTCTCATTCCTTGTTACTATAAGCCTTCGTGTCTCATCACAAAAAAGGGATCCAAAATAGGAAAATTTCTATAAACAATCTGATTATCAGCTACATTTGATTTCATAACGATTTCTGGATGAATTTATATGGTATTCATCAAAATGTGTTTTGTGCATTGTAGGTCAAATGCTTATTTTTCAATAATTTATGTTTCCATTGATGACACTTCATGAGTCTGAAGTTGTTTAAGGGCTAAATTGTGTTCGTATAAATGCATGTTTATATCGTATCACTTATAGAACAAACGCGTTGAGACTGCTTTGCAGCATTTTCAGATTTTTCACTTATATGCTCCATCCAAATATTGACAAGAATAATTGTGTAAAATGTTTGTAGCTCATAGTTCACATTAGTATTTCAAAACTACAAGTATTATACAAGGTGATTCATTGGTAAATGAACAAAAGCTAAAGGTAGTTAGAGGACACCGAGCTGAGTCAGAATAGCACTACGAATATCTAATAAGATAATGAGTATTGAAAAAACCGTTTTTGGAAATTTAAAAAAAATTTCTATCTTGAAGATTCCCTGGAAATAAGACACACTCATTTCTTTTAACGTTATCCAAACATTTTAAGAGTTCGAAATTGATCGAATGGATATTCTAGAAATTATTGCGAAAACCAAATTCCAGATGCTCATAACTGCTGAACTATCCGACGGATTTGGCCCAATTACGAACTTGATCGAGATATTTGAGATATTTTGACAATCAACATATTGTGTAAATATGAAAACTCAAGGTCATCTCCTTCGGAAGATAGAGAGTAAACGGCTGGCCGGCCGGCAGAGTACTCAAGTTTGAGCACGGCTTCTTTAACAGGAAGTCGAACCCAATCCTCAATTGAGACCATTTTCAAAAATTACAAGCGTTTTGGCTAAACCATAGCATGCTGGTCCACTTGGAATAAGTGCGCAAAAAGAATCATTGTCTCAATACTAAACATGCAAATTTTAACCTGATCCCTTTTCCAAAAACGACTACCAAATAGGCCATCCCCGTGAATCGCCCTGTCTATGCTTGATAAGGAAAATATAAATATATACACCTAATTTTTTCAGTACCTTTTGGCGCGCTTATTCCTAGTGGAACAGCGTACTATCGTTTTGCCCAAAGGTCTGTAATTTTCGAATATCGAGCCGAAAATGGCCTCAATCGATTGGGTTTGACTTCCTGATGAAGAATTCGAGGTCAAACTTGAGTATGTCCGGCCCGCCGGCCCTCCGGCCGTATACTCTCTATCTTCCGAAGGAAGGGACCTAGAGTTTTCATTTTTTCAGAATAGGTCGAGTGTCCAAATATCTCGGTCAAGTTCGTTATTGGGCCAAATCCATCGAATAGTTTAGCAGTTAATAACATTAATTTCTTGAATATTCATCCTATCAATTCGTAACTTAGAGAATGTCTAGATAGCGTTAAAAGGAAGGAGTGTGCCAAATTTCGAGAAAATCGTCACGAGAGAAAATTTTTTAAAAATTCCCAAAATGTTTTTTTTTTTCAATACACGATATCTGATAAGTTATTCGTCAGATCACAACAATTTAGGGCATTTATGCAGGGTATAGGTACCTAAAATATTTTAAAATTTCATCATCATAGCGTACAATCTCCAGAAGATATAAGAGTTTTTCTGAAAATGAAGTCACAGATTATATTTCTATCTATGAATTCACATCACATCAACTATAAATCTCTATGAGGGTGGTTTTAATTTTATGACAAGTTGTCATAATGAGTGAATATTGAGCCGAAAATGAAACTAATTCTGTGGGTTCATTTTTATGACAAACATGTCTAAAATACTGGTGTGTGCAGTTGTCATATTTTGAATGGAAATGTCATTATGAATTTTGCGACAAGAGGACTATTTTTTCCCAAATGTCTGTAATTTCTGAATATCGAGCTGAAAATGATCGCCATCGGTTGGATTTGACTCGTGATGAAGAAACGGTGGTCCAATTTGAAAATGTTTGGCTGAATATTCTCTATCTTCCGAAAGAGATGAGATAGAGATTCCATATTAATAGAATTAGTTTATTATCCAAATATAAGTCAAGTTAGTTATTGGGCCAGACCTGTCCGATAGCTCAGCAATTATGAATCTGAAATTCGGTTATAATTGATGACACTCAACTACAACAACTTATATATGGTATAGAAATGTGGAAAGAATGCCAGATCGAAGAATTTGCTGAACAGTAAGTTCACTCAACTTCCATTTAAGATATATGTTTATTGATTCTTTCACACTCATTGTGCTGGCTGATTTTGAATCGCACTCTTTTTAAGTCTGAGAAAAGACTTTAGAACAAGCGCGTAAAAGCTCCTGATCTCACGTCAGTGCTTTCCACATTTTTTCAGTAATGTGTTCTCGCTTATAAAATAATTGGTCCTCGATTATTAATTCAACTTTATGCATTGATTAGGAACAGCCATTCAGATTCAGATCGACGAATAAGATTAACTAGTACCAGAATGTAAATTGAATGCATGCGTTTCACAAAACAAATAAAATGGCTTTTGAGTTTTTCCCAGTCTCGAAATCATAATTTTAGATATGTCGATGAAGCTAAAGAGTTCTCATTTCAATCAAACAACATTACATAAAATAGTTCCCACTAAAGTGCTTAGTGCTTAGTGCTCGAAATATTCAATTACTTTTGCAAAAGTGCTCGGTAATCCGGAGCCTTCTGTCGAAAGCGGTGCTTAGAACTCGAGACTCGAAGCCTTTTTTTTCGAGTGCTTAGGGCTTAGTGCTCGAAGCACTTTTTTTCGGTGCTTAGCACAGCTCTGTTTTTCAATATTTATTCCTGGATATGTTTCCATACACTCAATCACTCATGCCGAAATTACTTTTCATCACTAGTTGCGAAATATGTACCTTTCGTAACCGTCATGAAAAAGTAACAAAATGTCGATGAGGTTTGAAAAGTTTCACCTTATTGGATAAAATAAAAAAACCTGTTTTTCGCGAAAATGTCCAGACAAGCACCATTTATGATGAGAAGTAAATATATAGATGAAGCTAAAAAGAAATATGTCACACGACATAAAAACTTATAAATGATGGTGGATTTATCCGCATCGAGAGTAGGATCATTTGTTCCTTCAGATCTCTGGTCCTTCGTTCCGGATGTGCCCCGCAAGCATATTCCTCAAAGCCTCACCCTTCCGCATCATAATTCTTCATGCAAGCTCCGAACAATGTTTCGGCATGAGGCATTGCAACAGAAACTACGGAACTTATTACAAATGCCCGGAACGTCCTGAGACTTGTTCGAGGACTCTGAGAAGACGGCGGAAGAGAATCTGCCGGCTTTGGCAGGATAAGCTACTTCTTACACTTTGATACACGCAAAGTCGTTCCTCCAATTCAATTTGGTATCATTCAGTGGGTAGAACAGAAGCGTTTTAAATGTAAATGCGATTTGGATCGTTTATTAAGATGGGAAAGCAATTCTGTCGTCGGGATATGAGATCTGCGTTGCGTTATTTACGAAAGAATATATCAGAGAAATTGAAAAAATTCAATCCTCCCGACAGTGGAAGGAATTATGTTCGATGATGAGTCTCTAAAAATTTATCTTCCACAGGATGGCAGATGCAAAGGTAAAGTGGTCGATAGAATTAATGAATGCAGATGACCCAAACAGGCTATGGATGACTAGATATTCTGTGTCACAAGCAAGAAAGAAAGCAGGCCAATACTGCGGAATTCGTTTCAAATAATATTTATTAACCAGTTGAGGAAGGCCAAAAGCAACACTTTTGAGCTCATATACAAAGCAAAATACTAAAGAGTTCTCATTTCAATCAAACAACATTACATAAAATAGTTCCCACTAAAGTGCTTAGTGCTCGAAATATTCAATTACTTTTGCAAAAGTGCTCGGTAATCCGGAGCCTTCTGTCAAGTGCTTAGAACTCGAGACTCGAAGCCTTTTTTTCGAGTGCTTAGGGCTTAGTGCTCGAAGCACTTTTTTCGGTGCTTAGCACAGCTCTGGCTGACACATAGACTTATTCTCTATGTTTTCAAAAGTGTTACGGAATGAATATTCTCACACACTGTGCGAGAATGAAATTCAGTTGAAATGCTTGAAAAATAAGGATTGTACTCAAGCTCGAGTTGGTTATTGGTGGTAATCTATAAAGAGCGAAAACCAAGTACCAAACTGTACAACAACCGCGGTCATAACTGGTTATTTATTTGAAATCGATAAACGTGTTGTAGAATGAATATTACATATCGAGTGATCGAATACTGACATTTTGTGGTCAAATTCGATGTTGGAAGAGCTGTATTCTGTGGCAGTCGTGGAGAAAGATTCATTATTCAATATAATTACACAAATTGTTATAAATAACGGTTTTGATCCATCAACGATAGAAAAAATGGTATCCAACAAACTAAAGAAAACCTACATTGAATCTAGTTTATCCAGTTCTTGAAGAGGTAGATAAACGAGATCATAAAGAGGGATTTATTTAGAGGTAGTTTATTTCAAATAAAAAAAATTAATAAAAGAAATTTATTTTATAATTCTATCAACAAATGGAAGAACCATTCTTTACAAATATTTTTTAGAGATAATTTTTTTCAAAAGCTGACCTCGACTACTTTTTTTCTTGATTGAACGGCAATTCTTGGGACCCTCCAAATTCGGGCCTTTTGTTTATTCAGGAACCCATTAAGCCTCATCAGTGAACAAAACTTTCATCAAAAAGAGTGGATCCTCCCAAATATTGAAATATCCAAATATTCTGTCTAATTTTCAATTTATATTAATTATTCATTAGAAATGAAGTGAAACTTAGACTGAATATTTGTTTTTTTCAATATTTATTCTGGATGTGACACACTCAATCGCGAAATTTACTTTTCATCACTAGTTGCGAAATATATTACCTTTCGTAACCCGTCATGAAAAGTAACAAAATGTCGATGAGGTTTGAAAAGTGATCACCTTATTGGATAAAATAAAAAAAAACCTGTTTTTCGAAAATGTCCAGACAAGCACCATTTATATGAGAAGTAAATATATAGATGAAGCTAAAAGAAATATGTCACACGACATAAAAACTTATAAATGATGGTGGATTTATCCGCATCGAGAGTAGGATCATTTGTTCCTTCAGATCTCTGGTCCTTCGTTCCGGATGTGCCCCGCAAGCACATATTCCTCCAAAAGCCTCACCCTTCCGCATCATAATTCTTCATGCAAGCTCCGAACAATGTTTCGGCATGAGGCATTGCAACAGAAACTACGGAACTTATTACAAATGCCCGGAACGTCCTGAGACTTGTTCGAGGACTCTGAGAAGACGGCGGAAGAGAATCTGCCGGCTTTGCTTGGGATAAGCTACTTCTTACACTTTGATACGCAAAGTCATTCCTCCAATTCAATTTGGTATCATTCTGATGGGTAGAACGGAAAACGTTTTAAATGTAAATGCGATTTGGATCGTTTATTAAGATGGGAAAGCAATTCTGTCGTCGGGATATGAGATCTGCGTTGCGTTATTTACGAAAGAATATATCGGAAATTGAAAAAAAATTCAATCCTCCCGACAGTGGAAGGAATTATGTTCGCTGATGAGTCTACAAAATTTATGTTTACAGGATGGCAGATAAGGTAAAGTGGTCGATAGAATTAATGAATGCAGATGACCCAAACAGGCTATGGATGACTAGATATTCTGTGTCACAAGAAGAAGAAAGCAGGCCAATACGGAATTCGTTTCAAATAATATTTATTAACCAATTGAGAAGGCCAAAAGCAACACTTTTTGAGCTCATAAACAAAGCAAAATAGATACATGAAACCACAAAAATACGAGATTAGATTGATAAGTACGCATGTTTACAAACAGAGGGAACTGTAGCTAAAAATCTGTTTACCACATTTTAGTGCCATCCTTCAAACCTCAAAATTTCGCTCCAATTCATCTGGTGGTTTCGATTTTCCGACATTTCATACTAAATAACTGTTATTTTGAAAAATTATTAGGTGTACAAATAAGTTTCCGCGGTTTTTTATAAAAAATTAGGAATTTATTGTAAAGGAAAAGTACATTACGTTTTATTCAAAGTATTTTCCATCATTTGCCACTACTTTTCCCTATCTTTCTGGCAACATTCGGATACCCCGTCGAAAAAACTCTTCATCTTTTGACGCTATCCACAAATCTACCCAATTTTTGGTGTCTTCATATGATGTGAAGCGCTGCTCAGATAGACCATGTGCCATCGACCGGAACAGATGATAATCAGAAGGGGCTAAGTCTGGTGAATACGGCGGGTGGAGTAAAACTTCCCAGTTGAGTGTTTCCAAGTATGTTTTTACCGGCGCCGCAACATGTGGACGAGCATTATCGTGTAAAAGAATAATTTTGTCGTGTCTGGAGTAGTGATGGGCGCGTTTTTCCTTAAGTGCCCGACTCAATCTCATCAATTGTGTTCGGTATAGAGCTCCAGTAATGGTTTCGCTTGGTTTCAGCAATTAATAATACACGACACCAAGCTGATCCCACCAAATACATAGCATGAGTTTTTTCCATGAATATTCGGCTTAGCTGTCGATGTTGATGGTTCGTCGGGCTTAACCCATGACTTTCTCTTCTTTGGATTATCGTAGTGAATCCATTTTTCGTCACCAGTGACGACGATGCAAAAAACTCTTTTTTTTATTCCTGGCAAGCAGCATTTCACTCATGCATAATCGGCGTTCAACGTCTCTCGGCTTTAGTTCATATGGAACCCAATTTCCTTGTTTTTGAATCATTCCTAACGATTTTAAACGATGTGAAATTGCTTGTTGAGTCACTTGTAGAGTAAGTGCAAGTTCTTTTTGCGTTTGGGACGAATCTTCCTCCAATAGTGCTTCTAATTCCATGTCTTCGTACACTTTCGGCCTTCCACTGCGTTCTTTGTCTTTAAAGTCGAACTCACCGTTCTTAAACTTTTGAAACCATTCCTGACAACTTCTCTCACTTAAAGCAGCTTCACCATATGCTTCTAGAAGCAATCGATGCGCCTCAGCTGCAGATTTTTTCACATTAAAGAAGTAAATCAAAAGTTCGCGCAAATGATGCTTATTCGGAATAAAACTTTTTTTGCACGAAAAAATTACGTGATGCTGATACGGAATCACTAGTACTTTAAGGTTATGGTGTTGCCAGATGACTAAACTTGGGATATTACGTTTTACATCTGACAATTTCTCCATAACCTTCTGGTGGGGCCATCTTTTGACAAACCGCGGAAACTTATTTGTACACCTAATAATAGTTTTCAGACCAATCTCTTCCACTCTTGTTGAAGCAACGTTTCTTGAAAATGGTAGAATGGCAGAACCATATCCTTTCGTCATTGCCGGCAGCACAAATTCTCCACAATACCTGGCCCCGTAACCTGGCCGAAAGCATACTTTCCGAAATGAGTTCCGGGAGCCACGTAACATTTACATTTTATCAAAACCGGACACGTATCGGAAAAACCTTAGATTCGTACTCAGATGCTCGGATACGGCGGTGCAAATATCCGAGACGAGGTGCCCGTGCTGAGGTCCCATTTGCATACATCCAGGTCAGCTCGGTGGCGGCTTCCCTTTACATCCGACCGGCTTAACAATTTTGTCGCAGAGTCGCAGGTGTGTTACAGATGGGGGACGAGCCGTCTCTAATTTCAATTAGGGGATGATGGCGGCTGCCATGACGTTCAGCCCTGTGGCGGCACTTGCAAAACAGGCTTTTTTATTTGATTTAACGGCTTCCGCGGATGTGTCCCCGGTGGTACGCTGGATTTTACGTTTGCTACGTAATATCTTGATGTTGGTAATCATGAAAAATGCCGCGGGTTCGGCGCTATGGGTTCGTTATTTGGAAACCTTTAAAGGAGGGTTTTTTTGGTATTCATAGGGGATTAGGTGTTATATTGAGAATGGCTGATTGTAATTGAAAACTCGGCACACATTATGTAATGGAGAGAAGCCGAAAATAAGAGAAACAGTCATTTATATGGTTGGTGAAGTTTTTGCCAAACTAACAAAGAGAAAAAATCCTTTGTCGAGTATCAATTGTTTCCGCAGACGAATAATAAAATTTGGCGCTTCTGTTTCTTCCCAAGGTAACAATCACAAGTATATCATCTTCCATTCTTGTTTTTTCCTCGATTCTGATTGAATATTTGCTTTCTTCTGAATTAATAGTTGAATTCATTGTACTGATTAGAACTGCTAAAGTAGTTCAGCAAACACAAAACTATGTATTTTTTTATCTGTTTGATCAAAATCTGTTGATATTCAATTTTATTCAAAATAGTTCTAATGCAAGGCATACACGCTACGATAGACCGGAGAGGAAAACTGTACAGGTATACCTGCGCAGGTCTGCCTCGTGTGTGGGGACGTTCCGGTAAACCGGACGGGTCGTGTGTTCGTTAGCAGCGACCGTACGGTGCCAGTAGACCGAGTCGAATCTCGAATTTGCTCCGGCGACCTGTGCAGGCTTGAAAAACTACGACACACACGCTCCGGTTGACCTGCGCAGGTATACCTGTACAGTTTTCCTCTCCGGTCTACCGTAGCGTGCATGCCCTGCATAAGTCCGCATTTCTGAAACCTGAATAAATATAGTAGGACTTTTGTCTTTGATTTTCCAATTATTGCTAATACCCTATGATAACAACGAAATGTGTCCTCGATTATAAGCTACCTTGGTTGGTTAGCTATTATACCTAAGTAAAAAAGAATATCCAGCGCCTAGAACCTATTACAGGACGTTACAGGGCGTTCATAAATTGAATTCATAGTCGTCAAATCCCTTATAACAGTAAAATATTGTTCGATGTCAACCATCGAGAACTATAGCAACACAGGTAAGATGTAAAATCTAACCCTTGTTAGCTCAGCCCTCACTCGAGCTGAGATTCTTCCGTCAACTTGTTTTATATTAATCCAAATGGTGGATTCCCACTCGCCATTAAAAATAGCAAAAACCCATAAAAATCCGCATTTTCCATTCAATAAAAGTGGGGTTCTGGATAGACCGTCGCTATTTGCGTGATGAATTATTGCCGTTAATATACGCCTAAGTGAATATCGGTCCAGTCCAATATAATTATTTTAGATTTTCGGGCAGAATATTAACCAGTCGAAATTCATTATGCAAATTGATGGGCAGACCGGACATAATTGAAAATGTGCCCGCGGAAGCCTGAAATTGATGCGGCGATACGATTTCGGTTTTTTCAAGGGTTAAATATGGGGTAATATTGATTCCCTTCCGGTGAGTTCAGCAATGGAGAGCCTACGCCATTCACGCCACTTTGTGATGCTTGTGCGAGGTTTCATGTCAAGGGGTTATAAACTGTCGAGATTTTGAGCTTTAATTGTGGTCAGTGCTGGTGAAGTCTGAAGAACACAGGGAGTGCCGAAACAGCCATGAATCTAGGTACCGACATGAAGCTAGTTGCGTGTTGAAAAAATGAAAAACAACATACAATTTGTTAACGTGTATTTAGTATTGCGAAACATTTGCTGGTGCAACAAAGTCCCCCAGAAGAGCAAAGAAGTAGACTATGTATTTCTGAATATACATAAAAAAAAATTAAAGAAATATGAAATAAGTACACATGCAAAGAAAAGTTCTCACCATACATCAACCTATAAGATAATCGATTCGACTCAAGAGGATAAAGAGGAAGATGAAGAAATCTGCAGAAGACCATATAGAAGATTCGCTGAAAAAAATCAAGATACTGAAATGAAAGAAACCTTTCGCCTTTCCATTATAGTATAGGTGGTGAACTGCTCCGCAAGAGTAGGGAATAAACATTAACATACACAAAGCAAGAGAGAAAACGTAAAATATAAAACTCAATTTAACTGAATACTAAAATGGATATTCTATAAATTTTTTAATTGAATATGGCTCAATTTCCACAATCAGCTTAGTAACTTCAATTCTGAATTTTTTAATTTCAGACAAATTGATGAAAATCTGGCGGTATATTAATAAACCAGGAAAGTGGTACCGAACCAAGAGCCTTATATTGTTCCTATTCAACAAATCACTGAAATATTGAGGATGTTTCCTGGCAAAAAGGAAACATTCCAGTACAAACAGCGATGAATGTTTACGTATGCGATGTCCACTGGAAGTATTTGAATTTGCAAGAGTTGTGGTATGAATCTACAGAGAAAGCGAGGCTGGTACAGTTTTCACGATGTGGAAGGCGCTTCCCTAGAGTTCCTCGAGTTTTTTGTTAATACTGGCAGCCTCCTTCAGGATAATCAGTACCACACGGTGCTGACGAGAGGCAGTCACCTTGAAACCTATCCTACGTCAATCGTGGCTAGCATCACTGAAACCATGGTTCTTCGGAATTGTCGTTTCCTCTATCAGATTGCTTTGCAACGCCGGCACAAAGGTATTAGAAATCAATTCGTTTTATCTTTTGAACATGTTTTTCTAAAGATGTTTCAAACTACAATTTTATGAATTTTCATCGATCCAGGACCAAATCAAAATTGCTCCAATAACTTTTTCAGTTCAGAGAGTAACTCAACATACCATTCAGTTCTCTCGAAAGACGTTCTTCAAATAACCATAGAGAACTATCGATCGCGGTAACCACCTTCGCCTTGTGAGTGGCAGTTTTGTATCCTATTTCCTCGAGAAAATCACAGGGCCCTGTTAGAAAGGTAGCCAAATCGGAATATTAGACTGAGAATATTTCGACATCACCGCCACTATCACATGCA
Organism: Micraspis discolor; assembly: GCA_030674115.1. Taxonomy (NCBI): domain Eukaryota; kingdom Metazoa; phylum Arthropoda; class Insecta; order Coleoptera; family Coccinellidae; genus Micraspis; species Micraspis discolor. The sequence goes on from JARTUT010000004.1 coordinate 3,261,779, forward strand.
AACAATCCATCAGGTTGATTTCGTATAATTCGGTCCTCAGACCGGCAATTTCTTTTCATGGATCGTTTCCGCCATGAATCCGACCTCGGAAGGTTCGCCCTGTGAATTAATGAAGGAAAAATGCGATCGAAATACTTCAACACGTGAATTTGAGTTGATTTTGACAGTTGGGCTGGACTACTTTCGTCCGGGACTAAATAGATGACACAGAGTATATAATAACAAGAGGGAGCAGAAGGTCTTAAAGCGAGACGATTTGGAGTCATCTACCTATATACCAAAAAACGTTGTGGAAATCTACCGATTTTTAGGTTTCTTAGGTATTATGTCAAAATAAAACCTTTCAGCAAAATGATTGAATCTTCCACACGATATCAAAATGTATTCTCCTATACTTTTTTTGAAATCAGAATGGCACCCAAAGACGCGAACTCTAGTGATTAAAAGAAGACGCTTGGAGTTCTTGTACATTGCTCCAATTCAAGTAATGTTGAGTCGAGTTGTAAACTATAATTTTATGTGCCCATGTTCATTTCTAAGGGCTTTCTTGGTTTCCTAACTTACCACTTTTGAATTTGTATCTAAAGATTTCATTCATTCATACACAAGGTTACCAGTTGAAGAAAACGAATCAGTTAGTAATCAAATAAGACTATTCTCAAATTTCTCACTCTAAAATTTAAGTAAATGAAAAAATTTTACTGCTACCGATTTCCTTCTGTAATCTACCGATTTTTAGTAGTCGTTTTTATCGATATAGTATTCGGACTTATCTCTTTTGTGAGGTCAAAGCGGTCGATACACAGAATTTGTTGCCAATATGCAAGGAGGATTCTGCGAATCTGTCCAAGTGACGTTTTTTCAGATCTTCTGATGTTTGAAGTCTGCTATGGAAATCATCATCCATAGTTGGGGAAGGATGCGATATAACACTTATTTCATTTAAAGAATAACAGGGGAAAATTATCGACTGACATTATGACTGATGTCGATAATTGCACTGAATGCCGCTGTAATTTGGATTTGATTGGAATCGATGATGATATCATACGAAATGAGTAAATTTCAAAGGTTGTTGGAAGTGTCGAAAAATGTTCATTGGGACAGATAAAATTACTGAATATATAGGGAAATGTCGATTCTCACCCTCCTTTTGTGGACAGATTATATATTCTCATTATTTTAAAACGAGATTTCCTTCTGAAACGTGAAATTACAAAATCAGCCCGCCCTATGAAATGAAATCCATCACAGTGTATCAACCGATATCAGTCAACGGTGAAATCAAAAGGAACATAATGAATATGTTTTATGCCTATACAATTCTGAATTTATAACCACTTTCATGTTTTTCTTCCAGATAACAAAGAATCGCGTGCTCGAAAACTTACAAGGAATTGTATGAAAATAACACAGGTCGTGAAAATGTGATATATCGCACAAAAATATTTCAGTGCCTACTTTGATATTGCTATGGCTAAAAATCATATCTAATCTAGCCTAAAACGTTACAAGAGAATATATATTATTTTTTCATAATTATATAAATTTTTTCGTTAAATAAATAGCTACACTACTGGAAAAAATTAAGGGATTCAAAAAAAATCCCAAATCTTTAGGCAATTTTCAACTGGCCGTAACTTCGAGATGAATGGTCGTACAAGAGATCAAAAGATAGAAAATTGTAGGATCAGAATTGGATCAGAAATTGAAATTTTTTAACCTCTGCGGTTTTTGAGTAATTGTAGAAAAACCAGCAACAAAAAAATTTTCAAAATTTTTTTACTTTTTTTTACGGTCTACGGGCGTGGGAAAATTTTTTTGGCTTAACCATTTTACGGATAGGATACTTTGTTCATTCAGCTTCAATTTATTTTTTTATACACCTTGGTACTTCCATTTCCTGCCGAGATATTGGTCTTCAAATGGAAAAGCGTCCATTTGTCTTTGATTATCGATATCTCAGCAACCAATGATCGCACAGAAAGTTGAAGGTGGGTTTCAAGAACTTTTTTCTCATTTTGAAAATCAATGAGTTTTTCAGATGTAATATGATATGATATGTCTAGCGATGCTGGATAATGGGTCTTGATAAGCAAAAGACCATATCTAATCGAAATTCCCAGACATTCCAGACAGTAATAAACCTCTCAAAAATATCACCCCAATAATCATAAAACCTAAGATTTAAAACAAAATTTATTGATCCCCTACATGGAAATCTTGATGAATGTACGACGTAATAAAATCTGAGAATTAGGGGAGTTCGACATATGATACATTTAAGTGACCCTGCGACCTTAAGAGCTTAGATTAAGTTAACGATGGGAAAAAAGTGGATCTGTAGTCGAAAAATTAAAATTAAATCAGTGGACCAATCAGAGGTTTGTATCGAGAGACTCAATTGACTAAAGCCAATGAAACTTAGATTTCGAATTAGTGGGGTAAATTTCGAACTATCGAAAAGAAGGGCACCAAGTAGGAGAAATTAGGGAATTCCGGATTATGTTCGATAACGCCCACGGACAAAGGGATATTAGAAAAAATTAGGGAATGGAAAGGCAGTTCAACGTGATCCGTAACCAGGAAAACAATTAAAAAAAGTATAAAAGTAAATCAGTCTATTAAATTCTAGAAAAATAGTAATTGTGTTGTAATTGAGTAAGTTCGAAATTTCGCTAGTGTAGTTTCGTGTTAGAAGTCCAAGGAAAAAGGAAAGATATAAAATTTATATATTTTGTCAAAAATTGTTTTAATTATTTTTGTGCTTGCTAAAAATTGTCATTTTGTTTATTTGTGTGCTTCGAATAAATTAGTTTTTGTTATTCAGGAATTTCATGGAGTTCCCTAATCTTACAGAACTGAAGACTCGTCCGTTCTAGCGAGCCGAACCCTGAAGATTTCTCCCGTCAGGAGAAACTCTAAATAAACATATTATTTTTTAAATTTTCAATTTTTCTTTTGAACACCTTATCGTCGGTGGAAAGCCGCTCTTCTCCTAGGAAGTTGGAAAGAGGTGTTCATTACACAGAGCAGAAAGCGTGATCCTTTAATTTTTTCGAAAATTCGATCGAGTGAAACAAAAAACGACCAGCTGGATTAATTTGAATTTTTGTAGGCTTTTTGTGGATATATTGAACTGTAAAAGGCATATATAAAGTTGGTGGTTTCCTCAATATTTCCGATCTAGCGCTTGATTTTCCAAAAAACCACCAAAAGCCCTTTTTTGTTGCATTTTCAAATTCATGTAACAAAAGAAAAATTTTTTTTTGGAAAAAGAATGACTCTTCGTTGAAGAGAATTCATTCAACTTCTTGAAACCCACCTTTAACTTTCTGTGCGATCATTGGTTGCTGAGATATCGATAATCAAAGACAAATGGACGCTTTTTCACTTGAAGACCGATATCTCGGCAGGAAGTGGACGTATCAAGGTGTATAAAAAAAGAAATTGAAGCTGAATGAACAAAGTATCCGATCCGTGAAATGGTTGAGCTAAAAAAAAATTCCCCGCTCGTAGACCAAAAAAAAACTTGAAAATTTTTGAAAATTTGTTTGTTGTTAGTTTTTCTAACTCAAAAACCGCAGAGATTGAAAAATTTTCAATTCATAATCCAAAAACTAGATTTTTTTTCTCCTTGTTTTCGATTTCTTGTACGACCAATTCTCTCGAAGTTGCGGCTTGTTAAAAATTACCTAAAAATTTAGGATTCTTTTTCCTTGAATTTTTTCCAGTAATGTATTATGGTAGGATGATCTTCACTAGTGTTCTCCATATGCACACTGGGATATAGCTAACTCATGAGGCTGATTTTATGTTAGTGAATGGCCTATATTTCATTCGTCTGTACTCACGCTGATGATTTTATCATATCTATGGTTTATCCCAGATGTTACTTCTGTGAACACCATTACAGGAAACGGCCTAGTTTCTAATGAAACTTCGTCGCCTTATGAATGAATGATACACCCGGAAGTTTCTCCAGAGACCGCAACTTTCTATTCAAGCGACTACAATCTCACGAGTCCAAACAACCGAATTAAATTTCAATTCATGGTAACATCATAATTCTCCGGAATCAAGACTTAACACCTTGTTTCCTTCACGACTAAACAAAAGTTTTGTGAATTAACCTTTATTACCGGCAGGACGAGGATATTTACGCAAGAAGCGGTAACTTTTCCACCACCAACCCTAACGATCTGTTGAGGTAGAGAAGAAGAAGAAACAAAGCAATCAAAGGGAAAAGTTGTGGACGACCGCGGATTGTTTAATAGCCCCCTCTGGTGGGCGTACACTGAGCTATCTGACATGTCTGAATAACTTTATGGAATGAAATGAGATTTTCCATTTTATTGGGTGGTTTTGTAAGGGAGTAAAAAGGAGATTGTGTCTTTGAGATAAAATATCATTGGTGATGAATGTAGGTTATTCAGAAGAAGCTTTGATTTCCAAAAAGATAATATCATAGAAGGTAACATCATGCCCGAAGATCTTCTATGGCGAACTAGATTCTTCAAAGTGTTTCGACAGTTTGGGTTTCATAATATCAAAATCTATTTCTTAGATTAACACAAGACTTCTGCTAAGGAACCAGAATGATCAATGATCAACAATTAACTACACTGACACTTATTTTGGCATGTTTTCATTTTATAACGAAAAAACCTTTCAGGACCTACCGGGAATCATTAACCCTGAGGATTTCATTTTCCGATTCGAACCAGGGAGGACCGAAATTTCAATTTTGGCATTCTGTGGTTGACATTTAATAGGTTCACTGAAATATCCGTTCGAACATCCCGTCTTCTTAATTGATTCAACTTCACAATGATTACCTTTGAACTGAATATGGACAACTAGATCTATTTGAAGCTTGAAGATTGAGATTATGATTCTGAAAGATTTAGAATTTTGGACATAGTTAAGTGCCAGTGTGGTCCTCTACAATGAATTCTTAAGAAACATCGATTTTGAACATAGCGTGGAAATACCTTTCAACGAACTATTCCGGTTTATTTACTTTCGTAAAAGTGTGAGCTATGAGTATATTTAATTGTTTCTCATTTGTAAACGCCAGTTTCCAAAAACACAATATTAATCAACACAAGTCTCTAACTTGTAAAACTGATAGTCAACTTGCAAAATTTTTACATGTTAGTAGTTATATTTACACTAGAAAATTTTGTTTTATCGTCATATATGTTGAAAATGCAGGTACAATTGTTATTTAAAGAAACAGATTTTTGATGATGAAAGACTTGATACTGAAGATGATGAATCATCTGTTGACTCAGAAACTGCTGAACTCGAGGACTGCAGAACATTTGTACTCTCCTTACTACCAAATAATTTGCTAGACATTTCGATTGTTTTGTTGACCGAATCATCGACATAACTCATCACAATTTCGGTGCTCTTCCACCCTCCTGCACGCTTTGGTGCTAAAATATCTCCACCCGAATCCGCAACCATAGTGGCAACAGTTCTGCGAAAAGAGTGGCCAATGTATAATTCTGGGTCTTTTAAACCTAAATACTTCACTATTTGCTTTTGGACTCCACCAATAGTGTGCTGGCCAGCATTAAGGGAAATGCACTATTCATGTCGGTATGTCAAAAATAATCTTAGGCTTTCTGTTCCAGAAGGCCGAAGATTTACATGTTTTCTGTATAACATGCAGGGCTTGAAGCTGCAGCCATCATCAGTTAGGGTGAATCTTCTTGTTGTTAAATTTTTTGCTGACCGCAATGTCACAATAACGTATTTTCCCATATCTTCTACATCATTCATGTTTAAGGAGAGAATTTCGTCACATCGACAACATCCAAAAATCCCAAATATTGTTACAATTTGCGTCAGCAACAACTGGTCATCAGAAACATGTAAAAGAAATTGTTCAGCCTCTTCTTTACTTAATACCTTGGCCTTTTTTGGCGTATAACGCTCATTTTTTCGTTTCAGAAACGCTATTACCTTTTGAAATCTGCAAATGACAACTAAACGTCATATTTATCAATAATTTTTTTAGGGAAAACAAATATGCGAACAAGAGCTTTTTCTTTCATTTCCAAGCAGCTTTCCAGCTTAGACCATTTTGCCTATAAAGTATTAGGGCTGAATCTAGCTTATAGTTGATTCAAGAAGACCAACAAAACATCTTCAGTTACCTCTATAACACTATTTTTGTTTTGCCCCTTTTTGAAGTCGTATTCTCGCTCATACTTTGAAGCTGATTTTGCAGGTATATGTACATATATTCTTTTGAACTTTTGGCTGACAATAATTAGTTAGCAAACAATGAAGCATATAGATCAGGGGTTAGTGACGGGGTGTCATACAATTTAGCGTATCACATAAAAGCCTAGGGAAAAAACCCAGTAAAAAAAACCCGGCTCCCCGTCTAAGTGTGAAAGTACAAAAATAAGCTGAAATATATTTCATGGACTTCTTTCTTCAAGAGTGGTCGACTATTGATGGAGACAGAGACTTCTTCAAGTTGCTCACATCGAATCTGGAAATAAAAAGACAAGAGCAGAAAAAAGAACTGAATAACAAAAATACGTATCATATTCTTTTGAAACGTATAACCTATTCCAAGAAAAAGTCGGAAACATCATGAATAGAATATGGGACAACTATTGATAAGATGAGATACTAAACTTGAAGCTGCTGGCTGCCTCAATAATTTCTCTTGGTACATTCATTTTCGCTTTCGCCAAAACAAATGTAAAGAAAAATAAACAAATAAACATGTGTTTTACTAGCTCAAGGAGGTTACATCCTCCATTCGCCAGTAAAAACCTTCTTACCTTGCTAGTAATGTTATATACTATTTATGAACTTGTTTTGTGCGACAGTTTCGGTGGTTCATAAGATGATTACATGGGACACTTATGTCTGGATTATGTTTCGAAGTCATAGATTTTTCAGAGGTTTAACACTTTATTTTAGGGATTTATGTGATTGCATATGGTACGTCCTTGTGATTAGGTAACACAAAGATTATTCTGTCAGCAGGCTAAGGTCAATACTATTTGTTTACACCCATACAAAAAATTTAGGGTGTTACTAAATTGGTCACTAAAATTAATATGCTCGATAACCACTATTTTAGGTACATACAGGGTGAGTCTTTGACCACTGCGTTAATTGTAACCATTGGTTTTTGAGAAAAAAAAACTCTTTTTTCCCATACCTTTTTTCCATATTCAGCTGCGTTAAAAAGTTGTAAGCATTTTAAGATTTCACATTGGGCAAATACCCCTTTGTAGTCCAGTTGAGTTTAAATGAAAATTACCTTCCACAGCATCTACTATTGAATCTGAATTGTTTAAAAACATTATTTTCCCTCTAAGAAATGATTCACTCACTCAAGTTTCATGAGATGATTATATCGATTTAATTCCTTTCAACTTCACATTTCTCGAAAATGGTGCAATTTAGGAAATAAAATGATGAATTTTATCTGCAAAAAAGACCAATGATTCTAGGAAGCACGAGATACGGACCTTTAGTTCAAGTGATATTTGTTTTTCATTCAATTTAACCAATCTGTACAGTAGTAGTGAGAAATCCACAAGAAATGGAATAAATCTATTGATGCCAAAATATGCATGTTATCAAAAACCTTCTACAAGAGATCATATCAACTGATATTGTCGTTTGAATATTACAGGTGAAAATGCAATTTTTTTATGAAATTTCAACTCCTTATATCGTTTGAACAGGGCCAAATTTGAAAAAATGTTATAGGAAGAAAATGTTTCTTTTGACGTCAAGAATCTATGGTTAGAATTGACGCAGTGGTCAAAGACTCACCATGTATATTGCTTCTTTAAAAATGAATATATACTCAACCCCAAGTTTCTTTCAACTTTCAGTACACGATCATTAAGGAAATATTTGCTCCAAGGTAGACTAGTCCGAAAATTTTTCAACCCTCAAGATGGTGTTCATAAAATTTCGTTCTCTAGCAATCATCGAAAAAAACCGTTGGTCCACCTCATTCCTTTTCCTACATTGTCAGCTGAATAATAACACATTCCATCCGCGGTCAAAGCCATCATTTGCATTCGAGTTACATTTTCCACTTTTATGTATTCCTTTATCACTGTCAGCGATCCCTATGGTCGTTTTGAAGTTCGAAAAGAACGTTACTTTGTTTTACTGTCCTAAAAGAAAACAAAAGCGGAAGTGGGATGGATATCATCGAAGTAGCAGCAAATATTGGGTGAAGCGGAAAAGCGATTATCCTACACTTTTATCGATGTGAGATTCGTACAGCAAAATACGAGAAATTTGAGGATGTGACAGTTGTCTTTCGATTAAATGTAGAACAATCGAAATAAATGAATCTTGGAATTGAAAAATTCCTTACTAGAATAATAATGACTTTCCAGGAGGTTCGTGAAATATAGAAAGTTTGAAGAGTGCAGCAGAGGAAAATTAACAAATTTTCATTGAGATAATTAATCGTTAGGTATGCTCCATTAGAACATATTTCCCATATCATAAACACACTGGAAGAACCATAATTTGAACATCTTACTAATGAAAACGCAGAACAAAATTGGCCGTATAATCCAACATTCTCTTAATTATCTGTTTTAACTTAGGTTTTAACAACTTGATTCAAGTATTCTACTGAATTCAAATACCAGGTAAACCGGTACAAAGTGAGCGTCAAGATAGGAGACATTTGTTGTGGAGGAGCCTTTATTTTTTTTTCTTTGCTATGACTCTGTGAAACATATCAAGTTTATATCAAGTCATTGAACAGACATCATATTTTCTCAACGTGTTAAAAATGTCGAATTTCGCACCAGAAAGTGATGATTTGCGGAAAGCACTAATTTTTGAGTCGCATCGAAGGCTTATAGTGATCATGCTCTATCAGAAGCAACATGCAAAAGATGGTTTCAGCGGTTCAGAATTAATGATTTTTATTTGAGAAATGAAAAACGTGGAAGTTTGAAGACGCCTAATTTCAAACGGTATTGGATCGAAATGACACTTTGAATCAAAAGCAGAAATGTTGAATGTTCCACAACAAACAATTTTTGACCGCTTAAAAGTTATGGGAAAGATCTAAAAGGTTCAAAAATGGGTGCCACATGAATTGAATGAAAGGCAGATGGAAAACCGAAAAAACACTTGTGAAATTTTGCTTCAAACACACGAAAGGAAAAAGATTTTGCATCGGATTGTCACTGGCGATGAAAACTGGATATATTTTAAGAATCTTGAACGGAAAAATTTATGGGTTAATCCGAGACAACCATCAACATCGACTGCAAAACCTGATCGATTCGGCAAGAAGACAATGCTTTGATGGGACCAGAAGGGTGTGGTGTACCACGAGCTTCTAAAACCTGGTAAAACCGGTAAAACTGATCGCTACCGACAACAAATGATCAATTTGAACCATGCATTGATCGAGAAACGACCAGAATGGGCCTTAAGACGCGGCAAGGTAATTTTGCTCCATGACAATGCACAAAGAACGGAGCAGAATACAGAAATATGGTTTAGGCAAAAAGGTAGCAATCAAATACTCACTTTCAGATATGAATAAATGTCCCGCAGCTAGAGTTAAATTATCCCTTTCCAGTGGATTGAATTTTTGAAGGATTTTCTTGATAACTATCCACCAGGCACTCAGTTTCGAAACCCTCAACCCAAAATAGCGATCCTAGTACATTCAACACCCGCAGCATACATATTCTCATGCACCCCCGACCATTAATCAAACTCCAACTAAGTCCGACAAATTTCCGATAATCCCCAAAACTACCCCGCAACTTTTCGTCACCCATATCGTCGCATTCTTGCCGCGTTCGCCCTAAGGGAATCGAACGTCCGGACTATTCGGCGACATTTGGATGTAATTAGCACGTGTCAGATGGTCTAATAAATGATAATTGCGATTTTGAATTCGGCCCGAGGCGCGGCGGCGATCAGCAGACTTCGGAAGTTGGAACGGAAAATTATTTAATTGTTTCCTATTTGCTGGAGTCTAATGAGTCCCTTTATGGCGAGGGTCGTGCGGGACGTTGTGATTCTTTTTTGGTCTTTACGTGACATTTCGCGTCAATTGCTTCGAAGCCGTGTTATTTTTATTATGAAATTATGAAGGAGATACCAATAGCTGAGCAAAATTGGAAAGCTTAGAAGTATATAGATATTCTTTAAAACTTTTGACTTACAGAACAAATGTTAGCTGGGGTTGGTGACGGGGTGCCATACAATTCGTTGTATAACATGAAAGCTTTAGGGAAAAATACCCAGTAAGAAAAACCCTGGCTCCCCGCATAAGTATTGTTGTGTGTACAAAACAAGCTTAAATATATCTGAGGGACTTTCTTCGGGAGTCATCTTCTATTAATAAACATAGAGGTTTCTTCAATTTGCCCACATCGAATCTGAAAATAAAAAAAAATGAATACCAAAAATACATATCGAATTTGTTTCAAATTTATAGCCCATTTCAAAAAAGAATTGGCCCTAAACCATCTTGAAATTTATATATGGGACAATTATTGATAAGATGAAGTTTTGTTTCTTCTGCATATCCACATTCACAACTTGCGCTTGGAACTGAGTTCCATCTGAATAGCATACTATTGGTATGACTATGACCTGTTCTCCAACGATTTAGAACTGTGCAAATTTTTCTTGGAAGATCAAAACCCGAACCTTTTTCAGAAGGATCAGAAATGAGATTTTTATTGAACATTTCATGAAAGTTCCACTCGATCTTCCATAATTCTTTATCGCTAATCTTCATATTGAAGAACGTATGATACCAGAATGGTTTACGTGACTTCAATATTGAAATACTATTTTGTAGTCCAGTCAATAAAGCCTGGCGAACGAAATAATTAGCGGCAATGAAAATTTTTGCTTTTATTGTTTGGGACAAAAAATAGGATACCCAAAAAAATTTTCAACCCTTTGGAGGAAAGGCTTAAGAGGGGAGGGGGTAAAAAAGGCTTTTTTCTTATAACTCTGAGATGGTTAAGTAAATAATTATACATCTTGTATTAAAATTTCAACCTTCTGGGGTGACGGCTAAGCGGTGGAGGGGGGTAGGAAAGGTTTTTTTCTCATAACTTCGGATAAAAAATTCCGAATGGGTTGAAATTTTAGAGAATGGTTAAGCATACAATTATCTATCTTCTGTTGAAATTTCAACCCTCTGGGGTGAAGGCTAAGTGGTGGAAGCGGTGACATAGGTTCTTCTTCTCATAACTTCGGATAAAAAATTCCGAATGGGGTGAAATTTTAGAGCATGGTCAAGCATAAAATTGTCTATCTCGTGTTAAAATTTCAACTCTATGGAATGAAGGCTAAGCGGTGGAGGGGGTGAGGAATGATTTCTTCTTATAACTTCGGTAAAAAAATTCCGGACGGGTTGAAATTTTGAAGCATTGTTAAGTTAATGATTATATAGCTTACTCACCCCCTCCAGCGCATAGCTTTCGCCCCAAAGGGTTGAAATTTCAACACAAGATGAATAATTATTTACTTAAACATGGTCTAAAATTTCAACCCATTTGGAATTTTGTTAGTTATGAGAAAAAAGCCTTTCTCGCCACCTCTACCGCTCAGCCTTCACCCACAGGGTTGAAATTTTAATACAAAATGTATAATTATTTACTTAACCATCCCTAAAAATTTCAACCCGTTCGGAGTTTTTCATCCAGATTTATTAGAAAAAATCCTTTTTTACCCCCTCCCCTCTCAAGCCTTAATTTCAACAAAACATAGATAATTGCATGCTCAACCATCCTTTAAAATTTCAACCCATTCGGAATTTTTCATCCGAAGTTATGAAAAAAATTTTAACACAAGATAGATAATTGTGTGCTTGACCGTGCTTTAAAATTTCAACCCATTTGGAATTTTTTATCCGGAGTTATGAGAAAAAGCCTTTTTCGCCCCCTCCACCGCTTAGCCTTCACCCCAGAGGGTTGAAATTTAAATACAAGATGCATAATTATTTACTTAATCATCCCTAAAAATTTCAACCCGTTCGGAATTTTTTATCCAGAGTTATAAGAAAAAAGCCTTTTTTACTCCCTCGCCTCTTAAACCTTTTCTCCAGAGGGTTGAAAATTTTTTTGGGTATCCTATTTTTTGTCCCAAACAATAAAAGCAAAAATTTTCATTGGCGCTAATTATTTCGTTCCTCAGGCTTTCTTGACTGGACTATTGTGGAATGTATAAAATACTTGGAAATAAATTAGGAGAAGAATGAAATTTGTTCCAAGAACTCAGAGCTGCAGTCTTACCATTTTCCACACTTCAAATAGGTATAGAGTTTGAAAATTAATCCATCTTTCCACACAGTGTCATATGCCGAAGATAAATCAATGAAAGCAGCTCCTGCTTTCAACAATTATTGAAGCCTGATTCTATGAAAGTTGTAAGGCTGAGAACCTAATCTGAACAATTTTTATTTTCCTTGAAGCCTCCCTAGAGATTTTGTAGAGCATTTTCCATAGAAGATCCAATTCTAACCCAAATCTGTTTCCATCTACAAGGCAACTTCATAATACCTCCTTCGTAGAAGCCCCCCTCCTTATTTGCAAAGAACTCGGGCAGCCACTTTTCACAAGCCTCTTTTGAGTTCAACTTTACACCGCCAAGGGCGTTCGCCATGGACAGGAACAGGTGGTAATCACTTACGCTATGAGATAAAACCTCCCATCCGAGCTCCCGTAGCTTCTGACGAGTCATCAACGAAGTGTGTGTTCCTGGTAGAACACTACACCCTTCCTGTTGGCCAATTCTGGACGCTTTTGGTCGATCGCCTGCGGTCCAGTTGTTCGCAGTAGGTGGTAGAATTAGACGTCTAGCCATTAGGGAGCAGCTCATTGTGAATAATTCCCTTCTAATCCCACCAAACACACAGCAAAACCTTCCTAGCCGTCAATCCCGGCTTGGCCACTGTTTGGAACGATTCACCTGCCTTCGCGCACGACCGTTTTCGCTTGATATTGTCGTATGTGATCCATTTTTCGTCGCCAGTCACCATCCGCTTCAAGAATGGGTCGAGTTCGTTCCGTTTCAGCAGCATATCGCAGGCGTTGATTCGGTCCAGAAGGTTTTTTTGCGTCAAATCATGCGGCACCCAAACATCAAGCATTTTTTGGTATCCAGCCTTCTGCAGATAGTTTAAAATGGTTTGGTTACTAACTTCCATCTCCTGCGAAATGTCACGAAATGCCACATGCCGGTCTATCTCGATGTATTTCATGATTCGATCGGTATTTGTCCTCACAAGTCTTCCGCCGGCTGGTTTATTAATTGTGACTAAGACAAAAAGGCGGAAGGGAGATATTTGGCAACCTATTATTATACAAGGACAAAACCCCAAGTATCCTTACTAGCAAATTTCTCTGTCACATATGCCATGTAATAAAAATAGCTCGTCATCACGCCGCCATTATGAAACTCAATCTCTCGACAAAAACTGGTCATCAAAGGATCCCAAAGTAGAGCTACAGTCCAATCACACGAGGCTACGAGATGAACATATGCTAAACGAAAATGCAAGACACCATACGGGATTTCCGAGATGGAACTAATTAAAACAAAAGCTGCATAATGCCTTCTGACCGGGTCGAAGCTTTGGCGGTTTACTGGCGGATGAAATGAAAACTCAGACTAAAAGTCTACTTCCGCAGGGCAAAGGCGGAAACTATTACGCTGAATTTACATGGCGATGGTAACAATAGGACCGGAGGTCAATAATGAGCCCTGACGGAGAGAATAGAGAAAATGAAGAAGGTCCTATAACGAGACAAAAAGGATGCAATTGCATCATTGACCTTCAAAGAGTGCCACGGGATTGAAAGTTAAGTGGCGGCCGGGATTATGGTTCTTAACCCCCGGATTATATTCGAAAAACAAAAGTACCAAAAAAGGTGACGTTCATTGAGGAACTTTCAGTTCGAGATCGTCATTCAACAGTTTTTGTTGGAAGAAAAAACTATCCGTTTTTGGCGCTTGTTCCTAATGGAACATCGAGCTATCGTTTTTCCCGGATGATTTTCGAATATCCAGCCAAATTGGTCTCAAAGAATTAGGTTTAATTACTGTAATTGCTTACCCTTAAGTAAATGAAATATTAATTATATTTTTTCTGATACGGGAAAAAATTTAACATTTCATCTCTGTTGACAGGTAACAAAATATAACTTTTCACGAAATTACTTTCTTCCCCGGGAAAAAGTGAATACTTTTATACGAGGCATATTTTTTAAGTAAGTACCGTTTTGGAATTAAAAAAAGACGTGTAAAGATATCGCAATAATTTTATTTTTACATGAAAGCCTGTATCTTAATCTACTTTTCAACATAATTTCCGTGAATATTGACGCACTTGTCATAACGTTGCACCAGTTTTTTGATACTCTCCTCATAAAATTCTGCCACCTGACTTGTTAACCACTGTGTCACAAATGTTTTGACTTCATTATCGTCTTGCAGACGCTGACCGCCCAGGTATTTCTTCAAGTGCAGGAACAAATGGTAGTCGCTGGTTGCCAGATCAAGGCTTTTCGTCCACTTTATGCACCAAATCTTCATTAACGACCGAAGGACGCCCACTCCGTTCTTCATCATGCACATTTGTGCAGCCATCTTTAAATGCTCTCACCCATTTCCTTACCATTCCATCACTCATAATGTATTGTCCGTAAACTTCACAGATCTCGAGATGAATATAGATCGGTTTTACGCCTTTAGCACTAAGAAATCGTATAACAGCCCGTACTTCACAATCAGCGGTACTCACGATTGTCGGAGGCATCTTAAACATTCAGTAAACAACGTATACAATGAAGAATCAGACTGTAATGACGTCAGTACGTAGACAAGAGATGTAGATAATCAGCGCGCATGTGCGGAACGCCGACCGTAGCGCTACGGCGGCGGAATCGCAAAACGGTACTTACTTAAAAAACATGCCTCGTATATGCATATAGATAATGGAAGATATCTGATTTTAGAATATTTTATTGAATATAAGTTACATTTCCTTTATATCAAAAGTAGGTACAATTATTAAATGTGCATTGCGTGAATGACATGTTACTTGAATTATTCGGTACAACAGACGAATTTTCTTGTGTTGAAATTATATTCTCTGACATGGACACAACTGCTGTTGATGTACCTGGTCGCAAATCGGGTGTTATTTCAGAACTGTCACACGTTCTCAACACTTTATTAGCAATTTTTGTTCTGTATGCCACCGATTCATCAACATACCGTTGATGACCTCCAACCGCCATGTTTCCTTAGTGTCTTCAAGTCTCCTCCAGATTCAACTAAAAGTGTAGCAGACGATCTTCGAAATGAATAACCTGTATATGAGTTAGCATTTTTAAGTTGAAGAAAATTAGCTACTGTTTCAGGTACCTTATAAAACTGATTTTTACCCACAACCTGATTGGTACATTTTCCATTGCGATATGCATAAAACAGGCGGCGATCTCTTGCTGCTGCTGGACGAAGGGCTATGTACATTCGGTAATATTTAATATATTCTTCAGTAACTACAAATCTCCTGTTCACATCATTATTTGTTTGCTTCAGCTAATGTTATATTATATTATACTAGTAAGCGGGTAGATCAATAGGCCCGTAGATCCATAGGCCAGTAGTTCAATTGGCCCATGGATCAATATAGACCATAGATCAATATAGACCACAGATCAATAGGCCCCATACATCAATGAAGCGCGCAGAAACACGTCAAATTACCCGTTGAAAGCGAAAAAACTTGAAAGAACTGGAAAAAACACGCAGAAACGCGAAAAAACACGAAGGAATCCGAAGAAATACGAAAGAAACCGAAGTTACACGAAATAAACCGAAATTACACGAAACAACGCGAGAAAACACGAAAGAACGCCAAGTAACACAAAAAAATCTAAAGGAACCTGAAAAAAACCCGAAACACAAAAGTACTTGTAAATTGCACTCCCCGTATATCACCCGATCGTAAACTCATTGTAAATTGCACACCCTGTATGACATTTTATCGAAATCAGCTCCCATTCATGAGAAAACTTGAAGGAAAATGCATATGACACACTCAGTATACAATTGATTAGCAGTGAAAAAAAACCAAAAGAATATCGTTGTAACTCCATCTATTCGAGTTCAGTAATTACCACGAAGGAAGTATCAAAATTATTCTATGGAGCTCCTATGTAACACCCCGTATATGTTTCGAAGATAATTTTTCCGTAAAAAAACCCGAAGTAACACAAAATATTATACAACAAAATCTTAACTCTTTGGGTTTGGAATTATGTACTCAAAAACCAGATCTCGAGATGAATATCGATCGGTTTTACGCCTTTAACACTAAGAAATCGTATAACAGCCCGTACTTCACAATCAGCGGTACTCACGATTGTCGGAGGCATCTTAAACATTCAGTAAACAACGTATACAATGAAGAATCAGACTGTAATGACGTCAGTACGTAGACAAGAGATGTAGATAATCAGCGCGCATGTGCGGAACGCCGACCGTAGCGCTACGGCGACGGAATCGCAAAACAGTACTTACTTAAAAAACATGCCTCGTATATACATATAGATAATGGAAGATATTTGATTTTAGAATATTTTATTGAATATAAGTTACATTTCCTTTACATCAAAAGTACAATTATTAAATGTGCATTGCGTGAATGACATGTTCCTTGAACTATTTGGTACAACAGACGAATTTTCCTGTGTTGAAATTATATTCTCTGACATGGACACAACTGCTGTTGATATACCTGGTCGCAAATCGGGTGTTATTTCAGAACTGCCAGACGTTCTGAACACTTTATTAGCAATTTTTGTTCTGTATGCCACCGATTCATCAACATACCCTTTAGCGAACGTTCATGACTTCCAACCGCCATGTTTCTTTAGTGTCATCAAGTCTCCCCCAGATTCAACTAAAAGTGTAGCAGACGATCTTCGAAATGAATGACCTGTATATGAGTTAGCATTTTTAAGTTGAAGAAAATTAGCTACTGTTTCAGGTACCTTATAAAACTGATTTTTACCCACAACCTGATTGGTACATTTTCCATTGCGATATGCATAAAACAGGCGGCGATCTCTTGCTGCTGGACGAAGGACTATGTACATTCGGTAATATTTAATATATTTTTCAGTAACTACAAATCTCCTCATCATTATTTGTTTACTTCTAATGTTATATTATTATACTAGTAAGCGGGTAGATTAGATCCATAGGCCAGTAGTTCAACATGGATCAATATAACCATAGATCAATATAGACCACAGATCAATAGGCCCCATACATCAATGAAGCGCGCAGAAACACGTCAAATTACCCGTTGAAAGCGAAAAAACTTGAAAGAACTGGAAAAAACACGCAGAAACGCGAAAACACACGAAGGAATCCGAAGAAATACGAAAGAAACCGAAGTTACACGAAATAAACCGAAATTACAAAAATAAAGGAACCTTATAAATTACACATATATCACAATCGTAAACTCATTGTAAATTGCACACCCTGTATACTCCATCTATTCGAGTTCAGTAATTACCACGAAGGAAGTATCAAAATTATTCTATGGAGCTCCTATGTAACACCCCGTATATGTTTCGAAGATAATTTTTCCGTAAAAAAACCCGAAGGAACACAAAATATTATACAACAAAATCTTAACTCTTTGGGTTTGGAATTATGTACTCGAAAAACCGTCCTCATCCATTTCAACAAAAGGAAAATTCTCCCCGGAAAAACTGAGATCAAATTAAGTGATTTCACCATCAAACCTATTGAATGTACCCGATTCTTAGGAGTATTTTTTGACTATAAAATGTCATTCTCAACTCAAGTCACCTACATCCTCAATAAATGTAACAAAAGTCTAAATTTGATAAAATTTTTGCGAGGGACTTGGTGGGGCTGTAGCCCAGAAACTCTTATCACTATATACAAAAGCTACATAAGATCTGAAATAGAATATGGCATATCGGCTTACTTGCCAAGATCTAAAAAATTACTGCAAAAATTAGAACAGGTGCAAACTAATTCTTTGCGAATATCAATGGGTTATAGAATGAGTACACCTACCAACCTAATCTTAGAAGAATCTAAAATACCTTCTCTTCGAGAACGAGCCAAATTTTTGTGCAGCTCAATCTTTACAAGGGCACTTTCAAACATTGATACAGCATTGAGTCAAAATATACATAATATTATGAAAAATCGAGTATCCAAATGTAGAGTGAAAAACACATTAATTGAAGAATGCCTAGAAGATGTGTTTGAGTCAACTACTGAAAAAATTTATATCAGAAGAAAATATAATCTATACAACGTAAATTTTGAAGCACTATTCACTAAAATTCCAATTAACACTGAAATTGGTAGAATGGCAAAATATTCCACCAACCCCAACTGTGTCATAACTAATTTGATAGCACATGACAACTTTGTAAATATATTTAATGACGGAAGCAAATACCCAAATAAGCCAAATAAGAACTATAGAATTTTCTCCGATTCCCTCAGCGTATTAAAATGTTTGGCTGACATCAAGTTAGATATTAACACCAACCCATATATTTTATTCACAAAAGAAAAATACTTACTGTTTCTAGAAAGTTCGAATAACTCAGGAAAATTGATTTATTGGATACCATTTCATAGCAATATAGAGGGTAATGAAAAAGTTGATAAATCTGCTAAAAACGCAGCTTGGAAAGTAAGCGACAGTAAAATAAAAATACCATACACGCATTTAAGACAACAATATAAACAGAAAATGTTTAACAACACAAAAAAGGAGAATGAAAGTGATGGAAGGTACAAAGGACAACTTCATTTCTGGGTCAACCAAACCTTGGTTTTGAAAAAAAAAATCTATATAGAAAACTAGTGGTAAGCATCAACCGGTGCAGAAGTAACGACTACAATTTAGCTTCATCTTTAGCAAGGGTTGGAATAATAGAAGACCCATCTTGTACTTGCGGTTGTAGAGAACAAAACCTAGATCACATATTATGGCAATATCCTTTGTATGACAATCAAAGATTTGTACTTTACGGAAACTTGGCAAGGTACAAACAATTCCCACCCTTTATCTCCAATTCATTTCTATCAGAACTAAAAATTATTCATATAACTTTGATAATTAAGTATTTCAAGATTGTAAATTGAACATTTAGACATAATTTCAAAATTTTTCGAGGATAATTCGACAAGCTCCTGCAATCCCAAATACAACAATAACCTTGGCCATTAAATAAACTTCCTCGGGTGCATTATTTAAGAAATCAATAATTTGTGTACTCGTAAAAATCGCAGCTTTTTTGGGCGTGTAAGCTTGCCCATTTTGTTTCAGAAATGTATTAGAGATATTTTGAAATGTCTACATTATTATTGGATCGTAACATACTTCTTTTAATCATTGAATAATTCGACCACACTGTTGATGGCTTTTGTTGTTGTGTCAGTTCCGAAAAATAAGCTAATAACACTGTCTCCGAGAAAGAACTGCATGTCTTTTTCATTTTCCATTCAATAAATCTTGAATACGCGTTTCGTAAATTTTCCGCGATTCAGCTGGCAATAATTTTCGTGACGCTACTTGCGCTGTTTTTATCAACTCCGGTGGAGTCAGAGAAAACTCAGAATCAAGCATTTTTAACTTGATAGTATTCAAAATAAATACTAAACAATTACTGAGTTCGCAATTTTTGAATAAAATCACAAAATTAAATTGACAGATATTTGATTACACTGAAGTTTTCCTTAACATCCTGGCTTTAATATATTGTAATAATATGTTCTTTCACTTTTGAATCGACGTTTTTCCTGTCACAGAAAAAATAGTGTATTATACATGGAAAAAATATTAGATTTCAATTTTCAATATAGGAAAAAAGAAGATGAATGATTTTATCTGCAAAAACGATTAATGATTCTAGGAAGTACAAGATACGGACCTTTAGTTCAAGTGATATTTGTTTTTCATGCAATTTAACCAAGTACACAGTAGGAGTGAGCAACCCACAAGAAATGGAATAAATCTATTGATCTAAAAATGCAATTTTTTTATGCAATTTCTACACCCTATATCTTTTGAACGGGACCAGAAGGTACCTGTCGCATCGTTAGTTGTGGTAAATAACAAATGATCAAAACAGTCTGTTAGGGCGTTTTGGAATTTCCTCAATAATTTGTTTATTATTGTTTGTATCCATTCTCTCACATACGACAAATGCAAGTTCGCCTTCTTCGCGTTTCCAGTTAGTTTTTTATGCGTGTTGTAGAATTTCGATAGTTTTTTACATCTTCGCTTTTCACCCGCTTTAGAGAAATTTAGCATAGTCAAACCGGAGTATTTATATCTTTGAACGGGACCAGAAGGTACCCTTCCTAATTGTCTGCATTTGGAAATAACGTTAGTAAGTTACACATTTTTGTTTGTAAATAACAAATGATCAAAACAGTCTTCAGTCCCGTCTGCAGAAATATAACAACTCTGGTAGAAAACCAACGATACAATCTCAAGACAAAGAATTCAATATACTTCCCATGTGAGTTTACCCGAAATTATCGACCACCAGAGGCCATAAAAAATGCATTCGCATTGCCGATAACCTTCAACATATTTATCGCATATTTGGACCAGGAATTTCCTAGGAACTACTTTGAATAATGATGTTTAACTTATCGACGATCAGCTCGCACAATTTGAAGCATGTCGCGCCTTGCCCCGACCTGAACGAATATCGATCTTCTTCGAGAATTAAGCGACGTTGTGATTTATTTTTCGATATATTGCGATATATTGCTTCGAGCTCACATGCGCTACGGGCCATGTTGTTAAAATGGGAAAGAAATAAAATGTCAGTTATTCTTTCGCTACTCGATGGTCTCAGATTTCTCGGCAACAATATATATTTCATAAGGAAGACAATTGAGTAATGGTTCAATTAATTTGCATCCAAGATCACACGTCATTGCTTCACTCAATTATTCTCTGTTTGGTTTTATCATATCAATCGCTTATGCTAAGCAAAAGAGCATTTGGAAGCTTTAATATTTGTTATTGACGAAATAAGTGTTGTAGATTAATATTCTTGGCAGCGTACTTGCAATAATTAACACTCTGTTTGAAATAAATGAACACGTTTTGTAATGAAGAACTAAATATATTGAGGCTAAAAGATACAACCACATAATGTACGACTTACTCGCCGAGCAGACCAAAAACTGATCAGAGAGAGATCGAGAGGTACATATCATAGACCCGAACTAGGGATCATAGAAAAAATATTAATAAACATAGAGTGAGGTTTTCTTCAGTATTGAACTTTTGGTACACATTTACAACAATAAGAGCTGAGCTGGTCATAAAATCATCTTTCAAATACAACAAAATTCGTTGTGTCTAAAGTTGGTTTACCGATGATAGTAGACAACGTCATAAGAAAGTACTCATAGAATAGTTTCATTTTTTCATATAATTCTTCTTTCAGGAAATAATTTTGAATTTATAGAATCCTGTACTAAAATTTATTGCTTAAATTTCTACTCGACTGCTGAAATTTAATTTTTAATGTAATTATTTCATAATAATAATTAATTTTGTATTGACATCATTTCTCCCAGCAATTAAACTCAATAAAAGTTGTTGTTTAATTAGTTTCTCAATTATTCTTGCAAATTTAATTGTAATTTGTTGTAAAAAAAATTTAGAAAGCTGACTTGAGGTCAGATTGCTTTGTGCTCTTGTTGAGCTACTTGCGAGTAAATATTCAAACCATAACAAATCTATAAGAACTCTGATCACGTGAACAATAGTCTTTTCCCGTACTATGGGACAATGTGATGCAAATATGAACGCCTAATGAATGAACAAACCTATATCTCAAATTAAAAATAACTACTCATAATTTTCCCCAAGTTTTGTTCGAAGCTATAATTCTCTTTTCCCAAAAACTTATGTCAGTGCTTTTCTCAATTTTGACAACGTATATTATTTCAGCCACCGAGATTGAATTTTATCTCTATGATTTCCCGTTATGAAAAATTTTGATTAATATTACGCCAACTGACACTGATTAATGAGCCCGGCATTTGTCAATCGAATATCGATCTGTGATGGCCATCGTTCAAAGAAAATCATCGGGACGTATGTCATTACTCTTTTCTCTTGAGTAAATGAAAAAAATGATCATATCTTCAGATGGAAAAGAGCTACGACAATGAAATTTGAGGATAAGTAAGATATCGATCACCTCAATATATTCACGAATTTTTATTGAAATCCGAAAAATATCTTATGAGATAGTGAGGATTAAAAAATTTTTTTTTTGGAATTTTTTGAAAATTTTCTAGCGTGACGATTTCTGCGAAATTTTGCGAGCTGTTTTGTTGCAGCCTTCCTCAACAATATTTCAAGTATCAATTTGATCGGATGGATATTCTAGTAGTTATTGAGGAAACAAAATGTCAGATGCTCATAACTACTGAACCATCCGACGGATTTGGCCCAATAACGAACTTGACAATTAACCTATTCTGAAAATATGAAAACTCTAGCTGATTCTTTTTGGATGCTAGAGAGGATACGGCCGGCCGGCCGGACAGACTCAACTTTCGACACGAATTCTTCATCAGGGAGTCGAACTCAATCGAATGAGACCATTTTCGGCTCGATATTCCAAAATTACAGACATTCGGGCAAAATGATAGGCACTCTGTTCGGGTGAACAAGAGCGCCAAAAACAGAATATTCAATCGGTTATAAGAATTAGTTGCGATCAAATTATTGCTCATGAATCTTAAAATTAAAATTTAAAATTTGGAAACATCATTAGAATTTCTGTAACTGTAACTTTCAAAAAGCCAGCAGCCATGTGTTTGATAGTAAATTTTTCCCAGCTGCTGTTTCAACTTGTCATTTCAGACACGTGGTTATGATCTGTGGAAGATTTAAAATTTATGTTTCAATTTTTTGAAATCACAGTTACGCTCAATAATTATTTCGATCAAATAATAAAGCAATTGATTTTTACTCATCGTGAAATAGTTCTGTTATATTTTTGTCAATTATAGTATAACCTATAATCGCTGCACTAGCGGACCGATGCACAAATATTTGACATTTTATCACTGAACATATATTACCAAAGAATCATTACCTTTACCACAGCATTTATCGTTGCTATAAACAATTAACAGTACATTCACTTTTCACTTCATACTTGACGAAAAGATGTAATTGTATTATAGTATAGCAGCTGTCCACGCAGACGCATCGCTCACTCAAGTAAGAGAGACATATGTTGAACGCTGCCGAACGCGGAGTCAAATAAGTGAACGAGAAATTGTTCTGCCACATTAATGAACATAGATATTCGTTATATAGGCCTGTTTATCAGAGCAAAACTTAGAATCATTAAAATTCTTCAACTTACGGCAGTAATTCAAGGATGTTCTGAATATCGGAGTCAGTGCTTTTCTACATTCTTAATAAATACCATAAATGAAAAAAAACATTTTTTCTGTGACGCAGAGAGTCACCTACGCTCATTTGCCCCAACCACACGAAAAACGATGATGGATAAACGAAAACAAAAAAAAATATGTTTTTGCGGTCTTCACAGAAACGTTTTTTCACCAAGCCTTCTGAAAGAACGATATGAATTAATGAAAAACCATCCCAAAGTTGCCCAGGTCTGATGAGGATATTCTCATTAAGCAGCCGTTGTTAATCTTAACTCCCAGAAATTTTATGTCTGCTCCAGGCGCTTCTTGAATTATCTGCTCATTTCGAGAATAAGGGAGGAATTATGCGGTTTAGTTTCAGATCCGTAAGTCTTTAAGGGGGTGCAAGCCTTTCGTAATGGTCATATATGAACAGACTGAGGTCAATAGAATGCGTATGGGTGAAAGACCTCTCGACTTTTTTTCTCCTAATTAAATGAAAAAATAATTATATCTGCGGCTTTTCTTAGGGTTGCGGTGACTGCGAATTATTTGCATCGCTATCCGTCCATTAATTCAGTGGCGTACACACACAACTCGGCTATCTTACCCGGCTGTTATCACATTATTCTACAAGAACAAGCGCGCGAAAATATCCCCTTAAAACACAATGTACAAATTCTCAGTTTGAAATTCCTGTTATTTCTCCATATACGTTGCCCTTTCTAATAACTCGATGAATTGATAAACAATAATTTTATAATGAACACTGTGAGGAATGTCAAAAATCATGTCAGAGCTATGTCAGACTATATCAATTCTCCCTTCAATGGAAAGTAGAAAGAATTTGTATGATTTTTCCGATTTTTATGAAAGATATGCTAGGCAACAGAGCGGAAAATTGGACCTAGCTCAGAGTTAAATATACCGAACAAAATTTTTCTAGGGAAGCGTTCTCTCCTCCTATTCCTATGTCAGATTCTTATACGCTGGAGGAATCCAATAAGAGTCGATTGATAGGGGAAAACTTTCATTAAGATCAGGATCTTTCTCTAGAGGCATCATTGAATTGTAATTTAGAGAAAATCGCAGGATTTATGTTAACAACTAACCTTTTTTCTCCAAATTCATTTAATGAAGCTTGTTTGTATACATTATTGAAACCTCCTTGAAACACTGGATTTAGTTGGGAGGTAATAGACAGGGTGTCGAATGAAAGATGTCAAGAATTTTTTTAGATCCCTTTCATCTAAGAGTATCCATAAATACCCGTTATATGTTCCGGGATTTTTTTCAGTTTTGTTTTATTTTTTAATCATTTCTGCTTGCCGGGTTTCAAAAGTTCGTTTCGTTCCTTGTGGCAGGTATTTTGCAGTTTTTCTTATATGATATGATTGTCTTAAATGTAGTTCTATTAAAAAAAATGAATAAGCTTCGTGAAATTACTTATAATTAATAAAAAAAGAATCGTGAGTTGGATCTTTAGTTTTTAGAAGAATATACTCCACTTCAATTCAATGATAATATAAATAGGTGTTCCCATAGCTTCTGGCTAAGTTTAAAATCTCATTAGTATGCTTAATTATACAAAATAACTGCAGCATGTGTTATTTTGTATTAATTTGGGTTTCTACACAAAGATTTTGAATGTGACCAGAAATGAAAAACAAAACGACTAGTTGAGGAAGTAGCTGTTTTTTGATAACAAATAACTTTAGAATAGGTTTTTCATTTTCATTAGCATCCACATAATTGTCTTGATACATAACATAAAACCATTTAAAGTGATTTGCAGCGAAATAATGTTACATGAAAAAGGTGTTTGTACATTAAACACAGGTAATTATAGTTCAAGTTAGCGTAGAAGTGGAAGACCCTCGTTGTATAGATATGATTATTCTCTTTGTAAGTGTTGAAAGAACGCCAATGCTTTCAGAATTTTTCGTCATTGACTCTTATGCGATACAAGAATCTGCTTGAAGACATCTGAAAACCCAGATGTTATTACGGATCTCTTTGAGACGCATGAATATCGTGCGTTTTCCAATAAGGAAGGTATCAAGTTTTATCGATCAGCCAGCATATCCCTGGCGTCGTCCAAACCAAATACACATAGGGAGAGAAAAAAAGAAGGAAATTAACTTAGACGGTGATAGCTTCAACCTCGTTGTAATAACTCCAAAGAATCGCCTTCACCCCATATGTGTTCCGGAGCAGCTCGAATCTTAATTCCGTTTTTATTATTGCTTAATCTCAGGACAGTCGTAAAGGGAGAAAGACGTCGTAAAGTTAGGAAAAATGCTCAATATCAAATTTTACAACACCTACTAAAACAGGACGTTCCTGTTTATTCCGGCAATCATTTAGCTTTTTCAGAGTTATCTGCAGAGATTGAGGCTGATTGTTTCAGATCTACAAATTGCGAAATTTATTTCGGACACTTTCATGACGACAGGTCCAAGATATAGCTCAGGAGATGACAAAATGGATGTCTGTGTTTCGGGAATTAGGAGTGACAATTCACATATGAATGGATATTTATATCTGAAAATATGCTTGATTGGAACTTCGTGTGCTTTTCAATGACCAGTTATCCTCAAATATATATATTTATACTGTTCATTGAATCACATACTGACTGAGAATGAAGCTGCTGCACTCAGAAGGAACTGTTTTTTTCAGTAGAACATAGGTAGTATAGCAAGGAATAAATGATAGCAACGTTGAACACACCAGCTGTTCGAGGAGATTCAAAGTCAATATTTAGTTGTTAGAATGACTAGAGCCCATTTACGCAGAACTTGTCTTCAGCTATGTAAATTTAAAAGAAATAATGAGATTGTTTACGTGATATAGATCAGATCGAGTCTAACACCACACTTCATTAAACATCCACATCTACCGCCCTGCCCAAAAGTATTGAGCACCCTAAAAAATTTCGCAGGTGCACGGCAAGTGTGGAAAAAACAAAGCTATTGTTTAAGAATTCTTTTGTCTGCCTCTAAAAAGGATTAAAAATAATTACATGTGCCGCATAAAGCAATAAAACACCTGGGTGCCATAAAGTTTGCTGTTTTTGCACATTTTGTCTTTATTTATCAGTTCGCTACTGCCCTTCGTTGTGGACACATCCAGTCGTTTAGTTTGCTTTTGGTGATTGTTTGCGGAAGATTGGAGTGATATCGTTATAATATGCCAAAAAGAAACGAACCTTCGTTAGAAAAACGTGTGCAGATACAGGTTCTGCATGAGCAAGGGAAATCACAAGTAGAGATTTCCAAAACTGTGAAATGTTCGCGCCGATCTGTGCAATATGCTATTGAGCGATTCTCTACTACCGGATCTCATCGGAATAGGCAAAGAGCCGGGCGCAAACGCATCACTACAGGTCGTCAAGATCGTCAGTTATTGGGAGAGTCGTGAAAAAATAGAAAAAAAATTTCTTCCGAGCTTGCTGCTGAATTGTCAGTAGAAATTACACCATCAATTTGTGCTAGCACAATTCGCAGACGACTTCAGGAAGCTGGTTTTGAGAGGGTGTAAAGCCAGAAAGAAGCCATGGCTCTCGGATGACAACAAGAAAGCTCGATATGAATGGGCTTTAAAACACCGAAGTTGGACTGCAGAAGATTGGTCAAATGTCGTGTGGTCAGATGAATCAAACTTTGAGGTAAGTTAGTTAATTTAATGTCCTTATAATATTTCATAAACAGTTTGAAAAAAATGCCTCTTTATTTTAATTTAATATTTTTCTCGGGGCTCAATATTTTTCTCGTTGTTGCAGATTTTTGGAACACCTGGTGTGATCTTTGTGCGTCGCCGGGTAGGTGAAGAATTTAAACCAGAGTGTGTAGTACCAACTGTAAAACACAGTGGCGGCAGCATAATGGTTTGGGGCTGCATGAGTGATTCTGGAGTTGGCGAATTGTTCGTGTGTGAGGGTCGCATGAACTCTGAAAAGTACATAAATGTACTAGAATCTGCGTTGTTGCATTCATTCAACACACTTTTTGGAGACACAAATATGGATGGCGTTAAATTCCAGCAGGATAAGGCGCCGTGCCACAAGTCTGCTCGCTCGATGACATGGTTTCGAGAAAATTGCATTGAACTTCTGGACTGGCCTGCCCAGTCTCCGGACCTAAACCCGATAGAGTATTTATGGGGTTTATTAAAGCGCAGAGTCCGGCGCCACACTATTACAAACAAAGAAGAGCTAAAACGCTGCTTGCGTCTGGAGTGGAACGCGATAACGGCTGAAGACTGTAGAAAACTAGTGAACTCGATGCCAAAAAGAATTTCTGCCGTAATTAATGCAAAAGGTGGACCCACAAAATATTGATTATGTATTAATAAATAATGATATAAACATACAGGAATTGTTTAATTTTATTTCGGTTTGACCCTGTTCAAAAAACTGAAAGGTGGCATGGGTGCTCAATACTTTTGGCCAAGGCTGTATATTGTCTACCGAAAATAAATAAAATTAATATTCCTTTGTGACCCATTGTGAGTTCTTGGAAAAAATGGGAAACCAAGAAATCTTTGAAGAAGACATCATGGTCAGCTTCGATGTAACATGTGTGTTCCCCAATGTCCCAACTGATAAACATCGCAGAAACAAAACGCTCCATGAAAGTGAGGATAAAAGGACATCTCATGTGTTATTAGTTAGTTTTAGAACTGATCTACACAACGTGGTTCTTTGAATTGAATAATCTAGCAGTCAGGAGTTTGATTTCAAATTATTATGTTCCTGCTCACTTACGACACCATATATTGTACTTTCCATTTCTCACTTATCTCTTCTGATCAACCATGTAGCTCCACAAGCACCGGTCCTGCAGTCGCATTCATTTCAAACGCACAGTATAGCCGCAATTACTAATGAAATCTACCCCACCAGGCCCTTTAGACAAATACGCGTTTCAAGGATTAACCTCAAATGTTTGAAGCGGGAGTTTGGGATGAAACAAACGTATGCTTAACGAAGCTAATATCATATTTCACATCGACCCGTCGCGTCGTTCTGCAGCACTAATTAGAACAACATCCAGTGTTATGGAAAATAATCTATCCAGCCATCTCGCAACCGAGCTGTTTTGACAGATCTGCAGGATTCTCTATCTGGATAACGATTCATTTCGTATTCATCAGGTGCTGGACGGCAGTAGAGACTAGATAGCGACCACCTAGTACGCTATATACTGGATATGTTACAATGAATGAACTGGATATGAGATTGACATATTGTGTTTGATGGACCAGAATAATTCACGGTTGGATTTGGTGAATTGGTTTAGGTAATGGCTTTTCATTTTCACTTGGCTGCTGATTCGAGGGGATTTAAAAATCTATTGTTTAAGAGACGAATTGTCAAATTGTAATGAGTTGAATGATTATAAAAACGAGAGTTGTGAAAATAAGCAGATCCACTTACGTGTAGATAGATAATGAGATCGGGATGATGAAGGTTATAGTTTAGACCGATAAAGTATGAACTTCTAACAGCATTACTACTGTTTCTTTTAATGATGGGATGTCATATTTGGCTCACCTCTGCTCATGTGTTTCATTTAGTGGCTGCGCAGAAGGAAAAACCTCTGAGTTCATTGCTCACAACGTCATGCTCACTTATTTTGACTGTATCGTTAAAAAAACCAGACTTTATGACGTGAGCGGCCATCTTTTCACTAGAACTCACGGCTTCACGCCTAAAGTTTAGTGCAGCATCAAACAGATCTATGTATAGGGTCTTTCAAAAAGATTTTTGTTTTTCAAGTGTTGCCACACCTACTACATGACAGCATTGACAGTTAGTTTTTTGACATATCCGTAGAAGATGCTTGGGCAATTGTTACAATGAATTCAATGTCGCTCGAAAATTGCATTTAAATAATTAGAACCCACTAAGAAAATGGTCGTTCTGTTAAAATTACATTCCGTTAAATCATTTTTTCAGAAAAAGCCCATTTTCACTTCTCACGTCAACTAGCAAAATTGTCGCATTTGGGTTTATGATAATCCTGGAGCGATTATTGAGAAGCCTTTGCAACCTCAACGTGTCACTGTATGGTGGTATGGTATCTAAGAATGGAACTCCTTGATCATTGTCTTCCTTCTCGATTGTAAACTGCAAATCTTTGTTATATGCATTGAAGCATTCAAGAGTTTGTTCAATTTGATCTTCAGGTACTGCTGCAATGATGTCATCCACAAATTTTTTCAAGAATGGTACTTTGAAATTCAATCTTTTTTTGCACTCATCCAGTAGATCATCCATAACATATAAGGACAAAATCGGACTCAATTTGGACCCCATTGCACAGCCAAATATCTGTTGATAAAATTTTCCTCGAAAAGTGCAATAATTATTTTCCATGGTATATTTAATTATTTTCAAGAAGAGACCTTTATCCATCCTTGTATGATGCTGAATTGTTTCCCATTTTTTTTCCAAAATTCTAATGATGTTGTTTTTGTCTAGGTTTCCAAATAGATTCACAACATCAAATGACACTATTTTATGATTATTAGGTAGTTGAAAATTATTTATTTATGCTGCAAAATCGAATGTATCTTTAATATAGTAATCATTTTCTGTATTATATGCTGACTTTGAGATGTCTGCCATAAGTTTTGATAGATTTGTTAAGGGACTATTTACACTGGATATTAGTGGTCGCAATGGGTTTTCTGGTTTATGCACTTTCGGGTTTCCGTATATTCTAGGACATGTGGAATTGTATTTTTTGAGTTTTTTAGGTTGTTGTTCTGTAATGTACCCCTTGTCATGTATTTTTGATACGAATTTATTGCATTTTTGTTGTATACTATGTGTTGGATCCCTGGGTAATTTCCTAAAATCTTTCCAATCAAGTAGAGATTGTATTTTATTTTCATATTCGGTTTTTTCATTAAGACCGTCACTCCTCCTTTATCACTGTCCAGCACTATAATATCATCGTTATCTTTAAAAAAATTTTGTGTCCTTGTACCTTTTCTGAATGAATGTATCCGATTTGTTGTTTTCGTGGTAAAAGTTAGTAATCATATTTGTCGCCCTTGCTCTGAGTACATCTCTTCTGTTTTCAGGTACTGCTAGTAGGACATATTCTAAGTCCGCAATAAGATTGTCTACTTTGATATCTTTTATTGTTGTTGGTACACTTAATTTAGAGCCAAGTGACAAAATATTTCTTACCATATTTATATATATGGTGCGCTATGTTGTCTGGAGGCGTGATTGGGGGATTTTCCGAAGATAATAATAATAATAATAATAATAATTTATTCGGAAATTTACGTACATTTGAAATTAATTTTATCTTTGAGATCCTGTGTAACCTAAGCTGCAAGCTTGTATGTCGCACTGAGTTCTCTCAGTTATCGAATATTCCGACTGCATGTTGAAAATCAAGATATATAAAAACCAACCTGTCATTTTGAAAAAAAGAAAACACATCAGATCACAGGACCATCTCACAATGAAACCCGGGAAGGAGAAAATCAGTGCAACATTCACGACAGAATATCCAAGAATCTGAAAGAAATTTTTTTAACATAGTGTAAAATATCATCCTTATTACCTCTATATTTCGTATTCACATATCTCAATGAATGAGGAAGTATATTATAAAACCTAGGACCCAGATATTGATAACTCCGCTGTAAATGACTCCTGAACATAAGTGGTACGCGCAAGTTTTGCCCACAACGATGTCGCGTGGCATAATCATGTATAATGAGACTTTTACTACTATTGATCTGATGAAACAAGCATTCCGAAATATACAGCTGCCTTATATTCAGTCTGTTACATTGCTCAAATAATTGCTCAGTGCTAAAAGTTTTGCTGACATTAAAGATTATTTTAAAAATATATTTTTGTATTATTTGCAGACCCTCTCAAAGCAGTCAAATAATCCCTCACACTATTATGGCATACCTCAGCAACGACTCAAATAATCATAAACTTTCAGCACTACTTCACGCAGATTGTGGATAACCTCATGCGTGAACTTCCCAACGACTGTTTATAAACCAACCATGCTAGGCACTCTGCTCATTTCAGGACACATACAACTTGTGTCATTCGCAAGTGTATAAAGCAGGACAGGTTGATTGAGATTTTGCTTCAGACTCAGAAGTCAGCCAGAAAATATCAGCATGCATCATCCCAATTCTTAACATTGTGTCGTCTGGTATGACACAATTTTTGTGTACCTTCTGATTCATAAATGAGAATAATACCCAAGACACTGTGGTAACCCATAGTTAAAGTTCTCGTTCCAGCACCATTCACCCTCTGTACTGTTTCAGATATCGAGCAACAACAGACAACTGCCTCTAAACCAAGAGTCTCTCAATCTTATGCTCAAAGGCCTTCGCAATTTCCGTTTACCCTCAATAAGGACACATACATGGTGTAGCTCGCAAAGTCACTGATGCCATGCAAAGTGTAGTAAAAGTTGGTAACCAACTTCCTTCATCATGACATGTGGAAGACGTGATGAAATGAGATTTTGCAGTGTACATCAGACTCAAGAGGCAATATTATTTTTTCGTCAGCCAGGATTCCACAATCCTCATACCCTGTTCAGCATCTCAATATACATCATCCATGTTAACCTCAAAATGTAACATTGTGTCGTCTCATCTTTCGTGAAACCGACACACATTACTCAATTTCCATTGGGTAACCTTCAAAAGAAGCAGGTATTTTGAGGAAACCACATAGTTGGGCCATTCAAAGTAACCCTCTGTACTCTATGTTTCAGATAGTCCCCCTCGAGCAACAGACACAACTGCCTCTGTGAGTGAACTTCTTTTTCTCAATCATTAACTAATACTGCCTCGAGTCTCTCAATCAACAACTTATGAGAATATGTAGTCTGGAGATGTTACAAAATGACTTTCTCGGGACGGAAATTGAGGCGTGTAGAAATTCTCGTGATTTTAAACATTTTTCAAAATTTTCGAAGTTGTTGAGAAGTCATAAGAATCGATTTGTGTACAAATTACCAATTCAAGGGGCATAGTGGAGGTCTCAAATACTAAATTAATAATATGGAAATACAAACATGTGTTTCAACAGGAAGAATCATAAGAGTGCTGACCTGTATTATTTCATTTCCGTCACCGGGTTCTATTACGAAGTGAACAGTTACTATTTGGTGCCTGACGCCATTTTTTTCCAATATCTACAAAAACTCATTGAATCCACAGCTAGACCATATCATCAGTAAGAAGTCAATATCAGTGAAACTCTTTTTGCATCTATTCGTTATTTCATTTATAAGATTTTGAGAATTTTGTTTTCATTATCTCCCTGAATAATAATCTTTTTTAGTTTTACGTAAAAGAGAATTTAATTTGTTTCTATATTGTTCGCCTATCTGTGTCGGTGCCATTAAACTGCAATCTTTTTTCATTCTATCTCGGTTTCTCATCGAATTAACAAGACCGCAGGTTATCAGGGTTTAATTTTTTTCAAATTTTGACTATTGTTAATTTTTCGATATTACTAGACTCAATGTAGTTTGTGATTTTTTTTTGAACTTAAAGAAAGCATGCGGATCTTGACTATTCAACACGTCTCCCCACCTTTCATTTTTCACTTTATTTAGGAGAACACCATGGTTTATGTGAAATACATTACTCTCCTGTTTACTTTGTCCAACACTCCCCCTACCTAAAGTCCTCACGAACCAACAGACAGCGAAGTGATCTGTGAGTGAGGTATGGAAAACTCCCGAACTAAAACAGTATCTTTGTCTCATCTCACCACTATTACGAAAACATGATCTACTGCACTAGATGAATGTGAGGATCGCCTAGTTTCTTTATTAATATGACACAAATCCAAACTGGCTCAAAGTGCAATGATACAAAATTGATTGATTTGTATTCTCTTTTAAATTTATGTTTATATCACCAACTATTACCTCCGTGTCACGTTTCAGCAAATTTGATAAACAACCCGATAGATCAGCTATGAATGCAGTTACCTGTGTTGCTGGCGGCCTATAAGTAGCAGTTATTCCAAAGGTTTTATGGTCCTTAGTTAACGTTAGTCTCAATAAGTTCACTTCAGTTAGTTCAATGATTTCATGTTCAACATCGAATGTATTTTTACATATAACACTAACCCATCATTCTGATTATATCTAGATTCATTATAATAACAATTGAAACCTGCAACATCGAATTGAATCAGATTACTAATACCCCAACACTCAGAAAGAACTATCACATCCAAATTCTCAAATTCTAAAGATTGCAAGCATATTGGTTCTAATGTTGAAATGTATTAAAAATTCTTTTTGAATTAATTATAATGTCTATCTCGAAACTATTGAATTATTCTAATCTAATCTATAAATATTTCTTCAATTTATCAATCAATATCAGTTGAAATCTAATCAAACAAAATTTGGTATGACAATGAATTTTATAAACCACAAAATCAGTGATGCAATTAAAAAAAAAAAAAAACAATAAGTAACAACAATATTATTTATACAACCAATCAGTAGATCTGGCCAATTGTTCCACCTTCCATCAGTAAATCTCGATGCGTCTGTAAACGCGGTAACGGTCAATGGATCACGCTATCGCGAGATGTTAACTGCTCAATTTTGACCTATCATTGATGACATGGATATCATTGACATGTGGTTTTAACAAGATAGTTCCACTTCGAACAGCCAATGAGACATTCAATTTATTGCAAACCAAATTTGCTGATCGCATAATTCACGAAATTCAGCCAATTTCAACAAAAGTTGCTCGCGCAAGAAGTGCTTCCAAGCAAATGGTCGTCTGTTTTTTCATATAAATTGGACTTGTCGCGATAGTTACACTATAACAACGCAGAAAGGTAAATTCTGAGTGGTACACAACCATTTGTTTGCCAGTTGCCTGCCAAGAAATCAGGAAAACCAACCGCCGAAGACGGATCACCCTTCACCACGACAACGCGAGCTCTCAAACATCGGCTCAAACAACTGCATTTTGAGCACTCAAAACATCGATTTGATGAGTCATCCGCCGTATAGTCCTGACTTAGCATACACAGTTTTTCGACACCTGAAGAATGCGTTCAGAAT
Source organism: Micraspis discolor (assembly GCA_030674115.1). Classification (NCBI taxonomy): domain Eukaryota; kingdom Metazoa; phylum Arthropoda; class Insecta; order Coleoptera; family Coccinellidae; genus Micraspis; species Micraspis discolor. The sequence goes on from JARTUT010000004.1 coordinate 3,296,392, forward strand.
GCATGTTTTAGAGATACCACAATCAGAGTGGCAGAAGTGTTTCATTGGTTCAAACGCATACAAAAGTATATAGATCTTAATTTTCGATTATTAATATTTGTATTCGTTCTCTTATCCCGAAATATAAAAGGCAACTCTCGTAATCCTAAAGAGATGTTATTGATTTTTCAGCATCTTCATGAATTTCAGCATTGTAACATCTTATCTTAAGTAGCTCAATGAGTTTATCATATATCGAGTTTCCCAATAGAGGGTGGCCTACTGAAGTTTTATAGAAACTATGGACGACGATATGTTGAGCTTTCTTGGAAAAGATGAAATTAGGGCATCGAGGTGAATTTTGCACAAAACAACAGACATTTAGCCTAAACTAGAAGATAGAAACAGTGGATATTAGGAAGATCGAAAAAATCTCACTAACAGATGATATTTTTCCCTTCAAAGTTTCCAGGATTTCGTGAAATCTCTTATTCATCAAATACTGAGTTTCACTCCAGAAGCACTTATATCTTCAGCGTATATGAACCGAGATTCCTAACCTATTTTTACTGCCCCTTGCCATCGACTCGACATTTTTCACATCGGATCTGCTATAAAACGAAATTCCATCCACGACCGCCGAATCCGTTATCTCAGCCTCTTTCAATATCGCGTAATCTGAGTGTTTCTCCGATGCCCCCTAAGGTGTCTCCTCGATCAGGAATAAATTTCCCATACTCTTTGGCATCCAACCGATATCGTTCCCTCAGACTTCGGTAAATGGATATGGCGCTGCCGCCTCCGGGATCGTCACTGATCCCTCATTTAATTATGGCGTCCAAGGACACGCGTGTGACGGAGGGTGAAGAAACGCGAATCTGATACCGGGCGACGTGTATCTCCCGGAATTACTGATGCGTGTATCCGGGAAAACACGGCTGAAATACATTATACATGGCTGCCCGTCCGAACTAGACATATTGAATGTGCAGTGAATCAAAACCATGGGTTGGCTTTGGCTCGTTAGATAGAGATAGATGTTGTTGAAGGATATTCATTGTAACTATCAATGCTCACTGGCACTATTCCGACACAACTGAAATGTTTTTCTTGCTTCCGTAACATTCTCCAATTTTTCCTTTAAAAAAAGAAGGATAATATTTAAACGAACAAACTACAACCCTAGAGGTAAAGTAGAGATGTGTTGAACTAACGAATCAAAATAATCATGTCTCAAATATTAATAGCCTAGCTTTTTACCCGCGGCTTCGCCCTCAGTGGAGCCATTAAATAAATATGAGTATGAATTAGATATTGTCGTTATAATCGTAATACAATGGGACGGTATTACAGTATTCAGAGTTGAAACTTCTTAACTGTAATGCTAATTGTCGTTGAAGTAGCTGAATTTGCCCATTTTTTGACAATTTTCTTATCTTTAGTAAAAAATTATTTTTTTAATAAAAAGTATCCTATGTTACTTCTAATACCTTCAAAAGTATATGTACAAAGTTGCATGATGATCGGTTAATTAGTTTTTGCGTGAAAGCGTAACTTACGTTCGCATATACAGGGTGAGTCTTTGACCACTGCGTTAATTTTAACCATAGGTTCTTGAGATCAAAAGAAACACTTTTTCCATTACGGTTTTTCTATATTCAGCTGCGTTGAAAAGTTATAAGCATTTTAAGTTTTCACATTGGGCAAATACCCCTCTGAAGTCCACTTTAGTTTGAATGAAAAATACCTTCCACAGCATCCACTATTGAATCTGAATTGCTTTAAAACATTATTTTCCCTCTAAGTAATGATTCACTCACTCATGTTACATCCGATGAGGTAACAACACAATAAACATAGATTTTTGTTGTTCTACTAGGTATATTTTCTTTCTACTTCAAGATTATAAACCATGCCTTTCTAGTGAGGCATTCCAAAAAAACCTCAGTATTATTGGGTGTTATCATCACACATTTGTAATTTTCTTCTTAAAATTTCCAAATCATGATAACCATCATTTCTATGAAACTTCCAAGGCAAGAGGTTGTCACTGTGCTTTTTTTTCACTCAAAGCCAGAAAAAATCATCTATGACTTTCCAAACACTGATATTTCTGAAGTTTCTTCTCCTTGACAGAGACCTGTGAACAGGTATTTTCTGTACTGAATCCCAATAACAATTTACCTGGATAGATTACAAGTATTTCCAGATTTAGGTGTGCAATTATACTTTCTTGAAGAAATACGTAAATTTGATATTGAAAAATCAACTAGGTGTTCTTTGATAAAAAATTTTTTGTTAAATCATTAATATGAATCTATTCTGTTCAGACTATAATTACTGATTACTGATTTTTATAATCAGAATGTCTGTTTTAATTACGTAAACAAGAACATAAATATTGAATAATGGTTATTGATAGATTATGTCAAATTTTAATACCTTACCATAGAATATTAATTTATTACCGAACCCCAGGAGCGAAAAAATTAATATTTGCAATGTTTTTTTAAATGAAAGATAACATCTGTAGCTATTATTGATCTTTAGTTATAATTTTCCTCAGAATAATTAGAGTGAATTATTACCACATTAAATTATTATAACGTCTCTGTGGTGGGTAGTTCCAAATAAAAAAGTGTTCTGTGGTTCCTTGTTGTTTTGATTCTGTTTGAAACTGTCAACAGTTATTTGTAGCTTTCTTTAAAAAATGTGGAAAATATTTTAAAGATAATTTCGACAATTTGAAATTATTCAATTCAGTATGAAATGATTATGGTCAGAAATTGCATTCTATTCTAATCTTTCTTGTTTATGAGCTTATAGCTTCCAGATTCAATATTATTTGAATTTTAATGAACCATGCATCATAACAAACATTCAGAAATATTAAAACTAAGTCAAATTCTATTATCTCTTAAGTTTGTGAACAAGGTTGAATCGGTGTATGAAATGAAGATAATAAAAGTATAAAACAAATCTAGGAGTCTGGGTTCGAAGTTTTTAAAACTCATATGAGCTCAATTTGCAGCATTCCTATGTTAGAATAGATATAATTTGATGAACCCTGAAAGCCTGAAGCTATAAAAAACCAGCTCTTCATAAAGACAAGTCTTCAATTTAACTGGTCCTGACAGAAAATACTTTACCTATTTCAACGGTCAAAATATACCGAAGAGTGATGGAAAACTTTTTCTTTATTTATTATGGAATATTATTCTGGATTAAATATTAAACAAGGTGCTAGACATCATTAACAATGAATACAGCAAATGGCAATTTATATTTGTGGTGAATGTAAGACAAAAATTGTTCAGTGGTTAATTTCATCTATAGTGTTTAGTGGTGGAACCATAGACTGGAAAGATTTCCCCAATCATTTGTAGAAATATTTAATAAAGACATAAAATATGGCAACATTGAACAAATCTGATTATTGAATCATTTCAGCACAGAGTTGGATTTGGGAAAATCAGAAAATTTGGACAAAATTATATCGATTCAATTCCTTTCAACTTCAAATATCTCAAGAATGGTGCAATTTAGGAGAAAAGATGAGGAATGATTTTATATGCAAAAAAGACTTATGATTCCAGGAAGTACGAGATACGGACCTTTAGTTCAAGCGATATTTGTTTTTCATGCAATTTAACCAATCTGTAGAGTAGTAGTGAGAAACCCACAAGAAGTGGAATAAATCTATTGATGCCAAAATATGCACGAGTGTTATCAAAAACCTTCTACAAGAGATCATTTCAATTGATATTTTCGTTTGAATATTATAGGTGAAAATGCAATTTTTTTATGAAACACCCTATATCTTTTGAACGGGGCCAAATTTGGAAAAATGTTATAGGAAGAAAATGTTTCTTTTGACGTCAAGAATCTATGGTTAAAATTAACGCAGTGGTCAAAGACTCACCCTGTATAATAGAAGAACATCAGAAATGTTAGACACCGATAGATCCAAGTTGGTTCAACATGCTCGGAACTCGATCCGTATGGAATTTCCAGAGAAATCCTAAAAAATCATTTGGTGAATGATATTTCTTTTTTTTCTCTCAAACTGTCTTCTCCATATACAATGCCAGAGGCTGTAACATCTCTTCGGGCCCTCTCGACAGGGAAATTCACTCCGAAAATTCATTTACAGAATGAATAACGAACTGCACAAGTTGTGCTGCACTCGAGTAGGAGCGTTCTAGAAGTTCAGGTTATACCTAGAATACAAATGCACATCTGGCTCTAAATATCCTTACATTTACGGATAATTTCCTTCCGGAAAGGCAATACCTATGAAATCCAATTTATATTATACAAATTAAGTTGAACTCTTGGGAAATATGCGACTGGAATGTTTTACACTTACTATTTGACACGAAGGTTTGGTTGTAGGTTATGTATCAACTGAAAACATGATTATATGAAACCTTAAAGTTCAGCATTAGAACAACTTCGTTTCATTTTGTAAATTGGAAAAGAGCAATTTCATTCAGAGATTCAATTTCTTTATTTGGAGGGGAAGGCATGCGAAGAAATCAAAAATTCCACGAATTACTACCTCATCCATTATATTCACCAGATCTGGCACCATGTGACTTCTCTGTGCTTTCAAAGACGAAAAAATGGCTCGGCCGAAAGCGTTCCAAGTCAAACGAGGAAATTGTGGATGCTTACTTCGCGCTATTGAGTTGCCCGTTTTTGATAGTAAGGAGGGCTAGAACGACATTTTTTTCTGTTTCGAATAGTAACTAGCGAAAGACTTTCGAACTATATTTTTGAATTTTAAGAAAGATTTGAAATGAAACGCCCGTGAAGTTAGCACCTAGCGCAACGCGATGGTTTTTCACTAGTATCTTTGACTTACAAACAAAAATTTTGGGCTTACAAATACTTACTAACGACATACTAACAAATGCAAAAACATTTCCTTCGATTTCGAAATTGTTGGTGCTAACTTTACACTCTGAGGTTGCCATTTTCTCACTTCAGGTTGACTTAAAAATGAATATCTTTGTCTTACAAATAGTTACTAACGGTTGACTTTCCAAGTGCATAATTCATTTGGTAAAACATCACCAAGTGGATGGCTATAAAGTTAACACTCAGCGGAATGCGGTTTTTTTCACAACTATATTTGAATTGCAAACTAAAATTTCGGGCTTACAAATAGTTACTAACGACTCAATAATGAATACAAAAAAATTTCCTTTTTCCTTTCGAACATTTAGGTGCTAAATTCACACTCGCAAATAGCATCAATTATTCTATTGAAGCGGGATAAATAATTTACAAAACGTTACAACATTCTGAAAGTTGTATCTTGACGTTCAGTACTTTCGAAAAATCATATAGACGGTATTCTATAACACTGGTCAACAGTGTCAACATTGAATTTATGAAGTCAGGGTCTTTAATCAGCTGTCTTATTTGCAGGCCATCAAATATTTCTGCTTTAATTTTTTCCTTACTCAGCTGAGGCAGTTTTTTCCCTATATATGCAAAGCATGATCCATTCTTATCAAGAGCCTTTACAAACTGCTTCATTAGACCCAGCTTGATATGCAGGGGTGGAAACATGATTTTCTCTCGCGGAACTAAAGGATCATTGATAATATTCTTTCCTCCAACATCCATGTTTTCTCTCTGCTATCCCAGAGGCACAAGAAACAAGGATACTTGGTGTGACCACTTTGCTGTCCAAGGAGAAAATTTACCATTTTTAAGTTTACACAAATCACCCATTGGTGTTCATGATACTTTATTTTTTCCAAAACCAAAGCTATGTTGTCATATTGCTCTTTCATTTTCGTTGAGTGAGCAATTGGTATTGAGCCATATTTGTTCCCATTATGTAGAAGACCACATTTCAAACTTCGCTTTGAGCTGTCAATAAATAGGATCATCCGGAAAATATTCAGGAAGACCCATTTTTACCAGGAGTTCTCTAATAGCATGGCAAAATACAAGATGTTGTTCTTCAGAGAAAAAAGGTAGCAGTTCTTTCTCCCTTGTGCAATAAAATGTAATTTTCGTTCCTGGTTCAAGAATATTTTTTTCCTTCAACCTGGAAGCTAGTAATTCAGAAGCTTCTTTCGACAGGTTGAGATCTCCATTGAGGTCATTTAACTCATCTTGGTTGAAACATTGGGGAATTGATGACATCGTTTCAAAATCACTGTCACCTTCAGTAGTGTCAGAATTCTGATCAGAGAGACATGTGTCCTCACAGAGTTCTGGTAGCTGCTGAAAAGTTGGGATTGGCACTTCTTCTGAGTGAGGGATAGGGCGTCTTGCAGAGACTAAATCTGCATAAGTCCACTTGTTACGGTTATTTCGATTGATTCCAGTAATATTTACTAGGCAGAAATAACAGTCATCGAAGTGATTTTTGGGTTCTCTCCAAACCATTGGTACTCCGAATTTCAGACTTTTCCTTTTCCCCGTAGTCACCTATCGTAAATGCTCTGTACAAGTTTTACAGACAATATGTTATGTCCAGGTTTTATCCTGATCACCAAGCTTAACACCATAATATCCAAGATAAGCCCTCTTTACAAAGTCACTAATAGTTTTTCTGTTTTCCAAGAACGTGTATTCTCCGCATATGTAGCAAAAAATATCAGGATGATGAACACAGCTTCTTCTACTTGAACTCATTTCTATTCAACAACACAAATACAACAGTTCACATTAACAATCTACTTTTTAGATTTACTTTTCAACAACTCGTTACTAAAGAGAAATTTCATATGACGCTAAGTTCTATCTATCTGCACCGCGGGAATCCATAAACTAACCTCAACTCTCAACTGCAGTTGAAGTTCACTTCAGACTAGACAACTCCATACATCGGATTCCTATGGAACGAACTGGATGACATTAAATAGGATTAAATCCCACTTGTTAACAACTTGTCAACTAATCAGTTATATATCTCACATTGTTAGTCTTCTATTTGTAATAAATGAATTAAAATAATAATTATAATAAATATTATTATTTTAAATTCAATTTGTCACAAATGAAGACTGACAATAAGGAAAATATACAAGAATCTATGTCTTGTATAAATTTTACAACACTCATAGGTACTTGAAAGTATTAACTAGAAAAAAGCATTGATAGATAAGTGAATTTATCTAAAAATCTAGAGCTGATACAGAAAAACTGATATCATATTTAGATTCAGCAATAAAAATATAGTTAAAATGAACTCAAAAATTGTAGGCACCAAAAAAAAATTTTTTTTTGAGGCCTGTGTAATTTATTATCCTTCAGAGATGAGATTTTGCATTAAACACGATGGAAATTGTCAAATTAATCACCATGATTCAAAAAACACCCTGAACTGTCAAATCTATGCCAAATATGCTCAGATACTTCTGATACATATCTAAACTTTAATGGAAAACCCATTATTCCTTATGAAAATTCCCTTGGGAGACATTCCGGAAACGAGCAATTTCCCGGTCACATAATTTAATTCCTTCCAGCATCTCATGTAGCTAAAATTATACCCGATACAACATACAGACAAATACCTACCATCATATTCGAGGCGACATAGTTTGTTGGTCAATTCATCAGGCAAGACCTTCCATTAAGCTTTCAAGTTCAGCTCTCAACTGACGGAATTTCAATTTAGGGTGAGGACTCTTTGATGTGACAGAACCAGTCTCAGACCACAATAGATTTAATGGGAAAATTTTTTCGAAAAATTCTACCTGAACGTCGTCGATATCTGAACAGGCATTTTGCTTGGATGGAAAGGTCATGTTGGTCAACAAAGAAAATTGATTGCTCTTTGTAATCAATCTGCTATTGGTCTTCATTTTATGCGGTAGTAACAGATAAGGTTGGATTGGATATTGAAGTAATGGAGGCTGCAGAGACTTCAACGAGACAGTGACGAGAATTGTTCCTCAAACCCCGCCCACTCGACATGTTCTAGTTGAATTTAAATGTATTCATGAGATTTGCACGAGAACACAAGTAAATTAATACGAGTAATATATTCGATGATTCATTTTGATAATGGAAATGTACAAGGATGTATTGACAAGAACCCATATTTGTCCACAGTGAGAACTGAAGGTACAAAAATTAGAAAACAGTGACGTGAGGTCAGATGGTTTTGGAGTTTTGCGAGTAAATATTCAAACTATAACAAATCTATAAGCACTCTGTTCTGTTGAACGAGAGTCTTTTCCCGCACTCTGGAACAATGTGATACAAATAAAAACGCCACGATGTATCAACAAACCTATATCGCAAATCAAATATAACTTTTCATAGTTTTGTTCAAAGCTTAAATTCCCTTCAGCTGAAATCCTACGTCAATGATTTCATTATTTGTAGTGTATCGATTTTTGCAAAATTTTGCAATATTCTTTGTAGAAATTGTGGATAAACCCGGCTTACAAAGAATAAGAGTCGAGTAATGTGCAAAATCCTGAACAAATCACAGAAAATCTCCAAGGGAAATATTTAGATTCGATGGATATTGGAGAGGATACACTCTATTGAGTTGCCTTATCCGAAACGGTCAGTCTATTTGCCTAACAGGCAATCTCGTTCAGTAGACTGCCTGACCTGTGACATTGATCTATAGGCACTTCTAACGGACCGTGTAAATGACCTTTCGATTTCTCGTTACAGTGCCGAATTGAATTCAAAGGTCTGCTTATTACGGGATAAATCAACGTGAGCTTGGCTATTTTATTGATGTTTCGAGACTTTTATAGAATGCCCTATTGAATCCGGCAGATTATTCGGCAGACGGTTATTTTTCTTCTTTTGAAGTATAGCTGGCTCGACATTCTGGATGAATCTGATGTATTGGGTGTTTCTTTCCAAATGATAAAGCAAAACACAATTGAATCGAAATTCAATCTAATTTTTTTTATGTAACAACGTCTTATAAGTCGATGGAACCGGCTACACGCACGAAAAAACATGACTCATGAGTCGTCTTCTCGCTCTGAGGCATTCCATTCAAGGTTTGAAGTGCAAGCGATAGTACGGAACGAGAGATAAAGAGACATAATCTGCCTTCGCGTTCGGCAGCGTTCAACATCTGTCTCTCTCCTACTTGAGTGAACGATGCGTCCGCGTGGACAACTGCTATATAATAATACATTCACAGTGAAAAGTGGTTGTGGTGTCAATTGTTAATAGCATCGATCCACTTGTGCAGCGATTGCAGGTTTTGCTCTAATTAACAAAACTGTAACAATAAGTCAACAGAACTATTAAAAAATCAATTGGTTCACCATTCGATCGAAAAAATTATCGAGCGTATCTATGATTCAAAACTATTTAAATATTAATGTTGAATCTTCCACATATCATAACAACGTGTCTGAAATGACAGGTTCAAAGGGAACAATTTTCTCCTATATCAAACACATTGAGAGCGAAAGTTACCAAAATTTTAATGATGTTTCCAATTTTTGAATTTTAAATTTAAGGTATCCGAACCACAGACTTTTATTATAATAAATTATTCAAAATTCAAATTATTACTTTTTTCAACAAATTACCATTAAATTCGTGTGAATCATTAAGTAACTAATTGAATATTGAATAACAACCTATATTCAAATTACTTGCTGAAAAAAACAATGCGTTAATTTTAACCATAGATTCTTGACATGAAAAGAAATATTTTCTTGCTTTAACATTTTTCCAAATTTGGCCCCATTCAAAAGATATAGGGTGTTGAAATTTCATAAAAAAATTGCATTTTCACCTGTAATATTCAAATGACAATATCAATTGAAATGATCTCTTGTAGAAGGTTTTTGATAACAGTCATGCATATTTTGGTATCAATAGATTTATTCTATTTCTTGTGGGTTTCTCACTACTATTGTACATATTGGTTGAATTGTATGAAAAACAAATATCACTTGAACTAAAAGTACTTCCTAGAATCATTAGTCTTTTTTGCAGATAAAATCATTAACATCTTTTTTCCTAAATTGTACAATTTTTGAGATATTTGAAATTGAAAGGAATCAAATCGATATATCTGATATATATCTGATGAAACATAAGTGAGTGAATCATTTCTTAGAGAGAAAATAATGTTTTTAAACAATTCAGATTCAATAGTGGATGCTGTGTAATTTTCATTCAAACAAAACTGGACTAGAGCGAGGTATTTACCCAATGTGAAAACTTAAAATGCTTATAACTTTTCAACGCAGCTGAATATGGAAAAACGGTATGGGAAAAAGTGTTTCTTTTGATCAGAGCTGTGCCAAAGCATTGTGCTTAGTGCTCGTGAAAGCACTCTAAGCACTTTAGTGCTTCCGAGCACTGTGCTCGCGAGCACTTTTCAAAGGCTAGTGCTTAGTGCTTGTTTTTCGGAGCACTCTTGCGAAAATCTTAGTGCTTAGTAATCCGCTAAGCACTAAGCCTTTCCGAATTCTTGAAGTAGGGTCAATATAAGCAGGTACGGTATTTGATTTTTTTATGTGCGCAATGATAATATGATCGTTTTGAATTAATATTCAGTATTTCTTCAGTCACCAATTATTTGACTTTATGGTTATGAAGGCCAGAAAATTTTTTGTTTTTGCGCGCTTGTTACTAGTGGAACAGGCGGGCTATCGTTCTGTCCAAATGTCTGTAATTTCCGAATATCGAGCCGAAAATGGCATCAATCGATTGGGTTTGACTTCCTCATGAAGAATTCGAGGTCAAACTTGAGTATGTCCGGCCCGCCGGCTTCCGGCCGTATACTCTCTATCTTCCGAAGGAAGGGACCTAGAGTTTTCATTTTTTCAGAATAGGTCGAGTGTCCAAATATCTCGGTCAAGTTCGTTATTGGGCCAAATCCATCGAATAGTTTAGCAGTTAATAACATTAATTTCTTGAATATTCATCCTATCAATTCGTAACTTAGAAAATGTCTAGATAGCGTTAAAAGGAAGGAGTGTGCCAAATTTCGAGAAAATCGTCACGAGAGAAAATTTTTTAAAAATTCCCAAAATGTTTTTTTTCAATACACGATATCTCATAAGTCATTCGTCAAATCACAACGATTTAGGGCATTTATGCAGGGTATAGGTATCTAAAATATTTTAAAATTTCATCATCATAGCGTACAATCTCCAGAAGATATAAGAGTTTTTCTGAAAATGAAGTCACAGATTATATTTCTATCTATGAATTCACATCACATCAACTATAAATCTCTATGAGGGTGGTTTTAATTTTATGACAAGTTGTCATAATGAGTGAATATTGAGCCGAAAATGAAACTAATTCTGTGGGTTCATTTTTATGATAAACATGTCTAAAATAGTGGTGTGTGCAGTTGTCATATTTTGAATGGAAATGTCATTATGAATTTTGCGACAAGAGGACTATTTTTTTCCCAAATGTCTGTAATTTCTGAATATCGAGCTGAAAATGATCGCAATCGGTTAGATTTGACTCGTGATGAAGAAACGGTGGTCCATTTGAAAATGTTTGGCTGAATATTCTCTATCTTCCGAAAGAGATGAGATAGAGATTCCATATTAATAGAATTAGTTTATTATCCAAATATAAGTCAAGTTAGTTATTGGGCCAGACCTGTCCGATAGCTCAGCAATTATGAATCTGAAATTCGGTTATAATTGATGACACTCAACTACAACAACTTATATATGGTATAGAAATGTGGAAAGAATGCCAGATCGAAGAATTTGCTGAACTGTAAGTTCACTCAACTTCCATGTAAGATACATGTTTATTGATTCTTTCACACTCATTGTGCTGGCTGATTTTGAATCGCACTCTTTTTAAGTCTGAGAAAAGACTTTAGAACAAGCGCGTAAAAGCTCCTGATCTCACGTCAGTGCTTTCCACATTTTTTCAGTAATGTGTTCTCGCTTATAAAATAATTGGTCCTCGATTATTAATTCAACTTTATGCATTGATTAGGAACAGCCATTCAGATTCAGATCGACGAATAAGATTAACTAGTACCAGAATGTAAATTGAATGCATGCGTTTCACAAAACAAATAAAATGGCTTTTGAGTTTTTCCCAGTCTCGAAATCATAATTTTAGATATGTCGATGAAGCTAAAGAGTTCTCATTTCAATCAAACAACATTACATAAAATAGTTCCCACTAAAGTGCTTAGTGCTTAGTGCTCGAAATATTCAATTACTTTTACAAAAGTGCTCGGTAATCCGGAGCCTTCTGTCGAAAGCGGTGCTTAGAACTCGAGACTCGAAGCCTTTTTTTTCGAGTGCTTAGGGCTTAATGCTCGAAGCACTTTTTTTCGGTGCTTAGCACAGCTCTGCTTTTGATCTCAAGAACCAATGGTTGAAATTAACGCAGTGGTCAAAGACTCACCCTCGATAATAATTAAATCAAGAATTAAATTTCAACAGTAGAGTAGAAATTCAAACATTAAATTGTATTCAGTTATTTTGAAAACTTAAAATGTTTTTTTAAACGAAGAATCTTATGAATAAATAAATGTATTTTCTTATGACGTTGTCAGGTTTAACTATCGTCAGTAAACCGACATTACAGACAACTGATTTTTTATCCGAAATTTTATCATTTACTTCTCGCTATACAATTTTTGTTTAACTAAGTAGAATTTAGGCCACTCCTTCTTGGTGTTGCAGTTTCTTTGCCTATTACTTTGTTTTTGGATTAATATTGTGAAGATTAGTATTTTCTTCCGTTTTTCCCATTTTATCGATGACCAAGTTCATTTGAAGATATTCTTACTAAGTTTCACGTTCGCGAATTTTTATTCTATGCTCACCACGGCGCTGTCAGGCAGCTTTGGCCTTCCCACTGGAGCCTTAAAAGCCGCGACTGGATTCGATAAAGGGACCTTCAATGATCGCTCAGTTAAACCTCGAACGTAACATAAAAATACATCCAGTAATTCACCACCGTCGTATCCGATAAAACTGAATTCGCATCTAAAAGTTCAACGGGTAAGAGAGAGATGGAAATGGCCGTCGCCACTCCGGAAACCACGACTGGGGCGCTACGAAACTCAACAGGCAGAAGACAGGCGTACACAATGGATCGGAAGGATCTTTCTGGAGGATAAGCTATTATGCCGTGGCGGTCCATGAAAAGCAGGTACCTTATCTCGGGCCAGCTACTCGGATACTGGTACAGGTTTATAGTGCTTTTTCTCCACCAGAACGGGCTTTACGAATGAGTATGCGAGGGGATGTGACGTTGTTCAGTTGGCAGTATGAACCTGTAGGGAAATGCTTGACGACTTCATTCACTAAGAGTGGTCTAGATGGAGAAATATTAAAGGAGGAAGGATATGTTTTTATAGGTTCTTCTTCTGTTAGAAAATGATATCGCATTGGATTCCGGGAGAACTATATTTGAAACTAAATGAAATCGTTTATAGATATTCGGTATCCAGATTTAACTAGTAGACAACTGCGTTTACTGGTCGAGCAAAAACCTCCATGTTACGATGGGAGAGGAGTTAACTGTTCCTGGTATGACAGTATGGGCAAGTGTTCATGCAGGTGGCCTTGTAGGGCCGTACTTTTTTGAAGGACTGTGAATGGGCAAAATTACCTCGAGTTATTGGAAGATTTAAGGGGTGAATTAGACAATCCAGACTTTGCGAGAATTGAACATTTTCAGCAGGGCGGATCTCCTCCGCATTTTGGAGTTGAAGTTAGGCGATTTTTAGATGAATAAATCGGCGATTGGATAAGAAGACGAGGGAAAGTGAAATGATCAGCAGCAGAAAGTGATAAACTTCGTACCAATACCGAAAACTGAATGAATTATTTTTGAATATCACTGATTAGTTCAACCTCAAAAATCAATTAACTCGATTTCAAGTTTTCCCAACCACCATATTCGAATGAAGCTCATCACGATAAGGAAATTACAATAAACACGACACCTAGAAAACTCATCTCCATCTGGTACTTGTCCTTGTAAAACACTGAAAGCAAATTTCAACATTTTCAATTAGAATTAACAACAAAACTCGGAATGAAACATTGCACATGCAAATACACCAATATTTATTTATTTATTTATTTTTTATTGGAACTCTTTATTGCTGCTGATGTTTTACAATCTATTTTATACAATATGCAATGGGTGGGCATATCGCGAAGCGATGTCTTCCTGCCAACCTTCAATCGTAGCTCAAGAATAACAATTATTTTACATGAAAAAGTTATTGAAATAATTTTGAAGAATATAATATAAAATCTAATAATCTAATAACTCCTGCTATGGACATATATCAACATCAAAGTCGAAAGAGAAACCTGGAGAGTTGTTCCATAGTATTTTTCCTGGAATTTACTCGATTAGCACAACACAGAAGTTTTCCGTGCTAATTTCAGATACACCGCTTCTCGTGGATTGACGGAGAACTTCTATAATTACATGAATATCAGGGAAAGCTTTTCCGGATTGATCAGAGCAACGTAACATAACGACTTTCGATATGTTCATCAGATAGGAGCCGTATTTTGAATAAGAACTCATTCATTACATAGTAATTAATGCATTAAAAGGATACAGTTCAAAATTCCAAAAATGTTTAGTTTACATCGACCACTGTTTCACTACTACTATGGCATCTTAGGGTTGTAACATTTCAACTCGCTCATTTTTGTGAAAAACAAATAGATTTTATATACAGAACGTGGGTGAATGAGTGTTATAAAATTCTATCAATGATAAACTACTAATTTACTGTTTTAGGAAGATATTCAATAACGGTGAAGAATCCAAATCTGTTTATTCATTCAGATGGAACTCAATTCCTAGCGCAAGTTGTGAATGTAGAGAAGCAGAAGAAACAATACCTCTTCTCATCAATAGTTGTCCCATATATAAGTTTCAAGATGGTTTTAGGGCCATTCATAATGTTTCCGATTCTTTTTTGGAATGAGTTATAAATTTCAAACGAACAGGATACGTATTTTTATTATACAGTTCTTTTTTCTACTTTTGTCTTTTTATTTCCAGATTCGATGTGGGCAACTTGAAGAACTCTCTGTCTCCATCAATAGAAGACCACTCTTGAAGAAAGAGGTCCCAAAAATATATTTCAGCTTATTTTTGTACTTTCACACTTAGGCGGGGAGCCAGGGTTTTTTTATTGGGGTTTATTCCCTAGGCTTTTATGTGATACGCCGAATTGTATGACACCCCGTCTCTAACCCCTGATCTATATGCTTTATTGTTTGCTAACTAAATATTATAAGCCAAAAGTTCAAAAGAACAAATATATATTCAGCTGGATATTGCAGCTATGGTGCTGTTGATTTCAAGAGCTTCTAAGAGGGTCAGTCTTGAACTTTTTGTTTCCATATGTATTATTAGGTAGTATGTTAACCAGATTTGATTGCCTGGTTCAATAAACAAGATGAAGAATTATTTCTTTCTGTTGTCTCTCAATGATAAATACTTTTTGAGTCATTCATACCACTCAATCACGCATCACGCATTAAAAAATTAAATCGTACAAACAATTTGTCAAATTATCCCCAAATCGTATTGAATGATTCCATTTCAACCGATTATTTCACACATTACCCTCGTACATCATTCGGTTCCGACAGTCTTCCTTATCGACCAGAAACGTTAACAAATTTGTCAGGATTACCTCCTCCCCTCCTAATCCTTTCTAACCTCTCGTTGTCTTGAAAATCCGACCCTGACAACCACATCCGGAACTTGGGAATCGGATGCTGCTCGCTGACTTCAAAGGTACCGAAAATGCGGTTCATTCCAATTTAGTTTAATTGTTTCGCACCACTCTAACGTTTGAAGTATTCTTCATGAAGTACGTCAATAGATGATGAGACATTGCTCAAGGTGTGCTAGATTGTTTCCAATTGTAAGGGGAGGGGGAAGGTGGAAGAATGCTTTCAATTTGGTAGGAAGCAAAGGATTTCAGTCCTTATAGAAATAAGAGAGATTGTTACTAAATGCTTACATTCTTCAATTTATTTGCTTTTCGAGTGCATGTTCCAAGAGACAAAGCGAAATTCAGAAACTACAATCCATCATTTTTGGATAAGATGATTCATCAATTATTCTGTGGGTTTAATTTTGTTAAAGTAGTTTAGACTGCTTATGATTTCTCCAAATATCTGTATTTTTTCGAATATTTGAGTATTAGTGGTATAATACATCCAAGTTTCATTCGAAGCTCCTAATTTCCTAATCCTAAAAACCCACGTCAGTGCTTTTCAAATTATGACAACATACATCAATTTAAAGTGACTTGCAATTTATTTTTCACCACATTTTCTGTTTGCAAATAACTAGCTGGTGGTTTAACAAGAACGACAAAGCCATCTGACCTCACGTCAGAGTTTTTTTTATTTATTGTTTTGGTCTTGATATTTACAACAAATTTTACTTTAATAATATAATTGTTGAAAATGATGTGAACTGGAGACAATACAAATATACTTTACAAAGATATTTCAGATATTTTTCTCAAATAACCAAGCAGTGCGTAACAAAATGGCGAAGGCGACAGTCATTGAATACCGGAAGTCGTGAAATTTTGTTTCTGCTGCACTGTATCAGAGCTAGATATGAAGGGTACCTTTTAAACTTCTTTATAATATTCCTTTCTAAGTATTGAAATATTATATTATTGAAATATTTTTCAAACAAATACTCATAAATAGGATACGATTGTCGCATTCGCCATTTTGTATATTTTCATTGGTTGTTGAATCTATCTCAGTAAATTCCATGGATGCGAGATTGAAAAGAAACTCATCAGATCATACTCACGATAAAATATTCAAATATGGGTAACGAATCTCTAAGAAAGACTCTGTCTTTTTCAGTTTTTATGTAAAATATTTTGAATTGAAATCAACCTGAAAGCTTATAACTTTTCCTCGATGGATAAAAAGGTCATAATTGATTAAAAAAATGCGAAGTTTTATATCTCAAATGTTGAACTGACTGGTTTGAATGCGCAATTTTATTATCATATCCAAGTGTTGACGAAAAAAAAATTGCAGGTTTTGGGCAAGATGAAATTGAATTTTTTTTAATGATTTGTTGAGAAAGATAGCAATTTCTGCACGACTATAATGTATCGGGCTGCAAATTCCGAAAAATTGAAACTTAAAATTGTTTCGTTTCTTCATCTGAATGCATAATAGTCAATGCGAAGGTAATGAAATACAGATTGTAATATCATACATAAAAATTGTTCGTTTTCAGGAAATGAACGCTCAGTGTATCACATTCAGACATTTTCGACCTTTATCTCTCAAATTACTGCATATTGAAAATATTTTATTCTAGAATCGTTATACAAACGAACTCACTTTGGGAAAATAATTCACGCAGTGCATGACCGTCGCTTTCGCCATTTTGTTACTATTGCTTAGATTATTTACTCCACCTAAGAAAATTCAGTTATGACGAAAGAGATAGATTAACCAATTCTTTGAGTGATGCTACGAATAGAATATACACATTTTTATAATATTTCTGCTCGAAAATTATGGAAGCGTTACCTGAATAATTTTCGATATTTGAAATGAAGACGTGACTGTATTACGGTATCACAAATAGGCACCTAGATAACGAACGATATAATTATCACTCAAATTTTTTATTTATAATTCGAGAACATTGATGTTATTCTGAATTTCTCGAAAAATTACATCCAGTGTGTGCCTTTCATTTTCTTCATTCACAGTTGGTGCATATTAATTTTTTGGATCTCGAGTCCATTTTTGTTGAAGCTACATCAAGCGAGAATAATCTTTTCCCAGCGCCTAAAATCCCTTTCTGAAGCGATGCAACATCAGACTCGGTTCCAATTTTCGCAATTCCAAATATGATATACGACGCTGGAAGTTTCATCGGATTATCCTAGTGAATAGGATGATTTTCTGGAATGGCTGCGTGATTCCAGCAATTCATTCGGCAGAACATTGACATTTATTCTTCCCCCTGGGCGACGAGGGTAAAACGATGATGTAGCAAACATTAAATTCAATTTGAGTCCAGGCCGTAGGATCCGAATGAATTATCGTGGAATATGTTTATGCTCATTTTACACTTGATATTATCGTCATTCAGTCATCAGCATATTTTAGGACCCTATGATCCAATGTGTCAAACGGAATCTCAGTATAGTCCAGGAGGAATCGGCGCATGAGTAAAAAAACCATTCCACCTCAATGTTTTTCATGCGATTCTCTTCAAATTACTCTACTAATGATATAGATGGATGCTGCCAGGGGGCAACCCTGTGCCATATTATTTAAACCGAACTTATTTGAATAATTGAAAGAAATTGTTACTATTCCACCAGAATTTTAATTTCTCTCTCTCAATATGATAAAATATCGTCAAATATTTGATGATGCTGTTAGCAAGCTATTCCAATTTTTTTTGTGACGATTAAGATTCTGTTACTGCATAAAGAATTCTACGTAATACGTGACAGCGTTGTGGTCTGTCTATAAGAGAAAATGAAAATCTGGGATACACGCAGGGTTGGAGAAAGACTGTTTGCTTCTCACGATATAAATGAATCTCAGGAAATGTTTCTTCCTTCTGGAACAACTACCGCTGAACATCTCCGTGAGTGATAAGCTTGTTCATCCAGTTTTGTTGGGAAAATAGCTTTTCATGAGATAAATTGTTTTTCTCTCATTTATACTCATATCGAACGATCTAAATTCTTGTTCAAATGTTTGATGACTTGAATTACATTATTCTTATCAGGACTCCATGTTCTGGAGATTTTGAAAGGACGAGATGTCCGTTATGTCGAAAGATAAGTCGATTCAACAGAAAGAGGTCAAAGAAAGGCTTCGAAATTTCATGATTCATTTTCCATTTGTTTACTATATACAGTACTTGAAAGTGAATTCGCTATGCAATTCCATTACTCCAATATTTTCATAATATACTCATGTAAATGAATTATAAATGTGATAATACAAAGAACGCAAAAACCCCGTCGAAATCGAAAAAACATGAAAGAAATGGAAGAAACACGAAAGAACCCGATGG
Organism: Micraspis discolor; assembly: GCA_030674115.1. NCBI lineage: Eukaryota > Metazoa > Arthropoda > Insecta > Coleoptera > Coccinellidae > Micraspis > Micraspis discolor. Next base: position 3,315,409 of record JARTUT010000004.1, read on the forward strand.
AACACGTAAGAACGCGAAAAACACGAATGAACCCGAAGTAACACAAAAAGAACGCAAAAATCCAAAGGAACCCAAAAACCCCGAAGGAGCGCGAAAAAACCGAAAGGGCGTAAAAAAACTCTAAGTAAGGCTAAAAACCCTGAAGAAGCACAAAAAACCGAAAGAGCGCAAAAAATACCAAAATGGCATGTAAATCGTACACCCTGTATGACATTTTATTGAAATCAGCTCCCGTACGCGGAAAACCACGAAAACTTGAGGAAAACTCTGGTGAAAGTCAGCGCTAGGAATGCGCAACTTAGATGTGACACCCTGTATATGAATCGAAAATATTTTATCGAATTAAGAACCCGTAAGCAGAAACAGCCGAAATAACTCGATGGAAAGTATTTGTTAATAATAGGCAACGCATATGGGACATCCAGTATATAATTGATTCGCATGGGTGCTTTTTCCAAAAAAAAAGAACCAAAATAATATTAATTCAACTCCAGCATCGATTCACCTTCCGTGAATTTTACTAAAGTTGAATAAAAAATTATTATTATTGGATAAAGCTCTAAAGATGTGCACATAAATAGAGGCTACTCAATTTCCAGTTATTCCCGCATAAACCGAGTGGAACGGATTTATTCTGTGATTCTATACAATTGCAAGGTCTATGTTTTCAAGACGATTGATCTCGAAACCCGTTCGGGTTTCTTCGTGGAAATTGTGACAGAATGGAATAATTCTCGACTTTCAAAACGGAAAATTTCGGTCTTATCTCTCTACTTGGATATGAAAATGGGTTTCTACTGCCCGAACATAACAGAAATGTCAAGATTACGTTAGATGAAAATTGAAGAAATGGAATTTTAAAAACACTATTTTAGAAATATAGTTCGTTTCTCTGTGATTTCTGAGGCCGTTTGAAATGAATTAAAAGAAAGATTACACTATACGTGAGGAAATCCTACATGCAAAAAGGTTTTTATGAAAATATCCATTGATTACGAATGATTAATATAGGTAGTCATATTTTGATAGATTCATTTATATAAATACATACAACCAAGCACGATGAATTTTACACGGTCGTTCCTAAGTTTCTTTGTGGAGTGAAAATTGAAATGTAAAACCCGAATAAAGTATAATCTGCTATCTGCAAATCCCTACCTGCGAAATATCCATTTGGATTAGTTTATTGCTTGGTTATGATTACAATACATAATATTAGAATGTCAACGACAATTGTCATTCAGAGTAGGAATTGACAGGGTGAAATGATTGGATAGGGATGGCAAAACTGGTTCTATGCTGGGTAAATTTTTAAATTTCATAAAAACATATCGTAGACTGTTAAACTATAAGAGTATACCTCACCAGGGTTCTTACGAATCGTTTGAATTGAAGAATTTTCAAAATATTATACGGAGTATGGATTAAAATTGTAATTGAAAATATGTGACAATGTTCTGTGAACGTCGGACGTGACTGATGATCTGGAAATTTGTGTTTGAGCCGAAGTAAGCTATTTTCAGCAATTAATTTAAAATATTTTTACTTTCGATTGGAAGATATGAATAGCTTTATCCAAAGGTCCGATTCTCGAGGAAGACACATATGAAAACGGCTTTTCCCGATCGCGTCAGTGGAAAAAGCCTTTTCAATTTTACTGACCATCTTTCGCAAAAAACCGGGAAATCGGTGTTTTAGATAATTTTTTTGAAAATGTTAGCGTGGTCGTATAGGCATGTGAAATGCACCTAACGAAAGTCCGTCTCATGAACTTTACGGTGCTCGCTTCGCTCGCGAGATCGCCTTCCCCTTTCTACCTCGAAATATCGCATTTCTGAACCCCTCGCCGACCCAAAGTTTTTCGATCTCCTTCTGTGGATTACCACAGAAATATTCCTTATTGTTTTTAATATATTGGGATAATACCCAATGGAGAATGCTCGAACCATAGTTTACAGATTGTCTCTAAACTATGATAATACTCTATTAACTTCGCAAAAATCTTGCATCGAGGCGAATCATTGACTACTTCAAAGCTACATTTCTCAAATATATATATATATATATATATTCTTTTGAAATTTTAGCTTACAATATTTAGTTAGCAAACAATAAAGCATACAGATTAGGAGTGACGGGGTGTCATACAATTCGTATCGCATAAAGGCCTAGGGAAAAAACCCCAGTAAAAAAACCCTGGTTCCCCGCCTAAGTGTGAAAGTACAAAAATAAGCTGAAATATATTTTAGGGACTTCTTTCTTCAAGAGTGGTCTTCTATTGATGGAAACAGAGACTTCTTCAAGGTGCCCACATCGAATCTGGAAATAAAAAGACGAAAGCAGAAAAAAGAACTGAATAACAAAAATACAAAATTTGAAAGAGATAAAAAAAAACACCCTCAAATTCGCCTTTTTGGATTAACTCGATGTTGTGAATCAAGGATTTTTTAACATAACAAGCTAAACCATAAATTTTAATAAGGAGATAATCAATGAATACATAACCTTTTATGGTTCCTCTTTCACGAAGTTTTTTTTAGTATCCTTATGTGCGTCTTGAAGGAGAATAATCTCAGCACCATAGTCATTTATAAGTTTAGAAATATGATCACTCTTGTCCTTAGAAATACCCTCTATATTCATATATAATACACAAAATTTATCGCCAATCTGCAAGGAGGATTTTTCGAATCGGGTCTTGCGGTCCAAGTGATGATTTTTCAGAGCTTCTGATGTTTGAAGTCGGCTATGGAACCCATTCAAAGGGAAATCATCATCCATAGTTGAGGAAGGTTGTGATATAACACTTATTTCATTGAAAAAATAGCAGAGGAAAAGTTATCGACTGACATTCATTATGACTTATGTCATAATTGATCAAGAAAAAAGAATAAACCTATGGATTAATACTATACCACTCATTTCAGAGTGGTATTCGACAAGGATTAATAAGAATAACTTGTTGATGAATCATATAAATGACAGAATGGTGATACATAAGAAAAGGGTTTATGGATTTCTGGATCTCATGAAAATTTTTCACAGAGCAATCTTACCATATTCCTTAACGTATGAGTCAGTTCTTGAATTTGTAGAAATTAAAAGTAGTTCAACTATCATCTCTTATTACTCTTCTTTCTAATGTTTTCACAAACATCTTTTGTTTACAAGGCTTTTGAAATCTTATGAAAAAAAAAAGAAAATCATAAATCTTCTAATATTGTGTTTAATTATTCAACACGAGTTTCATCATCAAAACTTTCTTGTCAACAACTCAAATTGAACCTAATACATCACAAAAAGATATGCAACAAACTATAAAAAGTGTCATTCTTTATGTGAAAGGTTTACCAGAAAAAATGAAAAGAATTGGAAATGGGTACGACATAACAACCGCCTTCAAGTCACAAGATGCAATCAGGGCTAATCTAACAATGGTTAAACCCGATAACTAGGATCAAAGAACGAAGAACTGTATATGAGATACCACGCAAATGCGGAAGATATTATATCGGAGAAATAAAGCACCCCTTAAAGGTGAGAATAAAGGAACATCAGAAAGTTTTTCAAGTGAGAGACACTGATAGATCAAAGTTGGTCCAACATGCTGTGGATAAAAATCATTTAATAAAATGCAACGGAACAATTATAATACCCAGGGAAGAGAAACCTTCATGAATATTGCTCTCAATCCCATTTACCTCGAAAACGTTAGAAGATGTCTGTTGAAACTTTGGTTACAAAAATTATTGCCTAATTAATAATTCTAAACAATTAAAATATCAATGATTATTTGGGCTATTACCATCATCAACAATATCTCGTCATCAAAATTAAAATAACCTCATCATAAATGACGTAAATGCATAAATTCACATAAGACAGCATTTCATGGCAATTAATGTAAATCAATACACTAAATAACACAATCGCGAGTGAATTGAAGTTTTTATCGATGCTTAATTGAAAAATAGTGAAATGCGATAAGTTTTCCAGAAAAACAAACTTAATCGATAAAAATACCGCCAACACATACTTCTTGGTGATATAGCAAACTAAAATAATATCAATAAGTATTATGTTGTAATCTTTCAGATTAATTTTACCCAAGATGACAATTTTTCTTCATTTTATTTTCTTTATTACGTTCAATGAATATTTAAACATGTAATCGAATTATACTCACTTTATTTTATTTCACAGATTCAATTCCATGTAAGCCGTCATTGGAAATTTCACTGAAACAAAAAAAAATTTAGGAATATTGTTTTATTATTCCACTTCCTCAGAACAACGGTTCATCATATGTTTATAACCTTTTATGGCAGAAAATCTTAACGAATTTTTTTACGAAGTACACTTCTATCTTGGGGTATGAGTATTGATATTTCAGCAAAAAATGGGTTTACCTGATAACTAATCAAGGGTAATACCACTAGAGGTGAGAACACTGTTGTTTTTTGGGAATTATGCGTTTAAATTTCACGAAACAAAGTTATCCTAAAAATACCACGAGCCGAAGGCGAATGGTATTTCGGGATCACTTTGTTGAGTGAAATTTGTATAGTTTTCAAAAAACGACAGGGTGTTCTCAAAAAAAATTCGAATCTCGTGTGGTATTTGGAAAGATCATTCAACAATATAAATCAAACGAAATAAAAAATTGTTTTTTATTCAAAAATAACCAGATAGAAGCATAACAACAAATTATTCATCTTTATTCTCAAAATAATATTTATTGATAGTAGGTACAATCATTATATACATTACGAGCATCATTTTCGAATGATGAAGTAGATACTGATGTTGTTTCTTGAAGGACATTTTTTTCATTCCTTATGGCTGTGATTATTTTTTTGTGATGTTGTTGGTCCAGTTGGAGATACGGTTTCACTGACGCTGCAGAAGAATGGCATGTTATCTTTATCAGCTGTTCCTCGCCAATCCCTGCTTTGGCTAATTGGCTGACAGCAGTAGCTCGATACGAGTGGTTGGTTATCTTCGACTTGGTTGTGTTGATGCCAATGAGTTCTGCCGATTCTTTTATCCATTTAGCTATCGTATTGGGACAGACTGGGGAGTTTTTGAACCATGAACTTATTTCCAATGTGGAGTAAGGAATAGTCTTTCAGTGGTTATGTTTGCAGTTCTTTTGGATACAAGTAGGTTATATAACCTCACCGGGCAAATATCCTTGTTTGGGAGAATTTCGTATCGGATGGGCACCACCTTGTCTTGTTTCAGAAAATATCGGCCCGTGGGATTCGGCCCGTGGGATTAACATCTTTTTAACTTTCGAAATGGAAATGCGAAATTAGGCATGATGAACCCTCTCCTCCGCGCCAAGCAAGCTCCAATGCAGAAATAAAATAAAATTTTGTGTTCAAACCGTCTGGATTATCTTCTTTACATAAGTTGACCATCTTTTTGTGTTGCTCCAAAGACAGCACCTTGGCGCTAACTTTTCTTTTCTCAGGGTCCACTTGCAAAATACGCCTCTTGTCATTTCGTGCATCCCGCGCCGTCTTAAAAGCCACGTCTGTGAATGGATCGAACCTAACGCCCCATTCGGAATACAATTTTTCCTGCAGCTGTTTGGCAGTATTATTCCACAAGGCTTTTACGACACTTTCCTCGTAGTCTGATCAATCTCTTTTCTTCATATTGAAAGCCCAGTTTAGCATAATATTATTGAGCTCTGACAAACTTGTTTTTTCATTCACAAGGTATTCCCGGCCAGCACAGAATTCTTCAAATTGTTTCCAAATGTAGGATATTGACTTCACTGTATTAAGCGGCACACTTTTCTTCACACTTTCCTCAATTGAAGTAATATCACAATTCTCAAAACGTTTCATTTTTATCTACTTTATGGTAAAATACGAAAATAAACTGACAGAACTGTCAAATGTGCTGTGTATTAATATTCCTATGCAAATTAGGCATTTGATAAAAACAAATTTCTAAAAGTGAAAACACTGTGAGGTTGAGTGTTTTCAGATACAGTTTATTTCTATTGGTCCGTTTTCAAAAATTGAGCGATTTCATTGGACGTTGTACGATGTAGTATAGTGTTGAATAGTGTTTTTACGATTTATCTGCCAGAGGATCCATCATTGCTGAGTGTAATCCAATTTTGAACATTTTCGGGATTGACAGCCCTAATGTTGCAATCCGCAAATTATTTTTCGACAACTGAGGTTCGACAGAAGATTAACTCAACGTGAACAAGATTATAGATGAACTTAATTTAATTCAATTTTTGGCGATGAAATTCCATCAAGGACCAGTGTTTATCGATGGTATGGTGAATTCAACCCAGGTCGTAGTTCACTCCAAGACGAATTTCGTGAAGGTCGTCCAAAATCAGCTGTTATTACGAAAGCCATAGATGCTGTGCGCTAACTAATATTGAAAATCGTCATGTGACCTATCATGAGATTGAGAAATCTCAGGTATTAGTGGGACCAGCATACATTCAATTGTGCATAAACCTTTGACCATCAAAAAAATTTGTTCGCGTTGGATCCCACACAATTTGTCGATCTCTCAAAAAAAGGCTCATGTCGATTGCGGTTGATGCGTCAGAATGCATGTTTTGGAGATACCTCAATCAGAGTGGCAAAAATGCTTCGACATTTGGTTCAAATGCATGCAAAATTATGTAGGCCTTAATGGGGAGTATTATAAAAAACATTAAGGCGATTTTCGATGATTAATATTTATTTTTGTTCTCTTATCCCGAAATTGTCTTCGAATGAGGAATATTGTGATTCCATAATATACTTGATGTTCTATTTGAACTAATCCGGTATGAGAGGAAACTGTAGAGATTAGAAAATATTTTAAGGAGAAAGATCATAATATCTTACCCCAAAGTACAAATTTTTAAATCTAAAATCCTGATTAGGTTTCCATAAATGTCTGAGCAATGTGAGATTTCCTCTATATTCACCATTAACCATTTTTCAAAAATGAAGAAGAAATATGTTTAAATCAAATGGTTAACTCACATCTGGTATATCTGAAAATCGTTAAATGGAAACGCAGATATTCAAACCAAAATATGAGATACGATTAAAATTGCTTCAATACATCAAAACCAAAAGCTTTCGAACTGAATAGGACCTCACTGGACCTTATCTATACCCATAAACTCGGCAAAAAATTCACAATGCTCAAGGAACACGGTCGGCCCGAAATATTACAGTCATAACTCAAGGACACACTTTATATCCGTTTTAATTTACTCCATTTTCTCACTCAATATCAAACTCTAAAAAAAAAATAATTATGGTCCTTCCGAAAGGCCAGGCAGCCATTCATCAGGGCAAGTGGAGGCAATAACCGATATTTATGGGGTCCGTAGAGCTGAGTATACGTGTACCCACTAAGAGTATATATCTTAATAATATTTATCAGTGACATATATCGTATAGTGCGGACAAAAAAGGGAGCGCTTGCTTTGAACCTTTGCCGCTTCCCCTTGTTCTGTATCCTCTGTCGACAGACTTCTGAATATGGCTTGAGTTTATCAGATGGCGTCACGAATTCAAACAGAATAATTTCAAAAGCTTCTTTGGATTCGTGCAGTTAGGAAAAGTATACACTTCGACAAAATAGTATCTGAAACTTCCCATATAAACTACTCGCGTTCGACGTTTTTGCATATTGGTAGAACTGTCCGTGATTGCTATGTCAAACATGAGCGTGGTCCAGTTTGTTCACGACAATTATTGAAACCAGTTGACCTTAGAGGTAGTCTGCAAATGTTACAATAGAAAAAAATATTGAACAAAGAGTTTATCTCAAAATTTGTGTCTTGAACAAAATTTCATGTGCTGACTTATTGCCAATTCTGGAAAAAACCTATGGTGACTCTATTTTATCGAAAACCAAACTACACAAACAGTACAAAGCCTTCAAAAACGGTCGGGAGATCGTCGAAGATTTTTCTCGTTCAGGACGACCTATCCAACCAACGAAAACGTCGTAAAAATCAAGAAAATTGTGCTCAAAAATCGTCATACAAATGTTATAGAGACAGCTCGTGATCTGAAAATCCCTCATGAAACCACTCGTTTGATTTTTGTGAACCGATTGGGCCTACAGCGCGTCGTCGCTCGGCTAGTTCCGTTAGAGCTGAATTTTCTCCACAAACAGTAGTGTAGGATTAGCATTTTTGGACGGAGTTGGGTGCCAGTGCGGACCTGTGATTCGCAATCGAAAATGTGAAATCGGATATTTTTCTTAGTGCGTCTTCATGTATCGATAGTCTTAAGATAACAAACTATTCCCGTTTATTTATTAGACTCCGTCTAGACGAGCCAATTGAACGGATATGTTTGAGATGACGTTTTCGGTTATTTATTAGAGGACCAAGTGCGACTCGGATGTATTATGTTAAACGGTTGACATATGCATCTCAAGAGTTAAGAGAAATATTATTTATGACGAAGGACCCTAAGTGCAGTGGTGAGAACTATGTTAAACCCCATTGGGTTAAAGTGGATCAATAGACAGTTGGGGGAGTAATCTTAAAGTCACGAAAGGAACTCGAGATCGAATGGTCCCATCGAAGGGTCACTCTAACTCTGACAATCCAACGCTAACTTTGGTGCTCGAATAGAGACGATTAAGACAAAAGTGTTGATGGTAGACGTTTCGCGTGTTTGAGAACTTTTAGCCAAAGTAACAACGGAACGATCGTTTTAGAACTCAGTATCAGCCTTTTGTATTTATATATTAGACGATAATTTTATTTATTCTTTTCGGCGGTAGGTTTTCCTAATTTCTTGGAAGACAACTGGAAAATGAACAGTCAGAATTGACTGTTCTGGGTTGTTCTAGTGGTACGATTGTGACATGTCCAGTTTTTCCCAGAAACCAGGCGACCATTTGCTTGGAACTGCATCGTACTCGAGCAACTTTTGTTGGTTTGTTTTTTGGCTCATCTTCAAACACCCATACAGTCGACTACTGTTTATTTTCGGGCTCATACGCGTAAATCCACGATTCATCATGTGTCACCATGTCATAGATGTTCTTTGAAGCACCGTGATTATATTTTTGGAGCATTTCTTTCCACCAATCGATACGGGCCTTATTTTGAGCGATTGATAAAGTATATGGGATCCAACGCGTACAAATTTTTTTGACAATCAAATGTTCAAGCAATGTTGAATGTATGCTGGTCCCACTAATGCCTAAGGTTGTCTCAATCTCACGATAGGTCACATGATGATCTCGCAAACTGAATTTGAACGACGTTCACGAAATTCGTCTTGGAGTGAACTAAGACCTTGCTTGAATTTACCATACCATCGATAAACACTAGTCCTTGATGAAGCTTCATCGCCAAAAATTGATTTAGTTCATCGAGTACTCTTGTTGAATTAATCCACGTTGAAAGACAAATTTAATGTAATCAAAAATTTAACATATCGCCAACGTTTCGAATCTTTTGTGATTCTTTTTCAAGACTAAAAAGTCAAATTATTACTTAGGTATAAATGGAACACCTGTAGAGTCAATTTTTCACTCACCTCATATTTTTTTTATGGCGTTTCTTCAATTCAATAGAATTTTGTATGTTTTCATTTAAAGGGGTACCAAAATCTCAAACTACGCCTAAATTCAACTCAGACGCTTTAATATGAAATGTGTTGTCAATACGACAGTGAGGAACACAAAAAATCGTCCAAGGTATGTTTCACAAATCACAAAATGCAACATGATAATATTCAATTTTTCCGTACAGAATTTTGATTAATACTTATATTAAATCAAATCAAAAATTTGTGGAACATACCGGTGGATGATTTTTTGAGTTCCTCACGTCGTATTGACAATACATTTCATATCAAAGCGTCTGAGTTGAATTTAGTCGTAGTTTGAGATTTTGATACCCCTTCACATGAAAACATACAAAATTTTATTAAATTGAAGAAACGCTATCAAAAAAAAAAAATAAGAGATGAGTGAAAAATTGACTCTACAGGTGTTCCATTTATACCTAAGTAATTATTTGACTTTATAACCTTGAAAAAGAATCACAAAATATTCGAAACGTTGGCGATGTGTTAAATTTTTGAATACATTAAATTTGTCCAAAATCCTGCAATCATTATTTACTTATTGATATCATGGACGTCACCAATAATCAGTAGTTATGAAAAATAATCGCAAGAAAATGTTCACGATTTAATTACATTTTTTTGGGTGCGACGAATCTTTTAAGTTACTGTAAACAACACAAATAGCGCTTGTATCGTTCTGACACGTCTATCCTCGAAATATAAAAGGCAACCCTCGTATCATAGGACTATTCAATAAAAATTTAAAGACATAGCAATTCACCATGTAAAACACTCGTACTCTTGCCTATTGATCGATCACTTTTGTCAGCTTTCCCCAGTAGGTCAAGTGGTTAACCAAGAACGTCTCAAGGGAAAAGTCAAAGCAGTTTTGATTTTTGAAAATAAAAAATCCTGGGATCTTATAATATTCGAAAATTAGAGAAAAGATATCTCCATGTTCCACTAGGAATAAGGGAGCAGTATTTTAATCACACCTGTTCCTCTTATCAGAATCCTTTTATGTAGATTCTCATTTCCAAATAACGAATGAACTACTCCTCCACATATTACACACGAATCAACAAGTCCTAGCGAAGATAATGAGCAGATTCCTCTCAAAGTTCTCCTTATGCATCCCCCTCTAGAGTAACGAACCACCCGTTATACCTCCTAATAGACCCCCATTCAATAATCGAAAAGCCGGAGAAGCATTGAAAAAGGAGGAAACGTAACGCTCGTTATTTTCATTTCTCTTCGATCAAAATTGCATGAGACTCTGAAGGCAAATTCCATAAATATTTCCGGTTCTATGCGTAAACTGAAATGCTACCATTCTTGGAAATGCTACAGTGAAGAAAGCCTGTTGTCTTTGACGGCTTGAATATTCCTGGCAACGAAAAGAAAACATCCTGAAAATGGTGGATCTAATTTGATCGTTATGAAACATGAATTTTATTTGGGAATCTTGAATGTAGTAGAATTATGTCTAATTTACAGTTAATTTATTTTTATACTAGCTGACCCGACAGACTTCGTCCTGTCAAAAAGATTTGTAATGTGGCAGTTTTTGTGCCTACGTATTTTAAAAAATTCTCCTGAACAGAACCGTCACCCTGGTGATAGGGCGTTGTGAATAAAAAAAAAATAAAAAAAACATATATAAGGATTTAAAAATAAGTAATCGCTTTATTGTTAATCATGTGAATCATAATTATTATTATCATTGTAGTGCTTTGTAGTATACGATGTTTTTGTTTGATTACCTGGCGCATAGATAAACAAATCTGATGGTTTTCCAACACGGGAACAGGCAACATACAATTGACCATGTGAGAAACATGGGTTTTCTAGATTAATACCACAAACACTTAATGATTGCCCCTGGGACTTGTTTATAGTCATAGCAAAAGCAAGCCGCACTGGAAACTGTAGTCGTTTAAACTCAAATGGCACATCAGTCGGAATCATTGGGATGCGGGGTATGAGAACATCTTCTCCTTTATACTTTCCTTTGCTTCTATCGCATTGTTTAGTAATTTTTTTATCGCTAACCGTGTACCGTTGCAAAGACGCGGTTGGTTGATATTTCGCAACATTATAACCACCGATCCAACCTTTAATTGAAGATTGTGAGGTGGCAATCCTGGCAAATCCAGCGAGTTTAAAAATTCCGGTGGATAGTTGACTACATCATCTTGATTAGTAGCCGAATCAACTGATTTATATATCCTCAATTCGCCTGTAATTTGCTCTTGAATTTTGAAATTTAATTCATTTACATCTATGTTTTTTGCAGCCAGTATAGCTCGTTCGCTCAACTAATCATGGTTTCTGTAATTTTGAGGAACATCTGGAAACACCTTCTGAATAAGTTCATCTTTTGATTGAGTTAACTGAAAAAAACTTTGAGGAAAGTTAATGCAGCCAGTCAACATGTCTATATGAAATTTGCCATTACCAATGTCAATGAGTTGTTTAGAGAATATGTTTCCAGATTGGTCATTTTGCAACTCGACACGCATATTCTTGCTTAAATGAAATACTTTGACATGTTTCCACAAATTGGAGGACTTTAGACATGCATTGAGTTCATCAACTGGCGTTGATCGTGGAATCACTGGCAATGTTTGACGAAAATCTCCTGCTAATAAAATCATTGCACCACCAAATCGGTTATTATTGCTCCGTAGATCTTTCAAGGTTTTGTCTAAAGCCTCCAAAGATTTTTTATGTGCCATCGTGCATTCATCCCAAACAATCAATTTACATTGCTGCAAAACCTTTGCCATTGCAGAGTTCTTCGAAACGTTGCAGGTTGGAGTTTCATTGCTTTGCATATTTAATGGCAATTTTAGTGCTGAATAGGCTGTTCGACCACCTTCAAGCAAAGTTGCTGCGATTCCCGACGAAGCGAGTGCAAGTGCAATTTTATTTTGTGAGCAAATTGTTGCTAATATTAATGAAATCAAAAAAGTTTTTCCTGAACCACCAGGTGCATCTAAGAAGTAAATCCCTCCAGTTTCATCATTTGTTACTTTCATAAGAGTTTCAAATACATACTTCTGTTGTTCATTTAACAGTGGAAGATTTGTTTGAATTAATTCTTTCAAAGCGTTGAGATCATACAGTTTTTCTCGATGCAACTCTTGGTTAAAAGCGTCATGCATTGCTCCAACGCACACACGCACATTGTTTTGATAGATATGATCTTTGACGTTAGGAACACACCTACATTGCTTAGACAACAGTGAGTGCTTGTAATTTAATATGAACTTTATGTTTATACTGGTTTACCTAGGTATACATATATCAATGTACACCCCCCAGAAGCTAATTAAAGCTTGTGCGAGTTAGGTTAACCAGTGTGTGTTCTGTGTAGGCTTTGTTACTGTGTCCTTACGCCACCTTAGGTACAGCACTGTTAATTTTAGACCCAACAGTTAATGGTGGCCGCATACCGAAAGCTAGAAAATTTCTTCCCTAGCCCCGGACTTGAACCTACGACACGACGGGTTTCCACGTCAAAGGTCAAGGCTTTATTCCACTAAGCTATGCGACACGCATAGCAATAAAGCTCAAATTGACTACGTTTTAGTTACAAATCATTTGTATGGGAAAAAGAAAAGGGCCATTTTTAGGGTTTTTCCAGCAATAATTCTAATTTTTCTCGCCGTAAAAACCATCCTTGAACTTCAACGAACATTTTAAAAAAAGATTTGGCCAAATTGGTCCAGGCGTTGTTGAGTTATGCGCTTACCAACACATTTTGCGATCCATTTTTATATATAAGATAGGAATCCGTTTTCTAACTATCTGAATAGAGATTGAAACATTTCTTTCCTTAAATCTACATATGATGAAAGGTTTATCTAGCTAGAGATGTTGACAGATTAGGATTGGTTTGCAGTTTCGTTGCTTCCATCGATACCAACAAATTTTAATTCAGAGCTGTGGCACTTGAGAAGGATTTGAAAATTGGGAGTATAACGGAATACCCTAACTTTTCTAATAAATGTTTCCATAGAATATGGTGTTGTCCCAAACCAGCTCAATGAAGCATTGATAAAACCAGTGTATAAGAAAGGCGAACCAGAGAAACCACAGAGCTATAGACCATTAAGTCTTCTACCAACATTCTCCAAAATACTAGAATCAACTATTTCGACTCAACTTGTATCATACCTAGTACAAGAAAAAAATTTATCACCTTCACAACATGGATACGCCAAAGGGAAGTCCACACAGACAGCAATCTTTGAGTTTATCTCATGAATCTTAGACGCTCTGGAAGATTTATATGTGACGGTTGGGTTGATGTTGGACCTATCGAAGGCATTCGATACCCTGTCCTACGATTTCATCCTATAAAAATTACAAGTCTGTGGAATAAAGGAAAAAGAACTGAAGTGGTTTGAATCGTAACCAACCGTAGACAAAGAGTAATAATCTCTCACAATAAGAACCAAATAATATCGCAGGCCAAATTCACAGAACTATGAGTACCACAAGGAAGCATTTTAGGTCCCGTCATATTCATCATATTTTTAAATGATCTATATACCATATTTGATGAAACAAGTGACAAAATGTTGAATTATGCAGATGACACAAACTTCACAGTCATGGCCAAGACATTACCAGAAATGTGTGAACTGGTAAAATCAACCCTACTGCAAGCAGGCGAATGGTTTGAAGCAAATGGTTTATGCATGAATGCTGAAAAACAAATTCAGTGCTATTCAAATAAGCGCATTCAGGTTTTCAAACACTGGCAAATATTCGACTTTGCTACTTCTCCCTGAGCCTAAGTAGGTGTCGTAATTTCGTCCAGGAAACGCTTGACTGGAGTGAACACATCACCAACCTTTGTGCTCAATTGAGTTCTATCTGCTACGCACTTGGGGTACTCAGTAAATACCTGGACTCAATGTCAATGAAAACCATTTACCAAGCAGTATTGGAATCAAAGATGAGGTATGGCATCATGTTCTATGGTAGCTCACATAACAGAGTGGTGAAGATGCAGAAGAGAGCAATACGTATAATCTGGAAGATGTAGAGAATGGAGTCATGTAGGGGAATATTTAAAAAAAAAGATTTATTAACCGCACCAGCTACACATATTCAGGAATGCTTGATTTTCACTTTTAAAAATATGCATTGCTTTGAAGAGAAAACACTAAGTATTTATAATACAAGAACAACACCAATAAAATTCCCGCAGCACAGACTTAGCCTCACCGAAAAATGACCTGCATACAGGTGCATTCGATATTTTAACAAGATAGCACATAAATTGGGAAGAGAATGTATCCTACAACAATACAAGAAATTCATTTTCAAGCTGCTACTTAACATTGAACCATACAGTGTAGAAGACTTCCTAGCCTACATTATATAATCAGAGACTCTGTTTCATCTCGAGTGTTCACTGTATTACATGTATACACTTCACCTGAAATAAAGTATATTATTAATATGATTTTAAAAAAATACACTCGAGCAGGAAATTAAATTACCTTGCAACAAGGTGTTGCTCGACCCATTTTTCTATTCAAAAATGTAAGCTGTTAGGGGTGCGACAAGAAGTGTAGTGATATCAAACTTATTCGAACACCTTTGCCCCCTTTCAACAAAATTTGACCTTTCCCTCCGTTTTTCCATTATTTTCTCCCAAAGCTCAAAATTCGGGGTGGAAAGTTATGGATGGCTCACCATGTATAAGTACTTGAAATTCTATGATATTATTGTCCGGTACAGGTAATCATCTATGTCCAGTTTGTAATTATGAACGGTCTGCTAGCATGAAATTCGGGCGTTTCCTTGTTAGTTAGACTCCATCCAAAGAGGTTTTGTAGTTCTATTGCACGCAAAGACTCTATTTGGCCGACATTACAAAAATAAATGATCCCTGAGATATTGCTAGGCGGAATAAGTGGATTTTTACGAGTAAAATTTAAAGGATCGTTTCAAAGGAATAAGAAACTAGAAGGATCATTGATTAAGGAAATGATAAAATTGACTGAATGAAATCAATTACCTTTGTTTACAAGGGTTGCCTTTTATATTTCTGGATGGGCCAACCTTAGTTTTGCAACTGACAGCTCTATCGTAAAGCTTGACATTTTGAGGTTATACGTAGTCAGAATGTTTTGGCATACTAACGCTATTTACAGTAACTCAAAACATTCATCTTACCCAAAAAGTGGAATTAAATCGTGAAAAATTTTGTGCGATTATTTTTTACAACTTTCGACGTGGATGAACTCAATAACAGTGCATCGATTAACTTAATTCAATTTTTGGCGATGAAGCTCCATCAAGGACCAGTATTTATCGTGGTATGTTGAATTCAACCGAGGTCTTAGTTCACTCCTAGACGAATTTCGAGTTTGTCATCCAAAATCATTTGTTGTCCGAAAACCATTGATACTGTGCGCCAACGGATATTGCAAGATCGTCATGTGACCTATCGAAAGATTGAGACAATCTTAGGCATTAGTGGAACCAGCATAAATTCAATATTGCATGGACATTTAACCGTCAAAAATATTCGTTCGTGTTGGATCCGACACAATTTGTCAATAGCTCAAAAAAAGACTCGTGTCGATTGGTCGGAAGAAATGCTCCAAATATACAATCGCGGAGCTTCGAAGCACGTCTAGGACGTCGTGACAGGTGATGAATCGTGGATTTACGCGTATGAGACCAAAATAAACAGCAGTCGATTGTATGGGTGTTTCAAGATTAGCCAAATTCAACAAAGTTGCTCGTGCACGAAGCACTTACAAACCAATTTTTGGAGATACCTCAATCAGAGTGTCAACAGTGCTCCGACAATTGGTTCAAACGCATGCAAAAATGTATAGATCTTAATGATGAATATTTTGAAAAACAATAAATTGATTTTCGATATTCGTTTTTGTTCTCTAATCCCGAAATATAAAAAGCAACCCTCGTACAAACTGTATTCAATTTGAGGAATATTGACGTCAAAGGTGGCTTAGCTAAATTGAATTTATGTTGTTAATTCTAGAGTAGCGGAATTACAATTTGTATCAAGAATTATTATAATCACTTCATATTCATTCACTCACTCGGGATGCTATGGAAATTTGACACATTTTACTGTGTACCTTGAAAACTTAAGATAAGTTTGTTTAATTCCTATCGGGTCTATACTATTCTGCGATATACAGTGCCCTTCAAAATTATGGTACCAATTCATTTTCTCTGAAAAAAATATTTGGCAACAAAATCCTGAACTATTTTGTTTCACTTTTACCAAATTCTCATGAGTTCTTGAAGGGTTTTTGTTGCACCCTGTGCTTTCCTTATCAACCCTCATGAGATTATGGTACCTGATGGAATTTGTCACCAAAAGTCGACCACTACAGTTTTGTTCATGAACAAGTTTCAACCTCTTCACTCGAAGAATTAAAATGTGCCAAACAGTGCCATCGTCTCAAAGTAAATGAGCAATGACAAAGTGACAATACTGAAAACATTTTTGAATAATCTAATTTTACAACAAATTTTTTCTTCATTCTACATGCCTATGAAGAAAATACAAAAACCTTGCCAAAAATATACAACATGACCCACTCTCAAACAATTCACAGAGTCCGTGAGGATGGCACAGAATTCAACGAAAATCCTTCAAAAATTGAGAAGAATTTGGTAAAAGTTAAACAAAAAAGTCCTGTTTCAGGATTTTGTTGCCAAATATGTTTCATCTAATAAAATGTACTTGTTCCATAATTTTGACGCGCATTGTATATATCTCAAAATAGTCTGCTAAAAATAGATTTCTCAAAACATATATACACTCTTGCAGATTGATAAAAATTCAAAGAGTTCTGAAAATATGATGAAGAAAAAACTTAGATAGAAATTACAGGTAGTGTTTGTGTCCTCCATGACTTGTCGCCTTGTCTAACTCCTTTGTGATCTAAGTGGATACTTTCCTTATTCATATTTATTAATAATAATAATGATGTTTATTTGCAACAACAATACATAATGTACAAAACATAGGTATATACAATATATGGTATAATAATTACGTCCAAATAAACAGAAAATATTATAAGCCCATTAGAACATCACTGTTGTGCATGGGCAATACACTTTTTATATGTTTATAATCTTAGAAGCCTATTTCTAGCGTTTGTGGTACTTGTAACTATCTCATGTTACAATAAATAGATAATTACATAACAAAATATAGTTTCATCTTCTTTTCAAATCATTGGGATTTTCGTGTGGAGGTGACAGAAGCAGAAGGCATATTAAGAATTTGAGTTATTCTCAATCAGTTGTTTTGTCTTGAACCTTCCCAGAAGAATGATATATTTTTTAAATAAAGATTTTTTCATATTTTCCGAGTTTATTCTATTTAAATACATTTTATATATATCTAGTAAAGAATTGAAAACTTTCAACGCAACATTAGAAAAACAACATTCCTATACAGTACTGTGACCGTGACGCTATCTTTCTCCTTGTATCTTGTATAGTAGTTGTGACTTACTTTTTTAAAAGATTCATTTTTTTGTAAGTACACATTATGATCTGATGCATATATAATTGTCTTAGGTCCATTAAACCCATTTCTGAAAATAACATATTCGAAAAGTGTGAGGACCTTCTACCGTATATTATTTTAATAATTCGCTTTTGCATTACATCAAGCGGTCTTAGGTGAGAATATACAGCACCATCCCAACCCAACATAGCATATCTTAGTCGTGATTCAACTAAAGAATAATATGAGATTTTCAAATATGGTAAATCCAAAATATTTCTTAGGTACTTAAAACGATACAAGAGTGGTCTCAATGTATGTGGTATTATTAATGTGGGCATCCCATCGTAAATGAGAATCAATAGTGATGCCCAGGTACTTATAAGATTACGTTACGTTTAATTTGATTTCACCGTGAGTATTTTTTATTATTAATTGCTTATATCCAGGTTGTTGTTAGAAAATGGCATAAAGAATGATTTTGTATAATTTACTGTTAACAGTTTATGACTGAAATAATCAAATATTTCAGACAGGTCTTTTTCCGCTGTATTTCTCAGACTCTCCCACGTATCATCTGTAAATAAAATAGCAGTATCGTCCGCAAGACTTAATAAATTACCAGAAAATTGTGAGGTTAGGATATTATTGAGATAAATCGTAAACAGTGCTGGAGCCAAAACAGTTCCCTGTGGCAACCCAAAACTAACCACTGCTTCATCACTTAGGACCTTGTTTATCTTAACTACTTGTCTGCGGTTTGATAAATAATCTGCAAAAGATCATTAGATGCCCCCCGTACCCCCACACCCTCCAAGGCCTCCAACATCTGCATATGGTCTACAGTGTCAAAGGCCCTAGCAAGATCCAGGAACATGCACAGAACAGGTTTACCAACTTCCAAACATTTAGTAACTCCATCAACCAACTCACCGACATCATCTCCCGTACACAAACCTTCCCTGAAACCATATTGTCTCTCAGACAGTACTTTATTTTCATCGGGAAACTTTACCAATTTTCGCTTTAAAACTTTTTCAAATATTTTAGCCAAACCTGTAATTAGTGAGATTGGTCTATAGTTATTTATATCTTTTGCATTCCCTCCTTTATATATAGGAATAATAGCTTTTTTAAAATCCTGTGGTACTTTATTCGGAACAAAAATCGTATTAACTAAATGACTTAACGGTGATGCTATAATCTCAGCGGTTTTTTTAAAAACCTCCGGTTTCAAAAAGTCAAAACCCGGAGCCTTCTTGTCTTTGAGAGAATTTATAACTGTTTTAAGTTCTTTCTCATTAGTAGGAGAAATGAAGAAAGTGTTTTGATTTATTCGGGAAGAAGGTGGAGGTGCATTGGGTTTTTTAATTTTTTCTGCGTATGTCTTTCCTACATTCCTAAAAACTGTTGAAAGCGTTAGCCATTAGTTGAGGCGCATCATATATCTCATTACTAGTTGTACGGATCTGGGTGATTTCCTTTTCGGTTTTACTATTATTGATTTTTTTTACAACTTTCCATAGATTTTTGTTTTTATTTATATGTATTTGTTTTTTATAATACTGATACTTAGCTTGCCTAACCGCTTTATTTAAGTGCTTTTTGTCATTGTAGTATTCCAATTGCTTTTGTTCATTATTAGGTTCTAGTTTATACTGATGATATAACCTGTTTTTTTGAATTACCGAATTTACAATACCCTGAGTTATCCATTCGCTACGTTTAATTTGGGATTTTTTTATTTTTTTTACTGTTGTATTTTTTGTAATGCTAGATTTTAATATCCCGGTAATCATATTGCCCAACATTTATTTCATATTCATACCATATTATACTTATCACAAAAGATTAGTGCATGAAATGATGGAAATAAACAAGAAAGAGGAAGTTTCGAATAAAAATCTGATCTCAACGATCTGAGCTTTAAATATAATACATATAAGGATTTTTACGATGGATCAATAACGAACACAGGAAGATCACAAAAAAAATGAATCAAAACCATAAATGATAGAGGACAGAAACATGATCTGTGATGGCATTGCAGACATAAGCAGAAATTTACACAATTCGTTGAAATTCATTGACCGCTAGAACACTTTCAATGAAGTTCATCTGATTAATGAAATCTCTTAGTGAAATTGGAGAAGTCATTGCTCTGTTAGAATAATCCGAACACCACGGAACTCGATAACAAGAAATCCAATTATCTTGAGTTGATAATTCTCATGCACTAGACATCTTTATGAATAAGGCTTCAAACAATGAATAAGCTTATAGGGGATCATTCACAAAATGAATCCATTTAAGGCCTAGGCGTCGATAAAAAGATTGGCATTATTTCTTCAAGTTAATTGCATATCCTCCTTGTTTTCAACTTCTAAAAGTAAACTGAAAGGGGTTATTTGGAAAGGGGAGCCGATCACAAAAACCTACCCTGCCTTCCTAGGGCTAACTGAAATAATAATTCAGCTGGAAAAGTCTGAAAAACGTATGCTATGTGGCTGTGAAAAAAGGTTTCGTACATTTTCCGCTTTTATAATACGCTTTATTTCACAACACAACCAAAACCGCTTTTGAATTATTTTCCTCAGTTCTTTATAGAAAGGACTCATTGTCCTTTCTACCTGTCCTAAGGTGGCCAGAAAGGTGCCTGCAGCAATTGTTCATTTTATATTTGAGCCCATCGAAGATGTTTCATTTTCTGGAGGATATTTCTACCGAGTGCATCCGGTATAAGTTTCTATGGAAATGTTTTATAATAATAAATTTTACAAGATTTCAAGGATGTTAATAATTTGTATGAATTCACATTTTTTTTCCAAATACTTTGTATCTAAAGAAATATTAATCACAGATCCTCAATATACTCATTTTGTCTTAATACCTATCAAAATTTATACATTGTATACAATAATTCCTAGTTCTGTATGGAATCTGTATGGAGGGTTGTAAAAAGAAATACCAACCTATTGAAAAGCAAGAGTACATCTTAAAATATTATAACCTCAAAAGAATTCAATCGTAGATGCTCCTAAAGAAATCATTGCAAATATACCAACATCTGTAAGGACATCGGCAGACTTTGTGAATACGTACTGTAGCTCAATAGAACCCAAATTAAATAATTTTCAATTCAAACTCTCTTTTGTATCTGAGGCTTCGGTGAGAGAATATATTTTTATTTCTAGTTCTATTTCTTGCCCCCCATTCCGTGAACTTAAAAACAACAAATAAATATTATTACTGTAGTTTCACTGATATTCCTTGATCAGGCAGAAAAAAATTCAATCAAGTTGGTGATTGTGTGTAATATGTAATATTTACTTTGTTGGAACGACCCTGATCTCGGAAAAACTACCCACCTGCAGAACAACACCAAAGCCAATTCAAACTTAAAAAATCAGAGATTAAAAGCTTACAGTCCGGAAGTTAGAAGTGTTTTTTGTTGTATAGAGTTATGGGTTCAGTAAATACCGCCGACTTCGTGTGGCATTAAAGCGCCAGGGCAGGGATTATCGAGTTCTACGGATTACCGAACTCCCCAGCCCTATCTTCGCCCGTTACCCTGCAACAAAAGCCTCTCGGTAAGCCGCCAGAGACCGCTGCGGTCGCAGGGCAATCAATTCCCGAAAACGGTGGATTTTTCTTTCATTCCGATGTTTATACTAGAGGACGGTTTTATTCACCCGGTCCGGATTTTCGGGCAACTTGACACGGAGAAGTCTGGGCTTATCACTCAATCAACATGAGGAATCTATCGGAACTCTAATGTCCTGGGGGAAGGACGGGCTTTGTGCTATCTTCTGGTTATTTCATGAGTATTTGCGGGACTCCCTTTTACTGACCGTTTCCCCGGAAGCAACCAATACTTTGTTTGAAGGAGAATGTGTTGCTTTCATCGTGCGATATACAGGGTGAGTCATTTTCAAAACGATATGTCGATATCAAACCAATATCTAAAAATAACTATTCATAGTTTTCCTCAAGTTTTATTCTTAGCCCAAATTCCATTCTCCTAAAAACTATTCAGAATATCTTTCTTTGCTGTGCTCTTGTCCTTTGAAATAGGTTACGATTCACTCAGTCGAAAAGTCATTCCGTCGAAAAGTAATTCGAGAGAAAGTTCATATTGGCGAAAACTCCACCCACTTACACCTGATTGGCCATTTCGCCAGCCAAAAGTTCAAAAGAATATATATATAAATATATATATTGTTGTTATTGGAAACATGTTTGATATATCCTAAAAACCTCCCGATGCATTTCTTGGCCAATGCAAAATATCCAACAACGTTTGTAGTTGAGTTGTCTAACCTCTTCCAAACTTCACGAATAAATAGAACAAGATGAGAGACAACGGAGCCAATCAGGTGTAAGGTGATGAAGTTTTCGCCAATATGAACTTTCTCTGGTTTAACTTCTCGATGAAACGACTTTTCTACGGAATGCTTTTTCGACTGAGTGAATCGCATCGATCGAACTCTTTCCAGGGCCAAATCCAGGAGTGGGTTATGTAAACCGACTAATATATCTTTCATTTATACCCCCAACCCGCACCGGCCATTTTCTATTGTGATACCGGTCAATTTACACCCCTGCGAGTAGGGTTACCACGCACTTCCATCTATAATTCAGGGAACTTCCAAAAAGTTCGTGCCAAGAAAACATCGAGATAGAGCTAAGTGCGTGCTGCGACATGCATCTGCCGACCCTATCTCAGACAGTGGCAGCTCGTGGGGTGGGCATAGCATTATTAAGTGAGAAGTTCTAGGTTTCAGACATCTTCATTTCATTCCGAAGAATTGAATCCGTTCTTTCTTACGAGTATTCAACATATACGCGAATAAAAAATTAATCACACAATGAATTGTGTAATGTAATGAATTGAAAATAGATGAATCAACATTGGAACTGAAACTCAACGAATCGATATTCAAGATCATTGGAAATCCTGTGACAGGTGTTAATTTCTATATGTGAGCTATTAGATTCCTCAGAAACTGGATCACGAAGGAATGTATACCGAACCTACACTACTTTGAGGTCCAGTGTCAGCAGTGGTCCCGCTAAGTAGAGACATCAGAATCGAGGACTTCCTTAACTTCAGCCAGCGCTGCTTGTAAATGACTACAGCCAAAAATCAATCTGCTTTCAAATATTGAGTTGAATAATTTGAGTAGTGCTCCAGTGTACACGGAGCATTCATTAAGATAAAAGATGGACTTTATATCAGAAACGATAGTTGAGCGCTCTTTTATATTCCTTCATGCATCATCAATATCGGTTCAGATCAGGTGAATCATTCATCAGATTGAATTCTGACCACACAATTCACAGAAAAGAGAAAAACTGACGTAGAGAAGCATAAAATGACACATAGAACGTTGTTTTCATGAGCCTATCTGGATCCAACGAGAATTTACTCTGTCTGGAGTAATGAATCGAGGGCCATATATCGCGAGCACCAGCTGCTGTTTGAGCTTCAGCATCCACCTTGACATGTGTTCCAGATTGCCTTTTCCCTACGAGAAATATATTTGAGGAAGGTGGGACAGCCTCAGAGTTCCTGCATAAGCGTGATATCCTACCATTGCCAGCTATGATGCAATATAGGAGATATGCCGTAAGATGGGGCGTGTCAAATGATATATTTTCCCTTTTTCTGGCAATATATTTCATGGGAATTTTCATCTGTTGGTTGAGAGTTAGCACGAAGGAGAAAGTGAAGGAACTCATTTCCTAATGGTTCTTATGCCGAATAATTTTGGCGTTTATTGATAACGGCTCCTCTGAAATCACGAATGCGTATATGTAGATCATTCCATGTTCAGTACACTCCGTAGAATGTTTCAAGTTGATCGAAAACTGTTTACCCCTTCATCCCTCAATTAAATCTCGAGGTGTTATTGTTTTTAAGCCTGTTTTTCTAGTCGAACTACAAACTATCGCAAATGTCTTGTATTGTATTTTCGAATATCGAGCCGAAAATGATCTCAATCAATCTCAGCGTAGCTCAAGAGTAGTTACGTAGTTCCCATATAGACGAATGAATTTATACCACTTCTACGTTGTCGCGAAGACTGAATCTCGTTATATATAGCAGGCATTTTCCAGTCATAAATCCCACTAAACTTCAAATATCTTCGAGGATAGTGAGTCGAGAATTTTCCTGGTATTCAAAACGTGGATCAAGTTATCAGAAATCCTAACTCTACCATGAACTCCGGGGATTTGTATTTATTTCCCGCCTCCCAAAGCTCCGGTATAGGAAGGATCTCAAATTTGCTGGCAAATATCATCGTATTCATCTCTCATCACGAGATTTCAGCGTGATACGCTATAAGGTTGAAACGGTTGAAAATTGGAGATATGATCATAGAAAATTGGAATTTATTCGTATTAGCTTTGCGCTACCTGGATATGGCTCCACTGTGGATTTTCATTCTCATAAATTGAAATTATATAAATCTATGCGGGAGCGTGGAAAATTCAGCCAGTGAATTTTCAGTCTTATTGTGTATGTTAATTGATGAGACTGATCCATATTGACTTAAAATCAGTGTAGACGCTCTTTGACTACTGAGTTTATAAATACAATAAATTCTTAAAGCATCAAAAACAATAGCTCTGAATGCCGAGTACCAAAAAAAATTCCATTAAGTTTATCTAAATTCGGCAACACTCCTAATTGAAGTTAAAAGAATTCCTCAGGAACAATATTCTCTCCGAGAGTCTAGCAGTTATGAGCAGTTAAATAACATTTTCCTGAATAACTGGAAAAACTTCCACTTGATCAATCTGTAACTTGAAAATCGTTTCAATGAAGTTGGTGCAAAAGAGTTCCTGAGATTTCCTGAATATAGATTATGAGGTAATAGATTTTTTTCAAATATCCAAGATTCCTATCTGAAGATTGAACGTACCTCACAAGTTCTATCTTCTATGGGATTTCTCTAGGGGCAATTCAAATAAAAAACTGATACTTCATAGCTTTATTTTTATACTAAGGCTATCCGGAAAGTTGTTTCGATATTTCCCGACAGAGCATTTGATTAATTATACTTTATCACATCCCACTTCATATTTACAACCAATACACTATAACTGGAATTTGATGAGAGTGGGACTTAACAATTCATATAATAGCAAATCATTATACGAAATATTTTTTTGAAAGAGTTTTTTAGCCCGCAAAGCCAAAAAAAACGAAATGAATGGGTTCTGTATTCGGGCATTTCTTCATTAAATCTCCATCAGAACGATAAAAAAAAAATGTGCACAGGCACAGATTATGATAGGAACCAATATGAGAAAAGTGTTTCATGCTTCTCTCTCATCAATTTCATAAGGAAGGAAACATAAAAACTTTTTCTTTCACGTTTCATGGCATATTAGACTTCTTCCACAACATTTCCTCCGCCACAAAAGAGATTTCTATCAATGAGAAATATATCACGGGAAAAATTTCGAAGTGCGGATGGGATATCTGAGAAGTTTTCCAACTTCCCAAGTTTCCCATTGTAGCGGAATAAATGTTGTTGAAAGTTTCACCGATTTCTTTGTTCCAAATTGTGATCAACATGTCCCTTATTATAAGCTGCTTATGGCTCCTACAAACGCGTGTAGCAGATTTCGCTCAATGGTCTCATCGTTTAGCAGAAATTTTTCGATCATCGATTAACTTTGTGCCGTAGGAAACAACTTTTATCAAGAAGTGATCAGAGAAATCCTCTAGTTGCTTGTATTCCCGGTGATAGTGTGTTTCTCGTTTTAACTTTTATTATTTGTTTATCATATAGGGTTCTGACTGCTCTTATGAGTTCGACATTTATATTCATATTTTCGAGAGATTGCCAGTGTTTAGGGGAACATTATCATAAGCTTTTTTCAGGTCTACGAATAACACGTGAACTTCTTGATTTCGATTCTCTATCACTTGTGTTAATGTGAATATATGTCTATTGTTGATCTTCCAGCGCGAAATCCAGCTTGGTCTTCGGCTTCCCTTTGTATTCTGATTCTATTTTATTCTGTATGAGTTTACCATACACTCTACTAATCGAACTTGTAACAACTATACCACGGTAGTTGTCGCAATTGCTTCTCTCCACTTTATTATAAATAGTGGACATATAGGAAATTTTCCAGTCGTTTGGTATTTGTGACAACCCAGATCGATTCTCTATCGTTTGGTATTTGAGACCTGAGGTTTTGTAAACTATAGGAAATTTTAGGTTTATTATAAATAGTCAAACAGTTGAGGCAGTTTTGAAATAGGCTTTTTTGGTGTTCAAACAGTTGTTTTGTACCATATTTCAATAAGTCTGGAGGTATTCTACCTGGTCCAGCAGTTTTACCGTTTTTCAGCTCCTTGCATATTTTCTTAACTTCATCTGTTTTAATTCTGATGGGGGATCCCAAAACATTATTATTTCGACGGTTTTTTTCTCGTTGGCTGTTGTTTAAGAATTCTGTATTTTTTTCAACCAAAAGTCCTCTGGAGTAATCGTCCTATTCTTGAGCTTGTATAGTTGTTATAACTTCTTAGCTTCGATTCTTTCTTATTTTTCTTATTAACCTCCAGCTTTCTGAACTTCTGTTACCTCCCAAGTACGAGTTTATTCTCTGGCAATTCTTTTCAAATGCCTCTTTTTGTTTCTTGCATATTTTTCTTCTTACTTTTGCTTGTGCTTCCTTATATTCGATTCTATCTTCAATCGTTTTGGAGCTTAAGTGTACCTATGATATTTTGCAATTGTACAAAAATAAATATTGGTTACTAAAGCGCTCATAACTTTCAACTAAGGCTCACGTTCGTTGTTTGTGCTTAATATCAGTCGACAATTCCACAATGGAACAAAAACAAGGTCTCAAGCGTTCAAGGTACTCAGCCCTTATCCAGGCCAACACTTGAAAAATGTCATGTCTCGTAAACTTTATAAATTCTCCTGTTGTCTTAATTGATTTGTCCCTCCCGCGTGCCGTCTTCGCTGTAGCCATTAAACGTCTACTTCAATTTCCATCGCAGGAAATACGACCCGGCGTAAATCGCAGAAAGCCGGGCCTAGAGTGTACACGCTGACCTAAAATACGACGGGCCTTCATTAACATATCTTATTCTTAGGATGGTATAACCGGCGCTTGTGTATGTTAATTGATGAGACTGATCCATATTGACTTAAAATCAGTGTAGACGCTCTTTGACTACTGAGTTTATAAATACAATAAATTCTTAAAGTATCAAAAACAATAGCTCTGAATGCCGAGTACCAAAAAAAATTCCATTAAGTTTATCTAGATTCGGCAACACTCCTAATCGAAATTAAAAGAATTCCTCAGGAACAATATTCTCTCCGAGAGTCTAGCAGTTATGAGCAGTTAAATAACATTTTCCTGAATAACTGGAAAAACTTCCACTTGATCAATCTGTAACTTGAAAATCGTTTCAATGAAGTTGGAGTAAAAGAGTTCCTGAAATTTCCTGAATATAGATTTTGAGGTAATAGATTTTTTTCAAATATCGGAGATTCCTATCTGAAGGTTGAACATACCTCACAAGTTCTATCTTCTATTGGATTTCTCTAAGGGCAATTCAAATAAAAAACTGATACTTTATAGATTTATTTTTATACTAAGGTTATCCGGAAAGTTGTTTCGATATTTCCTGACAGAGCATTTGATTGATTATACTTTATCACATCCCACTTCATATTTACAACCAATACACTATAACTGGAATTTGATGAGAGTGGGACTTAACAATTCATATAAGAGCAAATCATTATGCGAAATATTTTTTTGAAAGAGTTTTTTAGCCCGCAAAGCCAAAAAAAAACGAAATGAATGGGTTCTGTATTCGGGCATTTCTTCATTAAATCTCCATCAGAACGATAAAAAAAATGTGCACAGGCACAGATTATGATAGGAACCAATATGAGAAAAGTGTTTCATGCTTCTCTCTCATCAATTTCATAAGGAAGGAAACATAAAAACTTTTTCTTTCACGTTTCATGGCATATTAGACTTCTTCCACAACATTTCCTCCGCCACAAAAGAGATTTCTATCAATGAGAAATATATCACGGGAAAAATTTCGAAGTGCGGATGGGATATCTGAGAAGTTTTCCAACTTCCCAAGTTTCCCATTGTAGCGGAATAAATGTTGTTGAAAGTTTCACCGATTTCTTTGTTCCAAATTGTGATCAACATGTCCCTTATTATAAGCTGCTTATGGCTCCTACAAACGCGTGTAGCAGATTTCGCTCAATGGTCTCATCGTTTAGCAGAAATTTTTCGATCATCGATTAACTTTGTGCCGTAGGAAACAACTTTTATCAAGAAGTGATCAGAGAAATCCTTTAGTTGTATTCCCGGTGATATTGTGTTTCTCGTTTTAACTTTTATTATTTGTTTATCGTATAGGGTTCTGACTGCTCTTATGAGTTCGACATTTATATTCATATTTTCGAGAGATTGCCAGAGTTTGGTTAGGGGAACATTATCATAAGCTTTTTTCAGGTATACGAATAACACGTGAACTTTTTGATTTCGAGCAATTTTCTTCTCTATCACTTGTGTTGATGTGAATATATGGTCTATTGTTGATCTTCCAGCTTGGTCTTCTGCTTCCCTTTGTATTCTGATTCTATTTTATTCTTTTTGAATTAACCATACACTCTACTAATCGAACTTGTAACAACTTTACCACGGTGTGTTGTCGCAATTGCTTCTGTCCCCTTTATTATGAATACAAGACATATAGGAAAATTTCCAGTCGTTTGGTATTTGAGACCTGAGGTTTTGAAATAGGTTTTTAGGTGTTCAAACAGTTGTTCTGTACCATATATCAATAAGTCTGGAGGTATTCCACCTGGTCCTGCAGCTTTACCGTTTTTCAGCTCCTTGCATATTTTCTTAACTTTCTTAACTTTTTTAATTCTGATGGGGGATTCCAAAACATTATTATTTCGAGGGTTTTTTTCTCGTTGGCTGTTGTTTAAGAATTCTGTCCTTTTTTCAACCAAAAGTCCTCTGGAGTAATCGCCCTATTCTTGAGCTTGTATAGTTGTTATAACTTCTTAGCTTCGATTCTTTCTTATTTTTCTTATTAACCTCCAGCTTTCTGAACTTCTGTTACCTCCCAAGTACGAGTTTATTCTCTGGCAATTCTTTTCAAATGCCTCTTTTTGTTTCTTGCATATTTTTCTTCTTACTTTTGCTTGTGCTTCCTTATATTCGATTCTATCTTCAATCGTTTTGGAGCTTAAGTGTACCTATGATATTTTGCAATTGTACAAAAATAAATATTGGTTACTAAAGCGCTCATGACTTTCAACTAAGGCTCACGTTCGTTGTTTGTGCTTAATATCAGTCGACAATTCCACAATGGAACAAAAACAAGGTCTCAAGCGTTCAAGGTACTCAGCCCTTATCCAGGCCAACACTTGAAAAATGTCATGTCTCGTAAACTTTATAAATTCTCCTGTTGTCTTAATTGATTTGTCCCTCCCGCGTGCCGTCTTCGCTGTAGCCATTAAACGTCTACTTCAATTTCCATCGCAGGAAATACGACCCGGCGTAAATCGCAGAAAGCCGGGCCTAGAGTGTACACGCTGACCTAAAATACGACGGGCCTTCATTAACATATCTTATTCTTAGGATGGTATAACCGGCGCTGAGTACGTGCCATTAATTACTAACAGCAAACAATAACAGGCCGTTATTTGAATAGTTGGGGGTTGATTCACGAACCTCCTCCGCGTAATTTCGATGCATGGGTAGACTTATCGGCCATTATGTTGCCGGGATGATGGTCGATTGTTTCGAAGGATAAGCCTGGATCTCGTGCTCGGTTTGGAAGTGGGATATCATGCTCCGGGTGTTACAATTCAACTGGATCGGCCTGAATCCGTAATGACGAATGATGCTTTTCATGGGCCAGTGAAATAAATATATTTTTGTACAACTGTCATTAAAACTGATACTTAGTCAATAATGTTACGTGGAAGCGTGTTAATAGTTATTCAATCAACTAGTTTATTAATGATAGCTATTAATTGTCGAGATATTTTAACACGTGAGCGGAGCCAGATTAATAAACGAGTTGATTACAAGATTTTCCGTCGACCTCATTATGAATTAGAAATAAATTATTTATTCAAATGAATTTTTTATCTCCTAATATAAAATTTGACAATGAAAACCTCGATGCTCACTTTGACATATTTATATTTATGGTTCCAATCGAACAATTCTAGACGGAATTTTCGAGATGTGACATTCTGAGTAGTTCACATATACATCTTTACTGACGATTTGGGATAAGGAATGCGTGGAACTGGTGGGAGCTGATGTATTAATTACTGGCGAACGATTATCGCATAAAATTTTTTCGGCAGTTTCTAATCCATTTTTCATCGAGTTTTCGATGAGACAGATGTTGATTTCCATCCTCCAAGTCGTTTGATGGCTGCAAAATCTGCTCCACTGTCCGAAAGGATAGATGCCCAAGAACGCCGAAGACAGTGATCTGTATACAGATTGGGTTGTTCTAATTTGAGCAATTTTGCTACTAACGATGGTAATTTGGAAAACGTATTGATTTCTACTGGCTGTATTGAGCATTTAAAATTCTTGTAAAAGACGAAAAACTTTTCGTGCGGAGTGTGAATTCGTCTCAAGGATATATATCTTTTGATTGGATTCAAAAGTGTACGATCCACCACAGTGAATATCCTTTTCGAGTGCTTTTTAGATGAATTCACTGTTATTAAAAATTTCGAGCCCGTAAATTTACTTCACATTGTTGGTGAGCTCCAAATTTTTGTTTTTTCTTGTAAGTTGGCTAGAAAACAGGTTTACTGAAGTTCTATTCTACATTTTTCAAATTATACCAGGCCCCGAAATTGGTATATGCAATGTCGTACTGATTAGTTGACTTTTTAGGTAAGAGTTCCAAAGTTGCAGACACAGCAATTTCCCCAGGAAAAGTCGAATCAACACTCAAAAATTACTCCACTATCGACAAACATATTGAGAAATCAATTACCAGACAAAAATTGGACGAGAGTGCAATTTGAACGTCAGCATCTTTTTATTAGTGAAGAAGAATATTAAAGTCTTAGAGCATAGATTAATATTAAAATACTTTTTTTAAGTCCATATTCATTCCAATTTTGCCTATTTTATTATCAAAATAAGGTAGTTTTACAAAAAACATTGTGTCACGGTTTCAAAATTCCCGCTCCAGTTAGTACCTGCAAACCGAACTGGTGGCGTTAGTCGCAGGAGTTTGCCAGCTTATCTCGTACGTTTCGATGGACGCCATTGTCGGTGGTCTTAGTCTGTCATCATGTGACGTAGGTTGTCAATGACATCGTTTTTCCCGCATATTTGGTTGAAATGTCCTGGAGTAATTAATCGCAATTTTGCGGATCTGAACAGGATTTTAACTGAAGCCCTGAGAGAAATCTTATCATGTTGGTTTGGTTTGTTCGTTGGTGAGATTTTTGCGCTTTAGCGGAGTGGCGTATTTGTTTGGAAAAACGACGTGGGATTGGTGGGTTAACCTATGTTTGTCACGAGGTATTTTAGATTTTTGTTAGTATTTTAGCATCATTCTGCTTCGAATTGGGAATTATTATTGCACCGTTGCGAGGTACCGCAGATTCTAAACTGTCTTTGAAGTCTTCGAGCTGTTTGTCTAGGCTGTCTTTGAATTACCGTCGAGCTGCCGTGGGAGCTGTCTTTGGGGACCTCCACTAGATTTCGCCATCAAAGATACCACACCTGTCGTCTACCCAGGGCGCATTACTGTGAGAAATTGTACTACGTTGGCCCAGGAATATATTTGAGCCCAGTTTCCATCTACGAGACTGTGAGAATAATTATGGTTTGAGAAACTATATCTTTTTGTACTTCAGTCAAGCCACGACCTAGACTGTTATAGAAGGTTAGTCTGTAGAATTTAGTTAAGATTGATTAGTATCAAAGAGGCCCAATTCAGTGAATACTGTTTAGTACATAAAACCCGACCTATCGAGAAGGTCGCTTAGATATACGTAAAGAGCTATTTGTAACGATTACCATCGAGGCTCTAAGTATATACCTTGGGGTGATATTACTGTTTGTTTAGTAAGAGATAAAGCATTATATCGAATATTCGGGTTGTGAAGTAGGAACTAGTTAGTGATCTACCTTCTGTAAGATATATCCTCGTTTGAGGGACCTTGTGTATTTCATTTGGGCTCATTATATTATTAAATAATTGCTCTATATTCTTTCTACCAGCCACTACCTCCCGCTTGTGTGATCGGGCTCGTTTGGCATCCTGAGAGTGCGTTCGTTATTTTCTCTCTTTTGCGACCCTGTGATCTTTAGTGTACTTTCTTCCTTTTTTTCTTTGTATTATCATAAAAGAGAGTGGCGCCCCTTTATAAGTAGTCTCAGCTCTAGAGCTAGCCGAGGAGGTACTTTGTGCACTCTCTGGAGCCGAGTGGGTTTGGTGACAATTGTATGATATTCGTGTTTAAAAAGACTTTATTTTATTCGTGAAATTGTTCAATTCGCTCCGTTCATTACACAAATTTTTCACTCACAAAATGAAATCTCACTTTCAACAGTCATGCCATTAATAACTATTTTCCAATTTTGAGAAATGAAGTGACTCTTTTCAAAACTCATTGACGTTTTGAAACGTCTTTCCTTTCTTAACTAGTTATGAAAACTGAATTATTTCGCAACTGGTGATGAAGAATTAATGTCGCCACCAAGTGTAGGTACTCCTTTAATTATAAGTCATTAAAATTGATGTACTAAATATCATGTAGATCAATACATTTATTACTGAGGTAACTTCAAGACATAAATGGGAAAATAATTTATTAATATTAGTTACACAATTCAAACAATTAATGAAATTGACCCCAGCGGACGAAGTCTCTTGTGTAGCATCCATCAATTTGGATATGTAATATTCTCCAAGATTGTTTATCGCAATCTATTATTCGTGGAATTTTCCACGTAACCATCAGTAATCGTTTTAGACTTCCCTTCCATCCTCCATGCTGTTTAATTCTCAGTAAATCACCTCTAGAAGCAGATGCTCAGAGTGACAAAAGTGCTTCAACAATTGGTTCAAACGCATGCAAAAGTGTATAAATCTTAATGGGTAATATTTTGAAAAACAATAAAGTGACTTCCGATTATTAATATTTGTTTTTCTTCAATCCCGAAATATAAAAGCAACCCTCGTATGCTATAAGAAATTTGGGCATGAACAAAACTGTAATGATGACGAGATATTGTTGATGATGGAGCTCGATATTAGAATAAGCTAGACGAACAAGAGAAAGTCAACCAGAACCAACAGATATAAATCAGACCATTAAAACCGTAATTCCTTATGTAAAAGGTTTGTCGGAGAAAATGAGAAGAATTGGAAATAGATACAACATAACGACTGCATTCAAAACTCAAGACACTATCAGAGCTTAACTTACAAAAGTTAAGCCTAATAATGAGACACAAAGGACAAGGAACTGCATATATGAATTACCTTGCGAGTGCGGAAGATCTTACATCGGAGAAACTAAACGCTCTCTGAATGTACGAATAAAAGAACATCAGAAGCTTCTACGAGTACTAGACAGCGACAAATCCAGGTTGGTCCAACATGCTGTAGATGAGAATCATCGTATAAAGTGGGATGAAGCATCAATAATATCCAAAGAAGAAAAAACCTGCAAGAAGAAAAATCAAAGAAGCAGCATTTATGAAAATAACACCTGATTCCATAAGTGCTCCATCTATAGATCTGCCAGAAGTTTGGACGCCGATAGTTCGATCCAACTTAAAAAGATCATCATATCACATATGAGTATATAACATCGTTCATTTTCTTTCATGACTTCTGTCAATTGACTTTTTGAAAATTGATAATTTTCAAAAGGTTTCTTACTTTTCTCCTTGATAAAGATAGAAGATGTCTATCGAAAGGTCGGAAATCATTACATCCACAATAGATGATGGTAATAGCCCAAACAATCATTCAACAAAACTGTAATGGTCGACTATCATTCGGTGATAAATTTTATCAGGTGCTAGCGTCTCAAAGTAAATGAAACAAGACAAAGTGTACATACTGGAAATCTCTTTGAACGATCAAAGTTTTCATAGAAAAAAAATTCACTTGAAAATTTCTGCACGCCTATAAAGAACAAAAAACGAATACCTTGCCGAAAAAGTACTACATGACCCACTTTCCCTTTTGAAAGAATTGAGAGGGTTGATGGGAATCGCACAGGGTTCAACAAAAATCCTTCAGAAATTCATAGAAATAAACAAATATTCACCTATTTCAGGATATTTGCCAAATATTTTGCTTTTGAGAAAATGAATTTGTTGCTTCATTTAAACAGGCACTCTATAGAAACTTATCCAATACTTAATCCAACCACACTCCATCATCGTATATTTGCATTATGCATCCACTCTCCTGATCAGTACTAGAACAATTTAATTAGTTTACAATGCTCTCACACTGGAAGAACACTCTCCATTTAAAAGCTCTCAAATATCCAGAACGCTTACTGATGAAATTTTCCAAACTCCCAGATAGATGAGAACACAACTTCTGTCAACTCAATTTCGCATCAGAAAATTGAAGAAGCTGCAGATGTTTAGATTATACGGCTGGCTCCAAGTATACCACATCTCCCGTTAAAATGGAAATTTGCGAAGAGATACAAGCCGACAATCGAATTATGCCTGTATACCTCGCTGAAACGGGTGTCAAATGAGATGAACCGTATTTCGCAGACATAACCTAATTTTTTGACAGATACGGGAACCTTACCCCATTGGCCGTGAGGAAATTAGAATAAGTTCTCAAATGGCACTAGGAAAGCTCCTTGACTCTCCAGTATTAACGTTCATTTTCCATTAGCCATTCGATAAACCAAGGAAGTTTGACATATTCCAACCAATGGAAAGACCATAAATACTTACAATTGTCAGGTGAGGAACTGGGGATCTTCATTTTCAGGTTGAAACTCTTTATTGAAATGCACAACTTATTTTCGTAAATGAATTTTTCCGTCGACCTCCCAATAAAAACTCTGTTTAACGTTCACAAAATCATGCATTAATGACCCATTTTAATGCACGATTTCTTTCTATTTTAATAAATGATTATCATGGGCAACCGAACATAGAGCATTCAGAAGTAATATGAGTAACGTCACAACTCGACTGATATTTCAATTTTATGTATGAGGCCTGTGACTTTCACTCTTCAATTACAAAATAGTCGCGTATTTATCTCTGGTTCCATTGTAATTCCACAGAGAAAAGAAATGATGAATCCAAACATAATCGAGCTGTCAAATTACGAGTAATATAGCTGCTTTCAATCTCAATCTTAATCTAATATCGCCAGTTACTTTAATTACAATGAGTAACAGTCAATATAACATTAACTCCCCCGGACGTTGCAGAAATGGCTAAAGCAGCAACTTTGAACCCTGCTACCTGTAAAAAGCCGATATTTGTATGACAAAATCTACGCAGAATTCATGTCATGGTGCGAGGTGAAGAACGTTTTCAATTATTCTGAAACAGTTTTGTTGGCATACTTCACGAGTGTTGCAGAAAAGGGATATATAGCAAGTTTATGGCCTGTATGATATTCGTGTTTAAAAGACTTTATTTTATTCGTGAAATTGTTCAATTGCTCCGTTCATTACACAAATTTTTCACTCACAAATGAAATCTCACTTTCAACAGTCATGCCATTAATAACTATTTTCCAATTTTGAGAAATGAAGTGACTCTTTTCAAAACTCATTGACGTTTTGAAACGTCGTAACCAGTTATGAAAACTAAATTATTTCGCAACTGGTGATGAAGAATCAATTTCACCACCAAGTGTAATCGTTTAATTATAAGTCATTAAAATTGATGTACTACATATTATGTAGATCAATACATTCATTATTGAGGTAACTTCAACACATAAATGGGAAAATAATTCATTAATATTAGTTACACAATCCAAACAATTAATGAAATTGACCCCAGCGGACGAAGTCTCTTGTGTAGCATCAATTTGGATATGTAATATTCTCCAAGATTGTTTATCGCAATCTATTGTTCGTGGAATTTTCCACATAACCATCAGTAATCGTTTTAGACTTCCCTTCCATCCTCCATGCTGTTTAATTCTCAGTAAATCACCTCTAGAAGCAGATGCTCAGAGTGACAAAAGTGCTTCAACAATTGGTTCAAACGCATGCAAAAGTGTATAAATCTTAATGGGTAATATTTTGAAAAACAATAAAGTGACTTCCGATTATTAATATTTGTTTTTCTTCAATCCCGAAATATAAAAGCAACCCTCGTATGCTATAAGAAATTTGGGCATGAACAAAACTGTAATGATGACGAGATATTGTTGATGATGGAGCTCGATATTAGAATAAGCTAGACGAACAAGAGAAAGTCAACCAGAACCAACAGATATAAATCAGACCATTAAAACCGTAATTCCTTATGTAAAGGTTTGTCGGAGGAAAATGAGAAGAATTGGAAATAGATACAACATAACGACTGCATTCAAAACTCAAGACACTATCAGAGCTTAACTTACAAAAGTTAAGCCTAATAATGAGACACAAAGGACAAGGAACTGCATATATGAATTACCTTGCGAGTGCGGAAGATCTTACATCGGAGAAACTAAACGCTCTCTGAATGTACGAATAAAAGAACATCAGAAGCTTCTACGAGTACTAGACAGCGACAAATCCAGGTTGGTCCAACATGCTGTAGATGAGAATCATCGTATAAAGTGGGATGAAGCATCAATAATATCCAAAGAAGAAAAACCTGCAAGAAGAAAAATCAAAGAAGCAGCATTTATGAAAATAACACCTGATTCCATAAGTGCTCCATCTATAGATCTGCCAGAAGTTTGGACGCCGATAGTTCGATCCAACTTAAAAAGATCATCATATCACATATGAGTATATAACATCGTTCATTTTCTTTCATGACTTCTGTCAATTGACTTTTTGAAAATTGATAATTTTCAAAAGGTTTCTTACTTTTCTCCTTGATAAAGATAGAAGATGTCTATCGAAAGGTCGGAAATCATTACATCCACAATAGATGATGGTAATAGCCCAAACAATCATTCAACAAAACTGTAATGGTCGACTTTAGACAGGCACTCTATAGAAACTTATCCAATACTTAATCCAACCACACTCCATCATCGTATTTTTTTGCATTATGCATCCACTCTCCTGATCAGTACTAGAACAATTTAATTAGTTTACAATGCTCCATTTTCGCCATACCAAATTGATCATATCGCTCTACCAAGGAAGAACACTCTCCATTTAAAAGCTCTCAAATATCCAGAACGCTTACTGATGAAATTTTCCAAACTCCCAGATAGATGAGAACACAACTTCTGTCAACTCAATTTCGCATCAGAAAATTGAAGAAGCTGCAGATGTTTAGATTATACGGCTGGCTCCAAGTATACCACATCTCCCGTTAAAATGGAAATTTGCGAAGAGATACAAGCCGACAATCGAATTATGCCTGTATACCTCGCTGAAACGGGTGTCAAATGAGATGAACCGTATTTCGCAGACATAACCTAATTTTTTGACAGATACGGGAACCTCACCCCATTGGCCGTGAGGAAATTAGAATAAGTTCTCAAATGGCACTAGGAAAGCTCCTTGACTCTCCAGTATTAACGTTCATTTTCCATTAGTCATTCGATAAACCAAGGAAGTTTGACATATTCCAACCAATGGAAAGACCATAAATACTTACAATTGTCAGGTGAGGAACTGGGGATCTTCATTTTCAGGTTGAAACTCGTTATTGAAATGCACAACTTATTTTCGTAAATGAATTTTTCCGTCGACCTCCCAATAAAAACTCTGTTTAACGTCACAAAATCATGCATTAATGACCCATTTTAATGCACGATTTCAATTTTCTATTTTAATAAATGATTAGATATCATTAGATATCACAAACTGGTGATGTTCATTAAGGGACAAAAAGTGGGTTGTATTCCTAAAAAATCGAAAGTTCTCGAGAAAGATCATGTAAAAGAGTTTATAGCAAATGCTCCACACAGTATTTTCTTGGTGTCAAAGGTAAATAATAAAACTCAATTAAATTAATTTTCAAGATTTTTCTTATTGTCACGTGGATATAAAATATGTAACTTAAAATTTTTTATTTAAAGGTTGCTTTGATATTTGGAGTATCCGGGGCATTGCGAAAAGATGAGCTGTATAAGTTGCAGATAAATGATGTGCAGGATATGGGCTCGAACACATGAACAAGTGGACAAGTTTATAGACTGGGCACCAGATGAGAAATAATTGATGGATAAGATTGCTAGTAAGTATTTTCGGATTATTTGGAGCCTATCTGTGTGAAGAATTGTGCAATTTATTTATATTATATATATATATATATTAATATTTAGAAGATATTGAAACAACAAATAATGAGTCATTGATCATAAAACTCCTAAATACAAAAACGAAAGTAGGTCCTTCCTACTGTATTACTGGCAAGTATGTGGACTATTGCCTCAAGTACATTGCACTGCGCCCTTCTGTTATCAAATTTAGTTCTTTTCTCCTGAATTATATTAATAATAATTGCACTGCCAATCCAGTTGATATAAATACATTTGGGAAAATGCCCTCTATTGTTGCCGAATTTCTCAAACCGCCCGAACCATATACAACCGAAGCAATACAGGGTGATTCCGGAGTATACACTAGTCAAGGCAGTTTTGAAACAATTTTTGGTTTATGGTTGGGGACCTTTAATGAGAGTCTACAGGGTGATTTGTCCGATTCGACCGATTTTTCTTTTATTCATAACGTTGGTATGGCTTGATCAATCTTGATGAAATTTTCAGTGTAGAACAATATGATTATCTTCTTTCACTAATTCCAACACTCCTCAAAAATACAGGGTGGGAATTATGATAAGTTCAGATTAAGTTTGCAGGTTGTAAAAAACACCCTGTACATTCCGTTTTCAAAAATTTTCTACATGCTTGAGATTTTATCATAAGTTTACATTACTGGAGCGTTTTTAATTTTTTTTGGCACACATCCAGTTTTCCTAGAAAAATTTTTCAATGATAAACAATATTGTTATTTTGCTCCAAGGCAGTGAGGATATTCTGAAGTAGAATGTAAGCCGGTGTCGTCCAATGATACAAAGCTCTTCCTGAGTCCTAAAAAAGTTCTTCCAAATTCGAAATTCATATTTAATCACTCATATTCTTATGTATAAAATCATTCACTCCAGAAAATATCTTTATACCTACCTACTTAAACCAAAAAATCTACAATTTATACAGAATAAACATTCGAAACATATCATGAACGGCAAAACTAAGGATTAACACAAAATTTACATAGAATGTTCTAAATGATTTCCCCTTTTTTGAATACATATTCGAGACCATTTTATTAAATTTCCAATTGACCTTCTAATGAGGGATTGATTTTGCTTCAAGATATTACATTCCTCGAAAATCCTTTCAACTAGGTGTTCTCTACTTCTAATTTCAACATTATAAACTCTTGTTTTCAGATATCCCCACAGAAAATTATCTAAAGGGTTCAAATCAGGCGATCGTTGTGGCCAAGCAATAGGGCCTCCACGACCAATCCATCTGTTCGGATAATTTACATCCAGGTGATTTCTCACATTCAATGCAAAGTGAGGTGGTGCTCCGTTATGCTGCATAGAGCGGATATGTACATTTTCCAATAGATTTGGTAAAATATTTTCCGAAAAATCTAGGTACATTTCACCATTCAATCTTTCCGCAAAAATGTGAGGGCCAACTAAATTTCCGTCTATTGTTCCAAGCCAAATATTAGCAGAAAATCTGTGTTGTGTATTATGACTCTTCTTCAAATGCGGGTTGTCTCTTGCCCATTAGTGGGAATTGTGGATATTAAAAATTCCATTCTTAGTGAACATAGCCTTGTCGCTGAATAGAATACGAAAAATAGTTCGTTGGTGACTAATAACCCAGCGACAAAATTGTAATCGTTGGGGCAGATCTTGTGGCAACAGTTCTTGCACCTTTTGGTAGTGGTATGGGTGGAATTGTTCTTTCTTCAAAGTCTTGCTCACTTTGCTCTGCGAAATTCCTAATTCGGTACTAATTTGACGAGTACGTCGAGTAC
This sequence comes from Micraspis discolor, assembly GCA_030674115.1. Classification (NCBI taxonomy): domain Eukaryota; kingdom Metazoa; phylum Arthropoda; class Insecta; order Coleoptera; family Coccinellidae; genus Micraspis; species Micraspis discolor. Next base: position 3,355,773 of record JARTUT010000004.1, read on the forward strand.
TAATAGACGGTTCCTCCTCCACCCGTTCAACAATTTGAATCGAAATTTCATTTTGAATAGGCCTATCAATGTGCTCTGCCTTACTAGGATATTGCCCATGTTCTTTAGAATAATGGAATACTCGTCCGAAAGTACATTTATTTGGTTGGCGTCGGTTGGGAAATCGTCTATGGAATTCCATTTTGGCTTCAATTCCATTTCCGTTACAAAAACCATAAACAAAAAGCATATCCGCATATTTCGCATGAGTAAATAATTGAGGCATGTTGAAATACGCTTCTTGTGACAGATTATTTATTAAATATTCTCATTCTGGGGTTCACTGTGATAGTAACCATGGATCTTAAAGAACTTGGTTTAAATAGAGATTTAATTTTCATGAAGAATTTTCAATTTCATTAAAACTATCTATCATACATTCGTGATTCAATATTTTACATACCATAAAGCCATAAGTGAGTACATTTTTGAACGAAACTACTATGTTTTAGGAATATTCGATTCATAGAAAACCGGAAGTGTGCCGAAAATCACCTGAATAATGACTGAATTTTATGTTAATCCATAATTTAGCCTTTCATGTGTTTCGAATGTTTATTCTGTATTTGTAGTAGTAGTACGTAGATTTTTTTGGTTCACGTACGTATAAAGAAATTTTTTGAATCAAATGATTTTATACATCTGAATATGAGCGATCAAAAATGAATTTCGAATTTGGAAAATTTATTTTAGGACTCAGGAAGAGCTTTGTATTATTGGACGATACAGCTTTACCATCTAGTTCAGAATATTCTCAATGCCTTGGAGCGAAAAAACGATATTGTTCATCTTTGAAAAATTTTTCTAGGAAAAATGGACGTGTGCCAAAAAAAATAAAAACGCTCCAGTAATGTAAACTTATGGTAGAATCTGAAGCAAGTAGAAAATTTCTGAAAACAGAATGTACAGGGTGTTTTTTCAACCTGCATACTTAGTCTGAACTTATCATAATTCCCATTCTGTATTTTTGAAAAAATGTTGGAATTATTGAAAGAGGATAATCATATTGTTCTACACTGAAAATTTCATCAAGATTGATCAAGCCATGCCAAAGTTATGAATAAAAGAAAAATCGGTCGAATCGGACAAATCACCCTGTAGACTCGCAATGAAGGCCCCGAACCATAAACCCAACATTGTTCCGAAACTATATTGACTACTATATACTTCACCTAAAATCTGACGGACTCCTCCGGAATCACCCTGTATACAGGCCATTGTTTTCGGAGATCTTCCTCCTCATTTCTAGCAGAATTAGGAGCAAAAATGATGGAGATAAAGAAACATGGTGGATGTGACTGTAGCCGAGGGTTATGTTGATCATTCCATTGCTTATAAAAATGCCATTGCGAAAAAAATTCTCGAACCTCTAACAACTCAGCAAATTTTGGAACGTCATCATCTGATATTGGATCGGTTTCTGATAGTGATGATGGTATTGGAGATTTTAGTAATTAGTTGCGAAGCTCCCTAACGTCACAAGGTATTAATGTTAGCAATTTTTCTAGTTGTACGATAAATATTAATGTTTATAAGTAATGATTGTTAAACATTGTAAATAAAAATTTGTAAAATTCTGATTTCATTATAAGAAAATGCTTTTAACAGTGTGTTAAAAATATTTTTATCATGCTTCCACATAAACGGTCACTTTTAACACTTTTGACTGTCATTAAAGAGTCACTTTAAATGGCAGTTGTACAAAAAAGCATTTTCAATTACATAATATAATATTACAACACTACTCTTCCTACTAAAATGGAGAAAATTGGCAAGCAAGACACAATCCAACAATCGAATTACCGTTGTATACCTCCCCGGAGGGATTGTCGAACAAGATGAAACAACGTATTTCTCAGAGCATAACCTAATTTTTTGACAGATATAGGGACTCGGCTCCCGTCTCAACTCACAAGAAAACTTAGATTCGTTCAAAAGCGGGACGCAAAGAGTTTACTTTCAATTTGGGGAAGTTGTGATGGTTACGTTGTATGACGTAACATCGTTCTATTCGAGTTTTAGAACTTTTATTACCGACAAACAAAAAAGTTTCCCATACGTCTGTGGCGGCTAGGGTGTTCCAGCGAGCGACTTTCACTCTCTTATATATGTTCAACCCCTGTACGAGAAGCTCTCAGGGCGTTTAGGTTGAATGTCTCTTTTGAACTTATTTTCCCAGCATGGGGCCCCTGCTCGATTTGAATTCTAACATCCAAAGGCCTTGTTGACCTTTTGTTGTGGAAAAAAAAGATTTTTGAGAGCACCTTTCGAGATTGAGTTTGGGATAATAGATGTCGTGGAATTATTTGACGGAATAATGGTTACCCTACGTTCATTTCTTCGCCTAAAGAAATCTGGCTGATAATCATAATGTAAGAGTTTATCTCGATTTCTGATTTTTTCATGAGTTCCTTATGATTATTGAAAATTTGTCTGAATTAAGCAAGATGATTGATATCCACAATTTTTACTCAATCTGAAGACCCACAATAATTCTCATCATTGGAAACAAAAACACGTGTTACCCACTTATAGACTGTTGATTTATTGAGACTAGTTAATGATATATGAGCATGGATCTGTCTTATATCTAGTGCTTTAAAAATTTTGTATATTCTGAAACCAGGAAATCTATTTTCTTTCCATTTTAACAATAATGTATGGAGAAAAATATATTTCCTAGTTTTAAAATACACAACATTTTTAAATACTAGATATTAGACAAATTTATGCTCAACAAATTATTCTCAAAGTTCACGATAATAAAATATCTGTGAGATTAAAAGTACACAAATATATTATGAGAGATTATGACAGAAAATTATGAAAGAACAAGAGCAATGTAAAAAATTGGTCAACGATGTTATACATATACAGGGTGAGTCTTTGACCACTGCGTTCATTTTAACCATAGGTTCTTGAGATCAAAAGAAACACGGTTTTTCCAAATTCAGCTGCGTTAAAAAGTTATAAGCATTTTTAGTTTTCACATTGGGCAAATACCCCTCTGTAGTCTAGTTTAGTTTGAATGAAGAATACCTTCCACAGCATCCACTAATGAATCTGAATTGTTTAAAATTATTATTTTTTCTCTAAGAAATGATTCTCTCACTCATGTTTCATCCGATGAGGTCCATATCCAGAAGAAAGATACAAAATACTAATTTTCTGGTAAAAAAATTCAACACCATAAACAGATTTTTGCTGTTCTACTATAATTTCTTTCTACTTCAAGATTATAGACAATCAATCCCTTTTCTATTAAAAATTCTAGTAAGAAATTGAAAAAAACCTCAGAATTATTGGATGTTATCATCATACATTTGTAATTTTTTTTTTAAGATTTCCAAATTATGAAAACCATCATTTCTATGAAAACTTCCAAGGCAAGAGGTTGTCACATTGTTTTTTTTTCACTCAAAGCCAGAAAAAAATCATCTATGATTTTCCAAACACTGATATTTTTGAAGTTTTTTCTCCTTGACAGAGACCAGTGAACAGGTCTATGAGGTCCCTTGATATCATACTGTTAAAAATATGGCAATCTTTTTCGAAATCTTCAACAACAATGAATAATGTCACTACGAATAATTATTTTACAGTGATGTTACTTTGCTTGATGATTATTTTCTATACTGAATCCCAATAACAAATTACTTGGATTGATTACAAGTATTCTCAGATTTAGGTGTGCAATTATATTTGCTTGAAGGAATTTGGTTTCATCACCTACATTTGATTCTGAAAAACCAACTACGTGTTTTTTCGTTAGTAAGAATCTATTCTGTTTAGACTATAATTAATTACTGAACATGCGTAAATTTTTGGTTTTTATAATCAGAATATCTGATATTGAATAATGGTTATTCATAGATTATGTCAAATATTAATTCCTTTCCATAGAATATTATAAAATATTAATTTATTACCGAACCCCAGGAGAGAAAAAATTAATAATTGCAAAGTTTTTTATAAATGAAAGATAATATCTGTAATCATTATCGATCTTCAGTTATAATTTTTCTCAGAATGACTAGAGTGAATTATTATCACATTGAAATGTTATAATAACGTCTCTGTGGTGGGTTGTTCCCAATAAAATAGTGTTCTGTGGTTCCTTGTTGTTTTGATTCTGTTTGAAACTGTCAATAGTTATTTGTACCTTAAAAAATGTGGAAAATATTATAATAAAACAATAATAATTATTTCGATAGTTTGAAATTATTCAATTCAGTATGAAATGATTATGGTCAGAAAATACATTTCTATTCTAATCTTTCTTGTTTATGAACCTATAGCTTCCAGTTTCAATATTGATTGAATTTTAATTAACCATGCATCATAACAAACATTCAGAAATATTAAAACTAAGTCAAATTCTATTATCTCCTAAGTTCGTGTACCAGGTTGAATCGGTGTATGAAATAAATATGTGAAAAAACTATAAACCTACAAAATAAATCAAGGAGACTGGATTCGAAGATTTTAAAACTCATATGATCTTAATTTGAAGCATTCCTATGTCAAAATAGATATAATTTGATTAACCCTGAAAGACTGAAGCTATAAAGAACCAGCTCTTCATAAAGACAAGTCTTCAATTCAACAGGTCCTGACAGAAAATACATTACCTATTTCAACGGTCATGAGAATATACCAGTGTAATCTGAAGGAAATCTGTTTCTCTATTTATTATGGAATTTTACTCTGGATTAAATATTAAACAAGGTGCTAGACATCATTAATAATGAATACAGCAAATGGCAATTCAGATTTTGTAGTGAATGTAAGACAAAAATTGTTCAGTGTTTAATTTCATCTATTAGTTTTTAGTGGTGGAACCATAGACTGGATAGATTTCCCCAACCTTTTGTAGAAATATTTAATATAGACATAAAATATGGCAACATTAAACAAATCTTATTATTGAATCATTTTAGCACAGAGTTGGATTTGGGAAAATCAGAAAATTTGGACAAAATTATATCGATTTAATTCCTTTCAATTTCAAATATCTCAAGAATGGTGCAATTTAGGAGGAAAGATGAGGAATGATTTTATCTGCAAAAAATACTAATGATTCCAGGAAGTACAAGATACGGACCTTTAGTTCAACGATATTTGTTTTTCATGCAATTTAACCAATCTGTAGAGTAGTAGTGAGAAACCCACAAGAAATGGAATAAATCTAATGATGCCAAAATATGCATGACTGTTATCAAAAACCTTCTACAAGAGATCATTTCAATTGATATTGTCGTTTGAATATTACTGGTGAAAATGCAATTTTTTTATGAAATTTCAACACCCTATATCTTTTGAACGGGGCCAAATTTGGAAAAATGTTATGGGAAGAAAATGTTTCTTTTGACGTAAAGAATCTATGGTTAAAATTAACGCAGTGGTCAAAGACTCACCCTGTATACGAGGGTTGCCTTTTATATTTCGGGGTTCAAGAACAAGAAAAACAAATATTTAAAGCAGCGTCCACACTATGCCGGGCGAGGCCGAGCGGGCTGACCCGGGCGGCCTAAGCCGGGTTGGTGTGGACGCCCGGGCGGCAAAAAGCCGGCCCGAGCCGAAACCGATCCCAACCCGCAGAAAGTAGGTACAGATCAAAGGATGCCGGCCCGAGCCGAACGAAAATATGTAGTGGGGACGTGCCGAGCGGCACCGGGCGGCTTTAGTTACAATTGAGCCTCCGAACGAACTAGACGTTCTCTGGGTTCTCTAAAAATTAATATTATTTAAATATTAATTTATTAATATTATTTAATTATTAATATTAATGGAGTGGAACGACGAACAAGTGTTGGTGTTAATTGACTTATTCAGAGAACGACGTCATCTATGGGACAGTTCGGATCCAAATTATAAATTAAAAACAAAGACACGACAGTCTCATGGAGATCGCTGTGTCTTTTGGAATAGAAAAGATTGGAAATTGAGCGAAAGTGGAAAAATTTAACAAGCCATTTTTGGAGAGAGAAAAAGAAGGAAAATGAAACGAAAACAACAGGGAGTGGCGCTGATGAGCCGTACACTAGTAAATGGTTCGCCTACCAGCCAATGATGTTTTTGGGAGATAAAAATAAACCAAGGAATACTCAGGATAGCGGACAAAGAAAAGAAGAGGTAAGTTTGTAATTCTATTTATTAAATTTTTTAACAACTTTGCTAAAAACTAAGTTCATTTTCCTACGTAATATGTTTTACTTGTTGTGTTGGAATGTCACTTCACCCTGTGGAGAAATAAAAAAATCGGCAAATTCATCCCTTACTGATTGAGCCAAAGTAGTACTTCTTCTGGGGACTCCAGAAAGGGAACGTAAGGATGAAGAAGCATCACGCCTCCATAATCCTAACGTAAGCTCCCCATCTTCCGTAGATTCGCTATCGAATATTCCTCTAGGGTTATAAACTGATTTTGAGGAGGTTTTGCGTAAAAAATTATGTAGGTAAACAGCAGCCATAGTAACTTTCGTTGCAACTTCAGGTTGTAATGCCATTGGAGATCGGAATACGCGAAAGCAAGCAGACAGCACTCCAAAGGCATTCTCAGAAACTCTTCGAGCCCTGCTAAGTCTATAACCAAATATCCTTTTCTTAGATCCTTTGTCATGTATTCCAGAGTACGGTTTCATAATATTTGGTGAAAGAGGGAACGCGTCGTCTGCAACTAACACAAACGGGGTTAGTGTTGTCCTTCCTGGCAATGCCCGTGGGGGAGGTAAATGTAGAGAGTTTTCTTGTAGAGCTTTCTTGAAAAATGTATTGTTGAAAACGCCTCCATCGGAGATTCTCCTTGACAACCCACATTAACATATATAAAATTGTAATTGGCGTCCACCACAGCCATTAAAACTATGCTAAAAAATCCCTTGTAGTTAAAAAATTCCGAGCCTGAATGAAAAGGTGCTATTAAAGCGATATGTTTGCCGTCGATAGCACCGATGCAGTTTGGAAAGTTCCACTTTTCCTCAAATACCTGGGCGATTTCATTCCACTCTGCTTCACTCTGAGGCATCTGAAAAATGAAAGTAAAAGAAAAATTAATTAGTCATACTTTTTAGAGAATTTTTTCTTTGTATATTTACTTATATTTATCTATTTTAGTATTTATTTTGGTATTTATATTTTCAGGAAGATGAATCACAAAACAGTCAAGAAGAAGGCATCAACGATGACAGCCGAGTTGTTCATCCCCAAAACTCTGAAGAAAACCAACCATCAACGCTTTCCCCTTCAGAGGTCCAAGGAACCAAAAATACATTCAAATCTCCGAAGGCACTGAAAAGCAAATCTGCAAAACGTAGATTAGTGGCTAGTCCCGGTCCACTGGATGAGGCTCTGGATGTTATGAGATCTCTTCATATAAAAAGAGCGAACATGGAAGATGAATATTCCTTGTACGGAGAACAAATAGCGATTAAACTAAGGAATCTTTCTTCACCCCGAACCAGGTTGGTCGTGCAAAACAAAATCAACCAATTATTATTTGAAGCTGAAATGGGATACCTTGATCATCAGCATGGGTACAATGTGCCAAAAGTCAATATGCAACAAAATCCTGGACCGGCCAATCCAATGGTGCCTCCATTCCCCCAGGCTTCCAACATGCCCAATCAATTCCAACCACCAATCTGCACTCAATTGACCAATGAATCATCTAACTGGTTTTCGACATCTGGATACTCCTCAACGCCGTCATCAATCTACTCGTACTCGCCATCGCCATCGCCATCCCCTGCATCCACTGGTTCAGAACTTTCAAATATGGACCCCTTCCCTCAATAGTTTTGTAACTTTTGTAATTAATTGTTTTCAACTTTTTACCCAATTATTTTTAACTTTTGTAATAAATTATTTTCAAATTTTGTAATCAATTATTTTTAATTATTATGTTGTCATTAAAAGTACTATTCTAAATTAATGTTGTTTAATTTCCCTTACCTTAATGTAATCTTGAAGGGCCTCTACAATGGCGTCACAAACTTCAGGTACGAATTTAGAGATACATTGTTTGGAGATCTTCAAAACATACATTAGTGAGTGGTACGAATCACCAGTCGCAATGAAGCGTAGAGTGGCAGCTAATCGTTCGCTTGCTGGAATAGCATCTCTATAACAGGTATTCTGTTTCGATATTTTGGGTCCAACCTTGTCGAGTAGCGTTTGAAAGTCCGATCGCTGCATTCGAAAAAAGTTGGTGAAACCAACGTCATTTCGGTATTCAAATTCAGCGGGTCTGCTTCATCCAAAATTAAATCTTTTATCAATTCGCTCGTCCTGTACAGCTGCCGTCCTCTCCTAAGGCTCGGGCGAATCCAAAATCTTCTTGGACGTCTTTTTGGGGGCTGACTTAAAGCTTTTATAATCACAGACATGGCTGACATAGCGACGTCATAGTCGGTAATCATTTTAACACCAACACTATTTAAAAAACACACTTTAAAAAACTTCTTGAAAGTAGTCAGCGAAGTCACCAGTCTTGGTGTCGAATTGAAACTTATAGGTAGATATAACCCGGGCGGCCTCGTTTTCGGTGTGGACGTCGTGCCGGCCCGAACGAACCCGCCCGGCTTAGGCCGCCCGGGTCAGCCCGCCCGGCCTCGCCCGGCATACTCCGGCATAGTGTGGACGCTGCTTTTTACATAGAAAATCGCTTTATTGTTTTTCAAAATATACCCCATTAAGATCTATACACTGTTGCATGTGTTTGAACCAATTGTCGAAGCACTTTTGCCACTTTGATTGAGGTATCTCCAACATATCTGAACGCATCAACCGATTCTTCAGGTGTCGAAAAACCTTGACCTCTCATGTTATTTTTTACGTACGGGAATAAAAAGAAGTAATTCGGTGCCAAGTCAGGACTGTACGGCGGATAAATCAAATCGTCGTTTTGGGTGCTCAAAAATGCGGTTGTTTGAGCCGATGTGTGAGAGCTCCCATTGTCGTGGTGAAGGGTGATCCGTCTTCGGCGGTTGGTTTTCCTGATTTCTTGGAAGACAACTGGTAAACAAATGGTTGTGTACCACTCAGAATTGACTGTTCTGCGTTGTTCCAGAGGTACGATTGCGACGATTTGGCTCATTTTGAAACACCCAAACAGTCGACTGCTGTTGACTCTCGGTCTCATACGCGTAAATCCACGATTCATCACCTGTCACGATGTTGAAGACGTACTTCGAAGCACCACGATCGTATTTTTGGAGCATCTCTTTCGAGCAATCGACACGAGCCTTTGAGTGATTGACAATTGTGTGGGATCCAACGCGAAAAAATTTTTTTGAAGGTCAAATGTTCATGCAATATTGAATGTACGCTGGTCCCACTAATGCCGAAGGTATTCTCAATCCCGCGATAGATCACATGACGATTTTGTGATATCAGTAGGTGCACAGCATCAATGGTTCTCGGAAAAACAACTGATTTTTGACGACCTTCGTGAAATTCGTCATAAAGCTTCATCGCCAAAAATTGAATTAATTCATCGATGCACTGTTGTTGAGTTAATCCAAAAGTTGTAACATATAAACGCACGAAAATGTTCACGATTTAATTCCATTTTGGGCGAGATGAATCTTTTAAGTTACTGTAAACAATACAAATAGCGCTAGTACGTCAAAACTTTTTGACCACGTATAACCTCAAAAACTTCAAGCTTTACGATAGAGCTGTCAGTTGGCAGATTGCTTCACTATGGTTGTCCAATCCCGAAATATAAAAAGCAACCCTTGTAGCTTCAAGAATTCATTCCATTATACCGAAGATGTTGAGAGACATCCGTAATGAGAAACAATTCAAAAAAAAATAAAAATATGCCTAACTGAGAAAGACCTATCTAGGATTTATAGAATAATGAACTCATATTAAAAAAATTGAGTAAATACGTACCTACTTCTCTTATTAATTCAATAAATCTCCTCAAACCTTAGACAGTACACACTATAATCATGAAAATATTACCGATTATGACATAACACCACCGATGAAGACATCATAGTACCAATAAAGACATTTTTTCAAAAAAAAAAAAGAATTTTCAAATGATTGAGCAAATTTCAATGTCATATTTATGTTAGAAAATTCCCATGGAATGAAAAAAATTATTTATATTGTATTCAATGATTTTAACGCTTACAGTATATGTAACCTCGCGTTCAAACCCCTAAAGAAACATTAAAACAATGCGTAATCTTGAAAATCCATGTTTTTCACATGGTCAATTATATGTCGCTTGTCGCCGTGTCGGAATAAAATACACGCTCAAGAAAATGCTAGTTTTTATATTTATTTTAACCATACAATCATGATAGCAGAAATCCATCTACGCGAAATCCTCTTATCCATACTCCTTCGCCTTCCGAAACTTTTCCGATCCCTCAATAATGACGAGCGTAATGAAAACCGATGTCTGCCATCAATCGTCACCCTTATAGCGGATCTCGTTATTCGCAATGTTTATTTCCGGCTTATCTTTCACGTTTCTTCACATCGACGCGTCCCTGCCGTCGTCGTAAATAAGGCGATCGATGACTTTCCGGCCCCTACGTTGATACGGCACATTCTGGCCGGAACAACAACATCCGCGATGCCGGCACGACACAAAAATCCACTTCGACATGCACGATCTGACGGCACTCGAGCGTGAACTCAAATCGGGCATGCACCTACACCTGATTTCCTTCGGAGTCTCATGATGGCGGCTAGATCGGCAAATCGAAGGCTGGATTCGTGTATGGCTTTTCGGAGCCTTTTTCCGAAAAGTGATGTAGCCTTGAATAATACCGAAAGGTCTCAGAGTAAGACGACTTTCAGTAAGAAGTAGATGAGCAGATAAGTTTTCTAACAGATTTAGTCAGGCATTGATAAGAGAAAGACTCAATAATCATTGATTCAACAAAGCAAGATTCCTTGAAACTTGTGACAATCTAAGATGTGATATAGAATCAAAAACGAAGGCTGAAGGCTATGAAAACATTTTGGGTGCTGAATGAACAACAGAAACAATTTCAAAAAAGGAAACTTGAAAAACTCATGAAGGATTCGAGAACATAATAGCTAGTCAAATATCTCCCTTCTGCTTTTTTGCTCTTGATTCAAACCTTTATAGTATTGCCAGTTACGATCTCTGTAGCACTTTGTTCATAGCCGCGAAATTCAAAAGGCATTAAGGCGGAAGGGAGATATTTGGTAACCTATTAAAAACTTTTGGATCATCTTTGGTTGAGTTCGATGTTACAAGCTTGTTCATCAATGTCCCAACGGATAAAGCACTTACAATAGTAAGAAAAATGCTTGAAGATGATCAACCGCTAAGTGAAAGAACTACACTTAGCGTGAATGCAATGATGGAAATGCTCTTTATTTGCATCGACACAACATACTTCCAATTTGAACACATTTTTTATCAACAAGAATTTGAGATGGTCATAGGTTCACCTCAGTCTCCTATTTTAGCTGATTTATATATGGAGAATTTCGAACAAAGATCTCTCGACCAATACCCAAATTACCCAAATTATATGTATATATATTCTTTTGAACTTTTGGTTTACAAAACAGATGTTAGTTGCGGTTGGTGACAGGGTGCCATACAATTCGGTGTACGACATGAAAGCCTAGGGAAACAACCCCAGTAAAAAAAACCCTGTCACCCCGCATACTAATTGTTGTGTGTACAAAAATAAGTTTAAATATACAGGGTGAACCACGACGAACTGCATCGATCGATATCTCAGAAACTGAATGTAGGAAAAATTTTAAATTTTGGGAACTTGCCAGATGTCTTGGGACCTATAGAGCTAAAATATTTTCATCTATTGGGCACTTCCGATTATACCGGAAATAGACCCTAAGTCGCTTATTTTTAAATGGGATACCTTATATATTATTACATTTTTGGATTCTACTTAACATTCTAGGCAGATTTCATGTATCATGTCCTATCCCTAAGTCTGAGCGTTTTTGACATATTCAGGTTTTTTTGTCAAAAATTACGATTGCAAGTCCTAACTTGATTATCAATTGTTCCTATAAGGAAGCCCTTTTTACTTACTTTGGGTTAGATGTCTTGTTGAAAAGGACCTACTTCAATAGATTTTGTATAATACTTGGACAAATAATCATACAGAGTGTTCAAAAAAAAAAAGATCTAGAATGAGATTGAGAAAACTGACAAAACTCGATTTTTTCAAATGGAAACCCCCCATCTTTAGTATTTTGTAGCATTAATTATCAAAAATGAAGGTAACTTTGTATGAGGTTATCTATACCTAAAATTTGAAGTTTTCGAAATATTGCCAATTTAATATTTTTCTATGGCGGTTTTGCATTTAATGTGCAAACAATTAGATCTAGGATAGCCACGTTTATATTTGACATTTCAAATCATCGTAATGCCAGCCCGGTTAAATTATACAAACGAGGATTATTTAAACTTATTTATTATTTATGGACAATGAGAAAAAGTTATTTCAAGAACCTGTGATACATTTGCTACCCGATATCCTCATAAACAAAACCATCACCAAATACTGTTAAACGAATTATAGAAAACTTCAAGAATTTTGGATCCGTAAAGGCAAAAATGTACAAAAAGAAACCAGTTGTTGACAATGAAAATATTGAAATAGCAATTTTGGGATATTTTTAAGGATATCCAACAAAATCTTCAAGGCAAGTAGCATTAGAATCAGGATTATCTAAATCGTCAGTTCTAAGAATTTTACATAAACACAAATATCATCCCTATGCAATTTCATTAGTGCAGCATTTGAATGAAACTGATTTTCCAAGAAGAATGGAATTCTGTGAATTCATAATACTTCGTTCATAAGAAGATTTTTCTTTTTTGGATAATATCATTTGGACCGACGAAGCCAAATTTACAAAGAATGTTGTTTTTAATCGACGTAATTGCCATCATTGGAGTGATAGAAATGTACACCCATTTAGGGAACACAATTTTCAAGAATCCTGGCAATTTAATGTTTATTGTGCAGTAATCAATGACGGCATTGTTTGCTTACAATTTTATCAAGAGAACTTGAATGGTAAGTTAGGTCTTTTTGAATAGTTCTAATATAAAACACATATTTCAACTTATAGGAGACCGATACCTCAACAACTTGCGAAATTTTGAAGTTGAATAATTAAACAACTTGCCCCTGGCTGAACTTCGAAAACTTTTCTACCAACATGATGGAGCACCTCCACATAATGCCCATTTGGTCAATAATTATCTGGAAAATTTATTTTACGATCAATGGATAGCCAACAATGGACCAAATCTTTGGCCACCTCGCTCCCCGGACCTATCAGTGCTCGATTTTTATGTATGGGGAACACTGAAAAATAACGTGTATTAAACATCAGTGACCACCATGGAAGACTGCATGAGACGTGTTAGAACAGCATTTGAAGACCTGGACTCCTAATCAATAAGAAAAGCCACCCATGAACAATTGCTGCTGAGATGCGAAAAATGTTTAGAAGTTCAAGGACACCAATTTGAATATTTATATAAATAATTTTTTTACGCCTGATTCAAATGCTACTTGAAATGTCAAATATAAACGTGGCTATCCTAGATCTAATTGTTTATACATTAAATGCAAAACCGCCATAGAAAAATATTAAATTGGCAATATTTCGAAAACTTCAAATTTTAGGTATAGATAACCTCATACAAAGTTACCTTCATTTTTGATGATTAATGCTACAAAATAATAAAAATGGGGGGTTTCCATTTGAAAAAATCGAGTTTTGTCAGTTTTCTCAGTCTCATTCTAGATCTTTTTTTTTGAACACTGATTATTTGTCCAAGTATTATACAAAATCTATTGAAGTAGGTCCTTTTCAACAAGACATCTAACCCAAAGTAAGTAAAAAGGGCTTCCTTATAGGAACAATTGATAATTAAGTTAGGACTTGCAATCGTAATTTTTGACATAAAAACCTGAATATGTCAAAAACGCTCAGACTTAGGGATAGGACATGATACATGAAATCTGCCTAGAATGTTAAGTAGTATCCAAAAATGTATTAATATATAGGGTATCCCATTCAAAATAAGCGACTTAGGGTCTATTTCCGGTATAACCGGAAGTGCCCAATAGATGAAAATATTTTAGCTCTATAGGTCCCAAGACATCTGGCAAGTTCCCAAAATTTAAAATTTTTCCCACATTCAGTTTCTGAGATATCGATCGATGCAGTTCGTCGTGGTTCACCCTGTATTTGAGGGACTTCTTCTTCAAGAGTGATCTTCTATTAGTGAACACATAGGGTTTTTCAAGTTGCACATCTCGAATCTGAAAATAAAAAGACAGAAGCAGAAAAATGAACTGAATACAAAATATACGTATAAAATTTGATTGAAATGTATAACCCATTTCAATAAAGAATCAGAAACATCGTGAATAGCCGTAAAACCATCTTGAAATGTATATATAGGACAACTATTGATGAGATGAGGTATTGATTCATCGGCATATTAATTCATATTCAACTTACGCTTGGAACTAAGTTCCATCTTAATAGGATCCTATTTGTACGACCATGACCAGTTCTCGAACGATTAAAAACTGTTCAACTTTTTCTTGGAAAATCAAAACCCGTAATTTTTTTAAGGATCAGAAATGAGATTTTTATTGAACATTTCACAAAAATTCCACTCAATCTTCCATAATTATTTATCGCTAATATTTATATTGAAGAACGCATTATACCAGAATGGTTTACGTGATTTTAATCTGGGAATTTTATTTTGTGGGGTGTGTGAAATAATTAGAAATAAATTAACAAAAGAATGATGTTTACTCCAAGAATTTACAGCAGCAGTATGTCTGCGAATATGGGAAGGGACGTTGTTAGACAAAACTGGTAACCAATGAACCAGCGTAGATCTTATGATGCCAGTAATTATTCTCATGGATGTATTCAATTTTTTTGTGTATGTGCACTATTAATCCAAAAGAACAACAATACTCAGCTGGAGAAAAGATTAGGGATAGAGATGCTGTGCGTAGAGTGGAAGCATCAGCACCCAGATGATCCAGCTAATTTCTGAAGAATATTATTCCTAGTTTTCAATTTTAGGCTGAGATCATCTGAATGAGCCTTGCAATTGAGAGATATGTAGGTGATCTTTCATCATTTGGCAACATGGAATGGATACCATAGATGGATTCCTTCAACAATCAAGTAGAATCTATTAAATTCACAATGGAAATCGAGAAAGATAAACAACTTTCATTTTCAGATGTACATATTCATAAACAAAATGGAAATCAGGAACCAGTGTATAGAAAACAACAAGTAACACAGGTCAATATCTCCACTTCAATTCCTATCATCAACTAAATACTGAATTGGGAGAGGCAAAATATTTATAAAATAGAGCAACAAATATATTCTTTACGCAAGATGAAAATGAGGAAATATATAACATCACAAAAACACACAAAAATTATGGTTATCCCAAATAGATATTGGTAGTAGCGAAACAAATAACAGGAAATCAACTTGAACCCAA
The DNA here is from genome assembly GCA_030674115.1 of Micraspis discolor. Classification (NCBI taxonomy): domain Eukaryota; kingdom Metazoa; phylum Arthropoda; class Insecta; order Coleoptera; family Coccinellidae; genus Micraspis; species Micraspis discolor. Next base: position 3,371,356 of record JARTUT010000004.1, read on the forward strand.
CAATAGAAGATATGCAACAAATCTTAAATTCTTCTTTTTATGTGAAAAATCGACATTTTGAGCTTCAAAACAACCATAACTGTGGCTTTATTATTAATTATTGAAAACAATGCTGGAAATTATGTGGAAGATCAGATTGTGTTTCAGCAGGATGGAGCTCCTCCACACTACGCCTTACCAGTTCGAGAATATCTGGATCAAAGATTTCCAAATCGGTGGATTGGAAGAAGGGGTCCCACTGAATGGCCAGTCAGATCGCCAGATCTGTCACCACTAGATTTCTTTCTTTGGGGCCACTTGAAGAGTAAAATTTACTCTACACAGCCCGATTCCATAGAAGATTTAAGAAGACGTATAGTGAACGAATGACGTCAAATCACTACAGAAATGCTGCAAAATGTGCGCCATCGTTTCGAACAAAACTTATTTCATTGTATGGAAGCTAATGGTGAACAATCTGATTATTTAATTAATTGATGTGAGTTTTTGATAAATTATTCACTTTACTTTGAAAAGTCTTATTTCTTAGATCAATACTTCAAATCGTTCTGATACCGTACAGTTGGAGAATGATTTCAGTGAATAAAACAGCAAGTCGAACATCTGACCCTAGTAGCATTAACACGTACGGTATGACTTCATTTGCCCAGTGGTAGATGTTTTGCAATTTCAAATACAAGTACGGAAATTTTGGTGTTTCGGAAGCACGAATTGTCAATTATTCGCAAAAAATTAATTTAAGTGATAAAATTAACTAACGCATGAATATTTCGAGAACTAATGCATAAAATGAAAAAACAATTACTGTGCTGAAATCAGTATGAAAATACCTTTGAATTGAGGTATCACTCACCCCATCTTCCCTATTCAAAAATTGGGGGTGGGGGTTGTAGCAGCAAGTGTTGAAGCGCTATGCGTCCGTAACCTACATCTTAAGTTTTCCCCCTCGAAACAGTAATCGACCTGTCCGAGCATTTCTATCGAAAAAACTTATTCCGTCTGTAATCTCGTCTGTTTCGTTTTCAAATGGCCACCTTGTATATATCAGATACCATGCGAGTGTGGAGAAACAAAGCGCACTCGAAAAGGATATTCACTGTGGTGGATAACGAGCAGCGAAAAGTTTTTCGTCTTTTACAAGAACTTTAAATACTCAGTACAGCCAGTAGGAATCAACACGTTTTCGAAATTACCATCGCAACCTTGCTCAAATTATAACAACCTAATCTATATACAGGTCACTGTTTTCGGCGTTCTTCTGCATCTATCCTTTCGGACAGTGGAACAGATTTTGCAGCCATCAAACGGCTTGGAGGATGGAAATCAACATCCGTTGCAGAAGGGTACATCGAAAACTCGATGAAAAAAAGATTAGAAACTGCTGAAAAAATTTTATGCGATAATCGTTAGCCAGTAATTAATACATCAGCTTCCACCACTTCCACTCATTCCTTATCGCAAATCGTCAGTAACGATGTAAATGTGGACTATTCAGAATGTCACATCTCGAAAATTCCGTCTATGAATTTTAGAATTGTTCAATTGTAACCATAAATATGAATATGTCGAAGTGAGCATCGAGATTTTCATTGTCAAATATTTTATTGTGAGAAATATAATTTATTTGAATAAATAACTTAATTCTAACCTATAATGAAGTCGACGGAAAAATCTTGTAATCAACTCGTTTATTAATCTAGCGATTAATAGTCTCGAATATTAAACCTCTCGCTCGCTCACTTGTTGAAATATCTCGACATTAATCATTATCATTAATAAACTAGTTGATTAAATAACTATTAATATTGTCAGCTTTCATTAAAGCTAACCTCTACCATGAAAAAAATAGAAAATGTCTGTTGAAACGTTGGGAAGAAGATCAAGAACAGATGATGGTTATTACCCAAATAATCCATTCTATACAAAATAACTTTTTGCATAATTCTCGCATTGAAAGAAATTTTCTATCCTCCTTGTGGCGTCCAAATCGTTGTCACCAAACATGGCACAGACCTCCATTTCCTCAAGATTAACATTCAATCGACAACACCAGCTGCAAACATTGTTGGAAAGGGCCATTGAAACTGCAGTGCGGACACTCGAAATGGCCTGTGAACATCAAATTGGGCGATAATTCACTTTCAACCAATCATTCGAGTGATTTCCTCCAGGAAATAGCAATTCGCAATTGCAGTGAGATAATCGAATACTTTGACATTGACGGCCTTGTTGATACCGTCTGGAACGATCGATTTCAAATTGATTTGATGAAAAATAAATCGGAATTGCGCAAAGATTTCTAATAAAGAATGCAGAATCCAAAACTTATATATACTAGATATTTTTCAGCTAAAACAGTAAAACTTTCAAAATGTCAGAAAAATTTTTTGTATGTAACAAAAGTATAAAGTGAAAAATTATTTAAGATAATAATAGTAATAATAATCAAGATTATTTAACATTAACATTGATAGCAGCTCGATCAATTTTAGTGAACCTTATATCGGCTAGGGTGGGGAATCCGAACACATCATTTTTTCGTCCACCTAAATGTTGAGGGTGGTCCATTCCTGGATTTTCATTTTATTTTTTAGACAACATTTCCGGCCGGTTTCCGGAAGGCTGATCAATACAGAAATCAACTAATGAGCTGTTAAATCTATTATCAACTGTCATCTGAGTTGCTTGAATTATGGTCAACTAGCTTAATTAGATTACCGGTTAACACAGTGGTCAAATAACGCTCATTCTGAAAATCTCAAATTTAATGAAAGTTAACTCTACATTGACTTTATAACTTATTTTTTATGTTCTCTCGGGAAGGTTTTGAACGAAACAAGACACATTAAATGGAAGAATAATTCAGGATGTCACCGAATCTTATGTGAAAGAAGAGAAATAAACAATTTTCATAATACTGGAATGCTGATAAGTGATTTAATAGGTGCTTGGTATTTCCACCCCTTGCGTTAATAACAACTCGGCAACGACGGTTCATACTCAAAATGAGTGATCTGAAAATGTTCTGATCTTATCCTTCCCAGATTTCTCTGAGTTGAATTCCTAAGCCATTAAGAGTAGCTGGATGATTTTCTGAATTTCTCAGCCTTCTATTGAGGTTGTCCCGTATCTGCTCAATCAGATTGAGATCTGGACTTCTTGCTGGCCATTTCATTCGAGAGACTTCAACCTCTTCAAGGTGCTTCTGAACGATGCGCGCACGATGGGGTCTGACATTATCGTCCATAAAAATGAAATTTTCACCAATGTATGGGGCAAATGGCACTACATGCTCTTCAAGAATGTTCCTTATATACCTTTCAGCCTGCATAGCTCCATTACCAACGATCACTAGGTCTGTGCGAGCAGTCAAAGATATTCCACCCCATACCAAAATCGATCCTCCCCGAAACCAGTAGTATTCAGGAAATTGCACTAAGCATATTTTTCATGTGGACGTCTGTATACAAGGGAACGTCGATCACAATGGTGGGGGCAGCATCTAGACTCATCTGTGCAGAGAACTCTTTCCAAATCAGCTTCTTCCCAATGGATATGCTCTTTCGCAAAATCCAAACGCGCCCTTCGATGGGCTTGGGTGAGAGCTGGGCCTCTTGCCGCGACACGAAGCCTTAAATCATATTCTCTGAGGCGATTTCTTATTGTCTGAGTGCTAATTTATACCCTATGAGTTTGCTCAAGCTGATTTTGAAGGAGGCGAGCGGTGGCAAACCGCTCTTCGGTCAAATTGCGTATTTCGCATTACATAACGATCAAGTGTAGAAAATCAAACAAAAGAAAAACTATTCACCACTAGAAATGATCGAGAACAACTAATTTCAGAATGGAGCCAATACATTCAAAATCTGATAATCACATCTTTTTTTATTCCTGCTGGGAAAAAGCATCTGTATTGAAGGAAAACGTTGAAAGTGGATAACATATGCATGTATAATATAATTCTTTTAAAAATAATTATCATTGAGAACACCTTTAGTTGTAGAATAAATTTGAGATTTCCATAATGTGCATTAATTTTTTTGCGTAGTGTATTTCAGGTAAATTGTATATCAAGAGTAACTTTGAGTTTCTGAAACGGTTCTTGTGAAGGATGCTTCGTATAGTTTCCATCACAAGATGAGTAATTCCTAGCGTTGGCTCCAATTGTAATAGCCGCCATTTTGTTCCACTAGAAACAAGCGCACAAAAAAAGGGTTTCGATGCATCAAAAATAAAACAAATTTAGTGCCCCATTTACATTGAATAAAAAAATTTCTCGGTTTCTCCAGCAAACTCTCCATGTCAATGGATGGATTGATAAATCTTCGACAGACCTGTACGGCATAACTTATCAGAATATGGAAATACTGTCTTCTTCAACGGCCCTTGGGACAACCAAATCACTCACGACCTCCGCCCAAGTCACTTAGTATGCTTCCGTCGAACACGCGTCGCCTCAGAGAACTTTTTATCATTTAGAAATAAAAGTCACGGTTAAAAAAGTAATCATGCATGTTAGAGGTTAAATCCCTTATCGCCGCAGTAAGCCTTGGAATGGGAAATGCATACGAACGTCGCTTTGCATCCCTAAATCCTTGGGGGTGTACTTACTGCGAACTCTGTCACCCCGTTCGGCTCATCATCCATAATAAAAGGTGGTGTGGAATATATTACCGCCCAGGTTTTCGACGTCGGATAGACAGACAGATTCCGTTAATTAAAACGGAGTGACGAAACCTGAGACATAGTCGCTGTTGATGTTGGTTTATCTGTGCGTGAACAGTGAACAACCGAACGTAGAGACATGGCACGCAATTTCTAGTTCGGATTTGACGATATTATGTTATTTTGTCTTCAGACAGGACGCTTTTGTCGAGTATTCGGTGCTGAGGATGGTTTGAGAAATTTAGCAATGCGTAGATTGTATTGTTACATAATGCCAAGGTTTAGGATCAATCTTACCAGCTCACCTATTCAATGCCCTTTCTGTTATTATGAAAATATTGAAGGCAATATGTACCTTTGTCTACTAGATAAATCATCATGTTGTCGTCATCCAGGTTGTAAAAAAGTAGATTAAGGCCTTTGTACAAAAATAAGCATAAATATATTTGAGGGACTTCTTTCCTCAAGTATGGTCTTCTATTAATGAACACAGAGGCTGTACATATCGAATCTGAAAGTAAAAAGATGAAAACACAAAGAAGAACTGTATACCAGGATCACAAATGAGATCTTTATTGAACATTTCATAAAAGTTCCACTCAATCTTCCATAATTATTTATTGCTAATGTTCATATTGAAGAACGTATGATACCATAATGGTTTACGCGACTTCAATCTGGGAATTCTATTTTGTGGAATGTATGAAATAATTAGAATTAAATTAGTAAAAGAATGATATTTGCTCCAAGAATTCAGAGCTGCAGTCTGTCTGCGAATATGGGGAGGGATAATGCTAGACAAAACTGGTAACCAATGAACCATCGTAGATCTTATGGTACCAGTAGTTTTTCTCATGGATGAATTCAATGGTGCATCGATTTCTCGTGTATGTGCTCTATTAAACTGAACTGAGCAACAATACTCAGCTGCAGAAAAGACTAAGGCTAAAGATGCTGTGCGAAGAGTGGAAGCATCAGCACCCAAGATGATCCAGCTAAGAATATTATTCCTAATTTTCAATTCTAAATGAGCCTTTTAATTGAGAGATATGTAGAAGATACTTTCTTCATTTGGCAACATGGAATGAACACCACAGATGGATTCCTTCAACAATCAAGAAGAACTGGTAACCAATGAACCGGTATAGATCTTATTGTGCCAGTAATTATTCTTATCGATGTATTATTGTGCATCGAATTTTTTGTGTATGTGCTGTATTTAACCAAACAGAGCAACAATACTCAGCTGCAGAAAAGACTAAGACTAGAGATTCTGTGCCTTGAGTGGAAGTATCAGCACCCCAAGATGATCCAGCTCATTTCTGAAGAATATTTTTCCTAGTTTTCAGTTTCTCCGATCATTTAAATGAGCCTTGTAATTCAGACATGAATCTTATTTAACTCTTAAGTACTTAGGATAGAAATTATTTTCTATAGAAGAATTATTGAAAATTACAGCATGACTTAGTAAGGTGGGTGAGAGGTAAAAGGTAGGCACATCGCCAAATAGATGGAAGGACAGTTTGCACTCAGTTGCAGGAGAGCAACTAATCTGATCGCCACGACCATTTAAGAAAAATGCCTTACTGAAACAAAAAGAAAGAAGAATAACATCAATTCACTGAGCTCAAGTCGAGCTCTCAACATTTCCATATCGTTTTCAAAAGTAAGAAGAACTTTGATCAGCTAGGAGAAAATGTATTTTCATTTCTGAACATCGAATGCTATCAAAGCAGAACATACCCAAATCCAAACAGAACTGAAAGTGGAAACAATACAAATAATTCCACACCTCCTTTTTCACTGGTTGTTGGTAATTCATTTCGAACTCCTCCTGTCAGTTCCTATCTGCTTTCCGAATATCAAATATGGCGAGACGTCTGTCTTATCGGAGTATACATCGTTTAGAGCAGGGGTTGGAAGAGATTCAATCTGAACTTGATTAAAGTGTTCAGACAGTGGTTGTTGTTTCTCGACCGAAGAAAGGATGAAAAATGTATCAATTCCTTTTTCTCTCACGTTTCAGACTCGCAACCCTTTCTATTCTATTTCCGGTTCGGATGAGAAGTAACTCGATATATTGTAGGAAAACTGACATCCATTTTAATACAGGTGGTTTTGGAGATGCTCGACTGGAGTGCTTTGCAATTGTTATTCGCTACACGGAAACATAAAATTCCTGAAGATGATTAAAATTATCCATATATGAGTGGGAGTAAAATGAAAATACTTCAAATATTGAAGATCATTTCAATAGTATCAAAACAAAATCTGATTTATTATTCAAAGTTCATTTTCTTCAAGTGGCATGTTGCAACGTACAAGCAGTATGTTTAAGATGCAAGAAAACTCATCATCCAGAATACCTACTGTAATCGGACGAATAATTGTTCAAATTGTAAAAAAAACCTCCATCCCTCAGAACAAAAGACCGAAAATCAAATAATCCTTATCGTTATTGTTGACTAAAAATTAGATTCGCTGATAGCTCCGCACACATATAGCCTACTTGTTATTACATCATTCACAAAAGGGACCGAAAAGGAAACTTCCAGAATTCTTTGTTACAAATTCTCTTTCATCTAACCCAAGTTTGCTGTACTCAGATAGCCATTTTTCCGTTTCCATATTCCCGTTTTATACTTATTTCCACTGAAACATACGACTGTTATTACCGTCTTTCTGAAACGCGTGGAACAAAAGGGGGCAAGACAAATGGCAGCTTGTACGGAATCCGTTTATTTCGAATATAAAAATGATCCTTATGTCGATATAATGAAAATATAACACTGTTGTAAGTCGTATAACTCCGGATCGAGAATTTATGGAGACAAGTTGAGTATTCGAGATGAATGATTGGTGATTCACGGACAGGAAAATTTGTTTCTTGTTTAATCGAAATGCAGTAACAATTCTTCAATGGTTTCTCGAAATTCGCATTGAATTTTCATATTTTTAAATGAAATTCGAATATACAAGCAGAATAAATGGTCCAAGGCGATGAGTTTTCATATTCACATTATTAATCAAATAGAGATACATACATAATAGTACATTTTTTACCGGGTAGGAAAAGCTTAACATTCCTGGACGACTGTGAACATAGTCCAGGAATGTGGCTTTTCCTACGAGGTAAACATACTATTTTTCCGCAAATCGTTTAAAATTCGACAGATATTGATTGATTTAAAAAAAAACGCGATAATTTTATTCCCAAATAAATGGTGCTTTGAAATTCCTAATAAAATTACTTGGGTTACTATGAAAACGTATTGAGGTTGAATTGTCAAACTTGACGCCTATAAATTTAATTGCTGGTGTTCTCGAAAGTGAAATGATAAGTGATGATGGAATTTCCATTCCTGGGACTCCTCCAGAGCTGGTTGAGGCAGTGAATACTGCTTCATTAGAATTATTGCCAAAGAAATCAAGAGAAAAGTACGAAAATGCATACAGACGTTTTATGGATTATCGCATGAGTAAAAATACGAGTTCTTTCTCAGAAAATGTTGTAATGGCATACTTCCTAGACTTCTGTTTAAAGATGAAATCTTCAACATTATGGCCAATTATTCAATGCTGAAGTCAACCTTGCACTTAAACAAAATGTAGATATATATACATACTCAAAACTTTGTTCTTTATTGAAACGGCAAGCTCAAGGTTATAGGGCAAAGAAATCTAAGATTTTAACGAAGGAAGAAATTGAAAAATTTATCCAGGAAGCTCCAGAAGAAAATTTAATGATTAAGGTAATTTACAAGTTTTTAATTTCTATTTAGATTATAGCTTTATTTATTTTTTAGGTGGCTGTAATATTTGGTATTTCTGGGGCCTGTAGAATGGATGAGTTAGTCCGAATGACTGTACACGATAAAGAAGACTTAGAATCTAAGCTTTTAATCAGCATACCTGATTCGAAAACCAACAAACCAAGATCATTTGTAATTAATCAGATCTACTTGAATGTTTATCGAAAGTATGTTTCGTTAAGACCAGAAAATATGAACAGTGACCGATTTTTCTTTAAATATCAAAGCGGAAAGGGTTGTATGGCCCATAATGTTGAAGATTTCATCTTTAAACAGAGGTCTAGGAAGTATGCCATTACAACATTTTCTGAGAAAGAACTCGTATTTTTACTCATGCGATAATCCATAAAACATCTGTATGCATTTTCGTACTTTTCTCTTGATTTCTTTGGCAATAATTCTAATGAAGCAGTATTCACTGCCTCAACCAGCTCTGGAGGAGTCCCAGGAATGGAAATTTCATCATCACTTATCATTTTACTTTCGAGAACACCAGCAATTAATTTATAAGCGTCAAGTTTGACAATTCAACCTCAATACGTTTCCATAGTAACCCAAGTAATTTTATTAGGAATTTCAAAGCAACATTTATTTGGGAATAAAATTATCGCGTTTTTTTTAAATCAATCAATATCTGTCGAATTTCAAACGATTTGAGGAAAAATAGTATGTTTACCTCGTAGGAAAAGCCACATTCCTGGATTCTGTGTTGCTAAGTCTCACAGTCTTCACAGTCGTCCAGGAATGTTAAGCTTTTCCTACCCGGTAAACAATGTACTATTTCCGTCGACCTCCCAATAAAATCTCTGTTTAAAGTTCACAAAATCGTGCATTTATGACCGATTTTAATGCACGATTTCTTTTCATTTTAATGCATGATTGTCATGGACAACCGAACATAGAGTATTCAGAAGTAATATGAGTAACGTCACAACTCGACTGATATTTCATTTTTATGTATGAGGCCTGTGACTCTCACTCTTCAATCACAGAATAGTCGCGTATGTATCTCTGGTTCCACTGTTATTCCTCAGAGAAAAGAAATAATGAAACAAATCCAAACATAATCGATCTGTCAAATTACGAATAATATAGCTGCTTTCAGTCTCAATCTTAATCTAATATCGTCAGTTACTTTAATTAAAATGAGACGTTGCAGAAATGGCTAAAGCAGCAACATAGACCCTGCTACCTGTAAAAAGCCGATATTTGTATGACAAAACCTACGCAGAATTCATGTCATGGTGCGAGAAGAAGAACGTTTTCAATTATTCTGAAACAGTTTTGTTGGCATACTTTAAGAGTGTTGCAGAAAAGGGATACTTAGCAAGTTTATGACCAAAGTATTCAATGCTGAAAGCAACATTAAACGTTAAAATGAATATTGATATAAGCAGATATCACAAACTGGTGATATTCATTGAGGGACAAAATGTGGATTATATTCCTAAGATATAGAAAGTTCTCGAGAAAGATCATGTAAAAGAGTTCATAGCAAATGCTCCAGACAGTATTTTCTTGATGTCAAGGGTAAATATAAAACTCAATTGAATTGATTTTCTAAATTTCTCTCGACCATTAATCGCTATAATTAATAAACCAGTTGATCAAATAACTATTCAAGGACTCCACGATACTGGTGACATTGTTACGATGCGTTTTTAACACATCGTAAATTTGGTTCAGAGAGGAAGCGTGTTACCCATTCCTCCAGCACTGGGTGACGCTTGCCCCCACACCGTTAGGATATTCATTCGTATAAAACTCGAATCGTTGTGGATACCTACCAGTAAAGAGTCAGGAGTCTAGAGACGAGGTAGATAGTGCAGGTTCAGAGAGATGTACTGAGATGACGAGATTCTCGGATATCAACATATGAAAGGAGTCTAGTCAGGAGGTTAGGAGAGCCCATATTCAGGTAGGTGGACGAAGGGAGTCGTTAAACGGTGGCTGCGAAAGGTTTGTGCTACGACACGACTGGAGTTTTATTCGGGCGGATTTGGCTACGAGCGCTGACTGATACGAAACAACGGACCGATACACAGTTGGGTCAACCGTGACTACGTGGTTTACTATTATCCACGAGTTTTAAGTGGGCCTCTATGGCACCTATAATTTGCATGTATCTGCCAACTTCCCTGTATGTTACTTTCTGGATCATCTAGAATCATTATGGTTGCACCTGATAATATACTTTTTGATGGCTTCTACCAAACTTTGGTAGTCGACAATCACGGCTTCTCTGTCATAAACAACTCGAACGTTTTTCCGATCTCCTTCATTCGCCTCGTTCACAACAATGAGGCGATACTGATCCATTACGGAACAGCTTGAGGCATTCATTCCGACGTTGGGGCAAGTTTGCAGGCATAATTTCCGTACTAACCTCAAAATACACATAATTGAGCCAACAAGCACAATCGGGATCTGCGGTCTTGGGATTTTTACAGGCGAATTGCGTGCGTGGCCACTGTTATCTACTTAGTTTGAATAAATAGTTTGCGGTGAGTTTACAAGACGCTGGCGGTTTTGTGTTCTGGTTTTCGGCGCCGGCTGTTGTATTGACAACGGTTTGCGTGTTCGTGCAGAGCCACCTTGACTTGCACTCTCGGATTTCAGGATATACGAGCTCTGTTCTGAATGTGGGTGCAATAGAGGAATTTCGTGGTTTGCTGGAATAATGCGACATCATTTTAGTAATCTTAAATTTTTGTTTTATTTCCAACAGGCCATCATTTCAGTACAAATAGTCGTATGAAGAATCGAAAGAAAGGAAATTGTAGTCTCTAGTTTTTTGATTCAAACTTTGAAATTTTTGTAGCGTCATTGGTTTTTGAGAAATCTCGGAAATACCAGCAAAAAAATTTCCAGAATTTTATCTTTATTTTTTTACCTTGTTTCTTCAGCTTCAATTCCTTTCTTATAAGACCTCAATACAACCATTTCCTGCCGAACTATCGGTCTTCAAATGCATAAGGATCCTTTTGTCTTGGATTCTCGATATCATAGCAACTAATGATCGCACAGAAGATGCAAGGTGGGTTTCAGGAACTTGAATAAATATCCTCCAACGCCTGGCTGTTGCTTCTTCGATTTTTTTTCCTTTCGTCACAGGAATTCGAAAAAAGGCTATACGAGGTTTCTCGATCGAAAATATCGGGAAAACAAATAATGTTAAGAGTGCCTTTTACAGTTCGATATGAGTTCGATTTGAGGATCACGGTTTTTACAGTGAAAAGATTTAACAAAATGAGAATCAAAATTTTTGGCTTCATTTGATTTTTACGATGATTTTGTTGACATATTGAACTGTAGAAGGCATACTTAGCATTATAAGTCGATGTCAATTTGACATTTATTAGTGAAAATCGAAAAATTTTTTTATCTAATAAGCTGTTTCAAAAGCTAATATTTACCTTGAAAAGGACAGAAGATGTCTGTTGAAACGTTGAAAAGAAGAACAATTACAAATGATATATATTGCACAATTAGTAATTCCAATGTAGATTGCTTTAATTCATTAAAAATTTTGTGGGACCTATACGAAATGTACCTAAATTCATGAAATGAAAATTATTTTCGACACAAAGACATCTGAGAACAAAAGAAGGAAATACTTGAAGAAATTTCATTTTCTCCACAAACCCAAGTGGTTCTCCATTATTTTCCTGACTAAGTGAATATACAAAAGAACATACACCTCCCTTGAGAAGGTTTCCTATCCGATTTCACTAGCAAAAATTAGAATGTCCAATATTCAAAAAGGAACGCTGCATAACTCGTGTTATTCTTTCTTATTTTCCATTTGAACAAAGCCTGAGCAGAAGTCATGAATAATATATCCAGACAAACCAGGGAGGTGATTTTTCCAAATGGCGTATTCCCATCTTCGGCAATGATTCATGAGAAGTTCTTGCTTGTTAGGAATGTTATAAGTCCCGTGCAAACAGAGAAAACTGTTTTGTTTTCGTTGCTTTTCCGACAGCAGGAGGCGGCGGTTGCTTTCTGGTTGAATAAATAAGAGGGTGGAATAAAATCGTCAGACCCTCAGACTGTCGATCCAGACATTCGTGACAAAGGTGGAAAGGATGTTTTCTGGCCGCTCAGCTTTGGCAATTACCGAAGGGAATCAAAAACTGAGACTCTAGGAAATTTCTCTCCTTGAAATTGGCGTTTGAGGGGTAAGAAGAATAAGTTTCAGCACGCGAGGTAGAAGCAGTCATGAATATTATTTTAGAGGAGCCTTATGACATAAAAACAGCTGCAAACAGCATGGAGAAGTACCCCAACACACTCAAGAACGGAAGAAATTTAAACGAAATAACCCGTTCATATTTGGGAATTGTTAGTAGAAAAACAAAGAGCAAGAGGGAAATGGCTAAGATAACCTAATACACTTCGACAAGACAAAAATTACGTGAAACCCTGCAACAATATAAAAATTCTGAATCTAACACAATATGGCGAAAATTAATTACAAAAATAAGCACTGGAACTGGAAAGCTACAAAGAAATTCAAAAGACGTACTTTGAGGAAATCTCCGATTAAAACATCCAATGGAGAGTGGGTTGCCTTAGATAAAGAAAAATGTAATACCTTTGCCATAGATCTGGCTCATGTTTTCACACCGAATGACCCCTATCATGCTATCAGCGATCTAGAAGTTGAGCATTTTCTGGATGTTTCATGTAAGATCACCTTACCAATGAAAAGTTTCACACACCATTGAGATAAGGAGACTAAGAAACAGAAGGCTCCTAGATACCAACTAATAACGGTAGAAACTCTGAAAAAAACTGCCCAAGTAAATTGTCGTACTGCTCACAACATCATCCAATAAAATAATGATTATATCCTATTTCCCCATCATATGAAAGTATGCTGAGGTTATAATGACAACCAAACCTGGTAACCCTAGTAAAATGAGGAATCATATAGACCCATAAGTTAAACATTTTCACTTAACTTGTACATACAACAAATTTACTATACAGGGTGTTCCTAAATTTAACGTACAAACGAAAAGGGGAGATTCCTTAAGTGAGTTTAAGAAAAAAATTAGAAAGCACTGACGTGAGGTCAGATTGCTTTGGCGCTCTTGTTGAGCTACTTGCGAGTAAATATTCAAACCATAACAAATCTATAAGCACTCTGATCACGTGAACAATAGTCTTTTCCCGTACTATGGGACAATGTGATGCAAATATGAACGCCTAATGAATGAACAATCCTATATCTCAAATTAAAAAAATATGACTACTCAGTGTTTTTCTGAATTTTGACAACGTATATTTTTTCGAATTCTAAGCGTTATAATTCCATTTTCGCTAAACACTTATGTCAGTGTGTTTCTGAATCATTTTGACGACGTAAAAAAATATTATATCTTTCAGCCACAATGAGATTGAGATTCGAGTATCTCTATGATTTCGACAAATATCGTTATGAAAAATTTGGATTAATATAACGCCATATCTCAAGTATCAATTTGACACTAGTAGTTATTGATTAATGAACCATCCGACGGATTTGGCCCAATAACGGACCGAGGCATTTGTCAATCGAATATCAATCTGTGATATTCAACTGAAATTTGGCATAGATATTACATTTGAGAGTTCTCACCACGTGACATGCCAATTTTGATAGAAGATCTACAGGGTGACATGGAACACTGCCACCTGTTCTTCTGCAGAACTTTTTTTTGGTGAGCAACTGTTAATTTGAAAAAATGTAGAAAGAAGCTTTGTTCTTATACTAAACTTTTCGGTATCATGTAGTTTTGTCGTACCTACCAACGATTTCGAGAAAAAAAAATTTTGAACGATTCTCTCGAAATCTGCATTAGAACCCAATAGATTGGGACCATTTTCAGCTAGATATGCGAAATCTTAAATTAACTCCTTATAGCTTATCTCCTTCGGAGAACAGAACATATACAGCTGGCCAACCAGATATACTCAAGATTAAGTCGAACTCAATCGATTGAAATCATTTTCGTATCGTTATTCGAAAATTGCAGTCGGTTGGGCAAAACGATAGCTAGCTATTTCATTAAGAACAAGCAAGCGAAAGTACCTTTTTTTTATTATATTTTTTTTATTTGAATCTAATCAATCAACTTGTGCTAAGCATAATTTGAACCTATTATCCGAGAATCTGACTCATGCAAAACTTTGTAGCTGTACGTATTACTATAATACATATTACAAAAATGGAATAAAATATTCGACGTCAACTAAATCTTTATTTGACGAAATGAGAAAGCTGGTACATAAACTTAACTCAAGAGATAATCTGCAGATGTATACGATTTATTTAGGTGCAATAAAATAAAACCATCAAAATAATGATGACTCCTAATCAAGAAACTCGGCTGAATTTAATGAAATTTCGAATCCAGAACCCATTCATTCGCCATGCGAAATGAAATCTAGAAAAAACTCGGCATACGAAGAATTTCATCATGCCGGAATCCACATAAGTAGTAATGAAGCTCATATTGTGGTTTATTTCGAACATTTATTAAACGTAGATTTTCTTCATTGCATCCCATTGTTCCCCATCATCCTTCAAATCTGGCTACGGAAAAATCCAGAATGACCACTCAAACTACACTCGTATACGTTTCACTACAGTTGCTTCTCAGCTATACGCCCCTAGAGTGAAAGATTATTTTTTAATTACAGCTGGAAACTATGAAAATACCAGATCCACGAGAGTAATTAGTAAAAAGCTGTGGCTGGAAAGAACTCAAATGAATTTCTGAGTGCCTGGATTATCGATCTTATCCAGGCGGATGCAAGGCAGGTAAATACAAGGGTTGCCTTTTATATTTCGAGATTAGAGAATAAAAACAAATATTAATCATCGAAAATCGCTCTGTTGTTTTTCAGAGTATTCCCCATTAAGATCTATACACTTTTGTTTGCGTTGAACCAATTGTCGAAGCACTTTTGCCACTTTGATTGAGGTATCTCCAAAACATGTCTGAACGCATCAACCGATTCTTCAGGTGTCGAAAAACCTTTACCTGTCATTTTATTTTTTACGTACGAGAATAAAAAGAAGTCATTAGGTGGCAAATCAGGACTATACGGCAGATGACTCATCAAATCGACGTTTTGACTGCTCAAAAATGCAGTTGTTTGAGCCGATGTTGTGGTGAAGCTTGATACGTCTTCGGTGATTGGTTTTCCTTATTTCTTGGAAGACAACTGGTAAACAAATGGTTGTGTACCACTCAGAATGGACTGATCTGCGTTGTTCTAGAGGTACGATTGCAACATGTTCAGTTTTTCCGAAAAAACAGGCGACTATTTGCTTGGAAGTGTTTCGTGCGCGAGCAACTTTTGTTGGATCCACGATTCATCATGTGTCACGATGTCATAGACGTTCTTCGAAACACCGCGATCGTATTTTTGGAGCATTTCTTTCGACCAATCGACACGAGATTTTTTCGAGCGATTGACAAATTATGTGGCATCCAACGCGAACAATGTTTTTTGACGGTCAAATGTTCATGCAATATTGAATGTATGCTAGACACACTAATGCCTAAGGTGGCCTCAATCCCACGATAGATCACACAACGCTCTTGCAATATTAGTTAGCGCACAGCATCAATGGTTTTCGGAAAGCAACTGATTTTGGACGATTTTCACGAAATTCGTCTTGGAGTGAACTACGATCTCGGTTGAATTCCCTTCACCTTCGATAACCACTTGTTATTGATGGAGCTTCATCGTCAAAAATTGAATTAAGTTCATCGATGCACTGTTGTTGAGTTAATCTACGTCGAAAGTTGCAAAAAATAATCGCACGAAAACGCCATTTTTTCGAGAGAAAAAAGGTAAACAAACAAACACGCTACGAGGTCAAATTACGTCGTCAAAAATGTCAAATGAATACAATCCCAAAACCGTCAACCCTCACATTGATGACTTGAAATTTACAAAAGACACTTGATGAAACGCCATTTTTATGCAATTTCCTGCATTTCTGTCCCAACTTCGTAACTTGTTTATTTTTCAATAATTCTCGTTTCTATCTTCTTCAGTGGAGAGGGAGGCTCTAACACCAGTTCGACTGATATGGCTGAACCAGAAGCGGTTAGCCGAGCCCGAGGTGGGAGGTACGGTTGAAACGAAAGGGAGACGTCCGTCCGAGGGGATGGAAAGCTCCATCCACGATAATTCCTATAAAAGGAATAAAGAATTTCCGGTTCGGCCTATCCGGTTGTACAAGAAAAAGAGAGTAAATTGTATCGATATTAAAATTTCTGGGTGTATGTATGAGGGGCTATCGGATACTTACAATCGTGAGTCGGTGCTTTCAACCAGGGGTGAGTTCTCTCACTGCAACTGGCCCTCTTCGCGGAGTTACCTCCTTTGATATTCTCACGGTGAAAAACCCGACCTCACGTCGGTGGTTTCTGAATCGCTTTAATTTTTCGACAAGACTAAAAGTAATTCCATTACTTCCGAACAATATGGATGAAAATCAATGTGAAAGTTCATAGGCCGTTCAGAAACACGAAAATGACGACCGCTCGATATCTTAGGATACAAATGGAAACCCACTGTCCCGTTTGATTCAATCAAAGCTCGATAATTCCGATCGGAAATCCAATTAAAACCGGATACGGCGGACCACCTGCCTGTGAATTTTTCATACGTTTCCTATTTTTACAGCGCCGACCGCGTATCACTTGAATTTTCCAAACTGTGGATGGCGGTTCATAATGGGTTTTTTGTCTCACAACGATGACTCTATCGTTACATGGTGTTTGAATTTTTTCCTTTAAATTAAATAGCTTGCCTCATACGTTTGTTGGAAATTGAATTAGATGTGAAATTTCCATCCTTTGTATGGAAATTGTGTTGAGTTTGCGTTCGCGTTCGCGCTTATGGCGAGGGTTTTAATTTTTTTTTCTGTACATATGGGAATGAATGGCGATTTCATCCTATTCTCTCAGAGAATCAAAGGTCGTATGTTTTTTTTTCCATTTACGAACATGGATATAAATTGAGGACATATCGACCAACATATGAATTTTTTGTCTCGCTTATATGAACTTGGTTACAACCACAGAAAAGAATTTGGAAAACTACATTGAAAATTTTATTTTGAGGTGTTTAATCTCTCAATTCCGTATGGAATTTTTGTGTTATTTATACAGGGTGAGTCTTTGACCACTGCGTTAATTTTAACCATTCTTGAGATCAAAAGAAACACTTTTTCCATTACGGTTTTTCTATATTCAGCTGCGTTGAAAAGTTATAAGCATTTTAAGTTTTCACATTGGGCAAATACCCCTCTGTAGTCCAGTTTAGTTTGAATGAAAAATACCTTCCACAGCATCCACTATTGAATCTGAATTGTTTAAAAACATTATTTTCCCTCTAAGAAATGATTCACTCACTCATGTTTCATCCGATGAGGTCCATATCCAGAAGGAAGATACAAAATACTATTTTTCTGGTAAAAAAAACACCATAAACATAGATTTTTGTTGTTTTACTATATTTTCTTTCTACTTCAAGATTATAAACCATGCCTTTCTAGTGAGAAATGCCAAAAAAACCTCAGAATTATTGGGTGTTATCATCATACATTTGTAATTTTCTTCTTAAAATTTCCAAATCATGATAACCATCAGTTCTATGAAAACTTCCGAGGCAAGAGGTTGTCACTGTGCTTTTTTTTTCACTCAAAGCCAGAAAAAATCATCTATGATTTTCCAAACACTGATATTTCTGAAATTTCTTCTCCTTGACAGAGACCAGTGAACAGGTATTTTCTGTACTGAATCCCAATAACAATTTACCTGGATAAATTACAAGTATTTCCAGATTTAGGTGTGCAATTATACTTTCTTGAAGAAATACCTAAATTTGATTTTGAAAGATCAACTAGGTGTTCTTTGATAAAAAATTTTTTGTTAAATCATTAATATGAATCTATTCTGTTTAGACTATAATTACTGATTACTGATTTGTATAATCAGAGTATCTGTTTTAATTACGTAAACAAGAACATAAATATTGAATAATGGTTATTCATAGATTATGTCAAATTTTAATACCTTACCATAGAATATTAATTTATTACCGAACCCCAGGAGAGAAAAAATTAATATTTGCAATGTTTTTTTAAATGAAATATAATATCTGTAACTATAATTGATCTTTAGTTATAATTTTCCTCAGATTAATTAGAGTGAATTATTATCACATTAAAATATTATAACGTCTCTGTTTCAATTTCCAAATAAGTTAAGTTCCAAATAAAGAAGTGTTCTGTGGTTCCTTGTTGTTTTGATTCTGTTTGAAACTGTCAAAAGTTATTTGTATCTAAAAAAAAATTGGAAAATTTTTTAGGGATAATATCGATAGTTTTAAATTATTCAATTCAGTATGAAATGATTATGGTCAGAAAATGCATTCTATTCTAATCTTTCTTGTTTATGAGCCTATAGCTTCCAGATTCAATATTGATTGAATTTTAATTAAGCATGCATCATAACAAACATTCAGAAATATCAAAACTAAGTCAAATTCTATTATCTCCTAAGTTTGTGAACAAGGTTGAATCGGTGTATGAAATAAAGATAATAAAGGTATAAAACAAATCTAGGAGACTGGGTTCGAAGTTTTTAAAACTCATATGAGCTCAATTTGCAGCATTCCTATGTTAGAATAGATATAATTTGATGAACCCTGAAAGTCTGAAGCTATAAAAAACCAGCTCTTCATAAAGACAAGTCTTCAATTTAACAGGTCCTGACAGAAAATACTTTACCTATTTCAATGGTCAAAATATACCGAAGAGTGATGGAAAACTTTTTCTTTATTTATTACGAAATATTATTCTGGATTAAATATTAAACAAGGTGCTAGACATCATTAACAATGAATACAGCAAATGGCAATTTAGATTTTGTGGTGAATGTAAGACAAAAATTGTTCAGTGGTTAATTTCATCTATAGTGTTTAGTGGTGGAACCATAGACTGGAGAGATTTCCCCAACCTTTTGTAGAAATATTTAATAAAGACATAAAATATGGCAACATTGAACAAATCTGATTATTGAATCATTTCAGCACAGAGTTGGATTTGGGAAAATCAGAAAATTTAGACAAAATTATATCGATTCAATTCCTTTCAACTTCAAATATCTCAAGAATGGTGCAATTTAGGAGAAAAGATGAGGAATGATTTTATATGCAAAAAAGACTAATGATTCCAGGAAGTACGAGATACGGACCTTTAGTTCAAGCGATATTTGTTTTTCATGCAATTTAACCAATCTGTAGAGTAGTAGTGAGAAACCCACAAGAAGTGGAATAAATCTATTGATGCCAAAATATGCACGAGTGTTTCAAAAACCTTCTACAAGAGATCAAGAAATCAATTGATATTGTCGTTTGAATATTATGGGTGAAAATGCAATTTTTTTATGGAATTTCAACACCCTATATCTTTTGAACGGGGCCGAATTTGGAAAAATGTTATAGGAAGAAAATGTTTCTTTTGACGTCAAGAATCTATGGTTAAAATTAACGCAGTGGTCAAAGACTCACCCTGTATATTTGAAAGTTATTATATATTCTTCTCAGAAGTTTCGCTAGTATGATCGACATAGTGTCATTATAGTTTGCAAAGAATATTATGTCTTCTAGCTGTGCTGAATTATGATAGATTTGAGATCTTTGTATTCACTGATTTTTTTTTCATTCCATGTAGATCTGTAATAACTATCTTCGCTAAAATTTTCGGGGATAATACCCGTGTGCGTAAAATTACCGAAAATTTTTACACATGTGTGTTTTCTTAGATTTGTAAAGAAAACATACATACAAAAGTAAAAAATATGCAGAATAATTTTAAAGCACAAGTATTTGGGGAGCATATTTCATGAGATGACTGTAAAGAGGTATCCAGAACTAAGCGTACACTAACTGATCCTTGTTTATTCATTTTACGAAGCTTCTTAATTGTAAAGAGTCGCACTTAGAAGATTACAAAACAAATTACAATTACGAATATTCACGATCACAACACACGCAAAAAAGACCACATTCACATAAACAAGATTAAATGCGGTATTATTATATATGGACCGAAATCATATAACAGGCTACCGCACTGTGTAAAAATGACATCTTAAGGTTACTATAGAGAATTATCTGCTGAATAAATCTTACTATACATTTAATTATGTAACGATGCATTTTTTACATCGCGCTGTGTCCATAACCAGGCGATATTTCCATCTTTGGAAAGGTACTGGTACTGAAAGGAGCTCACGCCAGCAACCGTCGGCAGTGCTATGTATCGATGCCCCACTCCTGGTCGCGCATAACGCTGACTAGAGAGGGAGAACCAGACAGTGCTATAAATTGCGAGTTTCTTCAGCATGCAACGAGTCGGTCTTCGCGTCCGGTCCCTCCCAGACGATTCAGCCTTCAGGAACGGATCCACGCGACTTGGATCCCTCAAGGTGGCGAGTGTAGTCTTTTAAGACTCGAGATAAACTGGTTCGTTTGTTTGTAACCGGACCTTTCAAAGCAAACAAAATAGTATTAGTTGGGGATTATCAATAATGATTTCCTTAAAGCTGTTTGTTATTGAATTGACGTAAATAGACCGATAAAAATTATTGTGTAAGATTGATTGGAGTGTAGAATATAATTGCTTCAAGACTGTCGGACTGACCGCGTAGTTGTAGATTTTAGATTAGCAATATAATAAGGAACCCATTTGTTTTGATGAGGCCAAGATTCTCGTGATTCTCTTGAATATAATATGTTTTTGGTTGTTTTAGAATTCAATTGATACCTCTAATAGATATCCTACTCATTTTTTACTGGAGACTACCTAGGCTCGAACTCGGGACTTTCTTTCCACTACACGAAAGAGTTCCGATGATGAGAGTAACGCCCTTGAAGGTAAAATAGTGAAGTGCCCGAGCATTTTAACCAAAAATGATGATTTTTCAGATTTTCTTGAGTTGAATTGTAAGCATATATGTACTAGCACTGATAAATATATTAATATGTTTATTTTCAATAATGAGTTAATTTTGAGTCGCTGAAGCCAAAATTGGTTCCTTCGCATATCATCTAAATGAAATACGAAGTTTATTGTTTCCTATATATGGTCGATAAAGTTCGAAACAACTTCTGGTGGCATCGTTGTTTTGCTAAAACCGCGATCATGGAGTGCATGGCATGGAGCGTAATGATTAAAATCCATTAAGTACCAGGCTCGAGCCTCTGGCAAAGAATGGCTCAATTCATGCAAAGCCGGATCATTAATTCACGAATTATGGACTATCAAACTGTAAATTGGCCTGGCTGCTGTTTCGCCGCACTGAAACGATGAAGTTTATAATGCAGTCGCCAATTCTAGCTTTTCCAGTTTAGACACTACACTACTCATTGTCATTTGTTCCTCATCTACTTATGTTGAACGTCTGAAGTTCTGGCACCTCGAATGCAGTTTGAACCGTAATGCAGTCTTTTGAGTGCAATGCAATTTAGGATCAACTGAGTGGAGCATAACAGTGATACAATTAGATATTCAAGATATGACGTAGTTGAGGTTCAATGTATCATGTTTGATGTAACATTTTTCAGTTTTGGTTGGAAAATTCTCTCTGAGCGGGAAAATTCAAAAAAAAATCGAAAATAGAGCTCCGCTGAAACAAGAATAACTTCGAGGTTTTTGGATGGAAAATTTTCATTTTTGGGATTTTTCAAGATGTAAGATTGATGTATCCACTTTAAAAATCGAAATCGCGATTCATGATACAGGGCGTGAACAAATCGCTTTCAAAGTTAGGGATGACAAAATCGTGAAAAATCAATTTTTTCAAATTAGAACCCCATTTTTTTATGGCAGATATTAAATCTACGTTAAAAAATAATGTGAGTGTATGCATCACACCCTTGCCCTAAAGTGGATATTTTCTGAGTTATTCACAAAAAACTGTTTTTCGTCTTGAATTTTCAGCTATTTCTTTTCCCTTCAGGCCAAAAAGATGAAATTTTCAGGAACTGTTATTTGAAACATGCTGTAGATTTTTCACTCCTTCTTGAAACCGACTTCAAGTTACTATTAGGAGAACCATGGCAAACTCTCGCAGTTATAACTAGAGAAGATGCTCAAAGTTTTGACCGTTAATTTCTAGACATTTATTTATACGTCTTAGAAATGCTTCGTGCGTTGCTCTTCTTATTTCATCGGGAGGAAGAGATCTGCAAAAGTGTTTAAAAACCAAAGTGTGTTTCAAAACTATGAATCTAAAAATCTAAACAAACCTGAACGCATTTCTGACTCGTTCTATGCAGTCCTCTTTATCAGTCAGGGGAGTTAAGTAGACAATATTTTTTATCCTACCCCAAACATAATAGTCTAAAGGAGTTAAATCGGGAGAACGTGGTGGCCAAAGATGTGGACCATTGGTCGCCAACCATCGATCTTCAAATAGCCTGTATAGGATATTTGACACATTGAGTGAATTCTGTGGAGGAGCTCAATCTTGCTCAATCATTTGGGTCTGTATAGCGGCTCATCAATATGTCAGAATATCATCTCCTAGAACATTCTTTAAGTAATGGTGCAGTGTTCTATCTTACCTAGCGGCATCGAGAAATTATTTTTGATGGCGCAAAAACATTGAAACTCCAGGTCTCTTGAAAGTTCCATTGTCTGAAGTGGTGGTTGTTCTCTTCATCCCAATAATGACTGTTATGCCTATTGAAAGAACCATTATTTGTGAATTTAGATTATTCTGTCCAAATTATACAGTTATAAAGTTTTCATTCTTTTGAAATCGAATCACCATAGCTTCGCAAAACTGTTCTCCTGACGAAATCAGTTTCCTTCAAATGCTGTACCCTATTGAATTTATATGGGTGCATTTTATGTTTTTTTAATATTCTCCAAACACTCGATTGAGATAATCCCAGAGCAATCTCGGCATCTTTGAGAGAATTTTGAGGATTCACACGAAAATATGCAAGAACTGTAATTTCGTTGTTCTCATCTTCTACTACATTTTTTTCTCTGTGTATAGTTTTCTTAACGAAAGATCCGACATTTCTCAAGTTTGTCATGGTTCTGTTAATGGTATCTCTCGTTGGTCTGGGTCGGTCAGGAAACCTCTCAATGAACAGTCGAATCGTTCTATCTACAACTTTATTACATTCTCCATGAAGTAGAATAAGATTAAAATAATCTTCATTGGTAAAATTAGGCATAGTGATCGATTTTAAAACTTAATACGAATTATCACCAAATTAATAGCAAACACAAAATGCTACTGAATAAAGAGTAATTTGGCAGATGTAATTAATGATATCTATCATTAAAAAAAAGAATGTAAAACATTTTTGCATATGGTTCATAAGGAATTGTTTATTTATCACTGGAGAGAAAACCGATAGCCGATTAGTTGAAATAAAGAGGTTTCCGATACAAATTCGAATCCAAATTCGCCATCTATTTAGGAACAACCTGTAACTTTTTTCTCTTGCATATTAGGGTAGTAAAATCTAAAACATGGTTTAAGTAACAGTTCCTGAAAATTTCATCTTTTTGGAGTGAAGGGAAAAGAAATAGCTGAAAATTCAAGACGAAAAACAGTTTTTTGTGAATAATATATAAAATATCCACTTTAGGGCAAGGGTGTGATGCATACACTAACATTATTTTTTAACGTAGATTCAATATCTGCCATAAAAAAATGGGGTTCTAATTTGAAAAAATTGATTTTTCACGATTTTGTCATCCCTAACTTTGAAAGCGATTTTTTCACCCCTTGTATCATGAATCGCGATTTCGATTTTTAAAGTGGATACATCAATCTTACATCTTGAAAAATCCAAAAATGAAAATTTTCCATCCAAAAACCTCGAAGTTATTCTTGTTTCAGCGGAGCTCTATTTTCGATTTGTTTTTCGAATTTTCCTCAGAGAGAATTCTCCAAGCAAAACTGAAAAATGTTACATCAAAATAACTTGAAATGTTCTAAGGAATCTATTTCTGCAATAAAAAAATGGTGTTCTAATTTGAAAAAAGGAAGTTGTCATTTCCGGGAAAATCGGAGGTGCTCATGCCTTGAAAATATTTTAGATTTCATCAGCATCGTGAAATACTTATAAATGCTGAATTTCATGAAAATACGTTCAGTAGTTTCCCGTATAAATTTGGGTGAGGTTCCTCGTGAAAGACCCTGTATATAATCGGGCAGTCTGAATGTTTTCACCAATTCTTATTCGCCCCTACGAATGAGCATCGTGTATTATTCTCGATCTCGATCAAGCATTTTTTCGTCACATATCACAGAGTATAAATAAATTCAAGCAAGAGAAGCTTTAAGATCTCTAAATCTGGATAATCTCCTTAGTTCCAACTTTTCAACCTGTAGATACTGAAAATACAGACGGCACCCCGAAAACTGACTAAAATGAAACGCAACCAGCAGCAACAGACTGGGAAAGGCTAACAACCTTCAATATTAAAGCAGCCTTCAAATCATAAATCCATTGAAGCAAATAAATGTTTAACGAGTCGTGAACCACAGCATCGTAGCCAATAATAAAATCCAAGCGAATACGTTTTGATACGAGAAATTTCCCTTAAGAGGAAATCCCTGATTGGTGAACCAAAAATATGTTTTTTTGTGACGATAAACGTTAGGTCATGCGTAATAAACAATTCCATCGATTCGATACTCGAAATGACGTCAATTTTATTCTCTAGGAGAACCAAATTGATATTAATCATAAAGATAACAGATGAAGGGAAATTCAGGAAAATTTTGTTTTTAAATTAGCATGGAAGCTAGGAAATCATGGCTCCACGACGCTGAATTGAGGTTCCTGGTTTGTCATCGATACTCGCACGCACAGCCTCTATATTGAAGGAATTTTCAATTAATCTCTTCGCAGTTGACGAAGTTAAAACACTATTTCGACCATATTTTGAATGGAATTTTCGAATTTTAGCCGCAAAGCATTCATTATTTTTTAATTATTCTTCAACAATGAAGACACGTTATTTGTTCTATTGTGTAACACTCCATTTTTAATAACCCTAAACTGTCAACTGTCGATTTATTTTGTTTTTAGGGTTATAAACACTATAATGCATAAATGGCGGCAAATTCAAATCTTGCGTTCATTTTGAGACACCCTTTACAAATCAAGAACATTTGAACCACCTTCTATTAGCCCTTTCTATTTATTTATTCAGCCTAAAACTCATAATAAAGGGTATTTCTAAAAAATGCTATTTCTTCGAAACCTCAAATATTATTAACTTTCGGCCATACATTGTGGGGCCTGAATTTGTTCCATTTGTGCTCGTCATGCCCGGAATCGAATTACCAAGAATCCTGTATATTCCTCACTATCCAATTAAAATATCATTTCGGTGTGCTCAATATCAAAGGGTATACAAGGGTAAGAAAAAACTATTACGTGATATAAAACTCACGTGGAAACAAAATTTTTTTTCGATTTGCCGACGAAACAGTCATAAAATGAATGAGAAATGATGCTATGCTACGCCCCTGCTATGAACACAGAGCGTGAAAGCAGGTTACTTATATCCACATTCCATTTTCATGGAAAACACCCTCATTTCGTGTATTTTCACAGGGAGACAGGTCCATTCAGACGGTCAGAAGGAAATGTGGGCGAATTTCATGATCCGTCGAAATATTTCTGCAGAGAAAATTATTTCTATTGTTTGGATTTCGAGGTTCTGGTTGCCTCGGATCTTGAGCCGACTCGAGACCTTGCAATCATGAGAAAATAAAGTAGATGATGGCGATCCAGCGTGTTCTATCCGAAGATTTGAGAAGTTATGATGGGTTTCTAATGGTTGTTCTCAATCGGGAAAACGATATACTGGATCAACCGATGAATTTTGAGGGACTACAGAATAGGCAAAATTAATGATCTTTGAAATACAACCCTAAAAGATGGAGGAAATTTTACAGCATCTCTTATTTCAAGAAACTCATGGAAACATCAACTGTGTTCCACTATTCATCCAGCCCATTTTCCTTCGAACGAAGACGAAACTATCCGTGGTATGTCCGTCTATTTTCCATTCTGTCCATATGCCTGTCTTACCAGCAAACTATTTCTCACAATAAATTAAGGATTTAGCTCTGACGGCTTACAAGATCCAAATAAAACAAGAACTAAGCAACTGAATCATTGTAAACTTCATGTTTTCTTCAATTGGATCGCAGAGCAATCAGCTGATCAGCAGCAAATAAAAAAAATTATATCTGAGGAGAGGATATCCAAGAATACTTAATGAGGCACCTTTACGTCCAAAAAAAATGTCTGTTTGGTATGCATGATGTTCAGGTGGTGTAATTGGACCATAAATTTTGACAAAAGAATGTACCTACCACTGTAGAGCTGCAAGAGGTGGTTATAAAAGATTTTTGGTGTGAAAGCCGCAGCAAATGAATTCGTTCTAAGAGGTTCCCGGAACGATTATATTCCAGGTTGGTCGAAAGAAACCGATTATTTGTATAAGGACTATCAAAAAATCACCATCCGTTGATAAATGTGAAAGGCCTATGAATGCTATCAATACAAGCCGAAAAGAGAAATGGGATAGTGTTGTATCAAAAATAAATTTCGCACATTCGAGTAGGAATTTATGATATATATTGAGGAAATTAGGCGAAGCTACTCCCCTTGGCTAATCATCACCAAAAATTGATCCAGGATTAATAATCGCTCGCCGCTTAGTTAACGTATCTGAATCAGTTAATATATCACAATATAAAATGAAGAATATGAAGAAAAAATTACACATATTCAGGAGATCAGCCCAAGCTTCAGAACATGTATCGAATCCCTTGAATATAGATAGATGAATTGAGGGCTGGAATTAATAAGTCCACCAAATTTCGGAAAGCAGCAGGTTTTGACGGAATTTATCCTAAATTCATAGAACATTTAGTAAAGAAGGCCTTATCTCGGTTATTGTCTTTATTTAACAATATTCTTAATTCAGGAAACTTTGCTTTCTAATTCCGTAAGGCTAAGGTAATAGGTATTTTGAAACGAGAAAAAAATCCGGGTGATCCTTATAGTTAACGATAAATCAGTTTATTAAGTTTTCATTTCAGGTATTTGAAAGGTTAGTTCTTTTCAGAATCGAATCTTCTATAGAAAATGCTCCACAAAATTTCCAGGGAGGTTTTGGGAAAAATAGAAATTGTTCAAATCAGGTTCACAGCCTTACAACTCTCGTAGAATCAGGCTTCAAAATAGGTCTAAAATAGGAGCTGCTTTCATTGATTTATCTTCGGCATCTGAAACTATGTGGAAAGATGGATTAATTTTCAAACTCTATAACCATCTGAAGTGGTAAAATCATCAGAAAATATGTAGGCTGATAGAAGGTTTCGTTTTTTTGTTCACAATAAAGGTAGCAAATTCAGAACATTGAAAAATGGTCTTACAAGGATCAGGTGTAGACTCTTCACTTTTCAATATTATATCTCACTAATTTACCCACAAGATCATTTCAGAAATTTGTTTATGCTGATGACATTTCTATTGTTCACCACCATTCAGATTTCCATACTCTGGAGAACATACTATCATCTGAATTGAAGATTTTAAAGAATTATTTTGTTGAATGGCGATTATGTCTCAACCCCAATAAAACAGAGGTATCTTGTTTGCATCTGAATAATCATGAGAAATATACTAAATTAGCTGTAACTTTCAATGATTCTTCTATCGAACATAATTTCTATCCTAACCACTTAGGAGTCAAATTAGATTCATCTCTGAATTACAAGGCTCATTTAGATGATCCGAGAAACTGAAAACTAGGAAAAATATTTTTCAGAAATAAGCTGTATCATCTTGGGGTGCTGATGCTTCCACTCTTCGCACGGCATCTCTAGCCTTAGTCTTTTCTGCAGCTGAGTATTGTTGCTTTGTTTAGTTTAATAGTGTACATACACAAAAAATCGATGCACAATTGAATATATCGATGAGAATAATTACTGGCATCATCTACTCCGGTTCATTGGTAATCAGCGTTTTTTAATATTGTCCCTCCCCATATTTGAAGAGAGAAAAATAATTATAAATTCAAAAAGAAAATAATAGGAAGATATAACGATAGTTCCAAAAATAATGAATTCAACGTAAAATGAAGGACTAAAAAAATTTTTTTACCGTCATATGGGTTTTTTACTTTCACTGACCAGAAAACATCTCACTGACCAAGAGTCATTATGAGACGGAGGACAGTTTAAAACAATTATTTCAAGAGAATTTATTGTGAATGTATTATTTATGCATTTTCGTACATTCAAGACGATTCTGTTTGGAGATAGTAGTATGGTTATAAAAAATGTATTGCCATCTGCAATGTTTGGAAAACTATTATTTCATTCCTTGATTTTCAAGAGTATAACATACACTTTCAAATATTTTATATCTTGTTATTTCAGTTTGCTCCCGTAACAATGTTGAAAATAGCAGTGAATTCCGTGTTAGTACATTTCTTTTAAGTATTGGAACATTTAGTGATCAAATAATATAAAAGAGTTTCATAAAAAGGATAAAGTATACAGTTTTCCACTTTTCTTTCACCAGCTCCATTGGAAGGATTATTTAGAAGGTCCCATTTTACGCGCTCGTTCATACTAGAACAGCGTGCTATCATTTTACCCAAATTTCTGTAATTTCTAAAATATCGAGGCGACAAGGGTCTCAATCCATTGGGTTAGACTTCCAAATGAAAAATCTGAGGTCAAATTTAAGTATATACATATATTACTACTGCACAACACAGAAAAGCTCCTGACCGCACATAAGTTCTTTTATACATTTGTATCTAGTTTTCCTGGATACAACGGGTGCTTTTTGTCGGACATAAGAATTGGGGTTCTTTTCTAGGAAATCGTCCATCAATTCCATCTGACCTTTTGAGATTTTCTTATTCTCATCATAGTAATAACCGATTTTTTATCGTTATAAAAAAACAGAATTAACACATCTACTGACTATCTTTGAACGTCAACTTACTCTTCTTTTTCACCGGACTATCATAGAATATGAATTGAGTTGAATATAGTGTTGTCAGCGAAACAGTCGATGATTTTCCAGCAATATTTCTGTGGCTAAAAGTCGTATCCATAGAGTATTGAATTAACAGGAGAGGGCAAATTAGACTTTTCCTCTGTTCAACCTAGCGAACGCAAACCGTTCTCAATTGTACCTATGCTATGAGCTTTTAGTGACTGTGGCTTAAGAATTTTCAGCCAGTATTCTGTCAAAACCTCTGTCAAAAGTGTTGTGTCATTTGATCAGCGTTGCCAAAAGTCCGAACACTTTTCAGTAGATTAAGCAGGGAAATCCGTAATAGTCTAAATTATTTTCTCTATGAATGTAATGAGTTCATTGCAGTGCTAAAAACAGTGCTGTAATGAACTCATTACAGCATTGTTTTTAGTTATATTTTTCGTATTGTGATTGACAACACTGACATCCTATCCTTTCGAATGTCAACACGCGTCCATTGCATGTCAATTGTCAATATTAAACCATGTAGAGATTTGAACACATTATTCAAATTCTATAATCTGTCAATTTTCGTATCAGTCACACCAACTGCGAAAATAAATACAAAAGGCACTAGGAGGTATAATCTGAATTTTTCATTGAATTGCAATAAATTTCTCACAATTCTTGACCAAAATAGAGAAAATATCGTCAAATACTCGTTGCAGAAGGCAATTCCAACACTCATTGATGCCCATTCTGCAACTTGGTTTAGAATATACTATTATTCAACTTGAATTTTACAATGAGAAATTTGAGAATAGTAACATGTATTTAATAAATAATTTGTTTTCTTTGACTGGAAACCTAATATATGCATGAAATGAAATCATTAGATACAAATTGAAAAATGTTAATTTAGGTTTACCAAAAAAGCCCTTAGAAATTAACTAAGCCACATAAAACTAAAATTTACAACTCTACTCAACATTATTTAAATCGAAGCAACGAATGTTCGTGTATTCGAGTCATTCTAATCTTAAAAGGGGTATAATAGAATACATTCTGATTTCGATTCGATTATTCTGGTGAAAGGTTTCATTTTGACAGAATATGTAAGAAACTAAAAACTCGGTAGAGTTCTATAACTTCTCGGTAGATCCAGATAGGTAGAAATATTAATAAATGGGCAACAATGTGAGATAAGTCTATGTTCATAACGGATTACACAATATAAATAAGTCTATGCGTATGAACTGATCATCTTTATACATCTTTCTCCAATTTTGAAAATATTGAATGAAATTAAAAAATAAAATAAATAAAATATTTAAACAAAATCTATAATCGAGCATTATTTGATGAATGGCTGTTTTATTTATTCTTCAATAAGAAATATTATTTTGCATTATTTCTAGATTATTTTAATTTTAAGATCATAGTTTTCTAAATAATAAATATTGAACGCAGTTTATGAGTTCAAAACCCCATTTTTCAAACCTACATAAAAACATAAAATAAAAAAAAATAAAATACTGAAATTTAAAACTCATTATGTGTATAAATTATTCAACTTATTGAAAACAAACTTAATACTTATTTCTTAAAACGTTCGGCATAAAAACTTACGTTTATCCAGATCAAATCTAATCGCAAACCGGTTCTTTCACAGTCCATCAATCCTTCTTTAACAACTCGCGAAAGAAACACAAAAGTCGCACTATCTCACGGAAAACTCCGACATCCGAACGATCACCAGAGTTGCGATACACGGACTGCTTCCATTGAATGGCATAGTCGGAAAAGCCTTCACGAGTTTTCACGAAGTCTTCCGACGTCTCACGAGCATTCTCAGGTACCTACAAATGAAATTTATAACCGGCGCTAAGATCATTTAATTAGCAGGGTTTTTGTCTACGGAATAAGGTCATAGGTTTCGGCGATATCTTTGAAAGGGGATCCGATTGCTGTTTGTCGTTTTAGGTTTATTATTTCCCCTAATGAAGCATCCGAATCGGCGAACAGTAAATAATAGGTTACGCAGGAACGGTATGCAAGGCGGAAAACTCGCATTTCCGGTCCGTAGGTTCTTCGATCATGTTTTGATATCTGTTGAATTTGGCATACAAGGGCTACTAGATTTTTTCGGGACCTAGCAGTAAAGCAGGTTTTATTGACGTGAAACTGCAAGTGCGACTTCCAACAAGGTTGCGTTGAACGATTAACACTTCCGTGGAGGGGATATCAAAGCATTACGCATTAAAAGTTCAACGCTCCTGTGTAGGAGGAATAGAGAGTGACTAAGCCTGTTACAGACCAGCGCGAGCGTTACCATCAAGTGGCGTCCAATATTGCAACGCAAGAGAAAGAGAGACAGAAAGATACACAGAGGTAAAAAGCATCAGAGAAAAAGAGAATGAATCCATGCACATCCGCGTGGTAAATAGGGCGAATGATGCAAAGGGATAACGTGATTTTTGACCAAATACATATTCAGTTACAAGTCGCAAACGATGTAATGGTGCATTAACGTGTATAAGAGTCCAACTGCCCATTTCTCTATATTCTGGGCGAATATGACGAATTCTTGCCATCAAACGCTTCAAAACACCATGTCTTGTCACCAATTACAATCGATTTCGAGAAGTTTTGATACTTCCGAGAACTTTTAACGGTTCTTTGCAATGCAAGTTTCTGTGGTTCAAACACTCTTAAGGCCCAAAACTTTGGAATGCCTTATTCCACTTCAAGTAATCTTGACTTTCTTACCGGTTGATTCAAGGGCGGTGCTTAAAATGGGCAGCAACTTTGCCAGATCATACGTTTATTCGGGTTATTTGAAGAACGACTCGTAGTGGTAAAACTTGACGTTCTCGAACTCACTGTAAGTATTTAATTTTTTGATAGTTCATTCGGTGAATATTTACTTTTGAGGTCGGTTTTCTATGTAACAAAACCTAACCTAACCTAATCACTCCCGACCAAATATCATAAATAAAAAACTCAACTCATAACGAAAAGGGAATGGAATACAACGAACGATGGAATGGTGTTAAAAAATGAAAGGACGAACGTAATGGGGTGGTGCTTCATCCTGCTGAAACCAGATATTATTTGGTGATTGTCCATTCACCTCCAATGCTGGAATCACTTGTGTCTCTAACAGCTGTAAATATCTATCTCCCTTTGAAGTTTCTTGTAGGAAGAAGGCTCCCACGATTCTGTTGTTATAAATGCCAGCCCCAACGTTCAATTTTTGGGGATGTTGTGTATGAGCCTCTTGAACCAAATGAGGATTATTTTGTGACCAGTACCGGCAGTTATATCGATGAACTGTACCGTTTAAACAAAGTGTAGCTTCGTCTGAAAACACCACATTTCTTATAAAATTATTATCACGGTTGCAAATATCCATCATCGTTTCACAAAATTGTTAACTTCTGTCGAAATCGTCTTCGAACAGTTTTTGAACGATACGAATTTTGTATAGATGATATTTTTGTCGCCTTAAGGCTCTACACCACCTTGCGGCGAAACTCGAATTCCGCTAAAGGGCACCAAGCGAAAATTTCAAGGAACTGAAAACAGGCACGCCCATTGTACGAAATAGGACGGTCAGTACGGTATTTATGACCCCTAATAAACTTTCTAGGTACTGTCGCCGGTGGGTAGGATCGAAACGGAACGTGAATTTGTGTTTATGGATTTTTTGTGGGTTTCGAAGAGAATAGTAAATACAGAGTTCATTCTATTTAGACCGGTCAATTGAGACCAAATAACAAGGGTGAAGTTACATAAATTCCCTACAAGCTGAGAGTCGGTGAAATTGTTCAAAACATAATTATGAATAAAATATTAGTTTCCCTGTATGGAAAAATTTTATTCAAGGAGGCCAAAAAATGCGGTTTTCACGATTTTCTGCAAAACGTCACGTTTAATGTTAAAATTACTCCAGACAAATATTGTAGAACATATAATTATCTATAAAATGTGTATGAATATTTTGTTCCAAAGAGTCACCGTTTTTGAGATATAACGATTCAAAATATTATGAAAGTTGTAATCGTCATAATATACATGATTTGGCCACGTATACAGGGTGAGTCAAAATTGTGTATCGAGCTATCTGGGGGTACATTGAAAAATAAGTATAGTATGATGGATAAACTCATATCCCAGAATGCATATTATGACGATTACAACTTTTATAACTTTTTGAAACGTTGTATCTCAAAAACGGTGGCTCTTAGGAAAAAAAGTTGATACATATTTTATAGATAATATATGTTCTACAATTTTTTCTGGAGTAATTTTGTGATAAAACTTGCCTTTTTGCTGAAAATCGTGAAAAACGCATTCTTGACCTTTGACCTTGACTTGAATATTTCCGTACAGCGGAATAATGAAAGTCTTTCAAATTTTATTCAAAATTAGGTTCTGAACAATTGCACCAACTTTCAGCTTGTTGGGAATTAATGTAACCCTGAATATCTAAATTGACCCTATAATTATTTATGTGAATGTGAGTGATGCAAATTAATTAAAACAATCTCTTGAATTTGTACATGGGGCGCTATACTACATGAAAAAAAAATTATTCGGACAAATCTAATCAGTTGAAGAAGCATATAAAATTTCCATGTCTCCAAAACATTTTTCCTGGGCATATCAAACATGGGAAATAAAAAATTTTTGTTTTTTAAAATATATTATTTGGAATGAGGAAGCTGATATAATGCAATACATATTGAAACAAAATGTCCCTAGGTGAGGTTGGTGCACGGGGTACTATACAATTCTGCGTATGATACAATAGTCCAGGGAAAAACCTCAGCAGAAAAAACCCTGCCCCCGTGTCAAAAAAATATAACTTTCTACGGGTGTTCGACCCCTGCATCTGAAAAAATTCGATATAATTTTTTCCGCTGAGAGAGTAGAATGTAGGCTTCGTTCGTGAGAAACACTTACCCACTTCCATAATAATTTCAATTTATCTCGCGGACACTCATTCCTCTTGGTATTCTGCCATCTATTATTTCTGGAAGAATGCACTTCTTGTAAAAGTCCTCTAATTTTGGAAGCATCGTATATCTCCAGAAATTCCGATCCCTTATTATGGTTTCCACATGGAAATCATTATCGCAATAAAGAAACAAGTCGCAATATTCTCTACGGCTTATATTTAATTGTCCCTGAATTTGGTAAAAATAGTTGTGGCAATCATACCTGGGGTCATAAATGATCATAAATGAAGGATAAGATTCTATTGGCCTATCTGCCGTAAATAGGTGTCAACCATTGGGAGGCGGGCTAAATACAATTATTTAATACAAGAACGAGAATAACTCGAAAATTTGAGAAAATTGAAAAAAAAATTTAGCTAATTTTAAAGTTCAATGTAATACTAAACGACTACCTATGAGTTTTTTTCGATAAAATATTTCCTTGAGGAAATATTTGCATCTGAAGAGTATTTCAATTTTCAAAGTGTAATTAGCCAAAAACTATGCATCATATCAAAAATCGGCGGATGGTACGCACTAGGGAATACTCATGCCAATGCTCACTCAAATTTTGAATGAAATCCGACAAACGGTTTATGCGTTATTCTTGAAGTAAATTAGCATTGAAATAGTATAGGCACAAAGAAGGTGATGTACAGCCTTAATATTCTTCCTACTGAACGACGCGACGGTAAATTCCATGCATATTGGCGAGGTGAGTTGTGGGTAACTGAGGATTCTCTTCCAAATATATAGTAACATTTTGAGCTACACCTTCATTAGTTGCACTTTACATCCGTTCACTTTTTGGTACATTGCTAATTATTCCACTTGTATTGTACCTTCGCAAAGTTTTCGTCTCTACTGAACGGGATATTTGTGCATTAGGATGAACAATGTTAAAAAGGTAAAAAACTTCTTGATGCATCCTTTTCCTCTCCTCATACGCAATCATCATTAATATTTCTATTCATTTTCTATCACGCAATTCGGCTATTTTACGATCAAATTAAAACAATATAATCTTTTACGTGCAAATTCAATCACTCATAACTTATTTTGACTACTACTGTCACTTCTACAATGAATTTCATGGACTACTAGATACCATTAAATTATTCCTTTCTGTAATTACTTTTCTGTTAATATCTCGGTAGGTATTGAAATAAAAAATATCGAACCGGAAATTTTTGTAATCGTAATAAAATGTATCATCAGAAACTAAAATAATATACGGTACGGTGATATCGGAAGTTCAAAATTGTTAAAAAATATTATAACCAATAGGCAATCTACTGTAGTATCCATCTTCCCAATTTCATTCTGATATCTCCAATTATTCCAGAGATATTCACTTGGTTCCACACATTTGCCCATAACTGTATATAAAAAAATTTGCCCAGATGAGCTACTGTATATAACAAATCTATAAGCTCTCTGATCGGGTGAACAATAGTCTTTTTCCGTACTATGGGACAATGTGATGTAAATATGAAAGCCTAATGAGTAAACAAACCTTTATCTCAATTTGTAAATAACTACTCATAATTTTCACCAAATTTTGTTCTATGCTTCTCCTAAAAACTTACGTCATTGCTTTTCTGAGTTTTGACAACGCCATCAAATTCTATCTCTATGATAAAAAATTTTTTGATTAATATTACGTCTGTGCTTTTCTGAATTTTGACAACATCATCGACATCGAATTCTACCTCTATGAATTCTATGAAAATTTTGATTGACATTACGCCAACTGACACTGATATCTAGGTCCGCAAGTTGTCAAACGAATATCGATCTGTGATGGCAAATCTTTCAATGACAAAGCTCGGTTTTCATGACATTTCTATTTTTCTCTTGAGTAAATGAAAAAAATGATCATATCTTCAGAAGGGGAAAAGCTACGACAATGAAATTTGAGGATGAGTAAGATATCGGTAACCTCAATATATATACGGATTTTTATTTATATCCAAATGAAGTCTTAGGAGATATTAAGTATTGAAAATTTTTTTTTTGGGAATTTTTTTTAGAATTTTCTAGCGTGACGATTTCTGCGAAATTTTGCAAGCCATTTCGTTTCAGCCTCCCTCAATAACATTCCAAGTATCAACTTGATCGGATGGATATTCTAGTAGTTATTGAGGAAACAAAATTTCAGATGCTCATAACTACTGAACCATCCGACGGATTTGGCCCAATAACGAACTTGACCGAGATATTTGGACAATTAACCTATTCTGAAAATTTGAAAACTCTAGCTGATTCCTTTTGGATGCTAGAGAGGATACGGCCGGCCGGCCGGACAGACTCAACTTTCGCCACGAATTCTTCATCAGGGAGTCGAACCCAATCGATTGAGACCATTTTCGGCTCGATATTCCAAAATTACAGACATTCGGGCAAAATGATAGGCACTCTGTTCGGGTGAACAAGAGCGCCAAAAAACCGCAGAGACGTTTTGAATTGCCTAATGCAAACTGTCGAGAAGTCAGATAATCATTTAGTGTAATGTTACTAACCTAATCACAATTATATCTTAAACCAGTAGTTTGTTCAACTAACGCTTCCTCGTATCAAGACAACCCAATTCAGCCACAAATAACACACCGGTTCCCAGTGTAACTAGCAATGATCAGAGTTTACGATAGATGCCATGATTCAAATGCGTAACAGTCATGTTAGATAAACAGGTAGCCAAGAACTAATTGCTCTCCTCTCGCAGCAACGGCATATAATTTTGGGTACAACTCGACAGTAATGATTTTATCCTAATAGAGACACGTACATAAAGTGGTAGACCCATAATGGATAATGAAATATGATAAGGAGATTGATCATGGTAATGTCTTAGTCTCTGTGATATCGAGAGATAAAGTACCGGCCCTTACCTCCAAGGATTCCCGAGAGAGGCTCGCTTAGGGCTGGTCCAGGGCTTCCCCCTATTCCGGGAAGTGGGCAACTGAGAATTATTATTACCGGCTATATTCGTGCCTCAGTTTTCCGCTCGCTTGAGAACTTGCCGGATTTATAAAGGAGAAATTCCTGCAGGTGCTGATTTATTCTTTAAGGTATTGCAACGCCTGAATTGGAACGGCTCATTTCTGGTGACGAATGAGGAATATCTGGGAGTTATAGCCTCAAATCAAGAAATCTCATTTCTTCGATATATTGTCCAGAAAAATGTTTTTGGACACTGCCATTAAAAGTGACACTTTTAATGGCAATAATTAATAATAATGAATTATAATGAAATCAGAATTTTGCTATTTTTCATTTTAAATAGCTAACAATCATCTACTATACATATAAAAATAAGTCTGGTTTTCCTTCCTGACGCTATAACTCCAGAACGCACGAACCGATTTCCACGGTTTTGCGTTCATTGGAAAGGTCTCGGGCTCCGTGAGATTTATAGCAAAGAATTCAGGAAAAATTCAACAGGAAAGCATGAAAATCTTTTTTCACATACAGCGCCATATCTGATACAAATAGCATGTACTACAAACCAATATTTTTAGTAAATGGCGCCGGTGCGTGATACATTGTTTGATGCGACTATGGCGACTCTTCTAGATGGCGGTCGTACTGCACATTCTGCGCTCAAGTTGCCACTCAATTGATACTCCAACATGCAATATTTCCCGATCCAGTGAAATGTAAAAATTATTGATGCAATGAGAGCTCATTGTTTGAGATGAGTGCACAATGGCACATAAGAAATCACTTGAAGCACTTAACTTCACATTGAAGAATCTTCGGCGAAAGAACAACATCTTTGGCGGCTTGGTGATATTGTTGGCAGGCGATTTCAAGCAGACGTTGTCAGTAATTCCCCGTGGAACGCCTGCAGATGAATTGAATGCTTAAGGCATCACCTTTATGGAATAACGTAAAAACATTATCGCTAACCACTAATATGATAGTTCAATTTCAAAATGATCAAAGTGCTGCACAATTCTCCAAACAATTGTTAGCTGTCGGCAGCAATACAGGGCATTTTCCCAGATGTAATATACCAACTGGATATGCAGAGCAGTCATTATTCATGTATATCATATACAGGGTCTTTCACGAAGAACCTCACCCATATTTATACGGGAAACTACTGAACGTATTTTCATGAAATTCAGCACTTATAAGTATTTCACGATGCTGATGAAATCTAAAATATTTTCAAGGCATGAGCACCTCCAGTTTTTCCGGAAATGACGTCAACTTCCGTTTTTCAAATTAC
The DNA here is from genome assembly GCA_030674115.1 of Micraspis discolor. Classification (NCBI taxonomy): domain Eukaryota; kingdom Metazoa; phylum Arthropoda; class Insecta; order Coleoptera; family Coccinellidae; genus Micraspis; species Micraspis discolor. The sequence goes on from JARTUT010000004.1 coordinate 3,410,142, forward strand.
AACACCATTTTTTTATTGCAGAAATAGCTTCCTTAGAAAATTTCAAGTTATTTTGATGTAACATTTTTCAGTTTTGGTGGGAAAATTCTCTCTGAGCGAGAAAATTTGAAAAAAAAATCGAAAATAGAGCTCCGCTGAAACAAGAATAACTTCCAGGTTTTTGGATGGAAAATTTTCATTTTTGGGATTTTTCAGGATGTGAGATTGATGACTTTAAAAATCGAAATCGCGATTCATGATACAGGGGGTGAAAAAATCGCTTTCAAAGTTAGGGATGACAAAATCGTGAAAAATCAATTTTTTCAAATTAGAACCCCATTTTTTTATGGCAGATATTGAATCTACGTTAAAAAATAATGTGAGTGTATGCATCACACCCTTGCCCTAAAGTGGATATTTTCTGAGTTATTCACAAAAAACTGTTTTTCGTCTTGAATTTTCAGCTTTTTCTTTGCCTTCACGCCAAAAAGTGCCGAAGAGCGCAGAGCAATGTACTTGAGGCAATAGTCCACAAACTTCCAAATAATACAGTTGTATTTGTAGATGTATGATCAATGATTGATTTTTTGTTGTATCAATATCGTCTACTTATAAATTGCACAATTCTTCAAGCCGACAGGCTCCAAATGATCCAAAAATAGCAGCAACCTTAACCATCAAGTATTCCTCATCTGGTGCCTCGTCTATAATCTTGTCTACTTGGTCATGTGTAAGAATCTTTGATTTTTTAGGGCAATATCCTTCACTTTTCCGTTTTAAATATGCCTTTACCATGAAATATTTATTAATATCAACCCCATTTTCAACAAGGACGCTTGACTTTATCGTTGAAAATTTACTCCACAAAGTTGATGAGCTCCAAATTTTTTATTTTTCTTGTAATGCTAGGAGAACAGGTTCACTGAAGTTTCCTTCGACATTTTTCAAATTACACCAAGCCATTGATACATGCAATAACGTACAGCTGAGTACACATTCTATGATATTCGTGTTGAAAGTGAAATTTATTTCGTAAGTGAAAAAGTTACCTCCATTACCGCTTCCTTGAAATTGAACAAAAATAGTCGTCTCATCTAGTCCTTAATAAAAATCAAAGCCTTAGGTTGTAAAAAACCCATAAAAATAATTCTCGCTATTTACGATCGCCTAATTGAATTATCAGCCAGCCACACAACACGTAGAAGAGCAATCTGTCGCTGTCCCAGCTCCCCTGGACATCAATCAGCCGAAGAGCCCTCACCTGTCAAGAACTGAACCACGCCAACAAACCCTTACGCCCCTATATTACATTGAATTCCGCTCCTTGGACCACTCGATTCGGATAAACAATTAGTGCAATTGACAGGGGATTCATTCTTCCTTCGGTTTCCCAGCTAATCTGCCTTTTTTTAGATTACTGAACTTGCAACACGAGTGATCTTCGATCAATCCCAACGTTGCCGGTTGGTTGGGCGTCAGTTACAACATGGAACATGTATAATATAACCCTTATGCTCTTGTTTAGGCGTCAGTTACAACAATGGAACATGTATAATATACCTCTTATGCTTAATATCAGGTGTTTCATAATAGGATACTTATACTTGACGATGTGAATCCCTGGGTAATTCCAAGATGTGAAGTTCAAATCATGATAACTTTTGAACTAAAAAATGTTGAAATTTCAAGAATATTTTTTTAATAGTTAACTTACGTCGCCAGAACGAATTGTCGTTACGTAGTTGGACTTTTGGAAGTTCTTCCCCTTCACGAAAATTCTAACATTTCTTTAGAGTCCCATGAAGCGGTATCTGACCAGCATTCATTGCTCTCTTATAGGAGATATCGATAAAATTCTAAAATAACCAAAAACATACTCTACTCAAAAAATCACTACTAAACTCACTACTTACTGAAATAAAAGGGTTCATTCTTCTATCACTAATCTTAAATCGACAACAACACAGTCAACCGCTCAACCAACTATATTCTAATACTCTAATAAATTGTTTCACGATCATTTTTATCGGCGATGTTCCATTCCAAACAGCGGTAAGCAAATCCAACTAATACTATTGCGTTTGATTCGAAAGGTCCGGTTACGTCGAACCGAACCGTTTTATCTCAGGATCCAGTCTCAAAAGACTGAACTTAACACCTCGAGTGTTCCAGGCCCGTTAAAATCTTGAACTGCAAGACCGACTCGTTTGCTTGCTGCAGAAAGTCGCATTTTATACGACTGTCGGGGCCTTCCACCTCTAGTCACCGTCGTGTGCGACCCAGAGTGGAGCATTGAAACTCAGCACTTCCGACGGTTGCTCGCCTTGGCTCCCCTTAGATCTCAGTTGCTTTCCAAGGAGAGAAATAAAACCTTGTCACCTACTCGGTGCAAAGTAAAGAAATTAAATAAATGGAAGTAGGTACTACTATATTGAATAATGAAGCATATGAACTCGTTTATTAATCTAGCGATTTATGGTCTCGAACCTTAACACGCTCGCTCCGTTCACGTGTTAAAATATCTCGACCATTAATCGCTATCATTAATAAACTAGTTGATTAAATAACTATTATACAAAATCTTAGGTTATAAGAATATGATTAACCGATGATTAAATTATCCCAAATCATCATTGAACTTTTAATTCAGGTATATCGTCAGCTCTCATAGTTTTCCACCCATGTTGATGTTTTTCTTCTGTAACCCAGCCTCATCTCAGATTTGGTTATTTTGTCTCTGAATCCCCCTCGCTTAAGTACTGACAACTTGCACGTGGAAATCCAGTGTTCAAATTAAATTCCCCCCAGCGCCTTTTAAATGGCGGGCAGCCATTTCTGCCTACCCGTTAATCAGCAATAAGCTGAGGAAATATTAAATTAACCCCGAAAGTCCTCAACCATTTCCCATTTCGCAGATTATCAAATTTTTCGCTCATTCTGTACTCCGAAAAATTTATTTTTTAATCGAGGATCCAATTTGGACTTCGTCTCTGAAAGGCCAATCGAGCTAAGAAGTTTACAACGGTCGTAACTTCTTCCAACGAGTCCGAAATGGCTTTCTCGGAATGGCAGAAAAGTTAATTATTTCGACTTCATTTCAAGCTCATGATGATAACATTGATTTGCAATTTTTTGTGTTGCATTACATATTCCATTGCTTTCAATTTTTGCAGCCATTTGATTATCTCAGCATTATACATCCATACTACAGTGATTTTGAGTTCTGATACTCAAATTCTAGGAAAAATGCTTAATTTCAATGTATTATCAAATAACACATTAAAATTGGAATTTGATGTTCAATAGAGAGGGGTTTTACAAGAACCGTCATAAGACAGAAAACATGTCATAGTTCTAAATCTCGAATTTATCGAACATTCAGGATATTCAACACAGTGAATATCCTTTTCCAGTACGTTTTGGATGAATTCACTGTTAAAAATTTCGAGCCCATATCCTGCACATCATTTATCTGCAACTTCTACAGCTCATCTTTTCGCAATGCCCCGGATACTCCAAATATCAAAGCGACCTTCAAATAAAAAATTTAAAGTTACATATTTTATATCCACGTGACAATAAGAAAAATTGAGAAAATTAATTTAATTGAGTTTTATATTTACCTTTGACACCAAGAAAATACTGTGTGGAGCATTTGCTATAAACTCTTTTACTTTCTTTCTCGAGAAGTTTCGATTTTTTAGGAATATAACCCACTTTTTGTCCCTTAATGAACATCACCAGTTTGTGATATCTGGTTATATCAATATTCCTTTTAACGTTCAATGTTGCTTTCAGCATTGAATACTTTGGCCATAAACTTGTATCCCCTTTCTGCAACACTCTTAAAGTATGCCAACAAAACTCTTACAGAATAATTGAAAACGTTCGTTTGCCCATGACAATCATGCATTAAAATAGAAAGAAATCGTGCATTAAAATGGGTCACTAATGCATAGAGATTCACGGCTTGACTTGATATTCAAGCTACTTGACTTGACTTGAAATCAAGTCAAGTTCGAGTCAAGTTTTTCAATGTCAAGTCAAGTCAAGTATTAATTTATCAAGTACTTGAAAAACCAATTACTTCTACCAAACTACTTGATCTTTAATTAGAAATTTTTATTTCAGTCTACACATCAATGAAGTATGGAATGAGAATGAACTTTGCAAAAAATACTTTTATTTATCAAACTTGAATATGAGAATCAAAAATATCAACTATTTCAAAATGGAAACACAAATAAATTTTATCGCTATAATACATAAAAAAAAATAAAAATAATAATTTCTCAATTATGAGAATTGTCTAAGCACTGTTTGACCACCTCATTTTCCATCCAGGATCTAAGACACATAAGGCATCTTATAGAATTGTCGCCTAATCTATTCCTAGTTTTTGTAACTGTCAGTGCTGCTCTGGAAAACTGCCTTTCAACAGGAGCTGAAGATGCTGGCGTTGATAAGAAATCTTTGGCCATTATGGCCAAGTTTGGAAAAACGTTTTCGTGCCTCTTCCACCATTCTAAAATATCTTCAGAACTGTCAGCACGTGGTTCCGAAAGGAATTTGTCTATTTCGTAACGCCAAGCCAATTCATTTGCTCGATTCATTGGAGATTTCTTGAATAAGCTTAGGAGATCGATGTCGAACTCATCATTTGAAGATGAAGGTAAAGATGATGCTGCTGTGCTCTGTAGACCTGGCAGAAAATATTTTGTTTCAAAAATTGTTTCAAAGTGTCTAACTGCTTCCTTCTTCAAGTTTTTTCCCCAACTTGTATTGGAGAATGTTTCCACTTTATGTCGGGGATCTAAGACTAAAACAACACAGTACATCCAGTTGGTTCTTTGGTAATGTTTGATAATTTTATCTTTAGCCTAGTATCTCTACTAGGATTATTGTCGAGTTCAATAGCCCATTGTTCTAGCTTATCCAGGAGCATATTTATTCCAATTATCACCATCGGAAGTGTGCAATATGCTTCACTTTCTAATGTTTTGGAAAGCGTCTTGGAACTGTTCAGATATTTACAAACTCGATCTATGATCGACCACTCCTTGTCTATAGGCTTCAAAATTTTCATATTTTCTGTGTTATCACAAAGAATGTTTAACGACTTTTTCATATTGAGGCCCCACCGCAGCATATTCAAAGTTGAATTCCATCTTGTTATGACATCTAATTTTGGCAAAGCCATATTTAAATTCATAGTAATGCAAAATTTTTCGAAATCTTTACGGAGATTTTCACAATTTTTTAACTTCTTGCCGAGGCAATGAATTTTTTTTATTGGCGATAGCGAATTTACATCTTCAGATATTTCACCACTGTCTACATCCGAGAGGGTATCATCTGTCGCTTGAAACTCAGAATTCAAATCAAGTATTTTTATAAAATCTCTTGCCCCCAAATTTAAAATGTGAGCAAAACATACGAAATGACTATTTTTGCAGTCAATGTCGGAAATGAAATCTGTCAGCTCATTCATAAATGTGAAATTGCTGTTTGTATTGTCGGTCGTAATTCCTTGCACAGAATTAGTTAAATCGTAGAATTCCAATGTATCAGCAAATAGCTTTGCTATCCATCTGCCAGTATGTTGTCCCTGTGCCGAAACAAAATCCAAAAGGATGGCATGTAGTCTCCAATTATCATCAATAAAATGAGCAGTGATTCCATAGTACCCTTTCATACTAAAAGAGGACCAACCATCTATGGTAAATGAGATTTTCGATTTGTTTTTGTTTAGTAAATCTTTGAGGGAATCCTGTGCTGACCCAAACATTTTTATTGCCAAAGAATTCATTTTATTTCTACCAGGCAAAATTACTTTAGGATTTAAGTATCTATAAACTTGTAAACTTATTTAGTCCTCGAAAAAATTGAACGGTAGGTACTTTTTCACCATATATTCCACAAGTAGATTCTGAAACTTTTCTTGTTGGAAATCCTGAAAATGTAGAACAATTTTAATTAACATCTGATTATAAAAAGACAGACTTTACAAAATAATGCAAATTTCATAGTACTTTTTTTTAATTTTAGGAATAGGGATATAGTACATTATATTAAATTTTGTTTCAGAATATCTCAAAATATACACGTCATTCCATTTACAAAAATTATACATTTAACAGTTACTTACTTTTTCATTTGTATTACTGCCACTACTACTAAGCCGGCTTAAAATTGTACTCTCCTTATTAGCATTAGTGCTTTCAGAGGAATTTGCATGAGAAGTCGAATGTTCTACTATCCCAAATACTTGTTCATAGATTTTAGTATGCTTGGATTGCAAATGCCTTTTTAATGCAGATGTTCCATAATTTTTCATTTTTAGTACAGTGGGTTTCGTTGTGCAAAGCGTGCATGTCCCTTGCTTATCAGTCTTTTTCGAACTCTTCGGATCTTGTTCAACTGTGAAATAATCTGTGATTTTTTTCTTTCCATTGCTCTTAGATTTTTTGTGTGCTGGCTCTTGTATAAGATCACGATCTCCGGATTGAGCATTTTCTTCAAACACATATTCTGACCCGCAGGTTTCTAATTCCATTATTTCCGATGAAATACTCATTTTTTGCACAGGTTGAAACACTCAATTATTTGACGTAACGACTCACACACTTGGACAAAAATACCTCTCTATTCACCTAGATAAAATTAAGAAGACTGCGCGATCGCTTCATTCAGCACGGACCTCGGGAAACCCCCTAAATTTGTCTAAACACGCATGAACTTGCAGAAACATACGTAGCATGACTCGTACTTATCATGATCAAGTAATACCAAGTAGCTTGATATCAAGTCAAGTAATGAATATCTCAAATCAAGTCAAGTCAAGAGTCAAGTATGTATTCGTTACAAGCTTGACATTCAAGTCAAGTTCTTCTTAAAAAAATCAAGCTACTTGACTTGATTAATCCCTGTAATGCATGATTTTGTGAACGTTAAACAGAGCTTTGATTGAGAGGTCGACGGAAAAATTCGTTAGCAACTGTATTGTTACTGAAGATCTCATATTAATGTCATAGACCATAGTTTGAAAACTCTAAATTCAATTACATTAATGACTTCAGAAGAGCCGGGAATCATTCACATCTGTTGCATACATAGAGCGAACACTTCATTGTTCTACCGACCCGAAAACCACTATTTCTACAAATCCAATCGATCAACTAGCATCTTAATCTCAGTCAGAGCCAATCTAATGAGTTCCTTGGGAATATTGAATCCAGTCCTCCTCCATTTCCGTCCTACCAAACTTCTTCTCAATCAGGATGGTATTAGGCTTAATTGAATCCGAATGTCAACATCTCTGCAGGACTGCGTACAAATTTGAGTCCACTATTAATTCATACAGATGAGAGCAACAGACTACGAGCGTTCCAAAGACATCGCACATGCTTTTGAAGAGGATTAGTGCGCGCCACTTGAAGCGTAGATCTCGGTCATGAACTTAATAAGCTGCAGGGCCAAATGGCAAAAACGACCCGGAGGCTGTGATTCGCGAGGGAATATTGCTCCATCTTCTGGTTATGGAAGCACTCGGATATAGATGAGTATCTCGTCGATGTTGAAATTATCGGATCATTGTTACATCTGATATTTAGGATGGATAGCCTATGGGAATTTCTTAATGATGATATAACAGGTCAACGGATTTTTCTTTTCTTTCCTTGTTTTTTTTTTATTTCCAAAATAGAAGACAAACAGTATTCAAGCCCAAACTGTAGAAATATCAGAAAATATCAGTGTCAACATCGAAGTTCAAATTAACTTTTGAGTATTATTACGAATCGTTTATTTATTAATTCAATGAATGGGTAGGGTTAGGGTGAAACCTATGAAAATATTAAAACTAAATTAATAGAAATGCGAAAAACAAAATATGAATTTCAGATTTCAAACAAAAATGTACAGGGTGGGCATATTTCGATGTTTTAGTACTACAACTATTAAACCAGAGGAGATAGACAAAATCTGATACCCTATTCTCCTTCTCTTTTTCGTAGGACGTTGCTGGACAATAAATTGAATAAAACATCATCCAATTTGCTTTAATCTCAATTTTGATTTGTATTTGTATTCAATTTATTGAGTACTGAGTAGGGCATACTTCCATCCTATTTTCAGATATTCATCGAAAAACTCATTTAATGACATAAGGAAATGAAATGGTACGTTCGAAACATCGTATCTCTCAGCTAAGCGTATACCTCCCAGGCATCGTCTTTTGCGGCGTTGCCGCTTCAGGCGCCGGGCCATGTGTTAAGATGGCCGTGCTTTACAGCACCAAGGGCGTTCGTCATGGACAAGAACAAGTGGTAATCACTTGGCGCTATGTCCGGGCTATATGGTGGATGCGATAAAACCTCCCATCCGAGCTCCAGTAGCTTCTGACGAGTCATCAACCAAGTGTGTGGTCCTGGTGGAACACTACACCCAGAGACAACCGAGACGGTCAACTCCATGCCAATTGTTGTCCGATGTTAAGGATTATGTTGTGTCACTGTCTGTTCCATCTCAACTAGCATAAGTCTATCTTAGTCCCACTTTTCGAACCTATTTTCAGATGTCGCTGTATACATTGACTGGATGATTGAAAATATTTATGTGCAATATAAATAAAAAGAAGAAAATTTTCGCATAGACCTAACCTACAAATATTAAAACATTTTTCATGGTTCTTTTAATTTCAACCACCAACGTCTACAGTTGTAATTTGAGAAAAAGTGAGTTAATATTTACTCAAAAAGATGGGTGATAATCATTGTATTATATGCGGTGCTGTAGAGGACGAAGTCAATAATTTATTTTGTTTACCTTCCAATCCTGAGCGGTAAGAATAAAAGTTATATTTATTTCATCTGATGCTTGCTTTGGATGGAAAGTATATTATTTAAGTTAAAAATTTATTTTGTAGGATGAATTTGTGGAAGAATGCTCTTGGTCTTCGTTCTAGTGCTATGATAAGAAAACGTCATAGAATTCGTGATTGACATTTTAGTGAAAATTCTTTTACAAATTCAAATCGCAACAAGTTAAACAGACATGTTATTCCTATGGCTTGGGTCAACCCTTCATCAGACATTGAAGTAATTGAAGTAATGGAGGAATCACATGCAATAATTGAGGAATCACATGAAGTAATGGAGAAATAACGGGCTGTAGGATCTATTGAATCGTCAGGTATTGTGAGTTAATTGTTTGTTTCTTCAATATAATTATTTTGTTGTCTTTCATCTTTTCACTTGCGTAATATTTCATTTTTGCATGTGAGAACATTTGAATTCAATAATTTACAGGATTCCTTAAATGTTCAAACCTTGATCATTGTTTTAGGTAACATATCAGGCAGTGAGAGGTCCCAAATAGCTGAGGAACAACAAAGTGCAAGTACTATAACAACTACAGGTATTACATTCTTTCAATCAAATTAGGTTTGTTGGCGTCAGTTTCGAACTGAGAGATGAACAAACCTATTATTTCAAATGCATTATCCTATTACAGTATTGTTGATTAACTGAAGCTTTGATTTATGAAATATTATTAAATTATTATTTTCATTATGCATTATCCTATTACAGTATTGTTGATTAACTGAAGCTTTGATTTATGAAATATTATTAAATTATTATTTTCATTACTTGCAGCTGATGGTGAAGTACATAATATATTGCAGGAATCGCATGCTAGTGGATCAGCCCTTCGGATACTTAGATTCGACGTTGTATTTGAGGACTTGGGTTGTTCGGAACACAGGGATCACATAAGGGATATAACGACTTCTGAGATCTGTAGGATTGGCATTCCTTGGTGGTGCAAAAAAAATCAGAAGAAATTAAATCCGAAGCTAAAAAAAAAGCATTTGAAAAAAAATTGAAAAAAATGCGCCATGAGTAATTTTTGATTTATTTTTCATTTCAGCAGTCTGTTCTGTTAATTCAACCTTTGTTAAGTTCCATGTAAAGTCCACTTCTTGTTGAAAGTTGATCATAAATCATAAATTACTCCAGCCATATCTCAAATTTGTATTGCTAGTTTTTCCCCAACATCCACATTCTTCATTTTTTCTTATCTCAAGCACCCTTGTTATTTTTTGCATCATTTTATGTTTATTTTCTGTACAATAGTTGTCAACAATTCGAGAGCATAGAATAATAAAATGATAAAATGTTCATATTGTTCAATAATTTGTTGCGTTGGAATAGGTGCCCATTCTGCAACTTGTTTTAGTATATACTACTATCAAATCAGAGGCCACCAGACCTGTTCATAGTTTTCGATTATCGGTCGCATCTAGAAGAAAGAAAGCGTAGACACTAAAATGATAATCCCTCAAGGCAGGGCCGGATTAAACTCTTTTCCGCCCCTAGGCCAAAAGCAATTTGCCGCCCCTATGAGTAAAGAGAATTTTAAAAATTCAAATTTTTTAAATAGTTGATAAAGACAATTTTCTATCTGGAAATAAAACAATCTAATATTTCAGAGTGTATATTTCATAGTAAAAAATTACAGCTTTCATAATCAAACTAATAATGGTTTTCTTCTTGCCTTCTTTTCCGCAAATTGTTGCAACACAGCTTCGAAGTCTAATTTTTTCAATAATTCAGCTTCAATGCACAAAACGGCCAGATAATTCAACCGCTCTTGAGACATGCTAGATCGCAAATAGGATAAAATTCGCTTCTATGCTGGTGTGGAGTCTACGCTTATTGAATAGTATTTGGCTTCTGTAACTTCCTGATCAATTGATTTTAGAACTTCTGTAGCCATAATTTGGATAATTTATTCACAAATCGATGATGACAAGTAAGAGACGTTCCCTCTGCCTTGATTTCCGTGCTTTTCAATGTGATCAGCAAGAAAAGGGTCAAATTCAGCTAGAAATTCGAATAGCATCATATAATTGCCATTATGTAGACTACCAAATACTTCCGTCGAACCCCTTAATGAAAGTCCTCTTGATACCAATGCCTTGATCGCTGCAACCTCTTTAAAATTTCTCTCCAGTACTGTACTTCCCGCTTATATTCTTTAACATGAAGTGCATCTACCTTGCCAGCTGCTTTTTGCCTTTGGAGTAAAATTAGGACACAATGTTTGTGATTCTGTGAATTCTCGTGCTGTTCAATAGTAATTGGATTTTTCCAATCAATAAATCCGGTAGATGCAAATGGACCTTTTCCCTTGAATAAACGGCATGGCAGACAGTAGAGACGTCCTGTACTGGCAGAGTAAATCAAGAAATCGCGAGTGTGAGTCTCGGCATTTTTCAATCGGTTTTTAAACAATCCTTTCGAACAATATCGAACGCGATCATTGTAATTCCTTCTTGAAGCTTCAAAATCTAATGAATCAATATTTTGTTTTATTCCACGATTGATAAAATTCTGCCTCAACTCCTCTGTTATTTAATCCCATCATCACTGAAATTATCTGAACTGCCGCTAATTTCTGGAAAAAATTTTGTCGGATTTTCACAAGATTCCACTTGTTCCTGAATCTCCATAATGCTTTCAGCTTTGTTTGATGTGTTGTTACCACTTGTTGAAGGTTGATCGAATTTTTGTTGAATTTCACTCAGCTCTGTCGAGTCCACTTTTTGTTTTTATCACCTTTTTGTAAAAAGGTGTCAATCATGGGGATCTTCTTCACCAGTTCCTCATTTTTTCTCTGATCTTTCCTTTGCTCGTTATCTATATTCACAAACACTTTCACGTTTTCTTGACATTGCGAAAAAAAGAATGAACAAGTAGAAGATAAGTTGCCACAAAATTTATTTATACTAAAAATTGCACTAGCAATGTTTAAAAATGACTGGCGACAACTCTATAGTGGTTAGTTCTCGATTCTGAGTGTATTGCATGGACGGAAAAATAGGATTGACGAGCTGCCAGTGCCGATTCCGAAATTCACGCAAAAAATTTAACTAGTTACTTGCATCCATTGAAAATAATACCTACTAGGGAAACTCATCAAACGTGCCGCATTCATATTTTAAATAGTATACCAGTAGTCTGATTTCCCTGACAGTAATCGGTGTTTTATTAGTAGCAATTACAATTTACGATAGGATAGGTTTTCCACGTTCTCTTTGATGCGCTCAACCGCCGACAGTGCCGACTGCTGTTCGGTTTTAGGGCGGCTCCTTTGATTTTCAGATTATCGAGGGGTGTGAAAAATGCAACAACATTTCTATCTTCCTTTCAAAAGAATTATACATCGATAATGAAAATATGTGCGAAATTTTCTAAGATGGCTATTTCTACATTTTCGTAGAGGAGTAAAAGATTTTTTTTTCACCGAAAAATTTGCCACCCCTAAAATTGTGCCGCCCCTAGGCCATGGCGTATGTTGGCCTAGGCAGTAATAGGGCACTGCCTCAAGGACTTCCCTAGAAAGTATGATATATAAAATCATACAGGATATTTGTTGGAAAATAGCGATTTTTACCACGTGATCGGGTGTCAACAAATTCTGTTGAACCGAGACGACAATGAAGACTTACGCTCCTCCCAGTTGCCATGTGATTACTATATTGGAAATAATATCTTAGATAAAAAGAAAAAATCCAATGAATGAATGGCTTTCCGAAAATGGAAGCTTTCCTTAATTTTTTTCCACCCCTTCACTATCCTTAAGCAATATCGATTATAATCTATGGGATGATGATGGTTGATTACTTGATGAAGTAAAATTTCCATATTCGAAAAACCATTCATAATTGAATTACCTATTAATTCAACAATTTTCTTCATAAACCCGACTGAATCCAACGTACCTACTCCATGTACATCCGATGGTAACTATATTCAGCTACATCACAAACCGGAAATCCCTTATGCACGTAGCTGGCCGCTGCATGTTCGAAATGAATTTAATTTTCAATTAGCTGAAACGTTCACGATAGTCCTTAGGTGTCATATAATATAGGGCCGTGGTACGAAGATAAGTCCGGTGACTTGTTTATGGCAAAGATAGGCTAATTTCCGTCGGACGCATGATTAGTGTTTTATCCTTTCTCAATTTAGCGATAGCGGATGTTGCCAACGTAAATACATCCGTTGTTTAACGGAAAATGCGGATTGGCCGTAACCAACGTTGGCATCATCACAATTTGAAATGTGGAATCCAGTTTTCCGGAATCAAGTCCTCAGGGTATCAGTGTACAGGATTTTTCAGGGTGTCAGGTTTATGATACGAAATTCTGCTGGTGAAACTACAATGTTATGGTATAAGGATTCACGCATATGAAGTTATTCGATCATATTTGACATATCGTTGACAAGTGGCCAGATAAAAACACACAGTTCTAATTCTATATACCTGAAATGTGGTGCCACCCAGAGATCAATCTTGGTCCAGATTTGCTTCATGTTTTATTCATAGTTATTATTCGGTTTCATCACTAAGATTCAAAATGTGAGCAAGAAACAAATCAAAAGGCTAGTTGGGAAATTACCGGTTTTTTGATAACAAATAAGGAGAGATTCGTAAATTTACTTAAATTAATAGTCATTTGTGCTTTCTATATGTTTAAAAAAAAATGTAATTTCCCAACCAGCCATTTTGATTTTATTCTTGCTCACATTTAAAATCTTAATGGTATTCTGATTGTTTTTACTATGTGTTTTCTCCCAAGTAATAATGTCTGGAACAATCGATCATTTAAATTGTAATGGTGAAACCAAAATTGTTAATTAAAACTACACATAAAACTACATTAAAATTACACATGCTACATTAAATTCAAATTATTTACTTTTTTAATTCATCACTGTTGTATCGTCATCTTAGTAAGTTTCTTTCTTACAGCTGTTTTATTTTTTTTTAATCATGTTATTTCTTTAATTCATCACAAATGAAAATGATGAGCAGATTCGCAATATATATAGAATTACATAATGAATCTCGAACATATACATTCTTTGTTATTGTCTATAATTAACGAATTGTTTCGAATAGAGCAATCACATGTCCAATGGGCGGGGCCTAAGTCATAAACGTTCTCACTATTGAGCACAAGCGGTTATCATCATTCATTGGTCACATCGTATCACGTGGGAAAATCACCATTTCCGGACAAATATCCAGTGTTATTTTGTAATATATCTGATGTTGAATTATTTTAATCTTTTTATCTGTTCCGTTAATACAGTTGCTCTATTGGTAAGTTTGATTCGAATCTTAAAAAAATAATTCCACCCCGCCTTTGTGTCAGAAAGCTGGTTCTTATTTTTAATCTAAGTCATAGGTGTTGACGTGTATCTAAATTGTAATTATTCATAGGTGTCAAACTGTACCTACATTTTTGTTATTAATATTTTTAAGATGAAATGAAACCACGATTTCTTTTGTTCCCATTAGTATATTATTAATCCTAGATACCATTGAAAGGATCATTGGTTAATAGGCAGAAAATTTGGTAGTCTTCTATATAAATAAATTTTTGTGTTCTACGACAGGCAGTACTACATTATTACATTATTTATTTATTCCTATAATCCGAAGTTTTTCATTGTTTTTTCATTTAGGTATCTTGGTTTTTATTATTATTTTTACTACATGTTACTTTTTTATATGATCCTGCCTAGTTAAATTTCTCAAGTTTCTTGGTTGTTCACATTTTTTATATATGTTTTTTGTTGCTTTTTTATTTTTTTCTTGTTTTGATGGTTAGAGGATGTATTTGTGTGTTTCTAATTTATTTTCACATTCTTTTCATTACATTTCACTATTTACATTTTTATTTTGAAGCTTCATATTTAATTTTATTGGTCTTCAATAAACACTTTGTTGGTAATGGTATTTGTGAGTGATAACAAAACATATTGATTTTAGGATATCGTACTCGAGAAAGGACTACATATAATTATCCATGAAAAAAGCATTATTTTCTTAGGTTCATGCCAACAAGTAAAAACGTTTGTAATAGTACTAAGCAACTGACTTTAAAGAGGATCAGTTTTTTTTTTCTCATTACAGCAATATGAAATGTCAAAAAATTACTTGGGCTTAAATAAATTATTTGAAATTTAATAATGCCGTACGAATGAGAGCTACTGACAATTATCAATTAGGTAAACAAGCGATATTTATACTTGTGCAATTTCGATGGACACTTTCTGATCAGCTGTTCCATAAGATTGATTCCCCCTTTCTCTACCCTGCATAATACCATTTATTCTACATACGTAGCTGAAATAAGACATCCCAATAATTTCGGAAGCTCAGCTTAGATACCAGAGATCCTATAATTGCAACATCCTTCCTAATTCTCGTCTCGTACATTTCTCGAAGAACCTCCCTAACATCGAGATGTTTGTACAGAGCCTTCGGCTATCTATCAATTGTTTCTTTTAAAACAGGTATCCGCTCTTAATTGTGTGATTTGTTTGGGGGCTTAGTTAGCTTCTTGTCACGTCTCTAATCAGTTAGGAAGTTTTCTGGAAGTTGGCCCGGGATCTATTCGTTCCCGGTCCAGATTCTCTCGGGCAATCTCTTGGTGCACACGAGTGTTTACCCAAATGACAATACGCTTAATCCCGGCTAAATCGGATTTGGGTCTGATAGTAAGAATTCATCGGGGCATCGAATGGGACTTTCTAACGAAGATCCTAAGGATTTCTGGATATATTCCTGAAGTTAGCCTTCTATTTCACGGTAAATTTGATCATGATCCTTGTTAATATCGTGGATACTCCAGAGTGAATGTTGGTTTGTTTCATTTTGGTATAGGTTCAGACACAAGCTGGAGGTATTAAGATAGAATGGATCCTCCATAGCCGCATTAGCATTGAAACGAAAATATCTAAATTATGGGAAGAATTCCATTTTGAGTCAATTTCATTCTTTTATAATAAACTCAATTCTTCTTAAGATCATATTATGCATATTACATTTGAGAGTTCTCACCCTGTAACATCGCAATTTTGGTAGCAGATCTACAGGGTGATATTTTTTCCTGAACTCTGTCACCTGTTTGTTATTATACTAAACATTTCGGTCTCTTGTAGTTTTGTTGTCTCTGCCACCGAGTCTGAGAAAAAAAATTAAATGATCCCGTGGAATCCTGACAAAAATCCAAAATATAATAAGAAGGCCAGTTTGTAAACTGTAGTCAATGAATTCAGAGTCAGTTTTGACACATCAAATTATGGACTATTTCGGTTTCAAAAAAATCTATGGTTAAAATTAACGCAGTGGTCAAAGGCTCACCCTGTATATTTTTTTGAACGTAGACTACTTGTTCATTATGGTTTTTATGACGATATTGATCAAAAATATGAATCTCTACACATTTTAATATCAAAACATGCCAAATTTCACGAATTTCGAGATGACTAACATGCATTCCATGTATGATCAATTTCAAGTGAAGCTAAACGTCTTTGGTGGTCGATATTTGGGTCGCGATTATTCGAGTGCCGTGAACAGTGAAAGTGTTTGTGATATCAGTGTCAGTAAATCTACATTGGAATAACTTTTTTAAATTGGTCTTTTGGTAAGTATCTAATATCTAACCTAAATATTCAATTGGACTTGAGATCATTTGCGTCCAGAATGGTCAAAACGTGTTGTATTTCATCCTGTAAAAGTAATCATCCGTCTACAAAAAAAGAAGGATATTTTAGTTATTTTAGTTTCCCGAAAGACGAAAAACTTAAGCTTTTATGAAGGAGGGCCATTCCGCGAGAAAAAATTTTTCCAAATTTACCGTCATACCTTTCGAAACAAAATCAAATAAAAAGGACCGATCCTCAATGTAGAAGGAACGCAATTTTAACTAGGAATAATAATAAAGTAGAAGCTTTTTTGAGTTCTGATTTGATCAAAGATTTTAAAGACTTTCTTGAAAATTATATTCGGCTAAAATTGATATATCTGGTTGGGAAATTGAAAAATGCGGTAACGCAGTCTATTTCTATATTTTAATATTAATATAAATTTTTTATCTTAGTCCCACTTTTCGAATCTATTTTCAGATGTCGCTGTATACATTGACTGGATGATTGAAAATATTTATGTGCAATATAAATAAAAAGAAGAAAATTTTCGCATAGACCTAACCTACAAATATTAAAACATTTTTCATGGTTCTTTTAATTTCAACCACCAACGTCTACAGTTGTAATTTGAGAAAAAGTGAGTTAATACTTACTCAAAAAGATGGGTGATAATCATTGTATTATATGCGGTGCTGTAGAGGACGAAGTCAATAATTTATTTTGTTTACCTTCCAATCCTGAACGGTAAGAATAAAAGTTATATTTATTTCATCTGATGCTTGCTTTGGATGGAAAGTATATTATTTGTTGCGATATTCTCGCAACAATGGACAGTTCTTGGAATTTGGGCCAAGGGCCGTTACTTCCAAGAACGCCTTCTGTCGGACGGAATTTTGGAAATCCCTAAACTCAGCTACCTGAACTTTGTACACGTCCGACCTCTTTTAATCAAGTCAATTCATTCTGTCTGCACCTCTCAAGGTGGTAAGTACTCCTACAAGTAAATTCTCTCTCAAGACGCTCTCGTGCACAGTTCAAATCTCTCAAAATAATCTGTTTTTCGGGTCAGTTAGCTACCCTAGTTCATGTGTATGTGAATTACTCAGTTGAAATTCTCTACGTAAAGGAAAAAGGTTGTGAATTGTGAATCTGTGAAGCAATTACATATCGCCAAGGCACAATTCATCAGTGGAAGTTTGAGAAGCTTTATCCAAAGTGCCTGCACCTTATTCTGAGAAATCTACCCTCGACGATTGAAGCAGAGCTGTGGTGAACTCAAACAACAAATAAGGTCAGATCTCTTTATCATTTTATATTACCAGAAGTGCCTAGATTGAGCAAAGAGGTTCAAATCCTTGGTTATTATAGACACCTAAAAACTCTTTCTGTAAGTGAAATCTCAAGTGCCGAACATTGTGTACCTATTCTTATCTGTGAATACATAATTCTATTGTAACTACAAACTTGTTTTATTCACCTTGCAAACATCTTTTCTACCAAAAATAATTTTTGGATCTACTGTTATAGTATAACCAGCGACTCAGGAAGTCCGCTGCCCTTCATTAAGCGGGTGATTATTATTATTTCTAATTTTGTACCCGCACATTATTTAAGTTAAAAATTTATTTTGTAGGATGAGTTTGTGGAAGAATGCTCTTGGTCTTCGTTCTAGTGCTGTGATAAGAAAACGTCATAGAATTTGTGATGGACATTTTAGTGAAAATTCTTTTACAAATTCAAATCGCAACAAGTTAAACAGACATGTTATTCCTATGGCTTGGGTCAACCCTTCATCAGACATTGGAGTAATTGAAGTAATGGAAGAATCACATGCAATAATTGAGGAATCACATGAAGTAATGGAGGAATCACATGAAGTAATGGAGAAATCACGGGCTGTAGGATCTATTGAATCGTCAGGTATTGTGAGTTAATTGTTTGTTTCTTCAATATAATTATTTTGTTGTCTTTCTTCTTTTCACTTGCGTAATATTTCATTTTTACATGTGAGAACATTTGAATTCAATAAGTTACATGATTCCTTAAATGTTCGAACCTTGATCATTGTTTTAGGTAACATATCAGGCAGTGAGAGGTCCCAAATAGCTGAGGAACAACAAAGTGCAAGTACTATAACAACTACAGGTATTACATTCTTTCAATCAAATTAGGTTTGTTGGCGTCAATTTCGAACTGAGAGATGAACAAACTTATTATTTCAAATGCATTATCCTATTACAGTATTGTTGATTAACTGAAGCTTTGATTTATGAAATATTATTAAATTATTATTATTATTTTCTATTACTTGCAGCTTTGATGGTGAAATACATAATATATTGCAGCATGGAAGTACGCATGCTAGTGGATCAGCCCTTCGGATACTTAGATTCGACGTTGTATTTGAGGACTTGGGTTGTTCGGAACACAGGGATCACATAAGGGATATAACGACTTCTGAGATCTGTAGGATTGGCATTCCTTGGTGGTGCAAAAAAAATCAGAAGAAATTAAATCCGAAGCTAAAAATAAAGCATTTGAAAAAAAATTGAAAAAAATGCGCCATGAGTAATTTTTGATTTATTTTTTATTTCAGCAGTCTGTTCTGTTAATTCAACCTTTGTTAAGTTCCATGTAAAGTCCACTTCTTGCTGAAAGTTGATCATAAATCATAAATTACTCCAGCCATATCTCAAATTTGTATTGCTAGTTTTTCCCCAACATCCACATTCTTCATTTTTTGTTATCTCAAGCACCCTTGTTATTTTTTGCATCATTTTATGTTTATTTTCTGTACAATAGTTGTCATCCATTCGAGAGCATAGAATAAGTGATAAAATGTTCATATTGTTCAATAATTTGTTGCGTTGGAATAGGTGCCCATTCTGCAACTTGTTTTAGTATATACTACTATCAAATCAGAGGCCACCAGGCACCAGAATTATTGAACTGCTCTTCATAATAACAAAGTTTTTTTTGATTATCGGTCGCATCTAGAAGAAAGAAAGCGTAGACACTAAAATGATAATCCCTCAAGGCGGGGCCGGATTAAACTCTTTTCCGCCCCTAGGCCAAAAGCAATTTGCCGCCCCTATGAGTAAAGAGAATTTTAAAAATTCAAATTTTTTAAATAGTTGATAAAGACAATTTTCTATCTGGAAATAAAACAATCTAATATTTCAGAGTGTATATTTCATAGTAAAAAATTACAGCTTTCATAATCAAACTAATAATGGTTTTCTTCTTGCCTTCTTTTCCGCAAATTGTTGCAACACAGCTTCGAAGTCTAATTTTTTCAACAATTCAGCTTCAATGCACAAAACGGCCAGAGAATTCAAACGCTCTTGAGACATGCTAGATCGCAAATAGGATAAAATTCGCTTCAATGCTGGTGTGGAGTCTACGCTAATTGAATAGTATTTGGCTTCTGTAACTTCCTGATCAATTGATTTTAGAACTTCTGTAGCCATAATTTGGATAATTTATTCACAAACCGATGATGACAAGTAAGAGACGTTCCCTCTGCCTTGATTTCCGTGCTTTTCAATGTGATCAGCAAGAAAAGGATCAAACTCAGCTAGAAATTCGAATAGCATCATTATGCCATTATGTAGACTACCAAATACTTCCGCCGAACCCCTTAATGAAAGTCCTCTTGATGCCAATGCCTTGATCGCTGCAACCTCTTTAAAATTTCTCTCCAGTACTGTACTTCCCGCTTGTATTCTTTAACATGAAGTGCATCTACCTTGCCAGCTGCTTTTTGCCCTTTGGAGTAAAATTAGGACACAATTTTTGTGATTCTGTGAATTCTCGTGCTGTTCAATAGTAATTGGATTTTTCTAATCAATAAATCCGGTAGATGCAAATGGACCTTTTCCATTGAATAAACGGCATGGCAGACAGTAGAGACGTCCTGTACTGGCAGAGTAAATCAAGAAATCGCGAGTGTGAGTCTCGGCATTTTTCAATCGGTTTTTAAACAATCCTTTCGAACAATATCGAACGCGATCATTGTAATTCCTCCTTGAAGCTTCAAAATCTAATGAATCAATATTTTGTTTTATTCCACGATTGATAAAATTCTGCCTCAACTCCTCTGTTATTTAATCCCATCATCACTGAAATTATCTGAACTGCCGCTAATTTCTGGAAAAAATTTTGTCGGATTTTCACAAGATTCCACTTGTTCCTGAATCTCCATAATGCTTTCAGCTTTGTTTGATGTGTTGTTACCACTTGTTGAAGGTTGATCGAATTTTTGTTGAATTTCACTCAGCTCTGTCGAGTCCACTTTTTGTTTTTATCACCTTTTTGAAAAAAAGGTGTCAATCAATCATGGGAATCTTCTTCACCAGTTCCTCATTTTTTTTCTGATCTTTCCTTTGCTCGTTATCTATATTCACAACCACTTTCACGTTTTCTTGACATTGCGAAAAAAAAAATGAACAAGTAGATCTGAAGATAAGTTGCCACAAAATTTATTTATACTAAAAATTGCACTAGCAATGTTTAAAAATGACTGGCGACAACTCTATAGTGGTTAGTTCTCGATTCTGAGTGTATTGCATGGACGGAAAAATAGGATTGACGAGCTGCCAGTGCCGATTCCGAAATTCTCGCAAAAAATTTAACTAGTTACTTGCATCCATTGAAAATAATACCTACTAGGGAAACTCATCAAACGTGCCGCATTCATATTTTAAATAGTATACCAGTAGTCTGATTTCCCTGACAGTAATCGGTGTTTTATTAGTAGCAATTACAATTTACGATAGGATAGGTTTTCCACGTTCTCTTTGATGCGCTCAACCGCCGACAGTGCCGACTGCTGTTCGGTTTTAGGGCGGCTCCTTTGATTTTCAGATTATCGAGGGTGTGAAAAATGCAACAACATTTCTATCTTCCTTTCAAAAGAATTATACATCGATAATGAAAATATGTGCGAAATTTTCTAAGATGGCTATTTCTACATTTTCGTAGAGGAGTTAAAGATTTTTTTTTCACCGAAAAATTTGCCACCCCTAAAATTGTGCCGCCCCTAGGCCATGGCGTATGTTGGCCTAGGCAGTAATAGGGCACTGCCTCAAGGACTTCCTTAGAAAGTATGATATATAAAATCATACAGGATATTTGTTGGAAAATGGCGATTTTTACCACGTGATCGGGTGTCAACACATTCTGTTGAACCGTGACGACAATGAAGACTTACGCTCCTCCCAGTTGCCATGTGATTACTATATTGGAAATAATATCTTAGATAAAAAGAAAAAATCCAATGAATGAATGGCTTTCCGAAAATGGAAGCTTTCCTTAATTTTTTTCCACCCCTTCACTATCCTTAAGCAATATCGATTATAATCTATGGGATGATGATGGTTGATTACTTGATGAAGTAAAATTTCCATATTCGAAAAACCATTCATAATTGAATTACCTATTAATTCAACAATTTTCTTCATAAACCCGACTGAATCCAACGTACCTACTCCATGTACATCCGATGGGTAACTATATTCAGCTACATCACAAACCGGAAATCCCTTATGCACGTAGCTGGCCGCTGCATGTTCGAAATGAATTTAATTTTCAATTAGCTGAAACGTTCACGATAGTCCTTAGGTGTCATATAATATAGGGCCGTGGTACGAAGATAAGTCCGGTGACTTGTTTATGGCAAAGATAGGCTAATTTCCGTCGGACGCATGATTAGTGTTTTATCCTTTCTCAATTTAGCGATAGCGGATGTTGCCAACGTAAATACATCCGTTGTTTAACCGGAAAATGCGGATTGGCCGTAACCAACGTTGGCATCATCACAATTTGAAATGTGGAATCCAGTTTTCCGGAATCAAGTCCTCAGGGTATCAGTGTACAGGATTTTTCAGGGTGTCAGGTTTATGATACGAAATTCTGCTGGTGAAACTACAATGTTATGGTATAAGGGGATTCACGCATATGAAGTTATTCGATCATATTTGACATATCGTTGACAAGTGGCCAGATAAAAACACACAGTTCTAATTCTATATACTTGAAATGTGGTGCCACCCAGAGATCAATCTTGGTCCAGATTTGCTTCATGTTTTTATTCATAGTTATTATTCGGTTTCATCACTAAGATTCAAAATGTGAGCAAGAAACAAATCAAAAAGGCTAGTTGGGAAATTACCGGTTTTTTGATAACAAATAAGGAAAGAGATTCGAAAATTTACTTAAATTAATAGTCATTTGTGCTTTCTATATGTTTAAAAAAAATGTAATTTCCCAACCAGCCATTTTGATTTTATTCTTGCTCACATTTTAAATCTTAATGGTATTCTGATTGTTTTTACTATGTGTTTTCTCCCAAGTAATAATGTCTGGAACAATCGATCATTTAAATTGTAATGGTGAAACCGAAATTGTTAAATCATTACAGATGCTACATTAAATTCAAATTATTTACTTTTTTAATTCATCACTGTTGTATCGTCATCTTAGTAAGTTTCTTTCTTACAGCTGTTTTATTTTTTTTAATCATGTTATTTCTTTAATTCATCACAAATGAAAATGATGAGCAGATTCGCAATATATATAGAATTACATAATGAATCTCGAACATATACATTCTTTGTTATTGTCTATAATTAACGAATTGTTTCGAATAGAGCAATCACATGTCCAATGGGCGGGGCCTAAGTCATAAACGTTCTCACTATTGAGCACAAGCGGTTATCATCATTCATTGGTCACATCGGATCACGTGGGAAAATCGCCATTTCCGGACAAATATCCAGTGTTATTTTGTAATATATCTGATGTTGAATTATTTTAATCTTTTTATCTGTTCCGTTAATACAGTTGCTTTATTGGTAAGTTTGATTCGAATTTTAAAAAAATAATTCCACCCCGCCTTTGTGTCAGAAAGCTGGTTCTTATTTTTAATCTAAGTCATAGGTGTTGACGTGTATCTAAATTGTAATTATTCATAGGTGTCAAACTGTACCTACATTTTTGTTATTAATATTTTTAAGATGAAATGAAACCACGATTTCTTTTGTTCCCATTAGTATATTATTAATCCTAGATACCATTGAAAGGATCATTGGTTAATAGGCAGAAAATTTGGTAGTCTTCTATATAAATAAATTTTTTGTGTTCTACGACAGGCAGTACTACATTATTACATTATTTATTTATTCCTATAATCCGAAGTTTTTCATTGTTTTTTCATTTAGGTATCTTGGTTTTTATTATTATTTTTACTACATGTTACTTTTTTATATGATCCTGCCTAGTTAAATTTCTCAAGTTTCTTGGTTGTTCACATTTTTTATATATGTTATTTGTTGCTTTTTTATTTTTTTCTTGTTTTGATGGTTTTGAGGATGTATTTGTGTGTTTCTAATTTATTTTCACATTCTTTTCATTACATTTCACTATTTACATTTTTATTTTGAAGCTTCATATTTAATTTTATTGGTCTTCAATAAACACTTTGTTGGTAATGGTATTTGTGAGTGATAACAAAACATATTGATTTTAGGATATCGTACTCGAGAAAGGACTACATATAATTATCCATGAAAAAAGCATTATTTTCTTAGGTTCATGCCAACAAGTAAAAACGTTTGTAATAGTAATGTACTAAGCAACTGACTTTAAAGAGGATCAGTTTTTTTTCTCATTACAGCAATATGAAATGTCAAAAAATTACTTGGGCTTCAATAAATTATTTGAAATTTAATAATGCCGTACGAATGAGAGCTACTGACAATTATCAATTAGGTAAACAAGCGATATTTATACTTGTGCAATTTCGATGGACACTTTCTGATCAGCTGTTCCATAAGATTGATTCCCCCTTTCTCTACCCTGCATAATACCATTTATTCTACATACGTAGCTGAAATAAGACATCCCAATAATTTCGGAAGCTCAGCTTAGATACCAGAGATCCTTTAATTGCAACATCCTTCCTAATTCTCGTCTCGTACATTTCTCGAAGAACCTAACATCGAGATGTTTGTACAGAGCCTTCGGCTATCTATCAATTGTTTCTTTTAAAACAGGTATCCGCTCTTAATTGTGTGATTTGTTTGGGGGCTTAGTTAGCTTCTTGTCACGTCTCTAATCAGTTAGGAAGTTTTCTGGAAGTTGGCCCGGGATCTATTCGTTCCCGGTCCAGATTCTCTCGGGCAATCTCTTGGTGCACACGAGTGTTTACCCAAATGACAATACGCCTAATCCCGGCTAAATCGGATTTGGGTCTGATAGTAAGAATTCATCGGGGCATCGAATGGGACTTTCTAACGAAGATCCTAAGGATTTCTGGATATATTCCTGAAGTTAGCCTTCTATTTCACGGTCAATTTGATCATGATCCTTGTTAATATCGTGGATACTCCAGAGTGAATGTTGGTTTGTTTCATTTTGGTATAGGTTCAGACACAAGCTGGAGGTATTAAGATAGAATGGATCCTCCCTCTGCGGCTATCCGCATTAGCATTGAAACGAAAATATCTAAATTATGGGAAGAATTCCATTTTGAGTCAATTTCATTCTTTTATAATAAACTCAATTCTTCTTAAGATCATATTATGCATATTACATTTGAGAGTTCCCACCCTGTAACATCGCAATTTTGGTAGCAGATCTACAGGGTGATATTTTTTCCTGAACTCTGTCACCTGTTTGTTATTTTACTAAACATTTCGGTCTCTTGTAGTTTTGTTGTCTCTGCCACCGAGTCTGAGAAAAAAAATTAAATGATCCCGTGGAATCCTGACAAAAATCCAAAATATAATAAGAAGGCCAGTTTGTAAGCTGTAGTCAATGAATTCAGAGTCAGTTTTGACACATCAAATTATGGACTATTTCGGTTTCAAAAAATCTATGGTTAAAATTAACGCAGTGGTCAAAGACTCAGCCTGTATATTTTTTTGAACATAGACTACTTGTTCATTATGATTTTTATGACGATATTTGATCAAAAATATGAACCTCTACACATTTTAATATCAAAACATGCCAAATTTCACGAATTTCGAGATGACTAACATGCATTCCATGTATGATCAATTTCAAGTGAAGCTAAACGTCTTTACATGGAACGCTATCCCAATTGAATTATACCAGATCATCGAATGTTCTCTTATATTCATAGGCATCTTTCTTGATTTTTTCCACGAAAAAAATTATCCACTAACTTTTTAATAAAGCTCTCACGTGTATTTGAATAAACTAGAGTTTCCAGAACACGAAATATGAAGAGAGGCTTTCGCCAATAATAAATTAATTCCTTTTCGTATAATAAAGAATGCAATGACTCCAGCTTGAATTTGCAAGAAAGATAACATTCACAGAAAATGTTCATCGCGCTCAGTTCATGCCTCACCCATTAATTGGGCCATATAAAAGCTCTTTATCGAAACCAATAGAACCCAAGTCCCTCAACTGAATTCCTTATAGTTACGGAAGAGGTCGTTAAGACCTTTAGCCATATCGAAAGGAAATTATAAATATGTTGTTCAGATGCGCCAGCACGCTCCGTTTCTATAGCCAACTTGTGAACACTTCAGATAGAAAGTAAATGGCCTATTTGTAGCCGACGATGTTTTCTGTATCGGAACTTCGATCGGGGATATGTTTGCGGAACTATCTTCCAAACTCAATTCACATTTTGAGGGTCTTAAGTCGAAAGAAAGCGGACGTATTCAAGCGAGGTCAATCTTCGCCATAACAATTTCCCAAGAAAGCCAGAGATAAGAATGGAATGGCTTCGGAAGAACTCTTGTTCTCTTCGATTGCAGCCTCGTTAAAATCGATGCCTTATGCCTATCCAAAGTTTGACTTCGAAGGATTTATACTTTCTATGTCCGATTTATGGCCGTTTTCAATAACGTATTGAAAATTATGGATAGGTAGCTCTCTCCAATTTGTATGTCTATCTATCTTTGTCGCTATCTCTCTGTGTTTAGCATTTTACAAACATGGTTTAACCTTACCTATCCATGGAAGTTGATAGATATTCTCTTTTTAGAGGATGTATCAGCGATAAATTGACTCTACTTTCAGAAAAAGTGCAATGGCACAGTGAAAAATTCGCTCAAGAGCTCTGCCCGTCCAAGAGAAACATAATTTTTTTGTGTACCCAATGTGTGAGTGTTTAATGAATATTTATCGATATAATAGGTTTATGTAATTTAAGATTAGGTAGTTTATTTAAGTCATTATCTTGATCTCTATTATGGTTTCGAGATATTTTGAGCAGTTATAGATTTGCCGAATATTATGATTTTTGATAATTTGTGGTTGATAAATGGAAGAATTGTTTAAATTACGTGATTTAGGCTAATGAAATATATGAACAAATTGAATAATAATAACAAAAGAGTGAATAGTTAAGATTTTATTAGTATAAATATGCGCAATTATTTCCTCAAGTCAGTTTTCAGACGCCGTCATGTGAGAGAATATTTATCGTTTGTGAATAAAATTTTTTATGGTAGTTAATATTTGTTTATTACATAAATATGAGTAGAAATTGTTAGTGAATAGTTTTAATTATGGATTATCAGGAGTGGTTGGCTGATATAGATAGAGATACAGGGTGAGTGTCTGACCACTGCGTTAATTTTAACCATAGATTCTTGACGTCAAAAGAAACATTTTCTTCCTATAACATTTTTCCAAATTTGGCCCCGTTCAAAAGATATAGAGTGTTCAAATTTCATTACAAAGTTGCATTTTCACCTGTAATATTCAAACGGCAATAACAATTGAAATGATCCCTTGTAGCAGTGGCGGCTCGTGACAATATAGTATGGTGAGGCACATATGAAAAAAAAAATTAATAATGTAATATATATATATATAGGGTTTACGTGGCGAACAAAGTTTATATAGTGAACTCAACTTCGTCAGTTGCATAATAAATATATTAAAAAAATTTTCTTCACTAATGCTTGGAATTTTTGATGAATCCTCAAATTATTTATATACATATTACTTTATTTTATTCAGCAAAAACAGCCATTAGTTCAATTGTCCCAATATATTATGAGCTTATTTTTCGATATACTAAATTGCTCAAAAATATGAAAACCATTATTATGCAGCTGTACAGCAAGAACCAACGTGGAGGTGTAGAGCAATCCTGCCACGTGTGGGATGGGAATGAAGGAAATCGGATCAGATCAAGTTGGAAATTTTCAAAATAACGAAATGAACTCTAAATAAATAAAATAAACTCTGAAAAAAATTAACACTGAATCAAAAAATTAAAAAGGCAGTGTAAAATAGGATTTATTCTGAAACTTATAAATAAAAATTATTCTAAATTGAGTTCTCAATATTAAAATTTTTTGTAAATCAATGGAATTCTGCGATTTTTCTGATCAGCGAAATGATCTATAACCTTGTCAATAAAAATATTTTCGTCCTGTGATTTTATGAATTCTTTTTCGATCGAAATTTTAGCCATATTACTCAGCCGCGCCTGTCCAGTTGTATTCCTAATATAATTTTTAATTCTTTTCAACGCAGAGAAACTTCTTTCTGTGGAAGCAGTTGTCAAATTTTCCGAATTTTGAAGGTAAAAATTGAAATAGATCATCAGCAGAACGCCCAGAACTAACATCATAAAATCCCATGAAGCGCTCAACAAGTTGGTCATCTATTACATAACGAAAAATGACTGATAACTGGGAATGACAGCTTATGTCAATTGTTTCATCAACTTGCCAAGAAAAAAACAATGATTGTGAAATTTCGTCCTCGATTTGTTTATTCACAACAAAAGCAACCGAATCAATTAATTCATTTTGAATGGTTTTAGATGTACCACAAAATACTACCGATTTAATGTTGGTGTCATTTTCTAAAAAGGTTTTTTAATTCGTGTCAAATTTACGAACAAGAACTACCAATTCTTTGAAATTTCCGCGATTTTAAGACTCATTCGTTTCATCTTGCCCCCTAAAAGGTAACTCTTGCATACAGAGGTGCATCGTAATATCTGTTAAACTTCTTAGAATTTGTCGATTTTCTTTGACTTTAGCATTGAAATTTTCAATTTCTATTTGACGCGCATCGTCTATTGCTGTGACGATATTTTGTTTTTGCTTTCTCATAACGGTAAGCTTGCAATTAGATGAAATATGCTGAGCACTTTAATTGTGTAGCGATAGACCCCGAGATAAATTTTTCAAATCACTTAAACCACTTTTCGACCAAACTCTGTCGGAATTTCCATTAGTTGCTGAGAATAAAATGCACGGCCAACAAAATATTTTTCTCAAAGTAATACTTCCAGTGAGCCAGTCGTACTTGTCATACCACGTATTTTGGAATCCCCGATTTGATTTACCGACCCCACCACTAGACACTAGAGATTTCCTCAAATCTGGAACAGATCGCTTAACTTCCTTAATTAAATATAATTTATCATCATACGAATGAGTCGAAAAATGTTGCTTATTTATTAAAAAATTAACAATATCACAAGTACACTGAACATGTTCCTTAGGAATTTCAAAAGATTTACTATTACTAGGTCCCGCTGAATCCATTTCGCGATCTGGTAGTCACTTTTGATAAGAAAAATTTATATTTCAGAAAACATTCACCTAAAAATGATTATAATCATACGCGATACACAGCAAACGCGATACCTCTAAATAACGACAATGTGAACTAACCCTATTTCTCTATTTCCCGCTTCTCGATTAACTCAAATAAAAACCTGAGGCCAGCCTCTAAATCCTCGAGAAGCCACCTTCAAAACCTTAGACTATAGAAAGAATTTTTCTTTAGTCTAAGTTCAAAACCGTAGATATGTTCTCACCGCTTCGATGCAGATAACCCGCTGGACATCGCAGAAACGAAACGATCTCAGATCGGCTAAGATCGCGCAGAGGCCAGCCTCGGATTAATCCTAGAACGGCTTTCCATTACGTTCTCGTAGGTCATCGAAGTATGACACGCTAATTCAGTCAAAGAAACCTGCGTTAGGCATGCCTCCAACCGTTTATTCAAAGAGGATTTGATTTGTTATGAATATACAAGGAACGTGAGATTGGGAAAAATATTGAGGAAAAAAGTGATGATGAAAGGGAATGAAGAAATATACGGTTCAGATTTTTTTTGATGAGGCATTGCCTCACCTGCCTCATAGGACAAGCCGCCACTGCCTTGTAGAAGGTTTTTGATAACAGTCATGCATGTTTCGGCATCATTAGATTTAATCCATTTCTTATGGGTTTCTCACTGCTACTCTACAGATTGGTTAAATTGCATGAAAAACAAATATCACTTGAACTGAAGGTCCGTATCTTGTACTTCCTAGAATCATTAATCTTTTTTGCAGATAAAATCATTCATCTTCTTAATTCTTAAATTGAAAATTGAAATATAATATTTTTTCCGTGTATAATTCATTATTTTTTCATTCTTCTTTTTTGCAGATAAAAATCATTCTTCATTTTTTTTCCTTAATTGCACCATGTTTGAGATATTTGAAGTTGAAAGGAATTAAATCGATATAATCATCTGATAAAACATGGGTGAGTGAATCATTCTTGGAGGGAAAACAATGTTTTTAAACAATTCAAATTCAATAGTGGAAGGTAATTTTCATTCAAACTATCAATTTCCAATTTTCACTCGTGAACGGCTTAATGGATTTCACTATTTTTTTTTTTTGTTGTGTTTGTTT
Organism: Micraspis discolor; assembly: GCA_030674115.1. Taxonomy (NCBI): domain Eukaryota; kingdom Metazoa; phylum Arthropoda; class Insecta; order Coleoptera; family Coccinellidae; genus Micraspis; species Micraspis discolor. The sequence continues at coordinate 3,440,334 of JARTUT010000004.1, forward strand.
TTGTTAGGATGTCAAGAAACTTTTGGGTAAAACCAAAAACCGCAAAAAAACCCGTTTGTGAAATGTTTAACCCTGTAACAATGCGTTGATACGCATTGTAAGAAGTTATTAATTTGCAATGATTCACGGGCGGCATCCCGGCAGAAAGCGATATTGAGAAGTAGGGATGGGACATCATCATCGATGTTTTTCAAACATCGATATTTCAGTATCGATGTCGATGTTTTTACCATCGATGTTAATTGATTTCATCATCGATGCTGACATCGATGTTGCGGATAGAATACTCAACATCGGTTTCTCGATGTTTCATATATATATTTATGGAAATTCAGCGATTGAATCAGTTTTCAGTCAACTAGGTATATTTTTATACCAGGATGATATATATATTATTCAAAATCATGAATATGACTTGTCAAAACTTGACGAAGAAAACAGCGCCGTACTCAAAATGAAGTGTACAATGAAAATATGAGAAAATATACCCATTTTACCATCAAATATTCAAAAAATAGTCCAATTTCTATCTACCTATAAATATTTGTGACCTTTTCTTTGGTTCAACTTTGGCCCATCCAAAAATATTCCATACTGAAAAAAATAGAATTTCATATCCTCAATGATATGCAAACATGAACATGATTCCATATTTTATTGTCACCCTGTATAGACAGATGGATGAATATAGTCGTCACAGTTTTGGTTCACGTCAGGAGAAAGTTATATTCGGGTTTTACCGCAATTTTGTGTTATTGAATATTTTGGAATCGGTCGTTTATTATACAGGGTGTCAATTAATTACTTGTACAAACTTTAAGGGGTTAAACGTTGCGAAATTTTAAAATTAAAAAGTTCATATGAACGACTTTATTTCAGAGATAGAGGGCGTCCAAAAATTAATTTTACTTAATTTTTTGTTCTCCAGTTTACACTAATTTGATGATAGTGATATGTGATGTACTAATTCAACATGGACATGACACAAAAAAAATATATTTTTTGTTGAAGTTTTTAATCGTAGAAAATTCTTACTGAGTGTAAATTCTATAAAACGGTAAGAACTTTATTGACATTCAATTTATTTTATTTATTTATTTCACCAGTTTGAATAACATACAAAAATAGATTTTATTATACATTTAATTCATTCGGATATTTGATTGAGTTGGAAGTTAATTTTTTTTTGTACTTTCATCCAACTTTATACTGTACTTATAGTTGTTATTTCATCGTGTCCCTTTTTTTCAATATAAGAATTTTCAGTAGACATTAAAATTATTTCTGATATATTGGGAATCTATCGTTAAATCATTATGAATTATTGATATACTTAAGTATAATTAAAGTGTTAAAACACCGATGTTTACAAACATCGATGTTCACAAATATCGATGTTCAATTAACGATGTTCTGTTAACATCGATGATACAGTTCGATCTTATCATCGATGTTAAACATCGACGAAAACCTATCGATGTCCCATCCCTATTGAGAAGACCGCTGGCCGGCGAGAGCCAGTCGATGCCCCACTCCTGTGGTTGGCGCATGGCGGTACGACTGGTGGGGGACCTGAGAAGTGAATAAAAGCGGACGTCGTGATCGAATTCGGGAGGCTGGGACAAGTTCTCGGCATTTCAAGATCAATTGAAGCTCTCCAAAACCCCAAGTGACTCTTCAGTGCTGCCAATAATAGTACAAGGTAGGAAAGAGTCGGGTGGGGTGACAGGAGAGCCGGTAAGAATTAGTTGGACCCAAGGTCCCCGGCAGTGGCTGGCTTGAACCGACGGAACGAGTGCTACGGTTGGTGCTTAGTACCCCACTCCAACTGCCCTCTCGAAGTGGTTGTGTTGTGTTGGGGTGTGCGCCACTGGTTGCACTCTGACTTTTAACACGACCGGAGGCAGCTCTCCGGGCGGGTTGGTCACGGGTGTTGGCGGAGTTCTACTGCCTACGTGTGCGGATCGTCGGTTTGGTGCGCAGTTGGGTCTCTCATAATCGCACCGTTCCGTTGGCCGTACCGTGTGCTGCTACACTTCGGGTGCACCTGGTTCGACGGGAGCCCTGTCGCTCACGTGCGTGGATGCGGTTTGGTGTACAGTTGGGCCTCTCTTAGTGGCACCTTGCCGCTGTCTGCGCCGTTTGTGGCTGTGCGTCCTCAGTTCAGACTTTGGGGATCTGTCACCTTCGTGCGCGGGTGTGGTCTGGTGTGCAGTTTGGCGTCATAATCACACCTAGCCATTCTCTGCGCCGTTTGTGGCCGTGCCTTAGCAGTACCTGTCACTCGGCCTGGATTATCCTTCAGTGTGTCGGAATGTCACCCACTGGATTACATTTATTTCTTGTGTTACCATCGGCCTCATTTGCTTACGCTCCCCTATCAATTGCTTGCTTTGCACTGCTGTTCCGGGCATTGCTGTTCCGGGCAGGGGTAGGAACTGGCCTACTACAAAGGTGGTCCGTTTTATCAACGATCGGCAGAGACATCTTTAGTTATTCCCAAAGCTCGGAGTAAATTAGAATTTTCAGTACGTAGTGAATCGATAAAAACGGATTTTATCTGATCTCGGTTTTGATGGACTTGACTGTTTGACTGAATAAGAAACTATTCTTTATTTTTTTCTTTCATGTCGTGTTCTGGGTTTATTCCATACATAGACTAATTATTTTATATTCAAAAAAAGTAGTGTTAACCTAACCTAACCTAACCTAACCTAACCCATTGACCATTCCAGGTCACGTGGTCTTTTCGGATATTTGACATTTCGTGGAGGACAAACAAAGGTTCTTTTTCCATTTATCTACATGTTGATATTTTCAAGATTTAACACTTGTTTTGTACAGTTAGAAGTGGTTTAATGCTTAGAGTTCGTTGATTATACCTGGGGCAGGAAGTGTTTTTTCAACATTAAGTGGTGAAGTGAAGGAGAGATATATTGAAAAACTTTAATCGATTTGATGTTTTATTGTATTGGATTGAACGAACTTCACCAAATTTGCAAACGTTACCATCCGTTAGAATTATAGATTAGTAAGTTATTTTGTACTTAATCTTAGCTTCTATACTCAGGGTCAACTGAAAGCCTATAAATCTTTGCAGGAATATAAATATTACTGAGACAGGATTTGTACAAGAAGTTTTGATGAGGCAACACAATGAAAATGTTTTCATTGTTTTAGGAAGAGTAAGTTATGCTTCAGATAATCATTTTAATAATGTATCGGTTTAAATGATATTCCTGAGAGTTGTTTATGCCAATATTGTGAATAAAATATAAATTATTAGTAATAAAGTGTTCTAGAAACGAGTATTCTTGAATTCGCCTCAAAAAGTCCTAGTTTTAGAAGTGAGGTGGTTTAATGTAAATGATACAGTTGTACTTGTTTCAGTATTTAATAATTAACAAACAAAATTATAGGATTTCAATATAAATGATGCATAAGGGCGTCACAACCTTGATGTATTTTTCTTCCATCTGTTGGATGAATGAAGACTTCAGATTTCATTTAATTGTTTTTCGAGCAAGCATCAGTTTTCATTGGAGTGCAAATTTTTGTGTGTAATTTAAATGAATTATAAAAGTACATTGTAAAGAGCTTATCTTGTGAATTGAAACTGATGGTGCCAATGCTAAGATTTTATGTAACAAGCAATCAAAGATGAATAACACAAATAAAAAAAGGCCAATAAATATTATTTTTTTATTATACCTTATTAGATCAATACACACTTAAATAACTTATTTTAAAAATTTTTACCATATCTCCTAAACTTCAATAACTGCAGTTCCAAATGTTGCAATGACATTCATCCACAATATATACATACTCTGAAAATGCATTCATTGATTGGTTAACAAGCAACAGTAAAAATATATAATTTAATATAATAAAAAATAAATCTATATAACACTGATCAGCAACCTCTGGTATTGTAACTCAAATCAGACCAATCTGGAATTTTATTATTTTCAAGATAGTCCTCTCTGGATAAAGCCTTAGTAGGGAGCCAGTCTGTTGCACCATATATAGATCCTAAAAACGATATGTTTGAAGTGATAGCTTAGGGAAATTACTTCAAGAAAATATGATTGAGTTCAAATGAGTTAACATTGAAATATTCAAGCTTTACCTCCAAGCCAAGCTGTGAAATTTTCTTTAGAAGGGCTTGTATGAAATTTAAAAGTTTCAACATTCAATTTTTTATATCGTTCTTCTCCTAATCTATCCAGTAATTCCTGTTTTAGTCTTGATTTGAATCCCATAGCCATAGTTGTACCACCAATAAGAAGAATATTTTCAGCTAATTTTCTTCTCAGATGAAGATCCACATTCATGAGAGCGTCAAGAATCATGGTGGGTAAACATAAATGATCATTATCTTCTTCAAACATTATTTCATATGTTTTTTCACGAACTGATCCATTGATGCATATTGTTGCCGCTCCCTCTATCGGATAATGAACATCTGGACATGGTTCAATGTTTGGTTTGGACAGAGCTAATTCTATAGCCCTAGACTTCTTGGTCACAAAGCAGCAGCGAACTGAAAATTTTATCTATTATACCAACATTTTGTACACATATTCTTGTTTACCTTTTATGTTTTCCAAAACACTTTCTGAGTAATCAGGTGCTGCGGGATTTGTTTCACTTATTAACTTCTGCAAATTCCTACAATCACTCAATTTAATTAACGGTACCCACTAATAAATGAGAACTCACTTGTGAATTGCACGAGAGCCAATGTCTAATGATTGCCAAGCATTTATAATTGGCATTCCGAAACAAATGGGTATACAACAAGCCTCCTTGTACCCAACATCCAACACTAATGCAGAATCTATTGCCAATGTACATATGCTTACTAAATGAGAAGATAAAAACAACAATGACGAAACAGCATAATGCTTGTATAAAACTTTGGCAACGTTTTCTCTGAATATAATGGGACAGAATAGTGATTCAACAATCACCACTGGTCTATCCTTGGGACTGGTGACTGCATATTTGAAGTAAACATCTTGAAAATATTCCACTAACATATCATACAGCTCCTGTTCATCTTCATAATCAAATAAATTTTTAGTTTTGCCTTTGAATTTAACTTCACTCCTGTATATTGCCCGTGGAACAGGCTCCCCTGTGATACCAAATCTGGAATTTCGCATTGAAATACAAAATAGATTACAAAGAAATAATACAACATTCATACTTTGTATAAGCAGTTCCTATATCTAAAATAACGACTGATTTCTCGGAATCGTATAGAGGCATTTTCAATTAAATTACAGGAAAATATTCAATTTTGCTATGTATTTGTTTACTTCAATCTTGATTCACCTAAATGTCATTTCCTATCAATAAAACAAGAGATACGCGCTACCTCTACAAACTACAACTTCATATTAGAACTACCACAGCGGTGTGAATTCGCTACCAATCGCTATCTGGTAAAATCCGAAGTAGCGGCTGTATCAGTGGCTGAACATATGTTTCCATTTCATAATTTGAAAATAAAAATTAATTCATTTCACTCGAAGTTACCATTTCAGTAGCAAGCTTCCTATGATTTTCAAATACTTGAAACGCGACAGCTTCTCATGTTCGTTGTGGAGGGCATTTTTACATTTCATCATTTATTGTACCTACTTACTAAATTGAATAGGACACCGACCCAGCACTTCACGTGGTTTTTGGTGTCAAATTCGATTAATATCAGCATTTATTACAAAATTAATGAAATTTCTTCGAACATTCAGCAACTATCTGTTAAAATAAAATAGTGATTTTATGTTTTTCATACATATTCCATCCTCAATTAATGAATAGTGAACCAATCCGTCATCGGGGTAAAAACGACCCCATGAATAGAAAAATCTTGCTAATTCTTTTGCATAAGAATATGCTTCACAATATGACTGGCAAAATTAAACTAATGGTTATATGTTTCTTCAGATATATCCAATTTATCAACTATCGAAAAATGAATCGTATACCAAATTACCTTTGAGGTGAAAACCCCCCAAAAAAATTGATAATTCTTCATTCGTTTCCAATGAGGTAAATAATAAAAATAATGAAATGAAAAAAATCTACTCCGCCACTGACGTAAGAGATTGTCCACACATCGGTTATATTCGAAATTAGCTGCTTGCTCCTGGCAATGATTTCACATCACTTGGTTCATTCAGTAATATGGGGTAATATGGAGCTACCTTTTATTTATCTATAAGAACTACTAACCAAGACGTCACCTGTCATGTATAATCAATGTTTCTATTATTTGAATGCGTTCGTTGATCTGTAATCCAATTTATCTCCATGAATTTATGATTAGGATTTCCCTGGGATAATCGATTGTTGTTATTCATTTCCCTTGGTTACCATCAATTTATGCCGAAATATCTCAACTTTGTGTGATCACAAGGGTATGTTTAACTTTGATGATGGATGTAAGAACTCAGAAATTAGAACAACAGGTGAGATTCCCCTAATAATAACAAAAAAATTATATTTTCATTATTTATCTATTTTTCCTAGCGCCAGATATTGGAGCAGAAGATGAAACAAAAAAGAATGACATCAGGTATGATTCAAGCATCAGATGTTCGACTTCCTTCTGCAAAACTGAGAACAACAAGTGGTAATAGGAGAGAACTTCATGGTAATTCTGGAAATTTTTTAAAATTTACTACTAACTAACATTTCATATTTAGGTTACGATGGACCTCTTCAGTACACAATGGGAAGAGAAAATGGCAATCCTGATCAAGTTATGTCAATAATGCATGATGTTGATGGTAAGAATAATATTTATCCATTATTTTGAGCTTCAAATTTTTTTTGTTATTAGAAACATTAGTGGAAGATCTACAGAACAGAAATATAAGTGATTTACTTGATATTGAAGATGAAGAATCATCACCAGTTTCCGTAACAGCACCTTTAAATAATGTAAATAACTCAAATGATCCTAGGAGAGATTCAAATACATTGGTGGATGGACCAGTCAGCAATGTGGTAAGAGTCTATATCTAGGTAGTATTGATTTTATCAATATTCTTTTAGGGAGGTGAACTAGAAGGTGATGTTCATGGTAACATTGAAAGATTTGTAACACAACCTGCTCAACAAAAAGTTCTCTACAAATGCAGAATCACTAGGGATCGAAAGGGAATGGATAGAGGGTTCTTTCCAACATACTTCTTGCATTTAGAAAAGGACTATGGAAGAAAAATATTTCTGTTGGCTGCAAGGAAGAGAAAAAAAAGTGCTACAAGTAATTATCTTATATCAACAGATCCTACTGATTTGTCTAGAAATGCAGAATCATATGTTGGTAAGTTATTAAGTAATTATCATTATGGGGTAAACCAATTAACTGGAACTAGTTTAAAATAATACATCATAGGATGAATATGTATATCTAATATTAGAAAATAATTGATTTTTTTCTTACAATAACATTTATCTTCATTAAATTTATACTATATATATTTTTTCATCAGGTAAACTGAGGTCAAACCTGTTAGGCACCCAATTCACAATTTTTGATAATGGTGTTACCCCAAGAAAATCAAATGTTAAAGAAGGAATCATGCCAAGACAAGAGCTTGCTGCTGTAATTTACGATACAAATGTGCTAGGATTCAAGGGTCCTCGCAAAATGACTGTCATTATTCCTGGAATGACAGTAGATCAGCAAAGGGTTAATATTTATCCACAGGACGAAAGCGAAGGCTTAATTGAATCATGGAAAGCTAAAAACTTGGATAATTTGATAGAACTTCATAATAAAACTCCTATTTGGAATGAAGATACACAAAGTTATGTTCTGAACTTTCTCGGGCGTGTTACTCAGGCTTCTGTGAAGAATTTTCAAATAGTTCATGACAGCGATTCAGAGTATGTTGTCATGCAGTTTGGTCGTGTGGCTGAAGATGTCTTCACAATGGATTATAGATATCCTTTGTGTGCACTACAAGCCTTCGCTATAGCTCTAAGCAGTTTTGATAATAAGCTCGCTTGTGAATGAAGTAGCTTTAGATTCACTCAATGTGCCTAGTTTTGTGTCTTAAATGAAAGAAGTGGTGAATTCGACAATTTATCACCATACCGTCCACTCGTCATTTGTGGTTTGTGTTTTGGCAGTTATTTATTCTGTTTAGGATTTCAGAATTCGATTTTTATAGTTATTTATTTTTTTATTTATATATTAATCCTAGTTTTTCAATGGATCGTTGAATTTAATTGAGATTATGAATCTATTTAAGTGACCTTATCACTGGCAAACACAAAAAAAAATTGCCTTTATTTTGGAGCAATGTATTGAGAATTACACTTTGTGATAAATCTTTTGTCATTATCAAAAAACTATTGAGTATTAGGTAGCATTTGTGGTACTTGAGTTTCCAGTCAAAGAAAAAAAGTATCTAATATATACAAATATATTATTATTATTGTAAATATGAATGAAAAGTTTATTCATCATTCATAAAAACCCTGTACTTAATTTACCTAGGTTCACTTCATACATAATTAACTAACACTACAGGATTAATATTGAATTTGTTATAATATAAATTGAAGAATTTTATCAAATCTTTAAAGGTTTATCATCTTCACTATCAAAGAGATTATGATCAATTTAATTTAAAAAATTCTCCTTAGTATCCAAAAATTTATAATATAAATCACAAATAATATTACGAAAGCATGAATTCGAGATCCAAACTTTCTCAGTTATTTCTTATGAGTATTTGCATTCTAGTCGTTTCAGTATAAAATAAATATATCAAATGATTCTTTTAAGTGTACTTAATTTTTTTGCCAATTAGTATTACCTAGTTTTTAGTGATTTTTCACAGAAAATTGAAGTGCCGTGTTACATGTTCTTTCTCAAAATATAAAAAAAATTGAATATTATAAAGTGTTAGTTACCTGGAAAATGTCAATATATGGCATTCAACTCGAACAATCATAACTTTTTGCAATGTGGAAGTTACCAACAATATTGCTTCCATTATACTCACTTCGATTTTCTGACTATTACATTCATAATTATTGTTAGTATTGATTGAATGAAAAGTAGAATTGTTTAGTGACTTTCCATGACTTACGAAAAATTGTGATGTGTTTATAATTGTTTTATTTTGATTCAAAGACTGCACCATTCATTTTCAATATTGAATTTATATTTTTAAATCCAATTCCTATCATTGTTGTACATTTTTTCTCTATACAATTAAATAAGTTATTTCATATTATGTGCTAAATTCTTCCTTCACTCGAAAAAACTGTTGGAAATCACTGATGTGACCTCAGTAGCTTTTGCATTCTTGGTTTTAACACTAGTTTTTACGAACATTGAAGACATAATAACTAAGCTCAATACTTTGTCACTCAAATATGTTGACTGACTGATATATAATCTCAACCAGAAAGCATAATGGAATAAAATAAAATTTTTTTGGTTGTCTATAGAAATGATAAAACTTTTTTCCAAATTATTTAATATTTTCGATCTGTACAGTTTAACAGTAGCAGTAAACTTTTAATTTTTTTCTGTGATCTCATAAGATAAGAAAAACTCCTGTATCTTCCCAGCATCAGATTCTACAATGCGGAAATTTCAGAATATTAGCGCCCACTAAATTTCGTAGACATCAAATATAACAGAATGTTTTCTGAAAAAAAAAAGTTTTTATCCTCAGATAATAATATTTAGGATATATTCCATCAATTGCCAAAACTGCATTTGGTAGAGGAATAATAAAAATAAACAAATGCTGCATAATTTATTGATTCAATAAATATTTTTTCTTGCAATATTTTTTTGCTAACATGAAATAATTTAATATTCTTTTCTATAAAATATAATACTTGAAGCTTAAGAATGAGTTAAAATTTATAAATACAAATATTCAGTATTGAAGTGGGAATATACTTCTGAGTCATATAAAAACATAAGTACTGAATTTTTTTATGAAGAAGTTTTCAAAATCCATAAATCAACTTAATGACAAATCCATTGTTAATTATTCAAATTGAAAACTAAGAGACAAATCGTCTTTGAATTATACAATAATAAGAAATAGAATAATTCAAGTTGTCTATGTTTAGTTTTCAATTTGAATAATTACTAGATCCATTGCCAAAACAACTTCTGAAAAATAAAGATAAAAACACATCCCATTTTAAACAGAAATGTCATAAAAATAAAATGATAATTCTAATTGATTAAGTCTTGTGCCTATGAACAGAAAACATATATATTAAATTGAAGAGAAAAGAGGAAATTCCATGAAAAAATTTGCAGAATTCTTATTTCAAATAGGGTCTTCGTATCCCATTATGAAAATTATTTGTACTATCTAGAACAGCCTTCAAAAGATAACTATAACTTCAGAATATTTCAAATAATAACGAAACAAATACAACAGTACGTAAAACATGAAAGTATCAGTCAATGCTTCTATCCAAAAAATTATTGAACTTGACTTTATCAGAATGAACATTTCATTAATCTGGTTCAATTTTCAGATGCCTCGGATAACTCTCTTAAGCTTCCTGACTCATCATAAAGAAACATACAGGATATCGCCAAGAGTCTATTTCCAGCTGGAGCAAAGTTTGCATCGAGGGCCAAAGAAGCTCTATAAAAAGATATAGCTTTCTCGTAATCACCCTAAAAATGAATTCAACATCAATTTACTACTAAGTCTCACCTATAGTAGGGGAATTCGAGCATAAAATTTTAGATTTCATTGAAGGTGGTCAACATAATATAGGAGGGTCCTTCAATAAGTAAATGGACTAAGTGAGCTGGAGGGAGAACTATTGCAGGTATCGGTATTGGGGTTATTATATGTCTTGGTTACACTGAAGCATGGATTAAAAAAAATAATGATGGGAAACTCCCTTGTTTTGACAGTACTAAAAAGCGACTAACTTTTGGCAGTAGTGGTTAGTTTTGAGACAGTAGATGGCGCTAAAAATGCATCTGTAATACATTGTTCACTTGGAGTTGGCACTGTGCTGAATAAAATAATTCATAGTGACACTGGATTGTTTTCGTATTTCAGAATGGCGTTCCGGTCCGGTACTGTCTGCTCCATAACGTGGAAAGTGAACGCGAAACGCGATGTTCCGTTTGAACCACTGACTCGCCATTATTAAAGTACTGATACCCTCGAAATTGTAAAAAAGACTAATGAGTGGTTCTGTTTTCATACATCTTAGTGACAACAAAATCTCATTTCATGTCGAATATCCCTTCCATGATATTTTGGAGGTCTTATTGCCCAACCATGTACATTACTGTGACAATATAGCAAAATAAAAACAACCTACCATTGCTGTATGAATATTTCCAGCTGTGAAATGATTGAATACATATTTTGGATGACTTTTGATGGCGGTATATGCAGCTTCCAGAGCGCCAGTATGGAATCCAACCCTTCGGTATAAATAAAAACATAAGAAGTTATATTTTCAACATTAGAGGAAATGAATTACCTATTAAGAATATTTGCCAAGCTGATGAGAGGTACATCCCTCATATTGTCTGGAACATATACCAATGCTTGCCTCAAGCAAATAACCGCCTCCTCTGTATTGCCAACTATGCGCCAAAACAACGCAGCAGCATTAGCCAATATCCAAGAAGTTGAATTCTAAAACAGAATTCTATCAATTTTCCAATACCACTTCTGGAACATTAATCTAACATCCTTCAAAGCAATGCTGATTTTTGCTCCCAACTCCTTCAAAGATGCCTTTTGATCTCCCGCAATAAGACCCAGCCATTCCAAGAGAGCCTTCTCCGGCAAATTTGGAAGTCTATTCTTGAGAATCATAGCCGTAAGATGATCCATTGAAGCTGGAGAAGATGGAATTGATCGGGAACAAAATGGTTTCACATCTTCTTTAACTGTCTTCGAAAGAGGTTTAAGGTAGTTTCCGATACTGAAGAGATTCAATAAGTTAAGAAAATGAACAAGGCTATTTATCTCACTTACTCCACGTTTCTTGTAGCTATCGATTGCCACATTGATGTGAAGTAAACCCATTCGGCTTCTTTGATCTGTTGGCATCGCAAGGGCGACAATAGCAATGTGTCGTGATAAACTTGAACCAGAACTTCAGGTATTGGATCGTCCATAAGGGCTACTGAAAATTTGTGTTATCTGTTACAAGATATGGAAAAGATGAAGCTATTTAAGAGATTTATAGTAGGTTTCATAAAGATCGTTGGTCAAAGGATTCACAGAATACTTCAAAGGATATGTCAAATTGACCTATGAAATGCCGAATTAACCTAATTTCAGGCATAGAATCGCTCAATCAATTGTGAAACCCAGCAATAGTTGCCTGCACAGGCATAAGTGAGCTGGTCTTCTGATTGGGAGTTGTTTTTATTCAGCATATCATTAAAACAAAACAAAAATTTGAATAACCTTTCACTCCCAAAGTAACTATAAACAAACTGTAAATGTTTGAATTTGACATATGGAAGCTGTGAGGGCATCAAGTCCTGCAAATTCGGCTGATGCTCCAAGGCAAAGGCTAAGTGCTTTATGCACTGTTTACTATAAAGGGGTAGAGGAGATTGGAGCGCCCCAAGGGTGCCTTAGTTGATGACTGGACATCGATTATGTCATAACCTAACTAACAGTTTCTAGGTGTTATAGTGATGTGATTTGTAGTATTTTTAGATTGTGCAATATTCACCTTCTATTTGAAATCAATACTACTTCACTAACCTATTGGAGCCAGATTGTCTCCTAGAGATATCTTCATGTGAAATGCCTGAACGGACCCTTCCATTAGAAGCTGTTCAGAATCACTTAAAGAGTGGTCTACCAACAGAGATTGAAGAGAAGATCCCTCGTTAGTTACTTGGTGCTTGATGCAGTTCTGATCATCTTTGACCTCCACTAAAAGTTCCATTCAGTTGCAAAAAACTATTAAAATCAGTACACAAATCCGAAACTTATGACAAACTGTATCATTTCAAACGTTTATGAAAAACAAGTGGAATGTCCAAGATAAAAACCTTTATAAATGCATTTTTGAATAGAATTACAATGAGCTATTATGGCATAAAATTAAATTGAAAATCGGTGGGTCAACAATATTTACACTCTGAAAGATAAATTATTTACCATCACTGTCTGGTACAGAATCCCTTCGAAAACACTGTACTGCAGCTGTTCGACAGTTTTCACCCTTCAGAGAGCAAATAACACCCTCAACGCCCTCTTCATTTGTTGTTTTGTCATTGCAAGTTCGATCCACTTTTTCTCTTACACTATTCTGAACGTATGGAAAGGCCCCAAGCTTCAGTCGACAGCTCCAGACTTTCAACAAATTTTCAGCCATACCTGCATAATAGTCCTTATCTACCCTCAGTGTATTTTTCAAGTAATAAAGTGCCATCAGTGGTTTGTTCTTTTTGTAATGCATCAGCGCCAGTAGAAAATTGGTACTTGGGTCGTTTTCATTTTTTTGGAAAGCTTGTATCGCAAATTTTATTGCATCGTCTGTGTATCCAAGTTGATGAGTTATTGACGCAATCGAAACTAGGATGGCTTCAGATGGTTCTTCCTTCTGCACATTTCTCAAAGAGAAGTCCAGGCAAGTTAAAGCCTTCTTATAATTTCCCCTCACTCTCCAATACAAACTGGCTAAAGTTCCTAATACCCAACTCGGGGCAGCTTTCTGAAAATTAATTTTTGTTAATCACACATAATTGCTGAGTTTTTCAAACAAATTATCAACAACCAATATAACTTTTAAACAGTATCATATACTATTTTCATACATATTAAGTAATTAACACTTCACAGTTATGTTGAATAACGCCTTTAGTATCAATGATGTGCAACCAGCCATGTGGAAAAAATGAAATTAACAATGTTTAATAATATAATCAGCAACATGTAGTGGATATGCTATTGATTGTAGCTTATATGAATCTTTTGTATTTTCAACATAGCGCCATCTATTAAATATTTACTAAATCCAGTCAAAAGATATCGCCATCTGTTAGAATGCTTTGGAGCTAACAGACTAAAGTAATAGACAAATACTTTTCAAATAAAATTTGCGATTATAAATTGAAATGTAAGCTTTTAAGTTGGATCGAATTGCACATGGTGTGCAAATAAAATTTAAAGTCAGTTCAGTAGTTTAGGAGTTCATCACGGACAAACAACGTGGCACAAAATTATTTTTATATATAAAGATTATATAATTGCCTCAATTTGTGAGGCGGAAAATGATCGCCAGATTTGCTACTGAACTATCTGTAATATGGTATTATGTTAAATAGAAAATGATCTTGGCTAACCTTCTCCATAGCAGAGATTATCCTCTGGCCAATTTCTGCTTCTTCTGCATTACCACCGTTGACATGAGCCAACAGATGATTTCTCAAATGATCATTAGATTTGAATTGTGATGAAGCCATTATTTCGTAAGATGGAATCAAACGATGATTAGAGGTGTCCCAATCATCACAGCTTGGAGGATACCAAGGCAAATGATGTTCTTTATTCTCTGGAATGCCGATCAATGAGGAAAGTATATTTTTCACGCTACAAAGTTATAATTTGGTTACTCACAGGTTAAATACACTTTGCATATTTTCCAAACAAATGTGCTTCTCACAGTGAATTAAATTGGATAGAATTTAATGGTGGGCTTTGAGCTAATGTGCAAGGGACAAATTTTGATCAAAACCGCTTGTGAAAATTCAATTTTTGTATAAACTAGAAAATCAAGTAAAAGATATGCCATTCATTTTGTTCTCGCTCATAAAGTTACTAGGACACTAGATAACGAATTTGGCAAATTTGATACAGGCAACTCACCTGTATCCTTTATCATTCAAGGGTAAATACACAGGTAAATACAAATTCTCAATCTCATTGAGAGGTAAATTCCATTTCTGGCAGTCTCTCTTTTCAGGCCACTGAGGATCATCAAAATAGAATGGCTTTGCATCATCTACAATCTTTGGTAAATCTGGTAACGCACTCTTTTTCTCTTCTGGCTTTTCAACTTCGAAAGATGCCATTTTAGTTTTCAGAATTTCCTCTCTCCCTTTAGCTAAATACTTGTTAATTTGTTGCATTTCACTCTCGATGAAACTGAAGAGACTCTCCATGTCAAATTGTTGAAACTCATTCACCTCGTTAGAATTAGTAAGATCGCAAGATACAAATTTGTCAGGATTGTCCATCATTTCTTGGACGCATTGTTTGTTCAAGGACTTCAATGCAAGGGTGCCTCGGACAGCTTGTGTATTCAAGCTGACCAGTTGCTTTTCAAAAGAAACCTGTTCCCATAATGATCGTTCATGTAATTTGAGCCAGTATGCTTGACGATCATGGTAATTGTGGAGATCTACCAGGATTCCTTGAAAGAACCTAAAATTCAATTGAAAAAGATTGGGGTCAGGAAGGAGTCTGTTCTGAAATTCTCATGGAAATATTTTAAAATCCAACTTGCTCCCAGCTACTACGTAAAAAAATTATACTGCTTCTTCGACATGATATCAATTCTCAGGATCACTTGATCAGTGAAAAAGATATTTGTGATAACTTGAGCCTACATACAGACATGATGCCAACTTTAATATACTTTCAAAATGAATTTTATTGTCGTTAAAAAAGAGTAGAATATTCTCAATTCAAACTATAGGTTCGACTTTATTCATTCACGAAGGTATATGATCATTGAACCCTTGATCTGAGAATTGATACTCAGAATTAATAAGAGGAAAGTGACTCATTCTTGAAAAAGTTATCATATTCAGATTGAAACCCACTTTAGAACATCAGCCACCTCATTTTCCAGTTTCCAAAGATCATTTTCCAGTTTCCAAAAGCACAATGCAGCATACTTATTAGCAATAACATCCTGATCAGGTCTCACTCTCAAATATTTATCATAATAAATAATTGATTTGTTGTATTCTGCTAATGATGCATATACATTGCCCAAAGCTAAAAGATGTATGGGCTGATCTGGTGCCAAATCGATAGCTGCAAGTAATAACTCAGCTGCATCTTCTGAGTCCCGAGCCTGATGTAAAACCCCTGCCAGCATATGAAGAGGAATATCTCGATAATGACTACAAAAATGAAATTCATCAAATGAAGTCAGTTTAATGTCCAGCTACTTACTCAGAAGCATAATAAATAGCTCTTCTACTACATTGTACAGCTTTGGGACCTACATTCTTTATTCTCCAATATAAAGATGCTAAATTATAGTGAATCCAAGATGTGGAATTTTCCTCTAATGCTTTGGAAACTTCATGACCAAAATGTTTTATGGAAGACAGCCTCAAGGATTTCTCCAAAGTGTTGTCTGGTATAAGAACAATGTTTTCATAATTCTTTATACTCTCCAGACTATCAAAAGATATCTTTCCAAATTCCAATGCACTATATTTTTCGCAATCTGGTTCCTTATCAGCAATAACATCATATTCTTCCTTTAGATGTATTTGAATTTCTTTTAGAATATTACCATCCATAGATCTACTAGAGTAGAAGTCTACATTGTTCAATGATTTACCTTTGGTTAAGCAGTCATAATCATCAAGTTTATTTCCAATATTTGAAATATCCTTGAGTTTGAAAAATTTCTGGTCAATATTCTTCTTACTCTGCAGCAGTTCAGAATAAAGAGTATTGATTTCTTTCAGTCTTTCTTCTTGTCCAAGTAATGCAAGTAAATCGTAAGGTCTACGAATGTTGTATGGTGATTCAAGCTACAAAATTATTTGTGATAACTAGGTAATTGGTTTCTTAGCATTATAATATTAATGTCATTGAAAGTGGATAAAGGAAAACATCTGGATAAAATTTTGATTTATATAGAAATTAAGCTTTCAAGTTATATAGTAATTCACGTTTTGTGAACACCGATTAAAATAGGATAGTTAGAGATATAAGCAACCTAAAGAATTATATTATTTCAATTCTTTGAAATCAATTGTAATCAACCAATACTTAGTGTCTACAAAAAATTAATCCTTGCATTCATAAAAAACAAATTTTATTCTTCACTGGGACAATATTATGACAATAATAATGCATATTATACCAACATTTGCTTCTATTTTTCCGTTTTCTGTAACAACCCAATGAGTTGCAGCATTTATATTTAGTGTTAGGTTCAAAAAGAATAATATAACGAGCCATAATTCACAAGTAAACATCTTTGAATTCGATTTCAAATGTGTGCACTGTACATTGTTTTTATTTTTTTATTGAAATTTTACATCAAATCACAGAATATCTTATTTTTAGTCCACAGAACATTGTTATTACGGTGACCGCTAGAAAGACCAAAATAATTACCGTTCTTCCGCTTGAAATTGATTATAAAACGATGATTATAACCTACATTCTCTGGTTCATATATCCAGTGTTGCCAATCTCGCGATATTTACTTAATCTCTGCTAAACCAGAATGCACTTGCAAACAGAATCGCAATCAACTAAATTGATTTTGATTATTATTATTATAGTTGAAGAAAACTAGTTTTTACAGGGTATAGATAAAAAATTTATTCTTTCTCAACAGTATTTACATAGATTTTCGGTTCATTTTCTTCTTTTTTGGCATTCTTTTCTTTTCGAAACTTTCTTCAACCTCTTCAGTGGTTTGTTGGTGAAGCCGTTTTTCTCCCCTAAAAAAAAGGAAATTAAGCACAAATGGAAGAGTCATAAATAAAGAAGCTTGAACATAATAGAGGCGTATGTTGACATGAACCAAATTAAGTTTAAACTAGCCACTTATTAAATAGCCACGACGAAACAGAACCACCCAGGATACATGGTTTCTCCATTTTTCTTTAATGCAGTAAGTAACAAAATACAATAAATAGAAGAAAAAATACAATAAATAAAAATACTAACGTTTTCACTGAAAGAAGCGATTTTGATCCTTTGGATGAAAAGGCTTTCGACCATTCTTCCTCTGACCCTTTGATGCAAAATTGCTTCAATTCTTCATTTTTCAATGTTTTGAGCTGCTTTTTCTGCTTCTTCTCAATTTTTTTAGCAGCTTCTCCCAATTCTTGGTCCAAAGTTTCCTCCAAAGGATTCATGACTGTATCAGTTACAGGAGGCAGGGTTTTCATAATTTCATTCTTGAAAATTGTATTAAAGAAATTCACTGCTTTTCTAACGGACTTATTAAAAAGAGCAAGTAGATGAGGAACATCGAAGTCTAACTCTTTTGCTAACTGATCAAATGTCTTATGTTGCAAACCTATGCCTAATAAGATCGCCGACTGCACTGCTGACATCTGAACATCTCCCATCTGATTCATAAAGAACATTCTTGCTATTCTCGGTATTAAACGGATTATCAAATGATAATCTACAAGATTATTGCTGTACATGTCCAAACGTTTCTGGTCAAATGTGGAAAAACTCTTATCCAGTTCCTCTTTGGTCAGTGCTGTAAAACCATTTTTATCAGTGATGAAAATTAACTAAAATAAATATATAATATAATTCATACAAAATTTTTTTTTTCAATTTTTACTACACCTCCAACAGGATTATGAAAAAAATGGCTTTACTTACGTTTATTGGGAACTTTCCTAGATTTATTGAGAAGAACTGAGAGAGCCAAGCTCGGCATAAATTTACTAAACTGATATGATAACAAATCAATGAAACCTTCCCTAAAATCAATCCAGAAACTAGTCAACCATTGGTCATCTATATTTTCTGTGGAGTTGATGATATTCAACATAATACAAGTATGTTCTCCTGTTATATCATTAGTTGTTTGTCTGACGTAAACAGGAACAAAACCTCCCCTTTTCCAAAACTTCAAGAGAGGCTCAGTTAAACCAAATGAAACTCCAAGATAGTCTAATCGTTCTGGTTCTCTTTCACTCAAGGTCAAAAGCAGTGGAGGAAGTTTTTTTCGTGGCTCAATCTGTTCTTCAAGTAAATCTACTTCATCGTCCTCTACATTTTCAATTTCTTCTTGGACTTCCATCAGATTTTCATCAATGTTTGGTATCTTGAATGCGTAATACTGCTGTAGTAGGAATAACGCCCTGGATCCATAACCCATCTGTAACAAATGAAAAATGCCATTTGAAGCACAGAATATATCTTTGTGACGATACTGAATATATAATTAATGGAAGGAACCTAGCCTTAAGGTATATATTAAGGCGTATACATTAGAGCTGCGCCGCACAACTGGGCTTGTGGCGTTTTTCTACTTCTGTACAGAGTGAGCGCAACATGAAAACCAGTACCAATCTATGCACCTTTAGGTGCAGTCATTGTTAGCAAAAAATGCTAGTACTTGTCAATGATTTTGGGTTTTTTCTGTTTTTGCTTACCATTCGAAAACTCAGCCGACACATCGTTAGAATGCTTTAAGGAGAGCAACGAATTGAATTTCTTTCCATGCTCCAAACATACATATTCACGGTTACAACAGAAAAAATACATGGAGTAATTGTAATGATATTCTGTGGTTTTCAGCTTGTTAGGTTATGATTTTCAAGAAATATAAAATTACTAGTATAACTTGATAGAATCTGCATTGATTCAATACCAACTGGTATTCGTTAAGTCTTTGATGATTTTATTGAAATTGTGTTGATGGAAAAAATAAGAGTGGTGACTTTATAAATATTGAAAAACATTATATAGATGTCATATGTCTAAACCGAGTAACTTACCCCATGATGGTCTGGATGCGTTGCTATTCTGACTATCCTGGCTCCTGCAAGTTTGGCAAAATCTGGTTCTCCAAATTGCTGGGTAATGGTCCATGGAATCAGATCGCCAGCGGCTGTTTTACCCCTTGTTAATTTCTCCCCAACAGTCTTTTCCGATATCTGTCCCTCTAAGCATACTTGAATTACTACCAAAATTTCCGGTAATTTTTTGCTTTCTACGTCAGTTGGCCCAAGAAGGCAAAACAGATGATGGGCAGGAGCATCAGACATCATTTGCAAATCATTAGGAGTGTTCTGCAAAAAAACATGCATTAACATGGCAGAAAACTTCATCAATTATATTGAAATTTATGATTTGTGACAAATATTTGAAACTGAATAAAAAATAACTGATTTTTGAGGATAAATTTAGAAATATTCGAAGTTTTTTTACCGACTACTTCTTTAAAGAAAACAGAAATTACTCAGAATCCAGCCAAAAAATCTCTTACTGCATATCAATGCTGTCTCCAATGAAGGCTCAGGAATACATTTTTCCATCTTCCAAACATTAAAAAGGAAATTAGAATGACTAATAACATAAACAAAAAACTTACCTTGTAATGTGATGCAACATAAAGAGATACTAGCCTCTGTAAAAATTCCTCTGAAGCCTTATGGTAACAGAACAGGGTATCTCTATTTATATAATACAAATTACATTGATCTGGAGGTGGACACCCTGAGTAAATAGGGGCAGCAGATGTAGAATCAAGACAAAGAAGTTTGGTCAGCCAAGATTCAACATGGTCCCCTGATGCATACCTTATAGATTCATCTAAGGTTACCTGAAATGGGTTTTGTATTATTTTAAAATATAAAAATTACCAAAACAATATATATATATACCTCGTGTAAAGTTCTTCCCATTGCTAATCCCCAGTCTTTTTTGTTTACCGCATTTGTATTGATACCTGTTGGTGCAGTTTGTGTTCTCAGTTGTTGCAATAATTTTAAAGAAAGTGATCTTCCTGTGCCTTCATAGCCATTTATGGTGGATGCCAAGAATACTAAATAGGAGCCTAACATAGCCTTAACATAAGGAAGTGGTATAGCAGCTGCTTCGTCTATCACCAAGAGCTCAGCTTGAGATAGCTTCTGGTGATCGGTAGGATGAATATACTGGAAATGATAATTTCATTTACTTACACAAATATTTTTTCGCATACTCCGATTTATAACATTTTATGAAAACTCCTTCAATTATATCGAATTACAAATAATTAATGGTAGTGAAAATGTGAACATTCAGCAGATATTAACAAAATTTTTTACTATAGAGTGCAAAATTTGCCCTTAAACCTTTCAAATAAAACATCAATTTATTGTTAGGTTTTGAGAGGCATCCACATGCATTATTTAAATAAATACATTTTTCAAATTACAAAGTTTCACTAAATTCACTATTTTTTATTTATCTACTCACCTGGATTGTTTGCCTGTGCTCTCTGTGAATGTTAACTCTCACAATGGCTTTGTTGTATTCAGGATTTGTAGATTGCACTAGTTCATAATCTATATGTTCTTGATACTCCAGTGCATCAAATCCTTTGAAAACAAATTCGAAAAATGTCTTCAAATTCTCGGGGCTGGGACTAGTTACAAATATATTCGAATAGCTAAATCCAACTGCAGCAGCTACGGCTAAGCCTAAAGCTGCTGATTTTCCTCGACCTCTTGCAGCAGTCAGTGAAACTGTTGATCTCAGTGTTTTTTCAGTGATTGCTTCAATGAACTTCAATAAGGCCTGTGCTTGGTCTAAAGTTTTACAGCATTTAACCAAATTCCCAACTGGCTGTGTATCACTTAAACTTGCCTTTAAATCTGTCAATTCTTCACTAATAGATGATTCAATATTTGCTTCAACTGGTTTCACATTCAGGTTATGAGACGATATTGGTAAAACAGCTAGTTGATCATCAACTACCAAACACCTTTTACATGAAGCTAAGCTCAACAAAAATCTTTCATTGAATCTACAAATGACATCCTTATGTGCCTCAGTTCGGAACCTTTGATGAACATCCATTGCCATAGTATACAATTGTTTCAATGAATTGAGAGATTGAAGTAATATTACAATTAAGCCACCACCCTCAACAGTCTCAATAGTTCTTGCTAACAAATTTGGTGTCAATGCCTCAAAATCTTGAAGAACACACATGCCATATGTATTTCCCAGAATCTTATGTGTTTCTGAATAATAACAATATCTGATCTTTGTGGATGATATGAAAAATTCAAATGGGTTGTCCTCATCTATGTTTAATCTGCCTCCTTTTATTTTATGTTGCAGCTGCTTCATTCGCTTTTTCCTATTACTACTAAATCCCAAGTCATGTTTGTAACACCACAGTACTGAAGGGCGTTCTTTCACCTCCGCTTTCGATAACATATGGTGTAAGATCACTACCTAAAAACATAAAAAATACAAATTAAATACCGGACTATGAGAAGGTTGGTCTTGCCCACCTGATCTCTTCCTTTATCGCCCACTATCACAAAAAGTGTACGATGTTTCAATTTCACCCCATTCTCTATCAACGTCCGTATTCTGTTATCGATTTTCTTACGAACCATTTTTAATATTACCTTGTCTATTATTAATTTATATTTTATTTTTAAAAATATGCAAAGTGATTTATTCCTAGTGACTTATCGCGTTAATACTATTGACCACATGAGAGGTTATTTATTTACATCATGATGATACAGGTTAAACCAGAGACAAGCATAAATCACAGAAGGAGATAACGTATCTTTTTCTACCAGTGTGACGACAGCAGGCCGGGCCAGCAGGCTGAGTTCCCACATCGACCAGTGGCGTCGGTGGTGAATGACACGCAGCGCTCTGACGTTGAATAATATTAATTGACTGCGTTTACGTTCAATAACAAGAAATCAAGTCTTATTTATTTTTATTTTAAAATACTTCAGATGTTCAAATCAGGTTTAAGGAATACTCAGAACCTTTTTGATGACTTCAAAATCTTTACTTTTTTTTGCAGGCTACCGAAAATGGTTTCAGATTATTTATATCGAATTGTATTTGACAAGATCCATGGAAAGAAATTACTTTATCATTTTCATAGCGAAACAATCTGCTCAACATAAAAATAGTTCATTATGTTTTTTCGATAATTTTGCATGTTGCGGCCAATCTGAAAAAATGAAAAATACTTTCTGACAGTCTCTAGCTATACGTTCCACATAAAATAATTACTACGCTTTGATAGGGAGAAATTCCACACTGCCCAACATGAAAAAAGTTCAAGATTTTTTTTCGATACTTTGGCAAATTGCAGCCAATCTGAAAAAATGAAAAATACTTTTTGGAAGTCTCTAGCTATACGTTCCACATGAAATAATTACTACGCTTTGATAGGGAGAAATTCTACATTGCCCAACATGAAAAAAGTTCAAGATTTTTTTTCGTTAATTTCGCAAGTTGCGGCCAATCTGAAAAAAATGAGAAATACTTTCGGGAAGTCACTAGCTACGTTCCACATGAAATAATTACTACGCTTTGATGGGGAAGAATTCTACACTGCCCAACATGAAAAAAGTTCAAGATTTTTTTTCTATAATTTCGCAAGTTGCGGCCAATCTGAAAAAATGAAAAATACTTTCTGACAGTCTCCAGCTATACGTTCCACATGAAATAATTACTACGCTTTGATAGGTAGTCTATGATGGTAACTTTGGGATCTCGGCCTGCTGGCCCGGCCTGCTATCGTCACACTGGTTCTTTTTCTTAGGGACCAGTGTTGCCAAATAGCTATGAGGCACTGATAATCTAGGACATTATTGGCGGGGAGTAGCATTTTTTAAATTCTTTCACCTACTCTATGGTTCGACGCACAGAACACTAATAAACATGGTTCTACCTGTTCTACTACAATATTCGCAGGGTTGCCGTATTTACTGAAATTCTCATAGATCTACGAAATGCTGAAAGTACCTCCATAATCTCTGCGTTTGAAATTATACGGAAGTTTTATAAAATAATTTTGTATGTAAATCTACACTAATCATTAGTCTATTTGCAAAATGCTTATGTGTGCCTACACGATACATAGAAGGTAATTGAACATATTATACCATAATATAAATAGTATTTCGAAACCATACACAAATATCCATGAAACATAGGAAGTGCATGCTGATTATGCCAGTTTTTTTAGCTATCACCTGGTTAGTAAAGAATCATAATGCAACCACTGAAATCGTTCAATATTTCTTAGTTTTTACAAGAAAACATATAAAAGATAGTCCAGAATTTATTTGAAGAAGGCGTTTGTTTCTTATTCTCTATTTTTTAAGCAAAAATGGTGACGGTACAAACATGAATCATGTTACCGCTTCAGATGGTCTGTTATGAAATAGGGACAAGTTTGGCAAGCAAATATATACTCAGATATCATATATTATAATGTATCCAGCCTGGTCACATAAATCAAAGTTGGATTAATTCAATGATGTAATGATTTCCATAAAAAGTTATCATTTTTAACAAGTTTTATGTTTCGTGCAATATAAAGTCAATAGTAATGCAACAAAAAATATAATATAACCACCAGTCCTTACATGTATACAAGGTGAAGTATGTATAAATATAGTGACAATTTAACTAGGAGTATATGGTCGTACTAAATATTCTGAAAAGCTGGACACTTTTTCAGCTCCTCGAACTTCATTTTCTAGAAGCGGTAATTTGGTGACATGAAAGTCTTCATAAAGGTCCTTAATTTGGTCCAAATACTTTTCCTGGATTTTAAATCTTGCATTGCACATTTTACAGGAATTTTGCTCAGATGTTTTGAATATCAGCTGATTAACAATGATGTTATGTGTGTCAATTTTGCATTTAGCCAATTCCTGCACCAACCTTTCAGTTTCATAAAGAGATAAGAATTCAGCAATACACACACAAACAAAAGTTGTCTGATCTGGATTCCTGAACTGCTCATTTACTTGCTTTATTACTGATAACATTTCTTCCAGTTTTCCAGTAAAATTGTCAACATTGAAATCAGCCAAACCTAAGAGTCCACCTAATTGGGATATAAAAGGTGATACTTTCAATTTCAGGCGTAACAATTTTCCTAATCCCTTCTCTACTACTTGGGGGAATGTAAGTAATCTCAACGTATGTCCTGTTGGGGCTGTATCAAATACCACTACCGAAAAGTTCATGCTTTTGATTAGTTTCATGACCTCGGCATAACTCATCTCTTCATCGATTCCAGGAAAAGCACTGATGATTTCTTGTATTATGCCTTTACTCATTCTTATTGCATCTGGTTCTCCCTCAAAATACTCTTCAGGCAATTCATTGAAACCTCCATTAGGATCCACTTCCATGGCAAATAAGTTGTCGAAACCATTTACTAAAGTAGGCACTTTCGTAAACTTTTGATCAAATGCATCTGAAATATTATGAGCGGGATCTGTAGAAATTATCAAAACCGATTCCCGAACTTTGGACAGTTGAACAGCTAAACTGCAGCTGAAACAACGAGATTATTCATTGGGGCCTGTTGTTTTTTTGTAAACAAACCTGCAAGTTGTTTTTCCAACACCACCTTTGCCACCAACGAAAATCCATTTTAGTGAAGTTTGTTCTATAACATTGTTCAAGCTAGGTTCTAAAATCTCAAAATCTGCCATTTTTCCTATATTTTTGTTATTCCAGAATTATTGAAAAATAATCCAAAGTAATGATTAACTGCAATAAAACACAACCTAAAATAATAGTAAAGTCTGTGGTTAAGAGTGAATCTTCTTTTTCTCTGAACCACAGAACACTAAATCCGTGCTGTCATTCTTTTGCTTCGCTTTATTTATTTATGCTCATAGGTTATCTGCATAACACGTTATCTGAGCATTTATCTGATTCAGATAAAAAGGGCCCATTCCCGAAGCTTATATAAACAAAAAGACATTTTTATAAGCAATATTTTATTAATAATATATCCTTATAATGGAATTACTGAAACTACAATAAATTTAACCAGGAAAAAATACTAAATTAGACTCATATAATATCTATACATGTAAAAAAATGATCATAAAAAAATTATTTTGTGAGTACCTAACTAGGAATGAAGAAAATGACAAGAAATGATTAAAATGAAAAATATCAATATTAACAGTTAGTAAAGCGAAGAAAATTAAATCTATTTTTCCATTATTTCGAGATTATACTTGATGAAAATTTGAAACAAACTCAAAAAGGCAATGAAAGAACTTCTTAATCTCTTAACCTTAGGAACAGCAATGACAAATCTCATGATGGTTTTAACAAACAATATTTTGAATTTTAAATTTCAGTTTATTCCAATTTAAAAAAAAAAAGAGTTATTTGGTCACTTCTACTGGTTCTTCTTTCAATTTAATGATCTACCTTAAAATTTCTCCTCATTGCTACCATATTGTGCATTCTCAGAACACCCAAACTATTGATACGATGCTTTGCAGATACTCAGTATTGCACACATGACATAAATTTGAAGCAACTTTTCATAGTTTCATTAACAGAATTCTCAAAGGATTTTTATTGATGTGGCTTTAATTTTTAGGTTTTTCTTGTAATTTTCAAATTATTATCAATATAGATTGCTTCACACAAATGACATTTTCTCTTCGAGCCTTTTATTTCTTCTCTTATAAAGTTATCCTGAAATTTGAAATAGAATTGAATATTATCTTTATAACAAATTCAATAAGAATAGATGGTTTTCCTGTGTTACTTCAACATACTTTCAGTTAATGACTGGTTAAGTTTCTCTTTACATTCAATGTTTGCAGCTGCTGATAAAATTTTTGATTACTGCAGCTAACAAAATACACAAGGAATTCTATTTTCTCTAATGAAAAGCAAATCTAATCTGTACATTCTACAATGCTTCTAATGGTTTCCAAATAATTTTTAACTAGGTGATTTATAGAAATGGAATTTTTTCTCCATTGAAGTTTCTGCTTCAATTTTATTTTTGAGTTTTCCTAAAATTTAAATTGTGATCAAATACCTACAGCCTTCAAAGTTGAAATTCAAGAAAATCATTGGATTTATAAGTTTCATTTCAACGCACCTTCAGTTGACAGACCAGTTGTATTACTGAACTGTAATTTACGATTTCCACATGATTTTCAGCAACATTATTCAGAAGCACATGATTATATTAGATCCTGAGTATTTCCTTCTTTCAAGAACTGTATTTCATAATTGCTCTGTTTTTTATTATGTTAAAGAAACTCTACATTGTGGTCCCATTTTTGATGAGTTCTTTCCATCCAAACAACACAACTTTTCATTTCATGTTTATACACATCTAACCCTACTTGCTCTAATAACCAAAATCGTAACCCTGCTCGAGAGCAGGGTTACGATTTTGGTTTGATTTGACATTTCTCGATCAAATTGAGGTTAATTCATGACGTCACGGATCTATGCAATAAAACCAACCTTGAATGCAAAGGTATGTACCACAAAAGACCAAAGATAACCGGTTACTCTTTTGGTCTGAAGCAATTCGAACCACAGAACACTAAGTTAATCAAAAGTAATGTTATAGGTTATCTGTAGAAACCCAGCCGCCATGTTTTAGGTTGGCATAACTGTAAGCAGTACCATACGTTTGAATGGAGACAGGGATTACACATAAAAAAAAAGTCATATTCTATTGCTTAATATTTAAAAGTAGTTCCTTTGAATTTTTCTGTCGGGAAACATTAAACATTAAATTCAAAATGACATAATTAAAATTGTATATTCAATTGAAAAATATTTGTTCAAACAATATTATTTGATAATTTGAAAATATAAATCTATACCTTCAATGAAACAAACAAATATTAAAATCATCATATCGGCTTTGATATCACAGAGTTGATTCGATAGTAGGATAACCTTTCCATCTGCATTCTTCACAGCCTTTGAATAAAGAACCGTGAAGAAAAAATCGTTTTCCTGAAAAACCTTAAAGACACCAAAAATCTCATAATTAAAAAAATACCGTACCGTGAAAGTTATAGATATACATAGGTCAGCAAAATTAAAATGTATTATGTAAGTTTTTCTTTATTCTATACGTAAATGGATACGTGGAGTGTTTTCTGACGCTAAGACAAAGATCTCACAAATTTTAAAACGGCTTAAAGAGAGCCAGAGTACCTTATCTTATAAACCTTTGTAATTCTTTATTATATACCGGTTATTCGCGCAAGATGCAGTAAAATCAGAGATATAGAGTGGGGAGAATACGCTTCGACCGCTGCGCATCTAAATTGGTGGCTAAATTCTTATGTCAAATTTCGATTATTTTTATACTTTCGTAGCCAGCTGTTTTAGGTTGATATACTTGTCAGATGAGTTAGAGATTGCTCGAATTTTACATTGTGCTGATAGATACTTCG
Organism: Micraspis discolor; assembly: GCA_030674115.1. NCBI lineage: Eukaryota > Metazoa > Arthropoda > Insecta > Coleoptera > Coccinellidae > Micraspis > Micraspis discolor. The sequence continues at coordinate 3,468,532 of JARTUT010000004.1, forward strand.
ATACTTTGAACATGTCTTGTATTGTTAAAACGTGTAAAAACTATAAAACAAAGAATGTCGAAGAAATATCATTTTATACGCAAGTTTTTATTGAAATTATCCGACTGAACATACCGCATGGCATTGTTTATTTGCTCAGTGGCGTGTTGTTTACTTTCCAAAGTAATATGATTCTTTTTAGTTTCCCAAATTCATTTGATATGAGGACAGTTTGGACTGATATTCTGAGTGTAGATTCTGAAGATATAGATTTATCTAAGAAATTGATATGCTCTGAACATTTCATTTTCATTGTCATTTTATACAAACTATCCCTCAGATACACTGTTTTCTACGCCAATGAACCGAAAGTATAAAAATGGCGGACGAAAAATTAGCCACTTCGCGCATCTCGAAGATCATTCTCCCCACTCTATATCTCTGAATAAAATGCCTGCTAGCCTGCTGGAAAGATTAAACATAATAACCGGTCTTTCGCTTGAAATGGGCTAGAATTTTATTTTCTGTGGGTTAGAATTTCAGAATATAAAGGTATTTCAAGCGATGAACCAAGAGTAACCAGGTTATGATTTTGGTCCATCTAGCGGTTATTGCTGGTTCTTCTTGGTTAATCCTTCGAAATCCAGAAAGAATAACCAGAAATTATCGCTTGAATGCTCGGGTTTGGTTATCCGTGCTGTCATTCTTTTGATTCGCGTTTATTTATGCTCATAGGTTATCTGAGCATTTATCTGGTTCAGATAAAAAGGGGCCGATTCCCGAAGCTTATATAAACAAAAAGACATTTTTATAAGCAATTTTTTATTAGCCAATATATCCTTATAATGGAATTACTGAAACTACATTAAATTTAACAAGGAAAAAATACCAAATTAGACTCATATAATATGTAACATAACATGTAAAAAAATGATCATAAAAAAAATTATTTTGTGAGTAACTAGGAATGAAGAAAATGACAAGAAATGATTAAAATGAAAAATATCAATATTAAAAGCTAGTAAAAGGAAGAAAATTAAGTCAAAGAGACATAATGGGAATGTTTTAATTTCAAAGTCAATGACGAATTTTTTTCCAGAGTTAGAAATTAAATCTATTTTTCCATTATTTCAAGATTATACTTGATGAAAATTTGAAACAAATACAAAAAGGCAATGAAAGAACTTCTTAATCTCTTAACCTTAGGAACGACTATGACAAATCTCATGATGGTTTTAACAAACAATATTTTTAATTTGTATATTTCAGTTTATTCCAATTAAAAAAAAAAAAAGAGTTATTTGGTCACTTCTACTGGTTCTTCTTTCAATTTATTGATCTACCTTAAAATTTCTCCTCATTGCTATGATATTGTGCATTCTCAGAACATCAGAACACCCAAACTATTGATACGATGCTTTGCAGATACTCAGTATTGCACACATGACATAAATTTGAAGCAACCTGAAAATTTATCTTTTCATAGTTTGATTAACAGAATTCTCAAAGGATTTTTATTGATGTGGCTTTAATTTTTAGGTTTTTCTTGTAATTTTCAAATTATTATCAATATAGATTGCTTCACACAAATGACATTTCTCTTTGAGCCTTTTATTTCTTCTCTTATAGAGTTATCCTGAAATTTGAAATAGAATTGAATATTATCTTTATAACAAATTCAATAAGAATAGATGGTTTTCCTGTGTTACTTCAACATACTTTCAGTTGATGACTAGTTAAGTTTATCTCTGCATTCAATGTTTGCAGCTGCTAATAAAATTTTTATTACTGCAGCTAACAAAATACACAAGGAATTCTGTTTTTCTCTAATGAAAAGCAAATCTAATCTGTACATTCTACAATGGTTTCCAAATCATTTTTTTACCTAGGTGATTTATAGAAATGGAATTTTTCTCTATTGAATGTACAGTTTCTGCTTCCAATTTTATTTTTGAGTTTTCCTAAAATTTAAATAGTGATCAAATACCTACAGCCTTCAAAGTTAAAATTCAAGAAAATCATTGGATTTATAAGTTTCATTTCAACGCACCTTCAGTTGAAGACCAGTTGTATTACTGATCTGTAATTTACATTTTCAGCAACATTATTCAGAAGCACATGATTATATTAGATCCTGAGTATTTCCTTCTTTCAAGAACTGTATTTCATAATTGCTGTTTTTCATTATGTTAAAGAAATTCTACATTCTGCTACATTGTGGTCCCATTTTTGATGAGTTCTTTCAATCCAAACAACACAACTTTTCACCCACGTTCTTTAAGTTTTCTTTTGAACCTGTGAATTTAGGAAGAGCGTATTATTTTTAATTTTATCTTGAATTGCCTTAGTTTCTACCTGGAGTTGAACTTCCATTTCATTAAATAGAATTCGTGTTGCTGTAGTTTGGATTGTTAATTATCTATTATCTCTGTGAAATATTCAATAGTCTTTCGGTTCTACCAAGATCAGTTTTTCAACTTCCAAATAATTCAAAGTCCTTGCGTTGTTTACTATTTTCATGTTTATACACATCTAACCCTACTTGCTCTAATAACCAAAATCGTAACAGGTAGTCTATGATCGTAACCCTGCTCTCGAGCAGGGTTACGATTTTGGTTTGATTTGACATTTCTCGATCAAATTGAGGTTAATTCATGACGTCACGAATCTATAACCCAAACCACTTGAATGCAAAAGGTATTTACCACAAAAGACCAAAGATAACCGGTTACTCTTGGTTCGTCGCTTGAAATACCTTTTTGTCTATGGATTTATGTCAATTGAGGTTACCAGGGAGATTTGTAAACAAAAATATATCGCGTTTGAGTTTCACAGATTAATGAATTTAAAAAAATCATAAAATACATGCATGGATGTTTTCTGTGCAACAAAATGATAACAAATCAATTAAGTGTTTGAATGCGGACGTAGGATTCTCATAGGTTATTAGTATATCATAAAAAAAGAGAGGGGGTCAATAAATAACGGTATCTCTGAATGGTTTTAGATGAGTGTTATGTGTTATCTCAGATATCATTTGATAATTGATATAATTTCATTGGAAGTTTAATTTACTCGCGTTTTGTCAGCCGTCTAATATGTTCTTGGAAAATTTAAAAGCATTAATATCTCCTGCATTAACCAGGAATGACCTTGTTAAAATGGTCGAAAGTTTCTCTCATTTAGGAGGAATAGATATTAAAAATGTTGAAATGGCACCATCCTCGCAGAAAGTTGGAGATTCTTATCTGAGCAAGATAGTCAGGTTCAGGATAACTGCAATTGGAACAAATGAAGGGTATTTCTCATAAATTTATTTATACATTTATAAAACTTTCCACTGAAATTGTAGTGGAAAAAAGGAACAGGTGGATGTTAATGTTATTGCTAAAGTTCTACCTCCAAATCATGGAAGGAGGAAAACGTTCAGATCACATGATTTTTTTGAGAACGAGATTATTTTTTATGATAAGGTATGCTTCAAATGTACCATTCAAAACTTTACTTGAATATACCTATAATTGTTTTAGGTTTGGCCTGCTTTGAGGGCTTTCTTTGAATCTAAAGGACTGGGCAAAGAATTTGCAGAAGTTGTCCCTTTGTAAGTTTGTACATTTAAATCAGTAGCAGTATGTCTTTGAAATTTTCCTTTGAAGATTGTTGGGGTATTGCTTGGATGGAGAAAACGATTATATAGCATTGGAAGATATTTCATTCAAAAATTTTCATTCAATGGAGAGGGGAACAGGAATAGATTATGATACAACAATAGGAGTTCTTAATATTTACGCCAAATTTCATGCATTATCTTTAGCCTTCAAAGATCAGAACTCTGCAGAGTTCAGCAAAGCCGCAGGTTGTTTGAAGGTAGGTCCTCCATAATGAGCCATTCCTTCCACTTGATTTACAAAAATTACATGACTTTAAATGTTCTTGAAGGAGACCTACTTTTCGGAAAAATTTTTTGATTGGTATGAAAAATTCCAAAATAGTCTCATCAAACTTGTTCAAGATGCAGTAAAGAAAGAATTATCTGAAGATTATTACAATAAAATAGACAAGATCTTCAAAGATGACTTCTTTAGGTATAAACTTGATCTTATGCATACTTCAAAATCATTTAATTCATCAAATTTCAGAAAAACATGTGATATTTGTGAAAAAACTCATTCCCATTTATCGGGAGTAACACAAGGCGATTCATGGTTGCCTAATTTCCTTTTTCAACAAGATAAGGATGATCTCAATATAACTATTATCGACTTCCAGTTAGCTAGGTAAATTTGTTAATATAACATAATTGGGAGGTATATTGAAATTTTTGAAATTTTAGATGGGCTCCATTTTCAAATGATGTAACTTTTTTCTTATTCACTTGTGTAGAAGAAAAGGTTTTGTGGAAGCATTGGGATGATTTCATTGATGAATATGCATCCAGAATGAAGCATTACGTCTCACTCTTGGGTAGCTCTCCAGAAATTTTCAGTGGCAAAGAATTTCGAGAAGATATTAAAAAAAATATTGTATCCACCATTGCTATGACTGTGGAAGCACTACCAATGTCTCTTATTGAAGGTTTTGATTTGGATATGATTAAGGTATGTTGGTAAAATGGAACTCTTTACAAAAATCGGTTTTTATTGTTAGAGGCAATCAAATTGAATTACAAACTCATTGCCAGAATGGTAATATCATTGCAATTTCCTATGAAACTCAAGGTAATGCTAATCATGGCAGGGGCTTTCCATTAGAGACTAACTATTTAAAATAAATAACAACACTGCAAATTGATTTTTGACATTTCTTATGGCATTTGTAACTAGTAGAGACGAATTTTGGCCCTGTAAGCACAACTAACTATGGTTATCCTAACGCTGACGTCATAGTTAGTTGTAGTTACTCACGGTATTTCTGACACTACCGAGTGTCAAAATTTTGAACACTGTTATTTTATATGAGGAATAACTGTACATTTTCAATTGTAAAAAGGTGTTTAATGGAATTTTTAGTGGTGTGTTTTTATTTAAATAAATATTGACCTTAATCGTGAATGATTGTTCTCATTTTTTTCGAAATAAATTACTCCAATAATTAGTTTAGATTCAATAGATAGATTGAACCAGAACATTTATAATTTTTTTTTTTTATTGAAGTTTAATGTGCTTCGATTACAAGGATCATTAGCACTACGGTACAATTTTATCTAATTTATGTTACATAAATAACAGAAGATTTAATTCAATCGAAAATTAAATTGATTCAATTAGGTTGGTAGCTTGTAGAAATTCAATCGTAGCTTCAAGTATGGTGATGTCCTGTCCCAGCACCTGCTGTAAAGGTTTGGCCATTCATGTTTGTTCACGTAGGGGTTTGTATCTAGGACATTCCAAGAGACAATGGTTGACATTAAGTGTTGTGTTGCATTCTTCGCACACTGGAGGAGTTCCTCTGTTTAACAGAAAGTCATGTGTGAGTCTGGTACAGCCTAGTCATAATCTGGATATTTTGATCTGGTGGAAGCGGTTGTTAGGCAGAGTAATTTCCTTGAGTGGGTCAGTTTTAATTCTACCCAGGAATGTTGCTTTTCTTGACCATTCAGATCTCCACAAACATTCAATCCTATTTACTGCAGTTGTTTTAAGATCCTCTCTTGTGTGAACCTGAAGCATTTCTGTAACATTCCTTGAGGACCATCTTGCTGCTGCGTCGGCTTGAATATTTCCGTCAATTCCGGTATGAGAGGGAGTATAAATAAAAATGACATTCATTCCTGAATTTTCTGCAAGTTGTCGTTTGTTGTTGATCTCATTCACTAAACTATTGTCAGTATAGATTTTCTGGATTGAGGTTATGGAGGCAAGAGAGTCAGTGCAGATACAATAATTCTTCGCCTTGGTATCTTCACCCAGGATGTATATAATGTTTATAATTATTTACGCAATTAATTTTAGAAAGAGAACAAGAATTCTCTACAATGTGAAAATAGTATATTCTAAAACAAGTTACAGAATGGGTACCTAATCTAACACGAATTCGAAAACGAGCGAAGAAGAAGCGAGTTTTTGAACGCATGAGTGTTGGAATTGGCTTCTGCAACGAGTATTAGACGATATTTTCTCTATTTCAGTCAAGAATTGTGAGAAATTCTTTGGAATTCAATGAAAAATTCAGATAATACCTCCTAGTGCCTTTTGAATTTTATTTTCGCAGTTGGCGTGACTGTTACGAAAATCTACAGATTATAGAATTTGAATAGTTCGTTCAAATCTCTACAAGGTTTAATATTGACAATTGACATGCAATGGATGCGTATTGACATTCGAAAGGATGTCAGTGTTGTCAACCACAATAGGAAAAATATAACTAAAAACAATGCGGTAATGAGTTCTTACAGAACTGTTTTTAGTAATGTAATTAACTCATTACGACACTGAAATAGAGAAAAAATTAATTAAACTTCTCTCAACAATTACAAAACAACCAATTTAGCTTTTTCCTTCCTCTATCTGAAGGTTTTTTATGGATTACTCGATTTCTTGTGCTAATTCAATATTTTAATTCTTCTGAACATTGTGTTTTTAATACTTATTTTTTGGCTACAGAAAATTTTTTATTTTATTTCCATATTAATTCCTAATTAACATATGTTTCTGCCGAATATTAGATTTTATTCTGAAGTAAAAAAATATATGTTCTAAAAACTCATCAAATATTCGAATGAATATCATTTATAGCTTTCGTAATTGAATCTTCTGTTCCATATTTTATAAATTTAATAAATTCAGATGCTCTGATCAACATATGATTTCATAATTTATTTGTGGGTTTTCATTCAATGCGAGAAATGTTTCTATTTCGCACATGAGATGAGATGGAGCTAGTAACTACAACATCCAACCCTGCTCTCAAGGTAGGTTACGTGTGTGACGTCATTGATACATCCCAGATACATGTTAAGATCGCGAAAATTTGAGTTACTGCAGTAACCACGATTGTAGTTAGCTGTGGTTAAATCGCCAAAATTCGTCTTAGGTTATGCTCTTTGATAATGGAAGATACAAAATGAAAAAAATTAGAAACTGTTGAGTTTTTTGTGTTGTAGCAAATTCGAAAGTGAATTTTCTTTATCCGATAGAAGAGTACAAAAATATGTAGGCACACAAAAAATATTGATTTTATAGCAGCAAGTTTAAGAAAAAATCCAAATTTACGAGTACCGCCTCAAACATCATTTTTTCCATGCTGTTGTTTTGGATTGCATCTGGATTGCAATATATTCTGAAAACTACATGAATTGTATCATCGAAATTAAAAAATAGAAATAACTCCCAGTCCCACTGATATTTCTATACAGTTCAAGTTATCACAACATATATTCTTCAATTAGCACATGAGAATAAAATATAATTACTGTACAATATTGAAAGAAATGGTGGTTAATAATATCAATCAATATAAAAATTTTTTTTTTACAGAGTGATGTTGCTGTACCTATTGAGTCAGTGTGGGTTCTTCATCCTTTTGAAGATGAAGAAAGAAGAAAAAGGGTTGCTAGTGTGATTAAATTTTTTGTTGATAAAGAACTGATTTAAAATTAAGATGATATGTCAATATGAGAGAGACAAACTCTCTTTTTCAAAATGCTAGACCATGTCTACTGAAACACTAAAAGATAGTGAATTTAGCTCAGAATCATTGTACATGAGTTTCGTTATCGAAAATATCTTCATCAAAGTAGTTGATTGAGTTGTTCACTTCCAACAGAGAAATCAGGTGAGAAACAAATGTAGCCTAGGCTAACAACCCTCTTTAAGGAAGCATCACATTGAAAAATAATTAGTTCTAGAGGAGTACAGTTATTGTTTCAAAAATCACCAAATAATTTTTTCGAAAACCAGCATATTATATGTTATTGTTTTATGTACCAGATCCTCCAAAGATAATCAATTAATTAAAAAAAAATTTTATTTGAAATGAATTTTTGCTTCGGTAAAAATTTACAATTTTCTTTATAACCAAGCTGAATGAGATAAGTGATATGATGATGAATTACAATTTATTGTAAATAATTAATCCTTCCATTGTAACAGTTGGCAGGAAAGGTTTTTGTGATTTCTCATTTATATATGCCATTTTTTTTCATATTATGATAACTGTAAGGTAACTGTATAATGATTTGTTTATTTATTTAAAGGGACAGGCTCATTTACAAATTGCTATAATGATAAAAGTATCACACATTATTTTTGGAATCTATAACGTTCACTGTGTTTTGAATACATTGTATATCATTCTTAATTTCAGAGTTATTCACTAATCGTATTGTGATTGTAACCTCAGAAATTTTGCTTATACTAATTAAATTTACAATTGAGATTAAACTAGTTTTTATTTCCCCATCACAAAATAATTTCAGGAATCCATTTGAATTGCATTTTCTTTGAACTTGAATTATTGGAAACATTTCCAACTTGGTTGATTCCAATCAAGGTGGAAATGAATTAGTTTCTATTAATTCAAGTTCAGAGAAATATGCAATTGGAATTTCTTAATTTCGAATAGCCCGTCAATACCCTTCATTTACCCCCACCAAAATTTTATCTCCCCTACCCTTTTAGTTCGGCTGACCCCCGCATCAACCGCTAGTGTCGCGTTGTAAAAATCGGCGAGAGTCTATATATATAATATATAATAACTTTAATCTATATATATAATATATAATAACTTTAATTTATCTATGCCTATTAGTAAATTATGAAATAGAGAGGGAGGGGATTCATTTAAATAACGGTATCTTTGAATGTTTGTATATGTATACGTGTAATCTCAGATAACATTTGATATAATTTCATCATTTATTATAATTTCATTGGAGTTTAATCGAAAAGTTCGATCAATTCAGATATTGTCAGCAGCTCCAATATGTTTCTGGAAAATTTGAAATCATTAATATCACCTAAATTCACCAGAAATGACCTTGTTGAAATGGTCAAAAGTTACTCTGATTTAGGAGGAATAGATATTGAAAATGTAGAAATCGCACCATCCTCACAGAAAATAGGAGATTCATATCTGAGCAAGATCATTAGGTTCAGAATAACTGCAATAGGGACAAATGAACGGTAATATCTTATGAATTTATTTCTTCATTCATGAGTTTGTTCATTTTAATTGTAGAGGAGAGAAAGAAAAAGTGGAAGTAAATGTTATTACCAAAGTTCTTCCTCCAAATCTTGGAAGGAGGAAAACATTTAGATCACATGATTTTTTTGAGAACGAGATTTTATTTTATGATAAGGTACCACCTAAACATTGAATTCCTATATGATATTTTCAAGAAATTCTTCTTAATTTTTTTTTAGTTTTGGACTCCCATTAGGCGTTTCTTTGGATCGAAAGGACTGGATAAAGAATTTAGCGCAGTTGTTCCTTTGTAAGTTCATACCACTCACTCAGTAGTGTCTATTTAAATTTTTTTTTTAAGATTGTTAGGGTATTGCTTGGATGGAGAAAATGATTATATCGCTCTGGAAGATATATCATTCAAAAATTTTGATTCAATGGAAAGAGGAAAAGGAATAGATTATAATACAACAAAGGAGGTTCTCAATATTTTTGCCAAATTTCATGCATTATCCTTAGCCTACAAGGATCAAAACCCTGCAGAGTTCAGTCAAGCTGCAGGTAGTTTGAAGGTAGGTATTCTATAATAAGCCATATAATAATTGCCATTTTGGAAAATGGCATGACCTCAGGTAACAACGAAGAGGGGGAATGTTCCTACAAGAAGTAAGGAAAAAATAGGCAATTTTGCTTTGGTTAATCTAATTTCATTAGATACCTCTCATTTAGATAATTTTTCAAATGGTGTTCTGCTGGGAGCTACTAGAATACTTTTTTTTTCTAAAATACCAGTTCCTTTTGACTTTCAAGTATCTATAAGTTCCCCCTAAAAAGTCGGACCTGAATGATCCCTGCCAATATGACTTGAAGCGTTCTTGAAGGAAACCTACTTTTCGGACAAATTATTTGCTTGGTATGGAAGATTCCAGGAAACTCTCTTTGAACTTGTGAGAGATGCAACAAAGAAAGAATTACCTGAAGATTATTACAATAAAATAGACAAGATCTTCAAAGATGACTTCTTTAGGTATATACGTGATATTACGCTCTGTTTGAAATCATTAATTTATTTGATTCCAGGAAAACATGTGATATTTGCCAAAAAACTCATTCTCATTTATCAGGAGTAACACAAGGAGATGCATGGTTGCCAAATTTCCTTTTTCAACAAGATAAAGATGATCTCAATATAACTATTATTGACTTCCAGTTAGCCAGGTAAATTTGTTACTGTAATATAACTACATAATTGGGAGGTATATTGCAACTTTTGAAATTTCAGATGGGCTCCATTTTCAAATGATATAACTTTTTTCTTATTCACTTGTGTGGAAGAAAATGTTTTGTGGAATCATTGGGATGATTTCATTGATGAATATACATCCAGAATGAAGCATTACGTCTCACTCTTGGGTAGCTCTTCTGAGATTTTTAGTGGCAAGGAATTTCGAGAAGATATAAAAAAAAATTTTGTATACACCATCGCTATGACTATCGAAGCACTAACAATGTCTCTTATTGAAGGCTTTGATTTGGATTTGATTAAGGTATGTTGGTGAAATAGTAGGTAGATCTTGAGAAAAATAGGTGTTATGATTCGCTAAAAGCAATATCTAAATATTTAATGGTAGATCTGATGTAATGAAATACTCTTTTCTTTGGAACCAATCATATGGTGTTGAAAGATTCATTAATTTTGTACATGTACAGTATTTCAAAGAGCATCTACATATACTGTTTATACATGCTTTAACTCGTTGATTGGAAAAGTCCTTTTCTTATTTAATTTTGTCATTATCTTGAAGGTTTATTCATTATTTCAGTTGATTTTTTGTATGTTTGTTAATACTAGATTTTTCTGCAAATATAAAAATCATTTTATAAATTGAAGTGTAATGTCTTCTGAGAAGCTTTATGAATTTTATCATTGAAATGAAACCTTTGTTTGAATGATCATTGTGTAGATACCTACATTCATCACATGATGCATAAAGAAATTAAAATAATAGCTGTTCTATATTGAGTAATGAGGTGCTTAACATTTTTTTCAGGGCGATTGTGCTGTACCTCTCGAGTCTGTGTGGGTTCTTCATCCTTTTGAAGATGAAGAAAGGAGAAAAAGGGTTGCTAGTGCGATCAAATTTTTTGTCGATAAGAAATTTATTTAAATTGAGGTGATGTATGAATAAAGGCCAACACACCATTCTTGCTTTCATTTCAAGAACTCGAACCTACCAATTTTCAATTTTTCAAGAGATGACCATGATAAGTCATTTGTAATTTTCCTTCGAAAGATTGAAGATTTATCGTTTATTTATTATCATAGATAATAGCTTATTATTTATCTTGATTATCACAATATTAATTTTTATCATCAGGAATTGATAAACCTGTCACTTAAGAGGGAAAATTAAGTGTTTCAGATTATTTAACGAAAACTTTGAGATGAAAAAACAGAGTGCTTATGTTGAGATAAATATCTGGTTGAAAATAATGATAGATAATACTATTGAATAACGCGGTAAATCTAGAACATAATCATTCATTATTCAACAAATTGTTCACAAATAAGGAATCACATGGTTGATGGGTGGGGCTTAATTTTTAAATGTCCCAACTGTTCAAAACAATGTGATTATCATTTTGAAAGTAGTACAAAATAATCGAGGGAAAATGTGCACGATTTAATTCAATATTTTGGACGAGATGAATTTTTTAAGTTACTGTAAACACACAAATAGAGCTCGTATGTCAAAACGTTCCGACTACGTATAACCTCAAAAATGTCAAGCTTTACGATAAAGGTGTCAGTTGGCAGATTGCAACACTAGGGTTGTCCAATCCCGAAATATAAAAGGCAACCCTCGTAGTACCTAATAACCTTGTATATAAAAAATTGCTAATAGTCCCATGCTTTCGAATAAAATATACTTATAAATACATAACAGATTTTGAGTTTCAAGGCTGCAATCGATTCCATTAGCTCCGCATAGACTCTGTCTAATCCAGTGGTGTTGATTCACACGATCTGGCTGACCATTTAACAGCTGAATTTCGTGAAATTATGCGATCAGCAAATAGGGTTTGCAATAAATTGATCTTTCCATTGACTATGTGATAAATCTTGTTGAAACCACATGTCAGTGATATCCATGTCATCAATGATAGAGTTAACATCTTGCGATAGCGTGATCCATTGACCGTTACCGCATTTCCAGCCTCAATAAAAAAAAGGCTGAAGGACCAAAGGTCGATGGCCATTAAAGTACTCTTTCTCTCTTAAAAAAAAGCCCAATCACGCCTCCAGACCACATAGCGCGCCTTACTGAGACACACTGAGCATGCAAAATCTTTTCAATAATCGCTCAAGGATTATCAGAAGAAAAAATGATTTTTTCAGAAAAACCAGCGGTCACAGAAGGTCGATTATGTTATTCGAATATATCACGAATTTCACGGAATGTAATTTTAACAGAACCAACATTTTCATAGTGGGTTTTAATTATTTTAATGCGAATTTCGAGCGAAATTGAATTCATTGTAACAATTGCCAAAGCATTTACTACGAATATGTCAAAAAACTAACTGTCAATGCTGTCATGTGGTAGGGGTGGCCACAATTAAAAAACAAAGTTTCTGTTGAAAAACCCTTTACTAGCAAAATCGAAGTTTTATTTTGTCCTTGTCTACCAGCGCAGGCATACCTGTGCATCTCCTGTGGACCGTGGCGTGTGTGGCCGACATTAGATTGAATATCCAATGATTTAATTCCTCAATCAAGTGAACACTTTCGATATTGAACTAATTTTTATGTTATATTAACTGTGATACAATGTAATTCCAAGAGTACTCTTAGTGATTGAAATATTATATTCTTACTAGATTTTAATTCTATTTTGGGATTCTTATTTATACGATTAGACTTGGAGTACTGTGAGAAGTCATTTGCCTCTCGTCTTTATCATCAGCTTTTCCCTCTTTCAAAATATTTATATCCTCATTTGTAGCCCTCCTAGATGTGGGTTTAGTGTTTCCTTCCAGATGTCTTCTCTTGCCTTGTTGGGCCTCAATCATAGCAGCTTGTTCGGCAGGATTCAATTGTGCCAATCTGGGATCCATTGCTATCCAATCAGAATTTAATACTTGCTCTATTCTAAATCTTCTTGTTACGTCTGGTTCCAAAATATGATGTATTAGTTTCTTTACTTGATCACTTAGAATGTCTGCAACTTTTGCACGAAATTTCCATCTTTGATTTGTTTGTTGTTCATAAAGTCTTTTGATATTTGTATCATCAAAGGGCATGGCTTTGTTTAACATGACATATAGAATAATTCCTAAGGACCATATGTCGGCTATTCGAGGATGATAGGGACTACCTTTAAGGATTTCTGGAGCAGCGTAAGATAGAGATCCGCAATAGGTTTCACTGGATATTCTTTTCCCTGTCGCATCTGAAAAGTTAAATAAATTTCTGTACAAACCACTCAATCAACCAACTTTATAACTAACTACTAACTAACCACGAACTACGCGACTTTTGTGATGCCACTAAGGCTAGTTACATACACATCGATTTTGGACGTACGATAAAAGTTCGTACGACCAACTTCCAATAGTGGCGCAAAGAAATGATTGTGTCTTTACACACACATCGATTCTCAAAAGTTTCTCTAAAGTTATCGCACGGACGCCGTGTTGCGGTCGTCCAATGTCTCGACTATACACTATACCGCCGTCTAGTGGTCGTGATAACAGTGGCGCATGTAATCAAAACGGCGTCTTCACACACATCGAATTTCGTTCGTACGACCGAAGTTCGCTTGGCTTTACTAGTTGCGATTTAACCGCCATCAGAGAAGAAAGTAATGCAGTGTGTTTGGTGAAATTATTTAGTTTTTTCTCATACAATTCATCGAAGCTTGCTGTTGACATTCTAAAATAATTAAAAAACTTTTCTTCGTCACTTCGAAATTGTTCATAAAGCTTGAGAAAAATCCCTGCATCCAGTCTTCTCTGATTAATAGGATGAACCCACTGACTCCTGGTTTTACGCCTTAGTCTACGCCAACCACATAGCAAGAACACGAATCTTGAAAGGGTTCATGCTGACAAGCAACTGAAGCGAATCATCAAAAAATTAGAAAGCACTGACATGAGATCAGATTGCTTTGGCGCTCTTGTTGAGCTACTAGCGAGTAAATATTCAAACCATAACAAATCTATAAGCATTCTTATTACCTGAACAATAGTCTTTTCCCGTGCTATGGGACAATGTGATGCAAATATGAACGCCTAATGAATGAACAAACGAAGCTATAATTCCGTTTTCCAAAAAACTTAGGTCAGTGCTTTTCTGAATTTTGACCACGTATAATATTTCAGCCACCGAGATTGAATTCTATCTCTATGATTTCCCGTTATGAAAAATTTTGATTAACATTACGCCAACGGACACTGATTAAGGGGCCCGGCATTTGTCAATCGAATATCGATCTGTTATGGCCATCGTTCAAAGAAAATCATCGGGACGTATGTCATTTCTCTTTTCTCTTGAGTAAATGAAAAAAATGATCATATCTTTAGATGGAAAAGAGCTACGACAATTAAATTTGAGGAAAAGTAAGATATCGATCACCTCAATATACTCACGAATTTTTATTGAAATCCAAAAATATCTTATGAGAGAGTGAGGATTGAACAATTTGTTTTGGGAATTTTTTAAAAATTTTCTAGCGTGAAGATTTCTGCGAAATTTTGCGAGCCGTTTTGTTGCAGCCTCCCTCAACAATATTTCGAGTATCAACTTGATCGGATGGATATTCTAGTAGTTATTGAGGAAACAAAATTTCAGATGCTCATAACTACTGAACCATCCGACGGATTTGGCCCAATAACGAACTTGACCGAGATATTTGGACAATTAACCTATTCTGAAAATATTAAAACTCTAGCTCATCTCTTTTGGATGATAGAGAGGATACGGCCGGCCCGCCGGAAAGACTCAACTTTCGCCACGGATTCTTCATCGGGGAGTCAAACCCAATCGATTGAGACCATTTTCGGCTCGATATTCCAAAATTACAGACAGTCGGGCAAAATTATAGGCACTCTGTTCAAGTGAACAAGAGCGCTCTGTTCAAGTGAACAAGAGCGCCAAAAATGTACGTCCACGATACAAAATCGACAGGTCTGAAAGCTACTTTAAATTTTGGACGTACGATAAATGTTCGTACGAACTTTTATCGTACGTCCAAAATCGATGTGTATGTAACCAGCCTAAACCAATGGTAACAAAAAATGTTTATGCGCAAATGAGTATTTACCGTCTACCAATCAGAATCAAGAATTGTTCGTCATGATAATGGAAGGCGACGTTACATTCAAACGTTTGCTCTATGTTCCTGAAATAGTACTTTGAAATGTTTCATTACCGTTACAATATATCTTAATATGACATGTCTGATATGCCACTTTGATGATACAAAGCGATGTTACATTAGAACGTTAGCGATATATTTCTGAAACACCACTTCTCACTTCGAAATGTTTCGTAATGATTAAACCATATCTTATATGGAATGTATCTGTGATGTGAAATGATTACGGGGTAAATTCTGGTAATTTCCAGAGATTATTACAAAAACATGAATCAGTACTTAAACAAGGGCATTTAGTAAGATAAGACGCTGACCATTCAGAAACCTGATCGTCTTGTCACCTTCCCCTTTTTACAGTGCTGATATCTTAAGCTCCGCCCATCTGTCGTTGAACTTCTGAATTCTGGTAATTTCCTGAGATTATTACAAAAACATGATTCAGTACTCAAACGAGGGCATTTTGCAGATAAGTCGCTGGTCAATCAGAAACCTGATCGTCTATTGTCGCCTCCCTCTTTTTACATAATCGACAATGAGATCTTAAGACCTGCTCATCTGTCGTTCAACTACTTAATTCTGATCATTTCCAGAGATTATTACAAAAATATGATTCAGACGCCGCTTAGCATCATCATAGTAACGGTATTGTATAAAGAAAAAAGAAAATAATCTTTATACAATGGTTATAATTAAATGTTTACGATATGTTCCTGAAACATTACTTTAAAACGTTTTACAATGATAATAATATAAGATATAGATTTGAAGAGTATAATTAATTAAGAGTATAAATTAATTGTAATATCACATTTAATAACTTAATTTGTAACCCCAATTTTGTAGATAGTAGACTGTGCTAATGACCCCTAGTGGTCGAAGCACAAATTTCTCAAAAAAAAAGGGCATTTATCAAGATAAGTCGCTGGTCAATCAGAAACCTTGTCGTCTATTGTCTCCTCCTCCTTCATACAGTGCCGACAACGGTATCTCAAGCCCCGCCCATTTATCGTTTTACTAATGAATTCTGATCAATTCCTGAGATTATTACCAAAACATGATGAATAAGTACTAATACAAGGTCATTTGGCAAAATAAGCCGCTGACCACCAGAAACCTGATCCTCTTATCGCCTCCCTTTTTTTACAGTGTCGACAATTAGATCTTAAGCCTCGCTCTTCTGTCGTTCAACTACTAAATTCTGGTTATTTCCTGACATTATTACAAACACATGATGTTCAGTACTATAACAAGGGAATTCAGTAAGATAAGTGACTGGCCAATCAGAAACCTGATGGTCTATTGTGGCCTCCTCTTTTTTTCAGGGTCGATAATAAGATCTTAAGCCGCGCCCATCTGGCGTTTAACTTCTAAATTCTGATCATTTTCTGAGATTACCACGCTCAATAGGAAGATGTAGTCGGCTGTCCTGAATGAGACAAACCTTCGACGATTTCCCGACCGTTTTAAAAAACTTTGTACCATTCGTACACTTGAGTTTTCGATAAAACACAGTCTGCATAAGCCTTCGGAAATACTTCGAATACTTAAAATTACTCAAACCTGGCAATTTACATGATTTTTGTCAAAGTGTTCTATTCTTCTCACCTGTAACGAATCTGGCAAAACCAAAATCTGCAATCTTCACGTTGTAGTTATTTGTTATCAAAACATTTTCGCATTTTAAATCTCGATGAGCTATGTCCATATCATGCAAGTATTGTATACCTAAAGCCATCTGTCTAAGCCATACTCTAGCTTGAGCTTCAGATATAGCACCTCTCTTTAAAACGAACTCCAGTAGATCGCCATTCTCGGCGAATCTCATAAAAATATAGTACTTCGCCTTTCTCTGGAATATACTGTGTACATGTATAATATGCGGGTGGTTGATCTTTACCAGTATGTCCAATTCCCTGGGAAGAAACTTTTTTACAAAATCTCTGGGTGCTTTTGCGGTATCTATAATTTTACATGCCAGTGATTTAACATTGCCTGCTTCCGATTTGTTGTAGGTGTACTCGGCCAAAAATACTTTAGCATATGATCCTTCTCCTAGTTGTTTGAGGAGTTTGTAACCCCTGTTGGAAAGGGTCAGTTCTTCGGAATTCGTTGTCAAATTCGGCATTTTTGATGGTTAGTGTTTCATGGGTCATTGTTCACAGATGATTTTGTAGTTTTTCCGATTTTCTTTAGGACAACATTTTGATGGAATGAAAATTAATGAAATATGTTCTGACAATTTCAAATTGATGTGGTTTTATAAAGAATACTCGGCTGTCAAGCCTGTCTCACATTGGTATAATTATTTAATGATATTTATAGCAATGTGAGGCAGGCCTCACTCTATATAATACGTTCGGATGCTGTCTTTTTAGAGCCTATTTCTAGTTCCATAGTTCAAAAAACTAAACCCAAATGTCTGTAATTTTTCAATATAAAGTTGAATATGGTCTCAATCTTAAATTTGAGCATGTCCGGGCGGCCGTCCGTAGGGGATGAGCTAGCAGCAAGAGTTCCATATTTTCGGAATAGGTTGATTGTCCTAATATCTCGGTTAGGTTCATTATTGCGCCAAATCCGTCGACTAGTTCAGCAGTTAATTAGCATTGAGTTTTTCCATATTGCGTGAAAATTAACAATCTACAAACATATTAAAATTCATATGGCGGCATCAGTGTCATCTATGGGACAAGATCGTAGTATAAACCGAAAAGCAACTGTAAATTTTGTAGGAATCTGCAGAAACCGTTTCAAGAAGTTGGATGCATAATTGTAGATATATTGTTGTTTAGAGATTTTGTGAAATTCTGAAATTAATACTGTGTAGGCATTCAAAGTTTTCTGATTTTCGTGAACGAGTTTTTTCTGTTGAAAATATAGAGACCTTGTATTGTCGTCCTTGCCCTTGGTTCCACGTCCGCTTTATTATATCATAGTTTGAAGTAGATATAATATTACCAGTACCATTGATGCGTTTTATTTATTGCTTTATTATCAATTCATTATCTCAATTAAATAAAAAAGGATAACCTAACCAGCGTAGGTTGCTCCTATGCTAATTTATTACGATGGCAGTATCCAACAAGATGTGGGCAACAATAATACCTATAATCATTAGTGTTGGTGTGGTGATTACTGGTGTTGTCGTTTATCGTTTATTAAACTCAAAAACGAAACATGATTCTACTGGGAGATCTAGGAAAAAGAAAATATTACTTGAAGATGCCCAGGTGAAATATAGTATACCTCTCATAGAGAAGGAAGAACTCACTCATGATACGAGAAGGTTCAGATTTGCTTTGCCTTCTGATGAACATGTATTGGGACTACCTATTGGTCAACACATCAATATCATAGCAAAAATTGATGATGAACTAGTTATTCGATCATACAC
The DNA here is from genome assembly GCA_030674115.1 of Micraspis discolor. Lineage (NCBI taxonomy): Eukaryota > Metazoa > Arthropoda > Insecta > Coleoptera > Coccinellidae > Micraspis > Micraspis discolor. Next base: position 3,487,408 of record JARTUT010000004.1, read on the forward strand.
GCCAGTTTCCTCAGATGATGACAAGGGTTATATTGATTTAGTCATTAAGGTCTATTTCAAAAATGTGCATCCTAAGTTCCCAGATGGCGGTAAAATGAGTCAGTACTTAGAAAATTTAAAAGTTTGGGATAGTATACAAATACGAGGTCCTTCTGGGAGACTGCAATATGTTGGCGAAGGTGAATTTGTAATCAAGAAGCTAAGAAAGGATCCTCCTCAAACTATAACTGTAGAAAGCATTTCTATGATAGCAGGAGGTACTGGTATTACTCCCATGTTACAACTCATCAGACATATAATTAAACATGATACAAAAAAGATCAAAATGGCTCTTTTATTTGCAAATCAAAGTGAGAAAGATATTTTAGTGAGAAAGGAACTGGAAGAAGTTGTTCAATCACATCCAGATCAATTCAAGTTGTGGTATACACTGGATAATTCCCCCCCAGGATGGAATTATAGCACAGGTTTTATAAACGAAGACATGATAAGAGATCATCTGCTTCCCCCTTCAAAGAGCTCCATAGTATTAATGTGTGGTCCTCCACCGATGATCAATTATGCCTGTATGCCTAATTTGGAAAAACTTGGTTATGATAAAGATTTGTGTTTTGCTTACTAGTAGGTACTAAAAAACTTGTTATTGTTCATTTCCTGACTGAAAATTTTCACCCTCCGAATAATCAGTATTTGTTATTTAATTACTGAATACCATTGTTCCCGCACAAGGATTGTTGAAAAATATTCTATAACCTTTGTTATTACATTAAATGAGTTAATTCATTTATTAAAATTTAACCCGTGGACTGCCAAGGATATGACTTGTTTACTGTTTTCCTTGCAAGGAAGCTAATTACAAGTTAACTTAGACTGGGCTTACCTTCCATGATTTATTGAACTCGTAATACATCATGGCTTCTGAAAAGAGGACAAAAATTCAAGGCTGGCATACATTAAAAACAAATTCAATTCATATAAATATATATATAAAAAATTTATTCATAATACACAAAAAGATATATTTTTATATCTTTCTGAAAAAATTTTGTCGATAATGAAGTAATATAATTACCATTTTGAATGATGTCAAGAAAATTCCTCAATACCTCAAACTAAGACATGTGTTTTTGGGATATTAGCTGTCATTAGTGCATAAGTGCTGTCGAGTTAAACAATTTGTCCTTGAAATTCCCTTTCGCTTATAAAAATCCTAACATCCACCAATTGTTTTAAATAATATGATTCCTTCAGTTGAAATTTTCCTTAGATTAGAATTCTGAAGATGGCAGTTGACATGTCGATGAATATTATTTTATCATATCTCCGTAAGATTTTACTGTTGTCACATTGAATATTGACGAAAGTTTATATATGGTAGTACACATAAGTACTTGAAGACAAAATTACCTTTGAGGTTTTCGAGATATATTTATTACATTTCAATAAGCAGATAAACTTCTTCAATGAAACTGACTATAATTAATTGTATGGTTTTTAATTGAATTGTAATTTGTTTTATTTTGCTGCAGATTGTTTTGTAACCTAATTTAAAAATTGTGATTTTATTGAGATTATCGGCATTGTATTCGTCTATTCATATTTTTTTCAGTTCGTAACTGCCGAACTAATTAGAAACACTTACTTAGGGAATAAGCTCTCAGAGGTTCTTGGCGTCAGCGCTTTTCTACATTTTTTTTTAAAGTAGTGGTCCTAGGATATTGAAATTTTGATTTGCTAGAAATTTTTATTTCATTATTTATCACGATAATAATCATTGGTCATTACAGTCAAAAAATGTCTGATAAAATTATTTTTACTCAGGATTCATGCTGTAATTTTATCTATCACTCGATTATCACATCGATATGTAGAAAATCTTGTATCTATTTGAGTCAAGGAGAGATGATTTGCAAAGATATTTTTGGAATATCATTGTTAATTTGCTTTCAGATAACCTTTGTCATTCAATAACCTTGTTACTCTATAGTAATCATATCTGAACTCTTTGTGTTCATTAATGCAGAACCAGCTTTAAATCAAAATTCAAGTTAGCATACAAATGAAATACTCAGTTTCCTAGAAACAGTGTTATGAGAAAAAAGTTTAATTGTTTCTTTTGAAAATATGTTCAGTTATCATTCAAAGTTACTCAAACAATAGTTTATTCTAAAATAAGTTGCAGAACAGGCGAGTTTTTGAATGCACGAATGTTGGAATTGCCTTCTGCAATGAGTAGTAGACGATATTTTCTGTATTTCAGTCAAGAATTGTGAGAAATTTATTGAAATTCAGATTATACCTCCTAGTGCCATGTGCTTTGTATTTTATTTTCGCAGTTGGTGTGACTGATACGAAAATTGACAGATTATAGAATTTGAATAGTGCGTTCAAATCTCTACATGGTTTAATATTGACAATTGACATGCAATGGACGCGTATTGAGATTCGAAAGGATAGGATGTCAGTGTTGTCAACCACAAAACGAAAAATATAACTAAAAACAATGCTGTAATTAATTCATTACAGCACTGTTTTTAGTACTGTAATGCATTACGACACTAAAATAGAGAAAATAAAATATTCCATTTTTACGGAAATAACTTTGATCAAAAGAATAAGTTGAAGTTCTTGCTTTTGGAAATTCTGATATTAATATAAGTAATGTTTGCATGGAGTTTTTTGCCTGGCCTTTAAAGATGTTGGTTAATATATCGATGAACAAATCCGTAATCCCATCAGAAATCATATATCCTCATTTTCTCGGACCATAACCCTACCTAGGTTTTTATGAGTATTTCAATTTATTATTTTATTATATCATAATAGGAGAGGAGAATGAGATTTAGGGCTAACCGCATTGCATTACTTGTACTTAGTTTAAATAAAAGCCAAACCCTGCTTCATCCTAAAATTCGTAACGCAGTGTTATCAAACAAGAACTGGATAAATAATTATAACATCGTTGGTAGCACTGAATTTGTATCAGCCTCTTAGAAATAACGATTCCAAACTAGGATTTCATGCAATTTCAGTGTTGACAGCTACCGAAATTAATCAGGTAACTAATTCTGAGGATATAATTATAAAAGTGTTGACTACACAGAAAGAGATAAAATGAGGTAATCTCAAAGCCGCCCATGTTAAACTAATTTAAGAAGGCGATTAAATATACAATTGAAACGAAAATATGAAAACTAATACATGCTATTATTCATTGAGATAATATAGAACTGGATCTGGTAGAGGACTGAACGAGAACTAAAAAATAATATTATATACACTCATTTACGTGATACCATATAATAAAAATATTTCACAAAATATCGTTACAATTGATAAAAATGCATATACATGTTAGTATTCATTTAACCCTTACAAGTATGAAGTATGATGATGAGAGTTTAGTGATAAATATTTACGTATATAATGAAAAATGCAGGTTCTTGATGATGCGATGATACAAAGTTGAATTCAACTGTACTTAAAATTAAAAAAGATTATATAATATTTCAATAAAAGTAAATCGTTTCTGTATGAAGGAAAAATGATATTTGGAACCTTCAACTATATATATTACAAATGTTAACATTGACGTTTTTTGACTCTGATAAAGTTGAAGTTTTACATGTAGGTACTTTTATCAGTCAAAATTTTAAATATGTGATTATAGGCTATTTTTCAAAATAGCTGCCAAACATTGCTATATAAAATCTGCTTTTCGGTATGTATGAATTCAATTTTATTACATCCTTTGGAATATGTAGGTTCGAAAAAATCAATAGAAAAAGCTGAAAGAATCGAAGGCAATGACGTTATGAATATTCAATTTCTATTCCATTTTTATACATTCCAACATAATAACTTGGTCCTTACTTTATCTTTTCACAATCAATTATTTGACATGATATTACTAACATCCAACTTCAATATTCAAAACAATATATTTTTCGAATCAGTTCTATAAAACTAACTTCATGCACTTTACTAAGGCAAATGGTCGTGGGGAAGACATTGGTGAATATTTCATAAAAATTCATTTATACAATATGTTTTATCAACATTTACTCGTAGTTTCAAATTGTTAATTAGGTAATCAAGCTTGATGAATTCCATATTTCTTAACGAAATGAGGTACATCAGAAAATTGAATTTCGGAAAACTGCACAGAAATTAATCGAGTCTCTTTTTTTCAAAGAGTGTACAGGATTTCAACTAATACTGAAGGATTACTAAGAGATTGTCGATTGGAAAAAATTCCGAACTTTTTGAAATTCATTAGTATTTTGTCACAGCATTCATTCTACATATAATTTGATATCTTGGTGATTTAATGAAAAGTTTTCATTTATAATACTTCGAAAATGCTCTTCGCCGCTTCGCTCAAATTATGGATTATATCGTTGTGAGAAGAGAAGGTTAAATTTTATGACAATATGAAACACAAGAAGGATGATACTTTACGTACAAATTATTGATCAACAATTCAGTATGCATTGCTCGACTAAAGTCAGTCTACTTCTCATTACTTAACATTCCTAAAAGGAACTGGGGAATTGGTAACAGATGCTGGTAAGGATTTAGCACCTTTGTCAGCGAGATGATAAACATCCTCTTCCTCTAGGTTTATCCTCCTCGTCTGCTGAAATCAATGGCAGATTTTACAAATGAAACAGCAACTTTAGTATTGTGAATCTCTGAAAAAATTGCGCTTCAGTTCAAGAACCTTTTGATCCTATTTCAAATTGATTTTACAGAGAAATTATACAGTGTTGAATCTACAATTAAAACATTACTGGTACAATAGGAATCTATCATAAATTATTTCAAAATTTTTTTGAAAGTCTGTACTTGGATCAATGGTAGGATGTCAGCGATTGAAAAGGAAACATCGGTGCAACAGTATTGAGAAAATTCCTTTTAAAATAGTGAGCTGATAATACAATTTCAGAAGAATTATGAACTTACAGAAGCTTGTATTCACGCAATTTAATCAGAATTCACTCAAATGTTAGATATTGATGAAATTTTATGTAATAAAAAATTTAATAAATAATCTATTCTACTAGACTAAAGTGATCTAGAAAATCAAAGCTATGCAATTATGTTAATAAGCACAAAGATAATATTTTCAAGGCGAGTAACATGTAATTTCTACCAGTTTCTACAACAGTATTCTATATAGATTTGTTTTGACGATGAAGCAGCAACTTTCTACAATATCTACTTTTAAATATTACTCAGGCATCTGCGAACAGACCTTAACAATAAAAGGGTTTCATTGTTTTCATATCCTAAAGCTAAGGCTTCATCAACAGTGTATAATTAGAATTTCAGGAATCTGAGTCCAATCATGTAAGCATGAAAAAAAAGTCTTCCTTTATCGAATTGCACTGGTGATTGTGAACGACTGGTTACATGATCGATGAAAGATAAATAAATGAAGTCATAACTCAAATCTTCTCAGTTAGGAAATATTTTCTCAGTTGGAAAATGATACCAATGAATGTAACAGAAGACAAAATTTACTGATGATTGTATTTCATCGACATTAAATATATTTCGAAGTAACTTCACTTTTTTAATACTAAATGAAAGAATATTTAGACATGTTTGAAACAATTAGGTTTATTGTTGTTTCAGAAAAAGTGAGTTCTATGATAATAAGTTCATGAGAACTTAGTTGTAAGTTCATGAGAACTTAGTCGATATCTATAATCTTAGTACACACTAGGATGAAGATTGAAAAAAATATCCTGTTAGAAAGTACCAGTGAGTTAATATTTCCATCTTCGATGAAAAAAATTCAATTAATAATTGATAAAAGAAACTTATACAGATAATTAGAGCATCACGAATCAAAACCAAATTAGATCACACTTAAAACTCACAAATCAATTAACACATATATCCAAATATCGATGACATTTCACCAAATACTTTTTTGTTTTCGTCGTTCACTGCATTGTAAATGAAACAATCTTTGGTAATGTAGTTTTCATGGTTAAAAAGTTAGTAACTTACACCCATACAGCTGTTAAGAGCAGAGCCATTCATTTCACCTGATTTTTCTGGATTCAACGGACAGACTAGGTCACCGTAATCCGCTTCTCCTTTGCTCTTTTTCCTTTTCAAAGAAAACTGGGATTTTTTGGTTATCTGAAAAAATTAAAATTTAGCCATTATATCAACGCATCCCTGTTAGTTCATGTTTAATGGACACCTTTCAGTAGCTAAAAAATCTATTTTGATTTCTCTTAACGAGTGGTAGCGAAATTTCAACTCTGATACTTTAATTTTACGAAACAAATTGTATATAATCAAACAAATTAGAAGCTATGAAGAATATCAATGATATTCCTTCCAGAATAAAATTAACCTTAACGATAGCCAGAACCCACCCATTCGGGTTAAAGATCTCATTAGATACTCCTCTTGGATACAGTTTATTTTATAACTAAGCAACGAAATGAACAAACCTTCAATTTGGCCGTTGGTGTTAAGGGAATATACCCCATTGTCGATTGTGCTTCTCTTTTCTCCTGTATAATGTCTCTTCCTAGCAGTTCTTTGAAATGCGTATTCAGATGCCTTCTCAACAAAGTTTTACCCGGTGGTATAGACAGTAAAGAAGCCAAAAGTTCGGCTGTGAATTTTGTTTCGTGAACCATAAGCCCACCGTGAACGCCGGCTCCTCGTAAATTCGGCGCATACTCTGCTAGATCTACCGCCCTGAGCCACTCCATAACCCTGAAATTAAAGAAAAAAATTCAAATTTAATCTTTTTTTATTCGTTCAGGAGTTTATTGGATTTCCTTTTTTTTTGTGTGAAACTTAAATCTGTTCTCGAAACAAAGCAAAAAGTAATGGTGGAAGATGAAGAATTGTCGAACATCTAAGCCTTTCTTATATGGCTTATCGTTTGATCGAATTGAATAAATGACCATTAATGAGAATACCTGTGAGTAGTCCACAAAGACACAAGATTTGGTGTTGGGGAACTTTCATCTGGTGCTGATCTCCTCTTTAAACAAGCTGCACTGTAATCGTTCTCCCTTAAAACTTGAATGCCTCTTTTTATACTAGCCACATGTAATAAGGAAGTTACATGTAAAACCCCTAAGTCATCAACAGTCAATCTGTGTAGAACTCTGCCATCTACCCTGTTGATTAAAAAGCTTTCTTTGTGCTGCGGCAACCCTACATCATCTAACCTATAATAAAACCAAGGGTCTTTAATGACTTCATTTGTTTTTTTAAACTAAATGACATAAATTAGAGAAATCATCATATATTGAAACTATCGAAGTTACAGTCATTTTCAGAATAAAACAGTACGTTTTTACTATTTGACATTTGTTAAAATTCTAATTGTTTATGTATTAAACCAATTGACAAAAATTACATAAAGAATGAATTGAACTGTTGTTTAAATTGTTTTCTTATATTAAACTTAGGTCGTAAAGAAACATCAACTGAGTATCCATAAAAATGAACCAACCAAACAAAATTCATAAAGTTACAAAAAGTTCGGTTTGAATAAACGGAATATTACAAACCATCTTAGAACCCAGGAAGTATCTAATTCACCGGCTTTTCTGAGGAAGGGGTCACTCGAACCGTTCTCTTCTGCATCTATGAGTGCCAGTTGCAGTTTCTTTTTGTGTAGTGGATTCTTGATATTGAGTTCCTTTTCTATTTCTGTAATCGCGCATTCTTGGAGTTGCTGACCGTTTTTGACCCATTTCCTGGCATCTGGTATGTACTGGTCCAGCCCCAGATCCTGTAGCCAATCACATATGTTTTCTGTATCCCATTCACTGAATGGCTTGTCAGGTCTGTGAGAAGAGAATCATATGTTTATAGAAACAAAATGGAAACACACGAGCTTACTTTTGTGTTAGCTGAGGTTCACTCCAACCGAGTCTGGCAGCTGCTGTGGCTCTGACTCCACCTCTCTGGAACTCACCGATGCCAGGTAGGTCTTCTAGATTACCAGACCCAGATCGTTTGATTTTTCCGAAAATTTTCTTAATTCCTTTGTTTTTTCCTATTTGCATCTGGGATGCATCGCTAGTAGTTTCTTCATTGGAGCCTTTTTCTGTTTGTGCTGTTTCAAGTTGATAGTTTTAAATGCTTGAGGATTTTCAAAACTAGTAAAATTTTTCTGTTTCCATTAAGTGTCAGAGAAATTGTGTTTGACTGTATTGATTTGGAAGCCACTGGGGTTCATCAGTATGATTCTGAGATTATATGGGCTTGTTTCGAAGCAATTGAATGAAAATAAGATGCAAACGGAAATGCAGAAAATATTTTACTTGTAAATTTTTAATATATGAGTCTTTTTTCGTTCATGGAGTTATTAGTTTCGATAGCAAAAAATGGTACAAATTTTCAATATCAAAAAAAGACTTGTAGTTTAGATATCAGTTAATTTTTTTTTCTACCCCAATGATTAGGAAGTTAAAGAAATTACTGACTTTGACCGTTTTTAAAAGCGAAATAAAAACATGTTTAGACTTTCCAAATCCGTTGAGTAGAAAAAAATTTTCACGAATATCTTATTTAGCGATTCCCAAAAGTATCGAATAATACTAAAGGGTCTTTCAACAAGAACTTTATTTTTTCATTGTGGCCACACATACCACATGACAGCATTGACAGTTAGTTTGTTAACACATTCGTAGCAAATGCTTTGGCAATTATTACAATGAATTCAATTTCGCTTGAAAATCGCTTTGATAATCAAAACCCACTACGAAAATGGTGGTTCTGTTAAAATTACATTCCGTGAAATTCGTGATATTTTCGGACAACATAGTTGTCCTTCTGAGACCGCTATTAAGAATTTGGTCCCTAAATTTGAGTCGACGTGCTGGGTACAAAATGTGCCAACACAAACGCGTGGGCCGTTCAACTAAAAACATGGCAGCTGTGAGCCACAGTGTTTAAGAAGATCCAAATTTGTCGATTTCTCAACGTTCTCAACAACTGGGGTTATCTCAAACCACCACAAGGCGAATTTTGCATAAGGATTTGGCTTTGAAGCCTTACAAGATTCAACTAGTGCAGGAATTGAAGCCGACCGACCATACACATCGCCGTAGATTCTCTCAATTCATTCGGAACAACCCGCTGGTTCTTCTGAAAAAATCATTTTTTCAGACGAAGCCCATTTTCACTTGTCAGGGCACGTCAACAAGCAAAATTGCCGCATTTGGGCTTCTGAAAATCCTAGAGCGATGATTGGGCCGTTTTTCCTTCGAAGATGTAGCTGGAAATTCGGTAAGTTCAATGGATCAGGCTATCGCTAGATGTTAACAGCCTAATTTTGGGCTATCATTGATGACATGGATATCACATGTGGTTTCAACGAGACGGTGCCACTTGTCACTTGTGGGGTTATCTTAAGGACAGAGTCTATACTGATCTAATCTAATTAAAATTAATAAAAATTCAAGATCTGTGATGAAATAGACCCGTCATTTTGCCAAAAAGTGATTAAAAATTTCGATGTAAGACTACTTCAGTCACCGTGGTCGTAGTGGACATTTGCCAGATATCATTTTTCATTCATAATTTCCGAACTTTTCCCTTTGTTATACAATAAAAATTTGAATCATCGTCATCAACATATTTGTTTTGCTTTAAAAAACAAAGTTCTTGTTGAAAGATCCTTTATTTATGAGCTCTTTCGGATTTATGCACCAATATTACTCATTTTTGAAAAATATTGTCTAGTATTTCCTGTCTTTTCTCAAGGATGTCATCTATACATTTTTGAAATTTCCATGCTTGTTGCAGCTGTGGTCACAACGTCAATACAAAATTTTAACCAACCCTTATGGAAAAGGGAAGAAAATGAGAATTGCAGATTGTCCAAAGCCTCCTTTCACATGAATACGACATCTTTTTGAGTACATATCTGAATAGAATTGCGTTGTACGGTTCAGTTTACGATTATGATGCACAGTTGCTACTCAAGCAGACCGTAGCGTATGTGGTCGAATTTCGATTTTACTCCGGCGACCTGCACAGGCTTAAAAAATTGCGATCTCCACCCTCGATCTACCCGCGCAGATTCCATATACGGTAGACTGGAGCATATGTGGCCGATACAAGGGCCTGTCGTACTCTTTTAGTTGTAAATAACAGCTGTGTGTCCTTGATGAGACTACAACTCATGCCTGATAAATGGATATATTAAATAGTTATCTCCAAAACTCTACAAGATGTTGTGTTGATGTGAAAAAAGGCATAAAGAAAATAAAATAAATCATTTGGTCAAACTTTTAAGAACCGCCAAGTGAGAAATTAGATAAAGGTAAATAGCTCTAGTCATGTTAAAGGCTAATACAGTGTTATTTCGGTCATACTAAAAGTGTGAGATGGTTAAATTCTTACGCAACTTAAATTTAATGTCATATCTCATGGTGATCTCCATAGAAGTAATATTTGTTAAACCTTTGGGAAGAGATCTTCCATCTTTAGTTCAATCAGATTGAATTTGATTGATTAATGGACGGTTATAATATTTTCCAATAAGGAACTTGTCTATGTGATTCGTAATTTGTAAGACAATACTGACCATCATTAACGAAAATATGAGATACCCCGCATAAATTTTGCTTTGTATTGCACGGTTATCGAATGACGTAGTTCCTTCGAAACGTAGTTAAAAAGTATAAAATGCCGTAGATGACAGATATCTGGTAAAAAAATTGTTAGTTTCAGTTGAAATCCCAAATTAGACGGTCACTTCCGGTATAACCGCAAGTACGATGTCCATAAGAATATTTCAGCATTATTTCACCCATTCAATCTGTCGAAATTAAGAAATCTATTCGTTATGAAGGTCCAGATGTTATATTGTTATAATAACCCTGATTGAAAACAAAAAAGTACGCATCGAAAAACACAAAAAATCAACAAATATCGAATATTCGAATAAACAGCCAAGAATATCCATTTTCTTAACCGACCAAACAAACTTCTGCGATTTATAAAAACTTATCTTATAACATATAACGCAAATAACCATGATTTTATAACTATACATTGATAAAAAAAAATGTAGGTGGAGTCCATCCACGCGGAAGGAGTTAAACTTCGCTATTTAGAAAATTAATAACAATTTGAATGGGTCATAATGTAATTTCGAAAGAGAGAAACTAACAATCAATTGTATTCGATAGAGACGTACCTTACATCCATCGCATTGTGGAATTAGGGACGCTAATTTTTTACAAGTGGTATTTACTAAATTTGAAAACAAATAATACTACCTCATTGAATTATATGTCAATATCAAATCAAACTAAAATAATTAATAAATATTGAAAATTAAAATAGAACAAGTACGTTTTTCAGCTAATTTCACGATGCTCACACTGTTCGCTCCTCTGCATAGCAAGAATACCACGTGCATGTGCATGGGACCTACGCTTTACTCTCTTTCTCACTTTTGGCCTCCTATGTTTAATTATCTTTCGTTCTCTCTTCCTCTTGCCTTGGAATATTGACGCTACTAGTAGCCAAACGTTCGCGCTTCTAATGTAACAGTGCATTTATAGATCCTTTGGTGTTAAACGTTTTACGCAACCTTATGAGAAGTCGTATCAGAAGTTTCACTTCTAAATGTCCACTAACTTATGTTATGATCGAAAACAGAGATATAAATAGAGCAAATCTCTGCTGATTCGAACGGAAGCCAGTTAGTTTGGTTATAATTACGCTTCAAACTATATACAAAGCCATTATTAACGCAGACAAGAGCTATCACCTAGATTGGGCACAGAGAATCCCTTTGACCTGACCCCAATGAGATTACTAAATCCCCTACCAAATGCGACGGCCTTTTTGCCGCCATTCATAGAGGGATTTGCGTTGAAGTCCACCGATATGCCACCTCCATTGCTCAAAAACTGTTGCCTAGGTAAGCTTGCGTAGTGGATGTCTATCTGCCTTTTGTAGCTAGACGGGGGAGTCTGAAACAATGATGGTTCGTTAGTAGATGCGCCATTTCGTCTTGTTACAGTTAATCGGATGAACGAACGAATAGAAGGGGTATGAATATATAGGGTTGCTCATTTATGCTGATTAGTTGAAGATATGATGATGCAGGAATGAACAGAGTAAAGCTGACCTGGTCATATTTGATGAAATTTCAGCCTCACAGTACATATTGGTGATATGCACATGCAAGCAATTTACAAGACATTGTGGAAACTGAATATTTTTATATGTATACAGGACGGTTATCACTGAAATCCCGCGTCTTTGGCACGGCTTACCGGTACACTGTACCGCTTCAGTACAAAAACGAGGTACATCTTACAAACTCAATTTCAAGAATTATATTAATAATAGTATATTCTAAAACAAGTTGCAGAATGGGCACCTATTCTATGCGAAATTCGAAAACGAGCGACGAAGGAGCAAGTTTTTGAACGCATGAGTGTTGGAATTGCCTTCTGCAACGAGTATTAGACGATATTTTCTCTATTTCAGTCAAGAATTGTGAGTAATTTATTAGAATTCAATGAAAAATTCAGATTATTCCTCCTACTGCCTTTGGTATTTTATTTTCGCAGTTGGTGTTACTGATACGAAAATTGAGAGATTATAGAATTTGAATAGTGCGTTCAAATCCCTACATGGTTTAATATTGACAATTGACATGCAATGGACGCGTGTTGACATTCGAAAGGATAGGATGTCAGTGTTGTGAACCACAAAAAGAAAAATATAACTAAAAACAATGCTGTAATGAGTTCATTACAGCACTGTTTTTAGTACTGTAATGAGTTCATTATGACACTGAAATAGAGAAACCAAATATTTTCCATATCGATCTTCAGTTAACCCGCAAAAATTGCATGGTAAAGCCCTGCATACCCCGACAGCCACAGTTTGGTGAGTAGTAAGTCGTACGAGGCTTATTGGCCCATATTTTTTTTAGGCTGATGGAGAAACGATTACTTCATATTCAGAGCGTTACATTCACATGCTGAAAAACATTTTTTCCAGGATTGATGGATTGAAGTTAAAAATAAGCAAAATAGTGGAGTTCTGCATGGAAATAGTTATATTTAGTAACATACAACTTACACCACTCATGTGAAATGAAAGAAGGAGTTGAAACAACATTAGAAAGAAAGGAAGTATATAAGTGAATTTATGAATAGAAAGAAATATTGATTCCTGGTCTTGTAGGCTTTCTGTTCGTCAGTGTCAACATGAACCTTTTTGTATTGAAATCGAAATTGTTTAGGTATCAAATAAGACCAGCAACCTAAAAGGGTTAACACCATCAGGAACAGTTTAACATCCCTACCTTAGGGGGTTGTATATCTTGTAAAGAATAATTTGTATCGGATCTTCTTGGAGTGTTGAAAGTTGTTACTGGGCTAGGAGACGGCGAAACCCTCAAGCTGTTTCCCTTTGGAATAATCAAACACAATTGAATATTCATGGAGTTTCAGTATTGATGCAAACTTTATTCAAATGCAACTTTGAGTATGACCCCTTTGAGATAATTCTGATGTTAATGCAACGTTTAACTTCTTAATTATAAATTATGATCAAAATCATGCCGATTTCGATTGATCTATAAGGAAACATTACTTTTCATGAGGTAATATGATTCTAACCAACATAGGAAATCAGAAACTGAATGTACTACACGTAACTAGCTGAACTTGATGATGATTTAAAAATTTTTTTTAGGGGAATAGCATCCATATCAGATTGGAGCAGAAAATGAATTATTTTAGCGCACTTATAATGTGGGAGTGGCTGAAAGTGTGTAGATAGTTTTGTCTCCTCAACAACTCAAACAATACGAGGTTCGCCTTTTATATTTCGGGATAAGACATCCTTAATGTTGCAATCTGCCTACTTACTGCCCTATCGTATAGCTTGACATTTTTGAGGTTATACGTAGTCAGAACGTTTTGACATACGAGCGTTAATTGTGTTGTTTACAGTAACTTAAAAGATTCATCTCGCCCAAAATGGAATTAAATCGTGAACATTCCCGTGCGATTATTTTTTACAACTTTCGACGTGGATTAACTCAACAACAGTGCATCGATGAACTTAATACAATTTTTGGCGACCAAGCTCCATGAAGGACCAGTGTTTATCAATGGTATGAAAATGATTAATAATTATATTGAAAATAATCATCATACACGAAAATTTGGGAATGAGAAAGCTGTTCTCCCAATGGGTGCGGCCATAGACAAAGTATCTCTCTAGAACGCCATCAATTTTTGTCAGGTCAGTCGCTATTTCTGAAGAAAATTGCAATCTCACAACTATATATTCATCATGTTTTAACCATATTGAATTATTTGGATGAAAAACTCTAGAAATTATAATTTTTTATAATAATCGTTTGTCGTCGTAAATTATAATAGTAAACAGACAACGGAACTTAATTTTTATATTTGAAATAAAATTATTTTCGTTCAACATAAACATCAGTCACGTGATTGGGAATCACTAATATAAGAGAACAGCACAGGTATAATAATTCTTTTCGTGTTGTTCAGTGTTAGTTGCAAGTTGAGCTAAGTTTTTGACGTGAGTTAAAGTATTTTCAATAAGTGGTAATCATCAAATATGGGTCTTACTAAATGTTCAGTACTTGGTTGCAAAATTACCTGAACTACCTGAAAACATCGTTTCCCAAATTTTAAAACAGAATTGGTCAGATTTCATATGGGGCTAGATGTACTGCACAATGCAGAACTGAAAGCCATGCCACAGGAAGATGTTTATAAGAAAAGAGTCTGCCACTATCATTTTGATGAGAAATGCATCTTACCTGATACCAGAAGGCTGACGCCTAATGCATTGCCAACTCTTTTTAGTAATGAGACTGATGCAACAGGTTTGTGTTGATTTCTGTTTTTTAAACTTTAAATGCTTTTAAATGCTATAAAATTCTGAATTTTACATTATTAAGTTGGATGTTGATTATTTAATAGTGAGGATATGGAATGAGTAGACCTGAGTGAAGCTCAATCTGAAATAAGATAAAAGATGTAAGATGTAAATCATTAATCATACCACTTAAATTTCCTTATTCTCTCATTATTAAAATTTTCTTAATATATATTCTTTAGTTTCAGAACTAGGGGAATCTAAACTCTCAATGCATCCAGAAGCAAATTCCTCGACATTTCACGATGTTGATGGATCACCTTCTCAAATAATATTAGAACACAGTGAGTTGTGACATTAGAATATAATGAACGTATTAGCAGTGTTCGTTCGTTCTGATTCAACTGATCACTATTGTGTCATTGTAGGAAGAAAAAATTGAAGACATTACACAGTGACTTTCTTCAGTTCGAATGAATGCTTTCAAGATGTAGTTTATTAGTTCGATTTTAATGAAATTAATTCAATATAATCTTTTGTAGTTTATGCTTACCTCGAATCTGTAAGTAGTATTGATAATATCCCTGATTAATCTTTATATGTGATAAATAGGATAATATATCTCTAACATCTTCAGATATTTTGACTGAATTCATCTCCTGAACAATTTTAGTTCTTTAAATAAAAATTTGTTAAAAGTTGTCTCCACCAAATTCCCTTTTCTATAAAATAAGCATTAGTTAAATCGAACCATTTTGAAGTTGAGTAAATGATAAGTTCATAATAAGTATGAATTTAAATGAGCCGTTTTCCCGCCACATGAGGAAATTAGTTCGAGCGACCAAACGCATGGTGTCGCTTTGTTAGCGTGACAAGTCCTTAACACGTGCGTTGGCAGTCTATAAAAGTATTTTGTCTATGGGTGCGGCGTTTTCATATAATAAATGCTATATAGAGCAATTCAAGTTCATTATCTCGTAATATAATCAGTTTCTCGTTTTCTCCTTTGATTCAATTCAACCTGTCTAAAATCAAAATATTAATATTCGGTTATTAGGATTGCTTCAGTTTCTCTATCATCGTAAACAAAGTTAATTAACACTAACCTGACCACTGCTCGAGTGCTGTAAGGGGGTAAGGGCTGCCTGAGGTTGGGGAGAATTGCGAGGTAAAAGAGATGGCTTCTTCAAGTCCCCATTATTGTTCAAATGAAGGTTGTTCCGCAATTCCATATTTTCTCGTTCCACTGCCGCCTGTTGCAGCTTAAGATCGCTTATTATGCTCATTAACTCTAGTTTCTGGGTTTCTAACGATGATCTCGATAACATTTCCTGGTGAAAAAGAAAGATATTAAATAGTTTATAAACCTACTTTTTTCACACATCGATATTATGTAGGTACGATATTTTTGTATACATAGCAACAATGTAAGTAGGTATCTAGCCACATCGAATTCAAAAAATTCAATATTAAGTCTCAATTTTCATCAGCTATAGTCAAAAAGTTGAATCAGAAAAACTTGAAGGACAATAAAAATAGAGGTTGGATAAATAGTGAGATAATCTCAGCAGAGCATGAATTAAAAAATCTACATTGGTTATGTAAAAATTTACCATGTGAATCACTATTATATTTGTACAAACAAACAAGCAAAAAACTTATGTTACAGGCTCATTGAAGAACTGAATTGAGATATATTAGTGAACTAATAAAGAGATCTGACAATAAAAATAAAACATTTATTAGTTTCTCATTTGTAAACGTCAGTTTCCGAAAACACCATATTAATCAAGGAACTTCCTTTTATCAAGTCACTAACTTGTAAAACTGACAGTTAACTTGCAAAATTTTTGAAAGTAAGTGGTATTATTTACATTAGAAAATTTTGTTTTATCGTCATATATGTTGAATATCATGCTACAATTGTTATTTCCAGTAACACAGATTTTTGATGATGAAAGAACTAGCTTTTGACTCAGAAACTGCTGAACTCGAGGACTGCAGGACATTTGTACTCTCCTTACTACTAAATAATTTGCTAGACATTTCGATTTTTTTGTTGACCGTATCATCGACATAACTCATCGGAATTTCGGTGCTCTTCCACCCTTCTGCACGCTAAACGTCATATTTTTTAAGGAAAACAAGCCTACGAACATGGCCATTTTCTTTCATTTCCAAGCAGCTTTTCACCATAGACCATTTTGCCCATAAAGTATTAGCGCTGAACTAGCTGATTTTTGATTCAAGTAGACCAACAAAACATCTTCAGTTACCCCAATCACAGTATTTTTGTTTTGTCACTTTTTGAGATCGTCGTATTCTCGCTCGTACCTTGAAGTTGATTTTGCAGGTAATAGACTTGAAGCTACACTGCTAGCTGCCTCAATAGTTTCTTTTGGTACATTCATTTTCGCATTCGCCAACAAATGTAAAGAAAAATAAACAGACATGTTCATGGCAACGCTTCCATAGCTTACGACATTTGCGACAAATTATTGAAATTTTTTGGAATTTATCTAACCTTTTTACAAATTTAGGATTTAGCATTTTTGAACGGAATGGTGCCAGTGCAGACCTGTGTTGAAAATGTGAAATCCGATATTTTCTTCGTGCATCGATAATTCTAAAGATAAAGAACTATTTCCGTTTATTTATTCGACGCCGGGTAGACTAACCCTCTTGACGTTCTCAAATTGAAGGGACATGTTTTGAGTTGACATTTTTGAATATTTATGGAGTACCAAGTGAGACTCGGATGTGTTATATGAAAAGGTTGACATGCCCATCAAGCGTTGTGATAAATTATGACGAAGTACCCTGAGTACAGTGGTGGGAACTATGGTGAACCCCATTCGTTTAAAGTGAACCAATAAATACTTTAGGGGTGTATACAACTGAGGTCGAATTAGAAAAGACGGAACTGGGGACTATCCAGAGAAGGAAAAAAGTGAACAGTTGAGACGCCAAGTCAAACTTTAGAAAAATCTAAGGTTTTGACGTTAGACGTAAGACGAATAGACTGTTCGCGAGTTTAGAATTTTTAGCCGAAATTAAGAACTTAACGATCGTTGTAGTATTTAGACGAAGAACTCAGTATCGGCCTCTTGTATTTGTATATCAGACGATAATTTTATTTATTTCTTAGTAGTGTAAATAAACTCGTGAATACGAAAGCCGTGTTTATTTCGACGTTAGACGTTATCTGTAGGCGAAATCTATCATATCCCCTAGACAATTGATAAAAAAGCCTACACAAATGAGAAACAAATAAAATATAAAACAATACACGTAAGGTAATGGGTTTTACTGGCTCAAGGAGGTAACTGACTCTCCTGCGGCTCGTCAGTTATATCCTTCATTCGCCAGTAAAAACCCTCTTACCTTGCTAGTAATGTTATATACTATATGGAGCTTGGTCAATGTTCTGAGCGGCAGAGGTAACAAAGCAAGTCGGCCCATTGAAATTGTAGTTGATGGTGTTTTGTACACTGAGGCCAAGGATGTGGTTTCGATTTTTGTAGACTATTTTTTAAGTATAACTGAGTAAGCTGAACTCTTATTATAATAATTCATTATGTACGACATCTAGAATACTAAATTCAATTTTTTTTCTTCTTTCGGGTTACAGGGTATGAGGTCTAAGACACTTTAAGTTCACTCAGTAATAAGGGTAGTAGTGGAAATTTCCTCTCGTGTTTTAAAACTGATAGGCATTGACATTGCTCCGCATTTTGCCCATGTAATCAACATGTTTGTAAGTAGTGGTATTTTTCCCCATCTTCTTAAGGAGTCTATTGTTGTTCCTATTAATAAAAAAAAAGATTCTCACGACATTACAAACTACAGACCTATCTGCATCCTTAGTGTATTCTCGGAAGTCTTCAAAAGGATTGTCTTCAATAAAATGGTGAATTATTTAGACAAACATCAAATACTTGTTACCACACAGCATGGCTATCGATGTGGCATCTCTACTCAGTCAGGCGCTTTCTATTTTGTTGAGTTCCTCTATGAATATCTAGATGATGACCAATTCTTAGCGGGGTTATTTTTCTACCTTTCACAGGCGTTTGACAGCTTCTCTTTCCAAATTCTCGTCAACAAATGCTATTGTTTAGGTTTAAGGGGCGTGTTCCTAAATTGGCTCTCCAGTTATCTCGAGGGTAGGACAATTATTCGTCAGTACGACCGACTTTGTTTCAGATAAGCGTGAGTTGAACCACGGTGTACCACAGGGTTCGGTTCTGGGACCGCTTTTGTTCCTTATTTTCATTAATGACTTACCGGTCAGTTTGAAGAAATTGGTGGTCAATTCTTTTGATATTCCAGCAGCATTCAATGTCATCGAGTTTGTTAGAATTCCTCTATTTGCGGACGATACTTCGATATTGGTTGCTGCGCGGAGATTCGATGATCTGCAGAAGCTGTGTCAACGGTTGGTGCAGTGCCTGGTCGATATATACATAGAAAAAACCCAGTGTGTTCCTTTCACTTTAAGTAATAGTGAGCGAAAGCTTGTCATTCACAACCTTGATGTGACTATTTTGTCGGTTGAGCACTCAACATTTCTGGGAATCTATATCGATTCAAATCTAAGATGGGCAACACAAGTGGATCCTTTATGGAAGAAACTCAATAGTGCATATTATGCAATAAGTAGAGTCAAGAACTCACTTCCCTCAAGTAGCATCGTAAATATATACTACAGCCTGGTCTACAGTCACTTATCTTACAATATCATACTCTGTGGTAACTCAACATACGAGGTCTGTGAATTTAATTCCCGGAAAGTGGCAACACTGCGACTCTCGTTATGCTACGTTCCCGTTGGTGTCATTCGAAAGAGGATTCATTTCTGCGTCAGTCTGTGCAAGTTTCGTCTCGATCGGTTGCTCAGTTCGTGTTTTACAGTACTTTGATCATCGGCGTGTTTGGACTCCTTGTAGCGAAAATGTGTGATAAAAAAACTGAGCAGAGAGTAAAATATTTGGTCAAACGTGGTGTAAGTGGGCTAAGCGGTTCAGGGAAGGCAGGGAGTCGGTGGAGGACGATCCACGTAAGGGAGCTCCCTCCACCTCTCGAACGGCACAAAACGTCGATCGCAGGTCAGACAGTCAATGGGAAGTTATACATTGAAGTTTTGAAACGTCTGAAGGCCTGTGTGTTTCGTGCACCGCCGGAAATGGCCGAACGTGGATGGGTGCTGCATCACGACAATGCTCCAGCCCACTCCTCTTCCGCAATTCGCGATTTTTTGACCAAAAACGGCATTCCAACGCTTCCGCATTCCCCCAACAGCCCGGACCTGGCCTCCCGCGACTTTCATCTCTTTCCACAATTGAAGTCCTACCTCAAGGGCAACCGATACGACCGCGTAGAGGAGGTGCAAAGTGTCACGACACGGGTGCTGAGGGACCTATCTTCTGGGGGTACTTCCAATCGTGTATCCAACGGTGGTGCATCGAGCTAGAGGGAGACTACTGCGAAGGATGATCATAACTTAATTTTAAGAATTTATGTATATTCCGGACCGTCCGAGCACTTTTCCGGGAATATAATTGACAGACTTCGTATGCTTGAAGGTATTCTTACAGTGGCTTGCATTTCAACACTTGACCTAAGATAATGAACATTTCTAAAATAACAATAGTTGAAATTTCGAGAACATTATATTATTGTGATAATTTGATAGACTTTCGAGTAGCGCACTAGCTATACAGGGTGAGTCTTTGACCACTGCATTAATTTTAACTATAGATTCTTGACTTCGAAAGAAACATTTTCTTCCTATAACATTTTTCCAAATTTGGCCCCGTTCAAAAGATATACCATGTTGAAATTTCATAAAACAATTACATTTTCACCTGTAATATTCAAACGACAATTATCAATTGAAATGATCTCTTTTACAAGGTTCTTGATAACAGTCATGAATATTTTGGTATCAATAGATTTATTCCATTTCTTGTGGGTTTCTCACTACTACTGTTCAGATTGGTTAAATTGCATGAAAAACAAATATCATTTGAACTAAAGGTCCGTATCTTGTACTTCCTAGAATCATTAGTCTTTTTTGCATATAAAATCATTCTTCATCTTTCCTCCTAAATTGCACCATTCTTGAGATATTTGAAGTTGAAAGGAGTTAAATCGATATTGTCATCTGATGTTGAATGACATTTCTTGGAGGGATTGTTTTTAAACAACAGTGGATGCTGTGGAAGGTTATTTTCATTCAAATTAACTGGACTACAGAGGGTATTTGCCCAGTGTGCTTGTAACTTTTTAACGCAGCTGAATATGGGGAAAAACGGTGTGGAAAAAAGTGTTTCTTATGATCTTAAGAACCTATAGTTAAAATTAACGCAGTGGTCAAAGACTCACCCTGTATATGCAACCAGTAACGAAATGCCTGGAAATTAATATAATATAATAGTTTACACAAAATTTTATTTTGTAACGACAAAATTTTATTTTGTAACGTGTTTTGAAACAATTCTCGAGCAATCAATCTTAGGAATATTCCGAAAACAATGGTTTGTGGAAAAAAGCAGAGTACCAACATTTGTTTAATAAATGTTACTTATGGTAAACTCACCCTCTGTAGTTTCTCCTCTGCTTCCACTAGGCAATGTTTCTTATCCACCAGCGTCTTCTCCAAATCCGATATCTTGTAGGATTGCGCCTCGATCTGGTCCGTGAGAACTTGAACCTGCAAATGCAGGTTTTCCTTCTCGAACTGGAGTTTTCGAAGTTTTTCATCCTGTTCCCCTGGCTGAACAAGACACAAGAATTATTTTCATTTCAGCCAAAAAGGCGTACAATAACCGAAAGAGCAGTTTTTCATATTTTCCATCTACCATTAATGTCCCGCAGGAAAACATCTCCTTCAGAGACGAGAATAACATCTTTTGTATAATCCTGTTTGCAAGGGTGGCGTATTCCGTTTTCTATATAACTTAATAACACAAAAGATCAATCATCTCGACTGTCAGTTTGAAGTCTGGTTATAGAGATACTCGAGGAAATTTTGCTAGTTTATGTTAAGATTTCAATCTTTCCCAGTCGGGGGTGAAAATGATACGCTTAATTTAGTTTCTGAGATTGAGTGAAGGGTGACCCAACCAAGTAAGGGATGATATTTCAGTTTAGTTTTGTTCTTTGATATTTTCATCAAAGTCCAGTGAGTTGTGTATTTCCACTTGATTAGGAAGAATTTTTGATGTCTCATTTCTGGATTGGTTTTAGTCTGAGAACCATGGAGGAAGAATAAAATTGTCTCTCGATGCTGAATACCGAATGCAAGATAAGTATGTTTATCGATAACTAAACACACCTTTGCTGCATCTTATATTTCATTAAAATGTAATTTAATACAAGTATAAAGTTGAAGATGAGTATGAAATTAAAGACAATTTGTTTTTAAATATCACTCTTTTACGAGGATTGCTGTTCTATTCTCATTTGTGTATATGTATGTGTTTTCTCTCTTTCTTGTTCTTCTTTGTTTTATTACGTCGACTTCGATGTGACTAAACATTCTAACATTGTTCTTACTGACTTGCGCATTGAGATCAATTATGCCAAGTCAACCTGGTAATGAAGAATTAGAATAACTATCCATGGGTTCCCCTCTACTTTGGGTACATAGAACCGAGCAGTACTTATCTGACCATTAAGATAAGTAACTCAGCAACCAGTGACGAGTCAACTAGCTTAGACGATTCAATAAATATCTACCTCGCAGAACAAAGTAAACGGTACTAACACGTGTTCATATCAGATGAGTCTTGACATTTTCGATTCTCTATTCACTTGTCAGCCTTGGTATTAGGGGCTTGCTTTACATTTGTTTTTATTAGTATAGAGTGTCTCAATATTAATAACTATTGAAATTAGCGAATCCAAAAGAAAATTACAGTCCACTTGCATGAATTTAATTCAATTGCCTTTTATATTTCACTAGAACAACGTAGAACAGTCAATTCTGAGGGTACACAAGCATTTGTTTGCCAGCTGTCTTCCAAGAAATCAGGAAAACCAACCGCCAAAGACAGATCACCCTTCACCACGACAATGCGAGCTCTTACACATGGGTTCAAACAAGTGCATTTTTGAGCACTAAAAACACCGATTTGATGAGTGATCCGCCGTATAGTCCTGAATTGGAACCGAATGGCTTCTTTTTATTCCCGTACGTAAAAAATAAAATGAGAGGTCAACGGTTGATGCGTTCCAAATGCATGTTTTGGAGATACCTCAATCAGAGAGCCAAAACTGCTTCGACAATAGGTTCAAACCATAGACATATAAAGAGATAGACCCATTTATTTACATTAAATCATGTAGCTTCCAATGAAAAAGCAGTTTGGCAACCATACGCGATACGCATCCAACCCGTTTGTGATGTTACCATAATGTGTTTTATTTCTTGAAACTGTTTGAAAATATTCAGCATGTTGACGTCGGCACAGAAAGAAAAACTAAGAACTGATACTTCACTATGTGATGATCGACAACTCTGCGCGAACATTTTCATTCATAAAATTCACTCACCGTACCTAATTCACCCTTATATCATACGTGACGTTGCCAAAGCGCTAGAAAGTTAACTTGTATTTGTTTACAAGTGGTTATTTTAATTTTGCAGACTTCGAAAGAGTGTTTCAACTGTAAAACACGGTTTGACAATGTTATATTTACAAAAATATGATTATTTGAACCCAAATCTTTCTTTACACCGGTAAGCTTCTAAATATGTTTTTGGCGTCAATATTTGAACAATCAGTTGTCACGGTTTCAAAATTCCCGCTCCAGTTAGTACCTGCAAACCGAACTGGTGGCGTTAGTCGCAGTAGTTTACCAGCTTATCTCGTACGTTTCAATGGATGGTTGTCGGTGGTCCTGTTCTGTGCATGTGACGTAGGTTGTCAAATAAATCGTTCTTCCGGCATATATTTGGTTGAAATGTCCTGGAGTAATTAATCGCAATTTTGCGGATCTGAACAGGATTTTAACTGAAGCCCTGAGAGAAATCTTATCATGTTAGTTTGGTTTGTTCGTTGGTGAGATTTTTGCGCTTTAGCGGAGTGGCGTATTTGTTTGGAAAAACGACGTGGGATTGGTGGGTTAACCTATGTTTGTCACGAGGTATTTTAGATTTATTTTCGTATTTTTAGCATCATTCTGCTTCGAATTGGGAATTATTATTGTACCGTTGCGAGGTACCGCAGATTCTGAACTGTCTTTGAAGTATTCGAGCTGTTTGTCTAGGCTGTCCTTGAATTGCTGCCGTGGGAGCTGTCTTTGGGGACCTCCACCAGATTTCGCCATCTAAGATACCACACCTGTCGTCTACCATTGGGCGCATTGCTGTGAGAAATTGTACTACGTTGGCCCAGGAATATATTTGAGCCCAGTTTCCATCTACGAGACTGTGAGAATAATTATGGGTTAAGAAAGTATATCCTTTTGTACTTCAGTCAAGCCACGACCTAGACTGTTATAGAAGGTTAGTCTGTAGAATTTAGTTAAGATTGATTAGTATCAAAGAGCCCCAATTCAGTGAATACTGTTTAGTACATAAAACCCGACCTATCGAGAAGGTCGCTTAGATATAAGTAAAGAGCTATTTGTAATGATTACCATCGAGGCTCTAAGTGTGTACCTTGGGGTGATATTACCGTTTGTTTAGTAAGAGATAAAGCATTATATCGAATATTCGGGTTGTGAAGTAAGAACTAGTTAGTGATCTACCTTCTGTAAGATATATCCTCGTTTGAGGGACCTTGTGTATTTCATTTGGGCTCATTATATTATTAAATAATTGCTCTATATTCTTTCTACCAGCCACTACCTCCCGCTTGTGTGATCGGGCTCGTTTTGGCATCCTGAGAGTGCGTCCGTTATTTTCTCTCTTTTGCGACCCTGAGATCTTTAGTGTACTTTCCTCTTTTTTTTTCTTTGTATTATCATAAAAGAGAGTGGCGCCCCTTTATAAGTAGTCTCAGCTCTAGAGCTAGCCGAGGAGGTACTTTGTGCACTCTCTGGAGCCGAGTGGGTTTGGTGACACAGTGTCGTAGAATGAAGTGCATACAAAGGTTGTTTGTATTAATTGAATGGCTTCGAAAGTTATACATTTGACCAAAATGAAATACCTGAATCAATATCAAACCCTATTTGTTTCATTCAACCATGTACGACTTCTTCAATAATTTTTATTGCAGGTTTCCCAGCAATACCGAACAAAAAAACTGGTTTACCTTCGTACGATTATCTATGTCGAATGTCTTGGTGGGTTATTTACATATAAGGCTCAATCATGAAACCAGAAAATTAGTAGATATTTCGAATAAATTTAGGTCTAGGTCGATATTCACTAAAACAATTTTGTTTTGAAATGAGTGATCAATGTTGAGTCTGTTTTAGATGCATAACTATAATTTTGAGTGGTTTTGTTATCAATTTAAATTATCAATAAATTTAAACATTGAAAGTTTGTTTTACCCAAATTTGATGAAACATGTTTCACACAATTTTATGCTCTAATCAAAAACCAGGGCTATTCTTTTCATGGCATTCTATTAATGTCCTATTACCGCAGATAAAACTGCTACTCCGTAAAATTTAACAGACTTAGCAGTTTCACTCCAGTAACTGCCTATAAAAGATATCGATTATAATCGTACCTGCAGGGATTATAGTTCAATATTATAATATCTATACTTTTCATTAAATCTAAATAGAGAAAGAAATACGCTCTATTATCGTATGAATCTATTTTAATATCATAGTGACGCAATTTGTCTTGCATCATTTACTTAAAATCGATTATACTAGGTTTACAGTTCGTAATTCTACAGGTTTTCTATCATAATCTCAAGTGTTTTTAATTTTGAAGGTTCTTCAAAAATTAAACGAAACCATTAACTCAGTACGCCACTGAGTATTTGACGACTTCCATTATGCAGCGTTGCCAAAGCGCTAAAAAGCATATATTCTTGTCTTTTTCTGACACATAATGAAATAATTCAATGTTGGCTATTAATTTTAACAGTTTTATGAATGAAATGCTAGGGTCTATCTCTTTATATGTATATGGTTCAAACGCATGCAAAAGTGTATAGATCTTAATGGGGAATATCTTGATATACAATAAAGCAATTTTCAATGATTTGTTTCGTTCTCTAATCCCGAAATATAAAAGGCAACCCTCGTAATACTATAAAACTAACAACAAATAGCGGTTAGCTGCTAAAGACAGATTACAAAGATGTTGAATTTGCGTGGCTCTCTCTGGGAAACTATCTTACCTTTGAATAGGGAGGCGGTGTCCACCGATACCCCCTATCTCCGTAAAAATAGCAAGGGGGTGGTGCCATATGATAAGAGCAACAACCAATCATATCATGCCTGCATCTATTCATATCACCGTATATATCCGGGTGGCTACCCCTCTGATCTAGCAGCATGGGGTTGCTCCCATATTTTTGAGGATCGCTCCTCTCATGCCGCCTATGGAAGTGGTCGAAGCTCAGGTTGTCTTGGGGACTGCAACACCAGCTCTGGCAAGTCTGGTAATCGTCAGGCCTGGAGGGACTTTTAACATGGATCGATCTGGACCTCTGCTCTCTCTCCTGGCGGTTTTGGTTGTGATGTCTTCTTCTATCCAAGCTACCCGGAGCCTTCTCCTTCCTTGGTATCTTCTCGCGAGGACCGTTACGATTTATTGGAGGTTTTGAGGCTGGAGGTGGCGGTGATGTTTGGGCCTCCATAGTCTGAGGTTTGAATTCTTTCGCTGAAGCTTCTTTAGCTATCCATTGGAAGTCGCTGTTGCAACGAGTCGAGCTATCTGTACGAGTTTAATTCGGTGTCATTTAAAATATGAGGGTGTTGCATTGAAATATTGATCGTTTAACCCATTTTCGAATTTCTTGACCATTAATCCGCGAGAAAAAATCTATGAAAAATGAGCATTTGATCATTATCATATGTGTCTCAACACAAATTCATGCGTCATGAATTGGAGTCTTTATTGAAAGGTTAATAGAACATGGCACACGGGTCTTAAGGATCATAACAACAATTGATTACGAAATCAATTGTTACTTATTCGAGCTGAACCGGCAAATTTTCATTTTATTTTCATGTGTATCTGAAAGAAATACAGCTTATCTTTCAAATTGAATTACCAACATAATGTGAAAATTATTTAATTCCATTAATATAAAACCTAAATATCACAAGAGTAGTAATTAGATGTCAACTGATTCAGAAACAGTATTGAATTAACTGCTATAGTTTATGTACTTCGAAAACTTTAATAATGATTTTAACAATCATAAAGAAAAGGAATAAAAAGTCTTTTCGATTATTGAAAAGTAGAACGTAGGAAACGGTAAAAAGTTGCACCTACTGAAGTCTAAAGTAAGACCACAAATACTCACTTCCCACCTAAGCTAGAATTTTTGTTTATTATTTATTATTTGTTTATTTTTTATTATGTTTAATTTTGTTCACATTTTTATTATTCAATAAAACTATACATTAATCATACTTAGCTGTGATTTGTAACACTCCTGAAGATGTGTTTCTGTCTTGTTGTGACCCCATTTCCAGAATATGAATTTACCAGCTAAAAGGATATTCAAGACAATTTTTTTAGGATAATCGTATGACAAACTTTTCAAGACTGCTTTCTTTAAATGCAGCGATCTCATACATCGAATTCAATTTATTTCGAATATTACAATTTATTACCTTTAATTTTCGGATGAGAATAAATAAAAAACAGTATTGTTGTGTATTTCAATGATGAGTTCTTATCTTAAAAAAAATTCTCAATTCCTTAGGTGAGTGAGAATTGGAAAGATTTGTGGTGATGAAGATTTAACTCGAGTTTTTACCATAAAAATGTCATTCATTGAGGTTTTTTACTGAACAATGAATAATTTACATGTTTGGTATTTATAAACTTATAAATTTATAGTATTTAAAAAATATAAATTACATAGGCGTACAGGTGTACAAATAGAAAACCACCGTTTAACTTCATAACTTGAAGTATACTATCAGGTGTACAAATAAGTTTCCGCGGTTTTTTATAAAAAAATAGGAATTTATTGTAAAGGAAAAGTACATTACGTTTTATTCAAAGTATTTTCCATCATTTGCCACTACTTTTCCCCATCTTTCTGGCAACATTCGGATACCCCGTCGAAAAAACTCTTCATCTTTTGACGCTATCCACAAATCTACCCAATTTTTGGTGTTTTCATATGATGTGAAGCGCTGCTCAGACAGACCATGTGCCATCGACCAGAACAGATGATAATCAGAAGGGGCTAAGTCTGGTGAATACGGCGGGTGGGGTAAAACTTCCCAGTTGAGTGTTTCCAAGTATGTTTTTACCGGCGCCGCAACATGTGGACGAGCATTATCGTGTAAAAGAATAATTTTGTCGTGTCTGGAGTAGTAATGGGCGCGTTTTTCCTTAAGTGCCCGACTCAATCTCATCAATTGTGTTCGGTAGAGAGCTCCAGTAATGGTTTCGCTTGGTTTCAGCAATTCATAATACACGACACCAAGCTGATCCCACCAAATACACAGCATGAGTTTTTTCCATGAATATTCGGCTTAGCTGTCGATGTTGATGGTTCGCTGGGCTTAACCCATTACTTTCTCTTCTTTGGATTATCGTAGTGAATCCATTTTTCGTCACCAGTGACTATACTATGCAAAAAACTCTTTTTTTTATTCCTGGCAAGCAGCATTTCACTCATGCATAATCGGCGTTCAACGTCTCTCGGCTTTAGTTCATATGGAACCCAATTTCCTTGTTTTTGAATCATTCCTAACGATTTTAAACGATGTGAAATTGCTTGTTGAGTCACTTGTAGAGTAAGTGCAAGTTCTTTTTGCGTTTGGGACGAATCTTCCTCCAATAGTGCTTCTAATTCCATGTCTTCGTACACTTTCGGCCTTCCACTGCGTTCTTTATCTTTAACGTCAAACTCACCGTTCTTAAACTTTTGAAACCATTCCTGACAACTTCTCTCACTTAAAGCAGCTTCACCATCTGCTTCTAGAAGCAATCGATGCGCCTCAGCTGCAGATTTTTTCACATTAAAGAAGTAAATCAAAAGTTCCCGCAAATGATGCTTATTCGGAATAAAACTTGACATTTTTGCACGAAAAAAATTACGTGATGCTGATACGGAATCACTAGTACTTTAAGGTTATGGTGTTGCCAGATGACTAAACTTGGGATATTACGTTTTACATCTGACAATTTCTCCATAACCTTCTGGTGGGGCCATCTTTTGACAAACCGCGGAAACTTATTTGTACACCTAATATAAAAAACTCGTTACATAGGTACTCATTCTTCAAAATATTTTCCATCGCTAGCCACAACTTTCTCCCATCTTTGTGGCAGGTTCTGAATTCCTCGTCGAAAAAATTGTTCGTCCTTTGACGCGACCCACGAATCGATCTAATTTTTGGCTTCTTCGTAAGAACGAAAGTGCTGGTCGGTGAGGTCATGCGTCAACAATCGGAATAGATAGAAATCAGAAGGGACGATGTCAGGAGCGTACGGCGGGTGGGGTAGGATGTCCCATTTCAATATTTCCAGGTATGTTTTCATGACCTTGGAAACATGTGGCCGAGCGTTGTTATTATCTTGTCGTGTGTTTCCGCGTATTGCGGGCGTTTTTCCTTCAACGCTCGACTCAAACGTATTAGTTGCGTCCGATAGAGGGCTGCTGTAATGGCTTCGCCTGGTTGCAAGAGTTCATAGTACACTACGCCAAGCTGGTCCCAACAAATACACAGCATCAACTTCGAGCCATGACTGTTTGGTTTCGATGTCGAAGTTAACGCATGGCCAGGAGGCCCCACGATTTTTTCCGCTTCGGGTTGTCATAGTGTATACACTTTTCATCTCCTGTCACGATGCGATGCAAAAAACCCTTTCTTATTTGTCGTTGGAGGAGTTGTTCGCACGTGAAAAGGCGCCGTTCGATGTCCTTCGCCTTCAACTCGTACGGCACCCAATGTCCCAGGTTTCTGGATCATTCGTAAGCATTTTAAGCGAACAAAAACCGGGTCCAGGACGTTCCTTGTCTTCCACGTCATATTCGTCATTTTTGAACTTATGAAACTATTCCCGACACGTTCTTCCACTAATACAACATTCATCATAAGTTTCTACAAGGTGGGGCAAATCAAACAGTGCAGTTTTGAAAGGTTGGTACTTCCGGTGTGGTGGGGATAATCCTATCACGATAGTTTCATGTTGTCGGGCAGGCCATGCCATTATTAGTCATTACCATGGTTTGGTCTGGTGAACAACGGGGCTTCGCAGTCCGTACGCTTTTTGACTTTAACCTTTCGCGTCATGATACCGTCCCTCACCGTAATGTAATCGCGAATTGGGTGAGTACATTTGAAGCAACTGGTTCTACACTAAAACCTAGGGGTTCAGGAAGACCTAAAACGGCAAGAACACCGGAAAATTTGACGAGAGTGAGAGAAGCTATTGAGCGATCGCCCACTCGTTCTGCCCGGAAACATTCAATTGTATTGGGCATTTCCAACTGCTCAGTAAGAAGGATTTTGCATGAAGACTTATTCTTCCACCCCTACAAAATTATGATGGTCCAGTTGAGTTGAGTCCACTCGACTATGAAAATCGATTGAATTGCTCACAAGAAATGTTGATTTGGGATTTTTTCTTGTGGGGCTACCTTAAGGAAAAGGTTTTCAAACATCGGCCTCACACTTTAGAAGAGCTAAAAGAAAGAATTTAGAGGAAATTGGTGCTATTCCGACCGAAATGTGTCGTAATGCGGCAGAAAACTTCCGAAATCGTCTCCATCAATGCATCGCTGCTGAAGGCCATCATGTTTCTGATTTAATTTTAAGAACATGATAAAATAAATGGCATGATGTAACAAAAAATTTAAATAAATTTTATTCCTGTAAGTTGCATACTTTTTTTAATAGCCTTTCAAAACTGCACTGTTTGATTTGCCCCACCCTGTACAATCATTCGACGCGCCTGTGCTGCATTTTTTTTTTCCAAAGGAAATGCAAAAAGCAACACTTCCCGCAAATGACGCTTGCTCGGCTCGAATTTCGCCATTTTCGCGCTCAAACGAAACAAAGCACCGTAAAAATAGACAAGCAAGATTTTGTAGAGTTGTTGACTGATGCCTCAGCTTACTATGTAACGTTACTGTTTGTACTTATCGACCGATTTGCATTGCTAGTGCAACCTATGGTAAAACGGCGGTTTTCTATTTGTGGGCCTGATAACATATCGCTAAGATATCTTACAACAAAGACACTGTATTCCAAAAATAAAACAAGAAACCTTGAATGGTGATAAATGATTCAAAAAATTTGTCTAGAATGTCATCAATTTCCTGAACAGAGGCACCTGGAGTTGAAAAAAAAAACGAAACTTTTTCGAAATCCACGAAATTTGAATATGTGCTTATTTAATCATTTTAGACATCTAAGCTATTACCTTTCTACTAGCAGTTTATTTACTTTATAGTCTTAGCAATAACCACATCGTGGAGCTAATCCCATGCAAATAATAAAATGAAAAGAATGGGGCAGTGACAATATATTTTATTCAGCATTCATGAAGTATGTTCGTTCACGCCTTATTTCCTGGGACTCCCTTGTATATTTCCCATTCCTTTATACGCCAGCAGAAGTTATGAAGTGGCCCTAATTCACCAGTCTCCGCGATACTCTCTGGCGCCATAAGTTCGAACAAAGTCCATTTATGAATTTAACGTTGCAAGTGTGATTAATGTTGAAAGCTTGGATATTTGAATTGGTCCAGAATTTCAGACGGAAGCTCACATGTCCCATGAATGTTCCTTTTCGTTGAACTTTTGAACAAAAAGCATTAACAGAGTCCATATAAATTCCGCACGTATGCTCCGATTTCAATTCAGCCTGATGGGAAGGCGACTTCAAGGAATTTATGCTTCCGAGAGATAAGTCGTCGAATCGGAAAATGGTAATTAATTACAGCCTCCGTCAAGGATGTGGTTGTGTTTGTTTATACTTGAGATATCATTAGGTTAACACACGCATAAGTGAGCATGATTCAGACACTAGAAATTTGATTTGATCCGAATGTTCAGATGCTTATACCAAGTTTATTCTTCAATTTAGGATTTCAAGGATAAAACAGTTTTGCTCAACTTATTACTGTCCTAAATTCAATCTTGAGAATATATCAATATCTCTAATTTGCCCCTGGTTATTTATTTTATTATCAAGTTTGCAACCCCTAGTTACTGGCGAACACGAATGCAAGGCCACCTGTGCTGTTATAATAATCTATAAACCCCGCATTATGGTTGCTACTAAAAATGTCGACACGAAAAATCTAAAACTATGGGCACTTTCAAATGGCATGACACGTATAAAAAGAGTGGCAAAACCTTGAGTTTCGGATCGCTATTGAACTCGAGCTGTTTACATAGCTAAAACAAAGATATCCTATCCCCATCAAAATACTGTACAGAGTGGCGATCAAATAAACGGCGGTACTTATACGGACTAAATTATCACAAGCAACAGTAACCCTAAGAGGCCCAGCGGAATGCTCAGAGTTACAACATTTCATTCAGTAACCTACTACATTTGAGATTTACTGTAATTTTGAAGGAAGTAATGAAGAATAGTATATAACATTACTAGCAAGGTAAGAGGGTTTTTACTGGCGAATGGAGGATATAAGTTTATTTAGGTTTAAAAGACCCAGAGTTATACACCGGCCACTCTTTTCGCAGAACTGGAGCCACTATGGTTGCGGCTTCGGGTGGAGATATTTTAGCACTAAAACGTGCAGGAGGGTGGAAGAGCACCGAAATTGCGATGAGTTATGCCGATGATTCGGTCAACAAAAAAATCGAAATGTCTAGCAAATTATTTGGTAGTAAGGAGAGTACAAATGTTCTACAGTCCTCGAGTTCAGCAGTTTCTGAGTCAACAGATGGTTCTACATAATCAGTATCAACTCTTTCATCATCAAAAATCTGTGTTACTGGAAATAACAATTGTACCATGGTGTTCAACATATATGACGATAAAACAAAATTTTCTAATGTAAATAATACTAATAACTTGTAAAAATTTTGCAAGTTAACTGTCAGTTTTACAAGTTAGTGACTTGATAAAATAAACTTTCTTGATTAATATTGTGTTTTTGGACATTGACGTTTACAAATGAGAAACAAATAAATAGAATATCATTGATGAAAATTGTAGTAATATGAATCTCTTCGTTGCAGCCTTCATTCTAAAATAACGGTGAATCTATGCTTCATGTCAGTTTGGCATCTTTGAACGAAAGGGTTCTAGTTTCACTTTCTCAAAATGAGTGATACAAGTTCTGACGAGTTGATGTGCGATATTGAAGAGGCAGCAGCTAATGCTCTATAATCTGTGTCCCAAAAAAAGGCAGTATGTAAAATTTGCTACTTGATGAGATAGGAAGAACATAAAACATATCAAATGGGAACGTTTTGCTTTGAAAAGGGAACTTGAGGAATCTCATACATGGACATCGAATAATGCCACCATACCTTGGTTTGTTCCTCACAAATGCTTCAAACAACATCAAGAACATGTTTGTAGTTTAGTGTAATAAAACCACAAGTTCTAGTCTTGATCTCAAGTTAATAACTTAAAAATGAGAAACTCTGCTAAAAGACTATCCTCAGATTACACGGTTATGTTTTTTTGCTCAATACGTCGGCACCAAGACAAAAATTACAGAATACATATGTATTTTGCATACCAACCACACAGCCCAGCATCATCTGCATAATAATGTAAGAACAATATTTCTCAACTCCCAAATGGCCGTTATCAGTCCATCGCTTCATTTCTTGCAGCTGCCCTCACCATCAGGCTCACGTAGCAAACATAAGGAAAAACAGAGGACCAAGGTTCGATCCCAGTGACACACCAGTTGCAGAGATATAAATATGAGAGCAGCGTTTTTTCAGGAAGACAAACTACTGACGATCCCATAGGTAGGACTTCATTAACTTCACAATATCCTCTGACAAGTCAAACTGAGCACTCAACTCGCTCTCCAGAAGGACTCCATTGACCCCGTTGAATGTCTTCTGAAAATCAGTGCATACAGAATTCACCTAGATAGTCTTTCCAAGAATCTCAGAGACATAATCAGTGAAACTCAGTAATACAGGACCTCCCAGACGTTAGGAGATCCTAATCAAATGAAATGTAGACTGTGGAAATGACCAAAATAATTTACATCAAATCAGAAGTTCTGAATTGATAATCCAACGGATGTGGTGACATGTAACGGAGCAATCAGACGATTTGTGGGTACTCACGTGGCAAGAATGCGCGAGGAGACAAAAATCAAGATAATTACAAAGACCATGCGCTGTCCACAAGGTGAAGATGGAGTACCACTGGAAATAGAAGACCAAGGTTAAATGTGGCAGACAACACAGTATTCAGTTCAATTCGAAGAATGATAAACAATACAGCAGGAGGTGCCATCATCGCTTCATGAGCTAGTGAGGGTGAAAGCTTGAAATACTCCGTGAAGCCGAACCCTTCACAAAAATGAACGAAACAATATCTGCTCCTTCTAATACGCCCTCTTATCCAGGTCGAAAAAATTGAAGTAGAGCGATATCTCGTAAATTCTGAAACGCAACAATGTTCTTTTCAATTTCAGCCGGTAGAATACTCACTTACATCGCAACAATAGGCGTCAGGATTTTTCCTGTCATATTTTCCACCCGCACAAAATATGTCGGTAGTATTTCACTAGCCTAACTCAAGTTCACGGGAAAACAGTTCTTTTGTTTTCCCCCATACCAGGGGGGGGGCCTTGTCTGGCGGTCGCATTCATGCAAGAGCACGGATACCAAACAAAGGGAATGCACATAGTGGATGGCCTACCCCGACGTGAATACGTAGGGTGCTATGTAACGTTCATTTCGACTGTTTCACCCTCAATATTATACTCATCACGGCAGCTCACATCTTCAAATCTCGCATATGCGACAGTTTAAAATGTTTGCTGTAGTTTAACGTTGTGTACGGGTTGGATAAAATTTGTTGTATGTTGGTCGCTATCAATCCGATCTGGATGGAAACATCAAACAGATCACTCATTTTTCTGATGCATGATTATGGAGTCAATTCGTAATCCTTTGATGTTTCAGGTTTTTGATACAGCATACATCGATGAATGTCGATGATTTGAGATTCTTACTTTCCTTGAGATACCAGGTTTTAGTTGAAAGATTGTTCTAGAATTTGCTGCAACCTTTATTATAACATAACGCCTGCTTTTGAACCATTGAGTCTTATCTAAGACCAGGTATCTTGTTCCAATTAGAAGTACGTTTTCCAGCATCGGATTTCTGGACCAAATTGGGTTTTACTTAGCCAACATGAACAAACATAAAGAGATAAGAAAATACTAACAAAAAAGTGAGACCAACAAGCCATTCAAATAATAAAAAGATTGTATTTGACACAAGCGAACTGCTGTGAGATTCGGTGAAAATAAAGAGAGGCGCGTGTAAGAGATGTTCCATTTGTAAGTTTTTCAATATCAATATTCATTTTCAGCTTTCAGCATTGAGTAAATTGTACATAATGTGGAAACATTTTGATCTTTCTTTGCTATAAAATTAAAAGCGAAACTCTCTTATTTATATGTTTTATTCTCTTTACATCACATTACGTAGCAACCTTTTCATACGCCAATTCATAAACTGTCTTCGAAATAATAAAGCGTTACTTGTTGCATCTTCAATATTTGTTGCAGCTTTTCAGACCTTGAACCACTCACTTTGTGGAATGGCAACTGAATTCCTTTCGTTTGGACACATTCACAAAATGCCAAACTGACAACTAACATGAAGCATGGATTACCATAATCTATGACGTGAAGGCAGCAGTGAAAAGACTCATGTTTCCACAATTTTATCAATAATTTCTTATTTCTTGTAACTTGGGAGCTTCTGGACACACGTTGCATATAATTTGGTATTTCGTAAATAGTTGCATAAATAGCTATTACGTAATCACGGAAAGTTTATCGTATACGATAAAACAAATTTTTTTTTCATGGTAAAACTAAAAAGTATTTCCGCATTTAGTCCTTTGAATTTCCTCTCGGATGAAAAACATATCTTCCTCCAGGTATGTCTTTTTCAATCTGGCAAACTACCCTTACAGATTTGAAAATAAAAATCAACCTCAAGCCTCGCATTTTTCCACCGACAGTTCAAAGACTCAATCCTTCTCGGCATCCAGTTGGATAAACGGTCAATATTTCAATGTTAAACGAAGTGAATCGCGATAGGACATGAAATATGTAACCTCTTAAACTTTTCCGACCCTCCAGGGAGTTGCAAGATGACAAATCCGACGTGGAACCGGCCGTAGATCCGTTCTCAGACCATCCTAAGGGTCGCTCCTTCGTAGCTGCAGCCTCCTCGCTGCTAGAAGATTCATCTTCATCACCTTCTTCCTCCTCCAATGGATCTATGGGAGAGAACATTTTCGAAATCACACCGGAGTATTTATGGCGACGTTATTAAGGCGAATGTCATAAAGTCATCAGATGTTCGAATGAAGGAAGTTAGATAAACGACAGATTTATACGAAAAATGAATTTAGGATATAAATGTTGAGAAACATGCGAAGGAAATTATAACTTCCTTTGAATTTGGCTATCAAACCGAAGTCTTGAAATGAGAAGAATGTGATCATAAAGAAGAAGAATCTGTAGTGTGCATTCTGTGGTCACTGACTCAAATTGTATTTCTGTGAACGAACATCATCAGTCTATGATTACTATATGATGAGTCATATCGAGTTTCAGCTTAATCTGATATCAAACACAACAGTTCCTCTGAAATATATTGAAGAGCACATGATTGTTGTCCAAAAGTTCCTCATCGAGAGGAATATCCAGTTTTCGTTTTCCCCATTTTTTATAATGCATATTTTGAAGGAAATTCGATAAATAATGTGCAACTTGAACATTTTGCATTTTATTCCAATTTTCCGGATATTTTTTTTGTCAGAAATACATCGTAATAAAAATTCTTAATTTCTGACTCACGAAAAGAAAGTTCGAACTTGAAAAATGTGCAACTTGAACAATTTTGCCTTTTTTTCCAAATTTCCGGATACTTTTTTGTCAGAAATATATCGTAATAAAAATTCTTAATTTCTGATTCACGAAAAGAATGTTCAAACAACGAAATCATATGAATCAGATTTCAAAATTAAAAATTCTGTTTAAGTGCAAATGTGAAATATTTGAAATGAACGAATGAAATCAAAGATATAAGAAATATTTATTTATATATACAGGGTGAGTCTTTGACCACTGCGTTAATTTTAACCATTTTGATCTCAAGAGAGATCAAAAGAAACACACGTCGAGAATTTTTCATGGTGAGTGCTGTATTTGTGACCAATCGGCTTTAGTGAGTAAAGTTTTCCCACCTGAAATATATTGAAGAGCACATGATTGTTGTCCAAAATTTCCTTATCAAGAGGAATATCCAGTTTTTCCCATTTTATATTTGAAGAAAATTCGATAAATAATGTGCCTTGAACAATTTTTTTTATTCCAAATTTCGGATACTTTTTGTCAGAATACATCGTTGAAAAAAATTCTGATTAAAGAATGTTCAAACTTGAATAATATGCAACTTGAACAATTTTTTTTTTTCCAAATTTCCGGATACTTTTTTGTCAGAAATACATCGTAATAAAAATTCTTAATTTCTGATCCACGAAAAGAATATTCAAACAAGGAAATCACATGAATCTAGTTTCAAAATAAAAAGTTCTGTTTAAGTGCAAATGTGAAATATTTGAGATGAACGAATGAAATCAAAGATTTAAGAAATATTCATTTATATATACAGGGTGAGTCTTTGACCACTGCGTTAATTTTAACCATTTTGATCTCAAGAGAGATCAAAAGAAACACGTTTTCCCATACCGTTTTTCCATATTCAGCTTCATTAAAAAGTTATTTTAATTTTTCACATTGGGCAAATACCCCTCTGTAGTCCAGTTTAGTTTGAATGAAAATTACCTTCCACAGCATCCACATTACATCTGAATTATTTAAAAACATTATTTTCCCTCTAAGAAATGATTCACTGATTTATGTTTCATCAGATGATTATATCGATTTAATTTCTTTCAACTTCAAATATCTCAAAAATGGTGAAATTTAGCAAAAAGATGGCGAATGATTTCATCTGCAAAAAAGATTAATGATTCTAGGAAGTGCAAGATAAGGACCTTTAGTCCAAGTGATATTTGTTTTTCATGCAATTTAACCAATCTGTACAGTAGAAGTGAGAAACCCACAAGAAATGGAATAAATTTATTCATGCCAAAATATCCATGACTGTTATCAAAAACTTTCTACAAGAGATCATTTCAGTTGATGTTGTCGTTTGAATATTACAGGTGAAAATGCAATTGTTTCATGAAATTTCAACATGCTATATCTTTTGAACGGGGCCAAATTTGGAAAAATGTTATAGAAAGAAAATGTTTCTTTTGACGCCAAGAATCTATTGTTAAAATTAACGCAGTGGTCAAAGACTCACCGTGTATATTTGCAATATTGCGCCGTCACATATATGTCATAGGAAATCAATCACCAATGTGTCACGATTTGGAATGACGTTTCCATTCAAAATATGGGCAGAATATCGGTTCAGGTTTATGAAGATCCTTGATTGAATGATTCACAGAATATTTAATTTCTAAAATCGTTTTAATCAAGCAGTTGATCAAATGATCAACGTTTGTAAAAGCATAGGACAGGTAGTAAATAGGTAATTATAAATTATATTAATTTATTGGAGCCCCAGGTGCTTGAGTACTGAAAGTTCACAGCGTCCTCACAGTGTTTCAACTGCTTGGATTTTTCAATTTGAAGCAGTTGAGCCCTCGAAAGCTATGTTATGGAACTATTCCCTTAGACAGGCAAAAATATTTTGACCAATGGTTTGAACGCATGCAAAACTATATAAATCTTGAAGGATATTCTGAAAAGCATTAAAGCAATTTTCCACTAGTAAGCCATAAATATAGAGAGCAACCCTCGTAGCTTTGTGATTCTATAAACAGTTTTGTCCCAACAATTCTCTGCTTATTTGAATTCACTCTTCTGTGCTCATGAATTTTTCATAGAAGACGATATACAACCACTAAGAAGATGCTTCTGAAATTCACTCTTTTCCATGTTTACCTTTCTGAAATAGAAACTTCCAAAAGACATCCTTGATTCATTGGCTTGATTTTTCCAACCCAATCTTTTGTTTTATTTACGTTTCGCCACATGTTCGGCATCTGTTTTCACGCTTCACTCAACCCTAAAGGCATCAGCGACACTGATAGCTTTCACTCTGTTGAAATATTTATAGTATCGGTAATAGCAAATGCCTGGAGTCTGTTAACGAATACTGTATCATCACTCGATTGCTTCGACGTATCGGAGCAGTTGAGTTTATCTACTGATCAATCGTTGAAAGAGCACAATGGATTTAGATGGTGATGCAATCATCCGGAAATCGTCTATACAGTACGAGCCGAAATTATGGCTCAGAAGAATCTCTCAGAAGAAAAATAATTGCTACAAAAGCCGAAAACAAGTTTTTGTTTCACTTTAAACAAAGTTTATGCATTTTTAAGGATTTTTGTTACACCCTGTGTCCTCCCCCACCACACCTCAAAATTTTTTGAATAAAGAAAGTGCCAGATTCGGTATAATAACGCAAAGAAAACAACACCGCTTTGGCAGAACATTCTTTCAAAGAAATGCACTCTTTGATTTGGAAAATGTCAAAGAACAAATATTAAAAAAAGATTGTTCAATGAAATGTTGGGTTTGAAAAAAAAAAGGTAACAATGTGAATACACCAGAAAATATAGAGAATCTCAATGCAGCCTCTTTCAATATAATCAATGAAATGAATAAACTACCATCAAAATAAAACATTTCTTTTATTTCACCACCCAGTGTTGACCTTCAAAACGACAAGGTAATTAATTTATTGCGTTCAACAGTTAAGGACGTGTAAACATGGAGTTCACTAACGCCGAAATTCGCGCTATATTAAAGTTTTCCTTCGTTAAAGGCAAATCCGCTAGCAAAATGTTCCGAGAGATTAATGGTGTTTCGGGGAATGGTACTCTAATCAGTTCGAACCGCGGAGGAACGGTTTCGACTATTCAGAGCCGGTGTAAACAATACCATCGATAAGCCAGCAGAAGACCTGTGACGATTAATACCGATTAAATCATGGAATACTTCGAGTTAGACCGGCATGTGGCATCTCGTGACATCGCCCAGGAGATGGGAGTTAGTCACCAAACCATTTTTAACCATCTGCAGAAGGCTGGATACATAAAAAAGCTTGATGTTTGAGTGCCGCATGATTTGACGCAAAAAAACCTTCTGGACCGAATCAACGCCTGTGATATGCTGCTGAAACGGAACGAACTCGATCCATTCTTGAAGCGGATGGTGACTGGCGACGAAAAATAGATCACATACGACAATATCAAGCGAAAACGGTCATGGTCGAAGGCAGGTGAATCGCCCCAAACAGTGGCCAAGCAGGGATTGACGCCCAGGAAGATTTTGCTGTGTGATTGGTGGGATTGGAAGGGAATCATCCACTACGAGCTGCTTCCATATGGCCAGACGCTTAATTCTACCACCTACTGCGAACAACTGGACCGCTTGAACAGGCGATCGACCAGAAGCGTCCAGAATTGGCCAACAGGAAGGGTGTAGTGTTCCACCAGGACAACACACTTCGTTGATGACTCGTCAGAAGCTACGGAAGCTCGGATGGGAGGTTTTATCGCATCCACCATATAGCCAGGACATAGCGCCAAGTGATTACCACCTGTTCCTGTCCATGGCGAACGCCCTTGGTGGTGTAAAGTTGAACTCAAAAGAGGTTTTTGAAAAGTGGCTGTCCGAGTTCTTTGCAAATAAGGAGGGGGCTTCTACGATGGAGGTATTATGAAGTTGGCGTCTAGATGGAAACAGATTATCGAACAAAACGGCGCATATTTGAACTAAATCCGATCACTGAAGTAACACTTTCAATAAAGCATTGAATAAAGAGCAAAAAAGCGGAAGGGAGATATTTGACAACATAAAAGTGTATATTAATATTATTAATAATTCAGTAAGGTTGCGTTCGGTAGGTCAGTATTTATCGAATATTCATGTCGTAGAGAAAGAACGGTTCTATGCGAAAGCTGATTTGCGTGAACTTTGACGTTGTGCAGGAAGTACCATTCGATGGAGAGTGAACATGCCAGGAAAAAAAAATGACGATTATCCTTAGTGGTAGCAAGAAAAATATGTCGATACCATAACTTTCTCTACCATCACATTGTGTCATGACAATCAAGGTTTTATATCTGACATGCGTGCTCCTGTTTATATCAAAGACTGTCCATCATTAATTCATTGTTTCCTGTTTTCGAACTTCTATCTCGTGACTAGCACCCACGCCACAAATCTTCTAAAAACAAAGTTAGACATACGTCAGAAATCGAAAACTTCAATTGGAACGTAAAAGATGATCGCATCAGACAGCAGCGTGCCAATTCCGTACGAACTCTGAAGAATCTATTTTATATGTTGGGCCAGACGTAGATAATTTTCTCGTTAGGAAGAGAAGGGAGGTCCATTACTCTCGGAGTCTCTATTAATTTCGGATTCTTTTCAGCGATAATATAAATTTATGGTCCTATTATTGGATTAAATGTTGGCTGGAATTGAAATCGGCAAGATACGAAGATTTATAGCTATTTAATTGCGATTCTTGTACTTTGTACTTCATATTTTCAACTGATTAGTTTCACTTGGGGTTCATAAGAGAAACTATTCAATTAACTTTATTTTCGAATATACTTGCTTCGAAGGAACTTATCTTTCTAAGTAAGAATGAATGATTAAGAGGCCCACGAAACTATACACTGTGCGTCAAAATTATGGAACGAATAAATTTTTTCAGGAGAAAAATATCAATTATTAAAATATATTATCAGTTATTAATAAATATTATCAATATATTATATATATACAGGGAGAGTCTTTGACCACTGCGTTAATTTTAACCATAGATTCTTCACATCAAAACAAACATTTTCTTCCTATAACATTTTTCCAAATTTGGCCCCGTTCAAAAGATATTGTGTTGAAATTTCATAAAAAAAAATCCTGTAATATTCAAACGACAATGTCAATTGAAATGATATCTTGTATAAGGTTTTTGATAACAGTCATGCATATTTTGGCATTAATAGATTTATTCTATTTCTTGTGGGTTTCTCACTACTACAGTACATATTGGTTGAATTGCATGAAAAACAAATATCACTTGAACTAAAGGTCCGTATTGATGATGGGCTATTACCATCATCTATTGTGGATGTAATGATTTCCGACGTTTCGATAGACATCTTCTATCTTTATCAAGGAGAAAAGTAAGAAACCTTTTGAAAATTATCAATTTTCAAAAAGTCAAT
Organism: Micraspis discolor; assembly: GCA_030674115.1. NCBI lineage: Eukaryota > Metazoa > Arthropoda > Insecta > Coleoptera > Coccinellidae > Micraspis > Micraspis discolor. Next base: position 3,529,930 of record JARTUT010000004.1, read on the forward strand.
ATGACAGAAGTCATGAAAGAAAAATGAACGATGTTATATACTCATCTGCGATATGATGATCTTTTCAAGTTGGATCGAACTATCGGCGTCCAAACTTCTGGCAGATCTATAGAAATTCAGCATGCCACCAATTGGCTAAATTTCTGCTAAAAATTATATACTACCAAAAATACACAAAGCAAATATTCCTCTAAGACCAATTGTGAGTTCAAGAAATTCAGCATGCCACCAATTGGCTAAATTTTCTAAAAATTATGCAGCATTTATGAAAATAACACCTGATTCCATAAGTGCTCCATCTATAGATCTGCCAGAAGTTGGACGCCGATAGTGTTACAAAATTTTGGAATATTTGCTTTGTGTATTTTTGGTAGTATATAATTTTTAGCAGAAATTTAGCCAAGTTGCTGAATTTCTATAGACAGAAGTTTGGATATAGTTCGATCCAACTTGAAAAGATCATCATATCACAGATGAGTATATAACATCGTTCATTTTTCTTTCATGACTTCTGTCATATTGACTTTTTGAAAATTGATAATTTTCAAAAGGTTTCTTACTTTTCTCCTTGATAAAGATAGAAGATGTCTATCGAAACGTCGGAAATCATTACATCCACAATAGATGATGGTAATAGCCCAAACAATCATTCAAAACGAGCTCCATCATCAACAATATCTCGTCATCAAAAAGGTCCGCATCTTGTACTTCCTAGAATCATTAGTATTTTTTGTAGATAAAATCATTCATCATCTTTTTTCCTAAATTGCACCATTTTTGAAATATTTGAAGTTGAATGGGATCAGATGAAATAATCAACTGATGAAACATGAGTCAGTGAATCATTTCTTAGAGCGAAAATAATGTTTTTAAACAATTCAGATTCAATAGTGGATGCTGTGGAAGGTAATTTTCATTCAAACTAAACTGGACTACCGAGGGGTATTTGCCAAACGTGAAAACTTAAAATGCTTATATCTTTTTAACGCAGCTGAGTATGGGAAAACGGTAAGGGAAAATTTCATATTTTTGGCGGAAGGGAAAAGAAATAGCTGAAAATTCAAGACGAAAAACAGTTTTTTGTGAATAACTCAGAAAATATCCACTTTAGGGCAAGGGTGTGATGCATACACTCACATTATTTTTTAACGTAGATTCAATATCTGCCATAAAAAATGGGGTTCTAATTTGAAAAAATTGATTTTTCACGATTTTGTCATCCCTAACTTTGAAAGCGATTTTTTCACCCCCTGTATCATGAATCGCGATTTCGATTTTCAAAGTGGATAAATCAATCTTACATTTCGAAAAATCCCAAAAATGAAAATTTTCCTGTTATTCTTGTTTCAGCGAAGCTCTATTTTCGATTTTTTTTTTTTAATTTTCCCGCTCAGAGAGAATTTTCCAACCAAAACTAAAAATGTTACATCAAAATAACTTGAAATTTTCTAAGGAATCTATTTCTGCAATAAAAAAATGGTGTTCTAATTTGAAAAACGGAAGTTGACGTCATTTCCAGAAAAACCGGAGGTGCTCATGCCTTGAAAATATTTTAGATTTCATCAGCATCGTGAAATACTTATAAGTGCTGAATTTCATGAAAATACGTTCAGTAGTTTCCCGTATAAATATGGGTGAGGTTCCTAGTGAAAGACCCTGTATACTATATTATAATTTTCCAAAGTAGTCCACTTTTTTCAATTAAATCTTTAATTCATGTTCATTTAAACCTCTATTTTGATATAAAACCAAACTTGTATGCGTTTTCTTTATGTTAGAAAAATCAATGCATTATCAAATATTTACTTTTCTTTCCAAACACGACTCCAATCCATCCTTGTCTAATAAGATGAAAATAAGCACAATAACAGAAAAAGGATGATAATAAACCAAAAAACTAATTCCGCCCGACTGGATATAATTACATCTCCGCATTCAAATCAAATAATCACCATGCATTTCAACTTTAAAATGCAAAAAAACGCTCCTCCTATGCACTTTTTATCGACTTCAATAGCGCCATGGTTAAAACTGAATCCAGATAAAATCCCTCTAGCGCCTCTACACCGACCCAATTAAGTTTTCATGGCTTTGAATCCCTTTGAAAAAAGGACTATCCAGCAGGATAATAACGGAATCAAAAGTGGAAGATATGCCTTTCGTATCGTCGCGATGCAGATTCGTCTTTGTAATTTTTACGAGGCGGATCCCAGACGGTAACATTACGAAATGGATCGAATATAGGATCCAGGAAGACTTTAATTACGGGATAAACTGGGTCAGCGTATTTGATTTAGAATTGTTCGGAGGCGAAAAAGCTTTTTCTGTTGGTGAGCACTTGAAACGTCAGTTCTGCTTGCTGTATTCATTTTAGATTTCGATATACGAGGGTTGCTTTTTATATTTCGGGATTGGACAACCCTAGTGTTGCAATCTGCCAACTGACAGCACAGCAGAGAGGGCACAAAAATGGTTACATAGAAGATACACTCTTCTTTTTGACAAGTAATAAGACCTGAATTTTTTCACGCTTATTCATATAACAAATAAATTAGAAATTGTAGATTCTCAGCATAAGCTATTTTTGTCAGTTTTTGATTGATCTTCTGGAAAGCCGACATTTCCCAAAGAATAATCGAACAAAAGGGGGTCTTAGCTTTGTTCTAAAAGAAACTACACTACATCTAGAAAAATTCAACTTTAGACCATTGGTATCACACTATTTCAACATATCTACTAAAGCACACTGCAATCTGAAACAGTGCTGCATATTAAACACTCTTAGAAAGAGCTAAAAATCATCTGCGAATAATAGCCCCATCATGCATGCCTATTGTACTAGTCAAATCATCGACAAATAACAAGAATAAGAGTGGGCCAAGATTTGAGCCCTGGGGCACACCAGAGCCAGACAAATACTCGGACGATCAAAAACCTGATTATTTTAACCCGGCGGATTCGCCATTTTGTAACGATACATAAACCTTACGAAATATTTTATTTATTGAAATATTTTATGATAACTGTTATTGTATTTCTATCACATAGAAATGCATGAGTCATAATTCACTCGGAATGAAAATGGAATTTTGACATTCTGTCAGCCTTTCAGAGTATTCAAGGCAGATATAAGTTATTTTAAAGAATTACGAAGAAAATTTATGAGTGGATTAAAAAAATTACTGAAATTTAATGAAGAGACAAATAATGCTCGCCTTGGAAAATTAATGAATAGAAATTATTTGAATATATATTCATTGTTGACAGTTGAGAAGAAATAAGGCAAGTAATCAATGAAAAAATAAATAACAAACAATTGGCTAGAGAAAATTTTTTTATCAGGACTTTTCATGAGTTCTAGAATTATTTATCAACAATTTTTGATAGGTTAGGGTAAACCTTGGAAGTGTGCTTGTGATTATCTATGAAATTTAAATTTATTCTCTTTTTACTGCCGATTAGTATCAATTTCTGCCGCATATTTCGGTATGGTTTTTTCAAAATTCTCATCACTTAATGTCACTCCTCGATATTTTGCAAGTTAATCTATTAAAACTTCTTTCTTCATTCGTAGATGTATTCATACTGACACATTGACAGGTATATAAACTCGCAAATCTGTATCAATCATAGTGAATGTAAAACATTTGTGATTTTCTGCCCTCAAGTAAAAGAAAATAAAGCTGGACAACGAAATTTGAGAATATATAAGATATTAAAAAGGTTCATAAACGCACAAATTTTTGTTTTAAAACGATGTCCAAAATGTCAAGTGTTGAAAAATATTTTTGGGCATTTTGAAATAAAATTACCGTGTTGATTTCTACGGAATTTTGCGAGCCTACTAGTTTCAATCGCATCCAAATATCTTCCAAGTAACAACTTGATCCGATAAATATTCTAGGAGTTATTAAGGAAATATGATTCCAGATGCATTTTGGCAAAACGCTAGCACGCTATCCTACTGGAACAACTGCTCAAAAATAGAAAATAGTCTTGAGGGGTTGATTTTCATTGTCTCCATAAGTATGTTGGCTCCGAAAATATTGTAGTCCAGAAGAAAATATTAAATAAAATCGCACAACTCATTTTGTGATTTCAAATAGGTAAACCTAGTCTAATAGTGGCTCAAACTCGAAACAACATATATATGAACAACTCAAGGTCACATTCTTCGGTAGCTCTCAAATTGTTACACATTTCTCAAAGTAGAAAGTAGTTATATGTTGAAAGATGAACTCATAATTAATCTGCTGACATAATATTATTCCAAAAGAAATGTGAGTTTGCCAATGGACATTCTCTGGATGCTTCTAGAGATCATTGAAGTTACGAATCGAGTACCAACATACTACACAAGAACAGTAAATGAAAGATTTAAAGACTCGAAATAAAACTTCTTAACATTCCATCTGATGACTATACCGAAACCCCACCTCCATTACCTTTTCTTGATGACCTCAAACTGCTCGGCGTGTACCTATCCTCTTCAGCTATAGTCTCCAACCCCTTCACCATCACACGATCACGTGTCACGTCACTATCGTCCGCACTGTCCGAGGTATCTCCCGTACTAGAACTACTACTACTTCCACCGTCTAGAAGACCCTCCGTCGTACTAGAATCGCTACCGGACGAGAGCCTCTTGTAGTCTTCCTCGTGCCTTCTCAAGTGGTACGAGCCGCTATTGACCTCATCCAGATCTAAATTCGTTTCGTCCTCGTATGCCGTTCGATCGTCAGGTAGTCGATTAACCGATCGAACGAGCGTTTGAGATGATCCATTGCTCGGTGCGATCGGGGTCCAGGTGTTGTTGAAGGCGGACACGGTGGTCAGTATGTCCGTCTTGCGGATTTCTCTTCTTCCGAGGGATTTTGTGTAGTCCTGGCTGGATACGTAAGGATTTGTTCTTATGGATTTAAGGGAGTGTGTCCTTTCGATCTGTTGATGAGGAAGGTGGTGATTTGGGGGAGTATAACAGTTATTTTTCATTGAAGCTTTGACGAAACACATCTTTTATATGTGGACGTTAGACTATATAGGAATAGACCCCTTTATTTACATTGAAAAGTGTCGCATGTGAAACTTAGAGCTGGTCGATTTTAACGTATTGAGCTAGTCCACTCAGGTCATAAAGAATTTTCATGTAGCCAAACTGAGCAAATAGTAGGTTTCTCTATTCTCCTATAATTGTGAATAAAACTTTTTCTCCAATATGCGTTCAAAACATTGTATAAAATTTTATATTTTGAATTGAAAGTGTCTTATCCGATATATTAGTAAGAAGTAAAGAAAAACTTTAGTTGATCCTGCTATTTTATGTCAGAGACCGCAGATGGAAATATATTCAGATGAAAGTCAAGACCACGCTGCCACATTCTCTCCTGACAGTTTGAAGGTCAAATGATGTTTATGAGACACACGTTGTCACCTCTGTATCGAAAATAAATACGCAAACTGAAGAAAATTTGTGAGAGTCAGTATTAGGTTTTTTATATTTTTTATTGTTTATTACTTTTCATCGCACTAAAAATGGTTCGTAAGTGGGAAAGTTGTATTAAAGATAGGAATTTCAATCCGAGTTTATCGTTTCATAGATAAGTGTATTGTTAGAACCGAAGTATTTAGTATACATATATATATTCTTTTGAACCTTTGGCTTACAATATTTAGTTATTTACATGTTCAGTAGCGTAGAAAGTTTTAATAAAGAACTTTTCACGAGATTTTTTGCGTATTTCTTTAATAACAGTACGTTTAATATAATTCTAACCACAGATTCTTGATGCCAATTTTTCCTTCACCATTTTTTTTCAAATTTGATCCCGTTCAAGATATAGGGTGTTGAAATTTCATGAAAAAATTGTTCCGCATTTCATATTGAATTTAATAATTTCAAATTGGTGAAATTATTCGTGCAATCATTTTTTTTGGAGAACACATCGAATAACAAATGTCAAAAATGCTAATCAAAACCACAAGGAACCACAGAACACCATAAAGAAGTTATATAAAAGTTTAATGTTCCATATGGAATGGCAATAATTCACTCTACTTATACTGACAACAATTTTAATTGAATATTAATATAATGGTTACAAATACTTTCTGTTATATCAAAAAAATTTCGCAATTACAATTTTTTTCTGTCCATAGCTTAGTATGATATATATTCTATGGTAAGGGAATATTTTTTTTAAATTTATGAATTAACATTTTCCTGATGTAACATTTTTGTCTATTGAATTTTAACAAAAAAACTTAAACTATATAAGATGGGCAAAGCATTCCTTTGTACAATGTCGATTTGCTTTGACTCCCTCATTGAAAGTCCATTGAAGCCAACCACATTTAGCGTTAAGTGTCCCTTAAAATGAATCCTCAACTTAAATGGCGTTGCACCAACTGTTAAGCGGCACTTAAATCCCTTAAGCGAGCCTTAAATTCAATTGCTCATTCATGGCCACTTAACTATTTAAGGGTGGATTCTACCCATAGATCAAAGGTAAAAGTATATTTATTTTGGTATTTATCTATGATGCTAACCTAAAATAATTTGATTTGTTTGGTGTCCACCCAGACTAAAGTCTATTTCTATAGTCTAAGGTTTTCCAAATATTTGTCTAGTATTTCTTTGTGATTTTCGAATTTGATGCATTTCTTGACGACTTGGAAATAGTAGAAATTGTGGAAAGAGAATTTCCTAAGCGTCTATAAAGTCTTTAATTAAAACCATATCGGGCTTGTTTATTTATATATTAATTTATAAACAAATATTTCTGCCATAGAATAGACGAAATATTTAAAACTTCTTTAACCACAGAACATCAAATATACGCAATACGCCAATGAAATCGCTTTATTGATCTAGGGAGAAATGAAATACTGAAATGTCACTAGATTGAGAAAGTTAAGCGTCGCTTAGTAAAGTGTCTGTTAAGTGACAGTCGTGCAACTGAAAGTATCTTGTGAAACCTCACCCGGCAACACCGCATAAAATCTTTTTTCATTTACTCGGGTCATAATATCTTCAGGGTCAAAATGATCTGAACAAATGAAAATTGCTTATGAAAAACCTTATACTGACTCTCAGAAATTTTCTTCAATTGGCGTATTTATTTTCGATACAGAGGTGGCAACGTGTGACTTCTGGAACATGTGACCTTCAAATTGTCAAACATAGAATGGAGCAGCGTTGTCTCGACTTTCACCTGAATTTCTTTCCATCTGTGGTCTTTGACATAAAATAGCAGAATCCACTAAAGTTTTTATTTTACTTCTTGCTAATATATCATCCGATACGACAGTTTCAATTCAAAATATAAAATTTTATACCATGTTTTGAATGCAAATTGGCGAAAAAGTTTTTATTCACAATAATAGGGGAATAGAGAAACCTACTATTTGTTCAGTTTGGCAACATGAAAATTCTTTATGACCTGAGTGGACCAGCTCAATACGTTACAATCGACCATCTCCAAGTTTCAGAAGCGACACTTTTCAATGTAAATAAAGGGGGCTATATAGTCTAAGCAAAAAACCTACGCACTTTCAGTGTGTCATTAATCTAAACCAAAACAGATTAATAATAACATACATATTTTTATTGAGAGGTAGCTAGTTGGTATTCCAGAAGCTAATTTACGTGATTAAACTAGGAAGCTAGTGAAAGCTGTGAATGCTTGTAATATTTTAAAGTAAATTGTTATTGAGATTCAGAATAGAAGATAATCATGAATTAAAGGAAGGATAAATGATATGCATTTTATACTGACATCAATAAATGTTTTTGAAGTTTCGTAGAGTTTTCATCAAAGTTTCATGGTAAAAAATCCCTCAAATAGAAATGAACGTTGATCATGAATCCTGGCACACAAACTCACCCTGAAAGCACCATCCCCACTCTCACCACACACAGCTTCAATTCTTTTTCTTCTCAGCGTGTCGAAGTTCCTACGCACATCCTCCGCCACACTGTCAAAAACTTCAACAGCCGTTCTGAAGCTCTCGTCTTCCTTACTAATGATACCGTATGTATCGCCACAACTACTACTACCAATCTCGAGAGTCTTGTCACTATTTTTAGATTTAGATTGCGCGGTCAAAGAGCCAACTTCGATTGGGCAATGATTCCCGGCTTCCCGAAAATTACCGCGACGCTTTTCATCGTCCGGGTTACGGGGTATCCTGGACCGTTTTTCGTCCGTGCAGTTGGTATGCTTCTCCAGGACCGCCACAACGGCCGCTACCACGTTTCCAGTCGCGTTTGGTTTGCACTTGAGATCTCTCATGGTCTCGATCGGAAGATATTTTAATTGATTAGGCACGATCCGCTGTTACTGACGACTATGGACGGATGACGCATGGACGGTATCGAATTTATTGAAGCGGTGGGCTGTGAAAAAAAAAGATTGAATTGGCGATTCGCGTTGCTGCAAAGGTGGGGCCTTCGTTCGTGGGATTGATCAAGTTCTATGGACCCAAACACGGTCGGTGTTCGTGTGGAGCGTCCTTCACGACCATAGAGTAATTGTTGTAGGACATACAGGGGGAATCCCTGATTCTTTAATTGGGGGTTGCCTTTTTCATTTCGGGATTGGACAACCCTAGTGTTGCAATCTGCCAACTGACAGCTCTATCGTAAAGCTTGATATTTTTGAGGTTATACGTAGTCAAAACGTTTCGACATACAAGCGCTATTTGTGTTGTTCACAGTAATTTAATAAAATTCATCTCGTGCGATTATTTTTTACTACTCGCGATGTAGATTAACTCAACAACAAAGAAGCGATGAACTTAATCGAGTTTTGGCGATGAAGCTCCATCAAGGACCATGATTTATCGATGGCATGGCGAATTCAACCGAGGTCGTAGTTCACTTCGAGACGAATTTCATGAAAACCATTGATGCTGTGCGCCAACTGGCATTGCAAGATCGTCTTGTGACCTATCGTGAGATTGAGACAACCCTAGGAATTAGTGAGACAAGCATACATTCAATATTGCATGATCATTTGACCGTAAAAAATTTTTAGCGTTGGATAATTTTTCAATCGCTCAAAAAAAGGCTCATGTCGACTGGTCGAAAGAAATGCTCCAAAAATACGATCGCAATGCTTCGAAGCACGTCTGTGACATCGTGACAGGTGATGAATCGTGGATTTACGAGTATGAGCCGGTAAGTAAAGAGCAGTCGACTGTATGGGTGTTTCAAGATGAGCCAAATCCGACAAAAGTTGCTCGCGCACGAAGCACTCATAGACAACCCATAGATGGGCCACTCTCTCACTACTTATTTCGATAAATTGAGCCGATTTTAACTGCTTGAACTGCCGCATGAGGCGCTCGCATCTCGGTTTACGTCCTCGCCACGTGTTGTCGCCATTACGATACGAGACGTCATTTGCATTTCATTAGCAACGTGGTTAAGAAGTGAAGTTAAGAAAGCGACAAGTGCCTAGTTTATTTTATTGCTGTAAAAATTTACCAATACATAATTATGTATAATAAAATGGAAGAGATGCCTAATATAAAAAATAAATGCTGTGTTCCAAATTGTGAAGATAAGAGCTCTAAGCGACACAGATTTCCTATTCCAGACAAATACCCGAGTCGGTTCAATGTGTGGTTAGATAAAGTAAATAATCCACTTCTGAGGCAAAATTTGTTGTCTTTTTCCTTTCACTTTTTTATTTCACATTTCAGTTTTATATATTTTTTATAAGCCCCTTAGGATACCTGAAACTTTTTTTATGTAAATATTTTTAGTTTTGTATATATATTTTCTCCTCTCTGTTAGCTTTTTTATACTGTTTAAGATGCAAATATAATGCTTTTTGGCGCTCTTGTTCACCCGAACAGAGTGCCTATCATTTTGCCCGAATGTCTGTAATTTTGGAATATCGAGTCGAAAATGGTCTCAATCGATTGGGTTCGACTCCCTGATGAAGAATTCGTGGCGAAAGTTGAGTCTGTCCGGCCGGCCGGCCGTATCCTCTCTAGCATCCAAAAGGAATCAGCTAGAGTTTTTAAATTTTCAGAATAGGTTAATTGTCCAAATATCTCGGTCAAGTTCGTTATTGGGCCAAATCCGTCGGATTGTTCAGTAGTTATGAGCATCTGAAATTTTGTTTCCTCAATAACTACTAGAATATCCATCCGATCAAGTTGATACTTGGAATGTTATTGAGGGAGGCTGAAACGAAATGGCTTGCAAAATTTCGCAAAAATCGTCACTCTAGAAAATTTTAAAAAAATTCCCAAAAAAAAAATTTTCAATACTTAATATCTCCTAAGACTTCATTTAGATTTAAATAAAAATTCGTATATATATTGAGGTTACCGATATCTTACTCATCCCCAAATTTCATTGTCGTAGCTTTTCCCCTTCTGAAGATTAGATCATTTTTTTCATTTACTCAAGAGAAAAATAGAAATGTCATGAAGTCCGAACTTTGTCATTGAAAGATTTGCCATCACAGATCGATATTCGTTTGACAACTTGCGGACCTAGAAATCAGTGTCAGTTGGCGTAATACCAATCAAAATTTTCATAGAATTCATAGAGGTAGAATTCGATGTCGATGACGTTGTCAAAATTCAGAAAAGCACAGACGTAATATTAATCAAAAATTTTTTATCATAGAGAAAGAATTTGATGGCGTTGTCAAAACTCAGAAAAGCAATGACGTAAGTTTTTATGAGAAGCATAGAACAAAATTTGGTGAAAATTATGAGTAGTTATTTTCAAATTGAGATAAAGGTTTGTTTATTCATTAGGCTTTCATATTTACATCACATTGTCCCATAGTACGGAAAAAGACTATTGTTCACCCGATCAGAGAGCTTATAGATTTGTTAAGGTTTGAATATTCACTCGCAAGTAGGTCAACAAGAGCGCCAAAGCAATCTGACCTCACGTCAGTGCTTTCTAAATTTTTTATCTTATAATTTTTGTTTTTCTGAATGCTTTAATGATATTAATATGAATCTAGTCTTTTGAATATATTATGGTTTAATCATTCTACGACAACTATTTATAGGTCTGAACTGACAAGTTTACACTTGATTTGTAAATATTGGTGGAAGAATCTATCATTCTGCGACATTTTATGTCTCAACTCCGTTTGTGATAGGTTTACATTCAAATTGAAAATATTGGTGGGAGGCTCATTTAAAATTTTTACGCCTATTAGTTCAAAATAATGTCACCAGGAGGCGATGATCTTTCGAAAATAACTTCTTGAACCGCCGCATGGGTGCTCCTTCAAACCAAATATTGAAGGGAGAGTTTCCCATCTATAGGTTGTCTATGGAAGCACTTCCAAGTAAATGGTCGCCTGTTTTTTCGTAAAAACTGGAGATGTCGCAATCGTACCACTAGAACAACACAGAACAGGCAATTCTGAGTGGTATAGAACCATTTGTTAGACGGATCACCCTTCACCACGATAATGCGAGCTTTCACACATCGGCTCAAGCAACTGGATTTTTGAGCACTCGATTTGATGAGTCATCCGTCGTATATTATTCACTTCGAATGACTTCTTTTTATTCCCTTACGTAAAAACTAAAATGAGAGGTCAACGTTTTTGGACACCTGAAGAAGCGGTTAATGCGTTCAGAATGCATGTTTTGAAGATCAGAGTGGCAAAAGTGGTTCAAACGCATGGAAAAGTGTATAGATCTTAATGGGGTATATTTTGAATAACAATAAAGCGATTTCTGATTATTAATATTTGTTTTTGTTCTCTAAACCCGAAATATATATAAAGGGCAACTATCGTATATTTCATTTACAATATATACATCATAGATGAAGATGAATTATGCACGTGATTCACAGCTCTAAGAACAAATGTTTTCTTCGTTGCCCCGGATTTCTTTATAAATTTCTGAATTCCACTATGTTGAGCATCTTGAGTATTTCGTTTATATCCAAGAATAAAATTCCAGGACATTTTTATAACGCAACTGTCGAACGACTCGACGGCAAAATAGCAATCTATACGGCTTTTCTGTTTCGGAAATAGAATCCAGACCGGGACGATTCTAAAGGGAGCGACTGGAGTGTAAACTAAACGTTAAATCTTTGTCGGTGTTTCATTACATTCCGCATTCGTTTTATCTCTCTTGATGTTACAGACTCGACAATGGGCGAAAAGTAAAGAATATTATTCTGTTAACCGTTTGTTAGGAATTTGATATCGGTGAGCAAATAGTGTTACAGATTTGCTCTTCAGTTTTTTTGTCGTCAATCAAAAGTTGGACTACGCGAAGAATATCTGTGAATTCATTGTATCAAAAGGACTTCCATATATTACATATCAATACCAATATTTGTAGATTGAATTGAAATGAAAAAATTTAGAAAAGTACCGAGGAGAGGTCATGAGTTTTTGCGCTCCAGAGTCTTTTCTCACACTCCAGAACAGTGACATACTCATATATCTAACATGATTTTTCAAGAAATTGAAAAACGATCTTTCATCAGGATCAGTTCTAGCCCCTTTATTTTTCAATTTATATCTCAGTGATTTACCCACGACATCATCTCAGAAATTAGTTTATGCTGATAACATTGCTGTTGCTTACAACTTTTTAGATTTCCATACTCTGGAGAATATACTATACTCTAGTTTGGAGATTTTAAAGAATTATTTTGCGATTATGTCTCAACCTCAACAGGTGTATCTTGTTTTCATCTGAATAATCATGAGAAATATAGGAAATTAGCTGTAACTTTCAACGATTCTCTATTCGAACATAATTTCTATCCAAAATACTTAGGAGTTAAGTTAGATTCATCTCTCAATTTAGATGATCTTAGCCGGAAACTGAAAGTAGGAATAATATTCTTCAGAAATTAGTTGGATTATCTTGAGGTGCTGATGCTTCCACTCTACCCACAGCATCTCTAACCCGAGTCTTTTCTGCAGCTGAGTATTGTTGCTTTGTTTGGTTTAATAGTACACATACTCAAAAAATCGATGCACAATTGAATATATCCATGAGAATAATAACTGGCACCATAAGATCTACACCGGTTCATTGGTTACCAGTTTTGTCTAACATCATCCCTCCCCATATTCGCAGACAGACTGCAGCTCTGAATTCTTGGAGCAAATATCGTTCTTTTTCTAATTTATTTCCAATTATTTCATACATCCCACAAAATAGAATTCCAAGCTTGAAGTCACGTAACCATTCTGGTATAATACGTTGTTCACTATGAACATTAGCGATAAAGAATTATGGAAATATACAATAAAAATCTCATTTCTGATCCTTCTGAGAAAAATCCTGGTTTTGATCTTCCAAGAAGTGAATCAATATCGATATGAAATATCAGATCGTCTTAAAGGAAATTTAAAAAAAGAACATTTGATCCATAAAGCTTTGAAGAAATATTTTCAGTCAGAAAAGTACATTTTGGTATTCATCTAAGAAGAGAAATTATTTCCAATATTATAAACCTAATATTATGTTCAGGTGAAATGAATAAAACATACATAATGATGTTTCAAACATTCTTGAATATCAAGACTTTGAAATTTGCATTCTATGAATTGGATTTACCGCTTCAAAAAAGAACACAGATAGAAATCTTAGATAGTTATAGAAAATTAGAAAATATGGCAATAGTGTTGAATGATGATCTAGAGAATCCGAAAGATTTATAGGATTGGTAAAGTTCATCATTAAGAACCCACCAAGTTTAGTTTGAAAGATGTGAAGCCAAAAATCTCGAATATACGCCACAGATAAAACATTGATGCCACATTTTATTGACTTCTATATTTTCAGTAAAGGAATTCCACTAAGTTCATGACTCATGATTCACCTAACCGTTTTCCAGAAAACGTGCTTCATATCAGCTCATTGAAATTCACCTGTCATATTCGCGTGCTGAACTGAATAATGGCACAGATAAAATGCACGGCTAAAAATATTTCAAGACGAATAACTTTAAAATTGTCGATAAATAAATGTTAGTAATGCCAATTCTAAGAATATCTGTGTTCATGATACTGCTTCAAAGTTTACACAGGGAGTAAATAAATGATTATCGTGTTAATGACTTGCTCTTGAGAGGAATATCGTTCAGCTCTCAGATAACAACTCTTTTATTGAAAAGTGTTAAGTCTTCAATTGCTTTGATACAAAATGAATTTTAAAGCTTATTCTAACTATTCGAAAAATTCTAATGATCGAGTACAAACTGAAAGTTTTCATCACGTGTTCTATTAATAGAAAAATGTTATACAGCGATTGGAAATGCGTAGAACCTAGTAAATATCTCTAGAATCATTTGATATATCAAAATGAAATTGGGAAGATGTATACTGCAGTATATTACCTATTTGTTTCCATATTTTTTTAACAATTTTGAAATTTGCAATGAAACACCCTGTCTATTATTTTAGTTTCTGATGAAACATTTTATTACGAGTACGAAAATATCAGGTTCGATATTTTTTATTTCTATACCTACCGAGATATTAACAGAAAAGTAAGAAAGTAAAATCTAATATCCATTAAAGAAATAACTAATCATAATTATTAACTGAAACTGGTTTTCAAAACATTGAAACTTAACTATACTCAATGTATCAGATGTTTGTAGGTTAGTAAATTCCTATTACTTCTGGTGGAATTTTCTGTATATCGTGAGTTATTCCTGCAGGTAATTCTTGCAAATTATTTGGTCTATCTACATAAAACTTAGACTTCAATTCCAAAGTTCTTGAAACCAACCTTTAACTTTCTGTGCGATCATTGGTTGCTAAGATATGGATAATCAAAGACAAATGGACGCTTTTCCATTTGAAGACCGATGTCTCGGCAGGAAGTGGACGTATCAAGGTATATAAAAAAAGAAAGTAAAGCCAAATGAACTAAGTATCCGATCCGTAAAATGGTTAAGATCAAAAATTATAAAATTTTTTTGTTGCTAGTTTTTCCACAATTTCTCAAAAACCGCAGAGGTTGAAAAATTTTCAAGTTCTAATCCAATAACTAGACACTTGTAGCTACAATTTCCTTTTTTTATGTCTAAAAATTTGGGATTTTTATTATCCCTTAATTTTTTTCAGTAGTGTAGAACTGTAGCATGATCCAACTCAACTAGAAATGTGTTTGGTGAATAAATATGCCTCCCATCAGAGCTAGAAATTTTATTGTCACTTCTAGTGAAGAAAAAAACAATTCCGAAAATACCTAATACATTTCCTGCCACCACAAATCTCATCAGTTTCGAGTTTTATTTTTCCGCAGTTTGTAAACAACTTTCTATTTTCGTCGGGCGCCCGACAACACTTTCATCAAAACTATCGCATAAAACTGGTACCCAATCGATCATTGATCAATCTCAAGAACACAGAAGGCAAATACCACACCCGCACCAAATTTTCTGCACTCATATCACACTTAACGACCGGTTAAGTTGCCGAATTTGACCACCGAAAACTGCACTTTTGAAGAAAGGCGAAGCAGGAACTGGCGTTCACGAAGGTGACATTTGTAGAGGCGTTCACGAGCATAGACAGAGGAACTTACGACTCCGGCTTGACGCGCGACAACGGCTTAAAATAACTCGACTTAATTGAGGGAATATTTAAGAATGTACTAGCGCTTCGTCAGTTACGATGCAACTGTCTGGCAAACGTACATACATGCCTGGATCGTATTTTCTCCCTGCAATAATTGTCGTTTATCTGGGTAGACTTTGTTTTATTTATCGCAGAGTCGCGTCTTTTGATTAATCCGGATCAGATGGGTACATGTGGCTTCGTTACCCGAATATCCGATCAATCAATAATCGATTTTAAAATATTCATTATTAGTTTTTACGGGAGGAGGACGAAAAGTTCCAAGAATGGAGGGGATGGACTGGATGTATTGCTGAAAAAACTTGCAATGGATATTCTTATGGATAACAATCATGCGCTTTTTAATATAATTCAGATGAGATATTGTGTCCTCAAAAAATACTTTCCTGGAAGTACATAAATCTGATCCTGAAATCCCGATTATTAAGATTCACAATCCCATAGAAGGAATAGATTAGAGGCGTTAGTTGTCTATCAAAGTGTAAAGCCCACAATGAATTCACATGTACACTTATGAAACTTGTATATTTATTCATTTAGAAATACACTATTCGACAGCTATAGTCACTTACAGAATGGGAAATTGCAAATGTTTACAAAAAGAAAAATATTGAACATTGATAGTAAACTAAACATCAGTCGTTCAATTGGAAAAATGAAGAAAATATATAATTTTATGTGGAACGATAAATATATCATAACTGGTGAAAGACTTAATACCTCAGAATTAGTACCTCAATATATATTTTACAAAATCATTGGAATTTTGCAGGACAGTTTCAATTATACCATTTCAACTGGAAAACTGCATATGCAGCGTAACAGATCTGTAAATTGATTTGATTTAATTGATTGTGTTCCCTGCATTACAATATCATACAGTGCAACAATACAAAAATAATTTTTTGTATCTGCAGAAATGTACTACATAATGAATCCTATACCGAAACTTATAGCTAGTATACAAAAATTTGGTCATTATTCTTTCATATTACCCGCTTTAACCCTCCTGATTATATTTTACCTGCCTGTTTTTTTTTTTCTTCTTTTCACTTATTTTGTTATATATTCCCTTTCATCAGTTATTCCTATTTGTTAACCTACCTTAACCTTTTTTTTTCTTTTCTTTTAAGTAAATTTCGAACTTCTTTTATTGCTTTCCACTTAATATTTTGTATTCATTCGGAAGTGATTTGATCTACCTACTGACAATCTAGGTTTAGGCAACGTAATAGATCTACTCCTTGTAATTGCCCCACTTTCCAAATAAATATTTTTTAAGTTATCATAATGAATCATTAATGCTTGTAAATTATACTTTTCCATGATATTTAGGATAATTTATTTATATAATGAGGAGTTCTTATAATTTTCTAAAGGGTCCTCAACCAACTTTCTTTTTCAATTGTGGCCACACCTACTACATGACAGCATTGACAGTTAGTTTTTTGTCATATTTGTAGTGGATGCTTTGGAAATTGTTACAATGAATTAAATTTCGCTCGCATTGAAATAATTAAAACCAACTATGAAAATGGTGGTTCTGTTAAAATTACATTACGTAAAATTAGTAATATTTTCGGACAACAAAATCGACCTTCATAGACCGCTATTAAGAATTTGGACGCTAAATTCGAGACGACAGGCTCGGTAGAAAATGTACCAACACCAACGCGTGTTCGACCGGGCTGTTCAACTGAAAACATCAAAGCCGTGAACCACAGTGTTGAAGAAGATCCAAATTTGTCAATTTCTCTATGTTCTCAACAATTGGGGTTATCCTAAACCACCCCATGCCGAATTTTGCAAAGGGATTTTGCTTTGAAGCCTTACAAGATTCAACTAAAGCAGGAATTGAAGCCGACTGACCATTCACATCGCCGTAAAATCTCTCAATCCATTCTGGAACAACGGGCTGGTTTTTCAGAAAAAATCATTTTTTCAGACGAAGCCCATTTTCACTTGTCAGGGTACGCCAACAAGTAAAATTGCCGCATTTGGGCTTCTGAAAATCCTAGAGAGATTATTGAGAAGACTGCATGCTCAGCGTGTCACTGTTTGATGCGTTATGTGGAGTATTTTTGTAGGGCTATCTTAAGGACCGAGTCTACACGGTAGCCAATCAAATGTATTGCAGCCTTTAAACTCAAAATCTGTGATGTGATAGCCGTAATAGACCCGTCATTTTGCTAAAAAGTGATTAAAAATTTCGATGAAAGACTTCTGTCAGCGTGGTCGTGCTGGACTCCAGATATCATTTTATATTCATAATTGCCAAACTTTTCTATTTGTAATACAATTGAAAATTGAATCATCGTCATTAACATTTTTTGTTTTATTCTGTTTTAAGAAATAAAGTTCTTGTTGAAAGACCCTTTGTATATAATAAATTTCAACATGTTTTTCGTGTTAAAATCCAACATTGAATAGTCGTAGTGATAGTTCATCGTTGCCACAATTGTGATCAATAACAATTGAGTATCTACATACTTATACTTAGCTCATTTTCTATATTCTTCATTTTGAATTTTTTATTCGTTCAGTATATGAAACCTATTATTATCATTACTACTATATTCATTATATAATCGTCCCTACTAGAATTTGAATCCATCTTATAAAAACTTATGAAATTTCAGTAATTTATTTTCCTTGGCAAGGCAGTACAATGACTATGAGCAGTCAGGGGCTGCCATTTTGTGATAGCGAGCGACCAGTCAGTTGGCTTCCGCTACTTGTGATATTCGTAAGAACCACTTAGACTGTAATGAGGGATCTGTGTTAGTTTTCAAGTGCAATTGAACTTCTTATAGAAGGAAATTTTGGCAAGTACCTACCACTGTCTCATATTGATGGTTATATTTTTCTGTTGTATGGGTAATTTTTTCAAAAGAGCTATTGATTTAATTCTTACATAGGTAGATTTACCGAACCATCGGCCTATTTGAAATTCATGTTTTCAATGAACACTTAATGTTACAATTTTGCAATGGTATGTTTTCGAGTTTATCTTACTGAGTATAACATCTTTATATATTGTATGTGGAAAATCACCACATCGATGATTCCATGGCTAAGACGAACTATTATCTTCTCGATATTATCTAAACGTTGGTAAAAAAGTGAGATAAATGCACTGCATTTGTTTGAGATACAACGAACTCAGACTCGGGTGAAATCCCATCCCCTACTGCGGTTATGAGCTCATGAACTGAATTTTCCTCTGGCAACCCTTTGTTCGTTAACCTCATGCACGTAGTCCGCTCAACATCTGTTTCCAATTTCCCGCTTTCATTTCCATTCCGACAGCATATCGAGCCGAGAAGCAGGAAACCCACGCCATACCGCGTGTTTATAATCGAACAAACTGGAAATTCCAATAAGCTCCGATAATAAATTAACAGTCGGAAGGAATGTAGGGCATCTTTGATACGTGTTTCTGCCGCCTCCGAGATGTTGGTCCTTTAAAGGACCCCCATTATTGAATGAGAAATTTCGTGATTGTTGCATGGATATCATGAAAGATTTTTTTAATTTTCAGTTGTGATCTCATTGAAATGCGTTTATTTACTAGCTGCCTATTATTTAATTTTTTAGTTGCTTGTTCTAATAGAACAGCGTATTACTTGAGCATGAGTTGGCTTACAACCAGTTTATGCAATGAACTTACTTTGATGAAAACCATCTCTTTAAAAAGGCGCAATGTTACTTGCATTTTGCATAAATTCTCGATTCTCGATCATTCAGTCTCAGTTGTGTACTTGATTAACCAAGGACACATTCCAAGACCAACATTTTGAAGCTCCATAAATCAAATTCAAGTTCACCCTACGCTTGAGACGCCTCTGTCTTATTCACAGAGCATAAGAGAATATATTTTTTTCGGCGATATTCACTTTTCAGAGGCACCGCTAGACCTTATGATCGCATGACCTTACCTGTGTTCCTCCTTCCCTATCTCATATAATATAGCGATGGCATACCTTGAGATCATAACCATGACGATGGTAATTTTATTTGCCTATACTATTTTATTGATTTCCATAATTCTAATGATTGCTATTCTTATTTTTTGGTTGAAGTTGCACTTATTGCCACAATTAGTATTCTTGTTGTATCTTTGAAGTGCGTATAACTATCATGATTACTGCTTGTTTTGCTTTGTTTCAGTCTTACTCCTAATTGTTATGCTTGTTAATAGTTAGTTAATAGTTAACCCATTGTTGAGAATATGTGCCTTAATGCAGGGCATACACGCTCCGGTCATCAGAAAGGAAAACTGTACAGAACATTTTTTGTTTTATTCTGTTTTAAGAAATAAAGTTCTTGTTGAAAGACCCTTTGTATATAATAAATTTCAACATGTTTTTCGTGTTAAAATCCAACATTGAATAGTCGTAGTGATAGTTCATCGTTGCCACAATTGTGATCAATAACAATTGAGTATCTACATACTTATACTTAGCTCATTTCCTATATTCTTCATTTTGAATTTTTTATTCGTTCAGTATATGAAACCTATTATTATCATTACTACTATATTCATTATATAATCGTCCCTACTAGAATTTGAATCCATCTTATAAAAACTTGAAATTTCAGTAATTTATTTTCCTTGGCAAGGCAGTACAATGACTATGAGCAGTCAGGGGCTGCCATTTTGTGATAGCGAGCGACCAGTCAGTTGGCTTCCGCTACTTGTGATATTCGTAAGAACCACTTAGACTGTAATGAGGGATCTGTGTTAGTTTTCAAGTGCAATTGAACTACTTATAGAAGGAAATTTTGGCAAGTACCTACCACTGTCTCATATTGATGGTTATATTTTTCTGTTGTATGGGTAATTTTTTTAAAAGAGCTATTGATTTAATTCTTACATAGGTAGATTTACCGAACCATCGGCCCATTTGAAATTCATGTTTTCAATGAACACTTAATGTTACAATTTTGCAATGGTATGTTTTCGAGTTTATCTTACTGAGTATAACATCTTTATATATTGTATGTGGAGAAAATCACCACATCGATGATTCCATGGCTAAGACGAACTATTATCTTCTCGATATTATCTAAACGTTGGTAAAAAAGTGAGATAAATGCACTGCATTTGTTTGAGATACAACGAACTCAGACTCGGGTGAAATCCCATCCCCTACTGCGGTTATGAGCTCATGAACTGAATTTTCCTCTGGCAACCCTTTGTTCGTTAACCTCATGCACGTAGTCCGCTCAACATCTGTTTCCAATTTCCCGCTTTCATTTCCATTCCGACAGCATATCGAGCCGAGAAGCAGGAAACCCACGCCATACCGCGTGTTTATAATCGAACAAACTGGAAATTCCAATAAGCTCCGATAATAAATTAACAGTCGGAAGGAATGTAGGGCATCTTTGATACGTGTTTCTGCCGCCTCCGAGATGTTGGTCCTTTAGAGGACTCCCATTCTTGAATGAGAAATTTCGTGATTGTTGCATGGATATCAAGAAGGATTTTTTAAATTTTCAACAGTGATCTCATTTATATGCATTTATTTACTAGCTGCCTATTATTTAATTTTTTAGTTGCTTGTTCTAATAGAACAGCGTATTACATGAGCATGAGTTGGCTTACAACCGGTTTATGCAATGAACTTACTTTGATGTAAACCATCTCTTTAAAAAGGCGCAATGTTACTTGCATTTTGCATAAATTCTCGATTCTCGATCATTCAGTCTCAGTTGTGTACTTGATTAACCAAGGACACATTCCAAGACTCCATAAATCAAATTCAAGTTCACCCTACGCTTGAGACGCCTCTGTCTTATTCATAGAGCATAAGAGAATATATTTTTCTCGGCGATATTCACTTTTTAGAGGCACCGCTAGACCTTATGACCGCATGACCTTACCTGTGTTCCTCCTTCCCTAGCTCATATAATATAGCGATGGCATACCTTGAGATCATAACCACGACGATGGTAATTTTATTTGCCTATACTATTTTATTGATTTCCAGAATTCCAATGATTGCTATTCTTATTTTTTGATTGAAGTTGCACTTATTGCCACAATTAGTATTCTTGTTATATCTTTGAAGTGCGTATAACTATCATGATTACTGCTTGTTTTGCTTTGTTTCAGTCTTACTCCTAATTGTTATGCTTGTTAATAGTTAGTTAATAGTTAACCCATTGTTGAGAATATGTGCCTTAATGCAGGGCATACACGCTCCGGTCATCAGAAAGGAAAACTGTACAGGTATACCTGTCTCGTGTGTGAGGACCGTACGGTGCCATTAGACCGAGTTGAATTCCGAATTTGCTCCGGAGACCTGCGCAGGCTTGAAAAACTGCGAGACACACGCTCCGGTCGACCTGCGCAAGTATACCTGTATAGTTTTTCCTCTTCGGTCAACCGGAGAGTGAATTTCTTGCATTACATTAGTTTTATGTTGCCGAAGGCTTTTTCCCCTTCATTATTTTTAGACCCCGAACGAAGAGTTCATCGTTGAGGTCTATTCATTCTGTTTTATTTACCATCTTTGTTTCCCAACTATTTTTCACTAATCTCAATTATCATTACTTACATAACGTAGAGTCATACCCTTGCTAGAATCTATTAAATATACTTCCAATTGGAGCAAGGCAGATGGTCTCAGGCAAGCGAAGCGCATGGTTACCAGCCTATTCTAAAGCAGTTTTTGAATTGTCAAGGAATTAATTAAGATTGTTAAAAAATCTTTTTTATGGCAATTCGAACTAGAGGTACCTAAGAGGTGAAAAATGGCAAGAGAAGTATCACCCATATGCAGGTTGTATGAGACGGAGGATGAATCCACCAACTCGTGCAACATTACCACTGGATCACTTCTGATGAAGTGAGAACGTTCGAGTTCAGAATATGATATTTTTTAAGTAAACCAATAAAAGATCTAATTGGTGACAGTTCAGGAATGAATAGAATGCTAAACCACCTCTTGTTTACAATCTACATCTAGAATTAAATTTTAGGTATATCTAAATATTTAGGTAATATGAAGTAGTAGGAGATGTATGGCCGAGCAGCTGGTTAACATAAATAAATGAAGACCAATGGAAGTTTTCACCACAGTTTGGAGTAAAAAAAGGTCCCTCACTTCGCGTATACGGAGGTTTAACACTCCATCGACCAATTCTTTCCAGATAATCGTTAAACACGTACATTAATCATTTATGCATCAATTCATGTTGAAGGGTTGATGGATGAAAGGACGGTAAAGAAAGATTAACAGATGAGGCCCTGGTTGCTAACGAACGCCTGGTTAAGCTATACCGAAATGGCAAAGGAAAGAATTATACTCTGTATTTCACTTACGCTGAAAATAGTACAGAAAAGCATTGGCGTGATATCATGAACTTATGTGCGCCCGTTCTATGAAGTGATGTGATCAATAAGAATTAGCTATACGACATAATTGTTGATGTTCTATTTAGAAAAAAATTTGAAAAACTGCTCTTGATATTTGCTTGCATCGAATACTTACTTACCTTTCAACGGGAAGTATGATTTGGAACACTCACCTGAAAAAAAGAATTTTCATTAGTATATTTTATGTGGAAGGATATTTTGAAAACAGGTGCTCGGTGGGTGAGTTTGAATTGACTCTCCCTACTATCAACATCAAAGCATCAGATCACGTGAGATTTTTAGGCGTTTTAATTGAGGAACAATTGAGTTGGCAGAAGCAAGCGAATTCAGTCTGTAGAAAACTAAGCAGCTCATTCTATGCTCTGAAAAAATTGAAAAATGTTCTACCTAGACAATCATTGTTAGTAGTTTATTATTCGTTGGCATATTCTCATATGAGCTATAATACAGTTTTATGGGGAAGTGCATCATTATCAGAAGATGTTTTCATTGCTCAGAAGAAACTGATACGGCTTATATTCGATTTGAACCCCCGGGAGTCCTGTAGACCCAAGTTTATACAACAAAAATATTAAGTTTTCCTTGCATCTTTATGTTGAACACTCTTTTATTTCTTAAGAAGAACTCTGAATATCTCAAAAAATGCTGTGAGTACCATAAACATGACACAAGACACAAGAGCACTTTTGAATATCCAATTCACAGGACTTCAAAGTTCCAAAAATCACCATTGTACAGCGGCATTAAACTTTTTAATCGCTTGCCGGAGAGATTCAAGACATTGCATTATAATGTTTTTAAAAGAGAAGTTAAGAAGTTTCTGTTGATCAACTGCTTTTATAGTGTTGGGGAATTTTTAGATTTCAAATTCAATCAATGAAGAATTTTGAGTTTCGTTTTTCTAATTTTATATAACTTCAAATCGTTATTTCAGTTTTATATCAATTTGTATTTTTATTTGTAGAACCATATAACCTGTCCCATACAACGGTTGTTTGTCTGAAGGGATATAATAAACTTTTTCTTATTCTTATATAACTTTTTTAGTATTAGATTTATTGTGCAAAATTTCAAGCGTACTTAAACATCATTCAATTTCACACAAAAAAGGTACTCTTGGTAAAACTCGATACTTTGTACCGTTTTCGGAGTATTTTGATTTAAAAATTATGAAGTGATAACCGATGTTCGTATGAAGTAATGATAAAAATTGTATTTATCAGAAAATTCAAAAAAAGGCTACTAACATAAATATGATTTCAATTAGAGTAGGTGCTCAAAATGTCCTCCGTTTTCACGAATACACAAGGCTATCCTTTTTTCTAAATAATCCGTTAATCTTCTAAATGGTTGGGAGTCAGCTGTGAGATCATTAAAGTGACGTTGTATTCTATCTTTCAAATCTTGCGGTGAATTTACCTCTGCAGCATAAACTTTTTCTTTGAGATACGACCAAACTGTGTAATCCAAGGGATTAAAATCACATGACCGAGGAGGCCAATGAATCGGAGCTTCTGCACCTCTACCAATCCATCGATTCGGAAAATGGTTACTCAACCAATTACGACACCTTCTATCTAAGTGCGGTGGAGCTCCATCGTGCATTAAAAATACATATCTTCGCTCGTTAACCGTTAAATTTTCTAATATCACGAATAAGTGATTACTTAAAAAGTCCAGATATATATCACCATTTAAATTTCCAGGTAGAATGTGATAATCTATTAATTTGTTGCATAAAGTTGCAGCCCAAACATTAAATTCAAATGGGTGTTGGTAATGTGCTACCCTTTTGACATGTGGATTCTCATCACTCTAGTAGTGTGCAATATGGGAGTTAAACATACCTTGTAGCGTAAAAATGGCCTCGTCCGTAAAAAGAATACATTAAAAAAAATTTGGATTGAGGGCTGTCCTTTCTTGTAATTGACAAAAATCCATTCTAACCGGTAGATCGTCTGGCAAGAGCTCTTGGACTTGTCTGTAATGATAAGGATCTAGCTGCTGCTCTTTGAGTATCCTCCAAGTACTTGAAGAAGACTTATTTGTTTGTCTTACCACATCCCTTACTCTAACTGTTGGATTAATACGTTCTTCAATATGAACATATGTGATAAAGAATTATGGAAGACTGAGTGGAACTCTTACGAAATGTTCAATAAGTATCTCGTTTCTGATCCTTCTGAAAAAGTTCCTGGTTTTGATCTTCCAAGAAAAATTTGGACAGTTCTTAATCGTTTGAGAACAGGTCATGGTCGTACCAATGGCATGCTATTTAAATGGAACTCAGTTCCTAGCGCAAGTTGTGAATGTGGAGAAGCAGAAGAAACAATACCTCATCTCATCAATAGTTGTCCCATATATAAATTTCAAGATGGTTTTAGGGCTATTCATGATGTTTCCAACTCTTTCTTGGAATGGGTTATGAATTTCAAACGAATATGATACATACGTATTTTTGTTATTCAGTTCTTTTTTCTGCTTTTGTATTTTTATTTCCAGATTCAATGTCAGCACCTTGAAGAAGTCTCTTTCTCCATCAATAGAAGATCACTCTTGAAGAAAGAAGTCCCTGAAATATATTTCAGCTTATTTTTGTATTTTCACACTTAGACGGGGAGCCAGGGTTTTTTTTTACTGGGGTTTTTTCCCTAGGCTTTTATGTCATACGCCGAATTGTATGACACCCCGTCACTAACCCCTGATCTATATGCTTTATTGTTTGCTAACTAAATATTGTCAGCCAAAAGTTCAAAAGAATATATATATATACTGTTGGATTTCGATCAACTAAATTTAAAATAATATTTTCTTTATTAATGGTTCTTCTTGTTCTTGGCTTACCAGAATTTATTTTTTTTGGTCTCACACTTCCAGTTTCTATACAACGTAGTTCAATTGCTCTAAATGTATTTTTACTTGGAAAGTTTCTTCGAGGAAACTTTTCTGCATAACGCGTAACAGCTGCACTAGCGTTTCCTAATAACTCTCCTGAAGTTAATAACATGTCAGTGCTTTCAAAATTTGAGTACATTTTGATTAACAATATCTAATTTAACAAATAGAAATGTAATTATTGACTCAACGTCAAAACTATTAAATGAAAGACAGTTTTCCATGGCAACTGAAATTTCAGAGAAAATGCTATTGCCGTGTAGAAATCATCGGTTATTACTTCATAATTTTCAAATCAAAATACTCCGAAAACGGTACACAGTATCGAGTTTTAACAAGAATACCGTTTTTGTGTGAAATTGAATGATGTTTAAGTACGCTTGAAAATTTGCTCAATAAATCTAATATTAAAAAAGTTATGTTCAATACGGACCGTGTAACTAGCGCCCTCTACGAGAGTCCGACACAAAAACGAATTCATTGGATGTATCAGCTTCCAAAACATATTCGTATAAAATTTCATTACAATGTTGCCAGTAGTTTCTGCAAAATTTCAAAAAATGCATATAATTTTTTTTCCTCAATATCTTGAATACGGATGGCGTTACGATAATTTTTTACTGAGCAAACCCCAATTATTTTTCAGTTTTCTACCTATCCTAGAGAGGGGTCACCTTCTTTTGAAACACCATGTAGAAGATTACCCTCGTAAAATTCAGTTCAACACGTAACAATTTGTCAGGGGTGGAAACTCGCCTACTACAAAGGTGGTCACTTTTTTTTTCGACGAGCGGCAGAGACATCTTTAGTCATTCCCAAAGCGGATCGGTAAATTAGGAATTCTCAGTACCTAGTGATCGGTAAAAACGGATTTTATCAGATCTCGGTGATGAATAAGAAACTATTCTTTGATGAGCATGAACTTTCATGTTATCTACGACAACGCCATTTTTTTCTCCCATGTCGTGTTCCAGGTTTATTCCATACATAGACTACTTATTTTTTATTCAAAAAGTAGTGTTATTCAGCTGGAGATGTATTCATTTTCAACTTATTCAATTTAATTTAATTGAAATGGTTTATTCTTTCTGTGTTCCCAATTGCTAGTGATAGTAATGTCAAAATGGGTTGCATTCATATAGGTAGTGGTTTTGGATTAACTTATAACTAACTAAAAATGTACTGTGAATTAATATTTTCTGTAGCAATTACATATTCGTGTAGTAATTTCTGATTAGTAAAAATTTGGGACAGTTTCTAACAATGTTTTCTTTCTAGGTTTTTCATTACACAAGTTGAGGGTGTTAGAAATATTTGGTTGGAAAGAATCGGCAATCCATGTCTTCATTCATCCAAAAGCGTTATTTGCATAAAGCAATTTCATATGGATTGTAGACCAATATTGAAAGCTGACAAGATTTGCTCTACCAACACTTAATTTGCCAAGTAATTCATTCTACTCCCTATAATTATCATTTTTGTAATTTCAATAATCTTTCAGATTATGTGAGCCGGCCTCAAAATGATGACATATTTTTTCTACGTTCCAGAACTCTTGAAGAAACTTTGAGACAACAAGGTATTTATATATAAATGAACTGCTCATGGTCATTGATTATAGTTTTGGGTATTCCACTAATAGTTGGTTTCATAAAAATCGTTTATCAGAAGATTCCTAGAATACTTCAACGGATATGTTAGATTCACCGTTGGAACGCCAAATTCATGGAATTTCAGTTAATAAGTTTATTGATTTGGCCATGAAATTAATTCTGTACTTTTATGATAGAACTATTAATAAAATTTTATCGGGAAAAAGAACAATAAGATCTTATGATCCAATAATGAAGATGGCATCCGAAAAAGTATCTAAAAAAAAAAAAGAAAATAGACGTTAGGAAATTGTTTCTGTATAAAAGTATAAATCTAATGCATTTCATGCTTAAATTGATATATTTGTCACTAATATTCTAATTTATTCTTTCAATGTATTTTTCTTAATTTGATGAGTAATTGTTGCATAATTATTGTTGGTTCGTTTATTCTTTCCCCCGATATTGAAATTTTTGTAAATTGATTATTTACTGCATTATATATATCATAAGTTTATTTTTTGTTTATTTCCTTTCATCCTCTAAAGATTAGTATGTTCTTCGATTTGAAGGGCAGATATATTTGAAATGACCATAATTCTTTTAATCTGCTGCAAATTGTCACAATTTTCTGATCAAATGATATTTTTTTATTGAAATTGTAACAATCTTCAGCAGATTGACTAGAGGGCGCCACGAGATGGAACGTTGTGCGATTGGAATCTGTAATCAACTAGGGAATGACTAAAGATAGCGCAGTAAGTTGAGTTCTCGAAATCGGGACCAAAATTCATGCCAGAGTTGCCTATCTATAGGTAGACTATGCAATTTGTTAAATTTCGGATTACTAGGCAGCTTTTGTGGAAAATTTCGAATTATAAGGCTCAGGTAGTATTCTACCAGTATAACATGACAATTTCGATAGTCCGATACTGTGTTGCAAATCGTTGTCCAATGTATCCATATGTGGAAATATCCACTTAGTCGAATATATTCAAGAAATGATAATTGGATCAATTTTCACATTAGTTACTTACAGCCATTATTGTACTTCACTTCATTCCTTCATCATGTTGACACCGCTGAAATCGAACCAATCGTATGAAATATTGTGGTGTTTGATGAATCTGATTTATTTTGATAGAGAAAAAGGGTTCCAGCCCATATTACAACAAAAAGGTTTCTTCGACTTGGATATCCCTTACACTAGAATGGAAAAATACACCTACGACTATTTCAGTAGAAACAGTGAATGGAGATATCTAAGAGAACCAAACATATTTCTCTTTAATCTAAATATGGATGAAGATAGTTTTGAAAGCCAGCTTGAATTCTATTTAATCGAATTGTACGATTCAAGAAGATTTCAAAGAACAGCAAAATATATATTTGTTTTCGAAGATCTCCCAGAAGCGCTCACGGAAATCACGCAGAAATTTTATATAGACAGGCCGATTTTTTTCGAAAAGTCAACCGGCAGAATATACACTTACAACTCTTACACGAATAAGGACATAAGAAAGCTCGATACTAATTTGATCGATATGGGAACTTGTTTCAATTCGAAATTCGTGGTGAAAACTACTGTAAAAGAATTCTCTAGCGACGTAACAACAAAAGGATGGACTGTACGCGTCATGAATAACCAATTCTGGGAGGCAGAAGAACATGAATTACTAAAATTAATGTTAAAACGTTTGGGAATAAGGTGGAGTAAGGGAACTTTGAATATGGGTCGACTTAAGTATAAGGAAGTACTAACAGACCATGAATTTGATTTAGTTTATGGTCAGCAAGAGATGAAATTCGCGATCTTCATTGAATTCACCACCCCGTTTTTTTTTGATTCAACGTCGTTTTTCGTTAGTGCACCTGACGAGATAGCATCGAGAATGTTCTTCTTGAAAATTTTCACTTTGAATGTTTCGATTTCCCTTCTTTGCCTTATATTCATGTTGTCATTAATTATGACTGTCTCAGCTTTCAACTATCATAATTTTGTTTTGAATTCGTGTAGCAACTGTTGGAGAATTGTTTCATTGATAATGGAACAAGCAAAACTGCCCATTTTGCGACACTTTTCTGGAATTATTTTAATGTATTTAATAATCGTTTTCAGCATTGAAATAAATTCAGTTTATAAAGGAAACTTGTACAAATGGGCAACTGCGGAGGAATTCGACGCGAAAAAAATAACAAGAGAAGACATAATTAGAAAGGGGCCGATATGTAAAGGTACAGATATAACAAAAAGAGTTTTACCCTCAATAAAAGGAAATAAACCAAGGGTTATTATAAAATCAGGGAAAAATTGCCTAAGAGAAACAATCAAAGGAGAATTCGTGGCATCGCTTTTGACAGACAGAACAGTAAAGAAGCTGCGAAAAAATTTCACATCTCCCGGTGGAAAACTGAAGTTGGTGAAAATCAAACCATCATATTACAACATTCGCTGTTGTCTACTTATTCCAATGAATCATCCACTGTACCCAACATTGAATAAGTTGATTCCACAATTGTTCGACTACGGCTTCGTTGCAAAGATATCGTCCAAGTATATCTTAGAAGAAAAATATGAACAAAACTTGGTTTGGAGAAAACTCAAATTTGAGAATTTCCAAGTCTTATTTGCTCTTTGGATGACTGGACTTTTCTCAGCTATTTTTTCATTTATTTCGGAAACATGCCTGCGAAACATCGAAATAAATGTTTATATGATAAGTCTGAGAGTTTCGCGGATTAATTGATAATGGGGGCAGTATTCATTAGTTGTTTATTGATATATTCAAAACGCTTGATGGTAAAATTGAACTTTCGATGAATTCAAAGTGAAAGGTGAACTTTCTGCCTCTCCCAACAATCTATAGATCCTGTTGACAGGTCAGTTGAGAAGTCCTCAGGTTCTTAGGTACTCATATTTTGACATATTTAAAGTCAAATCCAGCCCGCTCATATTTCTTTTTTAGTTTCCGAACCATATAGATAGTCTTCGTCTTCAGCTATCACTACCCGATTATCAACAAAGTATAAGGTGAACAGGTTCTCGTCCTCCACTTTCAGTGCCGTATTCCTACATTTCTGGTCTATTTTGCGCGAGGTCGATCTAAATAAATTGCGAAGAGGGGACAAGCAAATTCAAGATGAACAGATTTTTTTTCCCAATTTTCTTGAAAATTCTTAATCTCAGTGACAGTGGAGGAAATGAAATAAGTATGCTTGAAAGGACATATAAATTGTATAAACATTTGAAATGTTTCTGTCAAATGGGCGCTACTTTCAGCTGCACAAATCGAGTTAATTTGTTGAAACAGTTCTGTAAGATTATTAAGAACTTATTCGTATGTACTATGTGAATTGTAATTTACTGTGCACTTTGAATGCTGAGACTTTATTTTGCCGCGCCCATTTGTGCGCATGTGAGATCTCCCTTTTTCTAATTTTGTAGCCTCGAGTTTGTCCTCAACTCGAACCTATTGTTAAATGTAGACATCGGATTATATGCACTATCAAAATGCCAAAATATGCATGCAAATATGCACAAAATATGCACAATCAAAAAAACATTATTAGAATTAACTTTATTTTCACAATACATAATTATATAGGTACTTATTGGTTGTAATTCTTGTGACAATATACAATAACATATTTTTCAAGGTTTTCTGGCGCAAATTTGTGACGTTTGTCACTTAAAACTAATTTATATGCTGAAAATGACCTTTCAACGTCCACTGACGTTACCGGACAGAACTTAAAATTTGGCGCCATTTCTGCCGAGACCTCTTCAGGCAGAACTGTTTTTATTTCTTCGAGACACGGATTTTTATACAGAACAGCATTTAATTTGCCACGAACTTTTTCTGAAAGTGAATTGGGAAGTGTGTTACTCTGTTCAATATTTTTTTCCAATATTTCCAAGGACTTGAACAGAGGAAGGTTTTTAGTTTCTAGTATCTCAATGGCATCGGGTATATTGCTGAAATGTGTTGCAATAAGAGCAATATTTTGTTTAATTGAAGGATTCTCAAATGCCCGCTGGCTTGATTTGATTGCAATGGCTTCTGAACTGTCAAATTGTCCAACTACTTCTTTTATGGCTTCAAAATTCTCAGCATAAAACAATACAGCTTTCAACCAAGTTCCCCAACGTGTTAATATTGGTTCTGGAGGTAGTGCTAGGTTTGGCAGGTTATACGCTTGTACTCGCGACGGTGCTTTTAAAAACACTTTTTTAGTAGAAGAAATCAATTTATTGACAATCCCGAATTCTTTTCTGATCTCTTCCGCAACTCGATGTAGGCCGTGGGCTAGACAGGTGGTATGAAGCAATTTTGGGTAGAATACTTTCAGAGCTTGACCGGCTTTCACCATATAAGGAGCAGCATCAGAAACAAAAACACAGATTTTTTCGTCCATAGCAGAATCGGAAAAAAGGGACCTGATGGAATCATTTATGAACCGGGCAATAGTTGAATGATTTGTTTTTTCTAGGACCTTGTTGTGTAGATGTTTGGTGTGGGGACGGCGGGGAAGTACAACACGTCTAACACGTATAAATACTAAAATAAGCACTGTCAATGAAAGTACCAAAATATGCAATAACGCTATAAAAATAGCATTATATGCGTTTGCATATGCAATAATGCAAATGCATATAATCCGATGTCTAAGTTAAATGAATAAATGAACTTAAAATGATTCATTATATTGTGAATTAAAAACGCGTTAAAATTTTCATTTGTTTCTCATTTGTAAACGTCAGTTTTCAAAAACACAATATTAATCAAGAAAGTTTGTTTTATCAAGTCACTAACTTATAAAACGGACAGTTAACTTGCAAAATTTTTACAAGTTAGTGGTATTATTTGCAATAGAAAATTTAGTTTTATCGTCATATATATTGAAAATCATGGTACAATAGTTATTTTCAGTAACACAGATTATTGATGATGAAAGATTTGAGACTGATGACGATGAACCATCTGCTGAGTCAGAAACTGCTGAATTCGAGGACTGCAGAACATTTGTACTCTCCTTACTACCAAATAATTTGCTAGACATTTCGATTTTTTTGGTGACCGAATCATTAACATAACTCATCGCAATGTCAGTGCTCTTCCATCCTCCTGCACGCTTTAGTGCTAAAATATCTCAGTTCTGCGAAAAGAGTGGCCGGTGTATAACTCTGGGTCTTTTAAACCTAAATATTTCGCTATTTGCTTTGGGACACCACCAATAGTATGCTGGCCAGCATTAAGGGAAATGCACTTTCAGTGTCTGTATGTCAAAAAAATCTTAAGCTCTCTGTTCCAGGAGGCCGAAGATTTACATATTTTCTGTAAAACATGCAGGGCTTGAAGCTGCAGCCATCACCGGTTATGGTGAATCTTCTAGTTGTTAAATTTTTTGTTTGCCACAATGTCACAATAACGTATTTCCCCATATCTTCTACATCATTCAATGTTCCAAAAATCCCAAATATTGTTACAATTTTCACCAGCAACCACTGGTGATCAGGAGCATGTGAAAGAAATTGTTCAGCCTCTTCTTTACTTAATACCTTGGCTTTTTTTGGCGAATAAAGCTCATTTTTTTGTTTCAGAAACGCTTTTACCTTTTGAAATCTGCAAATGACAACTAAACGTCCTATTTTTCAATAATTTTTTTAAGAAAAACATATCTGCGAATCAGCTTTTCAGCAAAGACCATTTTGCTCATACAGTATTAGGGCTGAATTTAGCTTATAGTTGATTCGAGTAGACCAACAAAACATCTTCAGTTACCCTAATCACACTATCTCTGTTTTGCCACTTTTTGGAGCGCGTTCAGAATCAACGTCAGACGTCGCTCGGAGTGCACCCTGGCCGTTCGGAATCGACGTCGGATATAAAATACCCCCGTTCGTAATGAATCGGAACGTTTGCCCGGGTGTTAAACTTTGCATCTTGCAAAATACATCGGAAAGATATGCTCGTCCGGCGCAGTGACGAAAATTTGAAATTGAAATTCCCTTAGGCCTTAGACTATAATAGAAAGTCCCTTCACTAGTCTAAGGGAATTCCCAATTACGAAAATACTTCAAAGTGGGATGAAGCTTCTTTCTGTTGCATTTGTGTATAAGTAAACTTATTGATAGGATCGTTATAGTGCTCGTACATTATATTTAATGAAAATGGCTACACTTTCCATTTCGAATAGAAGTCATGAAATTCTTTTCAATCTGAAATGTTCCCTGAATTGTTCATCACTTATATTAGGAATGATATTTTCAAAATAATTCTGCACTCGTAGTGGGGTTTCTCGGGAATTTTGTATTACTTCTACTATTGTATTTTCTTCATTCTCCTCGCTACTCGGATACTCATCAAAAATTTCATTTATACAGTGAATAACGACATTCCACATATTAGACAGAATATTAATATTCAATTCATCGCAATTTAATACGCTATCCATTTTTTGTATGTTCAAAATTCTAATTCAGAAAACCGTTATTATGTTCGAAGAAATCAAATAATGAAATTATTCCACAAACGCAACTTAACCTCAGATATCAGATAAATAAATGAACTACACGTGCACACTTCAAATAGACAGAGACTAACATAGAAAGAGAATATAACTTTCTCCTGGCGTGAACCAAAACTGTGACGACTATATTCACCCATCTGTCTGTACAGGGTGACAATAAAATATGGAATCATGTTCATGTTTGCATATCATTGAGAATATGAAATTCTATTTTTTTCAGTATGGAATATTTTTGGATGGGCATCAGTTGAATCAAAGAATAGGTCACAAATATTTACAGGTAGACAGAAATTGGACTATTTTTTTAATATTTGATGGTAAAATGGGTATATTTTCTCATATTTTCATTGTACACTTCATTTTGAGTACGTCGCTGTTTTCTTCGTCAATTTTTGACAAGTCATATTCATGATTCTGAATAATATATATATCATCCTGGTATAAAAATATACCTAGTTGACTGAAAACTGATTCAATCGCTGAATTTCCATAAATATATATATGAAACATCGAGAAACCGATGTTGAGTGTTCTATCCGCAACATCGATGTCAGCATCGATGATGAAATCAATTAACATCGATGGTAAAAACATCGATGTCGATACTGAAATATCGATGTTTGAAAAACATCGATGATGATGTCCCATCCCTACCCGACGTTGATTCAGAACGCACTCTTGAAGTCGTCTTATTCTCGCTCGTCCCTTTAAGCTGATTTTGCAGGTAATAAACTTGAAGCTACACTGCTGGCTGCCTCAATAATTTCTTTTGGAACATTCATTTTCGCTTTCGCCAAAACAAATGTAAAGAAAAATAAACAGACATGCTCATGGCAACGCTTCCATAGCATTTGCGACAAATTATTGAGATTTTTTTGGAATCTATCTAACCTTTTTACAAATGAGAAACCAATTAAATATAAAACAATACACGCAAGGTAACGGGTTTAACTGGCTCAAGGAGGTAACTGACTCGCCTGCGACTCGTAAGTTATATCCTCCATTCGCCAGTAAAAACCCTCTTACCTTGCTAGTAATGTTATATACTATATTTGAACATGTTGACATTCCTCTATCATGTTGGAATTTTTCGTGGCTGACAAACAGAGTGTCAATTTAAAAACTATACAGAGCCATTAATGGGTGATTTGCCCATATTGGAACCGCCAATACACGTCAACTTTTGTATGGAAAAAATTATTGTAATCGATCAATTAGATTTCTGCCTATCATCTATTTTAACATATGTTACTTGTTATGATTATAAGGATGTGTACTGATGAACAGATGTTGTTTTGTAATCAGTTTTGAGAAAGAGATGTCAACTATGTTTAGATTGTATTTGTGAAATGTACTAGTCCAGTGTTTGATTTTATCAATTTTTGTTAATTAATATTGAAATCTTGTTACATCATAGGATAAGCGAGAAATCAATTTCGAAAACACATATGGTTGCGAGAAAGAAACACCCTATATAAATCTATTAATATTTCTTTCATTCAGCCCTTGAACTCGATACTTAATATGTAATGAGCACTCTAAGTAATAAATTTCTTGAAGTTATTACTAGTGCTACGAATTTTCCATTCCTCAGTTCAGCATTCAACATGTTGAATTCACTGAATTCGAATATAACGAAAGAGATACTATGGTGTATTATGAATATTATTTATGTCGATACTGAGAGAGATTTCAAACCTTTGATACACCAAAAAGGTCTTTTTTACACAAATTTACCTTCTTTCAATATGGAGTCCTTTGAATTAAACGAGTTAAATAGGTATGACGTATGGATGTTCGATCAGCTTCCTAACGTACTTTTGTTCAATATTGACCAAAATAAATTAACCCTTTCTAAATATCTGCTCGACATGTTCAGATGGAGAAAATATGAACATTATATGAGATACATATTCATCTGCGAAAATATCACAACATCACTTATTCGACTTGTACAGCGATTTTACATTGATAAACCAATTTTTTTAGAAAAATCGACTGGGATAATATCAACGTATAATTCCTACACGTATAAGAATATAAGAAAATTGGACAACAAAATTATTCCTATTGGAACTTGCACTGACCGCACATTCGAGAGGAAAATAACACTTAAAAATGGTTCAAGAACGATGGATACAAAGGGATGGATCGTACATACAGCCACTTTGAAAGACGAGGACAGTGTAGAACTACCCCTAATGAAACTCATGTTCCAAGAAATGGGAATAGAACTAATCGATGAAAGAATATGGGGGAAATATCTGTTCAGTATATTTGCCACAGCCCATAAATACGATATATTATATGGATTCATGCAGCTGAAATATGCAAATTTCATCCACTTCACTGAACCTCTCATTTACGATAGTGTGTCTTTACATATACGAGCACCTGATGATAACATTTTGCGTATATACTTTTTGAATATGTTCTCTTTGAAAATTTGGATCATCTTTTCGCTGTGCATGGGATTGCTATCAATATCAATGACCCTACTACCTACAGACAAAACGAATTTGTTTTCAGCTTTATTTAAAAACTGCATCTCATTAATATTGTTCACTTTGGAGCAATCCAAGCTAACGCCTACGAAGGGATGGTCGGGTATTATCTTGATGTATTCAACAATCCTTTTTCCTTTCATGATTAATTCAATCTACAAGGGGTTCCTTTATGATTCATTAACAGCTGTGGATGATAATTTTGAGAAAATAACGAATGAAGAAATTGTCGAGAGTCACCGTGTATGTATTGGCTGGGACTTACCGTTCGATGTGTATCCTGAGGCACCCGAAAACAAAATAAAACTAGATAACTCCGAAGAATGTGCCGAAGAAACAATTAAAACGCAGAACATGGTATTTCTACTGCCGGAAAAAGTGGTTCAAATAAACAATATCAAATTTTTGAATGCAGACGGTAAATCGTTGCTTCAGAAAATTCAACCACCGTTTCTGAGCATGCGATGCTCTTTGATTCTACCTGAAAGACATCCTTTATATAAGCCATTGAATAGAATGATTTCAAGAATATTCCAACATGGATTTGTAGATAAGATCATGTCAGAAAACGATAGAAAACAAAATGAAAATAGGAAGTTGAATAGAAGAAAGATCAACTGGACAGATTTAAAAGCAGTGATAGTTTTATGGATAGTTGGCCTTGCAGCAGCTATGTTGTCGTTTATATCTGAAAAATATTTGATTAGGATCAGAATGGATTTCCGTTATGACTGATAACAAAATGGATAATGAAAGTTTTTAAGAATCTGACTTAAATTTTGCAATTAGTGCGTCAAATTAGTCTTTAACCTATTGAAAATATAAATTGAGATTGAGATGGATAAAATATCTCAATTTTCTTAGATATAACAAGATATACGGGGTGAGCCTTTGACCACTGCGTTAATGTTAACAACAGATTCTTGACGTTAAAAGAAACATTTTCTTCCTATAATATTTTTCCAAATTTGGCCCCTTTCAAAAGATATAAGGTGTTGAAATTTCATAAAAACTTGCATTTTCACCTGTAATATTCAAACAACAATGTTAATTGAAATGATCTCTAGTAGAAGGTTTTTGATAACAGTCAATCATATTTTGCCATCAATAGATTTTTTCCATTTCTTGTGGGTTTCTCACTACTACAGTATAGATTGGGTGAATTGCATGAAAAATAAATATCATCTGAACTAGAGGTCCGTATAACATTCTTCCTAGAATTCAAACTAAACTGGACTACAGAGGGGTATTTGCCCAATGTGAAATCTTAAAATGCTTATAACTTTTTAACGTACCTGAATATGGAAAAACGGTATGGGTAAAAAGTGTTTCTTGATCTCAAGAACCTACTGTTAAAATTAACGCAGTGGTCAAAGACTCACCCTGTATATATGTCTGTGTGTCTGTATTTATATGATCTACAAGATGTCTGAATGCAACAATTCAAAATGAAATTATTGAGAACTTTGGGACCGAACTCAAAAGCCATGAAGAAAAAAAAACGGATGCATCCATTCGTTTAAAAATGGTACAGAGACACAAAACAATTTTTAAAAGACAACGATGACATTATAGTTTTAGATAGTGATAAGGGAGGAGTGACCGTCATAATGGAAAAAACCGAATATGAGAATAAAATACAATATTCACTTGATTCTAAATTACCCAGGGATCCAACACACAGTATACAACAGAAATGTAACAAATTCGTATCAAAGATGCATGATAATGGATACCTCACAGAACAACAAACAAAAAAACTCAAAACATGTAATTCTGCATACCCTAGAATATACGGAAACCCGAAAGTGCATAAACCTGAAAATCCACTAAGACTAACTATATTTACTGTAAATAGTCCCATGACAGATCTATCGAAGCTTATGGTAGACATCGTAAAGTCAGCATACAATACAGAAAATTACTACTATATTAAAGATACATTCGATTTCGCAGAACAAATAAATAATTTTCAACTACCTAATAATCATAAAATAGTGTCATTTGAAGTAGTGAATCTAAAAAAAACTGAGAAACGATTCAGAATCATACAAATATAGACGAATATCCGTCTTCAAAATTATTCAATATATTCTGGAAAATAACTATTGCACTTTTCGAGGAGGTTTTTATCAACAGATTTTTGGCTGTGCTATGGGGTCCAAATTGAACCCCATTTTGTCCTTGTGATGATCTACTGAATGAGTGCACAACAAAGTTGAATTTCAAAATACAGTTCCCATTTTTGCCAAAAATGGATACTCATCAATCCAACCTCGTAAGATATAATTTAATCAGAGCATATCAGTATTTAAGTTTGCAGTTATGATTTTCCTGACATTTGTGGTTGATATAGGCTATCAAAATCAAAGCCACTGAATTGTAGTCCATTTTATCAGGGTTGAAATTTCCAACGTAACGACGTTAATAATTCAGATCATCCATTATAGCGACAGCATCAGGGAAAAGCGCTCATATCCAAATTTTCCTTCAATACACTGATGGATTTGCGATACAAGGCAAAGCAATATAGCAGATTGTTCGATAACACACATTCTGCATTTATCCTGGTAGTTATTTGTCCTGAAAAAATCCGACATAGATGGATGTACAATACTAAAAAATTGTTGCTACCGATAGTGCAATTGCCATTTATTATTTTTTTCTAAACGTGGGAGAAGTTTCGTGAAAAATGTTGTATTACGAAATGAACAGTCTGTAGAAATTTTCATTGTTAAATAAACATAGGAGAACCAGAGCTAAATCTATCCTAGGGAAAAAAAAATCGATTTACAAGGTGATATGAATACAGAAATAAAAAAAGTGAGTTTAGTCAATTTTAAGTTAATTCCACACCCTATATATTCCCTTTCCACGATGAGATATTTCTCCATTAACAACATTGTTCGACAAATAACTCATTGTTATTGAAGTAATATGATATTCAAGTATATGAACACACTAAATGGATTAATGGGTTTCTCTCACAGAAACTTGGAATATTTTCAAAAGTTTCACACAATACCATTATAACTTAATAAGATGTCAACAGCACTTTATGGGAACCTATCCTACGAAATATTTTTGTGTCTAACTAACCTTGTATACTTTCAAACTGATGCATCATTCAAACCATTGGTACAAGAGAAAGGTAATTCTAACATCGAGGTCCCTTTGATAAAAATGGAGCAGTTCACATTAGACGAGAAAAAAGGACACCAGGAATGGTTGCAAACTGTTTTACCCAACGTAATTCTGATAGATCTAGATGGAGGTTATTCTCTTTACGAATATCTATGGAATATGTTTTCACAGAGAAAATTTACACACAAAGAGCGATACATATTTGTATCCCATAAGATTCACAGGAATTTGACGAAAATCATACAAATGTTTTACATAAACGAAGCAATATTAGTCGAGAAAAACACTGGGAAATTATATACCTATTATCCATTTAAATATAAAAATATAAGGAAGATAAATTATGAATTAATTTCAATAGGCACCTGCGCAGAACTAAATTCTGACAAAAAACTGAATCACAAATTTCAAAACTCAAACAAAGGATCAAGAGGATGGACTGTTAAAGTAATGAATATGAAAGATTGGTGGGGTTTGGAATATGAGGTAGTTGAATCCATTTTTAAATATATGGAAATAGAATCGTTGAATTACGAATTTGTATTTAGACGAATAAGATTAAGAGACTTTTTGAAACAGCATGAATACGACCTGATGTTTGGACAAGTACAAATAAAACATAGCCTTTACGCGGAGTTTACTCAACCCTTTATTTACGATTACGGTTCTTTTCACATAAAAGTACAAGATAAATCCCTACGGATATTTTTCCTGGAAATTTTCACATGGGAACTCTGGATATTACTTCTATTCACCATTTTCCTTTTATCGTTGTTCACGACCTCCACATCATCATCGTCAGTTCAATTTTTCAAAACTTTATCAACCAATTCTCTGAAACTTGCCCTTCTGATACTCGAACAAGCAAATGTTCTGATGAAGGATCGTTGGTGTGAAATAATCTTAATCTACATGATCGCATTTACAGCATTCATGTTGAATTCAATTTATAAGGCTAACCTTTACAAAGTCTTGACGGGTTTGAACCTAGATATGAAAGATTTAACAAACGAAGATATATTGAGAGAATACTTAATTTGTAGAGGAAAAGACACTCCATTCGATATCGTCAAGATGATTTCCCCAGATCACTTAATGACCTTAATTTCGTCCGAAGATTGCGCAGAAGTGACTAAAGACAATGATAATGTTGCGTCAATAATTTTGGAAACGAAAATCAAAAAGATATTCGCGAAATCTCTCACACTGGATGGAAAAAGCCAGTTGCAACGTATTAATACTCCTTTTAACAGTTTCAGGAGTTCTCTTTTATTTCCAAGAGGACATCCATTGCTGAGTCCTGTAAATAAGGCATTGGGTAAAATGATCGAATCTGGAATTATCTCATACATAAGCTCCAAATATGTTGGACATTCAGAGGATGAACAGAAATTTGTTAAGAAAAAATTGAAGATGAAACAAATAGGAGCAGTTGTTGTCCTATGGACGATCGGTATCTTCATTGCCTTTTTAGTTTTCACCTATGAAAAATTTTTTAGAAAGATAAGAATTGATATAACGAAAAAGAAATTACAAAAGGTTGTTCTGTAAGTTCTTACAGCTCAAAACGATTTTTTCCAATGGAGTCTTGAGGTAGCCAAGTAAATTTTCTCATTATATCATAAAATATCTTTATACTTATAAACTGTCATTAATAGACTCATAAATCGCCGAAAAATTCACATTATCTCTAAATATACGTAAATCTATGAAAAACTGTTTTTCTGGTATAGGTATTTACTAAAGTTCTGAGCTCCTATGGCAATGATATTTCAAACTGCAAAATATAAATCATGTCCATACATACAAAATTTTCAAGACATCTTAGAAATATTTTTGATTTTCATTTCAAGCATCTTCAAACATAGTCCTTGATATTTTTCAAAAATTTTCTAGCCTGGAGTTTTACATTTAATTTACATTTTCTATATATCGCGTGTCCCAAGGTGGAAACTTTTCATGCAAATTTTCAGTATTGCCCGATATATACAAATTTGGCAACACCTTTGTTATTTTGAATGGGACACATGTTTTTCAATTTTTCTAAGATTCTCAATAAAAAAATTAAACTAATTCATTTTCTCTTCCCTTTATCTATATTAAACGGTTTTTGAGTTATACATTATTTTTAGACATTTTAGATCCAATTTGAGAGTTATGAGAATGATTATATTTCACTTAATGTTTGAGATTTCAGACCGAATTTTGGCATGACCTTAGATAATAATTTGATCTGCTCCACTCTTTTGGAATCTTAGTTTTCAGTGTGGAACTGAATTTCCAAATATTTAGCGAGATATCGTCGCTTTCGTAACTCCAAAATCCATCTAAAATTTATAAAAATAATATATAACATAAAAATCTTTAAAGATAGATAAAGGAAAATGAAGTGAATTAATATAATTCTTTGTGTGGAATCATAAAAAAATAAAAATACGAGGTGTTTCATTCGAAATATGAAAGCTGTTGCCAAATTTGCCATACTAATTTTTTTGCACAACCTAATGTTTACATTTTTTGCATTAATGGTTTCCATAATAATTTAGTAGGCCATCCATCTTGAGACACCCCATATATAAAAATGCCGTGTTAATTACACCAATTATAATTCAACGACTGAACAGATTTGGCTGGAAATTGATGGGGAGGAGGATATAGGTAACATTATATTTCAGAGAAAATTTTGGGAAATATGTAAAAATGGCTATATACAGGGTGAGTTTTTGACCACTGCGTTAATTTTAACAATAAGTTCTTCAGATTAAAAAAAAACACTTTTTCCCCTACCGGTTTTCCATATTCAGCTGCGTTAAAAAGTTATGAGCATTTTAAGTTTTCACATTGGACAAATACCCCTCTGTAGTCCAGTTTAGTTTGAATGAAAATTACCTTCCACAGCATCCACTATTGAATCTGAATTGTTATAAAACATAATTTTACCTCTAAGAAGTGATTAACTGACTTATGTTTCATCAGATATCGATTTAATTCCTTTCAACTTCATATATCTCGAATGGTGCAATTTAAGAAAAAAGATGATGAATGATTTTATCAGCAAAAAAGACTAATAACTCTAGGTAAGTAAAAGATACGGACCTTTGGTTCAAGTGATATTTGTTTTTCATGCAATTTAACCAATCTGTACAGTAATAGTGAGAAACCCACAAGAAGTGGAATAAATCTATTGATGCCAAAATATGCATGATTATTATCAAAAACTTTCTACAAGAGATCATTTCAATTGATATTGTCGTTTGAATATCACAGGTAAAAGTGCATTTTTTAATGAAATTTCAACACCTTATGTCTTTTGAACGGGGCCAAATTTGGAAAAATGATATAGGAAGAAAATGTTTCTATTGACGTCAAGAATCTATGGTTAAAATTAATGCAGTGGTCAAAGACTCACCCTGTATAACTTAAAAACCGTTAAAAATAGATATAGGAAAATAAAGTGAAATGATTCAATTCTTTGTCTATAATCATAAAAACCAAATCTACGAGGTGTTTCATTCGAAATATGAAAGCAATTGCCAAATTTGCCATACATCTGACAACACTGGAAGTTTGCAGGTATTTCAAGAATGTACCTTACATAATATAATGTTGGAGTTTTTGCATGAATAGTTTCCATAAAAATTTAATAGGCCACCCCCTTGAGACACCCTATATATATAAATGTCGTGTTAGTTAAACCAATTATAATTCAAGAACGGCTGAACTGATTTGGCTGGAAATTGATGGGGAGGTAAGCTAGATTCAAGAGGAGAATATAGGCAACATTATATAAAAGAGAAAATTTTGGGAAATGTGTAAACATGGCTATAGATATCATT
This sequence comes from Micraspis discolor, assembly GCA_030674115.1. Taxonomy (NCBI): domain Eukaryota; kingdom Metazoa; phylum Arthropoda; class Insecta; order Coleoptera; family Coccinellidae; genus Micraspis; species Micraspis discolor. The sequence goes on from JARTUT010000004.1 coordinate 3,573,430, forward strand.
GGAGTCACAAAATGGCGCACACGGGGGTTTGATGGATCGTTAAGTCTCAATTTGTCATTGCTAAATATTGTCGAGGAGAATGTTCAAAAGGTGATGGATACAGAAAAATTGGAAAGAAAAAATTCAGATTTGAAATAGTTGAAATAATGGCTCGATAATGACAATTTATTATGTCGATGATTGGTTTGCTTATATCCCATCACAAAATAAGGGAGCCATAGCGTCGTAATGACAAATTGAAACATTTTTAAAAATAGCGTCTATAGGATCAGTTGTACATATAAAACACGCTGAGCATGCATACCAAACAGCAGAATAAATATTAAAAATTCTAAAATTTACTAAAATTATCGACTGTAAGGCGAAGTTTGCCGAGTCAGTTAGTCAAAAGGCAAAGTATATCCAGTATTTTCTAAAACAGTTCGGGGTATTTGTAGAAATTTTTCTAGTCTACAGATTCACTTGCAATTTATGTATTGAAAATTGCGGGGTAACCAGCACTTCCACCAATTTGTATAGCCAACAAATTCTTATACCCTGAACATGAAAATACAGTTATTTGTTTTAATATTCATGCATACGATACAAATATGTAATATTGTCTTGCACCGTTTTAAGAATAAGGCAAATTTATGATGAGACTTAATTTAGAGCATCTTTCGTGAAAAAAATCCAAGGGATTTTTTTTGAAAATGTTACCAATGGGATAGCAGCATGTAATAGGCATCAGACGAACAGCCATCTGAATTATTTCAGGAAGCTCGCTACGTTCAACATTTTAGTTTTATCACCCCAGTCAAAGTGGTCAGCTTGTGTTATATATGTTAGACGGAAGCAAAGTCAAATCAAGTGGAAACTAACCAGAATCCATTGCACATCTTCATCTCCTCCTTCTCCAACAACCCTCGGCACGGACCTTCTAGGCAGGGGCTTCGGAGGCCTTGAGAATTTTTGCGAAGGAAAAGGTGGTTTAGCCGACGTTCGGCTGAGGTCCTTCGGAAACGGATTCCTGGAAGGATTGTTAGGGATCTCGTTTCCTTCGGAATGGCTATAAGAATTCGGACGATGCGACGACTGGGTTTCCAGAACATGAGGGTGAAGGTTAGGTTGCAGGAAAATCGCAGGAGAACATGCTAAAATGAATTCCTAACATGAATAATTCATGTAGTTTGAACAAAAAATTGTCCGAGGACGTTTTGACGATGGCTGTCCCTGAGTAAAGTTTTTACGTTTCTGAAAAATGCATGAAAATATCATTTTTTGCGCGCTGGTTCAAGTTTAACCCAAATATGCCCACCGTCGTCCTATAAGACATTTTTAGGCTTTATTGAAATGCGGCTTGCAAAAATTTGAACACTTTTGTACAGATGGCGTTCACTTTATCCATCTCTTAGATCAACGCACAACCTATTTCAACTAGTATTATTTACTAAGTTAACGTAATCTTCGTATAATAATGTGTTGAGATGATCCAATTCTCTCACTTTGAAATTATGAAGTTATCAGGGTAAGTATCTTTAATTTTTTTCCAACTATGGTATATCATCATAAAATAATGGAAATCATTCTTAGTGCATTGAATTGATATGATGCAGTGAGAAATGTGAAGTAAGATAGTCACCCTTGCTATTATAAACACATAAATATGTTTATCCTTTTCAAAGGGACAGTGGTCAAGCTTCTGCAATAATGTGATTATAGGAAAAACATGGACGCGATGGGGACTCAATAGATATTAATCTGAAGCCACTAAGTCTAGTAGTCCCTTGCCAAAAATATTTTATCCGCAGAGAACATACAAAACCAAGAAATTCATCAACCAGGGTCATCGCAAACATTTTTAGGACAAAATTTACTCAATTCGAAGGAATTATTTTACACTCAGGGACCACCAATAGTAAATTCGAGGAATTCATTACCTTGTGGAAAATAGGTATATGGCGGGGTCATCCAATTACCGACTCCTGGTGGCGGAAAATTAAAATAATTACCACAACCCTGTTCAACACAAGTTGGACTGTATTGCTGCAGACCAGCAGGATGCGCTTCGTCTTCTGATGGGGGAGCCGAAGGTTGCCATCTTGGAGGCAAAGGCGGTAGATAACTCTCGTCGAGTCCAAATCGACGATCCATCGAGGGGGATAAGTTTAGGCTGTCGTTATGGCCATATAATACTTTCCTTCCGAAAACTGGCGAGTTGTGTCGACTACTTGTTGATTCTATATCCGAACCATGGTGCTCGATCATTATGTCCCATTTCCTGGACGGTGAATCAGCGTTTTTGACTCTTTTCCTTATTGGTGGAGTTGGAGCAGGTTTCAACCTCAGTAGAAAAGTAACTTCATCTTCCACTTCATCCATTACGTCGTATCGAAACGATATAAAACGAAGGAGAAAGGAATTCGGTACGGATTCTTTGATGCAGGTATTGGGCGAATTATCAAGGTTGATTGAATGCTTACGAAGAATGGGAAAAAGATTTTCAATTATTCCTCTTTTACCGTCTTCCTTCAAAAGGCCTCCGATTGTGTGTTCGAAATAACTTGCCTGGAATTTCGTTATTACGAGGGTTCGTACGGATTCCTGGATTATGATCTATTTACGACGAGAATTATTTATATATAAAGCAGGTATCCGAAATAAAGCAGGATGTCTAATGAAAGGTTTCAAGGAGAAATAAAATGAATTTAGGATTAATTTTACGTAGCTTCGATTCACGAATTATTATTGTGTATACAGGGTGTCAAGGAAAAAAGTACCATGCATAGTGCCACGTGATAGAGGTCCATAAAATAAGAAAAAAAGGTACTATGAATATATATAATATAAGAATTACATGGTGTTAAAATCTTTTAAGATTTTTAATTGGGTGTTTTTGATAATTTTGGTCAAATAGGTAAAAATTGAACAAATTGTAAAATGCGGGGGTTTTGTATGATGCAGAATCCAAATATCCTATTTTTTTTTCAGATTATCAATAGAGGGCGCCACTTATAGCATTCCTCCACATTCATATCAACCCTAACTTGTTTTCCTTTCACTGTATGTTCATTCAAAAAGGTATGCCTTGTTGAAGTCGCTTAGACTAACGGTTACCGGTAAAAACGGATCGAAAAGTTATGATGCACGCAAAATGTACAGAAGCGCCAAAGTAACCTACTTATAATAACAAGGACAAAACACTTCAATAATTAAATTTTAATAACAACACCAGAAGACTGATTAATTAAAGAAAAAATATGAGTATTTAGGAGATGTTCGAATTGCTGGACTTGCGCTTGAATGCATACATAATATAACAATTATTACGAATTAGTTTGACAAATGTTAAATATTTCATTGTTTTTATTTCTTTAATTTCATTCGCCTGACATGTTCATAACTTTGTGTTCTTGATTAATATAATTCTTTGCTGTTATTTTAAACTCATTTCAACAATGGTTGTTATTTCGAGTAGGTTACTTAGGCGCTTCTAGACAATTTTCGTGTATCATAAGTTTTCGATGCGTTTTTACTGGAAACTGGTAGTCCTAGCGACTTCAACAAAATATACCTTTTTGAATGAAAAAAGATAAAGTTAGGGTTGATTCAAATATGGAGGAATCCTGTATCTAGTACCTTCTTTTAGTACTCTAAAAACTAATAGGATAATCGCATTATACAAAACCACCGCAGACCACATTTTCTTCAATTCTTACCTTTTTGTCTGAAAATAAACAAATGAAAAATTAACTTCAACACGTTGTATTTCTCAAAAGAAGCAGATTAGGCCATTTAGTCATAGGACCTTTTTTCTTTGACGAACTGTAAATGAAAAGTTAGAATGCAAAATGGCGAACGCGCAAGGATCAGCCTACTAAACGTATACTAGGATGAATCAGTATATAATATAACGAGACTGGAGCTATAACTTTCAGAGGAGAAATTTTATGATCAAAAAAATGATATATGAAAGCCTTATATTTCACGACGCAAGTTGGGCTTTGATTTAACTTTTGACATTTGACACAAATTAATCCCGGTCGACCAACCGGAAGATCGCGGCAGATGGATTCCAAAAATGATGACCGATGAACAAAAAGCAGAGGAAAGGGCAATTGCAACATGTGGTTACATGTGTCGAAAGTTATTTTTATCATTACAATCCAGAATTGAAGTCTCAAAGTATTCAATGGAAGCATAAAGGCATTCCAAGACCACAGAAGGTCAAAACTGTTAAAAGCGCGGGTGAAATGATGCATATGTTATTTACGATCATATTCTACCTAGAGGACATACAGTAACGGTGGACTACTATTCTAATGTACTTCGAGGACCCTTAAAAAAAAGGCCGCTTATCAGACTTAGGCTAAACGATTCATTACGAATTAGGGGTTGATATTATGGTTCATCCGCCCTACTCTCCCGTCATTCGTTGCCAAGCCAACGTGTGAGAGCTAGCATTGTCGTGGTGAAGGGGGATCCGTCTTCGGCGGTTGGTTTTCCTGATATCTTGGAAGACAACACTGAAACAAATGGTTGTGTACCACTCATAATAGACTGTTCTGAGTTGTTCTAGTGGAACGATTGCGACATGTCCAGATTTTCCCAAAAATAGACGATCATTTGCTTAGAAGTGCTTCGTGCGAGAGCAATTTTTGTTCACTTTCGGGCTCATACGCGGAAATCCACGATTCATCACTGTCACGATGTCATCGACGTGCTTCGAATCACCACGGTCGTATTTTTGGAGCATTTCTTAAGCCTTTTTTTGAGCGATTGGCAAATTGTGTGCGATCCAACGCGAACAATTTTTTTTGACGGTCAAATGTTCATGCAATATTGAATGTATGCTGGTCCCACTAATGCCTAAGGTTGTCTCAATCTCACGATAGGTCTCATGACGATCTTGCAATATCAGTTGGCGCACAGCATCAACAAAGGAACAACAACTGATTTTGGACTTTCACGACATTCGTCTTGGAGTGAACTACGACCTCGGTTGAATTCACCGTACCATCGATAAACAATGGTCCTTGATGGAGCGTTATCGCCAAAAATCGCCAGAAATTTAGTTCATCGATGCACTCTTGTTGAGTTAATTCTCGTCGCAATTTATAAAAAATCGCACGAAAATGTTCACGATTTAATTCCATTTTTTGTGCGAGATGAATCTTTCAAGTTACTGTAAACAACACAAACAGCGACTTACAGTGATTCTAAACTTTAATTTTTAAAAAATTTATTTGACTCTTGTACAAAGCGGACAATATTGAAGTCACAACAATGGAAACAATAATGCCTTAACTAACAGAGAACTAGTCTATAGGTAGCATAGTACCTTCCTTCCTATTTAGGTGAATTCCTAGTATAATGGAAATATGATATACTGGGATAGCAACGTATAATACATACATATTGGAGGATTCTAATAATGGGTGGCCCATTTAAAAATTGGAATTTAATTTTGCTATAAAAAAAAACTGCTCAATATTTTCCAATGGTTGAACATTTATTTAAAAGGTTGGTTCATGACATTTATTTATGAAAAATAATTTCGGCCAAATGACCACCACGGCTGACTTGGCAGTAGCCTATTCGTTCCACCCAATTTTTTAATACATTTTCGATTGTTTGGGGCTCTATTTCACCAATAGCAGCTCGAATTTCGGTCTTGAGGTCTTGAATTGTTTCTGGATTGTTGGCGTAACACTTATCTTTCACCGCTCCCCAAAGATAATAATCCAATGGCGTCAGATCGCAGCTTCTTGGTGGCCAATTCACATCAGCATTTCTGCTGATTATCGATTTCCGAAAATGCGGCGTAAAACATCGATTGTGGCGTGTGCTGTATGGCTCGTTGCACCGTCCTGTTGAAACCAAACATCGTCCAAGTCGTTAGCTTCAATTTCTTGAAAGAACCAATCGTTCAACATTGCGCGGTAGCGCTCGGCATTGACGGTTACGGCGATTTCTGCTTCATTTTCAAAGAAAATGGAACGATGATGCCGCCAGACCAAAGTCCGCACCAAACAGTCACTCGTTGTGGGTGCATTGGCTTCTCTATGACGACGTGCGGGTTTTCTGTGCCCCAGATGCGACAATTTTGCTTATTAACATAACCACCGAGGTGGAAATGAGCTTCGTCCGAAAAGATGATTTTTCGATAAAATTCGTTATCCTCCGCCAAACAATTTTCCGCCCAATTTGCGAACCGTAGACGACTCGGATGGTCAATTGGCTTTAGCTGTTGCACCAATTGAACTTTATACGGCTTCATGGCAAGATCTTTACGCAAAATTCGCATCAAAGAAGTGCGTGAAATGTCCAATTGTTGAGAACGATGGCGAACTGATGTTGATGGTTGTTCACGCACACTTTCAGCCACAGCAGCAATATTTTCGGTTGAACGGACCGGACGTGTACGTACACGTGTTGGTTTATCCACCAACATTCCGGTTTCACGAACACGCTTCACAAATTGATCCACAAATTGGGTTTTTGGAACATTTTTTTTGTCGAATTTTTTTCTCAAATTTCTCACAGTTTGAGTAGAAGACTCACCACTTTGGAAATAAGTTTTTAATATTTCCCAACTTTCTTCAAGCGAATAGCGTCCCATTTCGTAAACTTCAAATTTTCAACTAAATATTAGTCACGTCAAAAAGAATAGTTGACGTTTATAATGTCAAATAATCGGTAGTTCAAATTCCAAACACTAGATGGACCACCCGTTATGTAACTAGCGCTCGCATGTCAAAACGTTCTGACTACGTATAACCTCAATAATGTCAAGCTTTACGATAGAGTTGTCACTTGGCAGATTGCAACACTTGGGTTGTCCAATCCCGACATATAAAACGCAACCCTCGTATACTAAACAGATCAGTAAAAAATGGCTTATCAGAAGTTTATAATAAGTGGATAAAGCGATGGATAAGTGTATTGAACAGAATGGAGTACTTCGAAACATAGTTATTGAATTTATTCAAATAAATGTTTCGTTGATATACTATAGCACCGGTCCCTTGGTTTTCTGATACAACCGCGTGTGTCTGTTAATTCTATTATTTGTTTCTCATTTGCAAACGTCAGTTTCCAAAAACACAATATTAATCAAGAGTTTATTTTATCAAGTCACTAACTAAGAAAACTGACAGTTAACTTCCAAACTTTTCACAAGTTGGTAGTATTATATACATTAGAAAATTTTGTTTTATCGTCATATATATTGAAAATCATGGTACAATTGTTATTTACAGTAACAAAGATTTTTGATGATGAAAGCGTTGATACTGATGATGAACCAGCTTTCGACTCAGGAACTGCTGAACTCGAGGACTGCAAAACATTTGTACTCTCCTTACTACCAAATAATTTGCTAGACATTACGATTTTTTTGATGACCGAATCATTGACATAACTCATCGCAATTTCGGTGCTCTTCCACCCTTCTGCACGCTTTAGTGCTAAAATATCTCCACCCGAATCCGCAACCATAGTGGCTCAAGTTCTGCGAAAAGAGTGGCCGGTGTATAACTCTGGGTCTTTTAAACCTAAATATTTCGCCATTTGCTTTGGGACACCAGCAATAGTGTGCTAGCCAGCTTTAAGGGAAATGCACTTTCAGTGTCGGTATGTCAAAAAAAAATCTTAGGCATTCTGTTTCAGGAGGCCGAAGATTTACATATTTTCTGTATAACATGGAGGGCTTGAAGCAGCAGCCATCATCGGTTATAGTGAATTTTCTTGTTGTTAAATTTTTTGTTTGCCGCAAAGTCACAATAACGTATTTTCCCATTTCTTCTTCATCACTCATGTTTAAGGCAAGATTTCGTCACATCGACAACATCCAAAATTCCCAAATATTGTTACAATTTTCGCCAGCAGTCACTGGTCATCATGAGCATGTAAAAGAAATTGTTCAGCCTTTTCTTTACTTAATACCTTGGCCTTTTTTTGCATATAATGTTCATTTTTTCGTTTCAGAAATGCTATTACTTTTTGAAATCTGCAAATGACAAGCAAACGTCATACTTTTCAATAATTTTTTTAAGGAAAATAAACCTGCGAACGGGGGCATTTTCTTTCATTTCCTAGGAGCTTTTCAGCATAGACCATTTTGCCCATAAAGTGTTAGGGCTGAATCTAGCGATAGTTGATTCAAGTAGACCAACAAAACATCTTCAGTTACCCAAATCACACTATTTTTGTTTTGCCACTTTTTGAAGTCGACATTTATCTAACCTTTTTACAAATGAGAAACAAATGAAATATGAAACAATACACGCAAGGTAACGGGTTTTACTGGCTCAAGGAGGTAACTGACTCGCCTGCGGCTCGGCACTTATATTCTCCATTCGTCAGTAAAATCCCTCTTACCTTGCTAGTAATGTTATATACTATTTTCTTTGTGTATAGCAATGTTCTACTGACAACTGCTTATTTCACGTCAGACCCTTTTCTATTTCTATCATACAAAAAAATGTTTCAGCTTGCTCAATTCCAGAGCCGTACGAACCCCGAATAACGTTGAATGAGTAACTGATAGGACTTCCTCCAACGAAACAGTATATCGCACCTTCAAATCAGTTCAACAACCTTCGCGAAACTCACTCAGGTAAACTGTCGCGTATACGACAGACGTCGCCAAATCTGCATCCGAACCGCACTGAAACAGATGTTCGATGTTCGAACGTCTTGCGTCCCAATTCAGTGATCGCGCGATAATTATCTCAACGATTTTGCCATACTTTGTCGATCTGTCAATGTCATCAACGTCCAACGGATGCTTGGGTTAGCGCGTCGCGCGACAACACACTGATTATCTATTCTAGAACGAGATTCTCGGATTCCACACACACACTTTTCCTAGGGGACATCGAGAGTTTTATTTTTATTCCCATTTCACGGGCCATTCGTGAATGCGAGCGGAGAGAGGCGACTAATTTTTTATTGTCGTTGGCGTAAGTTCCGTCGGAAAAGGGCGGTTTTTGAGGAATTGCGGGAGGAACATGTTCCGGTTTATGGATTCCAGGTAGTTCGAGACTGCTTCGCGACCCGCCACTGTCTTGTGGCAGGTCGCATCTAATGAATTCTGTAAATGTCATGAATTAATACATATTATTTTTTGAAATGGCAATCATTATGCACTCACGGGCACAATTAACCGCCCACTTATATTGCTGATCATCCTGTTTGTCTATGTTCACTACTGCTTTTTTTGTTAAGTCGGTACTTTAGCAATGAACTGTACACTTATACCCTTATTTCGATTCATAAAATTGTGCCAACAAAGGGTTTTTTGGAATTAAGTCGCTGTTGGACTTTGTTGCAGATACGTTACCTCGTTTAAATTTATTTTTTTCTGCCATCGTGTACAAATTAGAGTTTTAAGTGTTCGGATTATTCTTTGTCACTGTCGCAGCCTGGCTGCGGTAGCCAGGCTGCCTAGTGCGTAGGAAACCTAAGCCAAGAACGATGACAGCTTAAAATTAAAAGAACTTCACTCAATCTGTTTCTCAAACCTCACTTACAATTAAAGATGGCGCTGAGGCAGACTTAGATTCGACTGTGGAATTAAACGCATAATAAGACACATAAATTGATTCACTCCATTATTTTAACTGAACGAATGTATTTGATTTTCATCAACTACTTTCCAGTGGCGGCTTGTTCTATGAGGCAGGTGAGGCAGTGCCTCATCAAAAACATTCTGAACCGTATATTTCTTCATTCCCTTTCATCATCACTTTTTTCCTCAATATTTTTCCCAATCTCGCGTTCCTTGTATATTCATAACAAATCAAATCCTCTTTGACTAAACGGTTGGAGGCATGCCTAACGCAGGCTTCTTTGACTGAATTAGCGTGTTTTCTACCTCGATGACCTACGAGAACGTAATGGAAAGCCGTTCTAGGATTAATCCGAGGCTGGCCTCTGCGCGTGCGATGGCCAGAGATCTGGTCTGCGTCGAAGCGGTGACAACATATCTACGGCTTTGAAGGCGGCTTCTCGAGGAATTAGAGGCTGGCCTCAGGTTTTTATTCGAGTTAATCGAGAAGCAGGAAAGAGAGAAATAGGGTTAGTTCACTTTGTCGTTATTTAGTGGTATCGCGTTTGCTGTGTATCGCGTATGATTATAATCTTTTTCAGGTGAATTTTTTCTGAAATATAAATCTTTTTTATCGAAAGTGACTAACAGATCGCGAAATGGATTCAGCGGGACCTAGTGATAGTAAATCTTTTGAAATTCCTAAGGAACATTTTTGACTCATTCGTATGATGATAAATTATATTTAATTAAGGAAGTTAAGCGACCTGTTCCAAATTTGAGTAAATCTCTATTGTCTAGTGTGGGGTCGGTAAGTCAAATCGGGGATTCCAAAATACGTGGTATGACAAGTACGACTGGCTTACTGGAAGTATTACTTTGAAAAAAATATTTTGTTGGCTGTGCATTTTATTCTCAGCAACTAATGGAAATTTCGACAGAGTTTGGTCGAAAAGTGGTTTTAGTGATTTGAAAAATTTATCTCGGAGTCTATCGCTACACAATAAAAGTGCTCAGCATATTTCATCTGATGGCAAGCTTACCGTTATGAGAAAGCAAAAACAAAATATCGCCACAGCAATAGACAATGCGCGTCAAATAGAAATTGAAAATTTCAATGCTAGATTCAAAGAAAATCGACAAATTCTAAGAAGTTTAATAGATATTACGATGCACCTCTGTATACAAGAGTTACCTTTTAGGGGGCACGATGAATCGAATGAGTCTTTAATTCGCGGAAATTTCAAAGAATTGATAGTTCTTGTTAGTAAATTTGACACGAATTTAAAAACTTTTTTAGAAAATGACTCCAACAGTAAATCTGTATTTTCTGGTACATCTAAAACCATTCAAAATGAATTAATTGATTCGGTTGCTTTTGTTGTGAATAAACAAATCGAGGACGAAATATATATTACATTATTAAATTTTTTTTCATATGTGCCTCACCATACTATATTGTCACGAGCCGCCACTGCTACTTTCATTCAACGGAAATGAGTTTAAAATTAAATTAATCCAATTTTAACAACGGGAAAATCGAATAACAATAGAATTATAATCAAAGCAGTAGGATTTTAACCAAATATTTAAGGAGAAACATTTTTTCCTATCCCATTTGTAGAAATTGAGCTCCATTTAAAAGATACAGGTTGAAATTTCATCAAAAAATTTGATTTTTACTGATGTCTTCGTAGTGGATATTAACATACATTTCAGATTAAACACACTTGCTCTATAATGTAAATCTTGTTAATTCATCACAAACTCGTGCAACTATCAAAACTTATCATAAAAAAAGTAGTTACTAAACTTATCCTAGATTTGGGTCATCCAAATGTGACGCCTAGATGTCAGCACTATATAATTTTTACAAGCGACATCTTTTCAAATGACATAAGCCATTTTGTTTTATTAGAAGGTTGTATAGTTTTAACCATGGCAGGTACACATTGCAACAACGCGTTTACATCATTCAAAGTTATTATGAAAATGGGCGTTCTTTAAAAAATACACATCGCAAAATTCGTGATTTTTTTGGTGTAAATAATCGGCCAAATCAATCTCTAATTCAAAGATAAGTGAAAAAATTCGAAGAATCTGGTTGTGTTACTGTTACCAAAAAGTGAAAGACAAAAACTGTACGTACAAATGAAAATATTGCTGCTGTTAGGAAAGTGTTGAAAATGAACCGACAACATCAATTTCGCGTCGTTCGCAAGAATTGGGCATATCTTATGGCTCCTTATGGAGGATTTTGCATAAAGCTTTGCGTTTACACGCTTAAAAAATTCAAGAAAGAGACCGTTTACAACGTTGTAATTTCGCTAGTTGGATTATTGAACAACGAACGACAGATCCATTGTTATCAAGAAAAATTTTGTTTAGTGACGAAGCACATTTCACAATGGATGGATTCGTCAATAAGTAAAATTTTTTGAAAAGTCGAGTGCATGCTAACAAGCCACCAACAATGAATGATCTAAAGAACAACATTCAAGTTACACACACAAATAACGCTCGTATGTCAAAACATTCTAGCTACGTATAACCTCAAAAATGTCAAGCTTTACGAGCAGCAGATTGCAACACTAGGGTTTTCCAATCCCGAAATATAAAAGACAACCCTCGTAATATCCCACTATCAAAAATATTACGTTCTAAAATGAAGCTGTGAAGCCCAAAATGTTTTGAAGCGATTAAACTGCATAGTTCATCATAGAACGAATCAATACAACCTGTTGACTCACTTCCTCATCACACAATGCCTGCCGAATCGATGGAAACGCAGTCCATCCCGCCAGTACACAGTTGCGATTTCAGGAACAATCAACCTCCAACTGAACGAGCATATCCAGAATACGCGAGAATCCATTAAAACCGGGAGCTTTTACGAGTTAACCACCGGGAGGTTCAATCTAGTATTCCTCGATGGAGGTTGTCAAATTAATCCTTTCTATCCCGAACTCGCTACCTGTCCAATAGAAATCAGATTAGGGTCAGAACGTAACCCAATCTGATGGACGCTTTCCGCATTATCCCTCACATCTGGGAGTTAATTAAGGAAATTCCGATTGAAAAGCTTGAATGCGATCTGATTAATTCCGATATTGAACTTCGATTCGAACATTAGTAGAGAAAACTATATCATTTTTATTTTTGACACAGAATTACCCTCCAACGTATTATCTTTCAAAATTTGAATAATGACTCGCTAGGATTTGTATCAGTAAGTCAGAAAATTATCAACTACTTGGCATAGCGTTAGGTGAAATCAGGATAGGCGCCCAATTTTCCTCTCATTCTACATCTTGATCGATCTCCTTCAGAAATATATTCCACACCCGCATTATTGGAACTTCATATTGGGCTTCCGAAAATGCGAAAAATTCTGGCCGACCCACGGAAATTCTCCATTATCCAGAAAATTCACCAAGGTCGGCACGCGTTTTCAGCAGGGTTTTCCACTCTTTTTAACAACTCCGTTTGCGCTTCGCGAAAAGCGGATAAAAAAGTTTTTTCGACGTCGAGTGCCTCGGTTTTCTGTTGGAATCCGGTTAGCAGATACAAGTATGTTCAATTTACCCGGTTTCCATTTTCTAGAAGCGAAATAGGTTGTTAGGTATGTTAAAAATGTTGATTTTGATAAATCAATAGGAATTTTGGTTGGTAGCTTAGACTATATAAGATAGACAAAGCATTCCTTTGTAAAATGTCGATTTGTTTTGACTCCCTCATTGAAAGTCATAACCTCATTAAAAGTTTCTTGTGAAACCTCACCCGGCAACACCGCATACAATATTTTTCCATTTACTCGGGCCACAATATCTTCAGAGTCAAAATATGATCTGAATAAATGAAAATTGCTTTCTTTGGGCAAATACTTGACCATCCCGGCAGCGAAGCCCAAATTCTTCTTTTTTCATCGTCATCTGGGAACCTTAATTCAAGAAAACCTCATTTTATCTTATAATAATCTCATTGAAAACTTCCCTATTAGAACTTTCTACGCTACTGAACTTTTAACATTTTACAGCACACTCTATACTGTGTTTGCAGTAATAATTTTTCAGAGGAATTCTGTGAATTGTAATTCAAGTGCTTATGTTTTGAATAATTGTTGATTAAATATCAATTGTTATTGTCTATCATCAATCTGAATACATACATACGGTTACAGCCGTTTGAATTGATTCGACTGTCCCAAAATGATTTCCCTTGAGGTACTCTTTCAACTTTGGAAGGAAAAAAGTAACAAGGGCTAAAGTCGGGCGAATAAGGAGGCTGAGGAGCCTCAGAAATGTTTTTACTGGCCAAAAATTTGTTTATTGAAATTACCATTTTTGCGCAGATTTTTCTCATCCCCAATTCATTGGTCAAAATTTGATGAACGGTGGCGTGAGTCAAATTTAACTCTTCCCCTATCATTCTGACTGTCAACCGACGATCTGAACGCATAAGATCCTGGATTTTGTCGACATTTTCATCGGTTCTTGAAGATGAAGGCATTCCGCTTCGTGGTTCATCTTCATTCGACTCTCTTCCTTCTAAAAATGCCTTAAACCGCCGAAAAACCGGGGCCCGTGACAAAACACTATCTCCGTAGACCTGCTGAAGTTTAAGAAGAGTTTCCGTTGCACTGTGCCCAAGTCTGAAGCAAAACCTGATAGCACACCGTTGCTCGAAATTGATGTCATTCATTTTTAGAACACAATAGAAAAAAACTGTTTCACAAGAACAATCGCTACGCACAACCAAATGAGGCCAAACTCGTACTGAAGGTGGATCATATGTTCCTCTACCGCCCCACTAAGCCACGGGCTTCTAGTGTTGCCAGATCAAATGCAACGTTGCCACTCTCATTACTTAAGACCTCGTAGAACCCCAACCTTCTTAAAAATGGTTTCCGTTTTATTTCTTCCATTTTAAGGTTCCATTATTGGAACAATTAATTGTAGCATTGCAATGTTGAAAATTTTTTGCTATGGGTCGTTTTTGAATTCCCGTCTTCTATTGCAGATTTTTCGTAGTAATAGGTTGTCAAATATCACCCTCCCGCTATTTTGCTCTTTATTCAATGCTTTATAAAAAGTGTTACAGTGATAGGATTCAGTTCAATTGTTCGATAATCTGTTTCCTTCTAGACGGCAACTTCATAATACCTCCATCGTAGAAGCCCCCCTCCTTATTTGCAAAGAACTCGGACAGCCACTTTTCACAAGCCTCTTTTGAGTTCAACTTTACACCACAAAGGGCGTTCGCCATGGACAGGAACAGGTGGTTATTACTTGGCGCTATGTTCTGGCTATATGGTGGATGCGATAAAACCTCCCATCCGAGCTCCCGTAGCTTCTGACGAGTCATCAACGAGGTGTGTAGTCTGGCGTTGTTCTGGTGGAACACTCCACCCTTCCTGTTGGCCAATTCTGGACGCTTCTGGTCCATCGCCTACTTCAAGCGGTCCAGTTGTTCGCAGTAGAAGTAAGCGTCTGGCCAGATGGGAGCAGCTCATAGTGGATGATTTCCTTCCAATCCCACCAAACACACAGCAAAACCTTCTTGGCCGTCAATCCCGGCTTGGCCACTGGGACGATTCACCTGCCTTCGACCACGACCGTTTTCGCTTAATATTATGTGATCCATTTTTCGTCGCCAGTCACCACCCGCTTCAAGAATGGGTCGATTTCGTTCCGTTTCAGCAGCATATCGCAGGCGTTGATTCGGCCCAGAAGGTTTTTCTTATATCCAGCCTTCTGCAGACAGTTTAAAATCGTTTGGTGACCAACTCCCATCTCCTGGGCGATGTCACGAGATGGCACATGCCGGTCTAACTCGATGTATTTCATGATTTGATCGGTATTTGTCACAGGTCTTCCGCCATCTGGCTTATACATCGTTTTCACCGGCTCTGAATAGTCGAAACCGTTCCTCCGCGGTTCGAACTGATAGAGTACCATCCCCCAAAACATCATTAATCTCACGGAACGTTTCTCTAGCGGATTTGCTTTTAACGAAGGCGAGAATTTCGGCGTTAGTGAACTCCATGTTTACACATCTATAACTGTTGAACGCAATATCCAAACTAATCATGCATAGCGTCGTTTTGTAGGTTATGTCAAGACCTTTCAAATTATGTATAGTACTGCCAGTTACTAGCACTGTAGCGCTTTGTACATAGCCGCGAAATTTGAAAGACAAAAAGGCGGGAGGGAGGATATATTTTGCAATCTATTATTACAGATGCCTTTTTAGCCTCATCTACTGTCTCAAAACTAACAACTACTGCCAAAAATCAGTCGCTTTTTAGTACTAGCAATACAAGGCAGTTGCCCATCTTTATTTTTTTTTAATCAATGACCTGTTCCATCATTGAGTATTCACAAAAGTAATTATCTAAAATTCGTAGCA
Source organism: Micraspis discolor (assembly GCA_030674115.1). Taxonomy (NCBI): domain Eukaryota; kingdom Metazoa; phylum Arthropoda; class Insecta; order Coleoptera; family Coccinellidae; genus Micraspis; species Micraspis discolor. Next base: position 3,589,370 of record JARTUT010000004.1, read on the forward strand.
AACATCCTTCTCTGTTCAGAACAACAATACGTATAACACTGTTTTAATGGATTTGAATTGTTCGACACCCATTCAACATTTCACAGAAAACAATCATTAAATACGTTAAAATATTGTTCAATCCCAAATCAATGTGTTGACACTTTTCATTATCGATACAATACGATAAGTCGCCTTAATAATAATCATAATTTTTGACACTTCCCATTGAATCTAACAATTGTTTTTGGATAACCTTATCAAAGATCTTGTGAGCTATATTCACTACGAATATTTCCGCATTGAACACAGTTTTTGAACGACCATTACGAAAAAGTATTAGCACCATTGTTTCCGATAAGTCATGGATCCTTTTTCAATTAGAATATTTTCGAAACCGATATCGAATGACTCAGTCTATTCAATGTTATCAACCTGACTTTCAACAACAAGAAACACCATTGCAGCTTATAAATGAAACCTGCTTATCGAAATTGCAGTTTAAAATCGTTAGTCCCAGTCGACAATGATGAGAGCACCGACGAGAAAAATACCATCTATGGTAGTCATCCACGAGAGGCATGTTCGACATGGTGAAAACTTCAGATTATTCAAGGTCTCCTGCAAAAGTAGACGAGAATACATATCCAAGTTTATGTCGGCCAGAAAGATGACTTTTAGATACAAATCAAGGAAAGTCATCATAGGAGGCATGATCAAAGAAACTACCTACAAAGGAAGCCCTTTGGCCATATCCAGGCTGCTACTTCTGGATGGTTTGGATGCAGAATTCCCAACCTTTGAGGAGCCGAGGATGGGCAGTGCTCATGGGGTGAAGCCACCTGCTGATGAAACTTTTAGTAGCTCAACTAATAGAAGATCTGACTTAATGCGTCCGTCTAAAGGTTTGAATCATTTCTATGCACCAGTGAACTATGTGGATCCACTTCCGCCTTCTGCAAAGCGACATTTGGATTATCCAATCGAGAAGAAATGCTTGCCTGAAAATTCTCCTGATTTCTATCTTATATTTGGATCAGATACCAACGATTCTGAGGATTTCGATTCTGACAATGAGGATGGGCAGAAGATGGCTGTGGAAGTGACCGTGGATAATGCCCCTTCTTCAAGTCCACAGCACAGTAAGTCAGTTAACGTACTTTTTTCAATAGTTTCGCGAAATATTGAGGAGAAATTTTTGATGAACATTCGAAAATTAACACGCTCGCTATCATTAATCAACTAGTTGATTGAATAAATATTTGGTTTGGATATCTCGGTTTATTTAGTCGGCTATGTAGTTCCGAAGTAACAAGACAAAAACCTTGAAGAGTTATAAAAGTAAATATTTCGGATACGTGGTTTTATAAGTTTGAATAATACATCACAAGTAGCTTAACAAGAGTGCCCAAAGTCATCTGACATCACGCCAGGTTCTTTGATTTTTTTAAAATTGAAACTAAAGGCTACAAAATATACAGACTGGTTGTAGTAACTAGAATTTAGGTGTTTGCATATTTTTCAAATACGAAGGACAACAGTCCTAACACAGACATTGAATCAAACATTTTTCCTCTGATATAGTGCTTGAAGATGCGTCGTTTCATTTCTCTTTAGCACATACACTATCTTACAGAGGTATTTCTTTTCTTCCAATAATCACTTACCGTCTAAATTTTTTCGGATTATTAATTGATACAATCAACATTTTCCTTCTTATTCAGATATAACTCCCGAAGTGCACATCATGGCCTCTTTAGCCAGAATGGAGAATGGCATCAAACGGATTGTTAGTGCATTCGAAACAACCCCAAGACCGCCCCTGCACTTCGGCAACGAAAAACCATCGTCAGATGCCTATAATACACGAAATCCACCAATATATGCTAAACCCCTTCAGAGTGTCCCACCCATTCTGCAGAATTCGAGGAGCTTGAGAAGGCAACAGCAACCAGGACGACCCGACTTTTACCAGTCGAGCATTCCTCCAGTACACGAACAGAACCTTGCGGCCGGTCTGGCATCCACACAAACCACAGTTCCACACATGTACAACCCCACAAGTTATTATGCAGGTGGAAACCATTTGCCCCTTAGGACTGTGAACCCGTCCAGTATCAATTGTGGACAAACGGCACTAAGTGGTTGTGTCCCATTTTTCAAAGGTGAGAACCCAACGCCGGCCTCGTCATCCACGTGTTAGGCGTATCAGCTTCAGATGAACAATTATTTTTCAAAATATATTGAATGAAGATCTTCAAACATTAATACATGTTAAGTGTGTTCCTTATACCCCCCTACGACGCTAGATCTGGTTACTTTCGGGTATGGATATTACTAAAACAGCTGGATCTGGGTCTTTATAATTGGCATCTTTCAATTTTGATTTGGAATCTTCGAAGTTTGCTCGATAACATCCTCTGTTCAGGAGTTCATCGCTTTCTTGCAATAATTTTTTCACCCAAAACTCCTAGATCTTAACTCAAATCAAGATTTTTTCGGATGTTGAAATTTTTCCATTTCGATTCATGAATGTTCTCATTCATAAATCACATCCGCATCCTATACGGATTATTATAATTGAACGCTTTGTAATAATTGAGAGCTTGATGTAACGCATCACTAAAACTTGGGTGACAGCACAATGGTTCACTATCATCAATCCTCTAAGTATATAAGGTTTTTGTTTGATTCCAGTACCCAGTGGATGTTTCATGGTCGTTCATGCCATCCAGGAAACCACACCCTGTCTACATGCAACATTCGGTAAGTAGTCTAGTATACAGAGTATTTCACGACGACCTTCACTTAAGTTTATCTCCTTTTTTGTCCATTTTTTCTAAGAAGTCCTAAAAATTAAGAATAAAAAGATGGACATAGAGTATCCTTCATAAAATCATTTCAGAATTTACTGAGAAATCCAAAAATTTATAATTATACCGGGTGTTTAAAGTCCAGTATGTTGATGTACAAAATTTTGGTAAGTAATGGTGATTTTTGTCAAAATAAGTCTTTTCCATGTCCCATCTAAGGATATAAATAGATAAAATACATAGTCTTGACTTGAAATTGAAATTCTTATATAAATCCACGAACAGATTCACCAATACAGGGTGTCTACTATAATAAGTGCCAAACTTCAGTAGGTGATAGTACAAGTTATTTGCAACAAAAAATGTCCTCTAACACTTTTTCGAAAAGTTGAATGTTATCGAGTTATTCAACACTTCTTGGTTTTTCGAAATTTTTTGCTTACCCCTTTAAAAACAAGAATATCTCTGTTATTCTTACAGCTACATCAAATCTGATCATATCATCAGAAAGGGCAGTAAACACGTTATAAAATAGTTACTTACTAATGTTAAAAAAATTTCTATACCGGATGTTGTAAAAGGGTAAATGTAAAAATTGAAAAGAGTGCAAACTTAGGTATTTTCTCGTAAGCTGTACCATTGAAAATTGGTTAATAGGTAGTGGTTTTTTTTCTAGGAAAAACTAGTACATGTAATATACTTTTAAACGGTATATCAACTTTCCACTTAACTTTTTGTTTTTCCAACTATATCACTGTTTTAAGTCAGAAAAACATGAAATTCAGAAACGCAAATTTTATAACAATTCATTTCAAAGCATTGTAGGTTCAAAATAGTCATAGATATTATTAATAGTAACATAAAAACATTAAATAAATTTTGAATGAAACTGAATGAACGTAAAAATCAATGTTATTGCAAAACCGAATTAAAAACTATAAAATCTGTTTAAATCGCCTACCCCTTTGCTCAATGCATTTTATACATCTTTTTTGTACACAATACACAACCTTTCGAAGTTCATTACGTTTTCGACTCATTGTATCACAACATTCCTGAATTCTGTTGATTAGTTCTTCTCGATCATTAATGCGATTTTTATACACATTTTCTTTCAAAGTGCCCCAAACATAAAAGTCTAATGGGGTAAGATCGGGGCTTCTAGGTGGCCATCTCATTATAGGCATGGCATCCGTCCAGTTGAAAATAAAGTTCATATCTATCCGCTATGGAAATATCTTTAAGAATGTCAACTACGTTATTATTTAGTAAATTTGTGAATTCATTAGATTTAAGGCGATCGGGAAGTAATACCGGGCCCGAATAGCCGCCCTCTCATGAATCCCAACCAAACATTGACTCTTAATTCATGCTGAGAATGAGATATAACAGTCGCATGTGGATTTTCCGTTTCCCATATATGGGAATTTCGTAAATTTATTATTCCACTTTTAGTGAATGTTGCCTCATCTGTCCATAATATTAGATCACATCCCCACTCTTCCAACTTATAGAATTCTAATCTGACCTCACCATCCACAGGTAACAAATTCTGGACTTTATTTAAATGATACGGGTGTAAATTATTTTGTTTCAAAACTCTGTGTACTGTGGAATGGTGAAGCCCTAATGTGGCACCAACACTCCGAGTGGGATCTTCTTTAATAGCGCAAATTTCCGATAGCAAACCCGTAAATAAACAGCATATCCCGATATTCAATACTTGAGAAAACAGTCATATTCTTTTTTTGTAGATGCGTATAAGTCGAATTAATTCGTTAAAGTCAATGATCTTTTTCTTAAGTTTACTTAATAACAAATTTTGTCAAATTTAAGTTAATTTTCATATCTTCGAACCCATGCAAATGTCAAGTTTGCTTAGCTCAAGATTAAATTCTGCCATATTGTTCATTTTCATTCGTGGTATTCATTTCGGGCGGCCCCTGCGGGGCCGCCAGATACGCACCAATACACCCTCCAACCCGCCTTCTCCTCAAACCTTTGTTTACAACTTAGCTGTTTTTATGTTACTATTAATAATATTTATAACTGTTTTGAACCTACAATGTTTTGAAATGGATTATCATAAAATTTGCGTTTCTGATTTTTATGTTTTTCTGACTTGAAACCGTAATATTGTTGGAAAAACAAAGAGTTAAGTGAAAAGTTGATATACCGTTTGAAAGTCTATTACATGTACTAGTTTTTCCTAGAAAAAAAACAACTACTTATGCACCAATTTTCAATGGTACAGCTAACAAGAAAATACCACTAAGTTTGCTCTCTTTTCAATTTTTACATTTACCCTTTTACAACACCCGGTATAAAACATTTTTTCAACATTATTAACTACCTATTTTATAGCGCCTTTACTGCCCTTTGCGATGATATGGTCAGATTTGATGTAGCTGTAAGAATAACAGAGATATTCTTGTTTTTAAAGGGGAAAGCAAAAAATTCCGAAAAACCAAGAAGTGTTGAATAACTCGATAACCATAAACTTTTCGAAAAAGTGTTATAGGACATTTTTTGTTGCAAATGACTTGTATTATCACCTACTAAAGTTTGGCACCTATTATAGTAGACACCCTGTATTCATCAATTGATTCGAGCCTCCTTTCGGTCATTTAATTTTCCGGAACAAATAATTGCAATCCTAAAAATGTGAAAAATCTCTGCATCCTTATTCATTGATGAGTGAAAAATCATCAATCTCGAATGAACTTTTCATTAGTGAAATATTCTAACATTTCGTTTTACTCACATGCGCTAAAAATGTTCAATAAATTTCAGTAGATATGCAACACCGGTTCCAGCCTAATTTGCACCGATTTTTCATGATCCAAATTGGGCTAGAAGCGGTGTTACAGATCTACTCATTTTAATGAATTTTTCAATTTAAAATATCCAGAGTGTTGAGGAATGACTCTGGCATTTTCAGTACTGCGATTTAGATTGAAACAAAGGCATATTTTTCCAGTTACAGGCAACACAAAATCAGTGATGAAATTCCAGCAGACGGAATTACCGGTTTGCGAGAAGCAGCAACCTGTAGCCATACATTTGGGACCATATCGTTTAAAGAGGGAAGAAATAGGAACAGTATTTTCTTTAGCCTGCGGCAATAAAGTATTTGATGCTTCCACAGCATAATCTGGCGAGTAGTCTTATAAGTTTTGTTATTTTTCATTGAAGAAAAATAAAATGTATTAACTCATTCTTTTTTTATATGCTAGTGGGGACAAATATACAGTGCTTTCCGTTTTATGGGGCGAACAGTAATAAATAGAAAAAATATATTGCCAGATTGTTTCGTAGTAGAAGTCCTTTATGTCTTCAAAGTCAAAACGTGTGTTAGTATCAAATCATTTCAGGAGCAAAAGCTCCTGACATCAAGGCTGTTATTTGTTCAATTTTTTTCGCCAACATTCAATCTCATAGAGTCTGTCCACCCGGTACGCAACCCACAAACGAAAATCCTACGTCGTAACCTACAGACGCGAATGCCGCCTTCTACATCCCCATACGATTCCCCAGCAAACCGCAAATTCCTGCTGGCGGCAGGGAGAAAATGAAGAAATCAATGTCGATATCGGAAACAGCGAGCTTTTTTCAAGGAAGGCACAATCAGTATAAGTTCACGAGAGTGCCCAGGACCAGAACTTCAGCATGACACTTCAGCGACTTACGTTCCTTTCGTCATGGTCCTTCGAGCTGGATCGGAAGCCGAACAAGGGGGAATCGTTGTGACGAGAGCTGCAATCTGCATAGTCAGGATTCTAAACAGGAAATGAGAGTTCGACAACGTGAGTTGAAACCTTTCATTGATCTTCAATTCGTGACTGTACCGCCTTTGGTCGATTTCAGTGTTGTGTTTTGGATATAAACGAGTTCTTTCAATATATGTCAACCATGGACAATCAAAATTTACGTCAATACGATGTACTGACAAACAATATTTAAAATAGAAGTTTAATAGGAAATTATATCGTGCGTGACACGTTACAAAATATGGCGGCATGTAGTCGTATCAATTGTAGTGTATCCACATTCAGATGTCGCCGAAAAAATTTTATCAACATTCAATTACATGTTTATAACTATAGATAAACCATTTTCGTATTCTACAAGCAGCTATATTTAATGATAGAGTACATATCAGACACTATAAGGCTGCTGAAAGAGTTATTTCAGCTGCAAATAACTAATCTCAATAGAGAGTTGTTTATACATTTCAGAACACGTGTTAAAAGATGGCGGCATGCACATAGATAATCCATGGCAGATTCTGATATTCATTGTCTTTTATTGATTTTGTCCGTTTAAACACGGATAACTTCGAAAAGATCTGAACCGAGGACCATTGTCAAGTCATAAACACGGACTAGGCTATTTATATCTTGACCATAAATAAAGCTTACCTTTATCCAGTCCAGTAAAGCCTTCTTCACCACCGGTTCGGGTACGGGAGGATCCTTGGTGTTCTCTAGCGCAGCAACTAAATTCTCAGCAGCCTCCCGAACTCCCGAGGGCGAGGACCCGAAACCGTAATCCGGAGAATAGGCATTCAGGGACCCATTATTGCCTGAAAGTCGAAAAAGAACGATGTTACAATTGCTAGGGCGGAAATGTTTTTGTCATTATGGAATGTGGCAATGAATAATTATCTTTATTCTGGAAATTTTTCAGTGCTGTAGTATAGCGACTTTCCAAGTCACTGGACATTTTGGCATGGGGCAACGAGTAAGGTATATTTCAGGAATTCGAGACAGTAATCAAAAATTCTTACACATGAACAAGTGGACAAGTTTTAAGACGAAGCACCAGATGAGAAATACTTGATGGTTGTGGTCGCAACTATTTTCGCATGATTTAGAGCCTGTCGGCGTGAAGAATTGTGCAATTTACTAGTAGAAGATATTGAAACAACAAAAAATAAATCATTTATCATACAACTCCCAAATACAAAAACGGAAGTAAGTCGTTCTTTCTGTGTTATTAAGAAGTATGTGGACTTTATCCTCAAGTACATTGCACTGCGCCCTTCTGTTATAAAACATCGTCGTTTTTTCCTTAAATACATGAACAATAAATGCACTACCAATCCAGTTGGTGTCAATACATTTGGGAAGATGTCTTTTATTGTTGCCGAATTTCTCAAACTGCCAGAACCAAAGCAATATACAGTTCCGCGTCATTGCTAAATAGATTCAACGAATTAACTCACGATGTTAAAATAATAGAGAATAACACTCAATTTGAAACAAAAACAAAGAAATTGCTTATTCGTTTCGAACCATATAGCCTGAGTTAGTAGTTAGGTTACTATGTATATAGGAATGTTTGTACTATGATGTATTTTTTTGACGCTGTTCTATTTTCCATTCTTTTGTAAATTAATTTGAAATATGGATATCTAACTTTCTATATATTATCTGATAATTTATCAAGCCAACAACTGAAGGCCAGAAGCGAATCATTCAATAGAGCATATTCTCAACGTTCTTGACGCCATCAACGTATTAAATTTTAACTACATTTCAGCCAAGAGACCAACTGGATTATTGGTCGAAATCTCACGGGCGAAGGTGATTGACACATCTGACGAACTTGATGCCTTATCGGAGAAACCTCTTCGTGTCCCAAATAATTAAGGAAGATAAATCTTTGAGAGCGACAGTTACGCTGCAAAACAATCCCTCGTACAGATGCCAGGCTTAGGTTGTCTTCTTCCAGCTGTTTGTTTTTCTGTTTACACACGAACAGCTGGGGCGGCGAAAGAGGCGGCACGTGAAAGGGGGGTCAGCGTTAATTTTTCAACGTCTGAAAATGTTCCTAGTCGAACACGCTTATAAAAAATTCGTTCGAAAGAGGATCAGGCCATTCCAGTTCCGCTACTACGCTGAGGATGAAAAACGACCATTTACACAAACGAGGAAGATACTTAAGTTTTCGATCGTCAAATGACTCCGCTACATAAAAATTCTCGGTGACACGCCTTCGAATTATTTCACAAACAAATTCACCTAAATAATCATGATCAGTATCAAAAGAAGATGTGAATCTTTCACAGAAGGAAAAATTGGTTACAATTGATATTAAAGATTAACAAAATACGAAATCGACTCTTTCAACAAACTTCTAATGATTTGAAAAATCACAACCTACATCTACCCGCGTGTTGCGTCACAATATAAGGCAAACATAACTCTAGCAGTTGCCTTGGGGCGAACTTTAGTACTGTTGAATCTGCGCCGAGCAAGCCGAGGCAACTTATTCACTGATGTTTTGACCACAAGTTGCCAAAAGAAGACATTGGCGAGCCAGTATCACTCGCCAAAATCACAGAACAATAATACCATTAAATCTTTCTTTTGAGCTCTGATTGTTCACTCTTGTCAGAACACACGTGGTTGAAGGTTAGGTCATCTATTATTAAAAAGATTATCAATTCCCAAAGTTAAATTTTCATTTGAACCAGTGGAATGCCGGTGAACAGCTGTGCTACAGCACCACTGTCCATTTATAAATTTCAAGATGGTTTTAGGGCTATTCATGATGTTTTCGACTCATTCTTGGAATGGGTTATAAATTTCAAACGAATTTTTATTATTCAGTTCTTTTTTCTGCTTTTGTCTTTTTATTTCCAGATTCAATGTGAACAACTTGAAGAAGTCTCTGTCTCCATAATAGAAGACCACTCTTGAAGAAAGATGTCCCTAAAATATATTTCAGCTTATTTTTGTATTTTCACACTTAAACGGGGAACAAGGGTTTTTTTTACTGGGGTTTTTCCCTAGGCTTTTATGTCATACGCCGAATTGTATGACACCCCGTCACTAACCCCTGATCTATATGCTTTATTGTTTGCTAACTAAATATTGTCAGCCAAAAGTTCAAAAGAATATATATATACTTTCCAAGAGTTTGATCATCCAATGTGAGTTGAAATATGAGTCAACTCATAAATAAATTTAGTTTTAAGTATCAGAACATTAACATGTGTATTTAATGGAAGCGTTAGAGTAACTAGGAAATTGGGGAGTAACCTAAAACGTAGTCTCCTTTAATTGTAATGATGGGACTTGTCAGAAATCTAAACTAATTTGCTTAATTTATATGCTTGCACTGATCTGAGGAAAAAATGTGTTTACTTCTCACATATATAACCTTAACTTTATGCGACACTTAGCTAAGCGATTCTTTTAAGTGTCACTGGTGCAAACGGGCCGGAACCAGAAGAAATCCGAATCTCATGTTAGAACACTTTGGCATGCTTTCAGCAGCGCCAATCTCAAGCAGCGGTAGGAATCGGAACAACTGCTGCTGGCCAGCCGCTTTGGGTACTTCTGTGGCGGCAGTAGGTGGCTGGTAACATAAAACCTTCATTGACTCCAAACTGTGACGTACTTTTACAAAATTTATGAGATAGGTAGGTATGATTTTTTTAATGCATTTCCTCTTCATGGCACTACAGCTTTATTGTGTGCTTCGGCTGTTTGATGATTCTGAAGGTTACAAACCCCAAAAAATTCATACAGATTGGAGAATCTACTGCTTCTTGGCTTTTACCAAACTACAGTGTCGTCCATTATAATTGATATATCGTTATTTTTATAATTTTTATGACGAAATTGAAATAATAAGTCTAACGAAAACCATTTATATGAATGCGACGCTACTGTCTGCGACACAATGCGTATTCCAATATGGCACCACTTTTACGATTCGTTGAATTCCAATGAGATTGTCTCTAGCAGCTCCCTTCGGTTATTTGTTCCTGAAATTTATCCTTCAACAACGTGAAATGAGTTCACGAACCACGAAATAACAAAAAGTTGATATTTGATCGATAGGACCATTCGACCGTAAAACGCGAAATCAAATGAAATAAACTACCGGAAAAAATATAAGGATAAAAAATACACTCCAAAGCTTGGACAAGTTTCAACATGCCATTATTTCGAGAGAAATGGTCATATAAAAAATCAAAAAAAAAGAAATTTTAGCTCCAAATGCCTTGATTTCGGATAAGAATTTTAAGACACACATACAGAAATGTGGAAGAGGTCCATATTTTTTTTTGCTCACTTTGTTGAAGATTATGAGCTTTCCAGAGTAAACAATGTGATCCTTCGGTTTTTTCAAAACATCGATCGAGTGAAACAAAAATAAAGTAATAGGTATTTTGAAATGAGGAGAAAATCTTTGTGATCTAGTAGTTATCGACCAATTAGTTTATTGAGCTTCCTTTCAAGATATTACAAAGGTTTATTATTTTTAGAATTGAATCTTCTATGGAAAATATATTTCCAAGGAGGCTTTAGGAAAAATAGAAATGTTCAGATCGGGTTTTCAGCCTTACAATTTTCATCTGGCTTCAATAATAGGTTGAAAACAGGAGCTGATATCATTGATTTATCTTCGGCATATCACACTGTGTGGAAAAATGGATTGATTTTCAAACTCTATATCCATCTGAAGTGTGGGAAAATGGTAATATTATTAGAAAATATGTTATCTGATAGAAGGTTTTGTGGTTTTGTTGACAATAAGAGTTGCAATTTCAAAACATTGAAAAAGAGTCTTCCACAAGAATCAGTTCTAGATCCTTTACTTTTCAAATTATATCTCAGTGATTTACCCACGACATCATCTCAGAAATTTGTTTATGCTAATGACATTGCTATTGCTTACCAGTATTCGAATTACCATATCCTGGAAAACACATTGTCATCTGATTTGGAAATTTTAAAGAATTATATTATTGAGTGGCAAATATGTTCCAATCCCAAGAAAACAGAGATATCTTGTTTCTATCTGAATAATCATGAAAAATATAGGAAATTAGCTGTAACTTTCAATGATTCTCCTATCGAACATCATTTCTATCCTAAATACTCAGGAGTAAAATAAGATTAATCTCTCAATTTGATTGATCTGAGCCTAAAACTCAAAACTAGGATTAATATTCTTCAGAAATTAGCTGGATCATCTTGGGCTGCTGATGCTTCCACTCTTCGCACAGCATCTTTAGCCTTAGTCTTTTCTGTAGCTGAATATTGTTGCTCTGTTTGGTTTAATAATGTACAGACACAAAAAATCGATGCACAATTAAATACATCTATGAGAATAATTACTAGCACCGTAAGATCTACCGGTTCCTTGGTTACCAGTTTTGTCTAACATTGTCCCTCCCCATATCGCAGACAGACTGCAGCTCTGAATTCTTGGAGCAAATATCATTCTTCTCCTAATTTATTTCCAATTATTTCATACATTCCACAAAATAGAATTCCAAGATTGAAGTCACGTAAACCATCTGGTATAATACGTTCTTCGATATGAACATTAGCGATAAAGAACTAAGGAAGATTGAGTGGAACTCTTATGAAATGTTCGATAAAAATCTCATTGAATTCTTTTGAAGAAAGAAGTCCCTCAAATATTATAAGCTTATTTTGTACACACAACAATACTTTTGCAGGCCAGGGTTTCTTTTTACAAGGGTTTTTTCCCTAGGCTTTATATTACGGCCCGTCACTAACCCCAGCTAACATTTGTTTTGTAAGCCAAAGGTTCAAAAGAATATATATATTTGGCTACATGGATCAATTCGACTCAAAAATATATAATATATAATTTCAATTCTTTATTATTTCTTGTACGACCATTTCTCTCGAAGATGAAAGTCGAACAAAAATTTGGATTTATTTTCTGATCGTTACATTTTAGCCAGTAGTGTAAAATACTACAATGAAAGAATTCAATGAAAGCGAAACCTCCCCCATATTAAAAACTTCGCGCATATCTCACAAGTAAGGAACCCACTTGAAAATAATGTTAATATAACTTTCCAAGTATTCATCTCAATGCAATATAAAGGCCGTACAAGAAAATATAATGGAAATTATGAATTCATATTCATGGATAAAGTTTGCCGGGAGTTGTTTCTCCATTGCGGTTTTAACACATGCTGAGAAAAGTATCAGAAAAAGATGCTTGAGAGCATGATTCATCAACCGAATCGTTTTTTGCGCGCTTGTTAACGTAAAATAGCGTGCTACCGTCTGCAATTTTCGGATATCGAGCGCATAGCATCAATGGTTTTCGAAGCAAAAGCTGATTTTGGAGGACCTACACGAAATTCGTCTTGGAGTGAACTACAACCTCGGTTGAATTCAACATACCATCGATAAACACTGGTCCTTGATGGAGTTTTATCGTCAAAAATTGAATTGAGTTAATCGATGCACTGTTGTTGAGTTAATCCACGTCGAGAGTTGTAAAAATAACGCACGAAAATGTTCACGATTCAATTCCATTTTTTGTGCGAGATGTTAGACTATACAAGAAAAGACCACTTTATTTACATTGAAAATTGTCGCATCTGAAACTTAGAGCTGGTCGATTGTAACGTATTGAGCTGGTCCACTCAGGTCATAAAAAATTTTCATGTTGCCAAACTGAGCAAATATTAGGTTTCTCTATTCCCCTATAAATGTGAACAAAAATTTTTTCTCCAATTTGCATTCATACATTGTATAAAATTTGATATTTCTAATTGAAACTGTCTTATTGGATAAACAGAAGAGACTCGATAATCCGGAGAACAATAATCCGGATATCTTACTAGTGCCAAATTGCTGGCTCTCCAGTACAGCGTCGGAACGTCCACTATTTCCGATATAAAAAAGTGAAGCTAAAATAAGGAGGAAGAATAGTTTATTCCGAAACAAGCTGAATCTAAATATCCATCAATGTTTCAGATTTATTGCAATTTTTCATTCTGGGCCAGGTTCTCGTAAAACCTTACGGAAAGCAGAATATTCAGCGATGGAAAGAGAATTGTATTCTTGGTTTACTAAACACCGAAGCAACAATATTCCTGTTTCGTGGGAAATACTAGCGGCAAAAGCTAGACAACTGTTCCGGAATATTTATGGACATGATACGTTTGTTGCAAGCAGAGGATGGCTTCTCAATTTCAAAAAAAGGCATGGGCTGAGGCATCTTAAAATATGCGGAGAGAAATTATCAAATGATGAAACAGCTGTGGCCCCCTTTCTGGCTAAACTAAGACAAGTAACAATAGCTCATGATCTCCTTCCCCGGCAAATTTATAATGCTGACGAGTCCGGTCTTTTTTGGAAGTTATTGCCTGATAAAACCTTAGTTCACAGCAGCGAAGCAACGGCACCCGGTAGAAAATCAAGCAAAGAACGAATCACGTTTCTAGCTTGCACAAACGGCGATGGTACTCATAAACTTACACCTTTTGTCATTGGGAAAGCAAAAATCCAAGAGCATTTAAGAACAAAACTCTACCTGTGGAATACGTCTCCAGTGGAAACGCTTGGATGACTTCGGCAATTTTTAAAACTTGGTTTCAAGATTCCTTTAACAGGCAAGTGAAATCATTTTTGAAAAATCAAAGGCTTCCTGAAAATGCCTTATTGTTAATTGACAATGCTCCGAGTCACTGCTCTGAGGAGGAATTGATTAGTGAAGACGGATAAATTTTCACAAAGTTTCTACCGCAAAAACTCTACAGCTTTGATACAACCTATGGATCAAAATGCTATCAAATTAACTAAACTGAATTACCGAAAAGGCCTTTTAGCACATATTCTTTCGATACTCGAAGACGGGGATGATATCGGCAAATGCATTAAGAGCATAAATCTTTTCGATGCAGTTTGTTTACTCCATAATTCATGGCAAAAAGTGACAACGAACTCCCTAGATAAGTGTTGGCATAAACTTTTATTAGGCAACTTACCTCATTATGATCCAGATGATTAGATTCCCCTAAACTTGTTGCAGAAAAAATGCAACAAATAAGTTATGATTATCAAGACATTTCAAACATGCTGTCACAAATTGATGGCGAGGTTCATTCACATGTTGAACTAAATCAATGGGTTGAAGATGCTGAAAAAGTCATAGAGGATGGCGATCTTGAGCATAAGGCTTTAGATGATGGGACCAGCAGTGATGAAGAAGTCGATACCAACTCAAAGAAAATCAAGCACATCAACGCCATAAAATATTTCAAATTGGGATTGCAATGAGCAGAAGAGAATAATATTGCAATTACTGATATTCTGCTCCTAACGATATACAGGAGAAAGCTATAGCAAGAGTATTCTTCTACTCTTGCATTTAAAAAACAAAGTAAAATATCCTCGAAAATATCAGATCATTTCAATATATATTTGTTTTGTGATTTCGAGAATAACGACTTATTTATTTTAGCCGTTTTTTAAAATTTCATATCCACTAAATTGTAAGACGCGATATTCGGGGTTTCTTATTAATCCGGACTAGTCCTAGCATCAATTGATCCGGATTATCGAGTCTCTACTGTATTAGCAAGAAGTAAAAAGAAAAACTTTAGTTGATTCAGCTATTTTTATGTCAGAGACCGCAGATGGAAAGAAATTCAGATGTTGTTGATATTACTTATTTTGTTATTCGCTAATGGGGATTGGTAATTATTAGAATATATCGATTGCTGCTAAATCAAACTTTGATAATATTACCAAGTATTCTTTACCAATTTTGAATACTTATCGATATGCTATATTAACCAATAATATATCTCTTTATGAATTACGAAATATTTTGTTTAGAGTACCAAAACGTTCGAAAGGTGGAGCTGTAAGACCTACCCCCTTCTGCAAATAACGGTACACGCAGTCACTGCGCGCGTAGTTTCAAGTTGTTGAGCCGGTACTTCCCCGTTTCCGAAACCGGTATAGTATTTCATTTCTAGCTCCAGTTTATCCATATTTGTATAATCTGGAAAACATACTGTCATCTGATTTGGAAATTTTAAAGAATTATTTTATTGAGTGGCGATTATGTCCAAATCCCAACAAAACAGAGGTATCTTGTTTCCATCTGAATAACCATGAAAAATATAGAAAATTAGCTGTAACTTTTAATGATTCTCCTATCGAACATAATTTCTATCCAAAATACTTAGGAGTTAAATTAGATTCATCTCTCAATTACAAGGCTCATTTAAATGATCTGAGCCTAAAACTAAAAACTAGGAATAATATTGTTCAGAAATTAGCTGGATCCTCTTGGGGTGCTGATGCTTCCACTCTTCGTACAGCATCTCTAGCCCTAGTTTTTTCTGCAGCTGAGTATTGTTGCTCTGTTTGGTTTAATAGTGCACATACACAAAACATAGATGCACAATTGAATACATCCATGAGAATAATTACTGGCACCATAAGATCTACACCGGTTCATTGGTTACCATTATTGTCTAATATTGTCCCTCCCCATATTCGCAGACAGACTGCAGCTCTGAATTCTTGGAATAAATATCATTCTTTTCCCAATTTATTCCCAATTATTTCATATTTTCCACAAAATAGAATTCCCAGATTGAAGTCACGTAAACCATTATGGCATAATACGTTCTTCAATATGAACATAAGTGATAAAGAATTATGGAAGACTGAGTGGAACTCTTGCACGAAATGTTCAATAAATATCTCGTTTCTGATCCTTCTGAAAAAGTTCCTGGTTTGATCTTCCAAGAAAAATTTGGACAGTTCTTAATCGTTTGAGAACAGGTCATGGTCGTACCAATGGCATGCTATTTAAATGGAACTCAGTTCCTAGTGCAAGTTGTGAATGTGGAGAAGCAGAAGAAACAATACCTCATCTCATCGATAGTTGTCCCATATATAAATTTCAAGATGGTTTAGGGCTATTCATGATGTTTCCAACTCTTTCTTGGAATGGGTTATGAATTTCAAACGAATATGATAGGTATTTTTGTTATTCAGTTCTTTTTCTGCTTTTGTCTTTTTATTTCCAGATTCAATGTGAACACCTTGAAGAAGTCTCTGTCTCCACCAATAGAAGATCACTCTTGAAGAAAGAAGTCCCTGAAATATATTTCAGCTTATTTTTGTATTTTCACACTTAGACGGAACAGGTCGGTGCGTTGACATCCCTGGAAAGAGGAAAGCTCATGACCATAGTGACCTGTATGAACGCTTGTGGTACCTACGTGCCTCCATTAATAGTTTTCCCAAGGAAAAATATGGCTCAAGACCTAATGGATGGTGCACCAGCAGGTTCCATTGGCGATTGTCATCCGTCAGGCTGGATCCAGACACACCTATTCACAAAGTGGTTTCAGCATTTTATCAACTTTACAAAGCCAAGTAAAGATGATCCAGTTTTATTGGTTTTAGATGGCCACTACACACACACGAGAAACATCGATCTTATTAATTTAGCTCGAGACAACAACGTAATTATAGTTTGTTTACCGCCACACTGCACTCATAGAATGCAACCAATGGATGTAGCATTTATGAAGCCACTAAAAGCTTACTACTCCCAAGAAATTGAAACTTGGCTGCGTAATAATTCGGGGCGCACTCTAACAAACAAATATGTGGCTAGATTGTTTGGTGCGGCTTATGAAAAAGCTGCTACCATGACCAACTCCGTTAACGGTTTTCGCAAAGCTGGGTTATTTCCGTGCAATCGACATATTTTTACAGACGAAGAGTTTTCAATCTTTAATGATGGGGATGAAGAGCAAGATTTACTTAATGTTCAGAGAAATGACGAGAACGCAGATCTGGAAGATACTAGTTGTGTGCTTACTTCGATTGAAAACCAATCAGAGCCAACTGAAATCTTACCCAATAGCGGAATTACAAATGACAATCCTTCAGATGAGTACCAAGGATTAGCATCTTCTAAAACAGCCTCAACAGCTAGTGTTTATGACAATCCAGTACCCAGTACATCGTCTTCTGTCTCCCCGTTTGCACTTAAGCCAGTGCCCAGGCTACCTAAGAACAATTCTTCTTCTAAGAAAACCCGAACTGGAGCAGCTTCTATAATCACGGCATCTCCGTATAAGAAGTCATTAGAAGAATCCCTAAATAAAAAACAAGAAAAAGAAAATAAGAAAGGACAGAAGAAACAATCAGTTAAAAAACAGCAGACAATGAAAAAAAAACCTATTAAAAAGAAAAAAGCTGAAGAAGTTAGTTCCAGTTCCGAAGACGATGACATGCCTGAGTTGGCAGATAGCAGTGGGGATGAATATGATGCTGAATGTCCCTACTGTAGCGGTAACTTTTCGCAGGATACAAGAGGAGAAAAATGGGCCAAATGTGATAGTTGTTTTAAATGGGCTCATGAAGATTGTGGAGATGTAGCATCGAATCGTTTTTGTGTTCATTATGTTTAGATGTGTAAGACATGGTAAGACTAAAAATAATTTAGAAAAGATTTTAATTTTTTTATTGTTTATTATATTCTCTTTGTTTGATAACCTTTATTTTAAAATTTTATTAAAAATGCTAATTTTTATTATGATAACTGAGTTCTGCTCAAATCTTTGTTAAGTTTAAGTAAAGTAAAAATTTTGAAGACTGATGTTAGTGTAAAATTTAATAATTAATGTACCAAACTGCTAAGACTGATTTGTCTTAATATTTAATTAATAAATTACCTACAATAAAAATGTGATTATGAGGTTAATATTGTTTTTTTTTGTTTGTTGACCCCTAAAATTTATGGAACCTAATATAAGATAGTATCTTATATTTAGAACCCCTAATATCTCATAATAGGCGCCCTTTGCCTTGGATTTTTTTTTCTGATATTTTTCACTTTTTACAGCATAGCCAAAAAATAATATAATTTAGCCTAAAATAGCTAATATACATTTAAAGTACATTGAATTTTCTATCTAAAAGTATATCTTAGAAAGCTTTAAATGTAACAGTTTTTTTTTTATACCCAAAAATGGAAATGGTATCTCATAATAGGCATCTTTACCCTATAACCTCAAAAATGTAGACCTTTACGATAGCAGATGGTAACACTAGGGTTGTCCAATCCCAAAATATAGAAGGCAACCCACGTACAACAGTTTATGACTTTAGTTTTTGAAGCAAGCAGCACCAGCAACGGCTCAATAATAATAAATAAAGATTTTATTTTGCTAAATATTCTAGACAATTTCTTGTTTTACTAGATCAAGCGCGCAGAAATGGTAAAGTAAAAAAGTGTAACCATAGATTTGAAGAACCTACGATCAATTGAAGACCGACATAATCAGCAGTCATCGTTTTATTCATCTTTGCTCAGCATTTGCTTTCGAGCGTTTCCCACAGACCTAGAATATTCGTGAACGAGCTATAAACCTAGAATGAAATCAGTGGAAACTACCGACGTTTATGACAGAAAGACCCTCGAGAATTTTACGTCCACCCCAGTTTCATAACAGTCAACTTTTATAGATCACAATTTATTGCCCCGTAACGCGGGAATGCAAGGTTAGTTACAAATTTATACGAGTTCCATTCAGTCCAAGATTCAGAAATAATTAGGGCCACAGATGCAAATGCTCCAAGGAGTTTCTAATAACCTGCGTAGTTTTGTAAGCCTTATAAATTGACGTGAATTTCTTGATCAAAGGCGCCTCGAATAATAGAACATACCTTAGACTATATAAGATAGTCCTTTGTAAAATATCGATTTGTTTTGGCTCTCTCATTAAAAGTGTTAACCGCATTGAAAGTGTCCGAAACCTCACCCGACAACACCGCATAAAATCTTTTTCCATTTACTCGGATCATATCATCTTCAGGGTCGAAATGATCTGAATAAATGAAAATTGCTTTCTTTGGGCAAATACTTGACCATCTCGACAGCGAAGCCCAAATTCTTCTTTTTTCATCGTCATCTAGGAACCTTAATTCAAAAATACCTCATTTTATCTTGGAATAATCTCATTGAAAACTTCCCTATTAAAACTTTCTACGCTACTGAACATGTAAATAACTAAATACTTCGGTTCTAACAATTCACTTATCTATGGAACGATCAATTCGGATTAAAATTCATGTCTTTACTACAACTTTCACACTTACGAACCATTTTTGTGCGATGAAAAGTAATCTATAATATAAAAATGAATCGCAAAATGTGTTGGTAAGCGCATAACTCAACAACGCCTGGACCAATTTGGCCAAATCTTTTTTTAAAATGTTCGTTGAAGTTCAAGGATGGTTTTTACGGCGAGAAAAAATAGAATTATTGCTGGAAAAACCCTAAGTCAACGTTTGACATTGCTTGAAAATGACGCTTATTGGGATCAAACTCTCAATGATGCTGTAATATCATCACACGCTCATCAAATACGAACATTGTTTTCTATAATCATATCTACATGCTTCCCATCAAACCCAATTGATTTGTGGATCAAGTACAAAGATTATATGTGTGATGATATTTTGTATCAAATACGGAATAGAATGGGACATCCAAATATACAAATCAGTGAAGAAATTTACAATGAATTTCAATTTTCAATGATTTCAATTGAGGACATGTGCTTGATAATGTCAAACAAACTATTAATTCAATTAGGCCTGACCGCGCCCAATCGTCCAATGCATGACGCTTTTAACCAAGAGTTGCATCGAGAAAAACTGTATGATCTCAACGCTTTGAAAGAATTAATTCAAACAAATCTTCCACTGTTAAATGAACAACAGAAGTATGTATTGAAACTCTTATGAAAGTAACAAATGATGAAACTGGAGGGATTTACTTCTTAGAGGCACCTGGTGCTACAGGAAAAACTTTTTTGATTTCATTAATATTAGCAACAATTCGCTCACAAAATAAAATTGCACTTGCACTCGCTTCGTCGGGAATCGCAGCAACTTTGCTTGAAGGTGGTCGAACAGCCCATTCAGCGCTAAAATTGCCATTAAATATGCAAAGCAATGAAACTCCAACCTGCGACGTTTCGAAGAACTCTGCAATGGCAAAGGTTTTGCAGCAATGTAAATTGATTGTATGGGATGAATGCACGATGGCACATAAAAATCTTTCGAGGCTTTAGACAGAACCTTAAAAGATCTACGGAGCAATAATAACCGATTTGGTGGTGCAATGATTTTATTAGCAGGAGATTTTTGTCAAACATTGCCAGTGATTCCACGATCAACGCCAGCTGATGAACTCAATGCATGTCTAAAGTCCTCCAATTTGTGGAAACATGTCAAAGTACTTCATTTAAGCAAGAATATGCGTGTCGAGTTACAAAATGACCAATCTGAAAACATATTCTCTAAACAACTCATTGCCATTGGTAATGGCACATTTCCTATAGACATGTTAACTGGCTGCATTATCTTTCCTCAAAGTTTTTGTCAGTTAACTCGATCAAAAGATGAACTTATTCAGAAGGTGTTTCCAGATGTTTCTCAAAATTACAGAAACCATGATTGGTTGGGCGAACGAGCTATAATGGCTGCAAAAAACATAGATGTAAATGAATTAAATTTCAAAATTCAAGAACAAATTACAGGCGAATTGAGGATATATAAATCAGTTGATTCGGCTACTAATCAAGATGATGTAGTCAACTATCCACCGGAATTTTTAAACTCGCTGGATTTGCCAGGATTGCCACCTCTTCAATTAAAGGTTGGATCGGTGGTTATAATGTTGCGAAATACCAACCAACCACGTCTTTGCAACGGTACACGGTTAGCGATAAAAAAATTACTTAACAATGTGATAGAAGTAACTATACTCAAAGGAAAGTATAAAGAAAAATATGTTCTCATACCGCGCATCCCAATGATTCCGACTGATGTGCCATTTGAGTTTAAACGACTACAGTTTCCAGTGCGGCTTGCTTTTGCTATGACTATAAAAAAAATAAAATCCCAGGGGCAATCATTAAGTGTTTGTGGTATTAATCTAGAAAACCCATGTTTCTCACATGGTCAATTGTATGTTTCCTGTTCCCGTGTTTTAAAACCATCAGATTTGTTTATCTATGCGCCAGGTAATCAAACAAAAAACATCGTATACAACAAAGCACTACAATGATAATAATAATAATTATGATTCACATGATTAACAATAAAGCGATTACTTACTTTTAAATCCTTATATATGTTTAATTTAATTATTTTTTATTCACAACGCCCTATCACCAGGGTGACGGTTTTGTTCAGGAGAATTTTTTAAAATACGTAGGCACAAAAACTGCCACATTACAAATCTTTTTGACAGGACGAAGTCTGTCGGGTCAGCTAGTAAATAATAAAAAATATGAAAAACCTAATACTGACTCTCACAAGTTTTCTTCAATTTGCGTATTTATTTTCGTTATAGAGGTGGCAACATGTGTCTTCTAGAACATGTGACCTTCAAATTGTCAAGCAGATAATGGAGCAGCGTTGTCTTGACTTTCACCTGAATTTCTTTTCATCAGTGGTCTCTGACATAAAATAGCAGAATCAACTAGAGTTTTCCTTTTACTTCTTGCTAATATATCCGATAAAACAGTTTCAATTCAAAATATAAAATTTTATACAATATTTTGAATGCAAATTGGAGAAAGTTGATATTCACAATCATAGGGGAATGGAGAAACCTAATATTTGCTTCGTTAGGCAACATGAAAATTTTTTATGACCTGAGTGGACCAGCTCAATTCGTTACAATCGACCAGCTCTAAGTTTCAGATGCGACACTTTTCAATGTACATAAAAGATTCTATTCTTATATACATAGTCTACGGAACATTCTTTATACAGAGTCAGTCGGTTTTTGAATACAACATTGATTTTAACAATCGATTCTTGAGACCCAAAAAAACCCCTATACCATTTCTTGTAATTCAACTCCGCTGAAAACATACAAATAATTGAAATTTTATTTAAAAAAAAAATTATTTTTGCCTATATGTTCGTAATGGAAAAATTAAATGAAGTAAATTTTGTAGCTGCTTTCAAACAAGTGTAAACTTTTCAGATTGAACACACTTGCTCTATCCTCTAAGAAGTTCGAGTTAATACATCACCAACTCGTAAAACTATCAAAACTTATAATAAAACTGATACTTACTAAATACATCCTAGCATTTTCTGTATTCTTGAACATTGAAGAGAAATTCATCAATCCACATTTGTCTTCTTAAAACGCACAGATTCCAAGATATTTGAGGTTGAATTATTTGAAATTTGGAAAAAAAAAATGAGAAAAGAATTTTTTCCAGGATCCGACTCTGACTGCAGAAAACCACTGAGCCGAAATAATTCCACGTTGCCACAGTTTTTCTTTCTTGAAATTATTATCATCAATGAAAATTTTGCTATTAAATTATATGAAACATTTCTCCTTTTTTGTGAATCCATCAAAATTATGATGGCATACTGATAAAGTTTTTTGTTAATGTTGAATTAAATGAAAATGTTTCAATTCGATAACATACTCTTTTTGTGTATTTGAACATCTTATACAAAAATTTTAATTTTTTGAAATTCAAAAAAATCGTAGCGTAGGTTAGGAAAGGTTGCTGAGCATAATAGAACAAGAGAACAACTAACTGCTATGCGAACTTTTATCTACTAAATTTGAAAACAAAGTTTCAGAATCAATTTTCAAAATAAATCAATACGTACTATTCGCTATGTTATTTGATATGCAATACGGAATATTTGATCTCAAATTCTTATAAACAATTTATTCAATTCCAGTGATAATTTATACTCTATCTACATACACATATATACTTTGAAGGTTTTACTAAACAACCTAAACATTTTTGTGGAGCTGTGGTTCTATTGTCAGGTGATGTCGGACCAGTTATTCCTCGATTAACTATTTCTGACGAACAAAACGTATGCCTAAAATTTGTGACGAAAGTAGAGAAACTCCAATCAACGACTAACATTTTTGCTACTTCTCAGTATAAATCAACTACAGAACCACCAATTCAGCCGAGCGTTCATCCCACTAAAAATTCTGAAAGAAGATGCTAAGGTGATGTTTCACCTAAAATGCATCTTGAAGAAAATCTACCTTGCTCAGCGTCTTTGCGAAAACACCAACGAGTAGTAAGGAAAATATCCTGGACTGTTCGACATAGACCCCCTGTATGATAATGAAATAATTTAGGGGAGGCTTGTACATCAAGTACAAGTGTTACTTGAGAACAATGGATCCCAAACAAATGGCTGTTGGCAAATTAATAGCCGGTAGACATTTATTTCGAGCAACCCTGCTGCGTTGCCTCCGATGTTCCACCAATTAGTTTCGAAATGCATCTCATTAAAAGTCGATTCCTTTCGTAGTTATAAAATAGAAAAAAAAAGAGGTCGATTTTTTTATGACAGGGGACATGATCTGTGATACAAAGCTTGTTACTACGAGGGTTGCCTTTTATATTTCCGGATTGGTCAACCCTAGTGCAATCTGCCAACTGACAGCTCTATGAACCTTGACATTTTTAAGGTTATATATAGTCAGAACGTTTTGACATACGAGCGCTATTGTGTTGTTTACAGTTACGTAAAAGATTCATCTCGCCCGAATAATGGAATTAAATCGTGAACATTATCGTGTGAATATTTTTTACAACTTTCGACGTGGATTAACTCAACAACAGTGCATCGATTAACTTAATTCAATTTTTAGCAGTGAAGCTCCATCAAGGACCAGTGTTTATTGATGATATGGTGAATTCAACCAAGGTCGTAGTTCAGTCCGGACAAATTTCGTGAACGTCGTCCAAAATCAGTTGTTGTTCGAAAAACATTGATGCTGTGCGCCAACTGATATTGCAAGATAGTCATCTGACCTATCGTGAGATTGAGACAACCTTAGGCATTAGACATTCAATATTGCATGAGCATTTGACCGTCATAAAAATTTGTTTGCGTTGGATCCCACACAATTTGTCAATCGCTCAAAAAAAGGCTCGGTTCGATTGGTCGAAAGAAATGCTCCAAAAATACGATCGCGGTGATTCGAAGTACGTCTATGGCATCGTGACAGGTGATCAATCGTGGATTTACACGTATGAGCCCGAAAACAGCCGTCGACTGTATGGGGGTGTTTCAAGATGAGCCAAATCCAACAAAAGTTGCTCGCGCACGAAGCACTTCCAAGCAAATGGTTACCTGTTTTTTCTCTTTTTAGATGTGAGGCTGCGGCTCTTTAGTTCCATTCGCAAATATTATTTATTTTATAAAAAGTTGTTCTGAAACGATTAACGAGATTTAGGGATTATTTCTATCTCTCAGTGGCCTATATTCGCTTTTCACCGCAGCACATATTCGTAGGAACAAGCGTTCTTTTGCATGAATATAATTAAAAGTAAAGTAAAAAGCCAACTAACAAATGAAAATTTAGAGACGAGTTTAAAAGTTAAAACAACAAGTTATGATCCAAATTTATCCCAACTTTCTAAAAATATGGGAAGCCAACGCTCCCATTGAATTGGTTGCTCAAATGTATTGTTATTTTTTATTTTAAAGTACAAGTTACATTGTTTAGTAAACTTCAAATTTTCTACTTGAATAACCATGCAGAGCCATCGCTCTCATTGAATTTGTTTGCTCAATTGTTGAAGTTCCTACAAGTTGGTGTTTTAAGTAAGTAAATGTTTAATTGTTTTCATTTTTCTCTTATTCATTACACAGGCCTACAAAAAAAAATTTTTTTTTGGTGCCTAGAATTTTTGAGTTGATTTTAACTATATTTTTATTGCTGAATCTGAATATGAGAGCAGTTTTTCTGTATCAGCTCTAGATATTTAGATAAATTCACTTATCTATCAATGCTTTTTCCTATTTAATACTTCCAAGTATGAGTGTTGTAAAATTTATACAAGAGATAGATTCTTGTATATTTTCCTTATTATCAGTCTTTATTTGTGACAAATTGGATTTAAAATAATAATATTTATTATAATTATTATTTTAATTCATTTATTACTAATAGAAGACTGACAATATGAGATATATAACTGATTGGTTGACAAACTGTTAACAAGTAGGATTTAATCCTATTTTGTGTCATCTAGTTAGTTCCATAGAAATCCGATATATGGAGCTGTCCAGTCTGAAGTGAACTTCAACTGCAGTTGAAAGTTGAGGTACATTTGTGAATTCCCGCGTTGCAGATAGATAGAACTTTGCGTCATATGAAATTTCTCTTTAGTAACGAGTTGTTGAAAAGTAAATCTAAAAAGTAGATTGTAAATGTGAATTGTTGTATTTATTTTGTTCAATAGAAATGAGTTCAAGTAGAAGAAGCTGTGTACATCATCCTGATATTTTTTGCTACATATGCGGAGAATACACGTTCTTGGAAAACAGAAAAACTATTAGTGACTTTGTAAAGAGGGCTTATCTTGGATATTTTGGTGTTAAGCTTGGTGATTAGGTTAAAACCTGGGCACCACATATGGTCTGTAAAACTTGTACCTAGCATTTACGACAGTGGACTACTGGGAAAAGGGAAATTCGGAGTACCAATGGTTGGGAGAGAACCAAAAAATCACTTCGATGACTGTTATTTCTGCCTAGTAAATATTCCTGGAATCAATCGAAATAACCGTAACAAGTGGACTTATGCAGATTTAGCCTCTGCAAGACGCCCTATCCCTCACTCAGAAGAAGTGCTAATCCCAACTTTTCAGCAGTTACCAGAACTATGTGAGGACACATGTCCCTCTGATCAGAATTCTGACACTACTGAAGGTGAAAGTGATTTTGGAACAATGTCATCAATTCCCCAATGTTTCAACCAAGATGAGTTAAATGACCTCACTAGAGATCTCAACCTGTCGAAAGAAGCTTCTGAATTACTAGCTTCCAGGTTGAAGAAAAAAAATTTACTTGAACCAGGAACGAAAATTAAATTTTATCGCACAAGGGAGAAAGATCTGCTACCTTTTTTCGCTGAAGTACAAAATCTTGTATTTTGCCATGCTATTAGAGAACTCCTTGTAAAAATGGGTCTTATGGTATTTATTGACAGCTCAAAGCGAAGTTTGAAATGTGTTCTTCTACATAATGGGAACAAATATGGCTCAATACCAATTGCTCACTCAACGAAAATGAAAGAGCAATATGACAACATAGCTTTGGTTTTGGAAAAAATAAAGTATCATGAACACCAATGGGTGATTTGTGTAGACTTAAAAATGGTAAACTTTCTCCTTGGAGAGCAAAGTGGCCACACCAAGTATCCTTGTTTCTTGTGCCTCTGGGATAGCAGAGACAAAACGCAACACTGGGTTAGAAAAGAGTGGCTTAGAAGAGAAAACATGGATGTTGGGGGAAAGAATATCATCAATGATCCTTTAGTTCCGCGAGAGAAAATCATGTTTCCACCCCTGCATATCAAGCTGGGTCTAATGAAGCAGTTTGTAAAGGCTGTTAATAAAAATGCATCATGCTTATAGGGGAAAAAATGCCTCAGCTGAGTAAGGAAAAAATTAAAGCAGGCCCACAAATAAAACAGCTGATTAAAGACCCTGACATCATAAATTCAATGATTGAGATTGAAAAAAATGCCTGGAATTCATTTGTTTCAGTTGTCCAAAATTTTCTGGGTAAACACAAAGCTGAAAACTATGTTGAATTAGTCAATGAGATGACTGAATAATTTCAGATCACTTGGGTGTAACATGAGCATTAAGGTGCACTATTTACACAGCCACTAAGACCGTTTTCCTGATAATTTAGGCGACATTAGTGAGGAGCAAGGTGAAAGATTTCACCAAGATATCAAATGTATGGAGGATCGCTATCAAGGAAGATGGGATACTCACATGATGGCAGATTACTGCTAGTCTTTAAAACGGGATTGTTCCAAAATACATTCAAGAATGTCCCGCAGAAGAAGTTTCTGAAATGTTTAGTGAGTAATTGATTTAAATGATAACTTTTTCTGTTTTCTATAGTATGTAATGAATAATATCTGTAATATCTGTGTAATATAATAAAAATTCCTTCATTAACTTGTTTCTTTGAACCATGGTTTTTCTTTTTAAAATACTGTAATGTATAATTCACAAAAATGTTGATATCTTAAAAATTCGAGCTGACAGGCAAAAACTAATAGCATATTTCAATTCGGGGCATCAAATTCATATGAAATCACCTCCAAAATCTTCGGCACCAAAGCCACTGTTGACCAGTGTTATCATTTGATTATTTGTAATCCTAAGATGGATCACCTTTCACCACGACAATGCGAGCTCTCACACATCGGCTCAAACAACTGTATTTTTGAGCACTCAAAACATCGATTTGATGAGTCATCCGCCGTATAATCCTCACTTACCTTCTTTTTATTCCCGTACGTAAATAATAAAATGAATGGTAAAAGCGCTTCGACAATTGATTCAAACGCATGCAAAAGTGTATAGATCTTAATGAGATAAGAATGTTACTGCAACTCGTTATTGTTAGTTAAGTTCATTTATTTTCTGTTCCAAATTGCTTGTTCGTTTCATGCGGCCCACGTATGTTCATTTCTTTGTCTATGGACGCGTAACATGTGTTGGAGATATATGACAGTGCGAGACGAAAGTCGTAGTAATTCGAATACAGACGTCGACGCTCGTTCGATGCAGTGCAAGACTTTTTCTTCGTTTCTTCGCAATTTTTCTCGTTAATTTCTACAAATTAGAACTCTGGTGAAAAAGTGACTGTTCTGGCTCGTGAGTGACACGTTCAGCCGTGCTGTAAAACCAACAGGTACGCAATCGTCGATACTCCAACATTTTCGTATTTTCTTTTCGAGTCATTTTTTCTCACCGGAATTTCATTGTTAATTTCTCTTTCTTTTTCATTTAATTTCAAAGGCCGTGTCGTGCCATTTTGGTCCTTCTTGAGCCGCATATTTTCGAACCGCGTTTTCAAAATTATTGCGATCAAGCATTTTGGAATTTTTTCATTTCGTTTTTTCATTTGCATTTATTTCAATCTGTCATTATTCACGTGACCTCGAAAACTTGATAAGATATCGAACACATTCATAAATCCTTTAATATCTGCGCATGTTAAAAGAATTTAGCTTTCATTACCTTTCATTTGTTTTTCTCATCTATGCTCATAACCTTGATTCGAAACATAAACAAAGATTGACATTCTTGTTTTTGTTTATTTACATTTCATTATTTTCATTTGTTTATTTTCAACTCGATTTTCAATTTAATAGATTCAATCTTAATTATTTGCTTTATTAATTAATTTAGTTCTTTTCAATCGGTTAGTCTATTTGCTCTTTTTTCGAAATTACTCAAAACAAAATTCATATTGTTTTCTGCAGTATACCTTGAATAATAATAATGGCGACAAAATTGAAACAACTCAAAGCTCGTCGTCAAATTGTTATTGATGATCTCGAGGAAATTCTCAATTTAGCACAATTCGCTGTCACTGATCAAAGTCTCCATGTAAGATTCAAATTAAGATGTGAAATACTTGACGATATTCTCGTGGACTTTCAAAATTTACATACGTCTATTGTCTCTATGATAGTATCTTCCGAAGAACCCGAATTGAACACTGAGAAGGTTATTCGAACAGCCTTTATGGATAATTATTACACCATCAGAACAACTTATGTTAATTTATTTCCTGTAGTAAACATTCCAGTAAAAACCAAGACAGTTGCTCTATCAGTTCGCCAAATGTTAAACTTCCAAAAATAGTATTGCCCATTTTCAATGGGAATTATAAAGAGTGGCCTACTTTTTTTCGATATGTTCCAAAGTTTGGTACATGAAAATTCTAACTTGAGTCAAATAGAAAAGTTTCAATACCTCCTTAGTTCACTTTCTTCTCATGCTTTAAATTTAGTTAAAGGATTTCCATTGACTGCTGAAAATTATGAAAGCGCTTTTCAGACATTGGCGGAAAGATATCAAAATAAAAGACTTCTCGCTAATACGTGTTGGAAGGAAATCTGTAATGTTCCAAAGCTACAGGGTGATTCAGCTAAAGACCTTAGGCGAATTCTAGAAGTTTTTGCGGAAAACTTATCTGTATTAAGGAATTTAGGTTTACTCGTTGACCAGTGGGACTTTGTTTTATTTCACATTCTCATTCAGAAATTAGATTCAGCAACGATCAAACGTTTTGAATTACAAGAATGTTCAACAGATATTCCGTCGTTTGTCAATTTGCGAAATTTCCTGACAAATCAGTGTATAGCCTTGGAGGCAGTAGCTCTTTCTCTTCCGTCGAAAACTCATTCAGTTTCGAATTCTCCAGTTTTGAAATCTAGTTCTCTCTCCATGAATAAAAGAAATTCGACTCTTCTCGTTCAAACGGAAACTGAATCATTCAAAAAACGTATAACCTGTAATTATTGCAAGTTAGCTCATAGTATTTACAAATGTCCATCATTTTTGGAACAAACTGTTCAAGATCGGTTCAAGATTGTAAAGAACAAAAATTGGTGTATCAATTGCCTCCATTCTGGACATAAGATTAACAATTGTTCTTCAAAGTCAAATTGTCGTGTTTGCAACGGAAAGCATCATACCCTGTTGCACATGCGCAATAATGCGGAGAATGATTCTTCATCAGAGACGTTTCATTTCAATGCTGCAAATTCATCGGATTCAAGCTCAGCTCAGGTTTTAACCAATGTTTCTTCAAATTCTACCGTTCTCTTAGCAACCGCTGAGGTCGAAATTCGTGATGCTTGGGGTAGTTATCAGAAGGTCCGAGTTCTGTTAGATGGAGGCTCTCAAATAAATATTATAACTCAATCGTGTGTAAATAGATTAGGCTTGAAAATTTGTGAAGCTTCATTTTCGATAGATGGAATTTGTGAAAGCTCATCTTCTGCTAATTGCAGCACTGAATGTACTATTCGTCCATCAGGTCAAATAAATCCATCATTTACATTCGATGCCGTCGTGATTCCGAAGATTTGTGCGGAAATACCGAGTTCTTTCGTAAATTATTCGTTTTGGAATTGTGTCCATAACAAGAAGTTAGCAGATCCGAACTTTTCTATTCCGAAATCAATAGATCTTCTTCTGGGAGCGGATATATTCTCTTTAATAATTCGACCGGGTCGTATCGAGGGTAACGGCTTAGAACCAACAGTACTTGAGACAGTATTTGGTTGGGTTTTCATGGGAAAGATTCAATCACCTAACATATCAGTTAACAATTTTCATTTGTCATTGTCTGAATCAGGTTTAAACTCCTCGTTGAAAAGATTTTGGGAACTTGAAGAAGTTTCAGAGAATGTCATTGTATCACCAGAAGATCAATTTTGTGAGAACTTATACACTCAGAACTATTCTAGAAATACATCTGGACGGTACACTGTGGCATTACCATTTAAACCTGATCAGTCAACTCTTTCATTCGGTGACACATATTCTCTCGCACTACGTCGTTTTTATCCCTTGAACGTAAACTTATTAAAAACCAGAATATATACAGGGAATACTCTACTTTCATGCAGGAATATTTAGAAAAAGATCATATGTCATTAATTTCTACGAGTTCGGATTATGAAAATACTTTGTATATCCCTCACCATTGTATAATCAAACCAAACAGTCCATCCACAAAGTTGAGGGTTGTTTTCGATGCGTCAGCTCATGTACCCGGTCATTTATCTTTAAATGATGCTCTATTGATAGGTCCTAAATTACAAAAGGATACTATTGCCATTTTGATGAACTTTCGTGTTCATCGGTTCGTTTTCACAGCTGATATCAAACAAATGTATCGTCAAATATTAGTTCAAAAATCACATCGAAACTTTCAAAGAATATTGTGGCGGTTTTCTCCATCGGAACCCATAAAAACTTATCAGCTGAATACCGTTACGTACGGAGTTGCACCAGCACCTTTTCTTGCCCTTCGAACTTTGGCACAGTTGGCCAAGGATGAGGAAGCTCGTTTTCCGAAAGCATCCAAAATTTTGCTCACAGACATTTATGTCGATGATGTCGTTACAGGTTGTGATGATTTGGAAGACGCAAAAACGTTGCAAAAGGAACTGATTTCCTTATTGAATTGTGGTGGTTTTGAGCTCCGAAAATGGAGTAGTAACAGTTCTCAATTACTCTCAACCATACCTCTAGATCATCAATATCACCATTCTTTGGAGTTTGATATAGATCCGATAGTTAAAATTCTCGGTTTGAGGTGGTTTCCTTCGTCGGACGAATTTTCTTATTTTGCGGAAACTACTGTTCAGGTATGTACCAAACGTACCATACTTTCAGAACTTTCTCGAATTTTCGACCCTTTGGGGTTCCTTTCTCCATTTACTTTTCTTGCTAAACATTTGATCCAGCATCTTTGGACATTAGGTTTGCAGTGGGATGATACACTTCCAGACGATGTTAGCCGTCGCTGGAATCAGTGTAAATCCGAATTAACCGAATTGGGTAAATTAAAGATACCTCGGAAACTTGCATCGAAATCATTTTATCGTTGCGAACTTCATGGTTTCGGAGATAGTAGTGAGCGTGGCTACGCAGCCGTGGTATATTTCAAGTTTTTCAATTTTGACGGCTCCATTGACATCTCTTTCGTAGGTGGTAAATCAAAGGTTTCCCCATTGAAGAGAATTTCACTTCCAAGACTGGAATTGTGTGCTTGTCTCTTATTATCAAAACTCATTAATGTGGTTTCCTCTGTTTACCAATCAGCCTTTACAATAGATGACATTTTTGCTTGGTCTGATTCAATGGTAGCTCTAACATGGATTAAGTCTTCTCCTCATCGATGGAAGACATTTGTAAGCAATCGTACTACTCAAATTCAGGACTTAGTTTCAACAGAAAATTGGTATCATGTTCAATCGAAAGACAATCCAGCTGATTGTGCTTCACGCGGCTTAACGCCAACCGAACTGTTGAACTGCTCTTTGTGGTGGACAGGCCCTGACTGGCTTCGTTCCAAACATCTCACCTTCGCAAATGATGAAATAGAGAATTCCCTTCATCTTGTACAAACAGAAGAGCGTCACCTCTCTTTGTCAACTTTCATTTCTCTATCGTTTGTTGATGATTTGCTCTCCAGGTATTCATCTCTGTCCAAGGTTCAAAGAGTGGTAGCTTACATTTTCAGATTCGTTAACTTCATAAAGAACTCTAAAGCTCCTAGGATATATAGATTTTCCGCAGTTCATCTCAAAGATGCACTTTTCTTCATTATAAAGCAGGTTCAACGGGTTGTGTTCAGGGAACAGATCGATAATCTCATCTCGGGAAATCCCATATCTAAATCACTTCGAAAATTGAATCCATTTATTGGAGAAGACGGTGTTCTCAGGGTGGGCGGTCGTCTGTCTTTTTCTGGTCTGGCCTATGATCACAAACACCCAGCTTTGCTTCCTTCATCTCATCGACTTACGGAGCTCCTTATTCAGCATTTCCATAAAATATATCTGCATCCAGGTGCTCAGACTTTACAGTTCCTTCTGTCTCAACAGGTCTGGATATTATCAGCCAGACGAGCTATAAACAAAGTTATTTCTCGCTGTAACACGTGTTTCAAGGTCAATCCCAAAATGTCTCAACCTCTCATGGGTAATTTGCCACCCTTGAGAATTAATCAGCTCAAACCCTTTCAATGCGTCGGAGTAGATTATGGTGGCCCATACTTCATAACTATGTCTAGGTCTCGTGGCTCAAAATCGTTAAAGGCGTATATATGTCTCTTTGTATGTTTCACAACGAAGGCATTGCATTTGGAGTTGGTGTCAGATTTAACTTCCGATGCTTTTCTTGCTGCATTGCGTCGTTTTATTGCTCGAAGGGGTAGATGTAACCACATCTTTAGTGATGGTGGAACAAATTTCAGGGAGCTTATCGGGAGCTTTCGAAATATATGCAGGGCGCTGTGTTGGAAGAGAAAATTGAGTGGAGTTTCAATCCGCCTTCTAGTCCTCATTTTGGGGTCTTTGGGAGTCTGGTATAAAATCTGTCAAATCCCATTTATTGAGAGTAATCGGTCATCAACTCCTGACATATGAGGAGTTTTATACAGTCCTCACACAGATTGAATCTGTGCTCAATTCTCGCCCTTTATGTCCGCTTAGTAATGACCCGAATGACATATCTGCACTAACACCAGGACATTTTCTTACTTTGGCTCCATTAACTGCTATTCCTGAACCAGATTTATCACACCTATCTATCGGTCGATTATCGCGTTGGCAGCTTTTAACTCGTATCCATCAGGATTTTTGGAAAAGATGGAATTTAGAATACCTGAACACACTGCAACAACGAAAAAAGTGGTTCAATAGTAACTCGCCTCCTTATTCAATAGGTGCACTCGTCTTGATAAAAGATGACCAACTCCCTCCATTGCGCTGGCGACTTGGACGCATTGAGAAATTGCATCCTGGCGCTGATAAAATAGCTAGAGTAGCTACTGTTCGGACTACTCAAGGTGTACTGCAGAGATCAGTGGTTAAATTATGTCCATTACCTCTTCAATAGTTATGGCATATGTTGATGTATATATGTATATTTTTTTCGCTTTATGTTCGATATCTTCTCAATTTTTTATTTGCTTTGTTTCATAAAATATTCTATTTTAGGTGGGCGGTTATGTTACTGCAACTCGTTATTGTTAGTTAAGTTCATTTATTTTCTGTTCCAAATTGCTTGTTCGTTTCATGCGGCCCACGTATGTTCATTTCTTTGTCTATGGACGCGTAACATGTGTTGGAGATATATGACAGTGCGAGACGAAAGTCGTAGTAATTCGAATACAGACGTCGACGCTCGTTCGATGCAGTGCAAGACTTTTCTTCGTTTCTTCGCAATTTTTCTCGTTAATTTCTACAAATTAGAACTCTGGTGAAAAAGTGACTGTTCTGGCTCGTGAGTGACACGTTCAGCCGTGCTGTAAAACCAACAGGTACGCAATCGTCGATACTCCAACATTTTCGTATTTTCTTTTCGAGTCATTTTTTCTCACCGGAATTTCATTGTTAATTTCTCTTTCTTTTTATTTAATTTCAAAGGCCGTGTCGTGCCAAAGAATATTTTGAAAAACAATAAAGCGATTTTCGATTATTAAGATTTGTTTTTTTTTTTCTCTAATCCCGAAATATAAAAGGCAACTCTGTACTAGCAACCTGCTGGGGAGGTTAGCAACCCCGTCAGGAATTTGAATATAGAAAGTGGGTAGTTTTGTAGCACAAATGTATGCAAAGATTTAAATTTGTATGAAATTACATTTTACGACAATAAGGGGAATAACTCGTTAAGTTGCAAGGTGTTTTATATGGAATTATGGTAACTATAAAACTAAATGAAAGAGAGTTTCTGATTTATCCTATTATTTTAATTGAAAAAAATTTTTAACGAATAGTATTGGTAAAAATTTTCTTTGCCATAAAAAATCTACCTGTCCTAACGTTTTCACAATTTCTTATTCGTTGTCGAGTTATTGAGGACGCAACCTTTCAAATGAGGCATCCTATAATACTCACTTTAGTTTTATGCGAAGAAATAACAAATGATAGGAAAAAGATGAACTGAATGAATAATGTCTAGATGAATTTGTCTAGAAATATGGAGTGAACAAACAACAATAACTCACTTCTCACTTCGGATTCGTGCAGCCTGCCAGAATGGCACATGTTCAACCACCACCAGCGCGTCATCCGGTTAACTTCCTTCGTATCCAGACATGACAAATGGGAACATCGGGATATCCATCACACGACACTGACACGAGGATTCACAACTTTTGGCCGAGAACGGTAGATACCACCTTCTAACGACAAAAAAAATTCGGAACATACTCATTCATCGTCAGATCTTTTCAAGTTCAATGTCGGTAATGCACGCCGTTTTTTAAAAATCCGATGTTGTGTCACGTCCTTGTTACGTAACGTAGTCGATCTTGATCAAATATTATTATTGAGTAACAACCATGAACATTATGTTGAATTCATTACATTCTCTTAAAACGCCTCTACGTTTCCTCTTGACTGCTATATGCGGGACAACATTCTACTATAATCTTTAAAAACATAAATAGACCAGTCGATTTAGACATTCGAAGGTACATAAATTTCGATCGAGCTCATAATCTGTAAAATTTTTCATGAGTTTGAAAAAAAAATTGATCATTCTCGAAGAATGGAAACATTTTATTCAAGGTCAAAGGTCAAAAAATGAATTTT
Organism: Micraspis discolor; assembly: GCA_030674115.1. Lineage (NCBI taxonomy): Eukaryota > Metazoa > Arthropoda > Insecta > Coleoptera > Coccinellidae > Micraspis > Micraspis discolor. The sequence goes on from JARTUT010000004.1 coordinate 3,625,177, forward strand.
TAGTGATTTTCAGCAAAGCGATGAATTTTATCTACTAGCCACCGTTTCAGAGATATATCGATTTATAAAGTTATAAAAAATCTATGGCTCAAAACCACGAAGGTGGCGAATTCGGTTTCCAAGCTCGTAAAATGAAACATACGAATGAATACCAGTATATAAGAATTCCATACGATCGTGATCAATTGGATGTATCTGTACCTAAAATTTTTAATTTGAAAAATGAGTAATTTTGAATTATGTAAAAAAAAATATATGTAAAAAGTCAGTCCGGGAACGCGTCCAAAATGAAAACTTCAAACTTCGACTTACGTTAACAAGTAGTAAAATCATACTATCTATATTCTCTCTGCTCATAAGAGTTTGTTTGTTTCCTAAACAATTATTATTCGAAGACAAAATAGAGAAAATAAAGTAATTTAAAGCATAGCATTTGTTAAAAGTTTGTCCCAGAAATCAAACGTCATATCCGAGAACGCAGCATTAGTTAGTGAAAACTAGATCTTGAACGCGACTTGCAACGCTAGTGTGCTTTAGTGGTGAGTAATATTGTTGTGAGGTGGCTGTCATTCGTTTTGTGCATGAATAAATAATAATTTAAGTGGTAAGTACTGTTATGTTCATGTATTTTTGACCGTACCTTAATTATACGTCATCACGGGAACGGCTGTAATAGTAAATTATACTAAAATAACAATTAATTAACGTGTTTTCTGTAAAACTACCTTTGTTAACTTCACAATAACCTAGAAATAATATGTCTAAGATGGAGAGCATCAGAATTGTAGGCGCGAAATTGCCAAAATGTCATTTCGGGAACAGTCATTGCGGGAACGTTCCCGGGTATGATGACACGTTCCTGGATTGATTTAGTGGCTTCTGATATGATTCATCATCACTAAATTAATATTTGGTAAATAGCATGTTAGGATTGAAAGATTTTCTTCTGTTTCCAGTAAAAATGGAGCAAAACGAAAATGATAAAAAGAAGAAAACCAATAAAATACTCGAAAAAAATAGTTCAGCTTATTTGAAACATAGGGATAAAGCTAATGCAAGAAAGCGAAAGTTTTTGGACAAAATGACGGAGAAACAAAAAGAAATGAAACGTGCTAAAGATATGGAGTACTACCAGAAAAAGAAAGCTGAAAATAAGGTAAAGAAAACAGCAGATATGACAGAACGAGAATTACGTAGGCAAAGAAAACATTGGAAACAAGCAGCAAAGAAATATAGAGACAAAAAAAGATGTTAGAAAATGTAGTCGGCAATACTCTTCCGTCTTCTGATACGGAGCTAGTGAAGACTCCCCAAAACTCGGTGAGAAAACATCGCGGAAGAAGAAGTGTGAAAAAGGACCGGGCAAAAAAATACAGAACAATAAAAAACAACAAGATATAATAAATGAAATGAGACTTAAGATTAGGTCATTGAATAAAAGAATCAGCAGAAGGGAAAAGACAGAAAAAAAAATGCACAATGAGCAAAAGAGCCCCAATACAAAAGTGAATCACTTAATCAAAGATATACCGGTTCCAGTACCTCGTGAAGTACGCAAGCAACTGTTATTCAGTGAAGTTTTATCAGCTCAATTGAAGACAAAGTCAGCAACATTAAAGTAAAACTCAAAAGAGAGAGAAATTTGACGGAGAAGTCAAAGTCACTTTCCTGAGATCTGTAACTGCAAAGATATTTAAGCTGCAGCCAAAAGATCTCTTATGTGACATTCGAACAAATTCTGAAAATATTACCTACACCGTCAGTGAGAGTTGAAAACAATCACGAATATTACCTACCATTTTAATTCCAATGTTGATATATTTGAGAAATGTTAATTATGTTATTTTTTTTAACTTGTTCTATGTTGAGTTTGGAAAAAGTATTTAGAAGTTGTTACCAGTTTTGTTTAAGAATATAATTTTTGAATTCTATATTGTTTTATTGTAATATTACAACAAATAATATTTCTAAACATGATTACAAAAAATAATATTCGTATTTATTACTCAAAAATAACATAACCTGTAAAAAAAACCAACAGCATCATTCAGTGAACACCTTAATCATTCCGGGAACACCTTAGTCTTTCCGGGAACTCCACTTCTTTATGTCTTTTTCCAAATAATTTCAAATATTATTGAATATGTAAATATTCACATACGAAAATAATGAAGTTATTATCTTAGTAGTACCTGATTTTACTTTTCAAGTCATCTATATTTTGTTACATTTTCAATTTGGTGCTTGAAATTTAAAACTCACCCACTTTTTAATTTTCAATTTGATGATTTTCATAAATATCCGTGTCTATTCACCAAATTTCCATTTCCATTTGAAGAAATATAGTAGAATGCTATTAAAAAGAATAATATATTATTGATTTCTTCAAACATTATATTTAAAAATAAATATTTAGGTACGTTCCCGAAATGACGATTTTTACTTTCAAGTTTCCTTAAAATCGTTGTAATTTGAAAAATTACGAAATTTGTGCGTGCCCCTTCTAAGGATACGAAGTTTAATAATAAACCAAACATTTTTACTCTTTTAATTGGCTATTGCTTTCAACATTTTATGCTCAAATTGCAAACCTGGAATTCGCCACCTTCGTGGTTTTGAGCCATATATTAAATTCAATAGATGTAGTTAACAAAAATAAAATCAAGAAGGTTTACTGATAGTTTGTAACGGGCGAATTTCCCGATTGCGATTACTTCGGAAATCTCCGCTAAAAATGTGATCAACTGATGAACCAACTTACCTTCCTAATTGTTTCAATATTCGTGCTCTACTTTGTTGCTCAGTGATTAGTTGATTTTTTTAGATTTCCCTGATGAATTTTTCATTGAATTATCTGAACCATTGTGTTTTTTTTTTAACACATGGATATTTTTTCTTCTCTTAAATTATTATGGTTTTGTGAATCAATACATTCAGGGATCGCTGGAAACTGTGTAACATTATCGTTTCGAGAACTTATGAAGTTGATTTTCACAGCCAAAAACCACCGGAGTAAAAACTTAACCGATGAATTCAGCAAATTTGCCGGAGTAGACAATTTACCGAAGAGCTGAACCAAATCTACCGGAGTTAAAATATTACCGCATTTGACATACCTTGCCGAGGCTGAACAAATTTGCCAAAGTTGAATTTTACGACGTACTAACAGATGTTTTCCTGAGTACTGGATAACTGAGAGAAGAACTAGTTTTTGTTGGAAAGTTTGTCTACAGGGTGGAAGACTTAAGACCCATTTTCGACACCAGACTCATCCCGAACAAAATTAGGGCAATAGTCAAAGACTCGCCCTGTATAGGAGGTGCTAAATATGATGTTCTGAGACTAACAATCGAGGCCAAATTCAAGGCAGAAGATCGGTTGGAACAAGACCAAATTCCTAGTTGAAAGATCTGAGGAGATGGTATGGATGCACTTCGACGGATGTCTTCAAGGCGGCAACTTCTAGAATTCTATGCGCCAGTTGCATCGCTAACTTTCGCGTAGAGACAGCGAATTAACAAGAAGAGCAACGATAGCTCGCTGTTATTGGCAATGATGATTTTCAATAGACCTATTTTGAACAAGAAAATTTAAAAAGCACTGAGGTGGCTTTGGTCCTCTTGTATAGCTTCTTGCGAGTAATTATTCGAATATTGAAAAATCACATCTACGAAATATTTGATTGTCCAAACGTTCAAATTCTTGAGTTAACCAAATCACAACCAGTTGAAGTAAAAAATCTACAAAATATAAACTCAGAGATTGTAATTCGAGTGACGATTTCCATTTAACCCGACTAGCGTCCAAAACCTTCTATATTTATGGGATACGTGCAGCGGCGTCCCTCCATTATGAGGTGTCAAAAATGGCGCCCGTTCGTACGAAATTTATGGACCCGTCCGTCTAATTTCCGGTTCATCAGATCCGAGGTGAGGTTCGTTTCCGGTTATTTGTTGTATTGGATTCGTACAGATTAGTCCAGTAAAGGAAGGGCTGAAATCACTTTTTCTCGGAAAGAGCTGCATTTTTGATATGTTGATTGTTATAACGAGAGAAACATATGGTCAAAAATGCAGGTGTTAAAATTTTCAGGAACATTGAAAAATTCTTGAAAATATAAAGAAAAATACGGTTTTTTGATATTTTCGCGAATTAGAAGGTTTAGTAAGAAAAAGTTTCAAACAAAAGTTGTAGAGCGGAAAATTCTAGTCCAAATGATGTACTTTAAGGTTCTCGAAAGTGATTTTGTATATTGATTATTAAGGTATTTCTCTAATGCGGCGATAACAGTGAATTCGAAATTTGGCGCCTAGAGCAAACCCGAGCGAGCGGTCCTAGACATCTGAAGTTCTAGAACAGGGTAGGATTCAGCACAAGTTGTCTGGAGAGTGTGATTTGAAATTCTTGGTCTATTAGAATGAATAACAGCTCGCTTGGGATATCAATAACATGTAATCATTGGGTTTAAACTCATTAGTTTGAAATCGATATTTAGGTGACGCATTGAAATGAATAATTGCCCCACCAAAATTTCATTTTCTCAAATAACTCGTTGACGGGATTTTGAATACTTACAAGAACAGATTATTATATAGTTAGTTATGGGGGGAAAACTTTCTCAACAATAATACTTTCATAAAAAAATTTAAAGAGAAATATAGTAACGTCATTATCATCGAACAACATAGTGGGTAGCAACCGGTTTTCTTTTACAAATCTCCCAATATAATGGAGCTTAGTAAAGATTGGCTTTTAATTCCGATTCTCTCAGTAATTATCAAAAAATTTAATTTTACGGATAGCTGGTCAAATCGTTGGAGCTGATATAAAAAAACAAGATTATAACTATGAAATTTATCCCTCTCAAGTAAATTCTTGGATAGCACTATATCTGAAATTCCGGAAAGTTTGAAAACTTCCCTATTCCATTTACTAGATTCAAAATGTAGTGCAAGTAAAGATATGAAACGTGATACAATAGCACATTCCATAATTTCCATTGTTCGTTCAAGAATATTCATTTCCAAATTTCAGTTAGCTGTAGGAACTTATGTCTACAGAAAAACAGGTTCTCGTTTGATAATTGACAAGACGAGTAAATTAGGAGTATCGGCTTCATACCACAATATTCAATTATATGAAGCTTCCGTTATTAGGCAACCTGCAAAATTAACGCATCCAAACTCTTTCATTCAATTCGTTTTTGATAACATATATCACAATGTAAATACGTCAGATGGTCATGAAACATTTCACTCTTTGGGGGTATTAAAGTCATTACACCAGAATAGGATGTTGAATATGAAGGAGGTTCCAAAAGGCTGATGGAAATGCCACCTGCTTCCATTTTTGCTTCACATAAGAAGATATAATTGATACCATTCAGTTACACGAATCCTGATGAATTGAAGAGTGTAGAGTTCGTTGATAAATCAAAACTTCATATAAAAGTACAACCTGAAGTTCCAAAATCATATGTTGCGTATTTATGTGCGAAATCTCTCGAAATAGAAAATATTCCAACATGGCAGGGTTTTCATGAAATTTTATCACGAGACGTTACATATATGATGTCGCATGTTAATTGTCTCCCATTCATTAATGCACCACCATCCAGTTTAACCAAATTACACACAGCTTTGCTCTATGTAGTTGAAGAAACGAAGAGAAATAAAAGTGGAACAACTTTTGTAACATTCGATCAGCATCCTTATTTCAAAGCTAACTCTATCATTGTGCAGTCGTGCAATCCTGAATTTAGGAATATTGCTGTGAGATTAGGAGGGTTCCATTTATTGATGTCATATATGGGCGCCATTGGCTTTATCATGGATGGGAGTGGTTTGAAAGATCTTTGGGCTACTTCATATGCTGCATAATCAGTGAAGAAAATGTCTGAAGGGCTTTCAGCAGAGCTTTACGTGCTCACATATTAACTTTCACTGCTATAGGAATTCATAATTTGAAAACAAGCAATACAACTCCGACTGATGTAATTGAGAAACAAGTGAAAATGATGTTCGAAAAATGGAAGGAAAATTCTCCTACTTTGGGCGATTGTAATATTGGCCCAATGAAGTATGTTCAACTTGGAAATTCGAGGAAACACTTCAATACTTGAAGATCGTGATTATTTTACTCCAGTTTGTCGAAGCAGAACGTATTGGAGATTGAGATTTGCACTTAAGCAGTGTCATGAAAATGTTAGCAGTTAGTGCTCAATGGTACTTACAGGATATGGTGCATTTGGAAACAACGATGGATACATTAGAATTCGACAGGTTCACAAAAGAAGGATATTTCACTATTCTTAGGACATACAAAGCTTGGAGTGGTGTCTGGAGTGATATGTGCATAGAACAAACACTAAATAGATTTTTCGGTACCGATTTAAGGCATGGTAGAGGAGTCACACCCAGTGTTGTTGCGCGTTATCTTCTGGGGATGCCATCGGCATTTGACGTCATGGAATGTTTCGAGGAATAGGCTGATTTGAGAACAGCGAATAGTGAACAGCACGTGAATTTATCTGAAAGTCGTATGAAGAGAGATAAAGAAGATATAGAAAAAATTGTATTCTGGCTAAAATGCCATAATCCTTTTGAGAAAAGAGATTGTCTGATGTCTCTTTCTACAGGTGTTATTGGTAGCGACTATATTAACTGTCATATGGCATTTCAAGGACGCAAAGGAATGGAAGCAATCGTTGGAAAAAATTTGTGAAATATGACTTTGTCATCAAAATTTAAAGTTGAGAATTTATGCGATAGCCAGAATAAAATTCGTATTCCTGGAGGTACATCTTCTATAGACTCATCTGCATTGTTGCAGAGAATGGATCAAAGAAAAAAAGAGGCAATTTCTTACGAATTGTCGCCATATCCACTATCTCCCTTCGACGAATATGGATTAATAAGAAAAACTGTTAACTCTGACCTCTATAAATTATTCTCAACGCATCTTCAATTACAATCCTTGCTTACTGGTATGATATATGTTATAGATGGTGAATGGTTATTACACCAAGTTGTATGGCCTCACAGTAAGAGATTCGTAGATGTGTTAGAAATATATAAATAGTCCATATTGAAAAAATTGGGACAGAATTGTAAAATTGTATTTAGCGGTTATTGGGATGAAATCGTCGCAATAATATCGTATGAACGATTCCGCCGAAAAGAAAAAGTTGTTCCCTCTGATGTACAAATTGATGAAGACAAAATAGTAATAATGATGAAGACAAAATGACACAAAAAAAATTGTCAAATATTGGAAATAAATATACATTTATCAAAATACTGTCCAATTTTCTACGAAAACATAGAAGTAAATGTAGCAGAAAAAGATGCCGACGTAGATATAGCAATGGCAGCCATCTCTCTGAAAGAGAACATTCCAGAATCGGTTGCTGTGATTGGCAGTGACGTAGATCTCTAACACCAGATCACAGCAATAGATCACGGAAAAAATAGTGAGATATCTGTACAACACAAAATAAAAAATTTTAGCATCGGTGAACTGAGATATAAAATATTCACAACCCCAGTTTTAGGAACCAGGAAAACATCATCCCTAGTAATGCTTCCTCCAACAGAGTTAGCATTGATTGAACACACCAGACGAGTTTATTATCAAATTCAGGTTCGGCTAGGACGACCGTCGTTGAAACCTGAACATTGGGGTTGGCATAGATCACATTGTATGCTACTTCCTAAAATGATGACAAAAGCAGTAGCTCCACAGTAATTATTGAATAATGTGATCAAATTCATTCACACCCTAGTTTTATTAGTTTCAGAAATTTCAGAAATTCACGCTTATTCTTGTTTTTATTTATTCACATTTGTTTAAGGTATTCTGCAGCTGTAATGGAAAATGTGATACTTCTCGCTACAGTTGCAAAAAAGCAGGACTGAAATGTACAAGGTTCTGCAAAATGTGTAACGGCATAACTTGTGAAAATGTCTCTGACCTGATAAACAGAATATAAATGAACTCTGATGTCGATGAAGACGAATGGGATCTAGATGACGGTGTGAGGAGATGATATTGATGCATTTAATTGAAGAATTATGAGTAAAAATGAAAAAACAGGTTTTCCTGATATTATTCAATGCAGAAACTTTAATTATTATTCATTAATGACATGGCTCTTCAAATAATTACTACAGTTTTTAATTAAACTCTTTTATCCCATTACTATGAATAAATTTCTTTCTTTCGAAGAATTACTATTACTATCACAAACATACCTACCTACGTCTGAATTATTATTCGTATATCGTATGCATCTTAAGGAAATTCAGCTAGGAATTTGTTCATAATTGCGGCTGAAAACTATTTTAGTTTTTGAATTAATAAAATTTCAATTTCAATTTCGTCAAATTAGAAAATTTCCTTTTTATAATTCATCCAATTTTTGACTTTTCTATTTTTCATATTACTTCTAGCCTCCATTGAAGAATCTATATCGCCTTCGCTAGCACATCAGATTAGAAAACCGAACATCATTTTACCCAAACTGTCCGTTTCCAAACAACTCAACATTATATGATAGGGTCCCATGTAATAAAAGCAATACAATAATAAAACGAGTAGAGTCCAACTCTGGCGAATATCTTCCAGATGTTTGGTTCGGCCTTAACAGGTAGTCATTTCATCGAGCGCCAAATTTAAAATTCGTTGGTATTGCGCTACTAAAGAAATACGCTGTTTATCAGTATACAAATTCACTTTCGAGAACGCTAATTACATAATTTGGACTAGAATTTTCCGCTCTACAACTTTTGTTTAAAACATTTTCTTACTAAACCTTTTAATTCGCGAAAATATCAGAAAAACCGCATTTTTCTCTATATTTTCAAGGATTTTTCAATGTTCCTGAAAATTTTAACACCTGCATTTTTGACCATATGCTTCTTTCATTATAACAATCAACATATCAAAAATGCAGCTCTTTCCGAGAAAAAGTGATTTCAGCCCTTCCTTTACTGGGCTAAGATGCCGAATCTCACACGGACCTGTTGAATTCAGATCTGGGTTCGATTTATGTTCTAATAGAACAGCGTGCCATCGTTTTGCCAAGATCTCTGACATTTTCGGTCTAAGATTTCGTGATGAAGAATCCGTGGTCGAAATAGAGTATGTCCGGCCGGCCGTAGACTCTTTATCTTCCGAAAGCGATGAGCTAGAGTTTTTATATTTTCAGAATAGGTTAACTGTCCAAATATCTCGGTCAAATTTGTTATTGGGCCAAATCCGTCCAATGGTTCAGCAGTTATGAGCATCTGGAATTTGGTTACCTCTATAACTCCTACAATATCCATCGGATCAAGTTGTAACTTGAAAGAATTAGGTTGAGAGCAATAGGCTTGCAAAATTCAGCAGAAATTGACACGCTGAAAATGTTTAAACAATTCCCAAAAGAAATGTTTTCAATGCTCTATAGCTACACCGACCAAAGATTTGTGCTTATATGGCAACATTGATATCTAACATATTCTCAAATTTACTTGTCATACCTCCCTAACACCAGAAGATATAATTATTTTTTATTAACTTGAGGGCAAGCAATCATAGAAGTTAAAATTGCTGTTAATTATTATTATTTACGTTGGCATTTACGTTCCGTGTCGACTCTTTGCTCGTTGAAACATTGAAACCCCCAACAGCTCTCATTCCTTAATAGGGAAAAGGGATCGAGCGCACCTTGTTGAAAAGCCTATTCATTTTCCTGCGTGGGTGTATTTTTTTCATCATTTATTATTATACACAGTGACTCAATATTCCATCAATAACTTTCACATGCAGAATTTGGATCTTTGTGATAGGACGGGTCAAAAATGAATTCGATATTACTACCCCTCTAGCCGCTACCATTAAAACAATTATTTTTGAGTAGGGGTCGTGTGACTTTGTTGAAAAGATAACCAACTCACCTGCGTGAGAGTATTATATTTTTCTTTCAATCGCTTAACAATTAAACAGCATGAAACAGTATTTCAATCCATAAACTTCAACCCCAGTGTTTGACCTTCGAAATGAGAAAACGAAAAAACACTGTTCTCTTTATTCAATAAAGGACAATGATAAAATGAATTGACATAATGATAAATACTTCGATTTAGTAAATACTCAAAATAACCACTACCTTCCCCCATGCATACATACAGCAGTTCCTCGAAGCGATTCCTAACATTCCTTAGCATTTCGGGTGTTATCAAACGACATTCGTTAACTATGCGCTGGCGTAATTCATCCAAGTTTGCAGGCTCCGTCACATAAATTTTACTTTTCAAATGTCCCCATGAAAAATAATCCAGGGCAACAGATCAGCGAAACGAGCAGACCATTCTATGACAACTCTCCTTTCAATCCAACGTCCTAGAACGGGTGTCATTGCAGCAACGCTTTTCAGCAACGAATTTCGAAAGCTGGTTTCTTTTACGATTGCGTGTCATTTGTAATCGGTTGAATAAAATGACCTGATTTTTTTCGGGAAGTATTATATCTTTTGTACTTCATTAGTGGGGGGAACCACCTACATAAAAAAGACCCCCCAACAACCCCCCACAAAACCTCCAACATCAAAAAATGATTTATTTTGCGTTATAATTATGTCAGTTTATTCAATATAATCTACTGAATCCAGCACATATACTGAAATAATTTGTGATCCCCGCTTACCACCGCATAGCCCCCTCGAATTCAAAAATTCGGCGGACAGAGAAACTGCGCATTGCTGGCGATTTTTCGATGAAAATAGTATATTTGTAAAACGTCGAATATAATCTATAGGATGAAATAATTTGTGACCCCCGTAATCCCCTAAAGCACGACAGAAAAAATCCCCAAAGCTGACGATCGCAAAAACTAGATGGAAACGGCCGTTGCTGGATATTTTTTTTGCAAAATGAGTCTACCTTAACTTATTCAATAAGCCCCATATAATGAAATAATTTGTGACCCCGCGCTTCAATCAGAATTGCCCCCCTGTAGAATAAAAAAATTCCAAATTCCGTAGCACGAGGAACTGTGTGCTGCTGGCGATTTTTTGATGGAAATGGCATCCTTGTATATCGTTGAATACCATCTATATGTTGAAATAATTTGTGACCCCCGCCTACCCCCGAATAGCCCCTTCGAATTCAAAAATTCGGCGGACACTGAAACTGCGCATTGCTGGCGATTTTGCGGTGAGAATAGTATCATTGTATAACGTCGAATATAATCTATGGGATGAAATAATTTATGACCCCGTAATACCCCCAAAGCACGACAGAAACAACCCCCAAAGCTGACGATCGCAAAAACTAGATGGAAACGGCCGTTGCTGGATATTTGTTTCGCGAAATGAGTCTTCCTCAACTGGTCAACTGGACGAATTGAACGAGTTAAATAGATTTTATTGAACGATATACAAGCATAAAATTTTTGTCGAAAATTCGCCAGCAATGCGAAGTTCCTCGTACTACGGAATTTTTGAAATCTAGAGGGGGGCAATTCTGATTGAAGCGCGGGGTCACAAATTATTTCATTATATGGGGCTTATTGAATAAGTTAAGGTAGACCCATTTTGCAAAAAAAATATCGAGCAACGGCCGTTTCCATCTAGTTTTTGCGATCGTCAGCTTTAGGGGATTTTTTCTGTCGTGCTTTAGGGGGATTACGGGGGGTCACAAATTATTTCATCCTATAGATTATATTCGACGTTTTACAAATATACTATTTTCATCGAAAAATCGCCAGCAATGCGCAGTTTCACTGTCCGCCGAATTTTTGAATTCGAGGGGGCTATACGGTGGTAAGCGGGGGGTCACAAATTATTTCAGTATATGTGCTGGATTCAGTAGATTATATTGAATAAACTGACATAATTATAACGCAAAATAAATCATTTTTTGATGTTGGAGGTTTTGTGGGGGGTTGTTGGGGGGTATTTTTTATGTAGGTGGTTCCCCCCACTAATGAAGTACAAAAGATATAATACTTCCCGGAAAAAATCAGGTCATTTTATTCAACCGATTACAAATGACACGCAATCGTAAATATAAACCAGCTTTCGAAATTCGTTGCTGAAAAGCGTTGCTGCAATGACACCCGTCGCCCTAGAAATCTTTCCATCTTGATGAAATCTCAGTTCGGCTTCCAAATAACGGAGATAGTACTCCAATCTATCTGTCAACATAGCATCGACATTTTCTAAGAGATCTAAGTGATTATCACCATTGAGATTGTCGTCATAAATACCCACCCCGAAATTCAGCTTTTCAGGGTAATAAGTGTGAATCTCTCTAAATAATTGTCGACATGACACACAAAATTTGATCTTGATATATAATAATATGGATCATTTCAAAAACTAACATTCAACACAGTAATTTAGGAATTTAATTAGGCATTTCTAAGAAGGTGTTGCTCGACTATTTTTCCCTACTATTCAAAAATTATTATTCCCTCCAAAAGCTCAAAATTTGGGTGAGAAAGTTAAGGATGGCCCACCCTGTATAGTTATTTCAGAGGACCAGTATTTGCACCTCCGAAATTCTAGTATCACGATGAAATGAGATATTGTTTACCGATAGATAATTTTTTTTTTGTTTACGTTATCATGTGCATTCAAGTAATTCAATTGACAAGAACTTGCTGAAGCTTTAAATGGTTTTTGATGGACTTGTTATGCCTACTTATATATCGGGGTCCGAGAAGAAAAGTTTGTGAGCTTGTAATTTTTCCCCAGATTTCTGTTATAACCATCATTCACTTAATCGCAACATTTTTTTCGCTTTACCAATGCATTCCATTATCGTATTTGTACAAATAATCAATAAACTAACGTGTCTTATAAACATACGAGTAACAAACGTCATCTGAAAATTACCAGAATTCATAGTCCAGTGGCTAAAGCTCGCAGCTCAAACTTCAAAAAATGCGATCGCGTTTTCTCAGATCAAAAAACCTAACAAATCCAAAGAAACACACAAATCCGCATCTACTACCCCCTCCAATACACAATAGACTCGTTCGAACGACCGACAAGTACCGGCAGGTCGTCGCACACGAGAGAACTAGTCAGGACCGCACAGGCACCTGTTGAGGCACGTTGCAGATCCGCACTACTGTCGTCTTCCGGGTTCAGGGTACGGGGTCGGCGTACTCGCACAGACTCCGCCGCCACAGCGGGATGGAACGACGGCGAGAGGACGGAATTAGGGCGTGCGCCGCCTCCTCCCTCTTCGGCCGCCGTCGCCGACTAGACAATTCGGTGTTTGCCGCCTGAAGGGGGACGGCGGAAGGCCGAAAACAATAATGAGGCAGTTTCAGATGAGGAATTGGAGTGTCCTCAGAAGGAGCGCCTTGGGGAGTAATTTCTGGATATCTGTGCAATGATTGAGTCGCATCTGTGATGTCTACGATGTATTCTTCCTTGTTTATAAAGCCTGGAAGATATTCGAGACTTTCACGAATCTTGATACAATGCTTGTTTCTGAGCAGGCCAAAACAAAGCCTTCCAAGAAGATTGTGTTAGGGTGAACAAAAATACTGATGGATGAATCAGGTCATCTTTGGTATTCATAATGAAAAAACTCATAGCTTCTTACAATGGAATTGTATGATTCTGAAATTTAGGGTTAGATATTAATATCCCTCGTGTACTTTCCAAATTTTGAGGATTTCTCGTGAATATCGCGAGAGATATCAAGTATTTGAAAATGAAAATTTTGAGAATTGTTCGGGAGTTTTCTAGCGCGAGTATTTTCACAAGCTTTCGTAAATCCTTTCCGTTCAACCTCACCCAAACATATTTCACGAAACGAACCAACGGTTCAGGAGTTATGAGCATCTGGAATTGGGTTTCCTCTATAACTCCCAGAATATCCATCGGATTAAGAACTTGAAAGATATTGGAATTAGGTTGAAACAAACGGGGTTGCCAAATTTCGTAGAAATCGACAAGCTAGAAAGATTTTGAAATATTCCTAAAAAAAATTTTTAATAACTTACACCTCATAAGATAACCAACTTATTTTAACGTAAATTTGTGCATGTTTTAACGTTGTTGCGGCGCTTGAATCTTTCTACCATGATTTGTCAATGCTTGCCCAACAGTAATGTACCAATCAAATGGTTTCTACCTTCTGTCAAATCAAAGTTATCCTAATCGAAAGTTCATCCCACCAAAAAAACATCCGATATTTTTCTGTTTGAAATGACCCTTCCGCCCTCGTTATATTGAAATAAACATGCATTGATCGTTCTGTCAACATTCTTTTAGGAGTTAGTGTTTCTTTTCGAGTAGCTAGCTATAGTTTTGATTGAATAACGGTTTTTACTCAACTCATGATAGCAAATTCCTGGAAATAGTCATAAAATAAGGTATCCAAGGATGCCATAAAATACTGGGTACTTCATTTGAATAGGAAAGTAGTGGTCAGTTCTGGTAGAACCGGAAGTTGTAAAGATTTCAGGAGAAAGATCATTGTCTCAGATCCAAAGGTATACATTTTCAGCTCAAATTACTTGTCAACTTTCTATGAGCGCCAAATGAGTCACAATTGTTTACTTTGTCAGCAAATTTTCCATAACAAAGAATCCGATTTAGGAATACCGAATTTTTTCCAATGAAAAACTACTGAAATAAAGAAAATATTCTAAAACTCGTTGCAGAAACAATTCCAACAACCATGCGTTCGAAAACTTGGACAATTATTGTATACATTATTGGAAACACAGAATAAAATAAGAGATCATCGACTACATCTCGAATCGAATCTTCAACGCATACACTTAATCTATGGTTTAAAGATATGCTAAAACTACTTATAATAATCAGCACAGCTGCACAAGTCAAATAATCGTCGTGAAAATATGAAACAACAGGGAATCAATGGAATTTTTGATGTATATCATTTTGGCATGAGTGTATTCTGTAGATAAACATAAAAGCTGAAAACTTTCAGAACTGGTAAATAACAGACATGAAACAGAAGAATTCAAACTCATTAGAAACACAAAAGCTCGAAATTATTGAACTAAATAGAAAATCCGCAAAATAAACATAATGATATTAAAATTTGTATTGTAGTGAGGAAATATCATGTAAAATGAAAATAATTTGTTTTGAACAGCATTTTTGAGGTACCAAGGATAAGTAAGGCAGGTGGCGTATACTCAAGTACATGCTATTTAATTATGTCTTTATGGATCATTATCAATTCAAGCTTAAATTCATTCAATATGATACCACCTTCGCACTAATGATAAGATAAAAACTTTCAAACTGTTACAAAAACTAACCTGAAATTAACCCATCCATCTGTATTAAGGCCTGTTCCAGAAGTTTGCTAGCTTCAGTTGCTGGGGACAAATTATTCCCATCATCGCTTTTCGCATCTTCGATGTTGCCCATGATTAAATTTCACTTTATAATTGAAATAAATGTAAAGTGCAGAGAAAAATAGCAATTAATTTGCATTGAGGTTAATTAGAAAACTGGCATCAAAGTCTACCTTAAAATAAACCATTTCTTTGAGAAATCATTTAAAGTTCAATAAAAAACGCACCAATTCCGAATCAATGCACTTTCGAAGTTTATCAATTAAATTTAAGCAGAAAACAAATAACGAAAACTTCGAAAACTACGGCACTATCTTTGTTTACTACCCATGTCGCTCT
Organism: Micraspis discolor; assembly: GCA_030674115.1. Classification (NCBI taxonomy): domain Eukaryota; kingdom Metazoa; phylum Arthropoda; class Insecta; order Coleoptera; family Coccinellidae; genus Micraspis; species Micraspis discolor. The sequence goes on from JARTUT010000004.1 coordinate 3,640,852, forward strand.
CTCTTTGTAATTGTTTATTCTCTCTATTTTTATGAATGAATTTTGTCAGTGACATCTAGCATTAACTCAACTAAACATAATCACCAGCATGCAGAAATCGCTATTCAATTAAATCAGAAAAGAAAATCCCAATTAATTCTTGAATCGATAATTATTCTGCAGAATAGTATTTTACAAGTTGTTCAGTTTCTCTTCGAATATTCGAATTATTTAGCCATCAGTCCTAGAATTCATTATCAAATTCAATTAGTGAGAATATTCTCTGAATATTCTATGAGGGAACGTCATTCTGACATTTACTATTCCACCTTTTGACGTTTAAAATTGTGTCATCAACATCAAATGCCAAGGAATTACTCAAGGTTGATTGTTGGTTGTCAACATTTTAATTTTCTCTATTTAACTGAGAAGTAATACATTTCAAAATTGAATGATGGACTCCCAATCTCAACTAAGCAAAGAAGATATTGAGGCTGTTTTTAATAGATTAAGATCTGTTCCCACAAACAAGGTAACATAATTTTCATTAACTAGGAAAGGTAGGAATGTTTAGGAATGACGTGTATTTAATAATTGGGAAATTCCAGGTTTGTTTTGATTGCAATGCTAAAAATCCAACATGGTCCAGTGTAACATATGGTGTGTTCATATGCATAGATTGTTCAGCGGTACATAGGAGCTTAGGTGTGCATTTAACTTTTGTTCGATCCACACAGCTGGATACCAATTGGACATGGCAACAGATACGACAAATGCAACTAGGGGGTAACGCAAATGCAGTGAGTTTGTAAATTCATTATATGCAGTTGATGTTTTATAAATACTTTACTTCTAGATGCAATTCTTCTCCCAGCATAATTGCAATACAAATGATGCTCAAAAAAAGTATAACTCACGAGCTGCTCAATTATATAGGGATAAGCTGAGCCAATTAGCTCTGAGGTCCTTATTGAACAATAATCAGGTAATATAAGCTTTCATTCAAGAGTTTGAAAAAGTTATTTAACTTCAGATTGGGATATGTGGATTTAACAATATTTGAAATTTTATATGTGGTTGTAAATATGCAGAAAATATTATGAAGTTTTAGTCATTAATCATCTGCTAACACTTTTTTCTTTGCATTTTATGTTTTATTGATTAAGTGCTTTTTGTGATTGTATTCTAACATTTCCCAGTTGCATATTCATCCCCATCATGAGGAGAAAAATGAGGAAAAGAAAGAAGTTGATTTCTTTACAGAACATGAAAACTTTGCTTCACCTGTGGTACCAGAGAAGAATTTTGTTGAAGTACGTATCTTTCTCTTACCTATTTTCAGTTGATAAATTTAGTCTATCTCAATAATGCTTTCCTTTATTTAAAGCATTCTTAATCCTGTTGGTCAATTAGTTTTGTTTGTTGATTTAAGAAAGCCATTTCAGACTATTTCATTAATAATTTCAGATTGACGAAAGCACCAAGAAAAATAACATTTCCAATAATAATAATCCCAACGAGGGGCCAACAATTGATTTTTCCTTGAACAATCAGAATTCAGAACTCAGAAAATCAACAATTTCTGCCCGAAAACCTGCAACCAGAAAAGGAGGGGTAATTTTTTCAAGTTGAGGTATTAAATTGACATTTATATCATTTTACTTCTAATTACTAGCTGGGAGCAAGAAAAGGAGGTCTTGGTGCTACCAAAGTGAAAACTAACTTTGCCGAAATTGAGAGAGAAGCTGAACTAGCTGAAGAGAGTCACTTAAGAATGATTGAGGAGAATGCTAAAGCTGTGGCTCTGTCTCTTAAAGAAAAAGAAGAACGTGAAGCAGCAGTTCGTCTAGCTTACAAAGATCTCAGTATGCAGCAGCAGAAAAAGGAGGATGAAATCAAGAGAATAGATCCTAAAAAAGCGAATCAGGTGGAGAGACTCGGTATGGGAGTCGGCAACAGAAGGTTTGTACCTTGAATCCAGTTTGTAAAAGCAAACTGCTAAATTCTTCACTGTGACTGTTACACATCTATTTTTTGCTTTTAATATGTGGAGAATGTTCTGTTTTACTAACAGGTTCTTAGAGATATTTTTTTAGAAAATGTAATTGTGATTAAAATCAATGTGGAAGAGTCACACTGTACTTATTGTGCTGTACCAACACTGAGAATTTTTGAAAATAATCATTTTGAGTTAATTTTATGATAAGTTTAAATTTTGTAGAAATCAACCAGCTTCATACAGATAATCAATTAATTTTCAAATTTTGGGCATTGTGTCTGCATTTTTGTTATCCCTATTCCCTTGAAAATCTTCCACTGTTTTTAAGGGTTTTAAATTGCTTCAATATGACAGAGCAATTCATGAATTTCTTCAAGAAATCATTTGATGAAAACCTTTGGATTTTACATAAAATGGAAAATTTTTCTAGTGTTTGGAGCAATTTTTTTTATATTCAACTTCTTGAAATTTGTTTTTGAAAGATATATCACAAACTTCATTTTAAAATAAGTAATAAATAAATTTGACCTCAACTTTGCTAAGATTTTCATGAGTTTGTTAGAAATTTGAATATAACACTGAAGATTTCTTTGTTTAAACTATAGGATATTTCATTTTTACCAGTGCATATGCTGTATTCTTTGAATATTTAATTTTCATCTCAAAAAAATATGTAGTACATAAATATACGAGAACAAAATTGTGAGGATCCAAAGGAATTCATGTCAAAATTAATTTTCAGTGGAGTCAGTCATTCGGCCTTGAGTGATATGCAAACAATTGAGCAGGAGAATGTTCAATCCAACTCTAGCAGCACGCTAAACTCTCTCAGTAAATTGAGGTTGACAGAAGACAATTTCTTCGATGACTTCACTTTCGGGCCTGGTTTTGGTATGAGTAGGAACCTTGGAGTCTACACTAGCAGTAACAATAAATACGAGTTTCTTCTGGATTCAAACAGCAGCAGCAGCTCGAAGAATGATTGGGTGGTGGTTGATGATCCTGCTGAGAAACCAAAAATTAGAACACAAGGTAGGTTAACTTTTCGTCTCAAATTCCAGATTACTTAAATTTTGGTTGATATATCTATGAGATCAAACTAAAATTTCAGTGGGTATATTGGACGCTAAATTTTTTTCTCAAATTCCAGATTCAATGTCAAAAAATATTTGATTTTATACTATAAATTCCTCTTATGTTTTACTTGCTTAGGGATAATATTATATAGTTTTTTATTTTCACAGCTGAAAAGCCTCCCAAAAAGTTTGATGCTGCGACTGGTGATTCAGCTCAGAAGAAATTTGGGAATGCTAAAGCGATTTCTTCAGATCAGTTTTTCACAGATAAAAGCACCGATTACGAAACTAAAGCCAATCTGAACCGATTCCAAGGTTCTTCCAGCATATCCTCATCGGAATTTTTTGGAAACGACAGAGGTAAAAAATGATTATGAATGTTTCCATTTTTTTGTCTTGTATTACTGATGTCATTTCAGACAATCAAAGAAATAATGTACAATATTATGATGTAGAAGAAGTGAAAGAAAGTGTAAGACAAGGTGTGTCAAAAGTAGCTGGAAAAATAAGTTCTTTAGCGAATGGAGTAATGTCTTCTTTACAGGTATTTTTTATTTCCTTGGTTGCTTGCTTTTTCTGATCATTCTTGATTGCAGGACAAGTATGGTTATTAGCATTTATTTGGAAATTTTTTGGTTGAGTTCATCCTGGCACATCACCCATCATAAATTTGTTAAAAATTGAAAAATATTTGGTAAATTTATTGCTGTATGTGCCTTGAAATTGTTGTTCTTTGAAATATCAGGGATTCATACATACATGATGAAATTTTCCTGACACTGTCCAATCGTGAGAGTTGAAAATAAAAGTTCGAACTAATAATATAAGAAATAGATACAAACGTCCTAATTTAAATGCAACTTAATCTACTTTCTATCTCAAAATAGTGACTATTTTACTTCGATCACTGAAATTATTTTATTATTGGCAAAATAATTGTGAATTATTCAATTTATCTGAATTTTTTTCATTATTTGTAAAGTTGTTTTAATTAATATTTTCAAGAGTATATGTACATAACATATTATGTATTAAATAGATCAATTTTATTTGAGTGTTATGAGGGAATTATTTTACAAATAAAGCATCTGTATATACAAGCAATTCTGTTCATTATTTAGAACCATATATCTTGAAGTCAGCAGATTTTCCTTTTGAGAAATTGGTGAACATTTTCTAAAATAAAGTTATTCTAGTTTCCACGGAGGAAATAAACTCAAATGCAGTTAAGTCAGAAGTATACAGGTATGAAATGAGCGTTTTTTTATGAAAAGAAAACACTAATTATTAATGGGAAAGTGAAAAACATTTCATTCAAAGTATTGACTATTGTTTTCTACACATGTTGACCACCTTTCTGTTAATTTGTGGATATCACGCCAATTAAATTGTTCACCCAATTTTTGACCTTTGTAGTCGATGTTGATGATTGTACCGGATTAACCCATGATTTTTTCCGTTTAGGATTCTTAAAATAAATCCATTTTTCATCGCCAGTAACAATCCAATGCAAAACCGATTTTCTTTTGTGTTTTTGAAGCAAAATTTCACAAGTGTTATTTCGGTTTTCCACCTGTTTTTTATTCAATTCATGTGGCACCCATTTTCCACTCTTTTGGATCTTTCCCATAGCTTTTAAACGGCCAGAAATTGTTTTTTGTGCATAATTCAATATTTCTGCCATTTGCTTTTGATTAAAAGTGTCATTCCATCCAATATCTTTTGCAATTCGGCGTCTTCAAACTTTTTTGATGTTCTTCCATGTTATCCATTTCTCACATCAAAATCATTATTTCTGAACCGTTGAAATCATCTTTTGCATGTTGCTTCTGATAGAGCATGATCACCTTATGCCTCGACAAGCATTCAATGCGACCCTGCAGCACTGTTCTTTAAATGAAAACAAAAAATTTAGGCTTTCCGCAAACCATCACTTTCTGATACAAAAATCGACATTTTTAACATGATGAAAAAATATGATGTCTGTTCAATGACTTGATGTATACTAAATATGTTTCATAGATGTCATAGCAAGCAACCAAAAAAAAATAAAGGCTCGTTCACAACAAATGTTCCCTATCGAGACATTTGTATCTTGACGCTCACTTCATAGCGGTATACCTGGTATACAGTGTAGAAACCAATTATGGAATTCTTTGAATCGTTTTAGAAAATTTTGAAAATGCTAAGACAAGTCAACTTTTGAATTCAGGTGTGCCTAATTTGAACATGAAATGAACTGTACAGGGTGATTAACGGAAGTCTGTCATACTCGGTACCCTTTTTTTTTGAAGGGATACTATATATACATATTTGTTCAAATCCCCTTCATGGACGAATTTCAACAAACTCTCTAAAATTATTGACCGTAAAAAGAAACGGTAATCCCGAAGAATTATCGTTTCAATGGTGCAAGGTAGCCCCAATTGACTTAGGATGTCCGAGAGAATCAAGACCCCAAGTTCAACTGTGGTCCGGTTTCGGGGTACTGCCCTTCATCAATACAGTGTGGCACCACAGTATAGATACCAACCAGTAGTCGCACTCCATGGATTTTCTTACACCAAGTCTGACTCGCGCATCTCGCAGGGATTCTAACGTCATATTTTGGTCCTTGTTCATTGTTTTGATCAATAATTTTGAGATGTCTGAAATAATGTCATTATTATTATTTTAGACATCTTAAATAATTCCTCTGTATAATTAATTCGTTTAATATTTAGAAGAATATAATTTTTTTGTGTTCTATTTAAAATTCAAAGAAGAAGTTGAAGAAAAAAATACAACCTAATCTATAATTTAGTGGAATTTCTTTTAGTCAGAATCTACCATGAACCAGCAAAGCTCATTTATTTAATCATTTATTTTCATTCCAGTAAGTAAAACAATCGTTTCAATAATCTCAAACTTTCTTTTTTTTCAATACCATTAGACACCGACAGCTATGATATAGTATTGTAGAAAATGTTGTTTATTAAAGGCTCCGTTATTTGAGTAGTGTTATTTTAGTTGAGATATGCAATTCATTCAATTAGTTGAGATTAGGTTAGTTGAGATATCAGGAACCAATGGAATTTCAGGAGGTTTACGCTTACTGTCGTCATTTCTTTACGATTAGTAGAGATATCAGAAACCAATGGAATTTCAGGACGCTTTACGCCTTACTGTCGTCATTTCCTCACGATTAATTGAGATATCAGGAACCAATAGAATTTCAGGTTTACGCCTACTGCATGCGTATGCAGAAAAGTGAAATTTTTTAGATAAATATTTGAGTGTGTATCTATATGATTTTCAATTTTATAAATAGAAATAACAATAATATAATATATATATAACAATAATTCAATAGGTTTTTATTTTTTCTCACCATAATGAGGGAACCCTTTCTAGAGAACACTCAGCATATTTAGCGCAGGGGAGTATTTACGGGGTGGGGGGTGTACTGGGGGTAATTAACTCCCCAGGAAAAAGTTTTTCACGCTAAATCTTCGAATGGAAACGATCTAAACCTCCCCCCTTTCCCCGCTTTTCACTCAAGATCAGTTCAGGTCCCTCGCTAAAACTTGCCACTAATTGTAGAATTCCATAATCAAATTTCTCTTTTCATAAATTGAATATAGTAAAAAAATAGTATCAGTTCAAACTAAATCATCAGATAATTCATTGAATAAAATTGTTCGAAACTATTCAATATAAAAAAAAAGTTATTTTTCATGGACTCGAAGATTAATGTTTCAGTGAAATTTAAGTATTCAGGATTTTATATTGAACACATTCGATGCTCTCAACCACCAACTACTTATTTTTCCTTATAATACCTATTCTTCAACTCAATCTTCGTTTAGAAAAATTTTAATGAGTTATTTCACTTACAAACCTAAGGTACCTATGAATTTTAACACATTTCAAAAAGTTTCAGAGGCTGTTCCTGAGTAAACTATTGAGTAAATTTCATCACTAATTACTGTTTCTTTCAAAGTGATATTAAAACCACAATAAAACAATATATCTTTTATTGAATGCGTTCTGTTAATGAGGAATTGTGATTAAATTTACGGTTACATTATGAGCGGAGTCATAATTTTTATATGAATATAGACTAAACAATGGTCCATACACTCTAAATATCAGAGTGAAAACTTATTACCAGCTTAAATCAAAATATTTAAGTTTTCAGATAACGCAAATAACCTTTTCTAATCAATTTTTAAATTCGCGGTCGATAAAATTAGATGCTTAGGGAGGAATGCGCGAGTTCCCTTTGGTGTAAGCGATTTTAGTTCAAAATCCACGGAGTGCGACTACTGCTGTGTCCCCATAGATAAAGTATCTCTAGAGATACTTTGTCTATGTACTCGTATGTCCCTATACTGTGGTGACACTAAAATTCTGAGGGAGACCGCCGGTCTTATGACAGAGAGGAAAGTTCCAGACAAGCCCAGAAGAAGCACCGTCTATATCTCCAAGACTGAACCGACCTCCCTTTCTCTGTAGATTCATACGACAATGTATGACTCCTAATTCAACCAGTGGTCATCTTATGCGTAAACATTTATTGATCCAAAGGCTTATATGTTGTCACGTTTCCTTTTCTTGAATTTGTTTCTATTATTCATAAAGGTCATGAAGGATTCAATGACATATTAACCTTTGGATCATTCAAAAACAGTAATCAATTTATCAAGTAAAGATCTAAGTGAAGACCAAATGTCTCAATATCTCAAATAGATTCTGTCTTTTCCGCAGCAAATTCACCTGATAACGGTAGATGTCTGCCAAAAAGATTGTTTAGAAGAACAGATTATAGGTGGAGGAAATAGCCCATAGAATCATTGATAGTATTGTTGTAATTCAATGCTTATTTTGAATCTGATAAGATCCTTATCCCACTTAGACATATCCTGCTTCTGTAGGTTTAGTTATAATTCTGATATGTAATTATACACTTAAATGAAGAGAATTATAATTTTACGCATCATATCTCTACTCTTCAAATAATTGTGATACTTATGAAGAGTGGCAGTGGAAATTTCAGAGCAAAAATCACGACAATGTGCATCTTTCTCTTGTAATAAACAAGTATTCACTCAATTATTTAAGTTATAATTAGTGACTGACACGATGAAGAGATATGGCGATCATACTTCATGGTTTTTCTTCAGCTTTCATGCCACTGCCCATTTAGAAGTGTCAGTGAATGAAAATACCTTCTTCTCAAAATGTAGGATGACTTATGGTGACCAGCAGTGAAGATCCACAACCTCATAAAAAATTCCATTGTGAAATTTATTCTATATAATTTTCTTCTATCTTCTAAATCATTTCATGATTTCATTCCACGAAGATGAAATTTGAGAATATTTGGAATATCAATGACTTCCATTTATGGACAGATTCTTGTTGATATTCGAAGAATCGAATATTATACAGGGCGTTCGGCACATGGACCGTCAAATTTTTTTGGAGTGTTGGTAGGGTCATTTGCTACCTTTTCAGTCTTGGAACCAGGGTCCTTCGTATTAAGGTTACGGAGGTATGATTTTATTAGGTTTTCTAAATTACCCAAAATGTAGCCCCTTCTGAAGCCCCATAACGTGTGTGTGTGTTTAAAAACGTATTTCTTTTTGCGATTACACCACAAAATTTACATGCATTTTTTTTATTGTATTAAGTCTACATGTGTGTGTTTTTAAAAAAAAAACGTTTTCATTGTTACAGATAACACCACAAAATTAACACGTGGGCCTTTTATTAAAAAAAAAATAAGGTTTTAGTCAGAAGAGTGAAGAAAGTCGCACCTAAATAAAAGTACGGATTTCGACACAACACAGCGAGCAAGGAAATTTTACCTGCCCGTTTTAGACGCGTGTGAATTATTATTACTATTTCTGTCCTTAGGTTGGATTGGGTTAGTCGCCGCTGACTTGACCCTACCGTCATTCGAGATTTAACTGTCTCTGCTGTTGAAAATGTCTGTGCTGCGTTGTTCAGTTTTTTAAATTTGTATTTTTTTGTTTTTGTTACTTTTATCGACTTTTTGCTACTGTTGTTTTAATTTTGGTTGTTGATATGCCTAATTTCACCAACGCTGAGTATGCTGATATGGTGATGGCATATGGCAAGGCCGATGGTGTTGCTCGTGCAGCTCAAAGGATTTATCAAGCCAAATTTCCTGATCGAAGATTACCCCACCACGAAACATTCTCGACGACTTATCGACGATTAAGAGAGACTGGAAACTTAAACTTTCAAGAGCCTGGGGTCAATGTCAGGTCAATGTGAGGCAACACCATGTAGCAGTTAACGATCAAATACTTCAAGCCTTTGAAGAAGATCCAACTACAAGCATTCGTGTTGTTGCTCAAAGAGCCAACTTAACGATTTGGAAAGTTTGGTCAGTACTTCGGGATAAAAATAAACACGCTTTTCATTACACCCCGGTACAAGGTAAATGAACTTTTTTATTGATAAATTTGTCCTTTTGACTGCGAGAAAATTGTCACAGACTAATGAATTTTATTAATTGTTACAGGTCTTCATGAAGGTGATCCTGCCAGACGGTTGGAATTCTGTAGATTTTTGCTGCATAAACAGATATCGATGACAACTTGTTTCTAAAACGAATTTTGTGGACAGACGAATCCTGTTCTGACCGAGAAGGAATAACAAATCTGCACAATTTACATCACTGGGCACCTAAAGATGATCCCCACGCAAATTAGTTTTCAACAAAAATTTAGTGTTAACGTTTGGGCTGGTGTGATAGGAAGACATCTCATCGGGCCACACTATTTACCGGCTCGACTAAGTGGGCCTGCTTATTTGCATTTTTTGCAGAATGCTCTGCCGGAGCTACTAGCCGATGTTCCGGCCTTCGATGAAGACGTGCCGATTGTGTTCCAGCATGACGGTTGCCCGGCACATTTCCTGAGAGAAGTTCGAGATCACCTCGACAACTCTTTTCCAGATTCATGGATAGGCAGAGTCGGCCCCATCACTTGGCCCGCAAGATCTCCAGACCTAACACCTTTAGATTACCATGTCTGGGGTAGAGCCAAAGAATTGGTTTATTTCACAGAGGTACCTACAAGAGAGGTGTTGATTGAACGCATAAACGCGACATTTGTGGTAATGAAAGAAGAAATGTTGCTAGCCACTACAACGTCGAAATCAGAAAAAGGTGTCGGGCGTGCATTCGGAGTAGAGGAGAACAATTCGAACAGAATTTACGTTAAAGAATCGTGTTATTTTACTTCGTAAATAAACAATCATACAAAAACTGTATTTTACTAAAATCTGTCCTTACTTTGCTATTTTATCTAAAACACTATTTGTTGTATTTTTTATTTATTGACTAACGTAAATAGCATACTTTTAGAACCGCGATAAACCAAAGAACGTTTTAAAATAAAATTAAGTTCGCAATAACTGCAACTTTTTTTTTTATTTCTTTTAGAAGTAGAGATGTTTTCATACTTTCATATTTTTTTTAATAAAAGGCCCTCGTGTTAATTTTGTGGTGTTATCTGTAACAATAAATACGTTTTTTTTCAAATTTTCATGTAGACTTAATACAATAAAAAAAATGCATGTAAAAGCCCATGCAAAAAAAGTTATGGGGTTTCGAAGGGTATATTTTGGGTAATTTAGAAAAACTTAATAAAAAAATCATACCTCCGTAACCGTAATACTAAGGACCCAGGTTCCAAGACTGAAAAGGTAGCAAATGACCCTACCAACCCCCCAAAAAAATTTGACGGTCCATGTGCCGAACACCCTGTATATATATTTCCGGATTTTTTAAAGATTTTCTAGCCTGACTATTAGTTACAAATATATCGGATAGAAATTCTAGGATTTGGCTCAATAACGATCTTGATCGAAGTATTTGATGAATTGGCCTATTCTGAAAACATGAAAACTCTAGATCATCTCCTTAGGAATATAGAGAGCCCATTTTTTGCTCGATATTCAAACTCAACCTGTTCTTTTTAAATCGAAAAACTCAATAAATCGGAAGATATGAAACGATAAGCCCTTGAGGAGGTCTTTAACTTAATTTGAAAGAGAAATGTAACGGTCAAAAATAGTCAAAAACTCGGAAAAAAAAAGAATTAGTGAGAGCACTTTTTGAAGATTAACTGCTCTTCAAGACTATCTGACATGAAATGATTCCAGCTTTTTTTAAACTTGTCTTTTGATGAACTTTGTTTTCGTAACAAATTTGTAAAGAGTGAGACCACACAAATTCATCATTGCTAGCCGGATATCTATTTTCACCTTCCACCGTATATTCTACAAAAAACTGTATTTCATCCTTTTCATATGAAAAAAATCGAAATGATTATGTATATACCTGTGTGCTATCTTTTTTACCAAATGCCTGTTATTTTCGAAAACTCTATAATCCAAAATGGATTGTAACAAGTAACAAGCAATAAAAGTCCCGGTTTTGGCCAGTGAGAATGTCCTTGAAACCCCAAGACAAGGGGAAGAACGTCACAAACAAACGGTTAGTTTTCACTCCAAAACCTCATTTGAAAAGATCCGGAAACTGGTACAAAAACATTCATCAAATTCACCAGAGGGAATTGAAACAATTGTTACGAACTAATTCTGAAAAATTCGACGAATCCGAACTAAATATAGTTATCTCAAATATACACAACGGAACCGAATAGTTCCATAATATTCGAAAAGAAATGTATCCAAAATGCAGCGTTACTATTGGCGGAACCGAATTTCTGTCGAAAAAGGAACCCATGAACCGAGATCATCATTCACTTCTCTACGCTGCCCACATCATCAAGAGGTTCTTAATCATCCGGTTTGCAGAACAAAGCTCCACTTCAAGTCGAAATCTTCCAGGCCGAACGGTGCCCAGGTACCCAGCAGACCATCCGAGATCTGAAGGTATCCAGAGGGCATAATAAATCCGTTTTTCTCAAAACGGTAAATAAGTTTTTCGACCCACTCGGTGAACAAATAAATCGTCTTTCTCAAGACGGTATAAAAGTTCCGCAATTTGTTGGTTTCAATAAATTGTGCTCTGGTTACAATTACCCCTTTTATTTTTCCCATCCTTGCCCTAGATAAACTTTATTTGCAGGCCACAATTGAAGGATCCACAATGTTGATTTGTTCCAATTATTTGACATTTTGTTAACTTATATGAAGCATATTTTTCATTATTATCCCCGATAATTTTCGAGTTGTATTTAGCTGAGTAAATTATTGAACTCATTAAAAAAAAGTACGTCCTTCTCTGTTGAAAGATGATGAAGATAAAAATAACAGATTACTAATCTTTATACCTTTCACTACCTGGAAATTGTTGATCTCTACTCATTTCCTTTATATCGAGTCTTCATATTGAAGTCAAATAAGCAACCTGAATACGACCAGCTTGAAAGAAGTTCCGGCGGACTTTCCTAGAGCTCTTTCTTCATTTTTATTGAGAGAGTTAATCGTCCGCTATTGCTTGTCTCGAGTTTTGTCCATCCATTCGAATGGTCATTTATTCACCGTTAATTAGATTCTTTCCTATCCGTTTAATATAATTAATTCTAAATGTGTTACTTATATTCGTTATATTATTAAGTATGCATGGCAAACCAATATGAGAAATCAAGTGACCATATAATATAAGAAATAAAGAAGAGCATTGACGTGAGGGCATGAGCTGCTGCCCGCTTCTTGTGAAGATTTTTCTGTACTCTAGAACAATGTGCTACTAATACAGCTATCACAATGAATGAATAAACCTATATCTCAAATTAAAAATAACCACTCACAGATTTATTCAGCTTTGTTCGAAGCTTCTCTTATAAAAACCAATCGAAAGTATGCATTCAACTCTATCGAAAATCATTTGTAATATCTTTCTTCCAGTATACTATTGTCCTCTGAAATATCTTATAATATTTCTCCTGCTGAGTGTGAGTATAGCTCAAAGTATTGTCCCTCACTTCCAGCTGGGGTTACAGCAAAAATTTGTAAATTGCATAGAGGGTCTGCAACGATGAGCACTTCACTAAGATGGTGAACGTAACCCGTTTTCACGGTGGTGTGGCAGCCGCAATTAGAAATCATCTTGTCGATCAATTTGTGACCAGGGATGATATTAATTCTAAATCAGTAGAGATGGATATCGAGATATGCGCATTACAATGCAAAAAATTGAAACTGATAATATTAGCTCTTTATCGACCACCCCATGGCGATTTTGGAAAATTTATGAATGTTATTACAGGTGTGTTGGAATTAATAAAAGATTGTAAATGTCAAATTTATGTTGTGGGAGAATTTAATATTGACTTCCTAGTGGACAGCTCAATGAAATCTAGCATGCTTGATCTTTTTTCTATGTATGGGTTACACGCAGTGATCACCTCGCCCACCAGAGGAAAAGCGTGTCTAGATAAGGTAATTACTAATAATGATGCTTGTACAGGCTGTGTGGTCGACTTGGGATTTTCTGATCATTCGGGCGTTGAGGTTTATTTTGATTATGATGGGGAAATGAAAAGGACTAACAAAGAGACAATCTCTAGACCCCTAACTCAGGTTGGAATATATGAGCTTAAACTTTTGGTTAGGAATATAAGCTGGGATTTCGTAACTGACAAAAATATAAGCACAGATATGAAATTCGAAATGTTCATAACATTTCTAAAAAATTGTGTGGAGGTTGCTTTTCCGCAGAGGGTTTACAGGTATTTGGAGGGTGCACTTCCAATTTCTTGGTTCAACAAACGTTTGAAAATCATGCGTGAGAGGCTTAAATTTTATAGGGATATCGCTGAGGTAGATGGATGGCCACACATAAAAAAAATCTATAAAGATTATTTAAAATTGCACCGCTCGGAAATTAAGAAAGCTAAAAAGCAATTCAATGATGATTACATTCGGAGAAATAACTATAATTCGAAATCTATTTGGAATGTAGTGAAAAATAATAATAACTTATTGAAGGGGACTAACAAGGTAAGTGGAAAAAATTTGGGCCCTAATGACTTCAACAGTTATTTTGTCAAAGTACCAAAAGAAATAATTGGTCCTGCAAAGAAATCTGCTGCTGAGTTTGTGGATGAATACTGTTGCACATTGGGGTCGAAATTGAAAAATTTGAAATTGTTCGATTTTTGTCCTGTATCGGAGGTTTCCGTAAGAGACATCATAATGAAATCCAAAAATAATAATAGTAGAGACGTCTATGGATTCAACTCCAAAATTATCAAGAATTTGGTGAATGAGATAGTTGGTCCTCTTACGAAACTAATTAACTTATGTATAAGAGATAGTACTTTTCCGAAAATACTTAAAGTGGCAAGGGTTGTTCCGGTGCACAAAAAAGGTTCCCTACAGCAGGTCAGCAACTACAGACCGATATCGATAATACCTATCTTCGCAAAAATTTTCGAAAAAATTCTTCAAAAACAGATGATCGCCCATTTTGAGAACAACGGCCTATTTAGTGAATCGCAATTTGGTTTTAGAAGCTCAAACTCTACAACAGCAGCGATTAATAAACTAATGAAAGAAATAAATGTAGGTTACAGTGGGTCTCTTTATGTGGGAGCATTTTTTTGTGATCTGAGTAGGGCGTTCGATTGCGTGCCTCCGGAAAACCTTCTACGAAAATTGAAACAATACAAGTTTGACCAGGGAGCAGTTGACCTAATACGCTCATATCTAGAGAATCGGGAACAGTGTGTTGATCTCGGGGAGATCTATCTGCCATGTTGGATGTTGACTGTGGTGTTACGCAGGGATCCGACCTTTGCTTTTCATCATTTACATGAACGATATCGACAGTTGTGATCCTGACGCGGAATTTGTCATCTTTGCAGATGATACTACTGTACTGAAAAGAGCCGAAACACGGGAACTTGTGATAAACAGAATGGAGGAGGTATTGGCGAATGTGTCAGAATGGTTCAACAGCAACCAGCTTGGGATGCCCATATAAATTATATAAGTAGTGCGGTGTCTTCGTGTGTGTATGTACTGAGGAATCTGCTTGATGTTGTAACTAATGGTGTATTGATAACTGTATACCGTGCTTTCATTGAGTCAAAACTAACATAGCAATGCATAGTATTTTTGAAGATAAAGCTATAGAGATGATGTAAAGTAAGTATTTGCATCGTGTTCTACTAGTTAAAAACCAAACGATTGATACCATTCTTACTCAAATATTCCTGACATATGGAAAAATCTATAAGCACTCTGTTCGAAGAACAAAAGCCCCAATAAGAATAAAGTCAGTATATCGTGTTCTCTAAAAAAAACCAAACGAAGGACAATCGCACCCGAAGAAGAAAGCCCCAATAAGAATAAAGTCAATATCTCTAAAGGACAATCGCCCGAAGAGAGAAAACTTCAAATTATCAACTAGCCCAAAAAAACTACTTTCCTCTATTTCGAAACGTCTCATTAGATGAATGAATCTGAATTATCATCTTCATAACACTTCATCATTTCAATTAATTACAATCTATCGCTCTGAAAAAAAATCCTTTGAGTTGCATACCCGTATAGAAAATATGATTAAATTGGCCTGGTCTTGGTCTCGAATGGAATTACGAAACTTCCATTTAGAATATTTATGCCAGTTTGTAACACTTAACGGAAAAAATAAACACGTGTTGGTACGCACGAAGGCAAGGTGAAAACAAAATTTCGAAGGAGATAGCAGAACTGCGTCCTTGACATGGGATTGATTAAGTTATCTTTTTCTCCGTGATCTGGTTACCTTGATTTCAAGGTCTTTCTTTTATGAAGGACTGATATGATCTTGAGTCAAGAAGTTTTGAATTGTTTGGACTTAGGAAGTGTGAATTTCAATTTTAAAATGTTTAAATTATTTTCATACTCGAAGTTGAATATTATATGTGCAGGTAGGGGAAGATAAAGAAAATAATTATTGAAAATAAATACAAAATGTTTAGGGAACGGTTTGGACAATATAGTCATATAAAGACATATACAGAGTGTTGCGTGCTATTCTAATATATTCTTAATGAGTGTCCATGGAGGAATTTAATAGATTCTTCTTGATGGATATGTTGAGAGAACCCATCTAAAGTCTTCATTCCATATTACCAGATGATGAAAGTATCAACGACCTCTTTCATAATTTGGGTTTCATTATATATTGGTCGAGAGCTTTTTGCTCCACCTTCTCCATATAAATTCTCCTGATAAAATAGAAGACAGTGGTGAATCCATGGCGATTCCAACTTCTTTTTGATGAAAAATGTCTTCAAATTGGAAGTATGTTATTTCGATACAAATGGAAAGCATTTCTATTGAATTCACGCTTTCTCAGAGCTTTTTTCTTACAATTGCAAGTGCTTAATCTGTTGAGACATTGATAAACAAACTCGTAACATCGAAGCTGACCATGATGTATTCTTCAAAGATTTCTTGTTGGGAGTTCCTTATGGCATGCTTGAAGGAGATGGGAATTTTGCTGCGTGATCGAACTGAAAAAAATTGATAGTAAAACCGTAAGAAAAAGTCCGTGGAATAAAACCGTTAAATGAGACGTGCGCAGGCGCGACAGTCGTATACACAAGCTAGTAGTGTATAATACCTTTCTCTTTCACCTTCTTTCTTTTAATTCTCTCATCTCTTCTCTCTCTATTACCACTCCACCCAGCCAATGCATAGACAAGCACGTGGGGAGTAGCCACGTTTATTTTCAAATAATTTCAAATCGTCAAAACAATAACATACATACGTACATACAGGTGGAGATGCTATCTATCAAAATAGCAATGACACTACTAATATTTCAACACCAAATATGGACATCATCTTAAAAAATACTGACGATGTAAATGTTAGACGTACAGGAGTTGGTGACATTTGTTCAGCTATATGTAAAACGAACAACGGAGATGAAACTGTCATGGTAATAATCTACATTACACCAGATACAAAAATTGAAGATGTGGAACATTTCATCTATCGAGCGCTGATAGAATATACTGATGAGGTTTCTGAAATACTTGGTGGAAACTTATCAGCTTCCGATGGTTTTATTTGAAGACTTCAATATCAATTTTGCAGATGAAAAATCAGAACCACTAAGGACGTTTCTTTCAGAAAAATTTAAATTACATATAATTAATAATACAAAAGAATCAACAACGAGATATGGTACTGCTATTGATGCTGTTCTTTCGAGGTATTTGCATAAAATAGAATCACAAATAAATATATGTATCATTTTTCAGTTACCACAAGCCAATAGTTTCAGCAATAGAATTTAATGATAAGACTTATTAATAAGAATTACTTATAATAATTATAAACTTTTCTCTAATTATTTCTATATATATGTAATTTCATATTCTCAAACAAAAATAATGAGACATATTTTGTTATTTTAATTGATAAATACTTTCCTGTATAAAAACTGATCAGTAAAATTCAAGAGAAATATCAAGAAAACCTACATATAATTGAGCACGATTTTTCATTTGCAAATTTTGTCGATTGTACATTAGCCGAAGAAACATCGTTCCTACCTGGTGTCCAACCACACCACATCTTTTGTTTCTTATTATTTCTATGAAATCTTTTGCATTTTTTATCATTAAATATTTTAAAACCTAATTTTTTGCCTTGAAAACGATAAAAGATGTCTGTCGAAATGTTGGTGGGAAGTACAATAGGAGATGATAGTTATAGTTTAAATAATAATTCTTCACTAGATCCATCATCAAAAATTTCTCGTCAACAACTGGAAGTTTGAATGTTTCAATCATAGAGTTCTAATGAGTCAGTCATTCCAGGCTTCTCTGTCAAATAAAAATTTTCAATCATTAAAAGTCTTAAAATATAGTGATAAAATGTTGAGATCGAAGAATTTTTCTTTCCAATATGCCGATTTTCAGCTCAAAATTGTGATCCATAAATGCCGTCTTGAATCACACCGTAAAGATAACCTATATGCGGTTCCCCATGATTTTCCATGAACAAAACTGAAACTGATCACGTATCTGTCGAATTGGTAAACAATATTTGCTCCGGAAGCTCAAGCCGACTCTCGTGGTATGCTAATTTGGTATGGTAACCAATAAACGATAAAATTGAGACCTATCACTTTCTACACTTGTCTCTACTTCCAAACACCGGATCCTTCCTCTCGACTCGATCCGTATCCCAACAACTGCTTCTTCTTGCCCCTCCTGACTGCCACCGATCTAAAGAATTGAAGACCTGAAGAAGTTGCCCGCAAGACACAATCTCTCCTTTATTCTTGTTTCATATCCGATTGCAAACGCAAGAGCAGCCTATCATTATCATAAAAAAAGTGCATTCGCAAATAAAAAAAATTGCTAGCTCTTATAATTACGCCTTTCAAAAACACAAATACTGGTGTTGTGAACCCTCAGTCCTGTTTATTGCTGTGTTTACGGTAGTGCGATCAGGAATTCATTCTCGACAAGGAATGTGAAACATGAAAGCATGTGTTGTGTGTGTAAGCAGCTTGTTTAATGGGTTATTCTTCAAAATATTGGATTTAGGTGCTCAAGGCTGATAACTGGGATGACGTGAGTAAATCGTATAGAAAATGCTCATATAGTTCGCCAATTTTAATGAATATTATAATAATAAATTGTATATACTATCCTAAAATAGATATAGGACAAACATCACAATACCTTAAAGAACCTATAAATGGTCATAAATTCTATAAAAGTATCAACGCATTAAAAAAAACACTAATTTAATGAAGACCTCGAAATGGATTTTGAAAATGTTTCTATTCTGGAAAAAGAAAATTAGAAATGATTTATATCAAGAAGGACAAAAAAAACTGACACGAAATTTTGGCCCAAAAACACTATGATAAAATAAGGATTTCTTCATACAACACCAGCTGTGTTGGAAGTAGGAAACTTCAACTGTGTAGATCACGAAGCCAAACCCAATCGATTGAGATCATTTTTGACTCGATATTTGAAAATTACAGACAATTGGATGAAACGACAGCAAGCTGTTCTACTAATTTTTTACACTACAACAAGCACTCAAAAATTAGTGTGGAAGATTTCTCCTGCCACCTACATTTTCGGACATTCTGTATAATATGTAGCATAGGCGTAGTAATCTGATTGCAGACTAATGAGGCGCCCAGTGGATAAAAAAAAATATCTTTCTTAGCAATAAAAAATTGGAGCATTTTTCCTATTCATCCCACATTTAAACTACATTCTTGGAGCCAGTGGGCTTCGAACAGAAAATAAAATTTGTATTCAGCACTGAACTGTACAGTTAGCCATACTGACATACTTCTCTCGATAGAGGATACCCAGATTGTGACAATATTTCTAGTCTTCGATGAAACCACTAGACTGTCCCACTCTTGTTTCTGTTAAGACTAGAAATCTTACATCATTGAACAAATTCAATTGTACACAAGGTTAAGGTCGGCCTACTCATTGTTTGTGGTTCGTTTACGTCTGAAGTTGTACTTTTATTTTGACCACATTCGACAATTGGTTTTGTTATTCGACAGGAAAGCACTTGATGGGCTAGAAATTTCCTGAATAAAATCAGATATACCGTTATTGCTGAAAATAGGTTCTATTGATTTCTATCCCAAAGAATTTCAACCTGCTTAACTTTCAGTATAACTATTCTATTTAAGGTGTTATGACCCCAATGACATTCAACAAAATGAGTTGGAAAAAGACAAGAAATAAATTACTTCAGAAGGCTTGAAAAAGGGCACTGGCCGAAACATGGCAAAATTATATTACATTGTTAATAAAACTAAACGCTGCATATCAAATGATGTTGTTTAGGGTGGGCATATTTCGATGATTTAGTACTACAACTTTTAACTAGAGGAGATAGACAAAATCTGATACCCCATTCTTGTTATTTTCTAAAAAACTAACAAGAGTCCTATTTTTTTGGCTACCTTCTGTTTTTTTCGAGTTATAAGCGAAAATTAGAAAAACTGCGATATCGAAAAAAATTTATATCTCCGCTAATACTGATGGTAGAGCTCTGAAATTAAAACATTATGCAGGCACTTTTCTACGTAGAACCCAGTGGTGTGTTTTTACTTTTTTCACCATTTTTAATCACGATGATACGATCCAAAGTTCTATTTTTCAAATAGGAACACTATATATCCGTGCCATTTTTTCTGATTTAAAAAATGTGCAATATCGTATGGTTTACATAAACAAAAGTGATAGAAAATGGGTCAATAGTTATTTATTATACAAGGGAAAAAAGTATTAGATTTTAGTGCGAGGCCCAAAAACCGAGTATAATAGTGTATAATATGTATAATACACTATTTTTTTCTGTGATAGGAAAAAGGGTGATTTAATAGTGAAAGAACATATTATTACAATATATTAAAGTCAGAATGTTATCGATATGAAATTTGAATTTTTAAACAAGTAAGCTATTAGACCTGCGTTGTTAAGGAAAACTTCAGTGCAATCAAGTATCTGTCAATTTAATTTTGTGATTTGATTCAAAATTGCGAACTCAGTAATTGTTTAGTAATTATTTTGAATACTATAAAGTTAAAAAAGCTTGATTCTAAGTTTTCTCTGACTCTACCGGAGTTGATAGAAGCTGCGCAAGTAGCGTCACGAAAATTATTGCAGCTAAATCACGGAAAATTTACGAAACCGCGTATTCAAGTTTTATGGAATAGAAAATAAAAAAGACATGCAGTTCTTTCTCGGAGACAATGTTATTAGCTTATTTTTCGGATCTGGCACAACAACAAAACCCATCAACAGTGTGGTCGAATTATTCAATGATTAAAAGTATGTTACGATCCAATAATAATGTAGACATATCAAAATATTTTAAACTAATTACATTTCTGGAACAAAATGGGAAAGGTTACACGCCCAAGAATGCTGCGAATTTTACGAGTACACAAATTAGTGATTTTTTGAATAATGCACCCGATGAAGTTTATTTAATGGCCAAGGTTGTTGTTGTATTGCAGGAGCTTGTCGAATTTGTGAAATCAGCCAGGTAACATTAGATGATATTGAAGAATGTTATTAATTGTGAAACTGAAGCAAACAAAGAATGATATAAACAGGAGATTTGTAGTTACTGAAGAATATATTAAATATTACCGAATGTACATAGCCCTTCGTCCAGCAGCTGCAGCAGAAGATCGCCGCCTGTTTTATGCATATCGCAATGGAAAATGTATCAATCAGGATGTGGGTAAAAATCAGTTTTATAAGGTACCTGAAACAGTAGCTAATTTTCTTCAACTTGAAAATGCTAAGTCATAAATAGGTCATTCATTTCAAAGATCGTCTGCTTCACTTTTAGTTGAATCTGGTAGAGACTTGAAGACACTAAAAAAACATGGCGGTTGGAAGTCATCAACGGTCACAAAAGGGTATGTTGATGAATCGGTGGCCACAGAACCGAAATTGCTAATAAAGTGATCAGAACGTGTGGCAGTTTTGAAATAACACCCGATTTGCGACCAGATACATCAACAGCAGTTGTGTCCATGTCAGAGAATATTATTTCAACACAAGAAAATTCGTCTGTTCATTCATTCATTTAATAATTGTACTTTTGATATAAAGGAAATGTAACTTATATTCAATGAAATATTCTGAAATCAAATATCTTCCATTATCTATATGTATAAATATCCGGGAAAAAAGTTACCTGTCAACAAAGATGAAATGTCAAATTTTTTCCCGTCACAGAAAAAAATATATACGTTTTTCTAAACAATAATAGCTTCGTTCAATTCAAACTTTCCAATGATTTGACAGTTAAAATCCCAAATCTCTATGACAGCAGTCCATTACTCTTTGATCTTGGAGAAATGGGAAAAAAGCATAGAAATGAAAAGAAAAGAAGGAGACTGTGGTAATTATACGATGCTGAAAAGTTCTGACTTTATCGACAATTGAAGCCATAGAAAATATTGGGACTCAGATGAAAATAGGTTTTTGACAATTTTCTATTACTTATGTTTTAGTAAACCTACGATATTGCACATTTTCGAAATCAGAAAAAATTAAGCTTGCATAAAATGGTACAGAAATATAATGCTCCCATTTAAAAAAACATATTATAACTTTGGGTCATAGCTTAGTAATTGAAAATTTTGCAAGAAGTCATTGGATTTTACGTAAAAAGTGCATGTATAATGTTTTAAATTCAGAGCTCTACCATTAGTATATTAGCGGAGATATAAATTTTTTTCGATATCGCCATTTTTCTAATTTTCGCTTATAACTCGAAAACGAAAAAAGGGTAGCCAAAAATGAATACTATTCCTGTTAGTTTCTCAAAAAAATGGAAAAAGAATGGGGTGTCAGATTTTGCCTATCTCCCCTGGTTTAAAAGTTGTAGTGCTAAAACGAAATATGCCCACCCTGTACAATTACTAATAATACAGGGTAAATACTTCAATATTCAATGATATGCCTACATTTGTTTGGTTTTTAGAAGAAACGAATTTAAACTTCAAACAATTGAACTATGAGTTGATTTGATATCTAGATTTATCCATTCATCGTGTCAGTTCTATTAGTAACACACTGTTTCATAGTCCAGTAAAAGACTAGAACAAGAACGCAAAAACTCTTGAGCTCACGTCTATACTTCTCTAATTTTTTTTTTAATTAAGATAGAGTTCAAAATTTGAGATTCGTCGATGTGCTAGTCGAAGTAAGTTAGCGGAGCTTAAAGTTTAATTTCACGCAATATTAATAAATAAGCACAGGGCGTACCATAACAAATTAGGATTGTGACACTGTTTACTCAGTTGAAACAATCAGAGCGTAAAAATGGGTGTGTATCGATTAGGAGAATATCACACGAGGTTCCATAATTTTTTTTTTTCCACAGATTTAAGCTAATCCACTGAGCATCTTATACTTTTAAATGATTCGAAGTAATTTGAGCACGAAGTCTGAAATGATCTAGTAACTCGATAATGAGGATAATGTTTGTTTTCCGCCTAGTGATCCGACATCATGCCAAAGTTATAAAATAAACACCCAATTGCTATTAAGGTTTTTAACTTAAACTCACTTTCTGTCGGTGACTGTATAAATCAATGAGAGTGAAAAGAATGTTTCAGTTTTGATCCATTCGATTCATATCATTCAATATAAACGTCACATGAACCATGACATTTATAACATAATGTTGAAAAGCACTGTCGTGAGGTCAGAAGCTGTGAGCAATTGTTTTTTAAGTGACTATTTGTTCCAACGTTTACTACCTTCCCTCAAACAGCACCATTACCACTCATACTGTTTCAAGGATCTTCCATTTATTATTATTAATGTCGTCAGCAAGTGCAAGGAGAAAGATTATATATTCGTGAGGAATCCATCGTTCCGTTGTCCTGACTCCTAGAATACCCATCGGATCAAGTTGTTACTTAGAAGATAACCAAAGTAGGTTGAAAAAAATTGGTTAAATACTTTATAACTCATTAGATTTCCAACGTATTCAAACAAAAACTTATCCCTATATGGACGTTATTGCTGTCACATATACAACCTCAAATTTCATTATTGTAGCTTTCTTTCATAAGAAAATATAAAAATGTTTCCATTTAGTCAAATACAAGCAACCACAGAAGTTAATTAATTATGTTCCCTTATACTTTTGGCTTATTGAAACTTTGGCGCGGCGATTAAAATCGAAACTACAAGTGATTACCGATCTCCTAGCACCCACCGTTTGCCTCACATTTTTTTCGTCTGAAAATAAGAATTTTTCGTAAAATGGAAAAAAAAATCTCAAAAGTCGGAAATTTTGATTCTCGATGCTTTCACATATACGCATTCGATTGACATTGTCCCTCCCCATATTCGCAGACAAACTGCAGCTCTGAATTCTTGGAGCAAATATCTTTCTTTTCCTAAATTATTTCCAATTATTTCATACATTCCACAAAATAGAATTCCAAGTGAAGTCACGTAAACCATTCTGGTAAAATACGTTCTTCAATGTGAACATTAGCGATAAAGAATTATGGAAGATTGAGTGGAACTCTTATGAAATGTTCAATAAAGATCTCAATTCTGACGTGATGTCACAGTTTCCTTCTTATCGTTGAAGCTAATATATTTTTTTTGAGAAGACAATTTGAGCTTCGAATAAATCAGAACGAAACTGTGGGTAGTTATTTTTCTTTTGAGTTATAGGTTTATTTAATAATGGTGGTGGTTGTATTGATGACGCTGTTCCCAAACAAGGGAAAGACTTCAGAACAAGTGCGCAAAAGCTCTTGACCTCACATCAGTGCTTTTCTAATTAAAAAAAGGATGACTTGAAGTATTTAACGATTCAAAAACTTCAATAAATTCCCGTTCAATGTGTACTAATCTTCATTCGTAGGCAAACAAATACTTCCTCATATAAATAGAAAAACCTTTATATCTTTCATGATAGAACGTTTTATTTAACTCTTAATCAAACATATTTCAAGTTAAAACACGATCAGATGAATATTCTAGGAATAATTGAGGAAAACAAATTTCAGATGTTCACAACTGCTGAACGATTCGACGGAGTGGGCCCAATAACGAACATGACTGAGCTATTTGAAAATTATACTACATATTCTGAAAATATGGAAACTCTAGCTCATCCTCCTTCAGAAGATAGTGACCAGTTTTGTCTCGATTTTCTAAAATTTATCACCAAAATCTTTTATGTCCAGATATTGACTCATATGCAAAATGGCGAGCGCGCTGGTATGCTAATTCAAAGTTATACAAGCGAAAGTAAATTACTTGATTTTTATAACGGAATTTCTTATGACATAACAAGTAGGTATTTGAAAAAAATTTTATTTCAAAAATTTCCTGGATCTTCAGGGAGATATTGAGGAAACCAAATTACAGACGCTCATGAGAGCATAATACCCAACTTGACCAAGATCGGACAATTGATATATTCTCATCTTCCCTAGATGACCTAGTTTGACCCAAGATTCTTCATCAGGAAGTCAAACCTAATCCATTGAGACCATTTTACACTCTATATTCGAAAATTATAGACATTTGTGCAGAACGATTGTCCGCTGTTCTACTAGTTTAATAAACTAGAACAAGCACATAAAAACTCTATGAATAACTTTTGAACAGTGAATGCCACCAGATTTAAATTACTTGCATAAATGTTGAAATGCATTTTGACTATACTTCTACATTCCTGTTTGCAGATTTAGGAATCTCGCTATGAACAAATCTGCTGACATCATGAGACTACAAAAACCCAAATATCTCGAATCAAATTTGAAATTTTTTCACACATTAATTTCTTACCCGATTTGATTCCATCAGAGTTTAATGTACTGATTCGATTTAGGCATAAAACAAAAAGAATTGTTCTATAAAAAATGATTGTGATAGTCCTGGAGATAAAGCACCTTGTAGTTCTCAGTTCAGTTTATGGCCTCTTGTTGAATTTTATTTGTTTATTGCCAAGTAATAGCCTACATTTGATTAATTACAGCAACAAGCAGCAATGAAATTTTATTACGTTTCATTCGAAAAATATCAGGGTCAATAACAAAACTAGCAACGAACGACCTGAGAAAGTCTTGATATCGTTTCAGACCGGATTCCAAGTTGAAACTTGAGTTCCTGGAATTTCGTTTCATTTCTCTTCGTAGGTAGGTATTCTCAACAATTTGCATGTTGAATAAAAAACTGAGACAAACTGAGAATGAACCCTGAGAAAAATTAATTAAGTACACCTTAGTCGAAATTCCAGTTTCAATATCTCTACAAATTGTTATCATCGAGCAAAAAATTCTTCTAAGTTCACTTATCTGATATGATTCAGTTGGTTATCGTATCTATAGAAGATCAAACACCTATCAAATACCTACAAACTCTGCTATTACCATTACCAAGGGATGATCAATATTAATTATTACAATAAATATGATAAGTGTTAGCTTTCATTAATAAAATGAATTGATTTATTGATTCACTTCGCGTGGGCATCAAAAAGCCTTAGACAAAATTTATCTTTTCTGCCCTTGAGACACAATGTACTATGGTATTTATTATTTTGAAAATTAACTCAACTAATTAGCAAATTGATATAGGATTATTAGGAATTGCTAGTTCAATTCATTTGAAGACAATTATTTAATTAATTAAATTTTCTGTAGTAGGAAAACATCCACCTTGTTTGTTTTGGCAATGGGCGGACTATCCATTAATATTCCACACTCTATTGCTTTGACATATCAATCTTTATTTTTTTCAACTGCTATAATGGATACTAAAATATGAATTAGTAATTTTTATGTTAAGATAGCTATCAAGATTTGAAATATGAAATATACTCGTTTCTTCGACAAAGATTAATTTATTAATTTAATTTAAGCATATTTTCACTTCGGCATCATTTTCACTTATAAGCACATCCTTCCACACTTATAGTAGATAGTAATTTTATTGATTAAAAAGAATTCCTATATATATATATATATATATTTAAAACTAGCTGACCCGACAGACTTCGTCCTGTCAAAAAGATTTGTAAGTTTTTGTGCCTACGTATTTTAAAAAATTCTCCTGAACAGAACCGTCACCCTGATGATAGGGCGTTGTGAATAAAAAATAATTAAATAAAACATATATAAGGATTTAAAAGTAAGTAATCGCTTTATTATTAATCATGTGAATCATAATTATTATTATTATCATTGTAGTGCTTTGTGGTATACGATGTTTTTTGTTTGATTACCTGGCGCATAGATAAACAAATCTGATGGTTTTCCAACCGGGGAACAGGCAACATACAATTGACCGTGTGAGAAACTTGGGTTTTCTAGATTAATACCACAAACACTTAATGATTGCCCCTGGGACTTGTTTATAATCATTGCAAAAGCAAGCCGCACTGGAAACTGTAGTCGTTTAAACTCAAATGGCAATCAGTCGGAATCATTGGGATGCGCGGTATGACAACATCTTCTCCTTTATACTTTCCTTTGAGTATAGTTGCTTCTATCACATTGTTTAGTAATTTTTTTATCGCTAACCGTGTACCGTTGCAAAGACGTGGTTGGTTTATATTTCGCAACATTATAACCACCGATCCAACCTTTAATTGAAGATTGTGAGGTGGCAATCCTGGCAAATCCAGCGTGTTTAAAAATTCCGGTGGATAGTTGACTACATCATCTTGATTAGTAGCCGAATCAACTGATTTATATATCCTCAATTCGCCTGTAATTTGTTCTTGAATTTTGAAATTTAATTCATTTACATCTATGTTTTTTGCAGCCAGTATAGCTCGTTC
Organism: Micraspis discolor; assembly: GCA_030674115.1. Taxonomy (NCBI): domain Eukaryota; kingdom Metazoa; phylum Arthropoda; class Insecta; order Coleoptera; family Coccinellidae; genus Micraspis; species Micraspis discolor. The sequence goes on from JARTUT010000004.1 coordinate 3,668,233, forward strand.
GCTCAACCAATCATGGTTTCTGTAATTTTGAGAAACATCTGGAAACACCTTCTGAATAAGTTCATCTTTTGATCGAGTTAACTGACAAAAACATTGAGGAAAGTTAATGCAGCCAGTCAACATGTCTATAGGAAATTTGCCATTACCAATGGCAATGAGTTGTTTACAGAATATGTTTCCAGATTGATCATATTGCAACTCGACACGCATATTCTTGCTTAAATGAAGTACTTTGACATGTTTCCACAAATTGGAGGACTTTAGACATGCATTGAGTTCATCAGCTGGCGTTGATCGTGGAATCACTGGCAATGTTTGACGAAAATCTCCTGCTAATAAAATCATTGCACCACCAAATCGGTTATTATTGCTCCGTAGATCTTTTAAGGTTCTGTCTAAAGTCTCCAAAGATTTTTTATGTGCCATCGTGCATTCATCCCAAACAATCAATTTACATTGCTGCAAAACCTTTGCCATTGCAGAGTTCTTCGAAACGTTGCATGTTGGAGTTTCATTGCTTTGCATATTTAATGGCAATTTTAGTGCTGAATGGGCTGTTCGACCACCTTCAAGCAAAGTTGCTGCGATTCCCGACGAAGCGAGTGCAAGTGCAATTTTATTTTGTGAGCGAATTGTTGCTAATATTAATGAAATCAAAAAAGTTTTTTCTGTACCACCAGGTGCATCTAAGAAGTAAATCGCTCCAGTTTCATCATTTGTTACTTTCATAAGAGTTTCAAATACATACTTCTGTTGTTCATTTAACAGTGGAAGATTTTTTTGAATTAATTCTTTCAAAGCGTTGAGATCATACAATTTTTCTCGATGCAACTCTTGGTTAAAAGCGTCATGCATTGGACGATTGGGCGCGGTCAGGCCTAATTGAATTAATAGTTTGTTTGACATTATCAAGCACATGTCATCAATTGAAATCAATGCTTCATTGTAAATTTCTTCAATGATTTGTATATTTGGATTTCCCATTCTATTCCGTATTTGATACAAAATATTTATAGGAGGCATATCAAATATAAATTATTTTTTCACTAATCACGAACTAAACCAACACTAACTAACTAAACACTCTGCACAAAACACGATATATGAATTTGTTTCATGTATCAGTTGACAAAAGCAAACTCAGTAGATTAGGTAACAGACAACTTTTTTTTTGTTTGACTGATGTAATGACGTGGAAACATGCATTTTATCTCGCGTGCCGAAAGTAATACAAAAGAAACGCGAGTTTCGGAACGCGACATTAAACTCCTCCAACTATGTATTCTGTGCTCCAACGCACACACGCACATTGTTTTGATAGATATGATCTTTGACGTTAGGAACACACCTACATTGCTTAGACAACATTGAGAAAAGGGCTATTTTTAGGGTTTTTCCAGCAATAATTCTAATTTTTCTCGCCGTAAAAACCATCCTTGAACTTCAACGAACATTTTAAAAAAGGATTTGGCCAAATTGGTCGAGGCGTTGTTAAGTTATGCGCTTACCAACACATTTTGCGATTCATTTTTATATTATAGATGTTGGCAACTAACATTACTCCGAAATCATTTGTTCTAGATCCGAAGACGAGACATTATTATTTATATTTAATTTTATTTTTTCTGTAGTAGGATTTTTTGACCTCTAGAAAAATGAAGCTGTATATTATTAATAATATTTACAGTAGGGGATACATTTAATATTTTAAAAATCCCTACAAATCTTACTCTTTTAACACAATCTGTATACAAACATGTCGTATTCAACTCACTGTTGTTGTCACTACCTCTCCGACCGATTCAACCAATTATAGATGCTAAACCGTTACGTAAAAACCCTCTGGATGGCCCAGAAGTGCAAACAAAAATTTAATTTTCCACATCCATCAATCAGACGCTCCTCTATCCTAAAAATAATATTACGTTTTTCATAAACCTTTGTAATTATTTCAAAATAATAATAAGGCACGTCCATTCTTTTTCAGGTGCCAGCCATGGGTACCGCTATGTTGAGCGCTGGGTCAGCTCCCAGGATTCTTCGAGCAGTAGTTCTTCGGATGTACCAGTGCCAAGTGCCTGTTGTTCATCAAACTATCTTACGGCGCTTTCACACTGACGGTAAGTCTGCTGACCTATTTTTTATTTCTTTCACAGGTCCCTCGAGAATTCAGGTTATTCATCTCCGAAACTGATGAACCGATTCGAGATTTGTAAACTAATTTTGATAGGTAGACAGACGTCTTCTGTGAAGACTCCCGATGTTCTTTTCTATACCGTTACCCTATATATTTGTATATTTTTGAAATCCCCTCAATTGACTAATTTTAACAAACTGTACTAAATGATCTATAATTATTTACACAGGTTGAAAATTTTGTATGAATTAGGTAGTCTGGAAATATTGAAATTTTTCACATTAACTGAAATATAGATACTCATAAAAAATCGAGGCTGATTGTCAGACGTATTTTGAAACAATTCAAAATTTAATGAAACTCCATAAGTCTAATATCACAAATGCCTAGTAACTGCCAAAAACGATAATATTTGAAAAAATAATAAAAAATTTCTATTTTATTTATATAGTTTGTTGAAATCAGTTCATTAAGATTTTGAAAATACACAAATATACAGGGAAACCCGGTTAGTGAAGGTCACTGAGTGTGGCATATTAGCTCGAATCACTCTGTGCATTTGAATTTATGTGTAACACACCCTAATTCAAAAGTTGATGTGTGCCAGTTTTTTTTATAATTTTCTGAATTAATGATATAAAGAATTCGAATGAAATAAATATTGATGAATGTTATTAATTTTTTTTCAAAATAAAGGAGGACCTACGGTAAACAGAGATTATTATTCAAATAGTTCCATGTAGATATTCCCTCTCAATGAACACGATACATAAAAATTGGTAAATAAAATAAATGAAAAAGAATAACCATTCTCAAATTTATTTGATGGATTTTTGTGATTTGATCACATAAAGAAAACACCTACACCTTTTCGCGATTATACGACAATTAAATTTCATAATTACAGAATAACAATCACTTCAATATATGATATCTGAAGAAGATCTAATGAGATATCGAGTATTTTGATGAACAGCTGTAGGGATTTTCGAAGTTTTGACGATTTTCACCAAATTTGACCAACTCCTTTCTTCCAAGATTTTTTACTAATTAATCACATTGATATTTTAGAAGTTATTGAGGACACAATCATATACTCATAGCTGTGGCATTGAAGGGATTTTCCCTTGACTGAGATATTTCGATATAATAAATATTCAGTTCATATGAAAACTCTAGCTTATCTACTTTAACGCTATTGTATATAGGAAAGTATTCAATTTTGACCAAAAATGGAAAATATTTTCTTTTCAAAGGATGCCGAAAAATAAATCTGAAGAAATTGAAAATATTCCAGGATTTACGAAGCAGATCTTAAATTTTATAAAATCCTTATTCTTCCACATACCTCTTTATGAGACTTTTTTCAAAACAGCGAAAAACTTGAAAACGTCTCTAGATCATTAATCAATTCTGAACCAATAAGTTAGGTAAATCGTAAACCATTCCTGGTTTTCCAAAAATAAAATCAAATTTAGATTACAAAATAAAATCAAATTATTAGTAGTTATTCTTATTCATTATTCTAATTGTCTTCATCCAACTGTATCATCTAATTCGATAATCTGTACTAAATATGCTTCAGATAATGAAGAGCAACTGTAGTTTCAAGTAGTCACGACACGGAAATCTAAATTGATCATGACAATACTGCATGAGAGAATGTCCCAGATGTTCTTCAAAGCTATCAATAATTTCTTATGATAATGCTCGATAAGGAAGATACTTGGTTATTTTGAAGATATTGAGAAAAATTATATTTTGTTATTTTTGAATTAAAACTTCTTTAGGCGCGCCTAGGAGGTTACTGGACGACAATGCAACGGAAGTCCGTTACGGCAATATGGCGTCACGTTTCTGTACCATCCGGTTTTCAAATATTTTTGATTTTGTCGATAGGTAGTTAATAATAAAATCAATCAAAAATTTTTGAAAAAATAAAATAATTAGAAAAAAATATTAAATTGAATAATAATAATAACTAATTTTTGGTAACACAAATCGGCCGCCATATTTGGTAGTACAGGAACGATGTACCGGGAAATTCGAATTACGAAAGCAGCGTCAATTTAAAATTTTCTCAAGCATGCATGGTAATTATGCACTGAATTATGCCGCTCATGTGAAATTCAGGCATATGCTAGATTATTAAGATAAAGAAAAAGCTGTTATAAATTTTCATCATTTTATTGTTATTCTGGTAGATATTTAGGAATATAATTACAGAGTATTATATCATATGAAATTAATTCCAAAACTGAACAGACTACAAAATTCATTCAATTCAGATTAGGGATAAACAAAGGATACTGAAGTTATACAAAAATAAATGAAAGAAGAATATTTAACTTATATTCGCAATAAAATTAACTCAAAAAATTTTGAAAATCATAACATGACATTCAACCTTGAATACAAATTATTCAGAAGCAGAACATAAAGAATTTATAGGAAAAGTTGAGTCTTCAATATTGCTAGCACGTAAACAATAGAAAGAATAAAAATTATTTAGAGGATTCATGGTTTTCGATAAGCATACTTTGAAATTACAATGCAAGGAAGGAAAAACAGTATGAAAAATATGTTTTGCTAGAAAATAAATTCTTCTTTTCAAAGAAAAAAGTTTGACCAGATGCGACGAATAGAAACAGAGATATAGGTCAGTAAAGCAATGTGTCGACAAACTGATGGATATATTTTTCCCCAACCTAATATATCCTTGAAGGACAACAAATGATAAAACGGCTTTTTCAATAGATATATATTTTAAATTGAAAACTGACTTTGTGGATATCATATCACATCAAATTCACCGAAAAAAAGGCGTTTGCCGTATATCATAGGATTTTTGTGATCCGAGGTATATCGTAAAATTTGACCTTGATGTCCAAATATGAATCAGTAGGAGCAATTACAAATTCCAGACGATACATCAACCTCTACTTGATTCCGTATAGCCATCTTCGTAACGGATGTCCGCATAATTTAAATACAATGAAGCAGTTAAATTAGAAAATTAATTGACTGCGTTGCAGACGAAATAATTATCTTCCGTGAGGTGCGAAAAATGAAAAATCTTTATAAATTATTGTAACAAAGAGTGTGTCTTTGAAACCTTCTTATTTGGCAGCATGATGTAAAATCTACTGGTGACTGCCAACTGTCTTTCAATCTTTTTGTAAACTTCTTCCCTTTCGTGCAATTTTGGAGAGTCGTGTATCCAAGATCGTATAGACTTATTCGTTCCATGCTCTCTTTCTTGTTCTAATCCACCTTGCCACGTCACCAGCCCCGCATTTTTCTCTGATGAGGCGGTATGTCCCACAATGTCTAACAGTATATGGTTTTCATTTCGGTTTTTTTTATCTGACGTAAGCCTTAAAAATTTTAACTTGTGGCGGTAAGTGAAGAAACTCCAATTAGCGAATAAAATAAGATTGTGTTCTAGAAGCAGTTGCTAGATATTGGAAATGATAGGGTCTCAGTTGACACCTCGATCGGATTGAAAACATTTTCCACAGTTTTCTTTCACTTTTACAGCCTTGATAAAGTTGCTTCTTCAGAGTATTTTCCGGTCAATAAACAACATTATAATAATCATGAATTGACGAGTGCACAAGCATTATTTGTAACAAAACACAAAAATTCAGCATGGTCAATTGTATGTTGCCTGTTCACTAGTGGAAAAATAAAGTCTCAAAACATAAAGTACTACAATGATATTTAAACTTCCAAACTCGATTCAGAAAAAGAAAAAATGAAATCAAATATAATAACTCTTGAAAAAAAATTGAATTGTAATTTCAATTGAGATTTTATTGTTGCAATGCAATTGAGTGAATTTTAGATGTTTAATAATTTTTAATTTTGACATAATGTAATCATTCACTTATTGTGTTCCTTTTCACTTTCATTTAGCGTGCTGACAGGCGTACTGTATGACTAATTAAGCATTAATAAAGTTATGGAATCGACTGCGATCCGGTACTTCGATCCGTAGTCTTATACGTATAGATTTTTTATTAAAAAAAGGGCATTCCAAAATTCCGAGCCACCTGTTCAAGAGGTAACTTGAGTCCATTTTGCTCTCAACATTCAAAACAGGTTGCAGGTGGGTTGAAAGTGACCTTGACCTTCCTACCATAGACATTATATCAGTCTATGCATCCTACATCTACATCGTGTAGAAAAATATGGTGTTATTTTCATTTATTACTCTGAGCTAGTTTAAGGGAAGTTTGCAATCTTTCATGATCTTCTTAGTAATCAAAAGAACTGCATGGCGTTGAAACACATATTCATCTTGGTCACAACATTATACGGTGAAGTTGTGGATGTCCTACTTCAATACCTCGACTTGGAATGGTCAGGGTTACGATTATTACCAGTTGTTGTTCAGGGTAGGCTTAAGACAAGGAAATGAAGCTAAAAATTTCAGTTGTGCACGCTCTTGAGCTAAGAGCTTCCTGTTACGATAAATAATCATACGTATGATAATTGAGAGCAGTTGTAACTTATGAAGTTTGAATTGCAGTTCAATATAATAGCGAAAAATTATTGGAATTAATAATTGTATGAAAACTGTTTTTTCAAAGATTTATTTAGAGAAACTATGTGTTCCTAATGGATCTAAAAAAAAGAAACATGGGGTAGTTCCCTGTTTCTTTTAAATGAAACGTTCAATGCGACTTCCAACAAGGTTGTGTAAACGTTTAACTCTATCATGGACAGGGTGTGATGACATTGTTGTGATAAACGTTCAATGCTGCTTGACTCATGCTCGGAGTATACTCGTTACAAGCCAGCGCGAGCATTAGAAACGAGTAACGTTCAATATCTCAAGGACGATACAGCAATTCGTGCTGTCAACACCGAAAATTCATAATTATTCGCTGATGAGTACCAAGATTTCGATAGGGAAGATAGGATAAAGCTTGAATATTCCTAGAAATTCATGGAAAAAAAGTTTCTCATTAAGTTCCTTAGACACGCACTAAACTTGTATGAACCGGTAGGTACATACAAATTAATACCTTTTATGGATTCCAGACGTTATGAACCGTTGTATGAACCGGTAGGTACATACAAATTAATACCTTTTATGGATTCCAGACGTTATATCCCCTATTATTCAATAATTGTCGACATTGAGAACGAATATAGACATGAAACGAAATTAAGTATAATTGTGTTGAGCCGATTCTGGAATAGGAGTTCGAAGATAATAGCTTGGAAGTCGTTGGCCGTAGCGGTAAATAGCATATTTAACAGCTTCTCGTCCAACACCTCCTGGTCTATCCTTAAACCACATATGAATCATTGGCCAGGAATTCCGTTTGTTATTCGTACGAAAATCGATTACTGTATTTTTTCTGTTATACCTGCAGCCACTTGACCCACAAAGATCAATTCTACGTGGATACAGATGAATAACAGTTACAGAACTTGATCGGCGATAAAAGTTACACTCAATTTTCAAGCCCACGCAACTTAGTTATGCTGCTTTACCTGTGAAAAATTTAGAAAAGCACTTACTTGAGGTCAGGAGCTTTTGCGCGCTTGTTCTAGACTCTTTTCCCTAGTCTGAAACTATTTGATACTAACACAAAACGCACGTCAGTATTTTTTAAATTTTAACGACACACATTATTTGACCGTAAATGAACTATTTCAATTAATTTTCTCCCAACTGAAATTGGATTTGTAAGTCCGACCGATGTCAATTGAAAACGTATCTACGAAAGCATCAACAATTGAAATTTCTGACTAACTGTTTGACATTTCCCTTGTCATATTTTAAGAAAAATTCGTTTTTTCTATTTTTTTTATCAGTTCAAGGCCAATGTAGGGTACTAGGAAATTTTCTGTAATTTCGTTTTTGATTGCCACCCTAATATTCTAATCAGCCAAGTACTTTTTGTTCATAGTAGTTATGTATCAGGTATACCGGTATGAAATGAGCTTTTTTTTGATTAAACACTAATTATGAATGGGAAAGTGAAAAACACTTCATTCAAAGAATTGGCCAGTGTTATCTATACATTTGGACCACCTTTCTGGCAATTTGTGGATACCACGCCAATGAAATTGTTCGTCTTTTAAAGCAAACCAACCAAACACCCAATTTTCCACCTCCTCGTAGGAATCAAAGTGCTACTCAGCCAATGCGTGCCCAATCGATGAAAACAAATGGTAGTCGGAAGAAGCCAAGTCTGGTGAATACGGTGGGTACGGCAGCTCCCAGCCAAGTGTATTGATTGTATCCTGAATGGTTTTGCTTTGTGTGCAGGCGCATTGTCATGGAGCAAAATTCCCTTGCCGTGTCTTCTGGCCCATTCTGGTCGATTTTCGATCAATGCATGATTCAAATTGTTCATTTGTTGTCGGTAGCGATCAGCATTAACGGTTTCACCAGGTTTTAGGAGCTCGTGGTACATCACACCTTTCTGACCCCACTTAACACTCAGCATTGTCTTCTTGCCGAATCGATTAACCCATGATTTTTTCCGTTTAGGATACTTAAAATAAATCCATTTTTCATCTCTCCAGTAACAATCCGATGCAAAACCGTTTTTGTTTCGTGTCTTTCAAGCAAAATTTCACAAGTGTCTTTTCGATTTTCCATCTGTCATTCAATTCCACGCTTTGGGATCTTTCCCATATAACCCTTTAGCCTTCACCCCAGAGGGTTGAAATTTTAACACAAGATAGATAATTGTATGTTTAACCATTCTTCAAAATTTCAACCCATTCGGAATTTTTTATCCGGAGTTATGAGAAAAAAGGCTTTTTCGCCCTCTCCACCGCTTAGCCTTCACCCCAGAGGGTTGAACTTTCAACACAAGATAGATAATTGTATGCTTAAACATTCCCTAAAATTTCAACCCATTCGGAATTTTTTATCCGAAGTTCTGAGGAAAAAAACTTTCTTACCCCCTTCAGTGCTTAGCCTTCACCCCAGAGGGTTGAAATTTCAATACAAGATGTATAATCATCAACTTAACCATTCTTCAAAATTTCAACCCATTCAGAATTTTTTATCGGAAGTTATGAGAAAAAAACCTTTTCTACCCCCTCCTCCGCTTCGCCGTCACCACAGAGGGTTGAAATTTTAATAAAAGATGTATAATTATTTACTTAACAATCCCTAAAAATTTCAACCCGTCCGGAATTTTTTATCCAGAGTTATTAGAAAAAAGCCTATTTTACCCCCTCCTCTCTTAAGCCTTTCCTCCAGAGGGTTGAAAATTTTTTTGGTTATCCTATTTTTTGTCCAAAACAATAAAAGCAAAAATTTTCATTGCCGCTAATTATTTCGTTCCCCAGGCTTTATTGACTGGACTAATAGCTTCTGAACGGTCAGAAATTATTTGTTGTGCAACATTCAACATTTCTGCCATTTGCTTTTGATTCAAATCCAATATCGTTGGCAATTCGGCGTCTTCAAACTTTTTTGGTGGTCTTCCACGTTCTTCATTTCTCACATCAAAATCATTATTTCAGAACCGTTGAAATCATCTTCTGCATGTTACTTCTGGTAGAACATTATCCCCACATGCCTCAACAAGCATTCGATACGACTCTGTAGCACTTTTCTTCAAATAAAAGCAAAAAATTAATGCTTTCCTCAAATCATCACTTTCTAGTACAAAATTCTACAATTTTAACACGATGAAAAAATATGATGTTATCTGTTCAATGACTCGAAGTAAACTAAATATGTTTCATAGATGCCATAGCAAAAAAAAAAAAAAATAAAGGCTCGTTCACCACAATGTTCCCTATCGAGACATTTGTATCTTGGCGCTCACTTGATACCGCCACTCTTGAAGTAAGCGAAAATTTTTGGATTTCATTTTTCTCTAAAACTATGGATCTCAAACAGAAGTTCACCAAAAAATGGCGAAGACGTTATCCTCTACAAGCAATCCATACTCCATAAAAATCCTAAACTTCCACACCCTGCATCCCAAAAACGTATCATTTGCAATCTAAGCCCTTTTTTCCTCGAAATTTTTCAAGGAATATCCTCCTTATATTTGGCTGATTCTGAAAATCATGATTCTACAAAATGAGGAATTTATTATTCGAAAATTTATTGAAATATTTTCATTTTCAATTAATATGATATTTATAATTATTGAAATATAATAGTTAATTTAAATTATGCCTATAAAGATTGTAACCCCTGCCTTATTTCGAAGGCTTTAATAATTTCGTAATTTTTATGTGGAAAAGCTTCGAATATATACATGATGTTATGATATCATAAAACATCTTTCCGAAATTTAAATTTGAACCATTTATTCATCTATTTTTAGTTTCAAAATTTTTCATATACCTATGTATTAATCTATTTTTTTTTCTTTTTCAGGTGAAAATGACGTCGGCAAAGTCGCGATGTGTAGTGTTCCTAGTGACTTTCGTAATGGCTCACTGTGTACCACTAGATTTAACTACATCCAGGTACAAAGAAGAAAACCTAGAATTACATGACAATTTAACTCAAACTATTTCATTCTCGCCAAATGCTTATTATGTACCTCAAATATTCGATATACTGAATTCAAGAAATCGACGATCTAAAAGTCCAAAAAATTACTATTTCCAATTAGAAGATATGATGCGAAACTTAAATACTGTCAATTTCACGAATAATGAGAGTTTTTTTAGAGATTCAACTCGTCAATACGACATTGAATCAAGGAAATTTAGCAATAAGAAATCATCAGAACGTTATTCAAGCTTTCAAGAAATGAAAGAGCGAGTTAAAGAGATGAAGGTCAATAAAACTCTCCCATCCATAAAAATGCAGAATCCCCGTAATGCCACAAAATTTCAAAACTCAAATTCATCTCTGTATAACAATTTCATTACGAAAGCTTCGAAACATCCGCAAACTTTTCAATCCATAACGAATAAATCCAACATCAAAACAAACGTTTCACAGAAACCGGGAATTTTTCAAATCAAACTTAAGAAAGCAACCACTGCCAGACCGACAAAGTTCGTAACTATTACACACAAGCCTATAGTAATAAATCTCACTAAAGTGCCATTAAACTTTAGCAACTCCTTCACCTTAACCCATCCTACTATAAAAACTACAAGAACACCAGGTTGGATAAGCAAAATTAAATCTACAACACCAATTCCAACTGGTTCAACCAAAAGCAATAGTTTTGGTTGGCCTAACAACAAAATCAAAAACAAAAACGATTGGAACAGGTATAAGAATTATACGGATCTGAATATTTCGAAGGGAACAACCAAAAATCCAAACTGGACAATAAAAAATAATAAACTTAATAACAAAAATTCGAATAATCACTATAAAAAGAAACCCACAAATCCAACGAGGGTGAAGTATGTGTCAAAACCTGGCCACAAACCGACCCTGGAAGAAATAAAGCAAAATTGGTATGAGAGCGGAGTTCCATATCCTAATCCAATGCCTGAAATAATCTCAAACTCGTATACCCCAATTGTGCCTTCAGTTAATCAAGCTCCAATAGCTGAAGACTTAGATACAGCACAAGTCGACTCAGCTGAAAACAACCCCATAAACAGCGCCATCAGTACTTTCAATTTGGACATGAGACCAGCCCTAACGGATGTAAAAGACGCGCTTGGAAACTTCGACAGTGGATGTCCTACTGTGCATATATCAAGCTCTGTCTTGAACCCTCAGCAAAGACAGGGATGTTCAGATTTAAATCTAGTGATTAATTCGCATTTTCACCAAAATACTGCTAGTGATAGAATACCCACGATAGATACATACCAAGCTGAAGCTCCCGAAGAAGACATACCTGACGAAGTCATTGGTGCTGAGGAATTGGCTGAAGCAGGAGCTGAGGGTGAACCTGGAACTGGGCTGGCTGATCCTGGAGGATTAGCTGATCCCGTAGGAGCACCACAAGCTGATTTACCTGGTGGTGGATCACCTGGTTCTGGTGGTACAGGAGGTTCTGGCGCCAATGGTGGAACTGGAGGAAATGGGGGGGATGGAAATAATTCAGGACTAGGTTGGCCTGATTTAAAAGGAATGTTAGATCTAATTGATTGGGTGGGAAACAAATTTGGAGGTATCTTTAATTTTCTGCGAAATCCTTATTTGTATATAATACCTGCAGCTTTATTCTTCTTGTTGGGTTTCTTCTTGATATTAGCTCTATTTCCTTGGTGGGTACCCCTTCTTTTCTTGTTTGTCGGCATAAAAGCTAAGCAAAAACCAAACTTAGTTCATCATAAGCACGTACATAAAGCTGTGCACCATCCAGACGGTTGGTTTTGGAATCAGGAAACTAAAACTTGGGAGAACGTACAGGATTACCTTCATAGAAGGAGAATAGACAACGTAAATTTGAACCACATACCCCAATCTATTCAACAGTTTGGGAAGAAATATGGGATTGATAATCCAGTGATCAAATCAGTCAAAAGAATAAGGTAACAGCTATAATATGTATTGAAATGAGATCGAACATGATAAAGATTATCCAAAATTTCTTGGGGCTCAATTTGAGCACTTTTGTCTTCCGTCTAAAGAATCTAGTCTCTAAAATAAACTTAGGGTTGATATTGATCAATTTGGATCTAGCTTCTGAGATCTATAGTAACAATTCTTTGAATAATTAATGAACTGAATGAATATCGAATATTTGCGGTGCTATGAATGTTTTTGAATGGAGGTATTAATTTATTTCTAATATTTTGGCCATAACTTTCTCTTGGAATTTTATATTATAAGTATTAAATTATTATTCGACTTTTGTAAATAAATATTCAAAAGACTTTGTGTTTATTCATTCTTTACTTGAAACATATGGGATCCTCAAGGAGAAGAAATTCATGTATTATTATTCATCACAATACAGGAACCATTCTAAAGATAATAAATTACCCAATGCCACCAATTTCCTTTCTCTACAAAATATTTTTGTTTTAGATCTCTTCATTTTGAGCCAGTAGAAAAATCTGGAAATCAACTTATGGAAATAAGAAAAACATCAGATGACATCGTCCTGGACACAAGAACGCCTCCAAAAATAAGGGCGCAAACTAGGAAGAAAGAGAAAGATGAACGTGTAGAGAATTCTCACGCTGGAGTTGCCATTCCAGTCGATGAAGATACGATTCAAATGGAAGAAACGACAAAGAAACTGAATTTTTACAAAATACACCGTCCAACAACTAACAGCGGTCTTTCAACTTGGATTCTCCTCGGTGGAGATTCTACTTCAACAACCCCTAAAGTTATCGATACGAAAGATACGGATGACATGAGAGTCATAGAAGTCAGTAGTGGTTCGAAAATTGTGAAACCTGTATTCAAAAAGAGGCCAACAACCAGAACAACACAATCTACAACCCCCAAAAACAAAGCGACCACAGATTTTTCAACAAAAAAACCCAAACCAACACAATTGGTGAAAATCAAAGCAGCAACACTGAATAACGCCAAAAGAAAAAATGAAACCAAGACAATTGGTACCTCAGTGAAAGAAGTTACAGAACACCCAATGGGAAAAACTAAAGTGACTTTGTTCAATAGACTGTCTAACATAAAAACCACAACAGAAAGAATGAAGATCGAAACTTCGACGCCATTAAATAAAAATGAAACAATTACTTCCGACAACAAAGGAGACATAGATACTCAAAAATTGATATTAGAAGGTAAAGAAGGTGATGCAAGTATAACTGAACCACCAAATAATAATAAGAAGAAGAAGAAGAATAAAACAAGAAAAAATAAAAATAAGAATAGAAGGAAGAAACCACAAGAAAAGGCCTCAAATTCAACATCTATCAAAACAACGAAGAACAAGAATCAACTTAAAGAAAAACCAATAGGTACCCAAATTTATAATTACTTATCTCGAGAAATGATGCCAACATTAGGAGTGGGTTTGGTTGGACTTATGGTTACAGCAGGTTTGGCTAGTTATTTTCTGTATCCATTTGGAGCAGCACGTAGGATATATGAGGTCGATAGAAAAGATAAAGAAGGTGCTTATTATTACAATGATATATATTCGGGAGGTATAGCAGAAGAAGAAGCTTTTGGTAGAGTTATAGCTGGTATGCCTCTTGAAAAACTTCAAAGTAGCATGTATAGCAGTACACAAACGACAAGAAGGCCTGTTGTACAGCAACAAAAGAACTATTATCCATCTCAACAGATCTATTCAACTCACAAAACTCACCATCAAAATCCTCACTCATCACAAAATACTAAGAAGTACCACTCTCAAACTAACTATAACAATCATCATACCAAGAACCAAAATGGCATGGTTCAAGGAACTGTTGAGAGCGTTCCTTTAGGTTCAACACAAGATAGTTATCTCTTGAACTCATATAGTAAAGACAGCTACCAAATAGCGAATTACAAAAACAACGAAGTTGAGTTGAATAAAGAACCTGAAACAAAGTTCGTTGTAGGAAATCCACCTAAAGGTACGATAGAAGAAATAACACCAGTAGCTGTTCCTGAGCATGGACCGAGAATGTTAAAATTCAAACGAAGAAGAAGAGATATTGACGAGATGGACAACGATATATTCAATGACGGAAACCTGAAAGATAATTCGATTGACGTCGGTGAAAAACAGACAACAGTTGAGGAAAAATCAGATCATACAACTGATATTCCAACATCAACTACGCCCAAAAATTCTACTGATATTTCCGAAGAAAAAGAAAAATCTGTCGTTGAGTTACTCAAGGATATTTTTCATTTGAAGCTCCATTTAGGACTAGAACTTGTAAAAAATGCTACAAGATCAATATCGAATTATATTGAAAAAGTTCAAAGCCGCCTAGATAATCACTACAGAACAACAAATAAGTTCTTTATACGATGAACTTATTGAATTATTATCTGCGTGATTTATTTCATTTACCATTATTCATCCAAGTCATCATTTAATTCACATTTTGGGTAGTTTATGTGCTTTCGAAATTGACCTGTTTCTTTAAGAAAAAAATGACTATCGAAGGTCTAACGGAGATTTTAATTTCGAAAGTACGTAGATTGAGGTATATTCAGGTGGGTTTGACATGGTTTGAACCAAAAAAATAGATGTAATATATAATTGTAAGAAATTGAGACTGTAATAAAAATAAATTATTTATTTAAGATGGAATTAAGTATATTATTTTTTATTATTCATTGAATGTTTTATTAATGTTTTTGAAACAAAGTGTCTTAAAAATGTTATCTCAGATT
The DNA here is from genome assembly GCA_030674115.1 of Micraspis discolor. Taxonomy (NCBI): domain Eukaryota; kingdom Metazoa; phylum Arthropoda; class Insecta; order Coleoptera; family Coccinellidae; genus Micraspis; species Micraspis discolor. The sequence goes on from JARTUT010000004.1 coordinate 3,683,607, forward strand.
TCCTATGAAGAACAACTACCTCGATCATTGGTAAAACCCGGTTCATTTCAAGATCACACGTCAAGATTACTATGATATTTACGCTTGTAGGCCCTAAAAAAATTGTTGAACCTCTTCTTTCTTGCACAAAAATCAAGCTCTTGTAATAAATGCCAAAAAAATTAAAAAGCACAGAGGTCAGATGGCTTTGGCGCTCAAACTACTACCATTGATTCAGTTATTAAGAAATTTAAATATAGAACAATATCTAGGAACTACTTTTCTTCCAGTAGAATCATTTGTGTTGAGACAAAAACCGTTAGTCCAATCAACAAAAATTATATTATAATATGCAATATTTATTTTCATTTTAAGAATTATTTCGAATTCTTTATTTTGTGTTTCAACCTTAGCAAACATAATATAGGGAATTTTTATGAGTAATGATGACGAGAGTAGTGTGCATAGATAATTATATACAGGGTGAGTCTTTGACCACACACTTTTTTCCCATGCTGTTTTTCCATATTCAGCTGCGTTAAAAAGTTATAAGCATTTTAAGTTTTCACATTGGACAAATACCCCTCTGTAGTCCAGTTTAGTTTGAATGAAACTTACCTATTGAATCTGAATTGTTTAAAACATTATTTTCCCTCTAAGAAATGATTCACTCACTCATGTTTCATCAGATGATTATATCGATTTCATTCCTTTCAACTTCAACAAATATCACAAAAATGGTGCAATTTAGGAAAAAAGATGACGAGTGATTTTATCTGCAAGAAAGACTAATGATTCTAGGAAGTACAAGATACGGACCTTTATGTAAACTGATATTTGTTTTTCATGCAATTTAACCAATCTGGACAGTAGTAGTGAGAAACCCACAAGAACTGGAATAAATCTATTGATGCCAAAATATGCATGACTGTTATCAAAAAGCTTCTACAAGATATCATTTCAGTTGATGTTGTCGTTTGAATATTAGAGGTGAAAATGCATTTTTTTATGAAATTTCAATACCCTATATCTTTTGAACCGGGCCAAGTTTGGAAAAATATAGGAAGAAAATGTTTCTTTTGACGTCAAGGATCTGTGGTTAAAATTAACGGAGTGGTCGAAGACCCGTCTTGTATAAATCTCATTCTACTAAATCAAATTTTTTTCAGTTTAGATGATTTTGGGTTCGTTAACAACCATTAACATTTGAAAAATATCGCTGAGAATGAAAGTAATCCGAGCTGAAAATATTATATTTAATTATTCACGGTTCTTAACTCTTGTTAGTAGTTCTAAAATACAACAATGAAACCATAAAATGATCATACAAATATATCACAGAGATATTCTCCTAAAACTATTAACGAGTAGGTAATCTGTAAATAATCTTATTTTAATCTATCCAACTTTCACACCTACGAGGATGTTATTAGATTGAGTTGGCACGAATAATACAGTAAACTGCTCGTAAATACATCAAGCGAAACAAAATAAATAAATTCATAAGAACTGAAATGGTACTTAAATCAAGGTCTCATTTCATGAGAGAAATGATCCGTATCGTCTCAAATCTCTTCTTCTTCTCTTTCCTCCCATTGCCATTGGAACTAGCATAGCCATTGTAGCAGGAATCATGCCGGCACCTGCAGCTGCTAAAACAGCAGATATATCAGGACTACCCATGCGTTCATTCAGAGATGTTATCGGCAAAGCTACATTCAATTTCTGCACAGCCGGTCTTCTAACTACTTTAGTATTACCAAGCTTTGTTCTCACAGGCTTCTTCCTGGTATTCTTCGCTTTTCTTGCATGTCTTTGCTGCGATTGCTCAACAGTTTCGAACGTGGATTCCACTTGCAGTAAGCCGCCATGCGATGTTGTCATATTGACTTTTGAGTCTTTCAAAGGAGGAAGAACAGTAAGTTGAACTCCTTTTCTGACACCCATAGAGTCTGGTTCTTTCTGATCAAAGTTAGCAGGTAAACGCATGTCTTTACCTCCTCTCACTTGATTTTTTGTAAGTTGTACGGAATTAGGAATCACCTGGATACTTTTTCTTACTGATTCAGAAGAAGTTTGCATCGGGTTCAAGGTTATTTGCAGAGATCTTTGGCTTGTTTGAGGACTCTTATAACCTTTAGTGGTGGAGAGAAGAATCCAATCGCCGTTTCCACCAAACGGGTGATTCTCCGAATATTCTGAAGATTTTCGACGATTGTATGGGTTATGTGGAAAATTAGAAGGTTGTCCATCTGTTATAATCTCTTCGGAAGAATGGTCACAGTTTTTGTGAGGTGTTGAATCGTATCTATGCGTGTTATGTGTTGGTCTCTTCACATAAAATTTGGTTCCTTCATTTTCGGAGTCCATATAATGGATTTGGACTTTGTGGTCATATGGAGAGCTTGGTTCGTCATGTTCCGGCTCTTGAATCACTATGGTAGGTCTATTCACCTGTTCGTAGTTATCTCCTGTTTGGTAATCGTTATAAGATTGAACTTGCACTGGTTTGTAGTGACTTGAAGGTCTCACTTTATACGGTCTTGGTTTTTTATACCACGATGGCTTAGAAGGAACATCATCGTACTCACTAGTTACTAAATCTGCTTCCCAGGGCTTCTCTAAAGCTTCGTAGGATAGCTCCGGTTTTTTCATTGGTTTTTTCTCACTGTGCCACTTCGAAATTTTCGATAACGACCAAGGTACAGGATCCAAAGTCACCCATCCGGTTTTGTCTTCGAAGGGATGTTTGTGTTTCTGAACATTCATCATATTCCAACGTTTAGATTTTTCTTCTTTATCCATGGACGATAGTTCTGTATCATCGTTTTGATTTTCGTAATTCTCGTTCTTGTGGTTTACTGAATTTGGGTGGTGTTTCTTCCTGTATTTCTCTGCGTATGTATTCAAAAATTTCTCTAGGGCGTATTGGTCGAAATTTTCTTCAGTGACAGAATCGTTTATTGTTGTCTCGGTCCTGTCAGCGAAATTGTTTGAAATTTTGATGACTTTTCTATCGTTGTCGTCCCAAGATGTATCATCCTCGTAGATTTTAACGGATTTGGAACTTGGCAGTTCGATTTCTCGCACAGTAGCCGTAATGATTCCTTCACAAATCACTGAGAAAATCACAAATGCGTAAAACAACATTTCAACACCTCTGAATCTTAACCCCAACTGTTGAGCAAAATCGTTATCTTCTCATATTATACTTTCCACTCTTGTAATCACAAATCTGGTACAGATCCCCTACCCTTGTTCGTAGATTCAAAATGACATTGCAGATAATAAGTGTTTTATTTATCTATAAAGGATAGAAAGTTCTGCAAGTGTGAGGCGAAGATTTACTCGAACAAAACGTGAGATGCTTTCTCTCTTCAATAGATCGTCAGTATCCTATTATTAATAACTTTTGTCTTATAAAGGTATTGTCACGACAAATGGAAATCGTCACGGTTTTGAGTTTAATTACTTTGCGTTTCAGCATGAAAAAATGGCAAGACGCTCAAGTGGATATTGAAGCTTGTTTTTGTTGGATGTAGCGTGTAATGAACAGGGATTTTCTCTTGGAAGCATTTAAATGCCAGCACAATAAGAAGAAATGGACAGGGTATCCTGATTAAGGAAAAGGACTTTACAGAGTGACCTCGTTAGTTGAAAATACAAAAGTACTTAATCCTAAGAACGGTATTTCAGTGAAACACCCATCAAATTTAAGGTATAATCAGAAAAACTTAAAACAGCACTGACCTAAGGTCAGGAGCTTTTGGACGCTTGTTCTAGAATATTTTCGTCGACTCTGAACAAACCTTAATCTCAAATTAAACATAACTACTTACTTACAAATTCCCTTTAATTTTGTTCTGAACTTAGATTTCCTTCTCCTTAAAACCAATCAAACCATTTAGAATTTATTTCATTTTACTCTTGTACTAATACATTGTATATTCGAGTCTTAATTACAAATATCTTGAATTAAAAATAACCAAACTAACAGTTTTCCTTTAGTTTCATTTCACTCCCAATACTGTTCCTGTATCTGTATCACTTGATAATTTTAGGTTGGGGAAAAAAAATCCATTATTTTTCCTTGTTACTCGTTAATACACAAATATTAACCCATTTTTTCAGTTACTTGTTGCCACTTAGAAGGTAATTTCAGGCCTCGTTTCCAAAACGTCTTGCCCCTATGAGCAAAAAATGAGAAAATTATTTTTCATAATATTTTTCTGAGACTATTTGCTAAGTCTGGGGTCTTCTGATAAATTGTTGCTTTCAATAGGTCTAATTGCTGGCAGTAGAGATCCGAAATAAGCGTCTTGCCATTGGGCATTGATCAAAGTAGATGACGGCACCAAATACGCAGCAAAACTTTCCCAGCCGTCAATCCAGGTTTGGCCATCGCTTGAGCTGCTTCACCGGCCTTCTACCATGATCGTTTTTGCTTGACATTATCGTATGTGACCCATTACTCGTCACCAGTAACCGACCTCTTCAGAAATGAATCGATTTTATTCCGTTTAGCCAAGGAATCGCAGATGGAAACACGATCCATCAATTTTTTTTCCAAAGGGTGATTTATGACGATGGCCTCTTTTTACGTTTTTGAAAAATTTATCGGAAATCGAACTGCAAATTTGCAATGTTGGGGTTTGAGACTATGATCTAGCTTCCTGAAAAATTGTCATACTACTTAAAAAGGATCTTCTCATGAATATCCTTTCATTTTAGGTCCTTAACTTGAAAAGTTTCTTGATGCTACATGTTGGTCAAATCAAAAATGAAAGTAACGCATTATCAGAGGTTTATTTTTTCCGAAAATAAAATATAAGGTAAAGGAAAATAAATTTCTAGATATGTTATTTGGCTATATGATTGTCAAACAAATACACACTGACTTCCCGTTAGTGCTTTCAACAATTTTAGATTATCCTCTAGTCCCAATAGTCAACTATGGGTTTCCAAGATATAATTTCAGAAATAGCAAATTTTTGGCAGAAAAATTTTTTTCACAGGAACAAAAAAAAGACCGAGAGGCAAGTCAATTTTAATAAAGGCATCACAAAGTTAGAGAAGCATTTAAACAAAAATATAACTTTTGAAACAAGAGAAGTCATTCTACATTTCTAAATGTAATTTCCTTTTTTGGAGCATATTTATTGAGTTACAATGAATTGATTTTATTAAGAAGAGGATGGGTTTAAAATAAAACCAGTGTGTGTATTTATTCAAACTCTTTTAAAAACTTTATATTCAATGATATTCTCTTACAAAATTTTCTTCGAATGATTATCATAAAATTTTAAACTAAAACATAAAACAATTTCACATACTCTAAAAAAACACAAATTTCCCTTCACATAAACATATCATCATATCCTGGAGGCATAAATTCATCGTTATCTGGACGATTATTTCTTCTACCAGTCCATCGATCTGAATCAGGAGGCCTGAATGGATCAAATCTGGCACCTGGGGGTACTGCACCAGGAGGCATTCCTGGAGGCAAGGGATTGGTAGGGCCAAAACCATGAGTAGGTTCATAAAGCATCCCCCCACCTATATTTGGCCTCAAGGGACGATTCAACCTCAAAGGATCTGGTCCAAAAGGATCCAAATCATTCCTACCTACAGGGTCCATAAATTGTCCAAATGACCCCCTGATTCCTCTGTTTCTCAGAAGTTCAACATCTGAGGTACTAGAAGAATTGGGAGGGTTGCCCACTACTTGCCATCGTGGTTCAGTAACACTTGTTTGTGTTGAACCATCACGACTCCTTTTTGAGATTATGACCTTATCTATCAGTTGCTTTTTAATCATTTCCATTATAGCAGGATAATCAGGAATCATTTGGTCTAATGAACCTGTGTTCCTCGCTACTGATCTTGTGTTGAGTTGTACGAACGATACATTCCTTTCGTTTACTCTAATGAGATTTACCATTACAGCGTCATCCAAGTTTGTACCTTTCAAATTGTATAGAACGCCTTGATAAACATATCGTATAGAATAATTTTCGTTCCAACCTTCTGGAAGTGTTTCGCTTTTTCGTTCGTCACCAGTTAGAACTTTTGATTCACCTAAACCAATACATCTGAAGCCATTTGTAGCTAAGGTATAGTGCACCAATACCATCAAAAGATCCTGGTTGCTTTTTATATCATCATGTAGAGTATTATACAGTAAATCCCAACCAAAAGGATTATCTGCCATTCTGGATAAAGAAAATGTATTACAGTTTTAGTGTCACTTCAGATTTATTTTGAAAAAATTATATTGAAAATGAATAATGACTGAGCGATTATTTAATAGGTTATGTTATTTTTTTATAATTCTGTGGTTTAATGTCACAATCACAACCATTTAGTCACAGACTCTAATCAATATGTTGTTAATTGGCGGACTTTAGTCCGATTCGCGGACTTTTTTCACACTGCTAACAGTTACTGACTGGAACACTAGATGGCAGGATATGTAGGTGATTAGAATTCTACAAATATGATAATCACAATTTGTCAAGATGTTAAGATCATTCGAAAAGGTAATTCTTCAAAAATATATGTATTATTTTCTAGAAATCCCAAATTATTTCATATGATATGCTTTTATGTATTCTAAGATTATGTAGAATCATTGTTTATGTTGAAAAAAAAAAATATTGTCCTTTCTCGAAAGAAGAACTAGTCCTTGTTAAATCATTTATAGGAATAATGTAAGGTTCTTGTCGATAAATTGAACAAATTTAAGAAAAATTTTGTTTTATTCATCTAACAAATTGCACAGAACAAAAGTGAGAAATGATAGTAATACCCTAAATGAAATATATTAAATAAATTATTATCGTCGCTGGATAAAGCCATTAATTCAACCGATTATATGTGTCTATTTTTAATAAACTTATTAATCACTACACCGTTTCACTCAGAGAAACACACGTATTCCCACAGACAATCGTATTCCATTCAAAAATAGACGCCAAACAAGTTTAAACCACCCAACCAACTACCTTTGTAACTAACTACTAACTCGCCACGAACCATGCGACTTCTGTGACGTCACTAACCCAACAGTAACTGAAATGTCTATGCACAAATGCGTCTTTACCGTCAACCAATCAGAATCAAGAATTTTTTTGTCATGAGGATCCAAAGCGAGGTTACATTCAAACGTTTGCAGTACCTATGCTTCTGAAAAATTACTTTGAAATTTTTCATAACCGTTACGATATATCTTGATATCACATGTCTGATATGTCACTATGAATATACAAACGGATGTTACATTTGTACGTTTGCGATATGTTTCTGAAACTTTCCTTTGAAATAATCACAATGTTATAGGAAACACTTCGCATACGTAAATCAAGAACCTCTATTTCTCTAGTTGCACCTGGCCTCGATAAAACTCTTTTTATCAGTATGAATAACATATAGCACTTGACATTTTACATCTTTATCTTCTTGGAAAAACTACGGATGCCACATGTTCAATTGGAACAAGCCTCCTTTATAGAAATCATCAAGTTTATTGACGCGCATATCAGAAGGACAAGATACTACTATACTGATACAAATCGGTAAATACCGGGTGTCAGCCGGAAAGGCATAACTACTTTGTTTTGCCGTAATTTTGATAAACACTCTTGACAGTTCATATTTTGCAGTCGTGAAATCGAGACATGGAGAATTTATTTTGGTACAGCATCGTGTTTAACTTTTATTTTTCATTTGAACATTATTAGCACCTATTTAGGAATATCAACCAAACATCTATACCAAATAATCATTTGAACTATGGGTGAATTTTACCATATATTTATAATTATACATTAAATTTCAATTTTAGCAGTCTTATTTCGATGTATATATGATATAAAGTTACAATAATTGGTATGGAAGACGAATATAATGCACCATAATCATGGTATCATTTTCATTTCAAAAATATACAAGATAAAAATCAAAATTCTCAGTTATGGACAGGCATAGATACAGAAGCTGTGGTTGAACCTTGGCCTTTTCTCCACAAAGACGTGATGGTTTTGGTTTGAGTGTAAAAGTTCAAACCTTGCTTTCCATAAAAGTGCAAGTCACCATGATGACTTCCCCTCGATCCTGTAAAACTAAACATCGGAAGGGGAACTGGAATAGGAACATTAACACCAATCTGCCCAGCATCTACATCGTTGACAAATTGTCTTGCGGAACTTCCGTTGGATGTGAAAATGGCAGTACCATTTCCATAAGGATTTTTGTTTATTATGTTGATGGCATCTTCCAGGGTATCTGCAGACATTACAGACAGAACAGGCCCAAATATTTCTTCTTTGTAGCAATCTTGGTTGGCTGTGACATTTGTGAGTATTGTCGGTCCCACAAAGTTTCCATTGGGGTATTTCTCTACTTTTATATTTCTTCCATCGAGAGCGCATTTTGCACCCTGTGACAAAATGAAAACCAGTGACCCTCACATATGTTTAATATTCAAAAAATTACTTTACCTGTTTTATACCAGCTTCCACCAGTTCCAAGATTCTCTGTTTAGCCTGAGGCGATATAACTGGCCCTAAATCAGTACCTGGCTCGTGGCCTGCATTTACTTTCAACTCTTTAGCCTTCTTCACCAAATCTGGAATCCACTTTTGGCTTTCACCAACCAGGATGCAAACGCTAATCGCCATACATCTCTGACCAGCTGCTCCCATAGACGCACCAATAATCTGGTTGATGGTAGCCTCTTTATCGGCGTCTGGAAGCACTATAGCGTGGTTTTTGGCACCCATATTCGACTGCACCCTCTTTCCGTTCTTAGCACCCCGTTCATAAATGTATTTACCTGCTTTGTCAGAGCCGACAAAGCTGATTGCTTTGATATCTCCGTGGTCGCAAATGAAGTTGACTGAATCGTGAGTGCCATGTATAACCTACAAAATGAAATGAGACAATAACCACCCAATCATAGTTTCCCCAAAAAAAACAGAGCCCAAGTTTGTTTTGAGTAGTTTTCAAATTTTGCGACATCTACTCAATATTCGCTAGAGCATTTAGAGCAAACTAATGCAGTTTTGCTTTTAAAAGGGTGAGTACTTTATGGTGCCGTCCATCGGCACCTCCTGGGGAAACTTGTGATCTTGGGAGTGACAGGTCTCCCGCTTTCGTGGATTAGAGTTATTAGTTTCCGAATAAGTAATGGAAATTATCTCAATGTCTTACATTCACTACTCCTGGTGGTACTTCAGCTTCGTTCAGTAGTTCCATCAACATAATAGTGGCTCCAGGGTCTCTTTCCGATGGTTTGACGAGCATTGTATTTCCGGCAATAAGCGCCAGAGGAAACATCCAAAGTGGGACCATCGCAGGGAAATTGAACGGGCATATACCAGCAGTTACTCCAAGGGGGCATTTATGAGAAACTATGTCCATATCCTTAGCTATATTTTGTAAAGACTCGCCTTGCAAAAGAGTTCCAGCTGCGCAGCTATGGTCAACCACCTCTACAATACCAACAAAATCTTATATGTGTTTCTGTACTTGTAAATATAACTCACGTATTCCTCTCATAACATCTCCTTCGGCATCGATCAATGTTTTTCCCTGTTCGGTGGTGATATTTTCTGCGATCTTCTTCAAATCTCTTCTTATGAGTGCTTGCAGTTTTAGCATATACTGTTGTCTGGTCAATACTGTAGTTTTGCTCCAGGACTCATAAGCTTTTTTACAGGATTCTACAGCAGCTTCCATTTCTTCATTAGTGGTTAAGGGAACTCTGGTCACCACCTCGTTTGTGGCAGGATTGTGGAGGTCCACCCACTCGGAAGTTTTAGATTCGATAAATTGACCATCGATGAAGAGTTTTGTGGTTGGAGCTACGTTTGAATAACATCTCAGGGTTTTGGCCAATGGTTGAAGCTGCAAAAGAGTCAGATTCAAAAATAAAATACAAAATAAGACCACTACAAGATCTGGTTAATGGGTAATGCCATTGCTTATGAAAGTAGTTTCATGTTAAAAATCATTGTAGAACTGTAGCAGAAGAAAAGGAAAGAACTTGTCGACACTTGTTTCTGCCGATTGGCAAGTAGAATCTTCTTTTATTTTCCTTCTGCTACTTGTGGATTCACCCAATATACCTTTTTAAGTATATTTCATATCCACGATAAATATATTTTTATTTCTTGCTAAAATTACGTATTCTCTAATAATAAATATAGCGATATTTGAAATAAAACGCAAAAACATTAAACTTCTTCAATATTCATCTCATTCATAATATGATCCATATGAAGCCTTCTTATGTAAAATCATTGAACAAACGAATGTTTGAGATAAATTAATAAAATGTTGATGAAAAGATGCTTCTATTGTGTTGAGGAATTTCTATCTAATCCCTTAACTAAGTAATCAATTGATGTAAATTATTTTCAGGTTTATATTCTTGTACTTGACTTGTCCTATACACTTTTTTGTATCCTAAAGGAATAATAAATTATTATTATTGTTATACAGAAACTCCAAATACTAAAAAATACTCAATGCGGGAAATTTAAATGAGATTTTCCGGTATATGAGCATTTGAATGATTGCTGAGGTTGTAAACGCCAGTAAACGGATCGTTTGAATAGTTTACAATACACGGGTAGAATTAAATATGAAGAAATTCTGGGAAATGATCCTGAAAATATACAGTGATGGGCAAATGTTTGGAACCAAGTAAATATCACTGGAATTATTATAGATATCGAAATGAAAGTCGGAAGATGGATACTGTAATAGATTACCTATTTGTTTTTATATTTTTTTAACAATCAACTACCGGTTTTACCGGAAGTAATGTCAATTTTAATATTTGCAATGGAACACCCTGTATATTATTTTAGTTTCAGGTGAAACATTTTATTAAGAGTACAAAAATTTTGGATTCGATATTTTTCATTTCAATACCTACCGAGATTAAAACAGAAAAGTAACTGAAGAAAGGAAAAATTTATTGGTATTTAGATGAAAATTATTATATTTAATATTTTCATACTGCTTTTATGATTTTATATCAATGGAATTATAAATCATTAAAAAATATAAGTTTGACGTTGCACAGAACACATCAGAAGAAGCAAAGATTTGTGATACCCTTTGATTATTACTAATTTGTTAATTTTACGTCTTCACTGCATTTTATCAAGGTCAATTTAACAACTCCATAACTATAAAAATCTCACAACTACCTCCATATGTAAATTATCAATAACAAGGTAATAATTGTCTTAATGACCTTGCTGAAAATTTCATTCATTAGGGGAAAAAGTCGGTTATTTCCCATCAACAACATATCTTGTAGTTTTGATAAAGTGACTCCTAACGTAGGTATGAAGATAAGATTTATGTTCTAAAACACAACTTGTGATGTACGATTACTATTTGTTACATTTGTAGTTGAAAGATCTTTCTGCTCGTCTTTCAATTGATGATTACATGTTTTGCTGCAGATCCATTGGTTTAAAATTAAGTATATATTTAACTGGTCCAATTTATTTCAGTGTGCATACATATATTAGTTTACTGCTGGTTTAAGATAACAGTTTTGTTCTTGAAAAATTTGTTTTCATTATTTTTCATCGATGAGATTTTCATTTCATCATTTCCTTTATTATAAATTTGAAAATTTCTTTATTCGAGGCTACTGGATTAGTATTCTAGATATTGCTCGCAAAGGTCATTGGATCTTTATTCATTGAATTGATATTTTCGATTGACAATGCGCTCTCGGAATTGTGAATAATGCAAGCCACTTAACCCCCATGTTTTATCTAAACAGGCCACAATAAACCTTAATAAACGTTCATCTGATGCATAAATAACATCCATTTTGTGGAATTGATTCATCCAATATACAACGCAGTTTATATAATATACATACAATAAAGTAGTGATTTTCCAAATAGATCACACACCAGTAGGTATATTGTTCATATATTTTCAATAGTCTTCATTACCGCTATTAACACTCAAAAATATAATATATCGTATACAGATGACCGAATGAATTTCGAAATATTGAATTGATATCTTTCGATTTTTTCTACCCTATATATTTTTTGCCGATAATGCAATATGCAAAACACGAAAATGAATGCCATTATTTTCAAGGTAATTTTTTCCTGACAAGAACTAATTTATTTCAATTCTTTGATATTTGAAAGATTGTATACCTACTCAAACGAGAGATAGGTACCTATTGCAATGCTATTGCTTAGAGTTCTTGAATCGATTTCTAAAAGAAAAATTGAATCGTAACTCATTTGATAACTAAAAGTTCGATGCTAACCCAACCAATTCAGAAAATTTGTTCAGTCTTATGAATTTGAGATGGAAATGAAAAATGTTTATTAATGGAAGGTCTAAGCCCTACATTTACGCCGCTACTGACCTTTTGAATCATATGATAACTTTCAACTGTAGCAAACCAAAATCGATCAGTTTAATAAATTGGTCACATTGTATCAGTTCCTGATATGTAGAGTGTAGGAAATGATGAGTTGTTAAGGAAGAAATAGAATATCGTTCAGAAAGGAAATTGTGTTGGATCAATTGATATCTGACTAGCAAACGAGCAAATCAACAAATTTTGAGGTTAGTTCATAGCAACATGTTATTATTCCAGCTCCAACTGATATGCCACCTTCGTTAAACTAATATTATTTATTTGATCATTTTTAATAAATTCAATTGTCTCCAACTCACCAAAGTCCTCTGTATAGGCAACATTTTCAGTAATTAATAATAATCTGAATTTCCACTTCGATATGTGTTCTCTCTCTATAGTATGTTGTTCGTTACTAGAAACAGAGCCGGTTATTTGAGAATTTTCGACGTCAACCCGTGTAGTTACCTACTGCCCAGAAAATAAAAGGTCAACTGAACAACAGTAAATTATCATATAATTCAATAACAAATGTATTTTCAATTTATTTCCAAATAAAATTTCATCACAGCTCACGCGTAAAGCGATAGAACTACTGATAGGATAGATAGCAAGAAGTACCAATTGCTAGAGTTAATTCAAAATGGACTGAATTGATTGAATTGAATAGAATAAATAAACATTAATATGGGATAAGTACGAAAGTTGTTTGAATATTCCAGAACGAACAGGGGCGGGTGCACCGTTGAAGTGAGAGGTTATGTATGAAATATTCAATAAAGCGCATTCACTTTTTATATTTAATCGATTTTCAATTTGACACATTCCAGTGTGTCAAAAAATGAAGTTAGTTAAGGTAAGGTAAGGTAGAGATACGAAATTGTATAAGGGTGTGCTGATGTGTCACAAATTTTCAGTGAAAAATCGTGACGTAAGTCATCTAGTAAAGATGAACTGTCTAACTAGAGCTCCATATCTTTAACTTCGGCATTAGCTAAAATATTCGAGAAAATTCTTGAGACTCCTCGGGTTGTTCATCACCCCAGGTTCGGGTCCTTTGTTTGTTCATGAACCCTTTAAGCCAAAATCATGAGTTAACAAAACTGTTGACGAAAAGATTGGATCATCTGCAAGCTTGTCAAGAGCCCAACGACTAAAACTTAAACGATTCGGAAGGTCGATCGGCTTCAGTTCTTGAACTAATTGAATTTTGTAAGAAAGATCCTTTCGTAAAATGTGCCAAGTCGTTGAATACGTTGAGAACGGCGACGAATCGACACTTGAGGGTCATCACGTACACTCTCCCCCACCGTCGCTATATTCTCTTTACTACGAGCTGGTTGTTGTCTATTTGGTCGAGTATTATCTAATATCGAATATTGAGTCTCAAACTTAGTGATGGTAGAGCGAATTGTGCGTACGGTAGGCCTATTATGTGGATCGTAAATCGCTCTAAGTGCCCGATACACATTAATCGGAGAATGCCCATTTTCGTAATAAAGCTGAACAATTTGTAGACGCTGTGCTGAGCTAAGTCGTTCCAGTATGAAATGTCAGACACTACTGAATAAGAATACCACTTCAATTTACACGACGCATGCGTGATCTGCAACTGAATCCCCACCACATAGAGTACCTCTAAATGAATCACTCTTAGTTTTTAATTCAGTTAATTTTATTTCATACGATATACTCTATTTGCTTCAATAAATATTATTATTATTAATACTGTCCTCATTTTTTCAGACGTTCGACCGAAAATAAAATGATGGCCAGCAAGGTGGTTAGACCAAAAGTAATATTCGTTCTTGGAGCTCCAGGTGCCGGTAAAGGTACCCAATGCAGCAAAATAGTATCTGATTTCAGCTACGTTCACCTTTCCGCTGGGGAGCTTCTTCGAGAAGAAAGAACCAAACCCTACTCCCAATATGGTAAACTAATAGACACGTACCTGAAAGAAGGAAAAATTGTACCTGTGGCCATAAGTTGCGGCCTCCTCAAAAACGCTATGTTCGACTCACATAAAGACAAATTCCTCATCGACGGCTTCCCCCGAAATCAAGACAATGTGGATGGCTGGACGAAGGATGTCGCAGATCACGTTGACCTGCAATGCGTTCTTTTTTTCGACTGCCCCTTGGAGGAGTGCGTTAAGAGGTGTTTAAAGAGAGGCGCGGAAGGAAGCGGAAGGAGTGACGACAATGAGGAGAGCTTGAGGAAGAGAATAGCAACGTACTTATCGCAAACTAGTCCTATAATTCAACATTACAATATGTTGAAATTAGTTCATACCATTGATGCATCCAAAGATCCTGATGAGGTTTATAATGATGTAAAAGAGGTTATGTCTAAATATATTGATGGATAAGTCGTTTTGAGTTTCTTTCCAATAGTATAATTTTAATTTTAATGGCGGTAACACTTCGTGACATATGACGTTCGAATATCAGCGGTTTTGAAAAACGGTATTTCACAAAGATCAGATCTATCGCTTTCACTTTTAAATTTATATCTCAGAAATTTACCTAAGACATCATCTCGTATATCACAGAGCATAGAATAACAGAAGGGAGCATAAGATCTGAAAGCAATAATCGTTAAGGTTCATGGGCATAGACAGATTAAATGTCTACGGCATAGAATAATTCAAATTTGCCGATTCTACCGATTTATCGATATTTCTATCGATTTGGAGTCATCTAACAATATACCGAGAAGTTATGGAAAGCTACCGATTTTTAGCACAGATATTATGTCAAAATAAAACTTTTTACCAAAATAATTGAATATTTCACACAAAAAATGCCAATCTACAATCAAAATTATTCTGCTATACCATTTTGTAATCTTGTTTAAATGGGCCATTTTTTTAAAGTAACTTGCTGAGGGTAGTACGGTACATTTTTTTTAGAGATGTGTCAAAGTTAGCTGAAAACATTTTTTAACCATGTCTCAACGAAACTTATATTTTTTTTAATACATAAAACAATTTGACCTAGCAATGGATTTGTGAATGTAATCAATAGCATGGTTATTTAGGATTACGTTTAAAATAAAATCACTGCAAAATTGGAAAAGTATTGTAGGATGTCAATTTTAAACATTTTGAAAAATATACATATTACCACTTAACCAAGTGACAAAGAATTTTTTTCAATTTCTGCTAAAACTGGTATAACCTAGCATATCGCCCAGTAACCAACAAGTGACAGGATCTAATATTTCCATGTCACTAAAAATGTCACTGCCAAAACTGCTTATATTTCAAGATCATTTTTTTCCTATAATCTATTAGGTTTCCACAAAGCTCGAGTAAATCCACCTTCAGCACCATGGGTTCCTTATTAATGATATTACTGAAATTGAAGCAATGAATTTTTATAAATAATTTATTTCTTCTCAATATGTTTTGGAGGCAATTAATTGGTACATAATAATTTCCATTAAAAATTATTTACAACGATGTTTAGGGAACATGATAAAAATCCTTAACGTAAGGTGGAATGTCTCACTTATAACAAAACAAGTATTTCATTATATTGTCTATATATCTTTGTACTTATCAACATAGATCGGTTAAAAATTCGATAATTTTTTTCAACTAAAAATAAATAACATACATTACAATAATTTCATCTATGTACAAATTTAATTGAAATGGCATTGATATCACAAAGAATTGCTTCGTCACCAAAATGGTTTTAACTATTATTTTGATATGAATTTCATATTTGTAGAAGTGAAAACAGTCTTCCAGCATGTGATAAAGGGATGCGACAAGAATGTCATCGGCAAAATAAGAAACATATTCAAAAAATTGGTATCTTCAGTACAACTCATATATCAAACGATATAATTTTTTTCGCGTTTGGTTTATATGAGATAAGGATATCAGCAACAACAATAATTTCACCATCACAACCACAGTTTGATGACCAAAAAGTGATGCAAATAACGGCAAGTTCATTGTCATTTGTATCAAACTTATTTCATGAGTATCGAAACTTTTTTTCATCTTTTCGATTCAAGTAGAAGACTAAGAACCCTTTCTATCATCTACCATAATATCACATAGGCATTGGTATGAATCTTATATTATTGTTGGTTTCAGTCCATAATACTGTGCTAAGTTGCACTTTCGAACACAGAAACGAAACATTTGAGCTCTTCTTGCTTTTATTTCTTCTATTGGTCATACCTTCGGTGATTTTATAACCATATTCTTGAGATAATTCACTGATAAATGCGATTTGCTATTTTGAGGTTGAGTATTATACGATTCTATGTTATTCATAAAGTCGCATCTTATTGTGTTTAGGTATGCCTGTCTGTACTGTTTGTTCATTGTTACGTATACAACAGGATTAACACACGATGCTGAATAAAGCAGTATGTAACCTATGACGTGTAATGGAGGGTGTTCAACTTCTTTATCCAGTATTTTAACTATAGCTAAGGGCAAATAACATACAACGAAACAAATGAAAATCACCAAAACCATTTTGGTGATGTGCATTTCGCTTCTCTTATAATTGGTACTAGTGGTATGCTCAGCCATTCTCTTGTGCGACTGGTGTACCACCCAGAAAATTTTGGCGTAGCAGACGATGATCACGATGCATGGAGTTGCGAAACCGTAAAAGAAAAGCATGTTTTTGGGATTTCTGCAATATTCATCCTCTTTAATTGAACATGTACCAAGTTTTTCGTCCAAGCCAAAGGTTCCCCATACGCCAAATAATGTTGGTATTTGGATACCGTAGCTGAATAGCCATATTCCAAGGATGTAGAGGGTAACTCTCGTCTTGGTAAAGATGCTAGGGTAAAGCGATGGCCAAGCTATTAGTATGTAACGATTTATGGATATGATCACTATGCTTAGAAGAGATACGCCAACGCTTCCGTATCTCAGCAACGGCACCAAAGAGCAGAGGACTTTTCCGTGAATCCAGGTTCCTTGGAAAAACTGACTGGCTGCGAAGGGTACCACAAGAAAGCAGAACAGTAGGTCTGAGATGCATAAACTGGAAAAAAGGCATGAGCGTTAGAATTGTCGTCTGCAACGAGTATTAGACAATATTTTCTCTACTTCAGTCAAGAATTGTGAGCAATTTATTGGAATTCAATGACAAATTCAGATTATACCTCCTAGTGCTTTTTGTATTTTATTTTCGCAGTTGGCGTGACTGATACGAAAATTGACAGATTATAGAATTTTAATCGTGCGTTCAAATCTCTACATGGTTTAATATTGACAATTGACATGCAATGGACGCGTGTTGACATTCGAAAGGATAGGATGTCAGTGTTGTGAACCACAAAAAGAAAAATATAACTAAAAACAATGCTGTAATGAGTTCATGTAATGAGTTTTCAGTACTGTAATGAACTCATTACGACACTGAAATAGACAAAATGATTTTATTTTATTCATAGGTTCTTAATAAGTCGATACATCCAGTTGGATGTTTTTCTAAACCACAGATTGACAGCTCTAAGTTTGTTTTCATCAAAATTGATGTTATCACTTAAGTTATAATTATTCAAATGAATGTATGTCTCTGGAATCCAGGACTATTAATACTATTTTTTTCAAGCGCACCTGTTGCATGTATGATCAATCAAAAAACTTTTTTTGTAGATTTTAATACGGCCCAGAAATACATGATTATCATCAGTTTTGGATCACCCATTGTAAAATCTATAACACATGATTTTAAATATTACATCTTGGTCGAGAAGTTCGCTGAATGAAAATGGGAACAATATATGGTTCTGAAAACTTTTTTTATTTTAAGGATAATCCAAAATACTTAAGCTGGGTTTCATAAACGTAGATCGGTTGATCAACACTTTGATTAGGCAATTCTATGCCTGAAATTTCGTGAATTCGGCATTTCATTGGACAATCTGACATATGAGTTGAAGTTTTCTGTCCATTCTTTTATCAAGGATCTTTATGAAACCCACTATTAGTCAACAGGAGCTGAAACAAATTTTAAACCATCGCTCTAACGAATTTCCTGGATCTGCAAAATAATGACCAACGTTTGCAACAGCTTCTTAACGCTTTACACGAATGAAGGATCTGCGGTTTTTTAATTGATTAAAAAACGCTGATAGCTGAATCTGGCGAATACTGTGGATGATCAAGCCATTAAAAGTTTAATTCATTGAATTTAGCAGTCGCTAAAACACACGTGGATTGCCTTGATGAAAATTAATTTTTTTTGACTATGAACTAGGCTTTCTTCACGTCCAATTTATCAAAATGAATAAATATCTTTCGCCTTCTTAAGAAACTGATGTCATACTATTTTTTGCGGTACGTGTGGTCTTCACCTGCTTTGGAGTCCGTAACTCATTATAATCGATAATGATTTCATTCAAATCACTTCATTCTACATCTTGAATAATTAATTATATTTTTTTGCATGAGTTCGATATACGATGTTTCGAAATTATATTCACGATCGCATTATCAAAAATTCGGAAAGAACTGACGTGGGATCGGATGGCTGAATGAGGAAGAAACCGAAAATCACTGAAGAATATTCGAAGCGAAAGTTTCCTCAATTTTCGATATCTTCACGAACAACGTGATTAGGAGTTATGAAGATATCGCTGATAATTACCTGATTATTTATTGGAATGTAATTCCAATACCAACAACCTCGTGACATCAATTCAGAAGAAGTATGACGAAATTCATCAGTTCTTGGAAAAATATTACCGCAGAACACAGTGATTCACAAAATAATGAGTTCTGATACTGATTCATAAATTTTAGGTGACCTCGCATTTTCTTTGATAAAATTTAACATACCGCTTTCTTTAACCATTTCCATTCGTGTATTGACGTATTAACATTTAGCAATTTATGAGGATGTATTGGACTCTATATTACCTATGGCTTTCCGAAAGTATGACTAATAATCTAACCAGAATATGACACAATTCAATTACTAGTGAATTCCAAAGATCCGTTAAGTATTTTATTTGTTTCTCATTTGTAAACGTCAGTTTTCAAAAACACAATAATTATCATGAAAGTTTATTTTATCAAGTCATTAATTAACGTCATATTTTTCAATAAATTTTTTATAGAAAACAAACCTGCGAACAGGAGCATTTTCTTTCATTTCCAAGCAGCTTTTCAGCATAGATCGTTTTGCCCATAAAGTATTAGGTCTGAATCTAACTGATAGTTGATTCAAGTAGACCAACGAAACATCTTCAGTTACCCCAATCACACTATTTTTGTTTTGCCACTTTTTGAAGTCGTCATATTCTCGCTCATACCTTGAAGCTGATTTTGCAGGCAATAAACTTGAAGCTACACTGCTGGCTGCCTCAATAATTTCTTTTGGTACATTCATTTTCGCTTTCGCCAAAACAAATGTGAAGAAAAATAAACAGACATGTTCATGGCAACGCTTCCATAGCTTACGACATTTGCGACAAATTATTGAGATTTTTTTGGAATTTATCTAACCTTTTTACAAATGAGAAACAAATAAAATATAAAACAATACACGCAAGGTAACGGTAGTTACTGACTCAAGGAGGTAACTATCCTCCATTCGCCAGTAAAAACCCACGCATGCTTGTTCTAGAGTCTTTTCCCGTACTATGAAACAGTGTGATACTAATATAACCACCACGATGAATGAAAAAAACCGATATCTCAAATTAAAAATAATTACTCTCAGTTTTGTTCGAAACCCAAAAAAAGAAAGTGCCTATATCAACTCAATCGAAAAACATTTAGAATTTTTTGTCATTGAGTTAAGTTAAGTGTTCTTCGAAGTATCTAATATATTCAAATCCAAATTACTAATATCTTGAATTAAAAATAACCAAACTAACAGTTTTCCTTCATTTCATTTCAGCCATAATCCTGTTGCACTTAAAACTGTACTACTCCGAAGTATAATCACTTGAATGACTTGCATACATATGGCAACATGATCAGAAAAATTTATCTATCGGTAGACAAGGTCATACCAGAATTTCGAACTTTTAAAAAAACAAAAAACCAATGTACAACAAATCAATTCATTCCCTTTCTGCATCGATAAACAAATTTCCATGCTTAAACAAGTTGTCAAACGACTTTTCCATGTCCTTTATTGTACGTCGGTCGTCACCTTCTCAAAAAAGCCTCAATCGATGCGTGCCACTTTCCTTTCATCGCCAAATGCATTTTGGGAAACATTAAAGTCGCACGGAGCCAGATCTGCCTAATTCATACATTATTTCACCGTGAATTAATTAATTTACCACCAATGTAACTGACTTAATAAGTCTGACCGATGTCATTCGAATACGTATCTATGAAAGCATCACCCATTGAAATTTCTGACGGACTTTTTGATATTTCCCTTTTCCGATTTTGGGAAAAAAATTCGTATTTTCAGACGAAAAATTTTGGTTTTTTTCTATAAGTTTGAGGAGAATGGCGCTTGCCAGGTGATGGAAAATTTTCTGTAGTTTTGTTTTCGACGGAAGTTGCAAAATATCAATGAGCCAAAAGCCGACACAGAACGTAAATGTGAATGTAATTAACCAACATTAACTTCTCTGATTGCTTGCTCTTAAGTAAATGAAAGAAAAAATTTATATCTTCTGTTGAAAGAAAGCCTCAACCATAAAATTTTAAAATATGTAAGATACAAATAACTGGTGAATGCCTTCCTAAATGTTTTTATTTGCAAGCTCACAAGTGGATAGCTCAACTAAAATTCATGTTGAACTAACTCATGTTGTTGGAACCATTTTCATGGATCCTATGTAAGATCCTCACCTAGCTATGAACGCAGCAGCAACTGTTCTGATTTTAGCATTTCTTATTAGGGCAACTACTGTCAAAGAATTTCCAACAACTCCTATAATCATGATGATGAGGGTGATAACTCCTGCCGCTGTCAGCATCGGCCTGGAGTACCTGAAAGAAATAAGACAATTCAGAAAATATCAATAAAAAAGTGAGTCTAATAGTCCCGGGTCTAACTTCCAGATGGCGTGACTAACAAACTGTCCATACATATATTTTTCGGATGCGCCAACCTTCAAAAGATTACTGTCAAAATTTCATGTCGTTTTGTTCATTATTTATCAAGTTACAGTGACGGTAGTTTTATGTTTTTTAAAAACGACGGATTCAAAGCAATTTGTTGTGTCGATATAGCTATCATAACTTTCTGATGAAAAAAATATAATAATGAAAATTATTCGAAGAGGGAGCCTGCTGACGGAGAAAACCGTCCAAAGCATCGAAAGACACAAATATTGGAGTACTTAGAACATAGAAAAACAGTCAACAGCGACTCTTATATCGGTTGTTGGATCGTTTGAAAGCTCAAATTGCCCAGATAATGCCTCATTCGAATCAATTGCATCACAATTAATTTTGAAAAGGAATTATTCATATTCAAATTATTTTTTTTACTCGAATTCATTAAGCTGATTTCATACTGAGAGAATAATCAGAATGAAGTACCTCCTCTTTAGCACACATTTTTCATTCTACATCAATAATGAGAGAGGAAGGAGGATTCAACAAGAGACACAGGTCAATTAACATAATTACCATTTCCTCTGTGGCTTTGACTATAGTAAATTCATAACGAATCATAACAATGAAGAAGCAGGGAAATGTTGAAGTAAAACCGTAATAGGTAGGTATTCATGAAACAAATAATTTAATTAGTGAATTAACTCTCTCATTATTCAATTAGGTCTAGAGACATTACTGTGTAACTTTCAAATCAAGAATACATTCCTTATTCTGACAAATTGATACATTATTTCTCAAAATTGGAATAACTACTCGAAAGTGGTTTGAAAAAGTCCACGAAGCACCCTGACTTAACGTAAGAGCAGGTGGTGTGTGACAATGGCGAATTCGTGTCAGTATCGTATCATCTAGTAACAATCAAGCAAAATTAATTGACCTCAGATCCCTGTGTCTTATTCTCATAAAAGTTTCCTTTCAATGTAGCATTCAAAACCACTTGAAGTATCATTATTTTTTTTTAATCTTCAATTATACATATTTTGTTTAAGAATCAGCTCATGGGCAGAATATTGCGATATCGCCTGTGACAAGCACCAGAATATTCATGCAGAACTGATATGATTTGCATATTTGGTATTTATTTTATTACCAACAGGTTTATGCGCTGTAATTCTTTGAAACTCTTGACCAACCAACGTGAAAGTTATTAGATTTCAATTTGTCCCATTAAGAGCTAGTTATCTATGAATTCATGAAGTCATTGGGTGTTATCGAGTGAAATACAAGAACGACACAAATATTTATGGATTATACTTGAATTTGTTGAAGATGCTTCTAAGAACTGCATCTACGCTCCAATTTTATAGTTCTTTACCAAGATTATGATTTCACAACGTCTACGTTTTTCTCAAAAATTTTCTTTTCAAAGAAACCTCGTGATATTTAGGAACGTTTGCACCAATCACATTTGGGGTTAAGTGTCCTTTAAAATGAACTCATTAGCGGCACTCAAATGTCTAAGGCGGACCTTAAATTTAAGAGCTTATGTATGACCAGTCAACTATTTAAGGGCTAGATTCTAACCTTATATAATTTATTGTGGTTTCCGAATGAATTTGACTAATAACATTGAAATGGAAATATTTACTTTAAACAATGCTAGTAATTTCTATCATAGGCTTCAATAATGTATTTCGTGATGAGTTATAAATAGTAGAAATTGTGAAAAGAGGATTTCCTAGGCGTATTTCACTTAAGAAAACAGGCTGTCTTGCATTTACTGTTGTTAATAGAACATCTATTATAATTTTCTCTAAATGGGTACCATTTCTATTGCAAACTTTGCTGCTTATAACAAAAATATAACAATTTACTGGAATTAGCTGTAAGCACAACGGTAAAGTTCGTTTTAAATCAACTGAAATTTAAACTTTGATAAAAATACGAGGGATGGCTTTTATATTTCGGGATTAGAGAACAAAAATAAAAATCTATACACTTTTGCATGCGTTTGAACCAATTGTCGGAGCACTTTTGCCACCCTGATTGAGGTATCTCTAAAACATGCCTTCTGAACGCATCAACTGCTTCTTAAAGTGCCAAAAAACGTTGACCTCTCATTTTATTTATACGTACGGGAATAAAAAGAAGTAATTCGATGCCAAGTCGTGACTAAGGCGGATGACTCATCAAATCAATGTTTTGAGTGCTCAAAAATGAAGTTGTTTGAGCCGATATGTGAGAGCTCGCAAAAAGATGAATCGTTCTACAAGTGGTATAGAAATGTAAGAGCGGAGCTGGAATGATTGCATTGCTCTTGATGCAGAGTACGTTGATGAATAAAGCTAATTTTGTACCAAAAAAACTGTATTTTCTTTGTTAGTCCAGGGCCTTTTCAGCACATGTGTTATACGAATATACAGTACCTTCTAGGCATCAGCGTCGATCTCGAATATTCATATTACAAGATTAGTTAAGGGATTAGTCCTTGGTAATCAGCAGAAAAGCCACAATAATCCTGAAATACTCCCGTGTGACATTAGAATCATCTATTAATTTGTCGATTCCAATCCAATTATCGAGAAAAAGAGCAAATATGCAAAGCTGACGTCATAAGCTGTCATATTATGTATCACACAACCTATCTTCCATATTCAACGTTTGAGGGTGGCAGCCACCCCGAGGCTATTTCACTAATGAATTATTCGCTAAAAGTGTCCCTCTTCAAACAATAATTGACCTGTTTCGGCGTAAATGGCTCTGTTTAATTCTGAAACAGCCACCCTGTACACAAAATTTTAATTCAACATAAACATTATGTACTATAAAGCTGAAGGATTCATCAGTTGAATGTGTCACTGTTAATATTATGTCATTGATTGCGAAGAAAAAATCAACAAAATGCAGCATAATGATTGATTATGAAAATTAATTAAATAGCTGAGAGCCAATTGAGAAGAGGACTTTATTCATCGAGTCAACATAAATTAATCAATAGGTTGATGTTCATGAATTTCAATTGATTAACTTAACAAGTGGATAGATATATTGTTTGAATACAAGATTATCACGTGGTTGATTGAGAAAATCTGCCGCGTATTTTTTTTAAGAATTCATGTTTAGCAGAGCAACTTAATGATTGAAATGAATAGAATACACAGGTTGTTAGGTGATTCGACTTGACCCTTTGCTATAATTTGAGTTTAGGGAAGTATCATCCAAATTTTCTATGGTTACTGAAATATATTGATATTTCGAGTTGATGAGGGAAAATAATGTTTTTAAACAATTCAGATTCAATAGTGGATGCTGTGGAAGGTAATTTTCATTCAAACTAAACTGGACTACAGAGGGGTATTTGTCCAATGTGAAAACTTTAAATGCTTATAACTTTTTAACGCAGCTGAATATGGAAAAACGGTATGGGAAAAAAGTGTTTCTTCTGATCTCAAGACCTATGGTTAAAATTAACGCAGTGGTCAAAAACTCACCCTGTATATTTCAATGAATCTGTCAAACTATAAAATATGTTATATTTGATTAACACAATGAACAAATATTCATTATAAACTTAATTCTATATGAATTCCTATATTTCTTCTCTTAGCTTTGCCCTATGAAGATGAACAATGCACAAATGTTTGTTAAGATCTAACGAATATCTGTAAAAAATTTTCAAGAAAGGTTTACGAAAATTTTTGAAATTCAACAGATTTGGTCCAATAACGAAATTGACAGAGTTAATTAGAATATTACTAACCTATTCGGAAATTGTGAAACTCCAGTTCATTTCTTTGATTTTGTTAGAAACAAAAACACGTTGTTTTACTTGTTTAATGAACTAGAACAAGTACTTAAAATGAAACTCCTATATCTTCTCATGGGTTTACTCAACGAAAATAAACCAGAAAATGCAATATATCAATAACCTCCATGAATGCACTTTTTCTTTGTGGAGATCGGACGAATATCTTATGGGTAATCAAATATTTCCAGAAGTAATTTCGGACTTTTTTAAGAATTTTCTAGCCTGAGGATTTTTGCAAAGTTCGGCAGAGATCCTTCTCTCAACCTAATTCAAATATCTTCCAAGTTACAACTTGATCCTGTAGACATTCTAGGAGTTATTGAAGAAACCAAATTTTAGATGCTCATTACTGCTAAACCATTCGACAGGTTTGAACATATAATAAACTTGATAGAGATAATTGAACATTTACTCCATTCTGAAAATATGAAAAATTCGTCATCAGGAGGCCGATCCCGATCCTTTGATATCATTTTTGGCTCGATATTTAAAATTGCAGATATTTAAGCAAAACTATACCACGCTGTTCTACCAGTTTGAAGGAAAAGTACAAACGCGCAATTAATTTAAATATTTTACTTCATCGACAATTTTTTTATATGCACGAATGTACATGCAAAGTAGCCGGAGCCGGAGGACAAAACAATCACGGTTTCCATTCATTATAGTCAATTTTCCGTGACTTAACAATCCATTTCCCGTCAAACACAAATCACAGATTCTTCGAACTCTCAAAACTAATCGTTTCGCGAATCACGAGTCCCAATAAACCGACCGTCTCATGTGCAACACACATGTGACCGTCTCACGTAAACAAACACCACCTTTAAGAAAATCAGTCGCACGTACCTCACAAGTTCCGAAAAATGGGAACGGGCCGTAACCTCCTCCATCACAGAACAATTTCGATCCATCACTGAACACAGAAAAGATAATTTAATGGGGCATCACACAGAGGGACGATCCCTTTTGTCAAATAACACAACGCACACACAGGATGGTTAAAAATTAATTTTAATTGTCGGCTTAACTGGCAATAAACTCGAACTGTAGTGGTTAATCGTAGTAAAAAGGCTGGCAGTGGTCGACTGAATGAGTTGAATATCGCGCCCGCATTCGCTGGTTAGTCATTTGTTAGTAATCATTTCGGTGGAAGTACCATTGGAACTCTCCAAGATCATGACTAACACTGATTTACCTTTAACTGGACACCTATTCGGTTATCTTACGCTTTTGTGTATGAATCGGTTCCACCTTTGCCTTACGTTCTTTTTTTCGGTTCTTATCGCAATGTGATTTAAGGTGTTCTTATCAGTTGTTTACCCCATTGAGTACTGTTTCATATATTCAAAAGTACCGTTTGGGTACCCACGCTACTTGAAAATATACCGAAATTTTATTTATTTGTTCGGAACTTTTTATGTTGAGTTCCTGAAAAATATTATAAACATTTTTTTCTGTGACGGGAAAACAATTTGACATTTTATCTCTGTTGACAGGTAACAAAATATAGGGTGCTTGGCACATGGACCGTCAAATTTTTTTGGGGCGTTGGTAGGGTCATTTGCTACCTTTTCAGTCTTGGAACCTGGGGCCTTAATATTACGGTTACGGAGGTATGATTTTTTTATTAGGTTTTTCTAAATTACCCAAAAAGTACCCTTCGAAGCCCCATAACTTTTTTTGCGTGTGCTTTTACATGCATTTTTTATTGTATTAAGTCTACATGAGTGTGTTTAAAAAAAAAACGTATTTATTGTTACAGATAACACCACAAAATTAACACGTGGGCCTTTTATTAAAAAAAAAGTTACGAATGTATGAAAACATCTCCACTCTTATTGAAATTTAAAAAAAAGTTACAGCTATTACAAACTTAGTTTTATTTTAAAATGTTCTTTGGTTTATAACGTTGCTAACCATATGCTATTTACGTAAGTCAATAAAAAAAATAATACTGCAAATAAGGTTTTAGTCAGAAGAGTGAAGAAAGTCGCACCTAAATAAAAGTACGGATTTCGACACAACACAGCTAGCAAGGAAATTTTACCTGCTCGTTTCAGACGCGTGTGAATTATTATTGGGGTTGGATTGGATTAGTCACTGCTGACTTGACCCTACCGTAAATCGAGATTTAACTGTCTCTGCTGTTGGAAGTGTCTGTGCCACGTTGTTCAGTTTTTTAAATTTGTATTTTTTTTGTTTTTGTTACTTTTATCGACTTTTTGCTACTGTTGTTTCAATTTTGGTTGTTGATATGCCTAATTTCACCAACGCTTAGTATGCTGATTTGGTGATGGCATATGGCAAGGCCGATGGTGTTGCTCGTGCAGCTCAAAGGGTTTATCAAGCCAAATTTCTTGATCGAAGATTACCCCACCACGAAACATTCTCGACGACTTATCGACGATTAAGAGAGACTGGAAACTGAAATTTTCAAGAGCTTCGGGTCAATGTGAGGCAACACCATGTAGCAGTTGACGATCAAATACTTCAAGCCTTTGAAGAAGATCCAACTACAAGCATTCGTGTCGTTGCTCTTTGAGTTTCCAGTCTCTCTTAATCGTCGATAAGTCGTCGAGAATGTTTCGTAGTGGGGTAATCTTCGATCAGGAAATTTGCTTGATAAATCCTTTGAGCTGCACGAGCAACACCATCGGCGTTGCCATATGCCATCACCATATCAGCATACTCAGCGTTGGTGAAATTAGACATATCAACAACCAAAATTAAAACAACAGTAGCAAAAAGTCGATAAAAGTAACAAAAACAAAAAAATACAAATTTAAAAAACTGAACAACGCGGCACAGACACTTCCAACAGCAGAGACAGTTAAATCTCGAATTACGGTAGGGTCAAGTCAGCGGCGACTAACCCAATCCAACCTAAGAAATAGTAATAATAATTCACACGCGTCTAAAACGGGCAGGTAAAATTTCCTTGCTCGCTGTGTTGTGTCGAAATCCGTACTTTTATTTAGGTGCGACTTTCTTCACTCTTCTGACTAAAACCTTATTTGCAGTATTATTTTTTTATTGACTTACGTAAATAGCATATGGTTAGCAACGTTATAAACCAAAGAACATTTTAAAATAAAACTAATTTTGTAATAGCTGTAACTTTTTCAAATTTCAATAGGAGTGGAGATGTTTTCATATTTTCATCATAAATTTTTTTAATAAAAGGCCCACGTGTTAATTTTGTGGTGTTATCTGTAACAATAAATACGTTTTTTTAAACACACACTCATGTAGACATAATACAATAAAAAAAAATGCATGTAAAAGCACACGCAAAAAAGTTATGGGGCTTCGAAGGGTACATTTTGGGTAATTTAGAAAACCTAATAAAAAATCATACCTCCGTAACCGTAATACTAAGGACCCAGGTTCCAAGACTGAAAAGGTAGCAAATGACCCTACCAACGCCCCAAAAAATTTGACGGTCCATGTGCCGAACACCCTGTATAACTGTTCACGAAATTACTGTTCTTTTTCCGGATATATATATGTTAGGCCCGAAGACCGAAAACTGGCTGCCTTCGAACGCACAGAACGCGTTTTGGCTGTTTTCAAACGCTCGCAACGCGTTCTGGTAATTGTTAAACAGCCGGAACGCGTTTTGTCAATTGTTCAACGCTCACAACGAGTTCTTAATGTTCGACTTGTATTATTTGCCGCTTTCTAACTGCGTAGGATAAAATTTATATTGTCCTCATAAAACAAAGTTGAAAATTGAAATACAATTCAATTATTGACAACTACAATTGGATACCAAAGATGGGTTCGGTTTTTCTTGCCGAATCATTTCAACAATATTAAATTTCTTATAATTGTTTTTTCAGTTCTAGGAAGAAAGTTAAACTAATAAACTTATATTTAAGAGCTTATAATATATAAATGCATGAATGAAAAAGCGAAAAGTTCTTTATTGAACAAATGAATTTCAATTTATTTCCATCCAACTTATGCTGGAGAACAAAACAAACTTGAATTTATAACTCCTTTAAATTACTTTATTAGAAACAATTCAATTATTGAAAACTACAACTAAATACAATCGACGGGTTTTTCCGAACTTTTGTGTACTTCACATAGGTACGTTACTTATTTTTACAAGAACTGTTTGAATTACATTTCGAATTACATAGTACATTTAAATTGTATCCGTAAAGTATGGAACAAATTCATTTTTAGCTAATCAGACCATTTTAAGAAATAATCCTGAGACACATCGATTTTTATTTTAATTTACCTTACTTTAAAATAATAATCTAATATACAGCGTGAATTATTTGCGAGTAATGACATCACCGTCATTTTTTTAAATTGAACTACTTTGTCTCCATTTCCGGATTACTCTAGCTGAGCTGATTTCAAAAATATATCACATGTTGATTCCAATAGGTACAGGGTCGACAAATATACAATAGTTTTGTATATGCTCAGTGCTCATAAAGAAATGCTAGACCACAAGTACCAAAACATGTTCGGAAACAACTTATTTTTATTATTCTAAAATGTAAAAACGACAGGGTCTTACATTTGAACCAATTGCCGTTAGACAAACGCGTTCCGGCTATTTAACAATTACCAGAACGCGTTGTGAGCGTTTAAAAACAACCAAAACGCGTTCTGTGCGTTCGAAGACAGCCAGAACGCGATGTGGCCGTTTTTTCCGGCATTGATAATGGAGGTTATTTTATTGAATATAAGTTACATTTCCTTTATATCAAAAGTACAATTATTATGTGCATTGCGGAATGACATGTCCCTTGAACTATTCGGTACAACAGACGATCTTCGAAATGAATGACCTGTTTATGAGTTAGCATTTTCAAGTTGAAGAAAATTAGCTACTGTTTCAGGTACCTTATAAAACTTATTTTTACCCACAACCTGATTGATACATTTTCCATTGCGATATGCATAAAACAGGCGGCGATCTTTTGCTGCTTCTGGACGAAGGGCTATGTACATTCGGTAATATTTAATATATTCTTCAGTAACTACAAATCTCCTGTTTACATCATTCTTTGTTTGCTTCATTTTCACAATTAATAACTTTCCCGAATCTTCAATATCGTCTTATGTTACCTGGCTGATTTCACAAATTCGACAAGCTTCTGCAATTCCAAATACAACAACAACCTTGGCC
Source organism: Micraspis discolor (assembly GCA_030674115.1). Taxonomy (NCBI): domain Eukaryota; kingdom Metazoa; phylum Arthropoda; class Insecta; order Coleoptera; family Coccinellidae; genus Micraspis; species Micraspis discolor. The sequence goes on from JARTUT010000004.1 coordinate 3,713,989, forward strand.
ATTAAATAAACTTCATCGGGTGCATTATTTAAAAACCCACTAATTTGTGTAGTTTGATTTCATTATGGAAATGTCTAGGAAATGTAAGATTTTTCTCTGAAAAGTCATAATTCGGTATGGTTAGGTCAATTTATCAACTTTTGAATTCTTCAATTTGTCATTCGTGTAAGTTGAATAAGGAATATCTATTCTTAACGTTCTCCTATGTAAACTTCATTTACTTCCTAGACCTTTTCATGGGAACAGTATATAGATGAATTTTCAGAATATACAGTATAGATAAGCTTCATATATGCATGAATTGACTGGGGAAATAGATACTTGTGAAAGATTGCTTCGCCGATTGGTCGAATCGGATCATTTCAAGACTTCGTAAAAAATGTCAAATGGGAAACATTACAATGAATTCGTCGTAAATACACGCATGTGAACAACTGTAAAACATTCCAGAACAAAGAAGCGCATGGTTTATTTTAAATAAATCTTTATGTACGGTATAGTTTTATCCCTAATTCAAGCCCATCAAACCCCGAACTCAAGTAGAACACGAGTTTCTTTGTAGTTTAAGTGTAACATAAATAATAAATAAAAGACATAATACCAGATGAAATGGGAGCATCAGACTGAATTTCTGTCAATTCAGATGCCTGAAAAAAGTTCTCGAATGGAATTTGAAGCTTGCGTGGGATCAGAATAATTGATAAACTAATTAATTCGTTAACATCGTAAGTTAGAGAGTAGGTCAGGAGGTTTATCGCACATTTGACCTGGGAAAATGAATATAGACAACAAATTAAAGTTTGAAACTCCCTCAACATTGTTTAAGTCGTAACATTTCCCACGATGGTATTGTAGCAAATTCAGAGTGATTGATTATAGTTTTTTTAGGTGCTTATCCCAAGCGAAATAGAGTTTTTCCCAGTTGTCTGTAATGTTTGTGCAATTGTGCCCAATGTCCAAAAATTTTTGTTTTTGGAATATTGTTGTATTTTTGAATGGCATTTATAAAGGATCTTTCAATAAGAACAAGATTTAACGAGTGCAGTTTTTTATGAAAAAAATCATTTTTTCAGACGAAGCCCGTTTTTACTCATCAGAGTACGTGAACAAGCAAAATTGTCGCATTTGGACTTCTGAAAATCCTAGAGCGATTATTGAGAATCCTTTGCATGCTCAACGTGTTACTTTATGGTGCGCTATGTAGTCTGCATGAATGATTAGGCCATTTTTTTTCGCAGATGAGGCTAGAAATGCGGTAACGGATCACGCTATCTCAATTTTGGCATATCATAGACGACATGGATACCACCGACATGTGCTTCAACAAGATGGTGCCACTTGTCACACAGCCAATGAGACGATCAATTTATTGCAAACCAAATTAGCTGATCGCATAATTTCACGAAATTCAGCTGTTAAATGGCCCCAAATCGTGTGATTTAACACTACTGGATTATTTTTTTGTGGGGCTATCTTAAAGACAGAGTCTATACGAAGCCGTTCTAATCGATTGCAGCCTTAAAACTCAAAATCTGTGATGTAATAGACCCGACATTTTTCAAAAAGTGATTAAAAATTTCGACGAAAAACTACTTCTTTCATCGTGGTCGTGATGGACATTTGCCAGATATCACTTTCCATTCATAATTGGCGAACTTTCCTTTTTGCAATACAACAAAAAATTGAATCATCGTCATCAACCTCCTTTGTTTTAAAAAAACAAAGATCTTTCTGAAACACTCTTTATGTATTCTTTCAACTATTTCAATATAATTCTTCACGGAATCGTTCCGCATTCAAAATTTGATCAGTCCTTATTGATGAAGTAATAATGACGTGGATTTCTAAAGAATTGGATAATTACTAGTAGTCCAACAAGAGCTCTAAAGCTATCTGAACTCACGTCAGCGGTTTATTCATTTTTTCAAGTCACGAATCGATCGGGTCAGAACAGATATTCTCGTAATCTTTGGTCCATTTGATTCTGTAATGATGCATGTCCCTGATGTTAACATGTCGTTAAAGATGTTTCCTTATCACTTTGCCCATCTGTTGTCTAGATCCTGTAACATTTCCGACATAAAAACAAGACCCTATTCTGAACTATACAGTAGTTTCCGTTGTAGCAATCGTATCAGTTTCATAGAACTATCGAGATAAAATATTGCTAACGATCTTCCGCGTACGAGTACGTCAATAACTCTTGGCTTATCATGACTCATCTTACTTGGATAATTGAAAAAATTCTCACTACCGATTCAAGTACGCTAGACACGTTCATAATCATTGCGGATAATCTACTTTCGATTTTCTCAAGGCAAATCTTGCTCTCCTGATATAAGTACACACAGATTTCAATTGATTTTCTAATCTCACCCGAGATATGGATTTATGGAATGAGGATTGAGATGCTGAATGTACGTGGTGGGCAAACTAAAGAAGTGTTGCGTGTGTTACAGTCTGTGAGAAAAAAAAATTGCCTTTTTGCTCATAACTTGTGTAATTTCAATTTTATAACTTGTTTAATTCCAATTTTAGGACAAAAATGTTCTATATACGAAGCTGAAGCCTATTTTGAAGTAGGGGGAAAATCGTATCACAAAAATGGTATAGAAACGGTGGAAAGTCTCTATAAGCAGTGTATCACCCGAGGGGGGGTAACTTTGTGTAGATTATTTGGACAATTTTTCAGAAACTTTCATTTTTCGAAATTCAAGGGCAGGTTCTAAACTTATTTTCTAACGTCTTACCTATGATAGAAAACATGATTCCTCCTCTTTTCCCAAGATGTTTCCGTGAAATAAGGGGGCAACTCTACAAACTTGGGGTCAGGAATATATATATATTCTTTTGATTTATTGGCTTACAAACAAATGTTAGATGAGGTTAGTGACGGGGTGCCATTCAATTCGGCGTATGACATAAAAGCCCAGGGAAAAAACCCCAGTAAAAAAATACTCCCCGCATAAATATTGTATATTTGTACAGAAATAAACTAAAAAATATTTGAGGGACTTCTTTCTTCAAGAGTGGTCTTCTATTACTAAACATAAAGGCTTCTTCAAATTGCACATATCGAATTTGAAAATAAAAAGGCTAAAGCAGAAAAAAGAACTGAATACAGAATATACATATTAAATTTGTTTAAATGTTATATTATAACCCATTCCAAGAAATAATCTGAAATATCGTGAATAGCCCTGAAACCATCTTGAACTATATATATGGGACAATTATTGATGAGATGAGGTATTGTTTCTTCTGCACATCCACATTCACAACTTGCGCTTGGAACTGAGTTCCATCTGAATAGCATGCTATTGGTGCGACCATGACCTGTTCTCAAACGATTAAGAACTGTCCATATTTTTCTTAGAAGATGAAAACCCGAAACTTTTTCAGAAGGATCAAAAATTAGATTTTCATTGAACATTTCGTTAGAGTTCCACTCAATCTTCCATAATTCTTTATAGCTTATGTTCATATTGAAGAATGTTTTATAACAGAATGGTTTACGTGACTTCAATCTTGGAATTATATTTTGTGGAGTGTATGAAATAATTGGAAATAAATCAGGAAAAGAATAATATTTGCTCCAAGAATTCAGAGCTGCAGACTGTCTGAGAATATGTGGAGGGACAATGTTAGACAAAACTAGTTATCAATGATCCGGTGTAGATCTTATGGTAGTAATTATTCTCATGGATGTATTCAATTGTGAATCTATTTTTCGTGTATGTCCACTATTAAACCAAACAGAGCAACAATACTCAGCTGCAGAAAATACTAGGGCTAGAGATGCTGTGCGAAGAGTGGAAGCATCAACACCCCAAGATGATCCAGCTAATTTCTGAAGAATATTATCCCTAGTTTCCAGTTTTAGGCTCAGATCATTTAAATGAGTCTTCTTATAATTGAGAGATGAATCTAATTTAACTCCTAAATATTTTGGATAGAAATTATGTTCAATAGGAGAATCATTGAAAGTTACTGCTAACTTCCTATATTTTCATGATTATTCAGATGGAAACAAGATACCTCTGTTTTGTTGGTATTTCGACATAATCGCCACTCAATAAAATAATTTTTAAAATGTTGGTAAGCAATAGCAATGTTGTCAGTTGTTACTGAGATTCTTAGATATAAATTGAAAAGTAAAGGAACTAAAACTGATCCTTGAGGAAGACCATTTTATAATGTTTTGAAATTGCTACTCTTATTGTCAATAAAAACACGAAACCTTCTATCAGATAACATATTTTCTAATAATCGTACCATTTTCCCACACTTCAGATGGGTATCGAGTTTGAAAATTAATCCATCTTTCCACACAGTGTCATAATCAATGAAAGCAGCTCCTGTTTTCAACCTATATTGTATTGAAACTTGATTCTATGAAAGTTGTAAGGCTGAGAACCTGATCTGAACAATTTCTATTTTTCCTTAAGCCTCCCTGGAAATTTTGTAGAGCATTTTCCATAGAAGATTCAATTCTTAAAAGAATTAACCTTTTTAATATCTTGAAGGGAAAACTCAATAAACTGATTGATCGATAACTACTAGGATCACAAGGATTTTTTCCTCATTTCAAAATACCTATTACTTTAGCCTTACGAAATTCGGAAGGAAAGTTTTCTGAATTCAGAATATTGTTATAGAAAGACAATATCCAAGACAAGGCCATTTTCCTAGATGTTCGTTGAATTAAGGATAAATTCCGTCAAAATCTGCAACTTTCCGAGATTTGATAGACTATTTTGCCGACTTCAATTCATCTTTATTGAATGGATGCGACACATGTTCTAAAGCAGGAGCTGATCTCCTAAATATTTGCAATTTTTTCTTCATATTCTTCATTTTAGCTTGGGATATATTAACTGATTCAGATACATCAACTAGGCGGCGAGCGATTAATTTTGGATCAATTTTTGATGATGATGTGGCAAGGGGAGTAGCTTCACCTAATTTTATCAATATATCCCATGAACTCCTACTCGAATGTGTAAAATTCATTTTTGATACAACACTATCCCATTTCTCTTTTCGGCTTGTATTGATAAAATTCATGAGCCTTTCACATTTATCAACGGATGGTGATTTTCGATAGTCCTTATACAAATTATCGGTTTTTCTTCGACCAACCTGGAATATAATCTTTCCGGAAACTTCTTGGAACGAACGTTTTTGCTGCGGCTTTCACAACACCTAAGAATCTGTGATAGTTATCGTGAGTGGGTTTTATCCACCAAATATCACTGTCTACCTTCTTAGCAAATTCAATCCAATTAGTAAGGAATAAAATTGCATCATGTAAATATTCAAATCTAATGTTTCATTTCAATGGACTATTTCGACGCAGGGTTGCCTGAAATCTTTCGTGATGTATATTAAAATGAAGATTAGACTCGGATCTTGATGTTTTATTTGATTTTCAATTAATTTCCTGAAAACTTATATCAATCCCAGTCCAAACACTCATTCCCCCAACTTTATGTAACTCATGTGGAACCTAAACAATGGCAAGCGAATGATGACCTCTCTCCAGCTCCACAAATTACAATTAATCTTTGTTGACAATTTCAATGATCTACACTAATTGGTGATGCCTTCCGACACTGTTAGTCCGTATATTACTCATTGGATTATTAGGTAGGACTGAAATCATCTTGAATTTCGCATCACGTGGTCCTCATGATGGGATCATCGCGAAGAAGACTATTTCCTTGTTATTTGTTATTCGGCGAAATTAATTTGGAACATATGGTGATGCGTAGGAGGATGAAGTAAAAGCTGCACTTGCAGTTCACGAGACAGCTTCTTGATTTTCTTAACAGATTCATAACCTGCCTACATTATTTAACTTTCGACAATTTACATTGTGCATAAAGGTGAAAGTTAGACGTATTTGGTTTATACAGGTGTTCCGTAACTCACCTTCAAAAGGGTTATACTAGTTCTAGCAAAAACTTAAAAAAATTTTATGTCACTTGATTAAGTGGTAATTAAAATATTTTTGTAGTCACAAATTTTACAATTTTGTAGTAATTTTTTTAAACGTATTCCTAAATAACCATGCTATTGATTACAGTCACTAATCTATTGTTAGGTACAATTGTTTCATTTTTTCTTTTTTTTTTTCATAATTACTTATTTTTTTTAATATTTGCTAGAACTGGTATAACCAAGCATATCGCCAAGTAACCGCTTGACGTTGAGTTACGGGACACCCTGTACATACTGTATATGTTGATTTCTCAAGCTGAACCTCACGAACTGATAGAATTAACTATGATGAATTAACTGATAGAAATAACATTTTTAACTTTAAAAATATTTTATTTATAGAAGGTTGCCACATCAAGGTACAAACAGGTATCTCGATGCTAGTTACTTTCACTGTTATAATGGTAGTAAAAAATTTATATCAGCATAGGCGCTGTTTTATTGAGTTGATATGCCTACTTTTAATAGGTTATTAGGGGAAGAGAATTCGAGCTTCGAAAAAATCTGTGGGTAGTTATTTTTATCATGAGATATGGTTTTTCATTCATCGTGGTGGTTGTATTGGAGTAACTGGCATCAACATACCTGTTTATACCTGGAATTCTACTAGTTTGTAAGGGTGAATTAAAGACAACTCTACGTCTTATTACAAGGGTCGCCTTTTTCCTGGAAAAGCTTGAAGAGTACGGAGTGCGAGGAAAAGCTCATGATGTGATCTCTTCTCATCTATCTAATAGAGGAAAAAGCGTGTCATGATGTGATCCTTGGGCCGCTCTTCTTATCTTCACGAACGATCTAATGTGGAGGCGAGAAAGCAAGCGTATTTGTGAAATCGAAGGAAAGGACCAACACCGTGTCAGCCATACATGAGACTACCTCTGACATCTTTATATTATACAGCTTTTCATAGTCCAGCAGTGTATGGAATTATGATGTGGGGACAATCATGTGAAGCCCAGCGGATTTGGATACATCAAAAAAGAGCATTGAGAGCACTATGTGGCCTGAAGAAAAGAGAAAGCTGTAGAGAAATTTTCAGAAATGAAAAAATACTCACCATAACTTCTGTTTTTATTCTCGAGTGTTATATCCACCAACATCCGGAAAAATTTTCCAAAAATTCTCATTTCCATAAATATGGCACTAGGCACAAAGAAAAGATATCTGTCCCGCTCATGTGAATAAAAAAGGCACAGCAGGGTCCCAACTATACCTGCATTATACTCATTATACTCTATAACAAAATCCCGGAAGCTGGAAGAAACTTGAACCCAAAGCTTTCAAGCATAAAGTTAAACATCTGTTACTCGAAAAAACTATATACAAAATTGATGAGTTCCTAGAACATAAGTCTCTTTCCTGAGTCAAATCTGTTGGTGTATATGTTCAGTGATTTTGCGTATTTTACAAATTTTAGATTATATGTGTATAAATATTTATATTTTTAAATATCTGTATTTTTGACAAGCCATGTAGGTGTTGATGGCGAAATTTGTACATATGAATTGTTGAATTTGCTGTCTGCATGCATATGTATAAATACAATGATCTACACTAATTGGTGATGCCTTCCGACACTGTTAGTCCGTATATTACTCATTGGATTATTAGGTAGGACTGAAATCATCTTGAATTTCGCATCACGTGGTCCTCATGATGGGATCATCGCGAAGAAGACTATTTCCTTGTTATTTGTTATTCGGCGAAATTAATTTGGAACATATGGTGATGCGTAGGAGGATGAAGTAAAAGCTGCACTTGCAGTTCACGAGACAGCTTCTTGATTTTCTTAACAGATTCATAACCTGCCTACATTATTTAACTTTCGACAATTTACATTGTGCATAAAGGTGAAAGTTAGACGTATTTGGTTTATACAGGTGTTCCGTAACTCACCTTCAAGCGGGTTATACTAGTTCTAGCAAAAATTTAAAAAAATTTTATGTCACTTGATTAAGTGGTAATTAAAATATTTTTGTAGTCACAAATTTTACAATTTTGTAGTAATTTTTTCAAACGTATTCCTAAATAACCATGCTATTGATTACAGTCACTAATCTATTGTTAGGTACAATTGTTTCATTTTTTCTTTTTTTTTTTCATAATTACTTATTTTTTTTAATTTTTGCTAGAACTGGTATAACCAAGCATATCGCCAAGTAACCGCTAGACGTTGAGGTACGGGACACCTGTACATACTGTATTCGTTGATTTCTCAAGCTGAACCTCGCGAACTGATAGAATTAACTGTGAATTAACTGATAGAAATAACATTTTTAACTTTAAAAAAATTTTATTTATAGAAAGTTGCCACATCAAGGTACAAACAGGTATCTCGATGCTAGTTACTTTCACTGTTATAATGGTAGTAAAAAATTTATATCAGCATAGGCGCTGTTTTATTGAGTTGATATGCCTACTTTTAATAGGTTATTTGGGGAAGAGAATTGAGCTTGGAAAAAATCTGTGGGTAGTTATTTTTATCATGAGATATGGTTTTTCATTCATCGTGGTGGTTGTATTGGAGTAACTGGCATCAACATACCTGGCTATATATGAATTGTTGAATTTGCTGTCTGCATGCATATGTATAAATAAATTATTATTATTATTATTATATTTCGGGATTGGACAATCCTAGTGTTGCAATCTGCCAAGTGACAGTTCTGTCGTAAAGCTTGACATTTTGAGGTTATACGTAGTCAGAACGTAGTTCGCTAAGACGAATTTCTTGAAGATCGTCCAAAATCAGCTGTTGTTCGAAAACCATGGATGCTGTGCGTTAACTGATATTGCAAGATCGTCATGTGACCTATCGTGAGATTGAGACAACCTTAAGCATCAGTATCCCACACAATTTGTCAATCGTTCAAAAAAGGCTCTTGTCGATTGGTCGAAAGAAATGCTCCAAAAATACGATCGCGGTCTATGATATCGTGACAGGTGATGAATCGTGGATTTACGCGTATGAGCCCGAAAGTAATCAGCAGTTGACTGTATGTCAACGCGCACGAAGCACTTCAAGTAAATAGTCGGAAAACTGGACATTTCTGCAATAGTACCACTAGAACAACGCAGAACAGTCAATTCTGAGTGGTACACAACCATTTATTTGCCAGTTCCATTATTTTATCTCATAAAGTTACTGGAAAAATGTACTTTTTCATATACCTTTATATATATATATGAGATATGTCACAGAACAGACTTGTACTATGGCACTGAGGATAAATAAAGATTATAAATATATAATATATAAATACTTATATACTTTTGAAACTCTTTAGCTTGACTCTGAAAAATAAGATATTTGGGCAAAGGTATATGTGGCAAATACTGATTGAAATCTTTAGGTTTAGTTTTCTGACAGTTATGACAAATAGGGTTATCACCAAGTACTTGACACGAAAATTTAATGAACTCCTATCCCAGATCTGATAACAATACAATTATGTAATTTTGAACTCAAAAATTGTTAAAATATCGCCTGTTATATCAGGAATTAGATATTATCTCGTCTATATACCGATATCGAATTCCATAGTTCTATAACCGATAGTTCACAACACCATTACACAGTTCCATGTTCCAATGAACCCATTGTTTCGATTGGTATGCAATTAATTTGGTAAACATAATCACCAATTTATATAATTGGAATTGAAACGAACGTGCAAATTTCCATCCATTGAAAAACTCTTCAAATTTCCTGGCCAATTAGTAAACTTGAATAATTCGCTCCACCAGATTTTTTGCATAGATTAACAAATGTATCTTAAAGGAGCAATATCCCTAGTTACAGTTTTAAGTCAGAGATGCGCTGGAGTGTTCATATTTTCAGAATAGGTTAATTTTGAAAAAATCTCGGCCAAATCCTTCCAATAGTTCAACACTTATGAGAATCTGAAATTTGGGTTCCTTATTTACTTCTAGAGCATCCATCGGATCAAGCTGTAGCTCGGAAGATATTTGAATGAGATTGAAATAAATATGCTTTAATAATTTCGTAGGAATCTCACGCTTGAGAATTTTCAAAAAAATCTTAAACCTCTTTTTTTTAAATACTCGATATCTCCTCAAACATACAAAAAGGATGAACAAAAATTTAAACGGATATCGAGGTCATTGATACTAAGCGCATACTCGAATTTCAGCTTTGTACCATCTGATTTTAAGAAGCTATAGGTTCTCCATATATGAGTTTAAGGAGTAGTAATTTTGATTTGATAAACAAGCCTAGATTAGGGTTAACTATCTTCATCAGTTTGTCGAAAAAATTTATCACTAAATAATTTGTTAAAATGATGACAGTTTTAAAGATAAACCTTAACAGTACATGATATTTTCGTGAGGATGGCAACAAAAATGCATAAACATTTGGTATAAGTGAAAAAATGGACCTGTTTCAGGATTTCATTGCCAAATAATTTTCTTCAGAGAAAATGAATTTGTTCCATTAGGAACATGAGTGCAAAAAACAGAAAATGTGTTACAATTTGTTACAAATACTTCAATATCAGATATTCTCTAGTTCGTTCTTTTTACCTCATTGCTGGAATCATATTTGCATTCGCTCAATCCAAGTCAGATAAAATTTAACTTTCACCATCAATTACACAGAAAACTAAACCTATCGAAGGTTTTGCTTGCACTGATCCGGTTTATGTTGCTTTTCTCAATTCGTACCTCCTTCAAACATAGATTCTCTTTGTTATCGCATTGAGTGTATTGTGAATTTAATGGTTCATCAATTTTACTCCAATTCTGTGTACACACGAAACGCAGTCTAACATCTTATCCAGGAAACAATCAAATTGATTTATCGATAAATTGAATTTAACGATCTTAGAAGTTAAGCATCAGTAGGACCAGAATACATTTAATATTGCATGAACCGTGAACTGTGAAAAAAATTTGTTCGGGTTGGATCCCACACAATTTGTCAATCGTTCAAAAAAGGCTCTTGTCGATTGGTCGAAAGAAATGCTCCAAAAATACGATCGAGGTCTATGATATCGTGACAGGTGATGAATCGTGGATTTACGCGTATGAGCCCGAAAGTAATCAGCAGTTGACTGTATGTCAACGCGCACGAAGCACTTCCAAGTAAATAGTCGGAAAAACTGGACATTTCGCAATAGTACCACTAGAACAACGCAGAACAGTCAATTCTGAGTGGTACACAACCATTTATTTGCCAGTTCCATTATTTTATCTCATAAAGTTACTGGAAAAATGTACTTTTTCATATACCTTTATATATATATATGAGATATGTCACAGAACAGACTTGTACTATGGCACTGAGGATAAATAAAGATTATAAATATATAATATATAAATACTTATATACTTTTGAAACTCTTTAGCTTGACTCTGAAAAATAAGATATTTGGGCAAAGGTATATGTGGCAAATACTGATTGAAATCTTTAGGTTTAGTTTTCTGACAGTTATGACAAATAGGGTTATCACCAAGTACTTGACACGAAAATTTAATGAACTCCTATCCCAGATCTGATAACAATACAATTATGTAATTTTGACCTCAAAAATCGATAAAATATCGCCTGTTATATCAGGAATTAGATATTATCTCGTCTATATACCGATATCGAATTCCATAGTTCTATAACCGATAGTTCACAACACCATTACACAGTTCCATGTTCCAATGAACTCATTGTTTCGATTGGTATGCAATTAATTTGGTAAACATAATCACCAATTTATATAATTGGAATTGAAACGAACGTGCAAATTTCCATCCATTGAAAAACTCTTCAAATTTCCTGGCCAATTAGTAAACTTGAATAATTCGCTTCACCAGATTTTTTGCATAGATTAACAAATGTATCTTAAAGGAGCAATATCCCTAGTTACAGTTTTAAGTCAGAGATGCGCTGGAGTGTTCATATTTTCAGAATAGGTTAATTTTGAAAAAATCTCGGCCAAATCCTTCCAATAGTTCAACACTTATGAGAATCTGAAATTTGGGTTCCTTATTTACTTCTAGAGCATCCATCGGATCAAGCTGTAGCTCGGAAGATATTTGAATGAGATTGAAATAAATATGCTTTAATAATTTCGTAGGAATCTCGCTTGAGAATTTTCAAAAAAATCTTAAACCTCTTTTTTTTTAATACTCGATATCTCGTCAAACATACAAAAAGGATGAACAAAAATTTAAACGGATATCGAGGTCATTGATACTAAGCGCATACTCGAATTTCAGCTTTGTACCATCTGATTTTAAGAAGCTGTAGGTTCTCCATATATGAGTTTAAGGAGTAGTAATTTTGATTTGATAAACAAGCCTAGATTAGGGTTAACTATCTTCATCAGTTTGTCGAAAAAATTTATCACTAAATAATTTGTTAAAATGATGACAGTTTTAAAGATAAACCTTAACAGTACATGATATTTTCGTGAGGATGGCAACAAAAATGCATAAACATTTGGTATAAGTGAAAAAATGGACCTGTTTCAGGATTTCATTGCCAAATAATTTTCTTCAGAGAAAATGAATTTGTTCCATTAGGAACATGAGTGCAAAAAACAGAAAATGTGTTTCAATTTGTTACAAATACTTCAATATCAGATATTCTCTAGTTCGTTCTTTTTACCTCATTGCTGGAATCATATTTGCATTCGCTCAATCCAAGTCAGATAAAATTTAACTTTCACCATCAATTACACAGAAAACTAAACCTATCGAAGGTTTTGCTTGCACTGATCCGGTTTATGTTGCTTTTCTCAATTCGTACCTCCTTCAAACATAGATTCTCTTTGTTATCGCATTGAGTGTATTGTGAATTTGATGGTTCATAAATTTTTACTCCAATTCTGTGTACACACGAAACGCAGTCTAACATCTTATCCAGGAAACAATCAAATTGATTTATCGATAAATTGAATTTAACGATCTTAGAAGTCTTGATGGTTAGACCAGATGTACACAGTTGGTAAATATTGGATCCCAGTTATTTGCTGCTTGATCCTACATTTGTTTCCTTTGAAGTTAAGTGGTATAAGATGGACTGAGATGAGGGAAGTAGATTATGATGAAACATCTCATACAGGGCGTTACACGCAGCCTTTAACATTTAACTGTGTACGTCATTATATTGTAACACTACCATGGACGCTAGGTCTCACAGACCGCTATAACTTCAAGTAATATTTTCAAGAAAACTGCCATTTTATTTGATTTTTTTATAGACCTAAAATAGTTATTTATTAAACAAAGGAATAAAGTATTAGATTTTAGCTAGAGGTTAAAACCGAGTGCTGAAATCTAAAATTTTTTCCGTGTATAATATACTACTTTTTTTCTGTGACAGGAAAAACGACGATTTAATAGTGAAAGAATATATTATTACAATATATTAAAGTCAGAATGTTATCGATGTGAAATTTGAATTTTTAAACAAGTAAGCTATTAGACCTGCGTTGGTAAGGAAAACTTCAGTGTAATCAAATATCTGTCAATTTAATTGTGTGATTTGATTCGAAAATTGCGAACTCAGTAATTGTCTGGTAGTTATTTTGAATACTATAAAATTAAAAATGCTTGATTCTGAGTTTTCTCTAATTCCACTGGAGTTGATAGAAGCAGCGCATGTAGCATCACGAAAATTATTGCCAGCTAAATCGCGGAAAATTTACTAAACCGCGTATTCAATATTTATGGAATGGAAAATGAAAAAGACATGCAGTTCTTTCTCGTAGACAGTGATATTGGCTTATTTTTCGGAACTGGTACAACGACAAAAGCCATCAAAAGTGTGGTCGAATTATTCAATGATTATAAGTATGTTACGATCCAATAATAATGTAGACATTTCAAAATATTTCAAACTAATTACATTTCTGAAAATAAATGGGAAAGGTTACACGCCCAAGAAAGTTGCGATTTTTACGAGTACACAAATTAGTAAATTTTTAAATAATGCACCCGATGAAGTTTATTCAAGTAGCTAATTTTCTTCAACTTGAAAATGCTAACTCATATACAGGTCATTCATTTCGAAGTAAGTCTGCTATACTTTTAGTTGAATCTGGGGGAGACTTGATGACACTAAAGAAACATGGCGGTTGGAAGTCATCAACGGTCGCTGAAGGGTGTTGATGAATCGGTGGCACACAGAATAGAAATTGCCAATAAAGTGTTCAGAACGTGTGGCAGTTCTGAAATAACACCCGATTTGCGACCAGGTACATCAACAGCAGTTGTGTCAATGTCAGAGAATTATTTCAACACAAGAAAATTCGTCTGTTGTACCGAATAGTTCAAGGATCATGTCATTCACTCAATGCACATTTAATAATTGTACTTTTGATATAAAGGAAAGGAAACTTATATTCAATAAAATATTCTAAAATCAAATATCCGCCATTATCTGTATGTATATATATCCGGGAAAGAAGTATTTACTTTTTTAATTTCGTGAAAAGTTATATTTTATTACCTGTCAACAGAGATGAAATGTCAAATTCTTTTCCCGTCACAGAGAAAACATATGTTTTCAACTTTTACTCTCTACTCATGTTTCCTCGGTTCTTATACATAAATGCCATTTGTACCTGAATATAATTTTCACTAACCTGACTAGGGAATCAAATCCTGTATGAAACATGTTATGTCAAAACCGTTCAATTCTCCCACAATTTCCTTCACTGTGTTTTTTTTTTAAACACTAGGTATACACTTTGCATTTCTAGTTGGGGTAACCAATTTATTCTTCACATTTTCATGTTGGAATAGGTACTAAATCAAACGTTGCGTAAGGCTCAAGGATAAAATCAAACGATAAACAATTCTTTATCAAAATTCATACTGCCACTTTGATAGCTAGGCCTCGATAAGGAAGGAATTATAAACAGAAATATAATACAAATTGAACTTATTTTATATATTATACGTGCTGAATATATTTATGATATCTCAAATCTATAAAAATTTCCGAAAGCTTCTTTTATCTGCAATGATTTGCTTCCAGTGACACAAACATTTCAGATTAAAAAAAATACGAATGCTGAAGGAGTTGTTGCTAATCTGAATTTCTTCCTGAATACATTTGGCATCGAATCAATATTTCTTGGACTAAAAATGAATTTCAAGTAGATTGAATACGAAGACTTGAAAGAGAGAATTATGAATTTCCATTCCGAAGACTCTTCGAATCCCAAATTTCGAAATTATGACCATTTCGAAAATGTGCCATGGCTTCGTTATTTTCGGAATTCGTACTGGGATCGTATCTTCCAAAGAACAAGCACGCAAAATCTCCTGATTTCTCGTCAATGCTTTCCAACATTTTTCGCAATATTTATTCCTGATTGATTTCAGGGACCTTCTATTGGTTCAGATTCCTCAAATCGTAAACATAAAGTTGTTATCGTAAACCCCGATAAGAACTTGTGTCACTTTCGCACAAAATTTCTTATCATTTGTGTGAACTTCAGGATTCCTCATCCGGTTTCGATAAAAAAAATGTTGGATATCCGTCCACGACAAAATTCCAAACCGTCTGTCGAATCGTTGAAAATCGTATATATACATAGTGGCGAGTCGGAATATTTATTTTGACTACATCATATCTGTGTCATCAGTTGATATCTTAATTGATTCGATGAATTTCTATTTCAGGCATGTATGAATATATACATCGTGCCCCTTACAAAATTTTGTGAAATGGAATCAGCTTCAAATAACAAGAGTGAAATTCATTTTATACTCGTATATTGTCTTGAAGAGTCCCTTTTTATGATGCACTAAAAATTGAAAACTAGATCATAGATATCATAGATAAACTTAATAAATACTCTACATTATTTAGTCCTCTTAATCCATCTTGATCATTGATCAGAAAAAAAGAGTGCGTGTAACATCCACACGCGATTGAAGTAAAACTTCTTTGGCATCGTACGAATTAAGTTAAAAATCAATACATAATATAAAAATTTAGAGAAGCGTTTATTGATAATGTAACACTAGTAATATATACATTGATTAACTTCGACTACTATAAATTTTAATGAAATAATTTAATTACTATTATAATTCAAATATGATATGATTATGATAACTGAAGTGAGAGACATAAAGACTACTCTGCAAATTGTCTAAATTTATTGAGAAAACTGCATCAATAGTCGTACCATATCTTGTACTTGATTGAACTGGCAAATTATTCATTGTTAAATTTAGTTTATTACCTAAAAAATCAATCGATGGTCGAGATTCTTCTGAACGAAAATTTACATTGAAATCTCCAGCAAGAATTAGTGGTATCTTATTCCATTTCAAAGTATGCTATTCGAAAACCTTGATTCCTCTTAATAATTTTTATTCTTTCTATTGTTTACGTGCTAGCAATACTTTTCCTATCAATTCTTTATGCTCTGCATGAATTTGTATTCATGGTTGAATGACATGTTATGACTTTCAAAAATTTTGAGTTAATTTTATTGCGAATATATTTTTCTTTCATTTATGTTTGTCTAACTTCAGTATCCTTTGTTTTTTTCGTCTTCATTTCATTTCATGTTTTCTTTTCATTTTATTCATTATTTTCATATCATTTGATAACTGAGCTTCCATTAATATTAATTTAATTATCTTATTATTATATGTTTCCAACTCTTTCTTGGAATGGGTTATAAATTTCAAACGAATATGATACGCATTTTTGTTATTCAGTTCTTTTTTCTGCTTTTGTCTTTTTATTCCAGATTCAATGTGAGCACCTTAAAGAAGTCTCTGTCTCCATAAATAGAAGATCACTTTTGAAGAAAGAAGTTCCTGAAATATATTTCAGCTTATTTTTGTATTTTCACACTAAGACAGGGAGCCAGGGTTTTTTTTACTGGGGTTTTTTCCCTAGGCTTTTATGACACACGCCGAATTGTATGACACCCCGTCACTAACCCCTGATCTATATGCTTTATTGTTTGCTAACTAAATATTGTCAGCCAAAAGTTCAAAAGAATATATATAATTATCCCTAATCTGAATTCAATGAATTTTGTAGTCTGTTGAGTTTTGGAATTAATTTCATATGATATAATACCCTGCAATTATATTGCTAAATATCCACCAGAGTAACAATAAAATGATGAAAATTTATAACAGCTTTTTGCTTTATCTTAAAAATCTAGCATATGCCAGAATTTCACATGATCAGCACAATTCAGTGCATATTTACCATGCATGCTTAAGAAAATTTAAAATTCCCGCTACTTTGGTATTTCAAATTTCCCGCTGCTTCGTTCCTGTACTACCAGATATGGCGGTCGATTTGTATTACCAAAAATTAGTTATTATCATTCAACTTGATAGTTTTTACTAATTATTTTATTTTTTCAAAAATTTTTGATTTGTTTATAAACTATCTATTGACAAAATCAAAAATATTTGGAAACCGGATGGTACAGAAACGTGACGCCATATTGCCGTAACGGACTTCCGTTGCATTGTCGTCCAGTAACCTCCTAGTCGCGCCTAAAGAAGTTTTACTTCAAAAATGTAGAAAAGCACTGACATGAGGTCCGAAGCTTTGCGGGTTGTTCTAATGTCCTTTCCCTGACTCCGAAACACTGTGATAAAAAAACAAGAGAGATAGACAATAAAAAATATCAACGAACAAATATCTTGTATTAATAATACCCAAACTCACCGTTTTCCTTCAGTTTCATCTTACCCACAATACTATTTCAGTTCAAACTGCAATCTGCGATACATCATGTTACAAAGTAACCTAACATAGGATTGAGCCATTTAATGAAACTTCAAACCGGATAATCTGACATAATTTTGATAATTTATGCCTCAAATCATCATTTTTTCATAAAATACCACGATATTCTACTACTTTACTGAAATATAAGAAGCCCGATAAAAAAGAGACTCCTTTATCTTCTCGTGAGTTTATTCTACGAACATAAAATTAAAAAATATGCAATATATCAATAACCCCATTGAATATCCAATTTTTGTTAAGATCCGACGAATATCTTATGAGTGAAGGAACATTTCCAAAAATAAATTTCTGAATCTCTCAAAAATTTTCAAGCCTGAGGATTCAAACAAATTAAGAAGGACTCCTTTCTTTCAACGTTGTCGAACGATTTTCAAGTTTTAAAGCTTTCCTTCTAATGGTAGAAGGTATACGGCCATGCCTGTCTTTAACAATTGTACCATTCAGTTAAATCCATCAAGAACCTTCAACTCCATTGATACGAAACATATAAAATAGAAATACCCATTAAAATGGGTTTTCTACCAGTTACACTCATCTCCTTAACTACATATCGGAATTCAACAATTTTATTGATCAAATAAGTCCATGAAAGTTCAGTAACCTAGAAACGTCAATTGGTTTTAATTCAAACAAAAAAATCATTAATAGCAACTTGAACATGTTCTTGAATATAACGCCTTTTTGAAATGTCTGATACGGAAGATAATATAGACGATATACCTTTTGAAGCTGAGAATTTAGAAGATGAGGAAGTCTATGACAGTGCTACTTTTCTATCTGGTCCTAGATTGAGTGAGGGGAGTACTATACAGGAAGATATTTTAAGATTTGAGTATCCTTTTTCTCATTGTAATATTGTATTCAATTCGGTATTGAAAGTAAGAAAGCCTATGAATACATACGAAAAACGATTGGGGATATTCATTTTATTTTTAGAACGCTACATGATAAAATTTTTTTCATTATTGTCTTGAAAATACTGAAATCCTAATGACGGCGTCGGTGGAGACGCACATTAGAAATCTTTAGCATAGCGGTTTAATTTGGATGATTTCTTTCTTATCTGCCTCCTCCAAGTCACCAAGGTGACTTGGCAGTGTTTGCAGTTCATTTTTGAATGAACCCCACAGGATGAAATCACAGGTACTCAAATCGGAGGAGCGTGAGGTCATTTTGTGGACTTTGAACTGATTTCTGAATGTATCACCCGCTTCCTCCAATATTTTCTTGCTTCGTCTCTTTTCAGTATTATCAAGCTTTCAAAAGTTTTCGTTGTCATCAAATTACCTCAAGTATACAGCTACTATTGAAAAATCTTGTATTTCTCGTTTATTATAAATGTTAGTTTCAACCCAATAGGTCTGTGATATTCAATCATACTTCCTTAATTTTTTTCAAGTTATTCTTATGGATATACATCGCGGAAGTACTTTAACTTGGCTATGGCCGATCCTGATCATTTACTCTTCACTGCAGGAAATATTATCCACATTTTTCATGTGCCTACCAATGAAATGAAATTCAGAAGATCCGCTCTTGGGGGAGGTATAGGAAACATAAGGGTGAGAATATACATTCGATTTATATACATATATACTTGACAGGTTGGAGCTTCTCGAACATCCACAGACACCTCACAATTTCATTCCAAAATCTTATTCACTCATCAAATGAAAAACAATGAGTAAAATTCTACAGATAGTTTTTTGAATGAAATTAAAACATGTTGGGGATGGTTTGAGAATTGGTTTTGTTCTGTTCAACTGATCTTCCACCTGTAAGTAATTAAATGATTCACATATCTCTGATCAACAACATATTTCCCATAATAACTGCCTTTGTCCTCACCGATTATCGAAAAAAAAAATCCACAGATAAATCCCAATCCAGAGTATGACCATATAGCAGTTGGAGAAAATGGTAATCAATTTGGGGCAAATCCGTTGGTGGTGATTTATGAATGGCCGTCCTTAGAAATAACATGTGTACTCAAAGGTGGATCAACAGCATCTTTCACAAACCTGGATTACAGGTGAATACTTTCAAATTTAGAAAAACTTCCAATTCTTAACATTAATCAGTAGCCCATCCATGTGGAGGAGCGTTCGAAGCACTTCCAAGCAAATGGTTGCCTGTTTTTTCGGAAAAACTGGACATGTCACAGTCGTACCCCTAGAACAACGCAGAACAGTCAATTCTGAGTGGTACACAACGATTTGTTTGCCAGTTGTCTTCCAAGAAATCAAGAAAACCAACCGCCGAAGACGGATCACCCTTCACCACGACAATGAGAGTTCTCACACATCCGCCGTATAGTCCTTACTTGGCACCGAATGACTTCTTTCTATTCCCGTACGTAAAAAAATAAAATGAGAGGTCAACGTTCTTCGACACCTGAAGAAGCGGTTGATGCGGTCGGAATGCATGTTTTGGAGATACCTCAATCAGAGTGGCAAAAGTGCTTCGACAATTTGTTCAAAAGCTCGCAAAAGTGTATAGATCTTAATGGGGAATATTTTGAAAAACAGTAAAGCGATTTTCGATGATCAATATTTGTTTTGTTCTCTAATCCCGAAATATAAAAGGCAACCCTAGTAACACATGTTCTGTTTCAGTCCTGATGGTTTATTACTGGTATCTCAAGCTGGTGAGCCGGATTACCTCATCACAATTTACGACTGGCCCAAGCATACAATTCTTCTGAGAACTAAATCTTACATAAATGACGTATATAGGGTGAAATTTTCTGAAAGTGTTCCTGGTCACCTCTGTACGTCTGGTAGGTTGAATTCCATTAATTTTCTCAGTTGAATTTGTGGTAATATAAATCATTTCTTTAGGAGTGGCTCATATAAAATTCTGGAAGATGTGCAACACCTTCACCGGCCTGAAACTGAAGGGAGAAGTAGGAAGATTTGGAAAAACAGAATACACCGATATTGTGGGCGTGGTTCCTATGCCTGACGAGAAGGTAGGTTCATTTTTTTTTCCAAAAATGAGCAGTTTTGATTTGAAAATTGCAAAGCAAAAACTTTTCATGAACCAGTTGATTAGTTAAGAATATTTTGGAGGAGGTTCAATAAATATTAAAGAAGTTTAATATGTTTACGTTTCATTTCAAATTTCTGAATACTTTTTTGTCAGTTGCTAAAACTCCAGAAGGAAAATTTCTTCTTTACTTTGATGAGATCAAATCTTTACAAGGGCGCATGATCTGATTACTGGTATCAATCTGACTCATGTCAGTATTTCAGTAAATATTGATTTTCTATGTGTTTTTTTTTCAGCCCATGTATATTTGCTCATTTTGTTTATTTTCACAAGTTTTATACTCTCTTTTCATTCCATCTATATGCAATAGACTGTAATCTGTAATAACTTTCAGAGTTAATACGCGGGTGATGATTTCATACTCAAACTAATATTATTTCTAGGTGATATCTGGGTGTAGATGGGGCAACCTTCTAGTATGGGAAAGTGGGTTGATAAAAGTAGAAGTGATGAGGAATAACCGAAAACCTCTGCACGAAGACCAAATCGTGCAAATATTCTATATAGAAGGAGAATTATGGACGATATCCCAAGATGGTCATGTTAAAGTTTGGTGGTATGAGAAGATAGACCAAGCTGATCCTCCAGAAGACGACAGGGTGGTTATGTTGGAACCTTCATACGATTTCTACACACCTGGCACTATGTTGATGTCCATCATCAAGAGATATAGGCAGGATCCCGACTCATACCAGTATTTTGCTCAGGTCATAAAAGGTTTTCCAATAATAACAATAAAACATCATTATCGGATTGAATACAATCAAGCTATTTATGAATGGAACTCGATTTTGGTAATATGGCTGCCAACTTGTTGGCATTGACCAATGACTTTGCGTAGCTCTAAAAAAAAAGACTAGAGGCATTAATTCAGTCACGAAAAATAAATCGTTTTGACGGTATAATTACCCGCTCAATGAAATTTGGTACACTTGTTGAAAATGGTGTAACTAAGCTACCTTTGCGATAGCCTCGCTGGTTTATTGAAGTCAGGTCTAATGCTGCACGACTAAAAACGCACAAAGTAGGTGGCGCTAAATTATCAAAAAAAGTGTTTTTCATGTTTTTCGCCCTGAAAATGTTGTTTTAATGCAAAAGTTTAAATATAAGAGTTGTTCCTTACATTATTATCAACAACTTTTATTTAAACATTATTTTTGTACAACTTACCATTTTGAAGCTGCAGCTTGCAGAAGAATGAAAAATCCAAATATACTGTTGTACGCAGTATGAGTACACATCGGTAGTGCACGTTTAAATCAAGATTTTACTAAACCAAACCGGCCCTTTTGTTAGAACTATGCCAACGTCGCCGGAGAAAGTCACAATAGGACCGAGAAAACTACCGTTAGCAGAACAGTGCTGTATATGCAACGCTATGTATTACTATAACTTGTAAATGGTAAGTAGTACGAAAAAAATGTTGAAATAAAAGTTGTTGATAATAATGTAAGGAACAACTTTTACATTTAAACTTTTGCATTAAAACAACATTTTCAGGGCGAAAAACATGAAAAACACTCTTTTTGATACTTTAGCGCCACCTACTTTGTGCGCTTTTATTCGTGCAGCATTGCATCAATGACAGAAAATGTAGATCATAACGTCCTCTACATTTTTTGTTCAATAAAATTTTCTGTAGGATGCATACAATTCGAGAAAAATGCATTTTTTTACTTTTTTTTTGAGTTTTTCAAAAAACCGCTAACATTTCAGCGAGGCCATCGCAAAGATAGCTTAGTTACACCATTTTCAACAAGTGTACCAAATTTCATCGAGCGGGTAATTATACCCGCACCAAATGTACAGATTGACTGAACTAGAAGTTTATAACTTATTTTCGCATCTCAAAGATCTAATTTCTATTTATAGGATGGCAACGGGGGTATTTGGCTCATCGATTGTAACGTTTACGTAACCCCCGAAGAAGGACAAAGGTTGGTGAGATGCCATGCTGGAGGTGTGGTGGATCTAGCAGTTTCTCCTTGTAAGAATTTCTTTGTGAGCTTAGGCATTGGAGGTCGTTTGTTAGCATACAACTATCGTAAGAAGAAAATTGTTTTTGAACATAGTTTTCCTGCTAAAGGAAGCTGCATGTTGTGGTTGTCCCCAACGGTAATTTCAACTACACCTTTCTCTTTTTCTTATTGACGCATCCCAAAGTAGTTAAGATTCCGAACACTAATCATTGGAACTTCCAGAAAGTTGAATCAGCTGATGAAATAATTTTGGGTTTTGATGATGGGAAAATTCGAGTTTGTTTGCTAGACCTACAAGAAAAAGACGAAGATATTTCATTCAGTGTCATACAGGTAGGTTTGCCTGATCGGAATTGAAAACATAACTAGCTTTCCAAGTTTTCTTCGATTACATGCACCGTATCTGCACCATCTTCACATAGTAGTATTGTTGCGTGTGAATACCCAGTACAGATCAATATCTCTTCACACCTGGAAATTTATGGAAATTTTAAATTTTTCAGATTATCAAACCTCATAGTGCACCATTGACCTGCATTTCTGTCAATCCCACGGAGAATATCCTCATCAGCGGTGGAGAAGATTCTACAATATTTATATTCAACCTAGAAATGAAGAAGGAATGTGCAATTCTCATACCTATAGGTTATATTCCATCTCCTGATATTCCCAACTATATTCTTTGGAAACCAGACACTGTAAGCATGAATTATTCCGGTACTGCTATATTCGCTAGTATTTTTTCGAAAAGAATGATTAATAATATGAATAAAACTAACTACAACCCTGAAGTCAGAATAACTCCAATAGACTAAATGGAGATTTATTATTTCGATTAACATTATCATTTTAATATCAAATTTGTGTGTCCAAATAGATCACTAGTTCTTAAGATTTTTTTTTATTTTAGGATAATATAGTGATAATTGGTTGCCTACGCGGATACTTCTTCGAGGTGGAAACACCAACTGAGCCGCAATTTTACACCACCGTCTCTTACCTCCTCAAGGTTAAATCTAAAACTAGAAGATTCGTCAGTTATAAGTCACAGATCAGAAGGGATATCGAAATTGCCATAATAGAAGAGAAAAAGGCTGAAAAGGTCAGGAAGAAACGCATAGACATGGAGAAAATAATGCGAGAGAACCCTGGATTAGATATCGATGAGGAAACCTTCCTAGGTAAGTGTACACCTCATTCATCTTTAGCTTGAAGAAAAAATATCACTATCATTTCCTTCTTATCTTTGAACATGAAGTTATATAAAATTCCGAAAAGATGTGTTACCTACTGGTGATTTTTCAGCCGACTCTGAGTCTTCAATTCAATGGGACCCGTTGTATATTCCCGAAACGCCAGGAGATATTCTCTGGATGCAATTCACACCCGATAATACCATCTGGTTATCTATTTCAGGGTGAGTAGAGACTAGAAATGAATCTAAAATAATGTACATGTTCAATAACCCCAAGTGTCGCAAAACCATATATGTGTTCCCCCTCTTTTGAGAATACTGGAGGTGTTTCATCTGGTTGATGACGAGGTATTCTCGATGGTGTTTAAAATGATTTTTTGGGTTATTTCTACCATATATGATTTTATCAATCTTGACATTCAATGAAAATTGCAGAATTTTGGAACAGGTTCTGCTGAGCAAAATAAACTTGTCACTTTGAAAATTTCTGAAGTGAAGAAAAATGGTTCTCGAAAAAATGAAATCTTGCTACAGCATGGGAGGTGTTCAATCTCCCTAAGGGTCCCATGGCGGTTTTCCAAGATTCGATTCCGAAAAATCGTCACTTGGATTGCTGGTCCTGGCATCAAAATACCCTCCCAGCACTGCAGGCTTCTCCTATAAGAATTAATCAATGATATGTAATGATTAATTTTCTCTGTCCGCTTCTTTGCTTATTTAGGCTTTTGCAATTTCAGCTCTTCACTTAGGTTTATCTCAGGTGTTACATCATACGTTATATTGTACGGTATATCAACCTTTGCTGGAATCTTAAACCCACACAGTCAGTATTGTTTGACAACCGAAATATTATAAGCTAAAAATAAGAAACATAAATCAATACATGTACTATACTTTGCAACTATGCTTTAGCTTTGAATACATTGCAAATATTGTTTCTAATTCATAAAGGAGCGTAAAGTATGGTATTCTGCAGAGATATGTCATGTGTCCGCTTCGATTTTACACTTTATTTTACATTTTATTCTAGTTTGTTGATTATCGATTGTGAGTTGCATTAGTTTTAGTCTTGCTTTGTGTAAGTCGCCGATGCTGAACATCAGCAGACAATTGACACAGGCAATATTGTTTGCTGTTGATATAATCTTGTGAAAATATTGATCAAACAATAAGTGGAGAAGTCTATAGTATATAAACTCACTTTATTGTCTCAGTTAGAAAATGTGAGGCCCTACTAAAATACTCTGAACTTGAATACGTGGCAAAGATTATATTTCATTAAACTTGAGTATTTTATTCGTATATATTGAATAACAAATCTCATCCTTATCAGGTATGATGCCGGCTACATCTACGAATACAGCATGGACCAAAAGGAAGATATACCGTTGAGATACCAAATGATAACAGACGCAGACGACACGGAGGTTTCTAGTTTCGTGTACAAGTAAGATCACGTGTTTGATCTTACACACTTTCGCAAATCTTTCACTTTTTAGTTACAACAAAAAATTTTTGATGTTCGCCATGCAAGATGGCACCATACGCGTCAATAAAATGAATCCTAAGAATTGGCGTGACCTCGGCGATTATTGGACCTTGGCCATGCATGAAAACCTCAACGGATTCATTCCCAAGATGGCGTTTAGCTATGACGAGAAGTATTTCTTCACTTGCGGCCACGATGGGAATGTTTTTGCCTACACGTTCAATCCTGATAACCATGACTGCAAACCGGACGAGTAAGTTGACTTTTTATAGAGTTCCTGATTTCTCTAATAATTTATTTGGAATAGGTTCTTTTAAATTAGAACGCTTAAGGAGAAATATGCTATGAGCTACTTTGTTGTCAAAAATTAAGGTGTAGCATTGAAGAAACGTTTATCTAGAACTCTTTCTTTTTTTGAAACATCATTTCATACACTTGTACTGTATTTGGACTCAAATCGGAAAGGAACACTTGAATATCATTTTTCTATTTTAGTAACGTATGGCGCCCTTTTTCGGTATTCGGCCATTATCAACGAAATTCCCGAAGTATCAATGAAGTTCTAAAATAACTAAAAACATATTCTATTCAATGAAATCACAACAATATCCGTCTGAATGGGTTCATTCTTATATTACTAATATTAAATCACAACAATGCGGTCAGTTCAACAGAAGACCTCAATCAAGTATATTCTACACTCCAATCAAATCTTGCACCATAATTTTAATAGGCCTTTTTATGGTGCCAATTCAAAACCAAACAGCGGTAAGCAAATCCCAAATGAAAATATCAACTAATTCCACTGTGTTTGCTTCGAAAGGTCCGATTACGACAAACCGAACCATTTCATTTAGAGTATTCGGTCTCAAAATACTGAACTAGTCGCCTCGAAGGCTTCAGAGTAGTTCTGAAGGCTTAATAGTCACGAAATTTTGCGAACCTATTTGTTTTAAGCTCATTTATACAGCTTTCAAGTTATAAATTGATCGGATAGTCATAACTGTTGAACTTTGAACGTTGAAATTTGGTCCAATTACGAACTTGGCTGTAGGAGTTGCAGTACTAAACCATAAAAATTCGTTACTTACGTCTATAATTTTCACAACACTCATTTGATGATTCTTTACCACTAGGCTAATCCATCAAGCAATGCCGAGATCCCGAACTCTACCAGAAGTCCCAGATGAGAATAGGCAGGATGTTCTTAGCCTAGAACAGGCCATGATAAAAGCTGAGAACGATAGGATAATGAGAGTCGCCGAAAAGAACAAGGCGATTTACCGGACAAAAATCGCCGCCTTGAGGAACAGATACGAGGCAATATTAACGAGAAATGCTGCTCTGCCAGACAGTCAGAGGATAAGACAGGACCATCTGGAAATTGACCCGAGAGTAACTGAAGCTTTGCATATATTACTGGAGAGAAAAGTTGCTTTAGTGAGAAGAAAACTAGCCTTCGAACTTTCAAAAGCTGACACCTTATTGAAAAAACTCCGATCTTATTATATGGAAACTGTAGACTACTTTCCGCTGACTGTAACTGCTTTGATGAGGGATACCAAGATTCGGAGTCTAAGGCAGAAACGTTTATCTCCAACGCTATTCAACATGCACGCTTACATCGATATGAGGATCTTGGAAGCGGAACTGAAAGGCAGGTCAATATTTTTTTTCTTACCAATTCAGTGCTTTATACTGCCAACATGTGCTTCATGCTTGCTCGTTAAGGAGCGAGTGGCTCTGTTATGTTCTTATTAAGTCATTTCAAATGCAAAAACCAGGTACAGCTATTTCACCATAATATTATGGCATCTACAGGTTATTACATTTCAACTCAGTGATTTTTGTAAAAGAGAAACAGATTTATATATACAGAAACACGTGGGTAATTGAGTATTGTACAATTCTGTTACATCTAAACTACAAATTTACTGTCTTTGGAAGATGCGAATCATGTTAAGGCTTATGAGCAATTTTCATATTCATATTTTAACCCTGATAAAGTTATGATATATTGATACTATAATCATATTTCTGTATACGTACCACACATCACATTTTTCATATATAATAAATGCAGACTATTGTTTATATGCTGCTCGAATTCAGATATAAGGGGAATAAAACCCACAGAGGAGTAGGTATACTGAGAACTACTATCATATCAGAAATTGCACTGCTTAATTTGTATTCAGGGCTGTTGAAAGGGCAGCAGTAACCGGAATTGGTAAAACGAAAGCTGCAAGAAAAAAGAAAGCAAAAGAACTGGAATATTTCCTTCTCACTCTTTCTCAGTCCACATTAGATATGAGATTAGACGCAAAATTGACAAGACTGCTCAACAAATACAGAACGAGGAAGACAAAATGGGAATCAAGACAAGAACAAGTAAGTCATGAGGAAGATTGCATGGTTTGTTTTTTTTGTAACGTTTTTCCAGTCAATATCACAAAGATAACAGAGAAATAATATTCACTATCTAACACGTGTCGGCTACGGTCTTCAAATCATCTCTGCCCTCGTCTAACCCGACAGGTGTTTTATATCGGCTAATTATTCCATCACTTTCTAGATTATTCAAGAGAAAGAGAATGTTCGAGTAAACCATTTAATTTCAGATTAATAACATGTTACCCCTTCCATTTTTATGTGAAATTATTGGTTTTGTTGCTTGTTCAGTCTCTTTGCCGGCGCGTGCCAGCCAGGTCCGTATTCGGTGTAATAAGGTTACATCTGATTCTCCCTCTTGTTTCATCATAAAAATATGGCGCGATATATGGCAGACATAGAAATTACATAAACCAATACTTCTCAAACCAACCATCCTGATGATAACGAAAAACAAATACATGTCGAAACATATTGAAAAAAATATATCGTAACTTGACAATCATAAAATAAAATGTGAAATTTAATTGAGTAGCATTATCTCAAAAATCCTTAAATTCAGTGATATCTATTGTGAAACTGTCTATAAACGATTTTCTACAAATGTGAATAATTATTTCAATAATCATGATTAATGATAAAAACAACCCCAGCTGTATTAATGATCATTTAATGATAGAGGATACTTTTTCAAGTGGGAGGACTTCATGGCCCTTCAACCCGTCGAGGGACTAGATCATCCAGACGATGTAGCTGCTTTGTCTTACGCAGAAAAAAATATAGGAGACTTCAAATTGAAAACGAGTGATAATTATAAAGTTATGAATCCTGAACAACGTGAGACAACTCTGAAGAAATTTAGACAAATAATTTTGAGTAGGAGAAGGGTAAGTGTCAACTCCTACACTTTAGGATAATCCATATAATAGGTTTGTTTCAACAAAGAAAATACTTCAGTTCACAGTCAATGATAGATTTCGATTGAACATTTTTCTACGCATGAGCAAGTACTATCAGTAAATATTATGTATTTGTTGTAGGTACACGTCGAGAATTGTTAACTTACTGTGTCAAACGCGCATGCTCACCGGTAATATTATTTTAAATATCATGTTTTTAACTGAAGAAACTTCCCTACAGTTTTTGAACGAAAAACGCTGCAGAGGGTCCAAAAATAGACGAAACAATTTTTGATTATATAAAATTTCTCCTCTCAACACGAACCTGTAATAAAAGTATAGATTTGTATTTAAAATTTCTCAGTGAAACCTCATATCGTGTTATATTCCGGGCCAAAATTCTGATAAGTCAATTCGATACCTTGTCGGGATTAATGAAGATTTCAGCATCACCATTTCGTTTCTCCATCTGTGCGCTAAATAACTTCCTCATTTCGAACCACCCAATTTATTTATTTATCACATAAAATCGTACCCGTACCCCGTACTAATTATTCTATTTTACACCCCAAAGCAATTCACCATCCGCCATAAATTCAGCCAGAAGGTATACACCCTCAGGGATCAGAAAGAAGAAGTGAGACAGCAGCTGTTGAAATACGAGAAAAAACTGAAGAAACTTCACGAGGAGATACCACCGGAAACGAGAAAACAAGGACCTTCGATACCACCTCAGAGGGAATCTGAACATCCAGAAAAACAATTTCAGGTGATACTTAAAGACGATGATGTGGAGTTAACGGAAGAGCACTTGATGGACATTCAGCAGGATTACGTACAGAGGTTCGTGGAGGTAAGGCAGAAGAGATAAATCATCAATGAAAGTAAAATTTCGAGTTCGACAAAGGAGGATTAGTGTTTAACTTTCACTCATTAATTACATTTTTTCGAGGGTAATCTGAAAATCTAAGAAAATATGAGTTTCTGACTAAACTGAATCAGCTGATTATTACAGGAGCCTGACTCAGATGCTACTGAAAGAGAAATCATCCTTGGTCTGGACAGTAGTCGGAGCTTCGACGATTTTTTCCAAAACCCTTATTTCCTGATGAAAAGCAAGGAAGTGTGTGATTTGCCCGTTTCAGAATTGATGCAACTTTCCACTGGAGAAGCCACTCCCTGGGAGTTAGAAATTCGAGCTTTTCGCTTGAAAAGGTAAAGCAAAATAAGATTTTCAATGCTATTATTACAATCGAAAGATACATAGCATAAAAGTTGGACGGCGCAAGAGGAAATATCTAGATATACTCCTCCGTATAAAATACATACAATAGATGAATTTCTGCAAATTATTCATTTAATACAAGACTAACTGAGAATATTAGTACAGTCAGTGTCGATTCTGGACCAGACCTTGGGTCTTGATAATAAGTAAATCGATATGACCGAGAGTTCATGAGTGTTGACCTAATATGTGGAATACTACTTGTTGATGACATACAAATTTTCCAAGTTTCAGAACAAAAGAGCTGACATTAAAACTGAATCAGTTCTACAACCATATAGATAACGGTCATTTTAACTTGAGATCTTAGGCTATCAGTAGTAATCTCAATTTCCTAGGAAGGAACACCACGTGTCAATAATTGTCTAACATATATCGTATATTTTCATGCAAGGATGCTCTTCGAACAAGAAGAAATCATTCAGAAGATGAATGATCGTCTGGAAGACTTCGACGATCGCTTGGAAAACTTGAACAACGAGAGGGCTGAAGCTCTTGTTAGTGGATTCTTTTGCGACCTGTTTCTCCATAAGCTCCACCAGGAGCTGGTCATTCTCAAGGATTTCGAAGCGCATGAAGAAGTACTCCAGGAGAAGGTGAACACTAGGATGACTAGCGTGCTCGATATGGAGGATGTAATTAACGAGGTGAAATCGCAAATTGAAACCCAAAACATTTCCATCGAGAAGAACCTGGAACAACAAGCATTGATCCATGAGCAGTTCAACAAGATGATACACGACAATAAGTTTTTAGATTTCCTGAAGAAGGTGTTCAAGAAGAAGTACAAACCACCTAAGGTTCAACACGACGACGGTAAATATTAGTGAATCAAATATGACAGATTAATGAACCATGTGAAATTTGGTTTTTAATTATTTTTTTTTCTTTATACCGTCATGAATATAGTTTATATAGACGAAGCAAATATTGTAGTGTTGAGATTTCTCTGATTTATTTTTTCAGAATCCAGTTCCGATTCGTCCTCTTCCTCAAGTTCCGAATCAGAAGAAGAAGATGATACTAAAAGTATAGATTCTAGAGACTTTGGATTTATAAAACAGGATTTGAACGTTTGTCCTAAAGGTTGTGAACAAGAGATTTTCGATAATACCATTGCACTTCGTTCCAAAAGGTAATGTATATAAAAAATAAATAATCTCGTCCACCAATACATAGCATGGAGTAAGATAGACTCGTAGATATAGGTTTAGAGGAGAAAGCAGAACAAAGCTTAGCTAGATGTCGACTTAACTTTAATGTTTATCGATCAAATTCTGGATTTCATGAGATCCCAATCGACCTTAATAGGTTTTGTCCGAGTGTTCTTAAAAGAATTTTTTTGATAATGCCAGATGCTGGTTTCTGTCGGGTGACTTGGCGGCGGTTTCGACCATAGAGTTCTTACCCCTTGGTGAGAGAACATAGGAGCGCTTTGTTTAACACTATCTTGGCGTCAGTATTTTGCTGAAATATGAACAGAAAGATGAAACAATTACGTCATTTCTACTGCTACAAATTAGCTATAATCAATCAGCTGATCACATTCGATTTGAATATCTGTTGACTTTACAACCAGTCCAATTGAATTTTTTTTTCATACTTAGTGAGTTTTGACCCCTAATAAGGAGGAAGATTTCAGACAAATGCGAATATTTGATGCTAGTCAGTCATTGGTTGTTTCAACCGTCTGCTCTAGCAGCGTTTTCATCTTAGATGGCAATTGGAGGTGACTGTAATGATTTCTTGTTCATTTTCTAGAAATATGGTTTTGAATTTTGAAAAAATTTTATGTACTTTATGAAGGAAACATTTCAAAAAATGCTCTTATAGGCCAATTATATCCTATAGTATCGTTTCGGATTGTGGATGGTGTTCCTCCGAATTCATAGTTTTTATTATGTAAAGAATATGCTCCTACTTGTAAGATATATTATAGCTTTACTCGAAATTTGATCCCCCTAGGGAGTGAATTATTTCAATAGAGAAATAACTGGAATTGTGCATTATGAGAGTCCTTGATTGATACTATTTATTGAAACCATAGGCATACACAGTCAAAATACTGTGAATTCATTTGATAGACGGTCAAAGGTAGTCTAGATTTCATTAAGTTGGAAGAAGCTTATTGATTCACTTGTATACTTAAGAAGCAATAAATATATCAAGTCCTGCGGAATAGCTTCCGTGAATAAATCCGGACTTTTAGAAAAGTTGAATAATCAAATCGAAAGTATTCTTCATGGACCTAACCAGAGTCATGAAATGGCTGTGCATAATTAATTTAGGAGAAAATTGACCATTTGCTTCGACGTGATTTGAGAATTTTTTATCAAAGTTGTTATCCCCATTTTGCAATTTCTAGACATCAGCTCGAAATTGGAGTCAAAGAATACCAAAGAGAAATTGAAGGGATGAAGAAAGACCTTGAACTGAACGAAAAAAAACTGAAGGTCATGAATTCATCGCTCAATGCCAGTCAGGAGGAACTAGCAAGCTACCAAGTAAGTGATTACTTCAATTGACATATGAAAGATCTACTTCTGTTCTACTAGAACCGCTGCTACTTTACCTAGGCCTAGGACTTATTTACCGATATGGTAGTAATACAAATCATATGAAATTTAGTTTTATGTACCGCAACTTGAACATAAAATTTTCAAATCATATGTTGCCTAATTGGTTGTCAGTAAATTCCAAACCTCACGGTTTCATTTTTTACAGAGAGAAAAGCAACAAAAATTGAACGAGGTTCAATGCACTGTCATGCTGAATATGGATCAGATACAGAATATCAAAGAGCCTGGTGAAACATGGCCGATCTCAGAATGTTTGATCTTTTCCAAAACTACACTTTCAAGACTATACAAAAGGGTTGGAGAATTGCAATCGGAAACCATCAAACTGAAATCAAGACATCTGTAAGCTATCGAACTTAAAATAGCAGTAGAAGTGACAATACAAATTTTGTAACAATTCAGTATAGCAATATACAAGTTACTTGAAAGGCACTTCAAAAATATGGTACAAATAACCATAAAAAATTTTCAGAGTGGACATAAAGCATTTAGCGCGAATGAAGACAGACTTGAAATTCATGCATAACGAAATTTTCACTCTAAAACACAAGATAATAGACCTGGTTCTTTTGAAGTTTGGTAAGGTGATGAAAGTTGAAGTAATCGATGAGCATCTAGATAAAAAAACATTCGGTGATGACTTAGTCAACGAGCTGATGGAGGTCCTTTTGAGAAGAATGGTACACGATTTAAGGCTTTCATTAGCAGATGTCAAATCGCTCTACAAAGATGAAATGGCTCTTTGGAAGGTGAGTGAATTTAATACTGTCAAGTACACGCCATTCTCTCGTCCATTTTATACAGAAAAAGCTGGAACTCGCAGAAATAGAATACGTGCAGGCTCTGAAGGATAACACAGCCCGTTTAGATTTACTTGGTTTATTGAAAAAAGAGAAAGCACAACTCAACTCAGAAATAGCTAATCAGGAAAAACAAAGAGAAGTTGTAGCTAAGAAGCAAGAGGATGCAAAAAAGATGGATGGCGAGTTGAGAAGTTTGAACGAGATTTTGCACCGGCAGAAAAACGAAATCGAGGTAAATAGACTCTTATATTTTTTCATTGAATTAGTATATTCGATTTTTACCCTATTTTACTATCTACCTGATACATAAAACATGCAGGCGTTGCCAGCCGATGGCAGAGGGGTCCGCGAAAACGTAAGGGGTGCAAGTTGATAGGTAGAATGAGAAAGTTATTACTTAGGACATTGGTATCCTTACCTCAAGGAGGATATGAATAAACTCGTCTCCAATGAGCAAAAGTTATGATGAACGCCTCACTCATTGGGATTGGTCTTAAGGTGTGTCCAAACATCGAACGGCAATTGAGTGCGGCTGCCGCGCAGTGATTGGACGACTGCCTCGCGCGGCAACCGTGTGTTACCAGCCGCGCGCAAACGTTATTATTGTCCATTTGCCGACGATTATGTGTGGACTTATTTATGTAAATGTTCAAACTCTTCCAAGGTTAGTCTTAAAAACTGTGGTGTCCGGTAATTAATTTCATAATTTCTTGACGCAATATTTTGTAACCTCCGTTGAAAAAGTGGTTTCACCCAGCATTTCCTCGTTAAAATATGTTTCTTCTTAGCTCTACGCAATTTGTTAATAATGATCAGAGCTACTACACATGCGACCGCTTCCATTTTAGTTCTGATGCAAATCTTGGTTGTGTGCGCAGTACTGCCGCGCAAATATCGGCTTTGTCGAAACTAAAGCGCGGCAGAAATGTGTCTTACAAATGACGTGCGTTGCTGCCGCGCTCTTGTTGCTCAATTTTTTGGACATACCTTTAGGGAACCAAATAGTACAGAGCTCAACGCAGGTTTGTCTTATTCAGTGAATCTTTTCAAGAAGTCAGTTTTAGGTTCAGGTTGTTTTTCGACAAATCAATACTATAAGTGAACATATTTCACAAGGACAGAAAATTAAATCATGTCATTTGCCTGAAAAACTTAAACTTATAGCAAACAATAGGAACGGCCTAATCAATGATTTTTAGATTATGAAGAAGGAAATTAAAGCACTGAAATCGAAAAACCGTTTTCCTCCTGGAAAACTAGATGATGCGGATGCCGCAAAGAAAGAAGCTTTTCAAGATATAGAACATGCCCGTGAATATCTCTATCCAGAATTGGCTGGTGAAGATTTCTCTGATATGTCCTTGCCTGCCTTGGGAGCTGAACAAGAAAAAAGGTAAATGGGGAGCAAATTATTTTTATAACGCTAAATGTGCTGATAAAACTCAAAATGGTATCCAATGTTATCAAATTGATTTGTATTGTTGGATTTCTCTCAAGTCACTTGATGAAATCTAGAATTGATTCTGATTGGTTAACGGTATAGACACATTTGTGCATGGACATTTCCGTTACTGTTGGGTTAGTAGCGTCACAGAAGTCGCGTGGTTCGTCGTTAGTTAGTATAGTTAGTAGAGAGTTACAAATGTTACACTAAATGTTACAGGTTGTTGGTTGAGTGGTTTGAAGTTGTTGTGAATACGTGTATTTCTCTGAGTGTATAACGGTGTAGTGATAAATTAGTTTATTAAAAATGACCACTTATAATCTATTGAATTAATGCTTTTGTTTTTCACTTTTGTTATGTGCAATTTGTTAGATGAATAACACAAAATTTTCCTTAAATTTGTTCAATTAATTGACAAGAACCTTATATTATTCCTGTTCATGGTTTAACAAGGACTTAAATCAAAAATTTATTTCAATGAAGAATATCTCTGAAACATGTCAATGGCATGTTAATTCATGTTGATATGAGATCAAATAAACGTTGCAAATAACATATATTAATGTTGTTTAGGATATGTTTCTGAGATGTAAAAATGTTTACTGAATGAGATCTCTGAACCAAAATTGAAGAATATTCAGAAATGAATGCGATTGGAACAAAAATTTTCCGAAAATACTCATTATCGTTCCTTGTACAGGTTGGTCCAATATTGAGTAGCAGTATTTCAATAGTCGATATATAAAACTTATTTTAGGGTGAAGATTTTTTACAATCATGGTTTCATTATGACCATTTGTTACTAGCTAAATTTTGTAAACCTTGAATCTTGAAGTCGTTTTATTATACATACCTACTTATCAACTCGAAAATTGAGATATTCCTCTTCTGAGTTTTATTGGCATATTTGAGCTCACCATATGATAAAAAAGTTTACCATCACTCATTCAAACAAATTTAATGTTTAGAACAAAGAGAGATGAAGCTGTTAGATCCATAGTGAATAACATTATGGAACATGTAGATCTGAAATTAGATCAAAAGTCCTTGGAGGATTTCATCGAGGAGACTCTCATACCAATGGTAGACTATGCCAGTATGAACGATATTGTTAGAGAACTCGTCGACAAAATTGGAGTAGAACCAACAGACCAACAAATTGAGGAAGTGAAGAATAGTATGATGCTGATAAGTGCCCTCAGCAGCATCGACTCCATGGTATACATGTTTCCTCATTTTTATGGATGAACAATGAATTATGATATGTCAACTATTCTAACTATTTTTGTCTAGTACTTTTTGTACCTAACTGATACCTGTTGTTCGGTTACAAGTTCACTCAAAAACCTTTCTCACCTATTAAAAAGAGGACTCATTGAGGGATATTTTTGAACGAGAAACTTTTTCATTTATATTACACGAAGATACTATAGCCAGTAGTAAATGATTGTAATTTGAAGAAAAGGAACGGAGGGTTTACAATTTTTTTGATAAATCTGTTAATAATGTGTTTGTCAGCCGCGATCATATATATGTTTCACAAAAAAAAATTATAATTCAAACAGCTCCTTCTGTGTGTAGCGGTTTCGTAAATATTTAATGTATTGACTATCTTCTTATGTTGGCAGGGCCAATTTGCATCGGGGAAAGAACGCATTAAAGCAACACCAGCGGTGTCAGTCATGTCACCGTCAGAAATCAAATTATATGTTGGTTTGATTATGGATGATATCCTCAAAGACATGATGACGCAGACAGAGGAGTTCAAATACCACATCTCCATGTGCAATATCATGATGAGGACTGTGGAGGAAATTCCTGTGGAAGTTCTGAAACGTTCTGAAGCTGCTGAGGCTATTTCTGAGAAACTGAGCTCCTGTTCATGCTTCTCTAGAGATTCTATAGATAAGGTTAAGTTAGCAGAAGTTCTTCAAGTATGGGAAGAATGTCTGTGCGGTTCGAAAGACTCTATTGATAAAGTTATGCTAGGGGAGGTCGAGATAGATTGGGATGATGAGCATGCGCCTGTTAGGAGGATGGTGGATGAATTGTTGAACAGGGTGTTCGCTACTGGTTTAGACATAATTACTTTTCATAAATAAGTTTTGTTAGGTTTACAAATTTCATAATTTTTTATATACATCAAAAAATAAACATCTTTCGGATTGTTTTTATTCTTTAACTGATCATTTTTGTGTGTTAATTGAATACAGTACGATATAAAATAGAGAGGAATCTTAGTAGTCTTATTGATAATTTATAGTGGGATATTGAAAATGGAAAAGAGCTGACATTTAGTACATAAATACCTTGGAGTACAAAAACAGGCGCTGAAGAGATTCAAGAATCCGGAAGAATCCTTTCGATTCTTCACACATATGTGGAGGACGATGCAGGGTGTTTCACGACGACCTTCGGTGCTTATCTCCTCAAGTACTGAACCGAATTTCATGAAAATTTGGAAACAGTTTCCTATATTTCTCATGAGTAACCAGATATAAAAATAAGATATTATTAGTTGGGGTTGGGGCATGAACGCCATTCAACAAAACGATTCCTTGAAATAGATTGTCCTATGAAAATCCGAATGGTAGCAAGCAAAGGCAATATCATCAGCATATACAGGCTCTTTCAACAAAAACTTTGTTGTTTAAAACAAAATTAAACAAAAAATGTTAATGACGATGATTCAAATTTTTATTGAATTATAAAAAGACAAGTTCGGCAATTATGAATAAAAAATGATATCTGGGAAATGTCCACCACGACCACGCTGACAGAAGTAAAGTCTTTCATCGAAATTTTTAATCACTTTACTTACTTTATATTTGGATCACCAATTTGAATTTAACAATTTTTAATCACTTTTTGGCAAAATGTCGGGTCTATTTCGGCTATGACATCGATTCGATTAGCTCCGTATAGACTCTGTTCTTAAGATAACCCCACCCATTTTCATGGCGAGTTTTAATTGTTCTAATGCGATTTTCGAGCGAAATTGAATTCATTGTAACAATTGCCAAAGCATCTACAACGAATATGTTCAAAAAATAACTGTCAATGCTGTCATGTGATAGGTGTGGCTACAATTAAATAACAAAGTTCTTGTTGAAAGATCCTTTACCAATCTCTGATAGATTTCGTGAGTGAATAAGCTATAAATTGAGTAAATGGTTTAGAACTGATCCTTATAGAAGACAAAAAGACGAAACCTATCCGATAACATACTTTCTAATAATCTTGGCATTTTCTTACATTTCAGATGAGTATGTAGTTCAAAGATATTGAATAATAATTGTTCAATATCTTTGATGTAGTTTTAAAATTAACCCTTCTTTCCCCACAGTGTCATACGCCTAAGAATAATCTATGAAAGCAGCTCAGTTTCTAGGCAGACAAGGGGAGCAAGGTGGAGTTGTTTCATTACAAATAAAGAATTTTTCACGAAAAAACATATATTTTTCATTTTTAATAGATTTCATCTGTCTCATACAAATAAAACTAATGTTTATATACAAAACTAATCAGTTAATTTCTTCAGTCTTTCACAGGAGATAACTAAGATTGCACTGAGGTAGTTAAAAAATTGCACATAAAGAAACTATAAAACAGATTTATCTTGTAAAAGGTCCAAAAACATTTTCAGTAGTTGGTCTTCTTGTTGAAGGGATAGATCAAAATCTTCTTCGGCGCTCATATCAGTCACAAGACGATTGTAGGCTTCATCCTTAACATTATTCTGTGCAATGTTTGAGACTTCTTCCATTACCTCCATCATTTGGAAGGCTAAAAAACAAATTTTCAATAAAACTTCAAAAAGAATCAAATGGGTTAATCATACCTTGTTCAGAACCCTGTACAACTTCTATAATTCCATTATTATTCAACAGATCTTCAGCAGCTTTAGCAATATTCCCAGCATGCTTGAATAGAGCTAATGTTGCCATTTCTTTTGAAAATCCCAGCGCCATCAACTAAAAAAAAAGAAATTAACTGATCAAATGCATGTAAGGTTATATTGTTACATCAGAAGGATTAAGTGATCCAAGCGCTATAAGAAGATTTCAACATCATGTGCCTGCAATATGTTGTCTGCTGGTTTTGCACTAAAATGTACCAGTACTTGACAGTATCTTGTGTGGTTATATTATCGTAGATACTGTCAGTTCCAATCTAACCAAAGTTAAACCTGATAATGAAAACCAAAGAACGAATAATTGCATATATGAAATACCATGCGAATACGAAATATCTTATACTGGATAAACATAACGCCCCCTGAAAGTAAGAATAAAAGAACATCAGAAGCTTTCTCATGTGTTAGACATGCAACACTAGGGTTGTCCAATACCGAAATATAAAAGGCAACCCTTGTATATACAAGATATTTAGAATTAAATAATTAACTGTATCAAAAAAAAAGATTAAAGATTTTTCCCAATAATTTCATGGCAAATGAGGTGTAATCAAAAGTGCTCAGGCTTCAAGAGTAATTCTGTTCTGTAGACAATGTCAAATAATATCATATGATCAATTTTCACATTTCGAATAGTTTCATTTTGTAATGATGCATTTTAAACACATCGTAAATCATTTTGTAATTCCTGATAGGCTGTGTTGCTCCTCTCACTGGCTGTAGGTGACATACTGGCGAATCCAGAATAGCAAGTACGACTTGCAAGTGTTGAAATCAAGAGTAGACAATAAAGTGCACATTCACTTCTGAATACAAATTATCTAAATTATTAAGATTCCAAATCAACTTACATCTGGAAGAAGCATGTTAACCAAATTTGACAGCTCCGCATTTTCACTCATGCTAGGGCCCGGCATAGGGTTGTCCTGAATGTACTGTACACTATTGGTGATTATGTTGTTAGATTTTTGCAAGGCAATAATTGCAGCGTTTCTGTTGTATCCCATACCAACCAATATATCGACATAATTAGGTTCAACATATTGTTTGCCATCAGCACAAAGTCCCAATTTTCTTCTCTTCCTAAAATTCGTTCGTTTTAAATCCTTTGAATCAATTAAACTGAAGAATATCTACCTGTCTAAACTTTTTTTACTTTTTGCCCTCTCCTCCTGCTCCCTTAACTCAGTGATATATGCAACAGCTTGTCCCATATCTCCTTTAGTTGCTCTCAACGCTTTTTTAGCTTCATTTAAGGTATAGCCTAAAATTTTCCATGCGATCAATTTGAATAATTACTAAAGGCATTTCTTTGAAGGTTATATTGAAAATTATCAAAAATGTCGTATATACCTAATTCTAACAGATGAACAACGCTATTTTCATCGATCTTCAGAGATCTAAGCTCATGTTCAGTAACATGAAACATACGAAGGGCTTCATTCCTCCTGTTCTGATGATAGAACATAACCGCTTGTAACAAATGTAAACGCATTACAAGGGCTTCCTCATTTCCTAGAACAACCAATAATTTAGAGAAATATAGAAAACTATAAATTCATTAAAACATAAATGGGTTTTAAAACTACTGATTAATCAAAAGATAAAGGGATTGAAAAACTTTTCACATCAATTTTGAGTGATCTGACAATACCGCTAAGTACTACATCAGTTTTGTAGCGGGATAAAATACTGTTGTGATTAAAATGTATCTGAAGCCCTTTTAGATGACAAATACTGCTATAATATAAACAATGGATGTTTCAACAGACAGCTGTCCCTGTTATATGGTGTACAACCATAGATTAACTCTGCTTACTTAATATAGTTCATGAAGGAAATTACATAAAAATCTCATTGCCAGAAAAAATGTTAGCAGGTATTGTCAGATCACCGTCAATATACACTCTGTTGCAATTGGTCGATAATTTTATTAGCTACATTTTCTGAATTCTTTCATGTTACCTGAATATCGTTTAACTGCAACAACTCTTTCAAAATTACGTCCATATGTACGATTGAACACCTCCTCACAACGTTGCAGCCTTTCTTGAGCATCCGGTAAATTCGAAACACTTTGCAGACATAAGTAGCACCATGTTATATCCAAATCCAATAAACCATAATTGTCGACTGTAGAAAGCCACTTAGAATTGCATCGTCTGAAAAAAAA
This sequence comes from Micraspis discolor, assembly GCA_030674115.1. Lineage (NCBI taxonomy): Eukaryota > Metazoa > Arthropoda > Insecta > Coleoptera > Coccinellidae > Micraspis > Micraspis discolor. The sequence goes on from JARTUT010000004.1 coordinate 3,754,960, forward strand.
ATTAATACATACTATATGCTATGATATTTGATCATTTATAATTTTTTAATATGGAATACTTAATATTTCATTTCAAATTGTTATAAGTATATCACGCATTTCCAGTGAAAACCGATTCATATCTTGAAGGTAATTTAAAAATGAATACTTCGAATACTTTGTGAAATGTATCTTCAAAAGAAATCATAGCTAATATTATCCAGATCTTAAGTACAGAGAACTGATAATATCTTCTATCACAATGTGAATTTTTTTCTATTTCTAAAAGTTTAGACCTACTATAAAGTGAACGGCAAAACAGTTATGAAAATATGAACGTTTCGTAACAAAAACCAGACTATTTTAGAAGAAATCACTGAAGCAACACACGTAAATAACTGCCACATAGCATATTAGAGTTGTAAAATGATTAATTTTTTCGAAAAATTACATTATTTCCTTAAAAATTTATGTAGCAATACTTTAAGCAGGTCATCAGCTGTCTGAAACATTGTAGGTTAACCAAATGTTTCAAAATTTCTGAATTACAACTCACCATATTGGTTTAACCTATAGGTTGAGTTCACTTGTAAATGACCATCTCCTCTACAAACCACCATAAATGCATTATATGATAAACATAATATTACCAGATTCAAACAAATCAGAGCACAAACGCATTAAAAAATTGGAACTCCCTTCTATTTAGTTTTAGTTCTGAATTTTTGTTAGTGGCAAAAAAAATTAACAAGATTCAAGGTATTGATATAGAGAAAACAGGTTTTGTGTTTGAATGACCAAGTTACTAGATTGACATTGCCGAATACTGGGAAAAGTGTCATTCTCTATTGAATATGCAGCTTTTACTATTAAAGCAGAATATCTATAGTTATGAAAAAATAACAATGTACCTATACTCCTGATCGGCTTCTAAAAACATAACCAAAGCCCTCGAGTAATCACCCTTTTTCATAGCACTTTCCCCTTTTTTCTGTAGAGTCATTGCAATTACTAGAGCTTCCTTCTCTGAAGGTGGCATTCTAATACTATTTCCAAATTGATCTTCCAACTGAAAGAGTTAAAATAATGGATGAGTGAATTTAATAAAATTAATTCAATCGCAAAAATTGTTGGTAACTGATTCTAACCTCGAGATACTGGTTATCCAATGCGAGTAATTTTGAATCAGATTTTATTGCTTCCAATTCTTTGATTTGTTCTTCATTCTCCTTCATCTCGGTCTGGGCATCTCCCACAATGATGGCTAATATCATGCCATTATGTTTAACTCCTTGACTGGTCAGGGTATCATTGTCTGGTAACACTTTACCAGATGAGATCAATTTCAGGCTGGAAATAACAATTTATTTACATACATTAGGAATATTTTAGCCATCAAACTTATAAGAAAATAACTATATTTAAGGTTGACTTGATATTGCACCTTGACTCTGCATCTTAAAACATCTACTACATTACACAGCAAACCATTGATACAAATAAAATCTCATTCTAATGACAAATATTACTTTAGATTACACCTAGATGTGAGCACACCTATCTCAACACAATGATACATTTTATTCCTTCAAAATCAATTTCTCAAACACAACAAAAAATTGAAAATGTATAATAAACAACAAATATAACTAATATCAACACACAATTAATGCATGTCAATTGCCAATTAACACCAGTGCAGTATCATCAGCCTATGAAATAATCCACCAGTAATTATCCCCAATAATGAATTGATACAGATCAAGAAAAAGATTGGCCCCATAACTGTACCCTGTGGTACACCTATCATTATTTTCATTTCATCACTCAATGTTTCATTCACTCTGACCATCTAATATCTGTCTGTACAATGACTCTTAAAAAACTGTTGCACAGTACCTCTAACTTCATAATTTTCATAGACATCCAAAAACCTCCATGTAGAAGCATGTCAAAAGCCTTCGCCGAATAAATGAATACCCCAATACTCTTTCTGCCTGACCTTAGATTAAATACAGCTCAATATTTAGTTTGGCATTAATTTTATGCAAAGAATGTAAGCCAATTGAGATGGGCAAAAATAATGTAGGAATTGATTTTATTAGTCAGCTATATTCTAGACAGTTGGACATGATAGTAACTAGTAGCTCCCTGTTCTATTAGCTATAGAGGGTGCAAACTTGAATTCTCAAACGCTTTGTCAGTTTTTATCAGGGAAATCAAAATTATTCATGCTTCAATTGATAAAGTAAGGTAAACTAAAATGCATTACCCAGTATCCGGCGTACTAGTATCCTCCAAAATCAAAGCCTTTAAGTCTGCTGCTGTTGATGTCAATAAAAGTTCCTTACGAATAGTTTTCGGAGGACTTTCTTGATGTAAAATCTTGATCTTAAGAGTTGCTATTCCAGTTGTTTCGTATCTTTCGTTCTGTTTTTTATTTTGAATAGAACTTTCTTGAAGGCTGTTAAGGACTTCAAGGCAAGAATCAAAATCTATTTTCAATGAAGCAGAAAAATTGTTAGCCAATTTCTAAAAATAAACTTTTATTGAATCAATTCATTTTAAGAATTAAAATTACTTACACGCATTTCCTCTTGTACTGAACCATTTGTCTGGTTATAATATGGTTCTAGCCATAATCTTATTTTTTGTTGTTTAAGCTCTAAGCGAATTTGCATAAGCAAGTCCTCTCTTTTCAAATCGAAGTACATTTTGAAGGAATTTGAGACCTCTCACTGAGAATAACAAAGACACGTTATGAAAACTGTGTAGTTGAGAATTTTAAAACAAACCACGCCAGTTTATGTGTATCACATCATTCAAGTAACATTCAGCAAAGAGCAATGAGAAAATAACATTCGACAAAAGCAATGAGACAACAGAAAACAAGTCAAAAGACAACAAAGAACAGCTGAGGATGAAGGATTAACCTAATGACATTTCAAATATAGAACGTAGGTAATCTTCTTTTTTGGAATCATTGGTCTCCAATAGTGACTCACTATCATCACAAAACTGCCTCTAAAATCCCATAATCTTATATGAAATCTGTAGATTTCAATGTTGCAATGGTGCAACTTTGAATGGAAATCAAAATTTTCTGAGAGCTTAGAAAGGAATACATAGAATTCCAAATTTTTTAATAGCCATAGACAATTCTTTGTCTATGTTAATAGCGGTCTTGTTCTTCGAAGAGAGAGCTTATAGATTTGCCAAATCTCTGTATTTTTCGAATACCTAGGCAAAAGTGGACTCTATCCCTTTGTTTGGATTTACTGATGAAGAATCCGAGGTCGAAAACATATGCACGATTAAGTCGTAACAAATTGAGCTAGAGAGCTGAAGTTTTGGGTAGGTTTGAGGAATGAATCTCGGATGCGTTCATTATTCAGAGTAGTGAAAATTATTTTTTCCAAATTACACTTCTTCAATAAAATTTATCTAGTGATGCAGTTATATCATACAAAGAGAATGATAATTTATTGTCGACAAACTAAAACTTTCGGAACTATAATGTGGGTGACAATTCAGTAGGTCTTGGGAATCCAAACAAGTATCCTCAGTGGTTTTTACTCGACTTAATTAAATTAAAAAATTACCTGAATCATAATAATTTCATACCCTATTGTGCTGATGATTCAATATTTGGCATACAATGGCTACTCCCTAAAAAATATATACAGTGTTAAAGAACTTTTTGAAGGTCTATTTAAGATAGACATTTACACATGATTATACAGAGTGTTACAAGTCTTAGCGACTGTCAAATAGCATAATTCATTTTACCATTTGAAAGTATTGAAAAAATTCTTGAAAAATTAATGTAGTATAAGTTTTCTTGCCGATCAAAGGGTAGTAAATAGCAGAGACAAACGCGAATACCTAGGGATTGAATCATATGAAATTTGTTCCTATGGACTGTAGAAAAGTATTTTGCTTAATCTGTTATCATCTCTGGATAACACTGAGCTATTAGCTGTCATTAAAAAGTTTTGAATATTCATAAAAACAAAAATAGAGGTAAGTTAAGATGACTAGAATATTTTAGACGTCGTTAGTAAAGATATCTTCATTCTACGAAATCAAGTTTCATTCCAAGATCTCTTAAAATCCTATAATAATGCTTGATTCCTTCTTGAATTTAATTCAATTTCAATTTTTCAATTTTTTGCAGAGGTTTGTCTTTCACCAAAGAGTAGAAGTAAGTTAATTTTTGCTTTCACCGACGCGTGACGCCACTGGTCGATCGGACAATTTCAACTTCGGAAATTTTAGCGGACGAATCAGCAACCATCTTCACGTAGGAGGAAAATTTACCCATTCCCCAAATGACAGTATCAATTAGAAAATTGTTTTTGTTTCAATTTACGTAAGAATCTGTTGCATTTACGCCGATTTGCTCTAATTATGAGAAAATTGAGTCATTAACCCTGGAAAGGGTATTTGACTTGAGTAACTGTTGTAAAACAGAATCCGTTTGCTTATCGATATTGTTTACAAGATGGGTGAGATTAATATATTATCTTATCAGAAATTATCTGGCTTCTCTCTTGGAAGGTGTGGTTAATTTATTATTTGAGATGAGTAATATCATCATATTCACACAAACATGAACAACTATAGACGAGCACCTGTTCAAGAAACTTCTTTTGATTTACCTCGAAGTAAATCAGAAGAGAGTGTTTTCTCTGTACAAACTTACTTAGAAGTTGAGCAAAGTAAAATTGCTCCACAATGAATTTGGCATTAATTTCAAGTTACCTCACTGTTTGATGTTTTAGGTGGATGTGATGCCTGCCTTACCAGAATTCCCTATGCTACTCTCATTGCCACCATCATGTGTGCTTTGGGAGTATCAATATTTTGTGGAACTATGTACCGAGGAGCCACCCTAGCTGTGCTTATGTTTCGAGAGATATTTAAATTGAATATATTCTGGTAAAGATTATGATTATACTATCCATGCTGCTAAGTGATAGGAATGTTTTAGGATAGAGGCTGTCAAGATGACTTTTGTTATTATTGGTGCTTGTATGGGTGCATTGGGCCTTATGATCTTATTTGTTGGATGTTTGGCAACCGGAGCTACTAGGCATAAAGTTTATAGGGCCTGGAGACATAGGGTTGGAGGAAGGATAAGTTGTGCGATTGTAGGCAATTGTCTATTTTTATTTCAGCAAGTTTTTATATATGTATTTACTTTCAGTTTATGGCCATAACCTATGTTCTCACTCTAGTATGGATAATAAAGTTCACTTTTTTGGTGCTGGTGACCTTTGTTTACACAGTCTTCTGGAAAATGTGTGAAAATCCAAGAGTTGCAACTTATCAGGATCCTATTGATCTAACTCAATTTTGTAAGTTCTCAGAAGATATTCTGAATTTATTTTTAAGTATAAAATTTGCAGATTTTTTATTGCCGGATAACACTCCTCAAGAAAGGATGAAAATTAGTGGAGAGAAGGAGGTGAAGAGTTTTTGTATAGATTATGTTGAAAAAGTTGAAATAATGTTCATATTCGCAACTGTAGCATGTGTATTGGTGATTTTGAGCTTGGTAAGTCAATTTTATGTTGAAAGAGACGAATTTTATGCTTCTTACTACTTCTTTTCGTTAAAAAGAACCGGTTCCCAGCATAATCTCAATTCAGTTGAAAAATGTCCTATGATCATTATTGTAGTATCTTCAAATCATTGGCTCTATTGGTGATATTTTCGTTTTTATATAGGTACATTATTTGATGTGCCTTTCTGCAAACTATGCTCATATAAGGGACCATGAAAAATTCCAAGAGCTAGAAGATCTTCAAATGCTTCAAGGGGACCATGAGATGCTATCGGCAAAAGATCGCTTCTAGGATACAGCCCAGGAGATACATCTACCAGAAATAAGATGGGGCATGCCCCATCAAAATTTCTAAGGAAGCAACATCCATGATATGATTTCATAAAATGTTTGAAATTCTCCATCCCTTTGGCTGAAGCATCTCTCAGGGAAGATTCAAGATGTATTTTCTGGGTACTGAAAACAAGTCTTATCCGTCCTATAAGAATGTTATGTTTGTTAGTTTATTGGTTAAGATTTTCCTACTTTCAATTGGAAATAACTCTGGTTGCTCTTATTCAGTAATTGATTTATGAAATTCTAGCACATATCACTTGACTTGTCCAATATTTGACATATACTACATATTCCCATGTGCAAGACTGAAAATGGCTTCCATAATATTATGTAATACTTAGCGATGATAAGTCTAATTGTTCGTGGTTTTGAGCTAACTATAAAGATACATACATTTTATCAAACTAAGTTCTAGATATAGATTCAGTTGAATTATGGTTTGACAAATGTTTTTGTGATAGGATTGTTATTCCTGATCTTTATTCTCTGCACTAATTCATTTAATCACCTGTCATATATTATGTTCTGTGCTCAGCAGAGAAAACATTAAGGCAACTAAAGAGCTTGTTCGAAGTTAGCAGCTTATACAAAAATATAATTATTATGTACAGTATATAGTACATATAATCATTGTAATAGAAAACTTATTTATTTAAGAAACATCTTATTTAGACTTAAATATAAAAATATTTTTAGTGGGAATTATCAATTGCAGTTTTTTTCAATCGTGCAGTTTTGGATATCACTATTCGAATGAAAATTAAATTCAAGCATTTTATTCATAATTTTTTTTGCTTAATGGTCAGTTGAAAATTTCAACCTGCGTATTAATATCTTCTCAAAATACCATCCTTATTGCACAAGGAGGGAATCAAAATTAGATGGTTCTTTAATCATTTCATTGTTGACATAACTGACCTCTGCTCACCAAAAATTTTATACAAGGTTATAATGATAAGAAACTTAAGTATTATTAGTGTAACTATTTTTCAGATGTGATTTATCAAAGATGTGTCATTTCTGGCAGTTCGTGTATATTTTGAGCGATTTTTGGGAGTACATCTCAAGCAACATATTTATATCATTCAGAAAAATGTATGAGTTGGGGTTTTCTTTCTTTTAAATTAAATCATTACCTTATGAATAGTTTGACTATCAACTGAGAGTCTTCGTTTATGAAGATCCTGCAATGTTGAACATGTGAAATTAAAACCAGATTTCACTATTGATTCAACATATGTATGTATATTTTTGTATCTTGTGAACTATTTGATCGTAAAATATAAGTTGATAGAATTAATTGTTTCTTGACTTTTTACTGCAAGTAAGTTGTTGACCCTGCTTGCAAACCCTCCTCCTTTATCTGGGCTTGGGACAGACAACATGGCCATTAAGTTACTCAATCCACCCAGCGACGGATTGCAAAAAGAGTTATAGAATACATGTAACCTGCGTTTGCTTGATTCATGGACTCAAACAAGGCGTTTGATTGTCTTCGGCTTACAGATTTCTTGGATATTCTCAAGAACGAAAAGGTAGTCAGTAAATACCATCAATTAATTGGAGAGCTCAATAGCAACAAATTGAGAATTGATAAGAATCTAACACCATCAATAAAAACGAGCACAGAGAGATAGCTGAAATCACTTACATATCGTAATGGAGAAGATCATAGAAGCAGTTAGGGAGTGCAGCCCTAAATACAGACTGGGTCAACATAGAATAGACAGCCTGAACAACGCTGATGACGCAATTTTTTGTTTTAAATAGGAGAAAGTAGGCTTTCAGAATTATAACACACAAAGATCATCATACCATGATATAGAAAAAGAAGGCAATCTAACTACAAATAAAAAAATCCACAAATTGAGTAGTCTTAATCATGTACCAATAAAGAACTCCATCGAATTGTATGGTTCGCATTTCAAAATAAACTCAAATTCATCTGTAATAGGTTATGGGTACAGAAGTCAGGTAAAATCAAGGGCATCACTAAACTGTTCTAGGATAATCTGATAAAAAGAACAAAATGACATAATCAATGTCATAGAAATTGATTTAGCTGTAAAAACTTGAATCATCTTTGCATCACCCACACTTTACAGAATGTTAGTATTTACGTTTTAATGGCTTTCACTTAAGAATCTCCAGAAACTTTGAATATTTAAATTCAACAGATCTATCGGTAGTGCATCATTTGATTTCCAATCTGGATCATACAGGTTTACATTCAGTTTCCAATGATGAGAGGTCAATGGGAAATAAGAAAAATACTAAATAAATATGTAATTGAATAAATAATTTATTTATAAAAGTAACATCTAAAAACAGTTCAAATTTACAAAATTCATATCCAAAACGAAATAATAATTTCAATGTTTCTTCAATATGTACAAAATTCTTGGAACACGTTAATATAACATAAAATTTGCGAATTCCAGCCTACTAAGGCACTCCCATATGAATATTTACAAGTTTCAATAAAAATCCGAAATTTTGTGTCGCAATAAGGTCAACAATGAATAAAGTAATGTTATAATCATTGAATAGATTTGAATTGCCATTTCATGTCTTACATCAAAGTATAAAATTAAAAAAGTGTTTTGCCCCGTATTTGTTATTTATTTTCTATGCCTTTCATTGTGTTTATATGTTCCTCCAAAAGCGTGGCTAAATATTTTCTCTTGAACCTTAAAGATTCTTTGATTATCAATTTAACAACATTTACTTGCATATCTATATCACCTTTAAGAGATTTTATAGTACTGAACAATTCTGAAAAGTTTTTGCCCGGCCTCCTCACTAATTTGTTGAGTGTCTTCCTAATTTGAATGTTTTGTGCTTTTATATATTCCATTTCTTCCTCCGAGTGAACCTGAAACAAATCAAATATGTTATATTTGTAAATTAAAAAAATCCCTGCTAGTTCTTTTTGCAGCCACCATCATGAGATAATATCAGTTATAAAATCTCTACAATCCCATAATGCACAGAGCCTGGCTGAAATCCTACACCACTTGTACATACATTCAACTTGTCAATTGAATCAAGCATTTTTCTAACATCATCAGACTCTTAAGGCCAAATTTCAAGTAAAAAGAACAAGCACTTAAGAATAATTATTGGTTAAAATCGTTCTTTAACCAGAAAAATCTACCGCTCTCTACCTCGAGCAAACCTTGCTTATGCATTTTTATTGAATCAGCAAAAGCCTTCGCTATAGTGTATCATCAGGAACTACTGAGAACTCTAGAAGATTATGGGATCAGAGGTCGACTGTTAGATTGGTACAGCAATGCTTATCAAATAGTTTGTTCAGGTTGGTGACTCTGTCAGTGCATTTATGCCTATTCAGTGTGATGAACTGCAGGGCACAGTACTGAGTCCTCTGCTGTTTCATGTATATAGTAATTTCATTTTTTCCCTAGACTGGAAAAGAGTACTGATAACTCCTGCAGTTTTATATCAAGCAGATAGGTAGGAGAAACTCAAAGGATTTTGTAAATAGGCTTTTTTTTCCAAGTTGTTGACAAACAACTATGGGAAAACGAGTTTATACCATTTTCAGTAACTTCTGCTTAATTACTCAATCTCCTTCATAAAAGAAAAACACAAAAAAATGTGTCCACAAAGGACATATATAGAGAATATAAGAGTTTTGTCCGGAAATAACATATGAAATAAAATCGGTGCAGCGCATCGAGGCGTTGTAAACTGACCCACCTGTCGTCTCCCCACTCTATGCCATACTCTCAACTCTAACTTCAACCACATTATAGACAACACCCAGAAGTCGCACTCTAGAAAATATGAACTGAATTTCTTACACTCTGACCGACTCGCGGATCCTTTCAATGGTGATAAGTAGCTACAGGTCAGAAAAAGGATTTTAAAAATGTATTATTGTAATACAGTACTATAACCAATATAATTTTGACCATAGAAGTAATTAATTATCACTTTTCAGGAGTTCTGTGATCCGTACGTCAGTTTTATCCACACAACACTACAATTGATGTTTATCAGAGAATAATTTAATTGGATTTTTCAATATTACTTAAAGGAAAAATATTGAAAAAAATAAACAATAAAATAATTATTCCCATCTAAATCAGATCTACACCATCAACTCAACATTCAACTGATCTATTAACCTTCAATACACTTATAACGAAATGCTCTTGCGCGTCCGTGACCTCACCAACGGAGCTAGTTAACAAGATAGACCATAGATGTCGCTGTAATATATTTAAGAGAATGATAAAGAATTCATAATAGTATATTCTAAAACAAGTTGCAGAATGGGCACCTATTCCAACACGAATGCGAAATTCGAAAACGAGCGACGAAGGAACATGCACATGAGTGTTGGAATTGCTTTCTGCAAAGAGTATTATTTTCTCTATTTCACTCAAGAATTGTGAGAAATTTAATGAAATTCAATGAAAAATTCAGATCATACCTCCTAGTGCCTCTTGTATTTTATTTTCGCAGTTGGTGGTGTGATATGAAAATTGACAGAATATAGAATTTGAATAGTGCGTTCAAATCTCTACACGGTTTAATATTGACAATTGACATGCAATGGACGCGTGTTGACATTCGAAAGGATAGAATGTCAGTGTTGTCAACCACAAAACGAAAAATATAACTAAAAACAATGCTGTAATGAGTTCATTACAGCACTGTATTTAGTACTGTAATGAACTCATTACGACACTGAAATAGAGAAAATTATTTCTAGAGTTCCTCAAAGCTTTCAATGTTGCTATACATTTCATGAAACAGTGAAAATATTTGGTTTTTTTTTACCTTTTAAAATCTTATTTTCTTCATAGCTCTTCAAATTTATTGTGGCACTCAAATTATTTCTATAGAGGTATAGTACAACTTTTCAATGAAAATTTTGATTTACTTGAGGAATTGCTTGGAATTCAACGGTCTTCTAACAACAAAAATGATACAATAATACAGCGTTTCATATTAAAAAACGTTTGTTTTTCCTACAGCGGCCCTTTTGATACATTTGACGTTATAATGTTGGAAAGCCACATAACCTATTATTATACTTACCAATGGTTTCTGCTCTGGGGTGTGAGGCTCGTGATTGTTATGATTCAGAACAACTGATGGTAAACTATTAACTTCTTTTAGAATTTGTGATATCTTATCATCACTATGAGAATTTGACTGATGAGAATATGATAAATTATTTGAAGAGTTTGTGTTCACATCAGAAATAGGCGGGAAGTTATACTGTACAGGATTTGTTCTAAACAACACGTGATTTTCGTTAGGTACACTGTTGTTCGGCACTTCTAGCGGTGGTGATGGAGACCTTGATCTGTCACTAGACATTGGACTGCTCATAGGTGAATCCAAACCATTCTCTATTATCAATGGAGGCTCATCAAAGCTTGGAATATCTCTCTCAATGGCGTTCAACCTTTAATAATAGAAATTTTAGTGTGATTAAAAGCCATGTAAACAATGACTTACCATGGTGACGGTGATGGTGAACGCTCAGGAGTAGAAGGAGGAGTTGAAGAGATCTCACTCGGTCTTCTATATCTGAACTGCTTTGGCAATGGTCCTGGTTTCCTCTTTGTGGAAGCTCTATTGCTGTTATCTATGCTGGAGACGGAACGTTTATTGTTTCTATTTGTACCTGGAGATCCAACAAGATCTATGTCAGCTTCATCAACCTGAAAACAAAAATATTAGGATTTCCAATCCTATCAATAAATAAAAAAATAATTACCATCATCCTTTTGTCAATTTTGAATGGGTTCCCAAACATATGTTGCCTAACAGGTGTGCTTTCAATTTCCCGAAGTTGTGGAGTTTGCCTTTTCAGGTGTTCTTGATAGTTGCCCATCTGTGCTATTGGTAAGGAATGCGCACTATCGAGATCATGTGATATCCAGTCAGGTTGCATAAAGTTGTTTCTCATTCTCACCACCTGATTTAGGAGTAAAACAAAATTTTCCAATTAAGTTTGTCATTTTTTTAAAAAAAAAGTGCAAAAACGTTACAATGCAACAAAGAAATTTTTCACATGTTCTGATAATTCGATATTGGTGCAATTCCGCACATACATGAAATGAAACTTGGAAATAACTCAAACGATTCTTTCACAGTTTGTTTGTGTGGAAAATAGGAGCCTTAACAAGGATCTATGAATACATGATAATAATCTGAACATGGAAAATTTTCCATTTTTTATATTATTTTCAAAAAATATAAAATCCCCTGAAACATCTTAGGCAGAATACTCCTAAAAAGAATTCAAGATTAATCAACTAGTGTATTTACCAATTGCCAATTTGGCTTTCATCAACATATGTCTACACTCCACCAGACTCAAAGATTCGTCAATGAAATTGTAAGTTCACTGGAAAAAAGTAGTTCTGTAACAGTGTCTTCCTGGATATCCTTCAGTGACAAGGTATGGCTTACGGGATTAATATATAAGATAATAGTATATTCTAAAACAAGTTGCAGAATGGGCACCTAACGAGCGAGTCAGAAACAATGACTTATTGTCAAATTATTATAGTATCACATCCCGTGTACCACAAGGTACTGTACTGGGGCCATAACTGCATAACAGAAGAACAATTGGTATAAAATCTAGGGGACGACATTGAATCACGAAAAATCTATACAGTTGTCTTCACTAATCGCATCAACACCTGTCCCAGCTTAACACTGAACAGCATTACTATACCCATAAGTCAAAATGTCAAACACCTCGGACTGGATCTGATCCAGCGACTCACATGGTAAAAACATATAGAAGCTAAAAGGAAACAGCTGGACATGAATGTTCAGAAAACGCACTGGCTTATTGGAAAGAGATCAAAGTTGAACGTCCAGAATAGATTTCTGCTGTATAAGGGGGTCCTAAAACCCGTCTGGACCTACGGTATACAACTGTGCAAAGCCATCTTTAAGAAACTCCATCCAAAGGTTTCAGCCGAAAACCCTTAAGTTTATAGCCAATGCTCCATGGTATGTCACAAACCAAAGATTCATGAAGACTCCCAAATACCATACATATTAGAAGTTGTACAATCCACCTCCACCATCTACCAGGAAGAATACAAGCTCACTCAAATGAGTTAATAGAAAACCTTTATAAGTCTTTTTCTTTTTTTTTTAATCTTTTCTGCTTTTTTATTATAGCCAGCACAATTACTTAATACCTGTATGTGTAGATTGTAAATTGAGCAATAAATGTTAGAAAAATTTTTTAATGTAATTCGTATTGCGTTGGCGTTATTATCATTTTTGTGATTTGATCCTTTTCTTAAAAGTTGTTTTTTCCTCAACATAAAGAAACTTGCCTGATATATCAACCTGTCCCTGGGTATTTCAAACGCATTCTTGAAACTTGTTATTTGTCTTTCTTTGTCCAAATTGGAAATGGAAAGACTGATTGCACTGCCCTGCGGTAAGAGTTGATCTCGTTGAGCATTGAATTTATCCGTTAGCAATGGATGACTGATTAATTCTTTCTTCAGGGTTACTTTCACAAGTACTTTTTCAGGCGCATTATAATTGTTTTTATGAATATTTACCTGAAATGCATAAATGTTAAAATAATCTGAAAAATTATTTTGTGATGAAGGACTCACATTGTTTTGTCTTTGTATAATATCATTACACATTTTGTCATATTCCGATTTGGCAGAGTTTTTTATTCTTTTGAGGTAGTTGGACACTGTATAACTTAGTGCTTCTGTATTTTCAGGTATAAGAGTCTGTGCAAGGGGCAAAGGTGTACCTGGAAAGAAGTATGTGATTCAGAATATCAACAAAGAAAAGAAATAAATAAGATAATTCGAAGTGCTAGATTATCTTTGTGTTAATTAAATAATTCATTTGAACTCTGAATCAGAAGCAAGTTTGCCAAAAATGAAGACAACATACCAAATTAGCAAAATACACAAAGCATCCTGTATCTAAGTTACGGAGATTTAAAGAACAAATTATACTCTTGAAAACCTAATTCGTGGTCTGGTAGTACATATCCATATCATATTTCAGCTTCTTAAAAAGCAGCTTCTCAAAGAGTTACCCAGGAATGGTAGAAGACTTGTTGGCCTAAATGATTTGAGTATCATTATAACCACAGCATACTTCCATATGATAGAGAAATAGGATATGTTCATCATTCATATTGGTATTTTCGACAGATCGTATAACTATTATGTTAGTGGCGCCACCTGGTAGATAAGCCCGGGACTTATTGACTGATATAGAAGTCTAATCTTACCCATCCTAATGAGAGCCTTTCTCAGAGGCGCCGCATAGTATGCCGGTAAAGTTCTCATATAATTCTGAAATTGTGTTCTCCACTCTGGGGTTGGTTTCCACCTATGAATCTGAATTGAAAACACATGTCAGCCATTAAAAATCAGAGGATTTAAAATTTTCTTACTTTAGACAGTTCATCAAGCAAGGGCAACAGGACGGGATAATTATAGGGCATCACAAACAAATTAACACATGTTAGGTTGGTACTAGCCTTCAGATAGCCAAAGGGATGACCAACATCAGAATTTTTGTAACTGTTTGTAACGAAGACCTACAACATAGAAAAGAATAGATAAGATAATAGTGTATTCTAAAACAAGTTGCAGAATGGCCACCTATTCCAACACGAATGCGAGTTTTTGAACGCATGAGTGTTGGAATTGCCTTCTACAACGAGTATTAGACGATATTTTCTCTATTTCAGTCAAGAATTGTGAGAAATTTAATGAAATTCAATGAAAAATTCAGATCATACCTCCTAGTGCCTTTTGTATTTTATTTTCACAGTTGGTGTGACTGATACGAGAATTGACAGATTATAGAATTTGAATAGTGCGTTCAAATCTCTACATGGTTTAATATTGACAATTGACATGCAATGTTGACATTCGAAAGGATAGGATGTCAGTGTTGTCAACCACAAAACGAAAAATATAACTAAAAACAATGCTGTAATGAGTTCATTACAGCACTGTTTTTAGTACTGTAATGAACTCATTACGACACTGAAATAGAGAAAAGAATTTTAGACAGTAAAGCTGTAACATAAGTTGACACATGAACAAATCCAAATTTGAATCCTACGTTTTGAATTGGTGCATTCCAAAATCAAATAGTTGTATCGGTTCATGCTCAACTGTTACAAAATTGTGAAATGATAATTATTGGTTATTTACAAAGGTGATCAGATCACTGGTATCATATGATAAGGTAATCATTGGTTGATTTACAGAATACACTCATATTATATTGACAATTGACTAGCGCTGAAATTTTATACAATTTAATTCATATCAGTGTTGATTACCAGAAAACGAAAAATATAATAATGTAATGCTATCACGAGCTCATTAGTGATGTGATGAACTGATTATGATACTGAAATAAAGAAAAAACAGTTGATGTAATTTTACTGACCTGCCAACAAGTTTTTGGTTGTTTTCTAGATAATATATATTGTGTTAGAGGAGATGGCTCCAATTCATATTTATCAAATGGTAGGTTCTCAATCACCATGGGTTCTTGGCTGGTGCAGGTAAATCTTACATTTGGATGAGCAGATCTTGCTGGCAAGACGGACGTGGTGAGCTCAGGCCAGAAAGATTCAGGTATAGGCCAAAAACCTAGAAACATAAATTCTAAAATAATTTCAAGATCAAGCTATTGGCTATTCACTAAATTTTTTTCGTTAATTTTTTTTGGATAGAAAATATAACGAGTACCAAATGCAGTCGATGCTGAAAATAAATTCTCAGTTAAAAAAATTGTTTTTCTCCTTGCATGTCTGAGAATGAACTTTTAACCCCAAAAATATATGTGAAAGCTACATTTCCCTCCCTTGGGATTCTAAACTAATTTCTTCCCTACTTTTATTGATTTCAATAGAATCTGGTTATCACTGATTCATTTGGTTATCATTTTACTTAACTAATTGTTAAACGTCAGTTTCATATTCAATGAAAGTAAACTGTTGTATTCATATAATTTTTCCAAAGAGAGAAGATGCACCAGAGCTGCATGAACAAGCTGAGAATATTTTTGATAGTTTGTTACCAATAAAATCAAGAGAACTCTACATAAAATGCTACGAATTGTTTAATTATTGGAGGAAAGTCAAAAATGTAGCTCCATAATGGTCGGAATTTTCAATGCTGAAAAGCACTCTCAAAGTGAGGGAGAATGTTAATTTTAACACAAATTAAAAGTTTTTTATTTTAATTCAATGCCAGGCGAAAAACAGTTATGTGTCACATAGGCAGCCTTGTGACACAATGTAGATAGCATTCTTCTTAATTCATTAAACTAGTAGAACAGAGTGTTATGGCTAAAAGTCTGTAATTTTCTAAGATAAATTATAATAATGTCTAAATATCTTGTTTGAAGAATCATCAAAATATATGAAGTTTCATCAAATGACATTTCTTTATCCTGTGTTAGGATATTTAGTAAGGTTTTAAATGGAACAATAGAGAGTTATCGAAAACTCAAATAAGGCATGACTTTAAGAGGAGATACCACCATAATAAAGAATCCCTCAACTTGGTTGCCAAATTTGATCGAAGCGCTTCATTGAGTTTATATGATTTTTTTATATTATTTCCTTTAATTAGACAGTCTCAATGGTTGTCTGGTCTTAAGACTCATCCTAAGTAGTAATCTAAGTCAGTCTTTTTAAATGGATCACTCAATATATTGCCCATATCATTTAGATCTCCAGTTCAACTGAAATACTCACCCATAAAAAAATTTTTGGCCATAGGTTTTGGGACATATATCATTTTCCTACAGTTGTGCCAAGATGTATTCAGAGGATTGTGTATTGTTTCCATCCAATCATTCTCTTTCATTTCATCTTTTCCTTCCTCATTTTTATCAAACTGGGGGGGAGGTGGATCTGGTCCAATTTTTTCAAAATTGATCACAACTCCATTTTGAACCTGAGCAATTATAAATAACATCAGTACAAGAAATGAAATATCAATTATTTACCTTTTGAACTAAACTATCTATGCACTGATTCAGCATTCTGTGGGAAGTTATACAGTATGATCTTCCTCCAGTTACCTCACACATTGCATCAATTGTACTGTGGTCATTTGGAACCAAGCCTGTATCCCTATCTATTGCTGGTGTTCCTGAAAGCCTCAGAACTAAGGCAAAAAGTCTCTGGTCCCAACGAAAAGGCTCCCTGGTTAATTCAGAACCTGGTATTGGTGAGTGCATAGGAAGGGTAAAGTCTTCTTGCACGCCATTAGCTAAAAATAATATTCCAGTTTCAATTTTATGCAAATAATTAATAGTATATTCTCAAACAAGTCCCTGAACTAGCTATCAGATGGCACCCCTCACTAACAAAATAGCTATTTGAATTTTCAAAAGTGCCAATCTTCCTATCGAAAACAACCTAGGCCTGAGACTTATTGACTGATGTCCTGATGTTTTGCAATCATATAATCTCATTTTTGAATGTAACCTGGTTATAACAACTGGTTACCCCCCTCCCCTACTGAGTTCATACATTTTTTAACAGATTTCAACCTTCTTCATACCTGCACAAGTAAATATATAAACGGTATCAAAAAATTTTAATTGTCTATAAGTTAGTTATGCGCAAAAATGTTTCAAATTATCATAGCAGCATTAATTACTTCCATAATTAGGTCAAGTACTACTGTGGTTCATTCATGGAATGGGTTTGTTCGCACATTACCGATATAATGAACTCAGTACGATACTGAAAAAGAGAAAAGACATATTCCCAGCACCAACGTTCAGCAGATTTGAAAATAAGTAGTTTTGCGCTAGTTCAATCCTGGAACCTAGGATTTGTATGAGCAGTGTATTTATAGAATGAGTAATTATAGAAGGACCATAGAGTTACCATTCGTTAATTTTCCGCCATCTGTTATCAAAACAATTATTGCAGTTTCCAGAAAGAAGGGACATCTTCCCTGACCGTAAGTATCAATACCAGAAGTCATCCTGTTTATATTTAAAATATCAAAAGCTTGTTTCACAGCTGAACCCATGGTTGTCATAGAATAACATTGTAGGTTCTTCAGTTCATTCATGAAGGTTGCCAAGTTTTCTTTCCATCCTGAAATCAACAGATCAATGTGAAAGATAATTACTATCACGGACAGTTAATGCATATGCCTACGTACCTGCTTTGATATTATTTGGATATTCTTCAAATGTCAGAAGCATATATCTATCATTTCTACTATCCATGTTCCTCTGTCTGATTTTTACGAAAGTTTCAACGGCAGATTTGGCAACGTCTAAAATAGTTGTTCGACCTCCTATGTACGTCCTGAAATGAATTTGGTTAGGTGCGTTATTTACTAGCGCTATTCGAATACCTTTGAAACATCGAGGCTGATGTATCTATTAAAAATACTATAATCGTCATTTTTCAAAAGAAACTAAGCTTTAAATAAAATAGTTTTCATGAGTTTCGTTAAGCAGTTCAATTTTCTTCAAGCATCTTTCCTCCAAGAAAGCCGATCGAAGAGTGACATTTGTTTACTATGTTTATGATTGCCGATGACCGATGTTGCCAGTTTTTATTTATGTACATTTGCTCTACAGTGGGTGTTCTTTCTCTGGACACTTTCTCTTTTCTTTAATTAGATGATTCCATGGCTCAATATAACAATTTAATTAAAAAAAATTATCTTCTGTATTACTACGTTACCTTTAAAATTAATTGCAATAAAATAGGAGGTGAATCAGTCTCTACGATAATCGCTTATAAAAGTAGATACATCGCTATTTAGTTCAAAATAAAATGATTGGTTTTATACGTCATATGAAATATATCAAAATAAATGTGTAAAAATATAAACAGTAAGAGAACAATGGCGTTGTATTTATTAAGGAACCAATTAGAGCATAAAAAAATATAAAAAAAATTTAAATTTCTTAGAAGTGTTAAGTAAAGTTGGTGGAGAAAAGAATTAGTTAAATCATATTGAAAAACTATTAAATACAAATGTGACAATTTTTCTAGATCAACTTCATACTACTTCACTCTTTTTGTTCCAAAATGATCAAATTCGCTGATTATTTCGTTATTAGTGGTCTCGATTTGAGTTCAGGATTAGAGCCTGATAAATATGCAGGTAAAATCATCATCTTGTAATATCTGTGAAATTTGTTTGAACTGAAACTGAACTTTATGCCTTGTAGAGGACAACTTGCATGTCTCCCCTCTGGAGAGATCCTATAAAACTAAGGTCTTGAGTCATTATCCAGATAATAATACGGCCTATCCACTCGATGAGCAGGCTGTTGGAATGGTGAGAGAATTCTTTGAAAATTATTTAAAAATTTAAAGAACATTCTTTCAGTTATGTCTACCCAATGGTCTTAAATTTCGAACCCAAAAACACTCTGTTACTCAAGCTCCCACTTTTCACTCATTTTTAATCACAAAAGAGGATGGTAAACGGTTTTATGGATTTAGCTTGATATTTTATGAGGAAGTTAGAAATAGAGATATATGTACAGCTATGCAAACTCTACAGGTTAAATTTTAGAATATAGGTAGTTGTCTAGATTAACAAAGAAAACATGTTTTAGGCAATGTATATTACTGAATTATCAAGTGGGGTAAGAACTAGGCCAGTACTTAGCAATCAAAACCAGATGCCTCAATCAAGATCGTTACCACGACATTTTAAACTGAATCCACATAATCCCACTGGAGCAGCATTGCAATACTATGACATCTCGAGGGATAAACTTTTTGTTTCAAAAAGTATTGCAATTGTATGCAGAAGTGCCTATGTTCAGGCAGCAAAATTATTTTTAGAAAATCTTTATAGGTTTGTGATAATATGTTTGAAAGTTGTAGATGAATTGATAATAATATTTCTGCCATAGGTGTGCAAAGAGACTGTCATCTTCCCAGTTTTCTTTAGAAAGTTACGTATTCAATCTTTTACATGAGGTATGTGTACTCACTATTCTTTTATTCATTTCATAATCTAAGATATTTGAATTATTCATTAGAAATCATACTTAGGATTACTTGAAATATCCTTGGTGTTGTACCAGATTATTTGATATAATTCTGTTTATGGATATGTTGAATTGAAATCTATTATTCTGTTGGTGTTTGTATCTTTTCTCTAAAGTTTTGTTTGTACTGAGTTATTCACTCTCATAAATGTCTAGAAAATTTATTGAATTATTCATTTCCTCTTCTAGCGTTAATTGAATTTTATGATGAAAACTGTTTAAATCCTAGATTATTCTTTGGATTTCTTCTTCAGATGGTATTATTAAGCAATCATACACATTATTATATAATTGTTAAAATTATTCCCTTCACATCAAATAATATTGTACAATTACTAACTATACAGTGTTAATACTTATATTCCATCAATTAATAATTATTGTTATTGTTTTATTGCTACCGCTATGTTCTATTTCAGATTGAACTGCCAGCTCCTGGAAAGAGTATATTAGTTCATCTTCCTCCCTCAGATCCTCAGTTACCACTTACTAATATTGTTCTACAATGTCCTGCGCCACCCTTGGAATTGCCACATCTTGACTATTCATTGAGATTAATGTTTGTCTGGTTAGGTGTGGACATTGTCGTTCAATTATTCACATGCCTACTTTTAGAAAATCAAATTCTCTTGAGAAGTACGGGTAAGTGTATAAGCGTTGAAGAATTTATAGATATAGAAAAGTATGAAATAAAAATTGAAATGCCAAATATTAGACTGAAACAAGTTAACCGATCCGAAGTAATCGCTACGATTGTATGGTTCCAAGCTTATTAAAAATTTTCTTGAAACTATGAAAACTATCATGGCATTTTATGTGATTAGGTACCTTTTAAATATTTTCATACACATTTAATAGGATCCTTTATCAGTATTTATGATACTGATATAATAAATCTAGTCTCCTAGTATTGTAATTATGGGTAATACCCCCATCGAACTTATCTCTATTTTTTAAAACTAACAGTAAGTATTCATAAATATACAGGGTGAGTCTTTCACCACTGCATTGATTTTAACTACTGATACATGAGGGTAAAGAAATTTTATTCCTATACAATTTTTTCCAATTCTACCCTGTTGCAAAGTTATAAGCGATTTAATGTTTTAGTTTGGGCTAAGCCACCACTATTCCAGCTAAAAATCATACTGAAGTTAGTGATTTTCCGACAGAGTATTGGTGAAGATATTAAAACATTTTGATTTTGTTCTCAATTCAATTCAACATTTAATAGCTCTTCAAAACATTATGGTTCAAATGTTGTCTTTTTGAATTACTTTCAAGATTATTAGATATTTCATGTGATTTATTTGTGCTTCTTAAATTCAGGGAATCATTTTTTTTCAGACTGTCAAAAATTAATGGTTGTAGCTGAGGGTATCACCTCCTTGCTCTTTCCCTTCACTTGGGCTCATGTCTATGTGCCAATTTTGCCTGCATCACTGCATCATTTTCTTGATGCTCCAGTACCATTTCTCATGGGTAAGACTTTTGGTATCGATTCAAACTATGCAGTTCTCTCTCACTCCTTATGGAAGGACATTATTGATAATTTTTCTTTACTCTAGGTCTGAATGCCTCATCTGAAAATATCAAGGTAGCATCCGAAGCTAGTCTTTGTTATGTAGATATAGATAAGTGTAAAGTACAACTACCTGAGGAAACCATGTCTTTCCCACATAGGGAAGCATTTGTGGCTGAAATTTGGTCTGCGTTAGATAAATATGGTATTCAAGTCCCAACTTCAGAGAATAACAGGAATACAAATACTCAGGTAGGACATTATCATATATCACTGATTTGAATGCTATTTCGGAATCGTTAAAATTAAATATTTTCGTTTTATTTCAAATTTCAAATGCTTTTTTTTGCCATAGAGCATGTACCAAACAGATGTCACCCTTATTTACAATGAAATATTACTTATTATTTTGTCAAACTTAGGGAAGAACACATCCACCTCTGGAAAATTATTTAATGATTGTAGAAAGAGAAGTAAACATGTATTAACAATCAAATAAAAGATGAATCTAATGAACAAAAAACTATATTGCATTTTCATATGAAAAAATATACAGGGTGGTCATTTGAAAACGTAACAGACGAGATTACAGACGAAATAAATTTTTTCGATAGAAATGCTCGGACAGGTCGCATAAGTTCTCGAAATATTCTTACCTAAGTATTTGAAAATGAAGTGGTGTTTTCATGGCACTTGTAGTGTTTTTTTGTGAAAAATCGACATTTTGAGCTTCAAAACAACATAAAAATACTGACATAGAAATCTTTAATCAGGATGTCGAACAAACAAATCGTATTGCGAATGAGCTCAATCTTGCTGAAACTCAATCTAATCCAATTTTGACGGAAATTATTGAAAACAATGCTGGATATTATGTGGAAGATCAGATTATGTTTCAGCAGGATGGAGCTCCTCCACACTACGCCTTACCAATTCGAGAATATCTGGATCAAAGTTTTCCAAATCGGTGGATTGGAAGAAGGGGTCCCACTGAATGGCCAGCCAGATCGCCAGATCTGTCACCACTAGATTTCTTTCTTTGGGGCCACTTGAAGAGTAAAATTTACTCTACACAGCCTGATTCCATAGAAGATTTAAGGAGACATATAGTGAACGAATGTCGTCAAATCACTCCAGAAATGCTGCAAAATGTGCGCCATCGTTTTGAACAAAACTTATTTCATTGTATGGAAGCTAATGGTGAACAATTTGAATATTTAATTAATTGATGTGAGTTTTTGATAAATTATTTACTTTACTTTGAAAAGTCTTATTTCTTAGATCAATACTTCAAATCGTTCTGATACCGTACACTTGGAGAATGATTTCAGTGAATAAAACAGCTAGTCGAACATCTGACCCTAGTAGCATTAACACGTACGGTATGACTTCATTTGCCCAGTGGTAGATGTTTTGCAATTTCAAATACAAGTACGGAAATGTTGGTGTTTCGGAAGCCGGAAATGTCAATTATTCGCAAAAAATTAATTTAAGTGATAAAATTAACTAACGCATGAATATTTCGAGAACTAATGCATAGAATGAAAAAACAATTACTATACTGAAGTCAGTATAAAAATACCTTTGAATTGAGGTATCACTCACCCCATCTTCCTTATTCAAAAATTGGGGTTGTAGCAGCAAGGGTTGAAGCGCTATGCGTCCGTAACCTACATCTTAAGTTGTCCCCCTCGAAACAGAAATCAACCTGTCTGAGCATTTCTATCGAAAAAACTTATTTCGTCTGTAATATCGTCTGTTTCGTTTTAAAATGGCCACCCTGTATGGTTGATAACATGTTGAGAAGTAAACATTCCTTTATTTTGACAGTTTGTGAGAAACAACAATATTCAAGGAGGTTATTGATGTATTACATATTCTGAAATTATATCTCCATAGAGTAAATCCACAGAAAGGACTTTCTTTTTACGTGCATGTTTTGCCCAAATTACTTTAATTTTCAAATATCAAACCTAAAATAGTCCCAATTGATTGGGTTCGATTTCCAATTGAAGAAATCATAGTTCATAACAAGCGCGCAAAAGCTTCTACCCTCACTTCAGTATGTCGGTGTTTCTTATTTTAAGTGCTTTATTTGTGACATGTTCTCGCATAGTTGAAATAATGTTAAAATATCAATTCTAGGAAATAATATCTAGAAGCTGTACATTACCTGTAAAACCTCAGAACAGACGAAAATTATCTATACATGACACTTTAGACTGTGAAAGACCTCCATCCCCTCCAGGGTCAGCCAGATCGGAAGCTCTGCAAAGAATTGCTGATATAGTAAGAAGAACAGGAGTAACTCTGGATCAAAACGAATCTGGTATTCCTTCCGACACATATATAGAAGATCTTAGATTCAACAATTCAATTAGAGAAATTTTCTTGAACAGGTTTGTGCATATCTTTCAATCATACGAAAATTTCGTCATCTTCCCGAATCAGGTGAGATTAAGTTTGCATTTGATCATTTGTGATTATTGACTCTGCGTTTTTAGGCTAAAGAGGAGTGGGTTAATAATAGAGACTCGATGCAAAATTTTGACAAATCTTCTTTCCTCAGCGATCAACCAGAGCAGCATAGAGCCTTTCTGTGGCGATTTCTTGAATCACAAATGTTTGCCACCCTAATCGACAATAAGATCTTATCTGCATGGGGTGATGTAGACAACAACTTGATTATTTTTGACAATAGAATTAAACTACTGAAGATGAGATATGGAGGTGAAAATCTCATGCGATCCTTAAGCTATGAACCTTGCACCATATCCCATGATACTCAAAAATTGTTGGAGAGACGTTTGACTAATCCAGACTTTGAATCTCCTTCGCCTAGAGAAATTATGAATACACGGTCGAATTCCTCAAAGAATTTTCCCTTGTTGAACAAAGAAATACTGAATAAGACACCTGTGGTGAATAAGGGTAGTATTCCAAGAGCTAGTGCGCTCAAGAAAGATATGAATATACCACGCCCTATAAGTTTGAGTGGTGACCGTACTAATGCAAATAAGACTGGTAATTCTCAAGAGATGTCCCCTGCTCTTTTAGCTCAAACAAACTGGACATTTGTAGAAAAACTATTGAAAGTAAGTATACAGTTAATTTCAAGTAATTCATTTGATCCAAGTTAGTTTTTGATTTTATTTGATGGCGTTTGATATTGCAGGACTGCAAGGCTAAAACGAAAAGAATGTTGCTTGCCAAATTGGGGGCTGAGGGAGT
Source organism: Micraspis discolor (assembly GCA_030674115.1). Taxonomy (NCBI): domain Eukaryota; kingdom Metazoa; phylum Arthropoda; class Insecta; order Coleoptera; family Coccinellidae; genus Micraspis; species Micraspis discolor. Next base: position 3,779,664 of record JARTUT010000004.1, read on the forward strand.
TACTCTATCCAGCAACAATGCTTCAGATCATTCTGGAGCGGTAGAAGAAAGTACTTTAGTTGCTTCTTTATGTGATTTCCTTGAAAGAGTGTGGTCTCATGCGCTTCAAAAGAAAAGGGGAAAATCAGCCTTATGGTCGCATCTTTTGGCATATCAAGAAACTCACCAGCCCTTATCAATGAAAGAGAATCATTATCTGTCCCGAGGTACTCATTTCTCAAATTTATTGTAATTTCACTCTTTTTCAATATCGAACGTATGTTCGAAAATTTTGGGGAACCCACCCTTTGTCACACCTAATTTTTTTCACCTCTTCTGCAAATAATACACAAGCTCCTTACAATTTTCGAACTTTATATTTTGATAACTTTATCTTAGGTGGCTGCAAACAATTATATTTTGAATGACGTTTTCTCTGTAGAGAAAAAGAAAGAAGAAAATTCAAGGAAGCAGCAATCTCTGCAGAAGTTATTAAGTCGAAGTGTATTAGGTACATGAGGCCAGAATGCATCTCAGGTTTAAAAATGTTTTGTACAAATTTTTTAGATGTTTGTGTTGGTATTAATAAATTGCTTATATTGGTGTGGGTTTGGGATTAACACGTTTGATGTCAGGGTCTTAGAATATTGGCGCTTCAGAGCTTTCTTACATTAGTCATTGATGTTAAAATATGAACTCTTGGCTTGAAGGTGGTGAAAGCTTCTAACTTATTAACCTACATTTTTGTGGTTTGGCAAGAATGCACTGGAGTGGTACTGCTAGAAAAATTTTGTTGTATAACATTAAAGAGCAAATTGATTTATTTTAAAGGGCACTTCCTAAGAATATTCCTTTTTTTTGTTTATGAATTTGAAGAAAACAAAAAAAATTTACATCCAACGAATATTCAATTTAAGATTTCAAGTTACAGAGTACCATTATTATTGAAATTTACTCTTGCCAAACAATACTCTTTTATTTCTCTTTATATTATCTTTTTCTTTATTCAACTGGATCATCATTGGATGATATGTGCTTAGTTTGAAAGAAAACTTTCAATTTTTATTCAATACAAACTGATTGAACATATTTAGTATTAGTAACACGGTAATAAATAGTTCATATGCACAATATAGATTTGACTGGGGGATAAATTACTATGGTACAAAACTTCAAAGGGTCATTTCTCAAGCAATTCTAAGGATGTAAAATCTCTTACCAATGTTTTTAGTTCTAGGATTAAGTCAAAATTAGAATTTCGTGTTTCGAAATAAATTAAATTTGATTTACCTGATTTCACATTTATGATCATTCATCATAAAACCTAGTTCCAGTATTCGTTGATGACATAGCTACTAGATTTCTTTGATGGTCCTTTCAGTCAAGATATGGTGTCACTAGATGTTTGAAAATGAGTTTTCAGTATTTTGAGTTTTTTCTTGATGTTCATCATCTTTACTGAGAATTACACGCATTTCCATGAAAAAAATTACTTATAATCCATTAAAGATGTATTGTCATCAAGGTGTGCTATGAAAAATCGAAATCAAGTTGGTAACAGCCAATCTAAGCACATTTCAAGTTGTTAGTACTGAAATTCATTAGCTGCTGCTAAACTGACAGCTGATTCTCGACTTATCGATAATTTTCACATGTTTATATATTTGTTAATGAGAAATTCTTTATGATGAAACTCGTGTGGAATCATTATTCGGCAATAACGATCATCTGTTATTGTTCTTTTTTCTAATGTTTTCAAAGACATCTTCTGTCATTTTCAAGGCAAAACACTAGCTTTTAAGATAGCTGACAATATGAGAACATTTTTCCATTTTCACTTATAAGTGTCAAATTGAAGAATTACAGATAAACTCATGCATACTATGTATGTAATGTATTTTGATTAGCAAATTACTCTTCAAGAATTTATATACTATTACTAATTTAACTGACCAAGTGCTCACATCATTTATTTTATATTTTAAAAAGAAAATTTTCAACAAATTTTATATATTGGAGCTCATTCCTACCTTGGGTATTGGAAATCTTAATGATAAGGATTTTTCTGTTAATGTCTGATCAACAATTTCTGGAATGTATTGAATAAACTGCTTTGATAACTACATATCTTGAACTCACTATAGAAATTGTGTTCATTACCTGCAACTGCAATCATGTTAGTTTCCTGTAAGATTCTTCATTTTGGTTTAATTATCTGACTATATAACAATTACAAGGGTATTCATTGTCTATAAAATAAAATCAAACACTTTTTGAACTTTTGTACTGTAATTAGAAAAAACTCCGTTCAGTGAAATCGGTGGAAACATTTATTTCAAAGTTAGGAGCTAGAACAGAATGAGATTAAACTTATATTAACTTTTTCTTTCATTCAGCTGAAATGTCAAGACTTGCTCTTCAGGTGGATTGGACTGGTTCTAGTAGTGAACGGAACTTGAGAACTGAACTGCCACATTTACCAGAAACATTGCTTATAGATATCATGTAAGTGAAATTTAATACTTAAACTATATATTTTATAATTGAGATTGAAATGTAAATTCATGAATTAAGTTTAATTAAAGATGGTTTATTTTGTGAGATTTATACTAAACCTCAATATTTTTCAGTAATGTACAAGCGATGCTTGATGTCAAAACATGTATTGGTAAGGCCAGAGCATGGGTAAGACTTTCATTGGAAAAGAAGTTACTTTCAAAACACATTAGAATTCTCTTATCTGACCAAGCACTTTTAAAAAACCTCTATAAAAGGTCGGCATTCCTCAGATGTGACGAAGAGAAAGAACAGTTTCTCTACCATTTGCTCTCTTTAAACGCAGTAGATTATTTTTGTTTCACTAGTACCTATCCAACAACTGGTAAGACATTCCATTTCAATTTTTTTTTAAGATTTACCGATATTTCCATCATTTTCCAGTGATACCATATAGAATAGTTATAGTACCTAGTAAAAAAGGTACAGTGACATCAGCCAACGTTTGGCTAGTCCTATCAGGCACTTTATCGGAAACTAAACGAGTGAATGTACCAAAATCTACAATAAATTTTGAAATTAAGGTGAAATAAAATTTATTTGAATAATGTTCACTTTTGATTTCAAATAAAACCTGAACTTTTCAGAATCAAAATCTGGGTGTGTTGACTACACTAAGAATTGGACATGACAACACAGGCATGCATGCAAAATGGATGATAGAGTTCGTTTTGGTTAGAAACGATGTTACTGGGCATGTGTATAAGTATGTTCTAAAATTTTAAATTTGTTAAACCAAGTTCGTCATGCAAAACCAACATTTGAAATGATAAATATGCGATAATGTTGAATCATATGAAAAATAATATACCACAGTTTTCTGAAAAATTACTTTGTTCGTTTTTTCATTATTTTGGAAGTTTTTTATGCTGAAATAGACCAAAGAATTACACATTTTTTTATAAGGAAAATTTGATGTTGGCAACTTTGTACACTTAACCAATAGTTTCTAACCACTTTTAGGTTAATTGTTTGTATATTTTTTTTCAGATTTCCTTGTGGAAGATGGTTAGGAAGAGGGGTAGATGATGGATCTACCGAACGACTATTAGTTGGTAATTTGTTACCTGCAAGTAAAGAACGAGATGACAATATTACCTCCCAAAGCAAAGTTACAACACCTCCTAGGTCCCGATCTCCTGCCCCACCAGCACCCAAAATTGAGCTTAAACCATCTCAGATACAACACATGCTAAGTAAGATCAATTTTATTTAGTTTTGAGTGTTGGAACTTGTTAAATATTGTTTACTGTTGAATTCATGAAATTACGTGTTCATTTTGAAGGTGACTGCATCAATGATATTGTAAAGTGGCAATATAGGAGAAGTTCAGAGAGAAACACAACGTTAACTGCCTTATTATGTGGTGAAAATGGTTTAGTTCACTGCATGGAAAATGTTTTTCTCCTTGGATTCAAATCTTCTAAACTTTTTGTTGGAAAACATTACCTCTGGGATTTTCTAGGTACTGTTTTCATCATTATGTACAATATATACTTAAACTTGAATGGTTTATTTTCAGTATGGGTCAAGGAAGAATTTGAATCATATTTAATGGAAGAAAATACTGGAACAAGGTCCGCCAGTTTAGAAAGAAATTACCAAAAAACAGTTGCAGTGTGGAGATGTTACTGCCATCTTGTGGACGAAATAATGAGCAGTAGTAACGCTCTTGGAAAGGATGGCAAATTTCAGTTATTCATTTGCTTGAGCGTGAGGTGAGTTTGTAAAATTTTGCCTTCAACCCAAACAATGAATGTAAATAGTAACAATATACATATATTGATGGACACTATGCTACATAAGGAGCGAGGCCAGGAAGAGTTTATTCCTGAAGTTTCAATCTATCTCAAACGAATGACAAATATTTAGTTCCTTTGGTCTGAAAATGTTGAACGGCTAGTAACAAGAAGTGTCCACTAATTCAACCTGCCAAACGCACCTTCGATTAATAACTCTAAATTCTACGATTTATGTCACTTTTAAAAGTCCTTTAAATAACATAACAAATGTTTCTTAAACCTCAAAATTTAACTACATATCTTCAATTTAGGGAGCATCTCCTACATAGAATGCTGGTGCCAATGTCATCATGTAAAGTTACTTTCGAAATGTACGAAGATAACTCATTTCTTAAGAATCGTGGATTACTTACTTTTCTCAAGCAAATATTACTTCCATTGGACGAGTTAGATGTTGTGTTGGAAAACTCTGTGACTCATGGAATCTCATCTCCCTCCCACTGTTGAAAGGACAAGAAGGGTTTATTTTTTAGAGCAATCCAAAGATCTGATTAAGAAGCGGTAGCTGATGACTGAAGATTGTCAAGAAACTAGTCTATAAGTGTATCTTTTGATGATTCGGTTTATAGTTTCCTATTTTTTTTTGTTATTGATATATTCAGATGCTTAATTCATTGATCAATTCTACTTCTCTTCATAAATAGATGTTACAATAATTAACCATCAATTTTCAATATTTAGCGATTATTTTTCCACAATTTCTGCATATTACCATGAATGATCTGCATCTGAATTTTCAATTATACTTAATTGATATTTGAAGATCAAATACTTTATGTGCCAACATTAGGTTTTTACTGATTACTGATAATTTTAAAGGCAGCAATGTTACCGAATGATATTATTCATAATTATTTTATTTGAATGATATTGAAATTGCATTTCATTTTCAATTGAAAAAAAGAATGTTTTGAAATTTCCATTGGTTCTGATGTAAATGATTTTTTGGTTTTCATTTGGTTAATCTGTCAGAACAAAATGGCATTCTGGTAGGTATAATAAAATGTAATTTTGGAGTTTGCAATTTATGGAAAGTGATTAAGATGTTTATAAGAGTTCCCAGCGTTCATTACATGATATTCTGACTTTTTGATATTATTGAGTGACATTTATGTAAATATAAATACTTGGAATGAATTCTGGAAACTTGATCATTTAAATGTTGAAATTAATGTTCATTTATATTCTTGCACTTTGAGAAATATCAATTTTATAGATCTTATGATCATGATGAATGAAATGTAATTTTTATGATTTTTTTCTCTTGGTTCCTTTTTCAAACCAAAAATTAATAGATTATATTTGTATCTTTGGGTCTTTATGTATTAGAATATGATGTTAGGAAAGAATTTTCGGATTTATTTGTGGCCTAATTTTAGATATTTAGGGGCAATAACATTTTTTGTTGATGATATTCTTGTTGTGAAAATTAAAATATATTCTTCAAACCATGTTTTTTTCCTATTAGGGACTAAATAGCACGTATTCGAATTATTCAAAAAACTAATAATGGGATTGTCTGAAGATGTCTAAAACAATGGTGTAAGTACTTTAGATATAACTGGTGTTTTTTTTTTCGAGGTATTAATATAAGTTGGCATTACTGTTCAAGATGGCGACCGTTTTATAGCTGACAAGCGATTTATTAACAGCTTGGTTTGGTAATTCATCATGAATAGACTCACGCCTGAACAACGCTTGAAAATAGTGCAATTATTCAAAGTCAAGTACGCACTGCGCAGAAATCTATATTTCGAAACTTTCTGAATATTTTGTGAAGCTGGAAGGCCATTTTGTTGCCTTTAAACCAGAGATATAGAGTGGGGAGAATACGCTTCGACCACTGCGCATCCAAAATTAGTGGCTAAATTCTTATGTCAAATTTCGACCATTTTTATACTTTCGTAGTCAGCTGTTCTAGGTTGACATACTTGTCAGATGAATTAGATATTGCTCGAATTTTACATTGTGCTGATAGATACTTCGATGCTTTCAACATGTCTTGTATTTTTAAAACGTGTAAAAACTATAAAACAAAGAAGGTCGAGAGAATATCATTTTATACGTTAGTTTTTATTGAAATCCGACTGATCATACAGCATGGCATTGTTTATCTGCTCAGTGGCGTGTTGTTTACTTTCCACAGTAATATGATTCGTTTTAGTTTCCCAAAATCAGTTGATATGAGGACAGTTTGGACTGATATTCTGAGTATAGATTCTGAAGCTATAGATTTATCTAAGAAATTGATATGCTCTATACATTTCATTTTAATTCTATACCAACTATCCCTCAGATACACTGTTTTCTACGCCAATGAACCGAAAGTATAAAAATGGCGGACGAAAAATTAGCCACTTCGCGATTCTCGAAGATCATCTCCCCATTCTATATCTTTGCTTTAAACTGATGTGCTGAATTCATTGAATTAAACTTGTATGAAGCCACTATAGAGAAGAATAATTGGCGTCATCTAGCGAAAAGAAAATAATCATGTTTTCCCAAATTAAGTTGTCTCATTGAGTATAAATCTACCTAGAGGGGAAACGCAGTTCAAAGAAATGAAGCCAAAAATTCTACCGGTAAGGTGGCGGTCTCAAGCGTGTAAAATCGGTAACAGTTATTTCATTGTATTTATGGTTGCAGCGACTTTTTCTCTCTGTTTGAGCTGGTCTGAGCCAGGGCCGGATTTATTTGACATCACCTCTCAGAATATTTTATTATTTAGATATATTGACTTACTGTCCAATGATCTGTGTATATTTAGATGACGATTTTAATTAATGAATTATGGGCATATTGTTGGTGATATTAAATACGAGAAGTGAATTTAGATTAGTTACGCATGTACACAAGAAAATTGTATGTAACATATATATTTGAATGAGCAATAAATGGACCAAGTTCTTATTTTATAATCCTAATACTGAGGAACAACTGGTTTTTTTCCCAAATATTTTTTATCCTCTGTATTGAGCAAAACAAAAAAAATTGATAGTTTTGGCGCACAGATAATCGCAGAAAAAAAACTTAGATTTCTGAAATTCTGAACGTTAGATGTTTCGGTGTATTCGGATGTTTGAAGCAACAGAAACAAAATTTTCATAGTGAAATTTGATGTTTTCTCGTAATGAAATATTTTTAATTGATAATGGTAACTTATTACCTACTTCTAAGAATCGATGAGGATAAACTCTTAGGATTACTCTACATAATAATTTTTTCAATGGTATAATGTGTAAAAAAAATCGATACTTTAAAATCATCCGATTTCTACCTATTGAACCCACAAACCTATCATGAAAATTTCACACTATATTTCCTTCCGTTCGAGAGTGATTGTCTTGACGGAAGAATCGATTTTTACCACACTTTCCGAAATATAAAATTGTAATTAGTGGAATCCTGCACTGAGAATCTGTGAGGGTAATGCAAATTGTATTTTTGTTTATTTATTATTTGAAGAATATATCCTGAAAAACATTTTTCATTACGCCAAAATCACTTCATAATGGCTTCAGGCTAGATATTCATCCTACAAACATAAAACAGTATTCCCTTTAGATTTTCTATTTATTTTATTGCGTTTTTTCTCTGTGAGCATTTCGTTACTTTAGATGAGTTGCAAAACTATAAACACAATCAGACTAAGATTAGTACCTGCTGTGATATAACTTACTATGGTATAAAATTATTTCCTGTAATTAGTAATATTTGCTTTATTTTCATTATTTCCATGCACCTTCTTGATTCCATTTATGATGTTGATTGAGTATTTAGTAGGCAGAACTATTGAGCATAAATTGTTTTCCATAGGTCTTCGTTTCAATAACTTTTCAGGTAAACGATCGTGGAAATAAATTTCGTATTGACCCTAGCTTCATTAATTTTTTTAAAGAATGAATGAACTGTGCCAATATCCAGACCACTTATAAAAATAATCATATACACTGCAAATTTCATGGAATTGTTTTAAGAAATATTTTATTTCGCGAATTGTTCCAATTTCTTACTTAAAAACTGTCACAAAATATTATCATTATTGAAGACTGAATACTTATTTTTGGAGAAAAATCAGCGCCTATAAAAATATTCAGACACAAAGCTATTCTACAGAAGCTCGAAATCGAATTTTATTGAAAACTCTTCATTGATGAGTAATATTTCCGGCAAATTAAAACAATCCTAGGCCGAAAATTACCCGGCTTTATTAAAAGAAAATGATTCTCAACAATTAAGCGCTCAAAAAGATCGAAATAGTATTTTTATTAAGCCAGCCTTACTGATGTATAATCAAAATAATATTCGTATTGGTTTTATTTCAAGTACAAATATTCAAATTTGACAAGGTGAGTAAATGAATGAAATGTTACCTGCTTTACCTACTTTACTGCTGAAAGCGAAAATGAAAGGGACTACTATTATTATTAATTCAAAACCGTAATTACTGCTTATAATGACATTCTGGAAAGAACGGCATTCTGTTACTTCTCGGAAAAAATTTCCTAATCTCCCAATATGACAATTGTGATCAATATATTTCGGCCATATAAGATATTTTACTGACTGTGACCGGCTATAGAAACCTAATCTACAAACGTTGTATTTACAGGATGTTTCAGAATAACGTCGTCGTACGACAAAGGAAGATCTTTTAGCTTATTTTAAGGATAACAGTTCAGATAAACGTGAATCCGAAACGGCTTCGTTACCAAGATACGGCATGTCAAAGATTAGAGAGATATGGAAGATGAAATAACGTCGTGCGGTCTTAGCGTTGCATGTTATTTACGATACAGCGCATGCATCTTCTGTTTGAGATAACGTGCGGTATTAACTTACCGCACCACGTAATTTACGGACGGATATGTATGACCACGGAAACATATTAGACAGCTTTCTTTTTCTTCTTGTAATTCAGCTTACAGAACGCCATTATTCTTCGCATACTTTAACATCGATGATTCCGTTAAACCGTTCAAATGCTGTTGGAAAATGTCAGTTCAAATTTGACAGGTATATTCAAGAGTATGTTCGAACATATCCTTCACCAAAAAAGGGGACAAATGTATTGGAACGCCAATTATCCTCTTCCAGTTCCGATGATGAATTAAGTCCACTCTAAGTGAAAATGACTTGTGCTCCTCAACCAGATGAAAGGCCTCTCATTTTCAATGAAAGAAAGTTGAAGAAGAGATTGAAAATCTGCAGGAGGAAAATAAAAACCTACTGATTCCTGTGAGAAAGAAAAAAACCAGATGTCCTATATACCTATAAAAAATTCGTAGAATGCGGAACAAATTGTCCAGCCTGAATGAGGCTGCAGAGTTGAATAATTGTTTGAAAAACTTATCCCGAGTGTGAAGACATTTGTATATATGCAGATAAGGCATAAACCTAGCACTCCATGGTCTCCTTGTGAGTAGAAATTAAGCCTGTCAATATATTATAAGTCCCCCTCATTCTACAATTTTTATTGGAAAAAATTTAATTGAAATTACCATCAATAAAAACATTGAGAAACTGGATTCAAGTCAATAATCTCACACCTGGTTTCAATAACGCATTTGAAAAAAACTACGATAAAAAATTGTTGTTATGAATTCGAAAGAGAAATAATGTGTCTTGGTTATGGATGAAATGTATGTGAAGAAACTGTGAAGAATATGATGAAAGACTGGATATATTAGAGGGGTTTCAAGAGTTTGCCGAAGAAGGACAAAGAACACCCAGAGCAGCGTCTCATGCTCTAGTTTTTATGGCAAGAGGATTATGTTATAATTGGTGTGTACCTGTAGGGTATTATTTGTGGTGTAGACCAATAGTTGGAACACAATTGAAAATATGCCTGGAAAGATGCTTACTAGAAAAGGAAAAATTGGGTCTAGTCATAAATGTTTTAATTTGTGATCAAGGATCGAACAACAGATCTCTTTATAAAGTGCTAGAAGTATCAAAAGTAAACCATATTTTTTTTTCAACGGGTATAAAATTTTTGCTCTCTACGACCCTCCATATCTAATTCATTAATAAATAGGGATATCATAGTGGGTGGGAGTAATGTTTCATGGAGAGGTATAAAAAACCCTACGACATCGATTCGTCGAATTCACTGTCTCGTACCCTTCTAAAAATAACCGAAACTCACATTAACCCCAATGCCTTTCAGAAAATGAAAGTGAAATTAGCAACTCAGATTTTTAGTAAGACATTTTATTGTACCATGATGACAGTGATCGAGAGTGGTGAGCTCAATTCTTACAGTTCCATTGCAACTGCTAATTTCCTATTGAATATTAATGACCTTTTCGGTTGTCTAAACTCTCATGGATACTTTGATAGCAATTATTTAAGACGACCGTTATCTGATAAGAATACTGCATCGAAACAAGTTTTAATGGAATCAATAGATTTCATTCAGTCATGGACAGTTGATAAAAATACACCATTCTTCTTTGATGGTTTGGTTCAAACTATCAATGGTATAGAGGAGAAAAAGGATTCTATTCCTTTCTTAATGACAAGTCGCTTAAATCGGGTGGATTTTAAATGTGACAAATGTGAATAAAACCTCCTCATCGATAATATTGAAGATCTGGGAGACAAAGGAATTTATATTTCTAATAGAAACTATGCCAATTCAAATGAGACAATTCGTTTGAAAATCCCTTCAACCGACTTTATGTTGATAATATAAAATTATTGATTTTAGAAGATATTTTGTCAACCAAACCAGAAAAAATCAGCATAAAACGATATATTTTATAACAATAATTTAATAATCAAGAATTCTGAGTTTAATGCGAACATCCTCGTCCATTCGTTTACACACACCTTTTGAATATACCTATAGATAAATAAAAGTATATATATACCTAATGAATTTCAGCTTTATCATTTCCAAGATGAGATAAATCAAATATTTTCAATGGTTTTGATCTTATAGTTTTCTGCAATTTTCCATTTCCGTTAAAATAGTCCATACTTGAGAAGTTATAGACATAAAATCAGAAACATTGATATAATGTTACATCTTCAATATTAGTACAAATTCTTGTTAAAATCGTATAATTTTGAGAACTAGCGCCCTAAAACGCCATCCTCATGCTAGTGCTCTTAAACAATTGTCGTAAGTTATAATGACAGCAGAAAGTCTGTCATAGTATTTTAAATTACATAGTATAGAAAGAGCTGCATTTTAGCGCTCGTTCACAATGAATGTAACGCATAGAATCTTATAACATATATTCAAGTTTAATCATTATTTAATCAATATTCAAGTTCATATTCATTACAAAATACAGCGCGAATTAAATTATTATGGGACCGTCTATTGTCTATTAAGTGACACAATTGCCTGAAATGTGTGAAACTCCATTAATGTAAAGATATTTTATGATTGCGTTTACGTTACATTCATTATGAATAAACCCTCACGATTTTCATTTTTAAGTTGAAAATGATAGCCGAATGTAAACGCGCCATTTCAGTACGAAATATTATATTCGTTCAAAGAAGTGTTTCCTGAAAATCTATAAAAACACAAGCATAATATATAAAATCTTAACTGAGAAGATCCAATGACATAACATACATGGGAGAAATTTGGATAAATCAAGATATGAGGGATTCAATTTATAATGCTACTCTCTTGGCCTCCCGTGAATCTTACTTCAGAAGAACAAATATCGAAATGAAATAACTATGAATCTTCGTGAAGAACAACATATTTTCTGAAGCCGGCCCTGGCCGCCGTCCAATAGTTCGGTAACTCTCCGTTAGATGCTGTAAAGAACAAATACATTTATTTCCAGAAACATACAGTCCATCTATGAACCAGAAATCGTACTAGTAAATTTCTGGCTTCATTTCTTTGAACTGCGTTTCCCCTCTAGGTAGATTTATACTCAATGGTTGTCTAGAATGGATTCTTTTCTTTGCTTTTCATTAGATGTCACTACACAGTATTTACGTCAAATTGACAATTGTTCATAGTGAAAGAAAAATTGCATGAAGTATCCTGCCAGTTTTGAAATGAATAATTCTGTAATGCAAAATGTCAGTCAATCTGGACGACGTTGAAATCTAAGGTTGGAATGAATAAAATTAAAAATCTTAAATATTAATGAACGATTGTAAGGTTGCGCCCTCCCGTGAACGTCATAGGAAACAATCCCCTTGTCCCAAGATCCTCTAAAAACAAATGTAATCAATACCAATCTATGAATTGAACACCGTTATTTTAGCTAACCAAACGCACAATCCGAACTATCGTGAAGCTCGAGTGCTTGGCAGACCCATTTGATTATTCAAAATTTTATTGCCAAAACGTCCCCTATAAAAAAGGTAACTAGTTCAGAAGTTTTATTCTAGATGACTCTAGTAGCAACAAAAAGCACCAGAATACTTTGAGGCAGTGTTGTTCTTGTTATTACTTTTGTAATAGATCTTTTACTATTCAGTAATATTCATTACTTAATTACGTTTCACCAAATATTTAGTACTATTTTCATTGGACCAGTCATTGAATTATTTTCCGGCCATAAGAAATAGGCTTGACCAGATTTAGTAGAACACTTCTTTTTTAGTAGGTACATTTCTCGATATTTCATGAAATGTTTAGTAGGTAGAAATCTGTAAGTAGATACCGGCAGTTAAAGAAGTCTATTAATAACTAGTACTAATATTAATCTGCGTATAGAAATATTAAGAGGTGACTGCTGTTACAATTTTAAACCTGGTCGTTCTTTATTGAACAGAAAAATAAATTATAGTCTTGAAACTAATGAAGAAGACCATTTAATATTTTAAACACGATTTCTGTGATATCTACATTTTTTTTTTTATTTTGTGAGACTTATCTACATATACAAAGATGTTTATAAATTCATAAGAATGTTTTTATTTTGTGAGACTGTTTCATAAGAAGGTTTTTTTTAGTTTAAAATGTTTTATTGTAATATTATCTAATTTTTTATTTTATGAGAAGATATTATTTTGTTTCATGAGAAATTCATGTTTTTTTATGTGAAGTTTCAATAAACTTTATTTTTGTATTACTCAGTTGAATTTTTTGAATTAATTTTAATCCGTGAGATGGAGCTAGTGTATTACAGGTTTCATTACTATTGTATAGAAATTAAGTACTAAAAAATGGCGAATGGCGTTACTAAAATTTCCAACCCAAGAACAACACTGCTTTGAGGAAAAAGCATGAAACAATATTTTACTTCTGCTATATTTAACACCGATGTGTAATAATACAAAATTTTTTGGTATACACCAAGATCAATAAAAAACATGACGGAACCTTAAGATGTTCGAATCAAATCAGTCCTATTCTGAACTATACATACCTATATTATATTATAAACACGACTAATTTTGGGTGCTTGTATAATAACATATTTTTTTATATTCAGGACACACCACGATTGCCTCTATTTACCTCTTAAAAGTAGGGACGGATCCAATTTTAACTTTTTGGATTTGACCTTTCAAATAGTTGAAATCCAACTTACCAAAGAATTATCGATTTTTAAAGACAGTGTGAGGCAAAAGAAAAACCTACCTATAGGTAGCAGTTTAATATTATTGTTTTTATAATATTATTGAATTCTAATCGAAAAAATCACGTAGAACAAATAAATTGATATTGTAATTAGTTTCATATTGAATCTGCCTGCGCATTCATAGGAATTATAACCATTTAAGTAAAAACCAAGTCATACTAATATGCAAAGTTTCAAGATGATATTCATCTTTAATCATGTACTCTATGATCAATAATTTTTGTAGAAACTGTTTTTGTTACCAATTTCGGATAGATATTTCGATTTTGAAATCCATCAAATTTGCTTTGATCTGTGACATTCAAACATTTCAGTGATTATAATATAGTTTTAACATCAGTCAATATTATTTTCAATCAATATTATTTCACTACCTCAAGATCTAAATGAATTTATTTAATCTTAAGCTGCATATTCCTGAATGCCTTTAGAATGAGGTAAGTTTGGAAAATTATTCAGACAGTTCTTATTATTTATTATTATTATTCCTGAATAATCATACGTTTTCTTTCTAATAATGTTCCATTCATAAAAATATCACATTCCCAAAGTTTGGAAAAGTTGAAATAATTCACAAATTTCTTAGTTGGCCAATTGTTCGTTCGGAAATTTCCGGATATACCCGAAATAAAATGGATTTTAAGGTAATGATTTAGTAGTACATCAACTTGCCTTCTTCAGAGATCAGTATATCTTCGAAAAATGTTCCTAGAAGTTTTTGTTCTTTGATTTAGTTTTCGTGAAATAAATTTTAATTTTTGACCAATTACTTTGGTGAGTTTTGTTCTCAGCGTGCGCCGATTGATAGTTGCGTTCCGCACGTAATGTCACTAAAATGAATACCCCGTCTATTGTGCGAGGGAAACTAGTCTGTTAAAACTTCGTTTTCAGTTTGTAATAATCAGCTTTTTGTCAGAATTGCAGGAAAAATAGCGAAAATGAAGCTTGAAGTTCCGAAAGAGTTGATGGACGCTGTCGAAGAGAATCAAATTCTTCTTAAAAAGGCAATAATCTTTCATCAAGTAAGTTGTATTAATTATTTTTTCCTCACGTATTTGTCAGTTACTCTTATTCGATTTATTCATGAGTTAGAAGAATATCATTGAAAGTTTTTAACTTTTTAATATTTATTTAATATAATTATATATATTTCTTTTTTGTTTTATGTATTCATTCAGATATTCACTCTTTTTTTTATTTCAGACAATTTATCAAAAGGTAGTAATAGACCTTGAGGTAAGTTATAATTCATCTAGATTTTCCTGATTTAAATACTTTTTTTTTTTTTTTTTAATAATAGAATCAGGAATTGCGGAATAATTTGACTGATGCAGAACACAATGTAGTTAAAATTGGGTTGGAACAGGTAAGATTCTTATAATAATAATGATTTTATAAATTGAATATCTGTATATATATAGGTATTTCAAGATTCTCTATTAATTATATTGTGCATATTTGTATGACATGATGTTTTTTTAAATGGTTACCTCTTTTGAATTGTTGAAATTAATATTGAATATATCAAATATTATTGTTGAGTTTTAAGTCTCAAGAACTTCAACCAACAAAATTAAGGTTATATGACAATCTACACAGAGCGCTTTCACCCTTTCGAAAAATAGTGTTGGAACTAAGAAACGTTACTCCTAATTACTTAAAAAAATTTTGTCGCCAATAAGTTATTCATTCTCCAGAAAAAATTGAAAAAACCTATTCACTTACATCATTTTATTCTTCCTAAACGTCATGTAAGGAAATCATTGGCGTATCTTTTGTTTAAACCTTAAGTTATTCTTTAACGAAATAATAACAAACGAATTAATTTTAATGATCCATATCGTTGTTGTAGAAAGTTCTACTGCAGAAACTGAGAGCTGAACTCAGTAATCAAAGAAAAATAGTACAAAAAAACAACTGTAAGTCAATACTTGAAGAAAAAAAGCAGTTGCTTTCCTCCAATTTGGTGAGATCCAGAAAACAGAAGATGTGAGTAGAAATTTATATAACATTGATCGTCATCATATAATCATTAAAATTTTACAGTGCACCAAAGGCTTCGCCAAGGGCCTCTTGTTCCGATGATTCAAACGAAGATTCTGTCAAATCACCTTCTCCTAAATATGATAGTCAAACACCTGAATCGTTGGCCAAAATAGAATTTCTGAAATATCTACACTTAACAACTATGGAGAATTTCAAGGAAATGCAGAACAAGAGGGTCGAAAGGAAAAGACGGTCCACAGTTATTAAGGATTTTATCTATGAAACAGATCTTCCTGCTGTATGTACAATTTTTTTCATGAACTTTTCTCTAGTAATGCTTCCATTTTAGATGTTCAATCTTTAAAGTTTAATTTTCTTGATCAATTAATACATTTTTTGTGCACAATACTAAAATGCCACTAGCATGAGACAAAAAGTAGATATCTCATTAAAATTTTTTTCAGAAACGAAAAAAAATCACTTATCCATCTAGTATATCACCACCAAATACAAGACAAGCTGTTAAGAAAAAAAACGGAAGAGGTTCTCCTCCTACAGCTAAATCACAGGAACAGAATAAAATTTCGAAAAGATGTTCATCTGAATCCTTAACAGAGATTGTAAATGAGAATACATCTGAGGAACGAAACTTCAATTTATCAAATTCTCTTTGTAAAAGTTGTAAGAGTGGAGGTATGTTGTTTACCAAAATATAAAAAACGAGTCTATTTATCTGCTAATGAAAAAAATTTGGCAGTAATTTATGTATAAATTCTATTGTTTCGTTCCAGGTGCAATATATCAGTGTGAAATTTGTATGGGAAGCTTTCATGAAAATTGTGCAGAACCAACTGTGCTAGGATCTACCAGAAGATGTAAAAGTTGCACCAATAAGAAGTTGAAAAATAAAACAGGTATTTTGGAGCAAGTACTATAAATGCTCAGGTTAGAAATTCAGTTGCATTGTTGCACATGCCAGTGACTGTGATATTAAATCAGACTGTTCTAATTAGACAAATCGAAGACATAAGAATGAAAGATAAATTTTTCATCTGTTCTATTTCCATTAAATTATTATAATTTTGTAAGGAGTTAACTAGGAAAATTCCATTGCGCTTAAAAATAAATTTTTTGTTGAAATGGATGTTGTTCTTTTTAATTGAAATATTGGGGTACATGTTCAATACTATGATGAATTTACACACTGAAAATTTGGTTGTGTGAACTCATTAATGTAATATTTATTACAGAAAAGATTGTGGAAAAACAGAATCTAGAAGACGAAAATGAAAATCTATGTGCCCAATTGACCCAACTACAAGAACGACATTCTGAATTGAGTATTTCCCTAAAAAACCAGAAAGTAAGACAGGAAGAATTACTTTCAGATAGACAAAATACAGAGGAAAAAATCAAATGTCTTTTAAACTTCATAGATGCTGTAAAAAGATCTCCCGTTTTAGATGGAAATACATAGTAGTTTCATTTACACCTCATTAATATTATTTCTTCGCTAATTTTCTTGTTTATTTATTCCAAAATTGTTTGTAAATAAGAAAATGTTTATTATGGTTTTGTAATATAGATATTTGATGATATAATTAAATCTTTTCTCAATTTCCTTTTTCTCTTCAGCCAGCTTCTTAGAGCTAACATGTTGTGTTAATCCAGCTAGCTGATTATACTGCTGTCAGTTTTTCATTATTCTACACTAATTTTCAATTATTTCTATCATAAAAGAGATTAATAGTGTAAAATTTTAGTGTACTGGAAAGGGACTAAGAAAGGTTTTACCTGAATGTAATGTGTAGCTCTAAGAATCAACTTAAGAGAAACCATCACTCAGGTATGGATATATGGTTATTGCCTCGAAATCAATATTCATGAAATATCGAAATTTTTTGTTCAATTCTAATTTTTTCAATCATTTTTAATCATCGGCCATTCTTAAAATAAGGTGTGAATGAAAATATGCCAAAAAATTGATCTTTCAAATAATAGGGTGAATCCAAAGATATGCTGGACTTCGATAAGTGATACACCCGGGAACCTTAGATCTACAGTTTGTCTCACTAAATATTATGACTTATTATACAGGGTGAGTCTTTGACCACTGCGTTAATTTTCTCAAAGTCAAGATATACCATTTTCCCAAATTTGACCCCCATCAAAAGATATAGGGTGTTGAAAAATTTGCCTTAACCCCTGTATTGTTCAAACAACAATATCAATAAAAGTCTTGAGATTAATTGGTAATTACTGAGGCAAAGAAATTACTCATTTTATGCTTACAACACATAGTGATATATCCGATATTTTAAAGTTTTTCACTGAAGTGGTTACTCGTAGATGACTGAAAATATGCAATTTGATTGATCCCTTATTGATTAGTCTATTGATGTTTTATCTTGTTTCCATTCTACTGTTTTTTAATTTAGCACTAGATAATAAAAATTTAAAAAAATCCAACCTCTGGTTGATTTTGGCAGCCGGTACAAGTGCCCTGCTTGCCTTCCTAGCTATAAAAACATTCTCAACTAGAATTAAAATGTTCAGCAACTCAGTCAAATAATGAATTTTTATTGAGATAACATATAATTTATCATGAAAGAAAGATGTAACAAAATGGAATCATATATTTTTGGGGCTCTTGTTCATCTAACACAGTACTTATAGGTTTGCCAAATCGGCTCAGTAGTTTCGGGGTGATGAGAAAATTTTTTTTTCAAAGCACACTTTAATAGAATTCCTCCTGTGATGCAGTACTGTCATAAAAAAACGTTGATATCATTTTTATTCTCAACAAACTAATACTTCCGGAGATATGATCTTTTAAAATTCGAATTATCACTTGCTATATGTATCAACATCTAAAAGTCCTACATATATCAAATATCAATAGATCCTTAAAATCTGAAGAGATTCAACAATAATAAATTAATTCTACTACATTCATTCTGTCGATCATTATTAATGTCCTAAAATGATGTAATTTTCGGCCAATCGTTTTGGTTAGACAGACTGATGAAACATATAACCTAAAAGAGATTCTGCTCAGTAGGCCATCCGTGACCAAGAAAACTTTCGAATGGAATAAAAATAAGACAACAGCATAGGTGATGTAATTCATAGTACCCTACAAAACAAAACGGGCTTGCACAAAATGAGTGAATCAAGAACAGCAGCATCAATTACATGTGCCCAAAATTGTTGATGTTGAAGCGATATGGAGCTCAAAATCGCCACTTCTTGAGCACACAGAATATTTCAGTTTTTATCTTATTTCTTTCTAACGTAATCCTTCCTACGAACGGACGGACAGAATCAATTTTGACCACGGATTCTGCATCAGTGAGTCCAAACAAAACGATTGGAACCTCTTTTACCCGAATATTCGAAAAATACAGACATTTGGGCAAATCTGTAAGCACCCTGAAGAACAATAGCGCTTAAAATAAAGACTTAATTATAATCCCCGCCTTGTGTGTGCTGAAGAAATTTTGTTGTACGGAAGTCCCATATTTATTTGATACGAGCAATCACCTCCTGAAGTTTCTATGCCATAAGACCTGAAAAACCTACTACATCTATCAAGTATTTGAATTTGGTTATTGATGACAAACATGAACGTAGTGTATGTAATATATGTAATACAAATTTCACAAATAATAAAATAATTTATTCATTTTGTTAACAACTTAGGCCACAGAACACTATATGTATATCTAATACAAGGTACAATATGGACTAATGTACTACAGATAGCTAAATATTCAAATTTATATTTTATTAAGTGGGATAAGAAAGAAAACTCTTCTTCGTTCTGCGAATCATTCCCTCCATTTTGCAACTTATTATATTCTTCACAGATCCTCAGACATTCTGGAGAAACAGACGGTCGTACGGTTTTTAGGGCCATTGTGAAGTCTTCCATAACTATCGATTTCACATGTCTACCTTGTTTCTCAATATTTTCAAAAACTACATCGCAAATATGAGGTATATCTGCACCACAATATCCCTCAGTTAAAGTGGCAAGTATTTGTAAATCAACACTTGAGTCAGCCTAAAATAAGTAAGACATGAAAGTAATCTTCCATCATAAAATGTCCACAATTTGAATATTTTCAAAAGAAACTAAAAACAAAGTTAAAGTCAATGAATTGTTGAATGGATACTTCAATATGTTTCTCAACCTTTTAGCCATGGTCTAATGAGATTTTCATTCTAATGGCGGTTAAAAGCGAACATAACTACAGTATAGTTATGGGTAAAGAAACCAATAAAACTCTTCGTTTGGAAGAGGCGATGAATTTTATCATGTTCTTCAGGCTAAAATTACAATAAAATACTTGTAAACTTAATAAATACAACTTGACAAAGTATAAAAAAATATATTGATTTAAAACAACGCATCCACTCATATAAAGAAAATATAGATCTTTTTACTATTACATATTTAAAGGATATATATATGCTAAAGAACAAATGACAACTACTGAAATCAGCGACCTTAAACTTTTCATTATGTGAAATGAACATCAAACAATAAATGATCAACGAATGTCTAAGTAGGCAATATCGACAATATACATTCTTTGGTTCATCAAGTACACAACTGAGACTGAAAAATGCAATGAAAGTAACATTGACTTAACAAAGCACGATCAGTGTTAAAATTGACTATATCTAGTGTTACTTTGATGAAATCATCTCTTTAAAAAGGCACTTGGACAGATTATCATCACGACACAATGAATGTGGGTTGTCTAAATCGGTGACCACATTTTGACACAGTTATTGTGCTGTTATATCCTAGTCTCCAGATATTGTTTAGTCTGACCTACACATTGAGATGTACACTGTGTTGATTGTGTGGGTTGTACATCTAAATATGTAGGTCAGACTAAACAATATCTGGAGACCAGAATATAACAGCACAATAACTGGGTCAAAATGAGGTCCACAACCTCAACGCATTGTATTTAATGTGGTCACCGATTTAGACAACCCACATTAATTGTGTCGTGATGATAATTTGTCCAAGTGCCTTTTTAAATATTAATAATATTATAGATATTGTTTAGTCTGACCTACATATTTAGATGTACAACCCACACAATCAACACAGTGTACATCTAAATGTGTAGGTCAGACTAAACAATATCTGGAGACAAGGATGAAACAGCACAATAATGTGCCAATATGCGGCCCACAACTTTTCACCATTTTTTGTTGAATTCTTACGGGTCATTCCTTCATTTTGCTTATTTTCAGTTTGACTGTCGAAATCGCCACATTGGTATAACACAATTGCCAGACTAGTGATACGGTTTTATATGGAAATTATAGAATGTCATGTCTCCTATATTATATTGTTATTGCTACAACCATTAGTAGTAAATCTGTGTGTAAATTGTCAGGTGACCTTTATAGACCATAGCTAAAAAACTTGGAAATATCATAGTAGAGCAATTTCAATGAAGCTAATTCACATTAATTATGTGTTCGTTAATCAAGTCAATCTTGTGTATAATTAATTTCAATTTGATATTGAAACTCACCACCTCCATTTTTTCTAACTGCAACTTGAATATCATAGCCCTAGTTTTCTCATCTGGCAATGGAACATAAATTTTTCTTGATATCCTACCACTTCTCAGTAATGACGGAGCGATTACATGAGGTCTGTTTGTAGCTGCGATAACAACAACATTACCCCGGTCGGATATACCGTCCAACAATGTGTTCAAAGTTCCAACGATATTTATATAAAGCTGTGACTGGTCACATTCTCTTTGTGTTGCAATAGAATCAAATTCATCGAAAAAAATTATGGAGGGTGCTGCTTGTTGAGCTTTCTTGAATAAATCTCTGATTGCTTTTTCGGTGTTACCCACATATTTACTAAGTAGTTCAGGACCTGGAATTAAATATAATTTTTATAATCACCATATCCAAAAATGAATAGTTAAAACTATTTTGGTTTTTTTCTTACTATTTATTTTCTACCAAATTTTTTTTATGAGATTGTGACTGGCCTATGTAAGTTTATCTTACTATTATATTCAACACCCAGGATGCAACCCCAAAAATTGAAGAGTTTATAAGTTAATATGTCCGGATTATAATAGTATTTACATAAGCCAGACTGGACGTTCATTAAAAACAAGATTCAAAGAACACAAAAAAGAGATTTTACCATAATATGAAACAATCTACTTTTTCACCCTATTGTATTGACAATGAATATAGTTTCCCACAAATTGAAGATATGAAAACACTGAATTATTTAGGAGCACTAGAGAGTTTCAAAACCACAAATAACACCAATTACAGACTGACATATGAAATTCCAAAATATTCAATGCCTTTCTATTAAATGAAACTTGGGTAAAACCCAAATTCAACTTCTTCTAACCGAAATTCTGTAATGTAACGACTATTCTTATCTATATATAGAGCATTTCTTGTACCTGCATCTTCAATTTGATGTACTGTCTGAAGATGAACGTGAGTTTGAAACTGCAGTCATAATCTCATTATAAAAAATGTTGGTAGATAATACAAAATTAGAAAAAAACCAAAATATTTTAATTATGATAAACTACCAAATAGTAACGGCTGAAAAAATCGATAATTTAAAAAAGAATAATTTTTAGTAATCGTTACAATAAGATAGGGTACAAAGTTCGGTCGGAATCCACTAGATGGCGTTCGAAAGATGAGATTACAGGGTAACTTCAACATTCTGACAGGTTATTGATGAGCTTAGTCAGTTTTGATTGACTTTAAGTCAAAGATGGATACTAACGAAGAGAAAATACTCTATATATTACAGTTTTTCTTCGGCAAACCAATCAGCTGAAAATGAGCAAAATAATCGATAGTGAGTAAAATCACTATAGAATTTGTAAAATATTCACCTTTTACTGAAAAAAAATTCATTCTACTCTGAGTAGCTAAAGCTTTAGCTATCATTGTTTTGGAACAGCCTGGTGGTCCATATAACAAGAAGCCATTGGGTGGCTTTCGCTTGAACTTTTTGTATAGCTCAGGATTTTTCGCAGCCTCCACTACTCCTACCTTCAATATCTCCTTGAGAGCATCCTGGCCTGCTATATCAAGCCACTTTACATCTGGAACCTGAAAAAGTTATTGTTACTTCAAACTTTTATAAACAAATATTTAATCATCGAAAATCGCTTCATTGTTATTCAAAATATTCCCAATTAAGATCTACACACTTTAGCATGTGTTTGAACCAATTGTCGAAGCACTTTTGCTACTCTGATTCAGGTATACCATCGATAAACACCGGTTCTTGATGGAGCTTCTTCGCCAAAAATTGAATTAAGTTCATCAATGCACTGTTGTTGAGTTAATCCTCGACGAAAGTTGTAACAAATAATCGTACGAAAATGTTCACGATTTAATTCCATTTTTTTGGTGAGATGAATCTTATATGTTACTGTAAACAACACAAATAGCACTCGTATGTCAAAACGTTCTGACTACGTATAACCTCAAAAATGTCAAGCTTTACGATAGAGCTGTCAGTTGCGGATTGCAGCTCTAGGGTTGTCCAATCCCAAAATATAAAAAGCAACCCTCGTATATGGATACAGAAAACATGATGAAAGGTACTTGCAGATAAGTGTTTACGATTGTAGTCCTCAGGGCAGGTAATCAACATACCCGGATAGGAATTTAACACATTATCATTTCCTTATATTGCATATTTCCGCAATTACTTCAATTTTCTTGTCTTTGGTTATCAACAACTTCTAAGGGATATGTCTATTAATTATATAACATATCCCTCAGAGGCCAAAAACGTAGTTAAAAATTGGAAGAATTATTAACCTTGCAATGCAATTATTTTTAATTAATGTGTAGTTGATACTTGACCGATAGGTTAGATAGATGTCAAAACCAGCTGATTCAGACATGTGTGATTTTTCAATTTAATTTTAGTGAGTATTAAGATTTCGCTTTTTTTCTAAATACCTGTCTGGATGAATTTGGTAGTAGAGTGTAATAGTAACAGTGATTTTTTTAGTTCATTCTCCAAGACTTCTCGAATTATAAGAAGACAATATTTTCAATTCAACAATCGTTTTCATTAAAAAATATATTTGAAATATATTGCTATACAAATAATTTTCCTCGGTTCTTGAATTATCATAGGAAGCCTTCTGCTTTTCTCATTAAATTAATCTTACTGTAAAGTCTGGTTGTAAAGTAAGTGTTAAACCAAAGTTCAAGACTGAAACCTACTCAATTCAGAAATATCTGTTGTACAGTGCGAGTTCAAGCCTGTGCTTTCTTCAAACCGATCCTCGAGTTGAGCGTCCGAAATAGGGAGTTTAAGGCTGGTTCAACCGAAATGTCCACTGTAAAAAATAGTTCCTCATCTCAAACCATATTATTTTGTCTCAAGTACTCCGTACGTTTGAATACAGCCAAATGCATAAAGTACTTGACCCTACCGCCCTCTACGGTTGAGAATGGCGTTTACCCTAAATAAAAATTTCTTGAGTTAAGAGATCCCTATACACTCCCCTGCCGCTGAAAGAGTGCCGCTACAAAAGCTATAGTCCAGGCAGTGGGTTATCATCTCATCCCTGTCATCATCCAATACCAGATCACCCGGTTCTCCACCAACACAAAGATATTTGGTTTTCTCTAAGTTGACATTTAAGCCCCACTTCTCGTATTCTTTAATTAGCTTGCGCATCATGTATTCCATGTCATCTTTATCACCGGATACAACAATATTGTGAGTAAAATGCACAAATAATTGCATTTAAATGGGATATATTTAATATAAAAGAGATAAGAGTTTTGATTTAATTGCCGCCAATATAAAAAAATTGCTACAATTAATTCGTTTTATTAAATCAATTACGCAATATTTTTTTACAAATGTCACTTCATATTGCAACAATTATATGTTCAATTTTATTCAAATATTTATAGTTTTCTTCAAGTAAATGAGGCGAATAATATAATCTCACGAGATTCTTGTCTCAAGAAACTGTAGTCGTTGCATCAACTGACAGAATTTACGACAACCGTACCTTCGTTCTATTGAACAAATAAAAATGAAACGAACGAATGGTTTCATTATAACCTATTTAGAATAATGTATTTGTATCAATCAATTATGGATATTGAGACAAGTGCATAAACAATTTCTTGTAATTGTATGTTTATGTTGAATCAGTTGTTTCTTTCATTTCGCTGAAATGTAAAAAGTTTCAGGCGAATGTTTTAGCTGTTCTCTATAATCAACTAGGTTGTTTTAATCAAGAAAAATAGTTCATTTGGAGTAATCAATTTTAGATTAATTCAAATTAAAATGGTTTGATTGAAAAAAAAATTCTCAAACTCCTGAAGAGTTTGAGCGCAGAATTTTATTTTTTACAGTGTTACTTAAATTTGAAGGTTATCTTGAATTTATTTATAGCTTCGGAAATAAAACTATATTATTATGTTTGAAGCTTTGAAGAATTTATAGGTTATCTGTTAACTTGCTTGATTTGCACAGTACATATGTGCTTGCGATAGGTATCATTCTTGATACTCAATTAGCTCTACTTACAATTAAAAAATGAAAGAGACTAGTCTAGTTGCCAAATAACTTTCAGCAGTGGTGATTGAACCAATCAATAAGATCATTAATGATTATATTTACTTACCTTAATGTCAAATTCCTTCATCATCTCTGGTTTTACTTTTTGAAATGCAGATATTATATCAGCGATGTTCAAAGTTGTACTATCATTGGATTGAATTGCAGTTTCAAAAAGTTTACAAATGTCGTATCCAGTATATCCAGGAGTGCCGTGTATTATAACTGATATATCTTCAGTATTAAGGTTGTGGTTATAACAACTTAGAACTTTATTGATAATATCTCTTTTTGAATCCAGATTAGGAATTGGAATTTCAATAATATTTTCAAATAAGCCTTTCTTTATCATACCTTCTTTGCCAAGTTTGTCTACATCAGAAGTGATTCCAATAATAAAAACCTTCAGCTATAAGAATAAAAGAAAATCAAATATAATAGCTACAGTGATCTTAGATAAGAGTTAATATTTTTTTGTTTCATCCACTCAAAAAATCTACTTACCTCTGGGTTTTTTTTCAACTTATTAAAAACAGAACATATTTTATCAAAGGTTTTGGAACATGATATAAAATTTAGATCATCTAAAACCAGAATGGTTGATTCATATTGTATAATTTTTTGAATTATTTTATCGAAGATATCTTCTGGATCTCCTCTTTCAACATATATAAATTTAGCTTCTCTTTCTTTGGCTAAAGCTTCTGCTACCATTGTTTTACCAGTACCAGAAAAACCATGAAGTAACACAGATTTACAATTAGGCTTATCCATTAATTTTCTTATCATCTTCATTTCAACATCAAGTCCCCCTATCTTAGAGGCTAAATTTTGTTCATCTTTGTTGCTCCTAAAAAAATATGGTTTGCTTATATTCAGTACTATTGATAAGACCACTAAAAACAATACTGGGTTTCTGAAATATAGGGCATAGAAAAAATTATTTTATTTGTTTTTTTTTTGTTAAATTTTGTACAAGCACGTAATTGATACCCTCGGTATCACTAGAAATCAAGGTGGAAATATGTGTAAATACAATAAATTTAGATATCTAAAATTGATTTATGCATGTCTTATGAGTCTTTGGAATCGAGGAATGTTGATCTTTAAGCATTTCGAAGTTGAAGTGAAGTATATTGTTGTATTTGGTATGATATCTTTAAAGTTGAATCATAAAAGTGATATTAAGCTTATAAAATTGACATAAATATGATGAGGTGTTATCTTGCGGAAAAAATATAACTCCTCTGGTTTCCAAACCTTTACATCAAAATCTAATCAGTGCACACGCCATTTTTAAGACATTAATTCAAACTTAAATTTTGTAATTTTTCATCTTCCTCAATAGTCACACCAACTGCCATGATTAATACAAATGTCAATAGGATGTATAATTATAATTTTTCAATTTTTTTTTTAATAAAGTTTCACTGAAATGAAGAAATAGAGGTTGCAAAAGATAATTCCAATATTTATGCTTTCGAAAACTTGACGACTTCATTGATAGGTTT
Organism: Micraspis discolor; assembly: GCA_030674115.1. Lineage (NCBI taxonomy): Eukaryota > Metazoa > Arthropoda > Insecta > Coleoptera > Coccinellidae > Micraspis > Micraspis discolor. The sequence goes on from JARTUT010000004.1 coordinate 3,806,707, forward strand.
AGAATTTTGCACATTATTCTACAACTTGTTTTGAAATATACAAGAACTAAAATGTTAGAGGCAAGTTTAAAAATATAATTTACCCTTTACAAGATTTATAAAACGGTATTGTTAGAAAATTACTCACTCATATAATGTCCATTTAGTTTTTGAGGATACTAGATAATATATGTCGTTATAGATTCCCTTACTTTCAGTCCTGATTTCTTTAACTAAGTATTTGTAAGAACACTCCATAAAATTTATCCTCACTTTATTACCAGCAGTTAATACTGATCTTTGGTATGCCATTCTCAACTCTGATTGCATTTCAAAATAGTCTAACATTTGTTTACTCTTAGGTATGAGTATGACTTCAGAAGCCTCAGGAGGGCGAATAGTGAGTTTAGATACAGACACTTTTGGGTAATTCTTCACATCTCCGAAGTAGAGATCCAATTCTATGAATAAAATAAAAAAAAATTATGGATTATGCTGAATAAACAACTTCATTCAGAGATTTATTGTACCTACCTCATAAAGGAATTTTGAGAATCACCTTTTGTGGTTTGTGCTTGTAATCAGAAGCACAATTTAAAATTATCAGCATATACATATACAGAGTGAGGGATCCAACACTGTTGTTTGAGATCATTTTTGGGTCTATATTAAAAAATTACAGACAATTGGGCAAATTGCTGTTTTTAGAGTATTTTTTCTCATTTTATTGTAAGTGATTGAGAGAAACTTTTCAAATTTTGATCTTGCCGTTTTATTTTTGAGGTCATAAAAGGGTTGCCTTTCATATTTCGGAATTAAAAAACAAAAACAAATATTAATCATTGAAAATCACTTTATTGTTTTTCAAAATGTTCTCCATTATTATCTATATACTTTTGGATGCGTTTGAACCAATTGTTGAAGCACTTTTGCCACTCTGAGGTATCTCCAAAACATGCGTTCTGAACGAATCAACCGCTTCAGGTTGTCGAAAAACGTTGACCTCTCATTTTATTTTTTACGTATAGGAATAAATAGAAGTCATTTGGTGCCAAGTCAGGACTATACGGTGGATGACTCATCGAATCGATGTTTTGAGTGCTCAAAAATGTTTTTTTTATTTTTGCTTCATGAATCAGTAGTTAAAATAAACACAGTTGTCCAAGACACAACACAACACAAATGAAAAAAAAAATTTTAAATTGAGCTTCTGGATTTCCCTATACATACTATATGAAAATATCAAAATATGTTTAATTACTCCTTCAAAATTATTTTTAATGAATATATCAATGGGCTTACCTTTCTTTGTTAAATTAATTGACCTGAAGTCTTTTGATTTATACACCCTCTTTACAAATGGTACTGTATTTTCTGCTTTCACAACTACCAGACTATCTATTGGAAATTTCCCCTTTTGTTGACAAGGTTCACTTATGTATATGTAGTTATGTGCTCTGTATATTTCAGCAGTATCTTTCGCCACCTGAAGATTTCCATACAAACAGTTATTTCTGATGTGGAAATAAGATTTGTTTTCATCATTTGGAGGACAATCTCCAAGATGTTCCTCAAAATCTTTGAAATGAACTGCAGTTCCACAGTCTGCACAATTCTTCCACATCTTATTTTTTGATGTTGACTCTGAGGCGGACATTCTTTGAACTCAAAACAATAACTCTGCAACAAAAATACCAATATAGTGTATTCAAATTTTGTATCCACTTCTAAGTATTGCAAGAAATGGGGATAAAAGTCGAAATGATGTAATGCTAAAATTTATTCAACCTTCTAAAAGCAACCCAGGTGTACTATGAGAATTTACGAATTAGAAAAATATTAAGTTCTGTTCTCCTAAATAAACAAGAATTAACCAAAATGGTAATGCAGCAAAGAAAGGTTATGTCACAGAACATCAAATATATGGTTATGGGTTATGTTGATGGCTCATAGAAGCGGCGATTCTAGCGCCGCAGAATAGTACCACAGAATCAGAGACATATATTGTTACGAGCTTGGGGTTCCATAATATAAATTCCAATAAGGGCTCGTTTATACTGACCGGTACCTTATGCCGTAACCGGTACCGTAAAAGTTGAACCATAGGAATTCAATGCTTTCGTTCATACTCATTCCGTAACCTTTTCCGGTACTGGTAAAGTGTTCAACTTCTAGGGACAATTTCATAGAAATATATATTCATATAATTATTTGGGCAAATTACATATATATAGCGAGTTTTTCTGACACATGAGCATTCCAAAGAGCGTCAATTATTTATATCAGAGTATTGAATACAGAATCAATCTCTGTTTTGATAGCGGTAATTTCAAATAATATAATAAAATATAATTCAAGACGGTCAGCACGTTTCAAAACATTGAAACTTAAATTCAAAATGACAATTATTATCAAGCATAGAGCAAAATCCATAAACTCTATGTTCTGTTTACGGTTAAGTTAATGGCCAGTATAAACCATAGACTAACTTAAATATTTTGATTTGAGCTGGTAATAAGTTTTCACAGTGATATTTAGAGTGTATGGACCATTTTTTAGTCTATATTCATACAAAAATTATGACTCCACTCATAATTGTAATCACATTTCCTCATTAACGTTAGAACGCATTCAATAAAAGATATATTGTTTTATTGTGGTTTTGATATCACTTTGAAAGAAACAGTAATTAGTGATGAAATTTACTCAATAGTTTACTCAGGACCAGCCTCTGAAACTTTTTGAAATGTGTTAAAAATCATAGGTACCTTAGTATCCCCAGTACACTCCCCTGCGCTAAATATGCTGAGTGTTCTCTAGAAAGGGTTCCTCATTATGGTGGGAAAAAAATGAAAAAACTTTTGAATTATTGTTATATATTATTGTTATTTCTACTTATAAAATTGAAAATCATATAGATACGCACTCAAATATTTATCTAAAAAATTTCACTCTTCTGCATACGCATGCAGTAGGCGTAAACCTCCTGAAATTCCATTGGTTCCTGATATCTCAACGTATCGTAAAGAAATGACGATAGTAGGCGTAAATCTCCTGAAATTCCATTGGTTCCTGATATCTCAATTAATCGTGAAGAAATGACGACAGTAAGCGTAAACCTCCTGAAATTCCATTGGTTCCTGATATCTCAATTAATCGTAAAGAAATGACGATAGTAGGCGTAAACCTCCTGAAATTCCATTGGTTCCTGATATCTCAATTAATCTCAACTAATTGAATGAAGCATTTGAATGAACATTTTCTACAATACTGTATGTATCACTCACCTGTCGGTGTCTAATGGTATTGAGAAAAAAGAAAGTTTATTATTGAAATTATTGTTTTTGCAGTTGTATACGCTACAATTGTTAATCATTTTAGAATTAATTTAAAATAACATAAAATTGAAACAGAATACTTACTGGAATGAAAATAAATGATTAAATAAATGAGCTTTGCTGGTTCATGGTAGATTTTGACTCAAAGAAATTCCACTGAATTATAGGTTAAGTTGTATTTTTTTCTTCAACTTCTTTGAATCTTAATAAGATCTCAAAAAAATTATATTCTTCTAAATATTAAACGAATTAATGATACAAAGGAATTATGTAAGATGTCTAAAATAATAATAATGACATTATTCCAGACATCTTATCTTAGAATTATTGATGAAAACAAAATATGAGGTTAGACTCCCTGCAAGATGCGCGAGTCAGACTTGGTGTAAGAAAATCCACGGAGTGGGGAGAATACGCTTCGACCACTGCGCATCCAAAATTAGTGGTTAAATTCTTATGTCACATTTCGTCCATTTTTATAATAATAATAATATGATTCTTTTTAGTTCCCCAAATTCAGTTGATATGGGGACAGTTTGGACTGATATTCTGTGTGTAGATTCTGAAGATATAGATTTATCTAAGAAATTGATATGCTCTGAACATTTCATTTTCATTGTCATTTTATACAAACTATCCCTCAGATACACTGTTTTCTACGCCAATGAACCGAAAGTATAAAAATGGCGGACGAAAAATTAGCCACTTCGCGCATCTCGAAGATCATTCTCCCCATATATATCTCTGCTTCGACCTCGCAGCATAGTCTAAACTGCGCATGCGCCAAATCTATTATATCTGGCATCAATTTTCGGTGCGTTTGGACTGACATTCACAATATATGTCTAATATACATATATATGTAATTAACTTTCAGATGGTTCTCTTGTAAGAGAACTTCCAAGTATTTGTCATCAAGTTTACGCTAGGGCGTTATGAGTGTATAGCAACCGTTTCTAAGGTAAAATAAACAAATAATGTAGAAGTGAAAAATAAAAATTTTTTCGTACTTCCGGGCCTAAAGTGACAACTTCACTCCCTTGTGACAGGTACTAAAGTGTCACATTTAATCCCTCCGGGATTAAATATTGACGAAACTCACAAACAAACGAATTTAAGGGATATTTTATTGAAAAATACAATTAATTAGAATGATAATTAACGTTAATATTCAAATTAATATTGTGACAGTTCGTCATATTGACCAGTCTTTCCTCGGTTAATGCAGCAGGTAACTGACGAGTAACAGATAGGTCCTTATCATATTGAACTGGTGTTTGTTTCGAAGATCCTGCGGAAACAGGAAGCGAGAATGAGAACTGTGGCATAACTATAGTGGACGAATCGGCGACTTGACCAAATATTTTATCTGAAATTTTTTGTTTATTTTTAATAGACGATTCAATATATCCCACGTTGGAGGATTTCCATACTCCATGTCTCTTCAGCACGTCTATTGTTGCTCCCGAATCAGCTAACAAAGACGCAGATGTGCGTCTAAAACAATGCCCCGTATAAGACGTCGCATTTTCTAATTTCAAGAAAGCTGCTATTTGCCGTGGAAATGTACCAAACATGTTTTTTCCTACTACTCGCGTAGTACATTCTTTGTTGATGTATTGAACAAAAAATTTTGAATGAGGTGTCCCTGTCTTTAGCAATGCCACATATTTTCGAAATATCGCCACAAAACTGATGGCATTGTCTTCTGAATTTTTGATCACAAAATTTCGGTCAATTTTATTTTTGGTGTTTCTAATCGCAATTAGGAAGGAATCGCCCAAATCTCTCACATCGTCGATTTCTAAATCAACCAACTCTTTTCCACGACAAGCTCCCGCAACGCCCAAAATAAGTGCAACCTCTAAAAAAATTGATTTCTTAAAATTTCTGAATATAAACACATTTCCAAATTTACCTTAAGCATTAAATATTTATCATACGGAGCCTCCCGTAAGAACTGATCTACCTGCGCAGACGTGAGAATTCTTGTCTTCTTTGGCTTAAATCCCTCATTTCTCCTCTTCAAAAAAGCTAATAATTTTGGAAATTTACTTATATCAATATCTTCTCTAATGTTAATAACCGATTTCAGCATTGAGTAATGTGCCCAGAGAGTTGAGGCACAAACCGCTTTTGATTTATCATTGAAGTAGATTAACAGCGCATTTTCAGTAGGTTGTCTCACATTTTTTAAGCGGCACCACTTTTTAAAAGCATCGTACTGCTGCTCGTATAGTTTTCTAGATTTCGGTGGTAACAATTTTTCACCTACTTCGGCTGCTCTTTATCAATATCAGATAGCATCGTACTGCTGCTCGTATAGTTTTCTAGATTTCGGTGCAAACAATTCTTCACCTACTTCGGCTGCTCTTTTATCAATATCAGATATACCTTCACTCATGATACCAATAATTATCAATAACAATGTTTCTTTACAATGACACTAGTAATGACAATGTTTCTAAATTATAATTGTCACAACGCAATGTTACTATGGTAACTTATTTTGAAGACAGTGTATTAAAGGAGTTGAAGAGAGAAAAAACTGATTGAAATTATTGAAATAATTAATAAAATAATACCGGAAGTACGAAAAGTATCGTATATACCTTGCGACTGAAGTACATTTAATCCTTCAGGTAAATTATGATTATTATTTATTATTATTATAAACTTTACCTTCAGGATTAAATGTACTACTTCAGTCCCGCGGTATATAATATACTATTTGTTACCTCGAAACTTAACCTGAAAATTCGTTATCACTCTGATAAAAATTTGAAAATTATAAACCTTCGAGCAAACTGATAAGTACTCTGTTCAGGGAAAAAAAGCCCCAAAAACAATAAATTCAGTCCCTATAACTTTTATTAGTTATGCATCATAAAACCTATATTAAGATATAAATAAAATACATCACTTCTCGATTCGTATGATTCCATAGTTTTATACATCATATACACAATTTATCACTTAATATGTAAGGTTATTCAGGCAGCAACCTTTTTTCTGGGTTCTAGCTTGATCCTAAATCCATCGGCTCTCTTCAATATAATGTCAGCTTGAAGTTGGTAATCTTTCTCTGGTACATCAGAAAGAATCTTGAAGTTCCTCAAGAGATGAGAAAGAAGGATTTTCAATTTGAGCATGGCGTACTTGCGACCTGCAAAATGAAAGGTATTACTTCGTCTGACCAGATTATATTCAATGTATTTTCTCACCAACACAGCTTCTTGGTCCAGCACTAAAGGGAATGAAGGAGTAATAGTGCCTGTTTGCAGTACGTTCTGGTAAGAAATTATCAGGATCATATGTATCTGGATTGGGATAAGTTTCAGGGTCTCGGTGAATTTTGAATGTTGGGATGACTACGGTGGCACCAGCTGGAACTATATGGTTGGAGGCACCTTAAAAAATATTATATATTTAGTAAAATACTTCAGACCAATTGAGTTTCTTTGATTTACTTAGTTTGAGGTCTCGCTTGAGCTGCCTGGCAATTAGAGGTACTGGTGGGTACATTCTTAGAGTCTCCATCAAACACCTTTCTAGGTATTTCATTTCCAATGTATCTCCGAAGGTTGCTGGCCTATCGCTTCCTTTGAAGATTTCATTCAATTCCTCGTATACCTTCTCTTGGATTTCTGGATGAGCGCCCATCATGCAAAGGAAGAAGCTAGATCCAGCTGCCGTTGTGTCATGCCCCTCAAACATAATGGTATCAACTTGTTCTTTAATCTCTTCGTCATTGATTACAACACCACTCTGGGATGACTCAATCATCAAGTCTAAGAATGCCATACGTTTCTTTTCTCCGATGTCATCATCAACATCAAGATCGTCCTTTAATCCTGCTGATTGTCCAAATGACAATCCTTCCACCACTGTCTTAGCTTCAGTCTTATCCACGGTTTTAGATTTTAAGTTTTCTGGTACTTCGGCGATGGAACCACGAATTCCTTGAGCGAAGGCTTCCTTTTTCGATTTTATAACTTTACGTGTTAGGGAGTGAATGGTGTTTATGAGTTTGTCATGATATGGCCTGTAGCTGGTAAAGTTGAAGATGAAATCGGGGTGAAGCCAGAATTTGGTATGACGTAAGTGGAGTATGTCACAAAGCTTCATCACGGCCATGGCGTAATCGTATCCACTTTGATCTTGAGTTTTCTTGCTTACACCCATCGCAGTTTCTACAATATATTAGGTAAACAGTCTGAGATCCGAACCTTCATCGACCTTAACCGAAGGATAATAGAATAAAAGTTATATTAATTTCAGTATTTTATGAATATTTATTTCTCTATTTCAGTGTCGTAATGAGTACATTACAGTACTAAAAACAGTGCTGTAATGAACCCATTACAGCGTTGTTTTAGTTATATTTTTCGTTTTGTGGTTAACAACACTGACATCCAATCCTTTCGAATGTCAACACGCGTCCATTGTATATCATTTGTCAATATTAAACCATGTAGAGATTTGAACGCACTATTCAAATTCTATAATTTGTCAATTTCCGTATCAGTTACACCAACTGCGAAAATAAAATACAAAAGACACTAGGAGGTATAATCTGAATTTTTCATTGAATTCCGATAAACTTCTCACAATTCTTGACTGAAATAGAGAAAATATCGTCTAATACTCGTTGCAGAAGGCAATTCCAACACTTATGCGTTCAAAAACTCGCTCCTTCGTTGCTTCGAATTTCGCATTCGTGTTGGACTAGGTGCCCATTCTGCAACTTGTTTTAGAATATACTCTTATGCACCAAGTGCGTTATATAGATTATAATGCCTGGAGGGAAAAATTCGGCCCAAGGGACGAATGTAGGTTCTTTATTCAAAGGCACAGAGCGATGCCCTGATGGACAGTTGCCTCATCACAGCTTGTTTCAAAGGATACACCAGAATGTCTGATGCTGGTAGAAATGGGGTAGATTAGAAGAAGATTATTTTTCAAAGCTGAGCAAGAATTAAAGGCAATAAAAAATTTTCCAAATCTCGTAATCACCAAAACAGATAAACCCAACAGAAAAAGAAATAGGGGTGGCCGTTTTAAACCTCTAGTAATGAAGTAAGAGGGTTGAAAAAATCATCTATGGATTTAATCGAACGTGTGTATTTTTATTACTGTTCGATTTTCAAAACCGGTAAAAATAATTCAAAACCGCAAATTCGTAGATCCCTTCCGAGGGGTATACCTTGATAAAGGAGGCGATTTCAGAAAAATTTTCGAGGAATTACCTCTATTAATTTTCTTTAAGGAATCACTTCCCACAGTTCTTCGTATACATTTACAAGCATTAGCTATTGTGACCAAATTTTTTCGTAACTACTCATTTTCATATAGTTTCTTATGTTCCAAATTGATTTTTATTCTATTATCAACATGGTGAAGGCCGATTCAGGTTCGTATCTTTTACTAAAATAGCACATATGAATTTCCTCAAGCCTTAATCGGTTTTTCTTACCTAAAAGTATTTCAACGGTGGCTTCAGACATGTAATCATGGCAGTCAATTTCTTTACCCATAGTTTTTCTCAATTTGTCCACTACGTTCAAACTATTTGCGTTAAACAGGTCAACAAATGATTTGAGAACGTTCAAATGGAAAGCTGGAGCTATCAATTTCCTGTGAGCTCTCCATTTTGGACCGGTAGAGATAAGAAGACCATCACCCAACCATGGTTTGAAGAATCTATAATCTGGAGCTTTGTCAATGTGTTCATGTGAGCCAAGAATCAGTTCAACATCGTCTGGTTGTAATAAGAATACTAGGAGTCTATGTCCAATCCACAACTTGATCAGCTTGCCGAAATCGTTTGATTTTTTTAAGACATTCCTGAATATAACTGAAATATGTTTATAGATAAGGCACTATACAGAAATAGAAGAATATGGAGATAATAGTAATAATAAGGATTTATTTTCAACAGGCAGAATCCAATTACAGAAAATATAAAAAAAATTAAACAAAACTGAAATGCAAATATTTATAATAAAAAATCAACAATTGATTTTAGAAATTTTATACAATGATAATCTATATCCTCATTATTCTCAATAAATATTCTGCAAATTGTGGAGACCTCGTCAAAGTGAACATCACAAAAACTGGAGACTTGATTAAATTTAGAAAAATCAAAGTCACCGGTGATTGTAACAGAACATTTGAACATGCTATGAATTCCTATCAATGAAAATGAATGAAAAATGGAATTAAAAACAATGCGGTAATGAGCTCATTACAGCTCTGTTTTTAGTAGTGTAATTAACTCATTACGATACAGAAATAGATAAACTAATTTATAGACTTACTGTGTGAGCTTCCAGTGAACTCATGGGCGTTTCCTAAGATTGGATAACCGGCGGGACCAGGGATCTTAGCAGCCAATTCTTCTAAGTGACGTCTGGAGATCTTCCAGTATGCATACCACAAGACGAGGGCTGGTACTAAGAGAAAGTAGAAGACATTGCTGGCGGATACAATGCCAGGTGCGGTACTGACCACTGGAGTCGCGACCGTAGCGGACATTTTGAAATGGAACCTGAAATTAGTAAAATTTCAAATAATAACATTACTACACAAGTACACTGTAAAAAATAAAATTCTGCGCTCAAACTCCTCAGGAGTTTGAGAATTTTTTTTTCAATCAAACCATTTTAATTTGAATTAATCTAAAATTGATTACTCCAAATGAACTATTTTTCTTGATTAAAACAACCTAATTGATTATATAGAACAGCTAAAACATTGGCTTGAAACTTTTCACATTTCAGCGAAATGAAAGAAACAACTGATTCAACATAAACATACAATTACAAGAAATTGTTTATGCACTTGTCTCAATATCCATAATTGATTGATACAAATACATTATTCTAAATAGGTTTTAACGAAACCATTCGTTCGTTTCATTTTTATTTCTTCAATAGAACGAAGGTACGGTTGTCGTAAATTCTGTCAGTTGATGCAACGACTACAGTTTCTTGAGACAAGAATCTCGTGAGATTATATTACTCGCCTCATTTACTTGAAGAAAACTATAAATATTTGAATAAAATTGAACATATAATTGTTGCAATATGAAGTGACATTTGTAAAAAAAATATTGCGTAATTTATTTAATAAAACGAATTAATTGTAGCAATTTTTTTATATTGGCCGCAATTAAATCAAAACTCTATCTCTTTTATATTAAATATATCCCATTTAAATGCAATTATTTGTGCATTTCACTCACAATATTGTTGTATTCGGAGATAAAGATGACATGGAATACATGATGCGCAAGCTAATTAAAGAATACGAGAAGTGGGGCTTAAATGTCAACTTAGAGAAAACCAAATATCTTTGTGTTGGTGGAGAACCGGGTGATCTGGTATTGGATGATGACGGGGATGAGATGATAACCCACTGCCTGGACTATAGCTATTGTAGCTGCAGGGGAGTGTATAGGGATCTCTTGGCGGCACTCTATATAGCTACGCATAGCTTAGTTCACAGCGCTTCGGTAGCCTAGAGGTTTGCGCTCAAGTTTCACACCGATTAGGTACTAGGTGCCGGGTTCAACTCCCGGCGGCTCCCTCAAAACTTCTAACCACTGCGTCTATGGCATGGCGCACACAAGCCTTACTGATGAGTCCAAATGTGTGCGCCAGGGACGAAACGCATAAGTAGGGATAAATTCCTTCGATTCTACATTGGTGACCCCGACGTGATGGGAACGGTTGTCTTTACGACGTGTCTTGAAGAGCAGACGGTTGACGCTTGAGGTATACTCGCTCCCTCTCTGCAACTTCCAACGAAACTCTAGACGCCTTTCCCATTCCGTACAATATTCATGGTCTGCCGCGGTATTCCGGTATTTATTAATATAAAAGGGAAATGTGAAGAAAAATAATGATTACATACAAATGTTTTTTTTTTGTTTTATCAAATTATTCCTTTGCTAGTGTCAAAAACCCTTCAATTTAGATCAAATCAATCAGTTTCTTAACCCAAGAAACTTTCACTTGACATAAGAGATACTATCATTTTTATCGACTGAATTCTCGACCCATTCAACTAAGATCCTTTAAATCAACTACAAATCGAGTTTCAGTGAAATGTAATATTTATTTACATGAAACCAAAATTTTTATTCTACGAAAAGTATCAATAGTTACATACTAATTAATATTACCGTTGGATCAAATTTTTTTACCACCTGAGTCAATAACTCTGAGCTTGGTTGAAACTAATCAGTTTCTTAGCTCAAGAAACTTTTATTTAGGGTAAACGCCATTCTCAACCGTAGAGGGCGGTAGGGTCAAGTACTTTATGCATTTGGCTGTATTCAAACGTACGGAGTACTTGAGACAAATTAATATGGTTTGAGATGAGGAACTATTTTTTACAGTGTATACGAATGTTACGATAGTTCAAGTAACGTACGCAGGGTTAATAGATATCCTATAGTTACAGTCCAGTTAATTAGTTTAAAATGACGTTTATAGAATGATATACTTTTTCTAGAATTATGTAATTAGCTCATTTGGTTTTGGATTGTTTGGATCATTGTGCAAAAAAATTTGATTAGTATATTAAAAAGTTCGAGTGTTATCAACAGTTGAAGTTAGTTAAAAAGTGGTCTTAAGTATTTTACTTTTAATCAGTTAACTAATAATTTTTTTGGATTTTAAAAAAAATCATAAAAGAAGAGGAAATATACTAAAATAATTCCGATCTCCACAATGGATTATTATAATATCGTACATGTGTCGATTGCCTAGTTGTCGAGACAAAATAATTTCAATAAATAAATAATAAAATAAATCAATGTGAATTAAAAAAAATTTAAAAAACTATAAAATTTTTTCGCTTTGTGGAGCCTTCTTTGCATACATATAAAAAAGTATAAAGTAATAAAAGTTTGAATAAACTCAATATTCTGTTTATAATTTTTTTTCTAAGTTATAAAAAAATGAAAGTTGTTTTGAATTTGCACAAACGTTTTTTTCATTTGTCATTCACTTACCGTTTTTATGCTAACGAAAAGCATATATCGGCTGAAAAAATAATTCTATATCCTTCATTAAGATTAAAAAAAAAAAGAATGCGTGTAACGTTCACACGCGATTGAAGTAAAACTTCTTTGGCACTGTACGAGATTGCAATTAAGTTGAAAATCATATAAAATATGACCCGTTTTTATATAGAATAATTATTTTCGATAGCGATAAATGTTTTTTTATTGATGATGAGTGTTGTATATGTAGCATAAGTTTTTCCATGTTTTTCTAAAATTTTTCTTATTTTTTTTGTTGTTTATTTATTCATTTCTTATAAAGTCTGAAAGTTCATTAGATTTATTCATTTTACATGAATTTCATTTATTTTTCATATTGTTTTTCCATTGTATGCTAATCGAAAACCTTGAATCCTCTAAACAATTTTTTTTATTCTTTCTATTTTTTACGTGCTAGCAATAGTGAAGACTCAATTCTTCCTATCAATTCTTTGTTTGCTTCTGATTAATTTGTATTCATAGTTGAATGTCATGTTATGATTTTCAGAATCTTTTGAGTTAATTTTATTGCGAATATAATTAAAATATTCTTCTTTCATTTATTTTTGTAAAACTTCCGTATCCTTTGTTTTTCTCGTCTTCATTTCATGTTTTTTTTTTCATTTTGTTCATTACTTACTTATCATTTTATAACTGAGCTTTCATTCATATTAATTTAATAATCTCTGATCTGATTTCAATGAATTTTGTAGTCTGTTCAGTTTTGGAATTAATTTCATATGATATAAAAACTTGTAATTATATTCCTAAATATCCAACAGCATAACATTAAAATTATGAACATTTATATCAGCTTTTTTCTTTATCTTAATTATCTAGCATATGGCTGAATTCAGTGCATATTTAGCATGCATGCTTGAGAAAATTCAAAATTCCCGCTAATTTGTTAATTCAAATTTCTCGCTGCTTCGTTGTTATTATTATTCAGTTTAATTTTCATTTTTATACCGATTGTTTAGATGATTAGTAGAAGTAACTTTTTGATTGATTATTTTATGAAGTTCTATACAAATGTACAAACAAAAAAATTTGTATTAATCTTTTTTTTTATCTCAACAATGTTGTTATACGAAAATAACGGACTTTTTTGCATTATCGTCCAGTTAATTTAAAAATTGCTAAAACTTTATTGTGATGTAGAGAACTGTCAATTATGATTAAAAAAATTATTCATGAATAATTTCACAATATGAAAAAAACGTTTATAAAATAGCTAAAACTTTCAATATGAAAAATTTTATTCTTAATCGTGAATGACAGTTTTTCAAGAAGTTGTAAAATAAAATTTAAAAATTATTCAATCTATGCAATTTTGCAAATCTCTTCGTTTCAACTCCATAAAAACATATTTCAAGTAACAAATCCCTACACATATGGCATAAAAGTATTAGAGGAATGTTGAGCAGAATACATTCTGAAGTATGGATTGAAATTTATTTAAAATGAAATTGAATTTATTACAAATTATTCTCACCTGAATAGAAAAATGAAATCACTTAAATCACAACTCAAATTCAAGAATAAATCAGTCCTCATGCTGTGAATCTATGGTCATCACATAATCGATTTTATTCAATTCAAAAGTTACATTTTTCGTTAATTCTATATTTTGAATTGATTACAAGTGGATCATATGTCAATTCAAGAAGTCCTTCGGCGAATTTAATGAGGATCAATAATTAAATCAATTAAATCCCATCTTGTTTTGCAGCAAAAAATTTTCAATATTCCCATGACGCGTTTCAACTACTCACCTATATTTCTATCCTCTGGACTCTATTAGTGTGTTTTCACAGTTCAAACACCACTTGGAACTTGTACTTCATCTGAAGCCAAAACGTTTTATAGTACCCCTACATATACTACGCTAATATTTATTCTGCCAAAGTTTTGACGTTATTGGTGGAATATTGTGTGCTAATTTTGCATTTCATGATTGAAAACAATATCTACGTTCTCGATAATCCATTGACAATAGACATAATTAAAATGCGTATTGAGGATTTGGAAAAAGGTCTAGGTACTTCCCATGATTGAAGTACGGAGTGGCATTTTTGAAGCTAACAATCACACATGTTAGTTTCATTGATTGCCCTATATTATGGACAACAGTTGTTTTGTTGCCCTCGACGTAGAAGTGGTTTCTTGTGCCTTTATTCTAAAAATTGGCGAAACTATTGATGGTTTCAGTATATTACTCATGCTTTTATCCGTGCTTGTTCGAATAGAACAGCGTGCTACTGTTTTTCCTAAATGCCTGTAATATTAGAATTTCGAGTTGAAAACGGTATCAATCTATTGGATTTGGCTTCCTGATAAAGTTTAGAGGTTCAAATTTGAGTATGTACGGCCGGCCGTATACTCACTATCTTCCGAAAGAGATGTAATAGTAATAGTAATAGTAATCTTTATTCATGCCTCACAATTGAATAACATTGTTTGCACCCGTCAACATAGAAAATTTATAGTATTTCATCGCATTTACACAATAAATATATACATACAAATATATATAAAATTCATGCAAATATATACATACAAATATATATAAAATTCAAAGACTGAATATTACAACAAACTTATTATAAGCGATATTCAAACATTTAAAATATTCTCAAAATTGAGTAGAGCAATAAATAAAAACAAATAAAAACAATAAATACATAAAACAGACTGAGTGAAGGAGACAAACGTCCTCAGAGGTATCGGTTTAAATCACACTTCAAAAACTCATCAATGTCGTAAAATGCACCCTTAATCAGCATAACCCTTACTGCATTCCTGAATTTACTTAGGGTCATAGTTTTGAAGTGGGGAGGAACAGGGCCGGATTTAGAGGTGTGGGGGCCCCGGGGCAACAAATAAGTGGGGGCCCCCTAGCCTCGAATTATTTTCAAAATAAAATGGATGATCTTTTAAAGTAAGGGTTTTCAATACATAATTTATCGAGAAACCAAGATTCTTTTATTATTTAACAAAAATAGTATGAAAAAACAATAATTGAGTGGCATTAAATGAATGGAACTTTCCGAGATTTTTTGGCTGAAAAATCGTCAATTATTTCAGTAAAATCCAGTTCACAGAGTAAATCGCTCTCAATGCTTAGGAGAGTAAGCTTTGAGAGACGATTTTGTCCCATAGTCGTTCTGAGTCTATTTTTGATGATTTTCATTTTCGAAAATGATCGCTCTCCAGTGCAATTGGATACCATAAGAACCAAATACATTCTCAACGCGATTTCGATGTTTGGGAATGTAGCTCGGACACGCGTATTATGCCTAACGCTTCCCTTACGTAAAATTGAACAGTGGGCCGCCATACGCTTGCCTGAGCGTGAGCGCTTGCGCGGCAAGTTTAATTCGTTTACGTTCACTCATCGCATACCACAACAGAAATTATTGTCCAGTAGAAGACTTTCGTCTTTTTTTTCGTCATGATTTAATGACATTATAAAAAATGTTGAACGAAAATCTTTTTACTAGTGTTTCCTAGTTGAAATTTAAAATTTTTCCGAATTTTCTTGAGTGGTGGCCCATTTTTGTGGGGGCCCCTATTTTGTGGAGGCCCCCGGGCAGTTGCCCCTGTTGCCCCCCCCTAAATCCGGCCCTTGGGAGGAAGCCTATTATATAATTTGATGGACATATAAATAGGTCCCTTTTGGCTTAAGGTCAGTCTAAGAAAATCTGGTTTCAACAGATCTCTACCTTTAGTACTATAGTCATGGGTGCTACCTACTGTAATGTTGTTACTCTTGTTTTTATGACAGTGTATTATTGATTCGAAAATATAGAGACAGTGAACGGTCAAGATCTTATGCGTAACAAATGTGGATTTACAGTCCTCCCTGTATTTCAAACCAGCAATCAGCCTTATAGCCCTACTTTGAAGAGCAAAAACGCGGTTCCTAGAGGAGCAGTTTCCCCATGCCAAAATTTCATATCGCAGCACCGACTCAACCAGAGAAAAATAGGCTATTCTAAGCAGTTCACCCGACAACCTACTCGACATTGACTTGAGCAAATATATATTTCTCGATAATTTTCCAGCCAGCTGCCCAACGTGGACGTCCCATCGGAGACAGGTGTCAACAATCACACCCAAAAATTTTGTTGACCCTGTAGGAGTCATATTTCTAGTTTTCTTCATGGTAAAAATCAGCTCTCGGTTTTTTGTCTCCCTACGCTTCGCGTCGGGAGACAACCTCGAGCTAAAATCTAATACTTTTCCCCCTTGTATAATGAATAACTATTATTGTTCGCTTATCCCGAAATATAAAAGGTAACCCTCGAATTATATTACTATTAATGTAATGTAATGTAATCAGGTCTATTGTAGTTGATTTTTCCATCAGTGAGGACACTGCGGTCACAAAAAAATGTTTTTTAACACCGTTTGTTTGGCCTAATGGAAATGACGAATCTTCTTTACAAACGGAAGTTCATACTTAATTGCTAACTCTTGATTAATCATCCTGGTCACTACTGCGTCCTGTATTTTCTCTAAAAGTAAAATTTAAACATTTGTTTGATCGATTGTACTCTGTATACTCTATACATGTTATAAATGGAGATCACTCTTTAACCACGCTGTATTATAATTAGGCTTGCTTTCATTGTAATAAAAAACGATAATGGAATTGAAAAAATTTCCATATTCCGGTCGGGTTCAAACATTCAATTCAATAATAGTATTGTTTATATTTCAGGTAGTAGGAAAAGATCGGCATTTTAATTTGCAAGGTTCTCATATGATTGCAATCAAATAAAATGAATCAAGTGCGTTGATATCCAGAAAATAGGAGAATGCACTGAAAAGTTTAATCATAAAACAAATAATATAAAAAATATAAATTATTTTATTTGCTAAGGAGATATAAATACATTACAATGAAATACAATTTTGTTTTATCATGATTCCATCAGTCATATTATCTTATAGGTATTCGCTGATGGTTCCTCATCCCAGAGTACAGGAAATCTGTAAATAAAAAAAATAACCAGGACTGCAAAACTAGATGTTTTAGTAATGAATGAACCTCATGTTTGTGAAGTTGACCAGCACTATTTATTT
Organism: Micraspis discolor; assembly: GCA_030674115.1. Lineage (NCBI taxonomy): Eukaryota > Metazoa > Arthropoda > Insecta > Coleoptera > Coccinellidae > Micraspis > Micraspis discolor. The sequence goes on from JARTUT010000004.1 coordinate 3,824,170, forward strand.
TCAAAAATTTATGAATTGTGCTAGGCTTATACTTTTCCAATTTTTTCTTTATTCCAAGTAGTTTTCTAGTCTTATATGTATATAGAGGCGTTTCCAATAGAGACTTGACAACTTTGAATCTAAATAAAACACAAACCATTTGAGATATTTCAAAAAATTTATTTTTGGCTTGAAGTACAAACATAACATTTATGAATGGAACTCGACTTCGTTCATATGGCCACCACGGGCCCGTTTGCAGCGCTAAATTTTCGATGACACGGCCACACATTTCAACCGAAACGGCCGCTATTTCGCTTTCAATGTTGTCTCTGGGCTCTTGCAATGTCGTCGACTTGTTGGCATAAACCTGTTACATGACGTAGCCCCAAAGAAAATAGTCAAGAAGCGTAAAATCGCACGAACGAGGTGGCCAATCGACGGGGCCGTTTCTCGAAATTACACTCCCACCAAATGTCTGCTTCAATAAATCGATTGTTACCTGTGCTTTGTGGCTAATGGCACCGTCATGTTGGCCAAGTCAATACCTTGCAATTGGCGTCAAAAAAATTCGTTATCATGGCGCGGTAGCTATCGCCATTGACCGTAACGTGACGATTGTTGGCATCAACAAAAAAAAAAATGGTCCAATGATGCCGCCGACGTGAAAACCGTACCAGACTGTGATTTTTTGGGGATGCAATTGAGTCTCATGAATCACGTGTGGATTGCTGCTTTTCCAATAACGCATATTTTGCTTATTGACAAAGGCATTGAGCCAAAAATGAGCTTCATCGCAGAAGATGATTTTTCGATGCAGCTTTTCCAGAGCCCAATCGGAGAATGTATGTCGCTTCAAATGATCCATTGATCTTGTTCGGGTGTAAATCAAGATCCTTACGCAAAAGTCGCCATAGAGTGGTTTGACGGATGCACAATTCATGAGAACGTCATGGAATTGACTGATTTGGGTCGTCGGCTAAGGAGGCCCGAACGGCAGCGATATTTTCGTTATTACGACCAATCCTTTGTCTCACTGGCACGACAACATCCAACAGCAAATATGTAGACTCAAATTTTGCACCAAACTTATGATTGTCTGTCTACTAGGGCGCGAATTACGACCGAAAATTGAGTTAAGGCTCTTAAAGTTGCGATCACCGACTCCGAATTTTGGTAGTAAATTTTTATAACCTACAAAAGTTGTTTTTTCGTGTATTTCACCATGATGAAAATGTTCATTTTAATAAATAAATTGACGTTGACAGTTCGATGATTGGTCTAAGGGTGCGTTCACAAATTAAGTTCAAAGTTGTCAAGTCCCCATTGGAAAACCCAATATATTCCAAAATTTACATTATTGAAACCCATTTTTCTTCACATTTGGTAATATTAACTCACCATCTATGGATACGCAGCTATCACAGCAATGGCAAAAACCATCTCTTGGTACAAATACTTCGCTGTTTTTATCACAAACAGAGTCGTCAACTTGATAGCATCTAATCCTTATACATAAGGTGGGGTCACAATTTTTGTAAGGGTTCAAAACTCTACAATCAACACCCCAAACTAGAATTAGGGTAAATAAGAACGAAACTACCGAGAAAAAATTCATTATGACTTTATTCTTCACTATATAGGTACTACTACCAACATACGCTGTTTATTAATTATTGCGATATTATTGTAGGGATTCTTAATATATAAGTGACCTGTCACAGTTCAAGTTCATTATGTTTTCCTAACACAGTTTCGAAAAATTAAAGGAATGTTCTTGAAGGTCGTTATCTTTATTGTAACACAAATTTGTTATCTCGAATTATGAATAATCGAGTTCTGGAACCTTGTTGAAAAAAACCTTTGCCAGAAGAGAAATATCAACCTTTTGAGATTATGCCTACACGTATCAATAAGTTTTTTGTCGATAGCGATTCGATTACCTCGCCATTGTTCAATAACTGCATAAATTTGAATTATCAATTGTTCGAACTTTCGACTTGCTCCTATTGAAACTTAAATATACCTTTTGAAAATCAGGAAACAAGTGAATCAGGTATGAACAGCAAGTTTATATGTATATGTTGGGGATTTATAAATAAAGTCAGCGGCGTAGCTGACCAGGAGGGTGAAAATGCACTATCCTTTTTATCTCTCTGAAATCTTAGTATCAAAACAATGCAAAAAATGCAGATTCACGGTTGGAATCTCAGGTTGGACAAATTCAGCAAACGCTTGCTGTATGCGTTTGCGAATTGCAAATGGCGTTAAGTCGGTCATATTCATATTATTTATTTATATGAATAATATGAAAAATTTATCAGCTCGGGGAGTTCGTTTGAAATAATTCATTTACCACTAAACATGATACATCACAGATACATTTCATATGAGATATGGGTGAATCATTATGAAACATTTCAAAGTAATGTTTCAGAAACATATAGCAAACGTAACATCGGTTTGTATCATCATAGTGACATATCAGACATGTGATATCACGATATATTGTATCGGTAATGAAACATTTCAGAGTAATGTTTCATAAACGTACCGCAAACGTTTGAATGTAACGTCGCTTTGCATCATCATGACCAACAATTCTTGATTCTGATTGGTTGACGGTATAGACGCATAGATATTTCCGTTATTGTTGAGTTAGTGGCTTCACAGAAGTCGCCTGGTTTGTGGTTAGTTAGTTGGTTAGCTACAAAGGTGGTTGGTTGCGTGGTTTAAACTTGTTTGGCGTCTGTTTGTGAATGGAATACGATTTTCTCTGGGAATGTAGTAATAAATACGTTAATTAAAAATAAATACTTTTAATCTATTGAATTAATGGCTTGATCCAGCGGAGATAATATTTTATTTAATATTTATTAAATTTCATTTAGGGTATTGCTTTTGTTTTTCACTTAAGTTCTGTGAAATTTTTTACATGAATAAAACAAAATTTTTCCTGAATTTGTTCAATTTATTGACAAGAATCTTATATTATTTCTGTTCATGGTTGAACAAGGACTAAAATAAAAAATTTATTTCAATAAAAAATCGCAATGGCATGTTAAGTCATGGGGCCATGAGATCATATAAACGTTGCAAATAACATAATGTGTCACTGAAACGTTCTTGGAGATACGTTTCAATAGAAAAATCAAAGTCTTTGGACATTAAGGATCCCTTACATGTTTCTGAAACGTCTCTAGATCTATAATTGACATGTTTCATATTTCAAGAGGAATGTTTAGGATATATTTCTGAGATGTAAAAATCTATACTGGGTTAAAAACAAAGAAAATATATATTTGTATTTATTTCTACATGCAATCGATTTATTCTGAAAATAATAATTTTAATCATTTAGTTGGTGATATATGGATAAACTATATTAAATTAGGATCCATCCTTCAATCCTGATTTTAAATATGCATATTGTTTGGTTTGGTTCTTTCCGATGTACCTACAAGTTTTTTAGCCTTTGTGGAATATATTGTGGATTATTTTCAAATAAATGTTAATTTATTAAGGGTTCTTGTATATCAACAATTTGTTCAAGAAATATCTAAGTGAAGTGGGTATATTAAATTCAGGATATAGCATTGTTAATACTTTCATATTTATTTTGGTGATTGCCTCTAAGCCTCCAAGTTATATGCTTTTTCTTGAAAACTAGAGATTCAAAAAGTGCTAGGCCTTTCAAGTTTCCTTTGTAATTAAGCCGAATTCTTTTAAAAGATACACCAATGGAGGGCGGTAAAAAAAACACATTAGTCTCTAAAAATTTCTCATACTGAATATAAAATAAATTACAATCTTAAACATATAAAATTCAGTCCAATAAAGACATTATTTGCAAATTTATCCTTATACATAAATAAACTACTCAATATTGAATCACATGTTTGCTGAATAAACTTTTAGTATCTGAAATGCTCTACAGATAATATTGAGGGAACTTTTTGATTTTTTCTCCCATATTTCTTGATGTTGTTCAGTTACTTCACCACTAATTCTGATCCACATCTATTGGTCACTAGTCTTCTCGTGGCCTTCAGCAATGCTCTCTGTAAAAAATAATAAGCATACATTAACACAATAAAAAAACAATATTTATATTTAGAAATTTAAGCCTATATTTGCGTCACAGTCCTCGATTCATTCTTTTATTTTCACATTCTATAAGGTATTAATTAAAAATATTGTTCGAATGAAAAAACTACCTCGTGAAATGTTATTATCAATGTTTCTAAAATAACAATATTTAGTCTCCATGAATGCTATCTGAATTTTATTATTAAAAGGCTGAGATAATACCTACCAAAAGATGAAGGTGGAAGTAAACTTAGTCTATAGTAAATATGAATTATCAACTCGAAGAATTCTGTTAATAAGTGCAATTTCCAATTCACGAAAATTAATTGTATTCTTCCTAGAAAGGAATAAAATTTCGAATTAGTGGAAGACGGAATATAAAGCAAATTATCTATTGTGAATAAAAATCAAATGAATATTATTTGAAAAAATTTGGATTAATTAATTGAAATTGAGTCTTTATGTTTTTTCAATCTTTTTTATATTCTGACAATTGTTTGGCGTTGTTATAAAATTTTTATACTTAGAATTCAATAACTAATAAATAGTAATTTGTAACATTGCCTATAGCTATAGAAAAATGTTTATTAGAGGGAATCTTGAAATTATAAAAATATTTCTTGAATTTATAAGTGTTCTATACAAACTATTAGCACAAGGGTAGCCACTTAAAAAAAAACAGAATTCTTGAACGTTTATTTTAATATAGTGTTTTGATTTTAGACTTTGAGTCTGATACTATATCTATGATTTTATCACCATAACATTAGTCTGAATCGAATAATTGAATTCCATTAGATGAACTAATTTTTAATCAATTAATTGAATCACAATCAGAAAACCATAAGTTGCTATAGTTTAGGTCACTTTTTGATTTCAATAATTATCAACTGTTACTGTGCAATAATTAAAAACAAAAGAGGTTGTCAGATTTTTTGTATTTTATTTATTTTTATATCAGTTGCTGGATATCTTATAGAGGTTATTTTTTTAATGCGAGGTTGGAGCTGTATTTTTGGAGTAACGGGTCCGTAAGAAGTTCAAGAGGGTATTTAAAAGACTGTATTCGCTACAGGGTAGTTCGGAACTGGGTAGTTGGAGCGCTATTTTCAGAGTTACGTTCCTTAAGAAGTTGTTGTTAACAAGGGGTTGTTTATTGGAACTGGTATTCGCTACAGGGTATTTTGGAACTGTGTGATAGGAGCGCTATTTGTAAAGTGAAGCACCCTATAAGGTTCAAGATGGTATTTTAAGGAACTGGTGACTGTATTCGCTACAGGGTAGAGTGGAACTGCGTGGTTGGAGGGGTATTTTCAGATAAACGGTCTGTAACAAATTCTAGAGGGTATTTTCTGGAACTATTCCAGAAGGTATTCGCTACAGGTTATTTTGGAACTGTGTGACAGGAGCGGTATTTGTAGAGTGAAGCACCATAAGAAGTTCAAGATGGTATTTTAAAGAACTGGTGACTCTATTCGCTACAGGGTAGTATGGAACTGCGTGGTTGGAGCGCTATTTACATAGAAACGCTCCGTAAGAAGTTCCGGGATGATCTTGGCAAATCCAAAAACTCGCAAAAATTCGTGATAAAATTACGAAACGTCAGAAAACTTATGGCTTATCTTCGTTTCCGTGGTGAAGTAAATCGTACAGTTTTGCGTTTCATAGTCCTTAAAAAAGGCGTGATATGTACGAAATTGGTCAATTTCCTATAGGAGTAGAAAAAAAATAATTCTTACAAAACCAACCTTCTTGATCCTCTTCCTCATCATCTTCTTCCCCCTTTTGCTCGTTACTGAAGATCTTTTCCTTCAAAGCATTGGCCTTGTCGACGGCCGGTTGCACCATTGGCTCCACCATTTTATAAGCGGCTTCAACGGTGGGTTTGGCGGCCTGGACGGCAGGATCTACAACGGTCATTGCTGCGTTGTAAGCCGGTTCTACAACTGCATGAACGGTCTTGTAGGCAGCGTCGACCCTTGGAGTGACGGTGTCGTTCACATAGCCCTTCGTGGAGTTGTACAACTGTGAAATGATCTGAATAAGGGTAGGATTATTGTACGGATGATGATGAAGGCGTGAGGCAAATATTCACTGCGTAATGCAACAATTGTACGAATTTTTTACTTGGGTGTTCATTATATTCATTAAAAAATATACAGGATATTTCAGTTGGAAATGGTGCAGCCAGAAGTGTTCAGGGGTGAAAGCTATTCAAATATTCAGAAAAAAATTTCATTCGAGAGCTCTACCGAAATGCCCAGGAAAAAAGTTTAAGATATAGATACTATGTACATAATATACAGATTATATCTACTAAGATACTGGCCCTATTATATGCCGATAAAAAATTAAGCAGAATTTTGAGCGAAAAAATTTGTACGTGTTTATCCCTCACATATTAAAATAGATCTCTACAGCTTTCGGTAATATTTCGAATGTGACACTGAGTATCCTATGGCACTGTAAGATGCCTTACTCAATAACAATTTTGGCAACACGCCATAACTTGAAATGTCTGATTCCTATGTAGAAATTGCTGTTGAAAATGATTCGAAATTTTAAAATGCCAATTCAAAGATAAAATATACCGAAAACACGAGAAATCAGTACTGAAACAAGGGAATTAGCAAAAATGGCGACGACCAAGAGATACGTCCACTTGGCCGTTCCTCTGGATAAATCTAATAGAGGATTGCAAACGCAGTTAGTGCATCTAAAATTCTCCTATTCGTTAATTGGTTTGCTATCTGACGAGTTTGTGAGGTGAGTTATTTCCTACCTGACAAGGTGGTAGTTTAACTGCTGGTACTTTGGCTTCGACGTAATCTAAGCCGCTGCACAGGACATTGTCTACTTTCTTTATTGGACCATCGAGTTTTTGGACTGCATCAATGGCATATGGTTTTCCAGCTTCAACAACAGAGTTAATGGTGCTTTCCATCGTTTCGAAACCCCATTTTGCATATCCATTAATATCCTGGAAGTTCGATTAGGATGATGACGATTCTTGTAAAACAACATGGTGCAAGGTGAAACGACAAGGTTTTCTGACTGTTGCAGAGGAATATTATAACCGACTAGATTTAATTTAGATTGCCATGAATTGGTACTCTAGTCAGCAAGTGCTTCTTGGTCAAAACATTCTTTTATGTTCCGAATAGATCTCTCAAAGGAATGTGAGTGCCCGATGAGAATAAAGCCGATAAGACAAAATTCGAAACTTATGCGATACTTTCATTATGTTTAATTAATTGGTTCGTAGTTTTTCAGAACTGTTCAAAATATAAATGATAAAAAATGACAATATTCACTTTTGTTCAACATGAAAGAGTGTTTTTGGGAAAAAATATATATCGAATATAGTATTAGAAAAATTGTGCTTATTCTTTCATTCATTTTTTGAATAATTATTCATGCATTAGTTGATCAATGATTTTTTTATAGTACACACGAGTGCGATAATTGTTAAACTATTTATCTTAGAATTTTTTTTCATAATTGTAAATTTTGCTTCATCAAAAATAAACAAGAATTTGAAATTAAATACTTATTGAACATCGTGGGAAAATATTTACTGACCTATCCTGTAGGCCTGACAATTCTTTAAATTTTTTATATTCATTTATATAAGTTTATATAATATTTATACCGAGGTAGGCTTGCCAAGTTCAAACCAGAAACCCGTTTATTATTGTCAACTCTTTTAACATCATTATAAATATTGGTATTAAAATTCTATGAGGTGGAAATTCCAATTAATTTCTGAATATAATATACTGTAATGCTCGAGATCAAAAAAATAAACAAATTAGATAAATTTTTAAATTACATAATTAACTGCAAAAGCTGAACTTTATTTCATAACTTCATTGTTTATAGCTATTGCAATTATTACGAGCAAATCTTTGTGAATACGGTAAGTCATTCATTTCATTTACTACAGCTTTGTATAGTATCTTATTCTTATTGGGGAAGTGCTATAGAAAGTTATCGTTTGAAATATTTATCGAAAATTATTTTAGGCTAATTTTCAAAATCGATAAAATTAAAACATTCGGTTATATACTCAAAAGCAATAAATTATTTCCTTTTACCTTACAAAAGAATGTCTTTATTCATGTACTCAAGAAGTTCCAAAAACATCAGTACTACTGAATAATTACACTGGTTAAAAATACTGGATTAGTCATTCAAATAAGTAATGATTATCAAAACAAATATCCACTTTTATTTTTATCGAATGGTGTGGATATGAAGAATTATCCTTCTTTATATAGTCTAATAACGGGACCAAATGAATGAAAATATTATAACTTAATATAATGATATTTAAATTGTATCTTATACAAGATGTTCAGAAGAAGAATGTAGGTATTTTGTGAGATGATTAAGTGAGCCCTGAACATTTTGAATCAGATTTGATATAAAATAAATTCTCATAAAATTTGAGATGAGGTCGACTATTCATATATTCATTAAATTTTCGATTTTTTCGACAAAATGAATAACATTTTTAGTTTATTTTCAATCCTGTTAAATCTGATTTTCTCGAAATTTTAAAAGTTGAATTAAGTATTGGTTAAATATTGAAAATATTCTTCACCACATTCGAAAAGTAAAACAATCAAAAAGGCCAATAAAACTGAAAAGGTACTTAATATCCAATAATTGTGAAGTAAAATATAATACTCATTTTCAATCATTAAAAGCAACATTATTCATTCATACCAGTGGTATAGCGATTCATATTTTCAATTGGAGTATAATTTCGTATGATTTTTTATAATACACTGGAATCAGGTTTCAATTTACCTTAACTTTTTCGTATACATTGGATGCTGTCTGTAGAGATGTTTCAACAACTGGAAGCTTCACTATCCTATTCACTGAAGTCATGCAGGTTGGAGCCATTTGGATTGATTTTTCGTTATTTTCTGCCATTTTAATCTGAAATTAAAATGTAACAATGAACATTGAAAACAAATTTTCACACATCTCATACAGCATAATGAGAAAACTTTCTGTTATCTTGGGTACTTAGCCATATCAATCCAAAATTCTATCATTTTTTCTTCGAATAATTATAATGGTTATTGCAAAGCAAACAAATTAGTTTTTGACATTTAGGCAGCAATAGTTTTTTTGATAAAACATTTAACTACTCAAAAACAAAACAGATGTCAACTCGTTGACTAATGGAATTAGTGCATTTAATCTAACTTATTTCCACTTCTTAGATATTTCCAACAAAACTAATAAAGCGAAAAGTTGATTCTATAAATGAATTATTAAATAAAAAAATACGTACATAACGTACTTAGATATTTTCACCAATTATTCACTACAAGATTTAAAACGCAAATACAATGCAGTAGACGTTTGTCGAATGGGTAGATAGATAACTAACAATGACCACTTAAATTTGAGATACCGAAGGACTTTGATCAGATAAAAACGGTAAAAAGTCATGTTTATCTTGTGTTTTTTATGCATGCTTTCTTGAAGATGGAGGAATGAATGAATATATTATTAGGATTTTTGATAGGACATCTATCTCTAGTCGTTTGATTAGAATTATTCGAGATACGTTTGTAAGAGAAATAATTAGGATAACCTCAATTAGTTCGGTCAGAAATACAAGGAGTATTAAGTTAAAAGTGCCGATAAAACGTTTGTGTGCAGAATCTAATTAAAAGATGATCTGGGCTGAAATATTCCAGATGTATGAGAACTTCTGGTTAAACATTATACAGAGTGTTTCTGAATGAAACTGAAAGATTCCAAAGGGCGTTTCTTCAACAGATATTCATGGGGATTTTTCATATACCTTTTGTTTCAACACTCTTTTCCTTTCAAGTTACTGCTCTTTGAAATTAGCTAAAATGATTTATTTTCATTCAATATATTCACTATGAAAAAATATATAAATTTCAAGATTGTTTTAGGGCTATTCATGATGTTTCCGATTCTTTCTTGGAATGGGTTATAAATTTCAAACGAATATGAATCGTATTTTTATTATTCAGTTGTTTTTTCTGCTTTTGTCTTTTTATTTCCAGATTCGATGTGGGCAAATTGAAGAAGTCTCTGCCTCCATCAATAGAAGACCACTCTTGAAGAAAGAAGTCCCTCAAATATATTACAGCTTATTTTTGTACTTTCACACTTAGGCGGGGAGCCAGGGTGATCTATATGCTTTATTGTTTGCTAATTAAATATTGAAAACCAAAAGTTCAAAAGTATATATATATATACTATGAAAAAATTATAGAAATTGAAGAGTCACACACATAATCAAGACAATAAAACTACTTATCAGCAGATTACTTGATTTTTTTCAGCATATGATAGTCTCTGTGGATATGGGAAAAGAATCTGTGCAGTATTGTGTTTCGTGATCAAAAAAGGCAAATTTTATGATAATAAGTCAAGGCAGATGGGACCTGTCTTTTCGAATCAATTTTTTAAATAGTAAGATATAAGTGTATCGAAAAGCTATGATGTAAAATATTATAGGGGTCCTTTTTTCGGCTTCTTGTGAATATATTTAAAGGCAACAAGATGAGCCCGAAAGTAAACAGCAGTCGATTGTATGGGTGTTTGAAGATGAGCCAAATCCAACAAAAGTTGCTCGTTCACGAAGCACTGTTTTTTCGGAAAAACGGGACATGTGCAACCGTATCACAAGAATAACGCAGAACCGTCAATTCGTAGTGGTACACAACCATTTGTTTGCCAGTTGTTTTGATTTTCTTCACTGATTATGCAGCGTGATCAAAAAAGGCAAATTTTATGATAATAAGTCAAGGCAGATGGGACCTGTCTTTTCGAATCAATTTTTAAATAGTAAGATATAAGTGTATCGAAAAGCTATGATGTAAAATATTATAGGGGTCCTTTTTTCGGCTTCTTGTGAATATATTTAAAGGCAACAAGATGAGCCCGAAAGTAAACAGCAGTCGATTGTATGGGTGTTTCAAGATGAGCCAAATCCAACAAAAGTTGCTCGTTCACGAAGCACTGTTTTTTCGGAAAAACGGGACATGTGCAACCGTATCACTAGAATAACGCAGAACCGTCAATTCGGAGTGGTACACAACCATTTGTTTGCCAGTTGTTTTCTAAGAAATCAGGAAAATCAACCGCCGAAGGCTGATCACCCTTTACCACGACAATGCGAGCTCTTACACATCCGCTCAAACAACAGCATTTTTGAGCACTCAATACATAGATTTGATGAGCAATCCGCCGTATAGTCCTGACTTGGCACCGAATGACTTTTTCATTCCCGTACGTAAAAAAATAAAATGAGAGGTCAACGTTTTTCGACACCCGAAGAAGCGGTTGATGCGACTTTCGATTATTAATATTTGTATTTGTTCTCTTATCCCGAAATATAAGAGGCAATCCTCGTATATGCTAAGATGTCTGCAAGGTTGATGTAAGCACCGATAAGATTTTGTTTTCAGATTTAGGGGATATCGGAAAAGTTTCGCTTTATTCTCCTGCAGTTGCCACAGTTCAGAGACATTCTTGTGAATTGTTTTAAATATCTGATTATCCTTCACTTTTTTTGTGTTATATTTAAACAATTTGTACTGTATATTGATTATCAGGTCTTATATGGTCTAAGGAATTAAACGATTGTTTCTTCAAGATACCAATCCATCCTTTTTCCCATTACGAATGAAATGGAGATTGCTCATATATCATCAAAAAATTGAACTTGGGATCAGATATTTTACCCAAAAAATCCTAAATTTTTCTTTGATAACTCGGAATAAACCATATTCTTCATGTTAGGAACTCGGGTAAACGAATAGTAAATGTTTACGTAGGAAGGTTTATAATTGACGTATTCAATGCCCTTTTTTAGGTCTGAGGCTTAGACAAAACAGAAAAAAATACAATAAGTTCGGATTTAATAGGTTTATTTTTTTATTATTGTATTTTTATTATTATTTATTTATTATTTATTCTACATTCATTGTTTTGGTTATTTTTGATCCAGAGTACTTGAAGGAATTTGCTTTTATGTTGTTTACTTTCTTTATTAGTACAATAAAGGGCAATAACATCATCAGCTTCATCGAAACAAGGACATTCCTGATATATACTGAAGGTTGAATTGGTTGATGATGAGAATAACGAAAGATTTCAATTCATTATTATAAATTCTTGAAATATTTTAGTAATAGAATTTATATTGTTCATTCATTATTTACGTGCGGTTGTATTTAAATTCATTATGCATAATAAGATGAAAACAACTCACCTCAACCATCTTTAACTAGGTAAAATGGAACTGTTGATACAAGTTGAGAAAACTTTCACTGGGACGAAGCAAATTTGCAATATATCTATCACAGGTTAGATTCAAACTCAATGTTGTGATGCCCCAACATACTTAATATAAAAGGGGACTTGCATGACGTGTCTGGCGTACTATAGACTGAGGTCAGGTACGTATTCAGATATAAATGAAATTAAATTTTTATAGATAGTTTTCTCATAATTCTGTATATATTTCTTTAGTATTCTTAGACCATATGGCATCTTTTGAATCGATATTATAAAAAATTGGCTATTTCAACATTTATTGAAGGACTTTCAATATTAAATTTATTTTTACTTATACCCAGTACGGGAGTCCTATCCTGAAACGAGATTCTGGTAATTTATCTGTCGGATTTCAATCAGACGGTTGGTCAAAGTCCATTCAAAAAGCGTTTAGGATATTGTGAACAGAAGGTGATTCCTGATTCTTAGTCATATATACATTGGACCATAGTTTTTTCCTATCACCTGATCGAAATACTTTATGGAATGTGTGGTGAAATGTTTGCTAAACTGTGGATTTCATTGAGTCGACTTTGACCGAACTTTAATATGTAGAATGAAAAATATTTTATAATAACCCGGCAAATTTCGTTCCACTGCAAGTCTTTTGTTATATTTTTAGTTTTCACGCGTTTGTTCCAGTTTATATAACTATAAGAACATCGTGCTAGATTTATGACAAAATATCTGTAATTTTCGAATGTCAAGCCGAAAATGGTCTTAATCGATTGGATCCGACTTCCTGATTAAGAGTACGTTATTATTTTTGAGGATGTCCGGTTGGCCTTTTACTTTCTATTTTCCTGTAGAGATGAGTTAGAGTTTTCATATCTTCAGATCAGGTTAGCTGTCCAAATATCTTTGTCATGCTCTTTATTGAACTAAATCCATCGAATACTTCACCAGTTATGAGCAACTGATATTTGGCTTCCTCAATAACTCCTACAATATCCAGCCGAACGATTTGAAACTTGAAAAGATAACGTTGAGATAGTGGAAATAGCCCAAATAATCGTACTTAATATATAGATACATGAAATAATAATTCTTTATACCAGAACATGTCTAAACGATAATGTAATGACTTCTTATCAACACAGATCTATAAGAACATTTATAGGCCTCTGTTGAAAAGCGACTTGCAGATATTTGAAAGCGCTTTAACAGGTGGCGCTCACTTTATACATCTTCTACATTGACTTTATACAAGACCATATAATAGAGAACCATATTTTTATTTATTCTTTTAATATTTTGTCTAGTATTCTATTGATGCAAAATATTATGAAGAAAGTTCAATTTCAATGAATTTTGAGCATATCAGAATTAATGCAGAGAAACAATAGGTAGTAAAATCAAGTATATAAGAACTAATCGAATTTTACAATTTTTTCGGTGAAATCCTCCATAGCATTGTTCGGACACACCTACAATGATTATAAAATCCCACGGAAAATGAACTCCTGTAAGTTAAAAACGTGATTTTATTGGTAATGTGTATTACTGAAGATTACTTGGCATTTTTCAATAAATTTTAATAAAGCACAATTGATAAATCACTAATTAGAGCAGCAACAAATTAAATCATAGATGATGTAGTCATAAGCATCATGATAATGGGGTCGTAATAAAAACCATAACTATCCCATAGAAAGATAAAAAACGACGAAACATTTCAAAGCAAAACAGGAAAGGTGTGGAAAAAATTACGTACACAGAAGTTTCGTATATTATGAATTGTACAACAGGAGGAAAATTTTGGCTAGTGGAACTTTTTACAATCATATCCCTTATAGCGGCTTCCATAGCATCCTCCCAGTCGGTCACATTCACCTTCTTGTCTCTTTTTGTGGAACCAGCAGAAGTTAATTTTTTGGGCACAGATACCTGAAAAAAAAGCAACTTGAGTAAATTTTGAAATACATACAAGTAAACCAAGGATTGAGCATTTAGAAAAATTACATTTGATCCCAAATTGCTCCATCTGTAAAGGTGTGAGAACTTTGATACTTGTTCGATCTAACTTGAATAGATCTTTAGATATACAAATCTTATTTGAATTTATGAGTTATGTCGATCTGGTCACTTGAAATTTGAATAATTTTAATCAGTTTCTACTTTATCCCGAAAGATCCATTATATATGGGGAAATTGTCCTAATAATTGTTGGTCATTGACTCTAATATTTTGAAATTAACAGCTCATTTCATGGACGAGTTTACTCAGCAAAAACTTAAAATGTAATAGAATTCGTAAAGGGATGAATGTGCACATTCAAGTATGCTTATAAAATAAGATTTCCACAGGAAAATTGTATTAATGCTGCTACAAATTTGTATTTTAATCAGAATACCGGCTATTGTAACAATCGTAATTTGATTTTGAAATAACAAATACCACAGTATAGATACTAACCAGTAGTCGCACTCCGTGGATTTTCTTACACCAAGTCTGACTCGAGCATCTCGCAGAGAGTCTAACCTCATATTTTGTTTTCATCAATAACTAAGGTGTCTGGAATAATGTCATTATTATTATTTTAGGCAACTTACATAATTCCTTTGTATAATTAATTCGTTTAATATTCAGAGGAAAATAATTTTTTTGAGATCTATTTAAAATTCAAAGAAGAAGTTGAAGAAAAAAATACAACCTAACCTATATATAATTCAGTGGAATTTCTTTGAGTTAAAATCTACCATGAACCAGTAAAGCTCATTTATTTTCATTCCAGTAAGTATTCTGTTTCAATTTTGTGTTATTTTCAAATTAATTCCAAAATGATTGACAATTGTAGCGTATACAACTGCAAAAACAATAGTTTCAATAATCCCAAACTTTCTTTTTCTCAATACCATTAGACACCGACAGGTGAGTGATACATCCAGCATTGTAGAAAATGTTGTTTATTAAAAGCTCCGTTATTTGAGTAGTGCTTCATTCAATTAGTTGAGATTAATTGAGATATCAGGAACCAATGGAATTTCAGGAGGTTTACGCTTACTGTCGTCATTTCTTTATGATTAGTTGAGACATCAGGAACCAATTGAATTTCAGGAGGTTTACGCCTACTATCGTCATTTCTTTACGATTAGTTGAGATATCAGGAACCAATTGAATTTCAGGAGGTTTACGCCTACTGTCGTCATTTCTTTACGATAAGTTGAGATATCAGAACCAATGGAATTTCAGCAGATTTACGCCTACAGCAGGCTAAATATAGTCGTCATTTCTTTACGATTCGTTGAGATATCAGGAACCAATGGAATTTCAGGAGGTTTACGCCTACTGCATGCGTATGCAGAAGAGTGAAATTTTTTCATATTAATATTTCAGTGTGTATCTATATGATTTTCAATTTTGTAAATAGAAATAACAATAATATAATATATATAACAATAATTCAAAAGTTTTTTTATTTTTTCCCACTATAATGAGGGAACCCTTTCTAGAGAACACTCAGCATATTAAGCGCAGGGGAGTATTTACGGGGGGGTGTACTGGGGGTAATTAACCCCCAGGAAAGAGTTTTTCATGCTAAATCTTCGAATGGAAACGTTCTAAACCTCGCCCCCCCCCCTTTTTCCCGCTTTTCAGTCAAGATCAGTTCAGGTCCCTCGCTAAAACTTGCCACTAATTCTAGAATTAAATAATCAGATTCCTCTTTTCATAAATTGAATATAGTAAAAAATAGTATCAGTTCAAACTAAATCATCAGAGAATTCATTGAAAAAAATTGTTCGAAACAATTCAATATTAAAAAAAAAGTTATTTTTCATGGACTCTAAGATCAATGTTTCAGTGAAATTTAAGTATTGAGGATTTTATATTAAACACATTCGATGCTTTCAACCACTAACTACTTATTTTTCCATATAATACCTACTCTTCAACTCAATCTTCGTTTAGAAAAATTTTAATGAGTCATTTCACTTACAAACCTAAGGTACCTATGATTTTTAACACATTTCAAAAAGTTTCAGAGGCTGTTCCTGAGTAAACTATTGAGTAAATTTCATCACTAATTACTGTTTCTTTCGAAGTGATATCAAAACCACTATAAAACAATATATCTTTTATTGAATGCGTTCTGTTAATGAGGAAATGTGATTACATTTACGGTTTCATTATGAGCGGAGTCATAATTTTTATATGAATATAGACTAAACAATGGTCCATACACTCTAAATATCACTGTGAAAACTTATTACCAGCTTAAATCAAAATATTTAAGTTTTCAGATAACGCAAATAACCTTTTCTAATCAATTTTTTAATTCGCGGTCGATTAGATTAGATGCGCAGGGAGGAATGCGCGAGTTCCCTTTGGTGTAAGCGATTTCAGTTCAAAATCCACGGAGTGCGACTACTGCTTGGTCCCTATACTGTGCAAATACCTTTTGACATTTTTCATTTTAAGTTTTTTGAGACCATCTGTAAAGATGAAGAATAAATTAATGACAGTTTTCTGTCACTGTCATTCGTGTGTCATCTTGTTGGACATTGTTGCTTATAAATGTGATGTGCACTTGCTTCATTGAATGATTGAATTGATTCTGATGATTTCCTAGATGATATAAATATACATAAATATTCATAAGATTTGTGACGCTAGTTACTTGTTAATATCTCATTTGTCTATTTGTCTGTTCAGTTTTCCTCTGTTATTTTGTTTTTTGTTGTTGTGATATTTTTTCTATTTTTAATTCTGTTCCATATTGTAGTCTTGAAAAAGGGATGATATTTATCCAGAAATATTGGCTTGATATGATCTGTTAGAGGATAAGAAAATAATTAATAATTGAAAATAAAAACTTATTATAATCAAAGAACTTATTATTCAAATTAATTTCGCTCAATGTTGAGGATTTATTTGTTAACTCTGTAATAATCTTCTATACTTACGGCAGTAATAACTTTCATGAAATCTTGCTGAAAAGACAGAACATCTAAACCTGTAGCATTGTCTGCTATTTTTCTAAATTGGTCGGCAAGAGGTCCCTGTAGTGCTCTCAGTTGTTTCCATGATTGAGCGTACTGAGTTCTCACTAACTCTATTATTGTTGATGTTAGAGCTAATCCGATAAGGATATACAAAGTGCAAAGAAGCATGTAGGTCGGCTGTTCTGAAAACAAAATGGAGTCTTCAGTCAGAGCTAGAAAAACAACATTTTTGCCAGAATTCCTTATGTTTCAACACACCAAATTGCTTGTATTCCACCGTTTTTAATTTAAATTTCAATAGTTATCTCTTACAGATCTCACTCGTTATAGGTCGAACTTGGCCAGTAAACGATTTAACATACCAAAGATCCTTTTTGACATCTTTGGTTAACCTCAAATTTCTTTGAAACGCAGGTGGGCGAATAACAATGAAAGTTTCTATCTATGGTTCGCTATCTTTCCTATTTTCGGAAGAAGGAATAGATGGGGATCGCCAGTAAGAATCATTATCAGCAGGTAGAATATTAAAAGGAAAACAGGTACTAAATGACAAATTATATATATTTCCAATCTATAATATAAAAAATTAAGAAAGCACTGACGTGAGGTCAGTTGGCTTAGGCGCTCTTGTAAACCACTTACAATTATTTAAATTTTGAAAAATCATATCTCCAGAACTATTAGCTTGTCGAAGTCGAGAGTGGGATTTTTGTATACGTCTGATAAAACTGCACCATAAAAAAATTTTTATTTGAACAGTGTCATTTGAAAAAAAATTTTTTTTCGTTTCTCCGAACCTATTCGGCCGATTTGCCGAATAACGAACTTAGCCGAGATATTTATACCTCAAACCTATTCTGAAAGTTTCAACTCTCTAACTTCATCCGTTCGAGAGTTATCGTGTTCACGGAACGGACGGACGGACAGAATCGATTTTGACCACGGATTATTCATCAGTAGGTCCAAACAAAACGATTGATACCACTTTTGCCCAAAAAATCGAAAGTCACAGACATTTGGGCAAATTGATAAGCACTCTTTTCAGGTGAACAAGAGCGCCAAAAATGAATCGCAAAATGTGTTGGTAAGCGCATAACTCAACAACGCCTGGACCAATTTGGCCAAATCTTTTTTTAAAATGTTCTTTGAAGTTCAAGGATAGTTTTTACGGCGAGAAAAATTAGAATTATTGCTGGAAAAACCCTAAAAATAGCCCTTTTCTTTTACCCATACAAATGATTTGTAACTAAAAAGGTTTTGATTGATTGTTTGGGATGAATAAAAAATCTTTGGAGGCTTTAGACAGAACCTTAAAAGATCTACGGAGCAATAATAATCGATTTGGTGGTGCAATGATTTTATTAGCAGGAGATTTTCGTCAAACATTGCCAGTGATTCCACGATCAACGCCAGCTGATGAACTCAATGCATGTCTAAAGTCCTCCAATTTGTAGAAACATGTCAAAGTACTTCATTTAAGCAAGAATATGCGTGTCGAGTTGCAAAATGACCAATCTGGAAACATATTCTCTAAACAACTCATTGACATTGGTAATGGCAAATTTCCTATAGACATGTTGACTGGCTGCATTAACTTTCCTCAAAGTTTTTGTCAGTTAACTCGATCAAAAGATGAACTTATTCAGAAGGTGTTTCCAGATGTTTCTCAAAATTACAGAAACCATGATTGGTTGAGCGAACGAGCTATACTGGCTGCAAAAAACATAGATGTAAATGAATTAAATTTCAAAATTCAAGAACAAATTACAGGCGAATTGAGGATATATAAATCAGTTGATTCGGCTACTAATCAAGACTATCCACCGGAATTTTTAACTCGCTGGATTTGCCAGGATTGCCACCTCACAATCTTCAATTAAAGGTTAGATCGGTGGTTATAATGTTGCGAAATATCAACCAACCGCGTCTTTGCAATGGTACACGGTTAGCGATGAAAAAATGACTAAACAATGTGATAGAAGCAACTATACTCAAAGGAAAGTATAAAGGAGAAGATGTTCTCATACCGCGCATCCCAATGATTCCGATGATGTGCCATTTGAGTTTAAACGACTACAGTTACAGTAAGTCCCAGGGGCAATCATTAAGTGTTTGTGATATTAATCTAGAAAACCCATGTTTCTCACATGGTCAATTGTATGTTGCCTGTTCCCGTGTTGGAAAACCATCAGATTTGTTTATCTATGCGCCAGGTAATCAAACAAAAAACATCGTATACCACAAAGCACTACAATGATAATAATAATAATTATGATTCACATGATTAACAATAAAGCGATTACTTACTTTTAAATCCTTATATATGTTTTATTTAATTATTTTTTATTCACAACGCCCTATCACCAGGGTGACGGTTCTATTCAGGAGAATTTTTTGAAATACGTAGGCACAAAAACTGCCACATTACAAATCTTTTTGACAGGACGAAGTCTGTCGGGTCAGCTAGTATATCCATAGATTTGGAGGTTAGATGGGTTATTGAAAATGACCGTTAATGAAGTAAATATACTCACTAGGCACTAAATCCCCAAATCCAATAGTTGTCATCGTTATGAAGCAGAAATAAAATCCTTCGAAAAATGTCCAATCTTCTTCCCATTCTACAAAGGCAGCAGCTCCAATTGCAAGGTAAATGAATAAGAAACAGACGGATAGAAAGGCATACGATGTGGTTCGTTGTACAACAATTGCGCATCTGAAAATATAATTATCGATTAAAGGTTGCTTCAATATTCTTACTCAAATTTAATGAATTATCTAGTATGTTACAGGTGTCCCCAGAGCAGCATATAATCACAGTGGCTAATTTCTGGAAAATTACTACAACTCATTCAAACTTCAGTTAAAACTTCAATCCTACTACTATTATAAAGGCGAAAGTTTGTAAGTATGGATGTATGGATGTTTGTTACTCTTTCAAGTAAAAACTACTGAATGGAATTGAATGAAACTTTACCACAATATAGCTTATACATCAGAATAACACATAGGCTACAATTTTTGAGGTTTCTAATGTGAGGTCGTAAAAAAACACATTTTTTGCTCTTACATTGCAAACGCTGACTGAATCCTACAAGATAGATCAAAACAATTTACTATAGTATTGTACAACTTAAAAAGGTCTACAAAAAAGTCCGTGATGGTATATGTTTATCTCTTAGGAATAACCCACAATAACCATTTTTTATCCTTTACTTTGTACGAGAAATAATGGCTTATTTACGAAGCGATTTAGCAATACAGTATTAATCCTTATCCAATTAAGTATCTTAAATACATTGTGCATTTAATATAGATCAATATGGCTTTTTACAGCATGTAAATTAAATAAATATTTTCGAAGATATCACAGATTTAAAATGCAGAGTCATAGCAATTTCGGCGATAAATACCGTTTCGGTGATAAATACCGGCAGCGGTGTCAGGCGAACGGGCCGGGGGGGAGCGGGGTAGGTGCGGTGGGGAAGAAGTGGCTCATCGCTGAGTGCGCGAACCGAACGCTGGCAGACGCGTGAGGGCAGACGTCGTTGACGATTGTGTCCGTGATAAAAACGTATGGTCGCCTACTTTAAGTAATATAGGCCTAAGGTTAGTTATTGCCAGGTTTCTTTTTGGTTAGGAGTTACACGTACAAAAAGATACTTCATTTTTACGAATTACTTCATTGATAATTCAATTACTATATGGATAGGTTAATTACCGTTAATTATAACAAATTATATAAATAGGTTAATTATAACGAATTACTTCATTGATAATTGAATTACTATATAGATAGGTTAATTAAATAGGCAAGGATTGCATTAAAGTACAATCATAACAATAACTACCGTACTGTATTTTTTGGAAGTATAGAAACAACACGTACTTAAGAATTATGCCGATGACTACAGAAACATCTATCTACATTTTGCACATAGATGTGTATTATGAGTCAAATTTCACCCGAGCGAAGCCGGGTTTTCAACTAGTTATTCATAAAAATCCATGGTTCTCTAGTTCCTCCACTTTCGCTAACAAATCTCAACCCATGGGTTTATGAGCAGAAAATTATTGAAGTCTGTATCCAGCACCTCGAGATGGTTTGAAAACCGAAACGTGTCGATAGATTAATAAAATAGAAATTAGACACTATATATGCTTCATCCAATTTTCGTAATGGATTTATACAAAATTAATTATTCATCAATACAATCTACATTGATAATGGTTGGAATAAACAAATATTCACCGATTCCGACAGAAATCATCTTAGATGCTTGATCATTATGTAATTTTATATCCTGTTAGTATTAAATCTTTTTTATAAGAAGTCTATTGGATACTTATATGTAAGATGGTTTCTACCAAGAGTAACCCAGAAATGTCCAGAGTTATGGGATGATTTTCAAAAAGTTAAGTAAGATATATCTTTAACATATATATTTATCTCCCAGTAAAATATGTAGAGATAGTACATACGATACTATGTCCAGGTTTTTAGGTGAGCTCATAAAGGATATCGTCAATATGGCTTTTAGATCAAATTTTGAGTTCTGGGTACTATATTTCTTCGAAAAGATGAATGAAAGATTGTAGTTTTGATGAACCCTTAACTTTTTTACCCAAACCTTTTGGCCTCAACTAATAGAATCAAAAATTTGGTTTATACTCACCGAAGACCATATGGCAGTGGTGGGATATGCTTGACAAAACTAGAGGCAGCGTGAGCAAAGAGTTTACCCCAATCTGCTATAACAGTCAGGGTCAATGGGATTCCAACCAATGCAAAAACTATGCAAAAAATCCGACCTTCTGTGGTTTCTGGGGTAATATTACCATATCCTGCAGAAGAACAAGATTCGATTTCAATGAATATCACATATGCCAAGTTGAAGAATCTACAAATATCAATTGACCGAAAATCATACATTCAATAAAAATGAAAATTTAGTGCTATCGTTTTACCCAAATGTCTGTAATTTTCGAATATAGAGCTGAAACTGGTTTCTAAACATTGAATTCAACTGGATGATGAATAATCCGTTGCCAAACTTGAGTTCCGTCGGCTTTATATTCTGTCATCTATCTACTTCTTTCTACTTTCGAAGTAGATGAGATGATTTCATTGACAGAATTAGTTTATGTCAATATTTATCAATGTAGACCACAGATAATCATATAATAATAATAATAATAATAATAATATACTTTATTTCAAGGAATCTCCATAAAAAATTACAAATATGCAAATGAAATCACGTCCAAACTTATCTGAAATACAATATTCACATAAAAAAGATTCTCACCGCATGAAAAAAATCTTCTAAGGAATATGGTTCGACCCTAATGAGGAGAGTTTTCAATGATTTCTTAAAGATATTCAAGTTCGTCAACACTTTCACATTATATGGAAGAGAGTTAAACAGTTTAATGCACATATAAGATGGATGTTTCTCAGTAATTGCTAATTTATGTAATGGAAAATGTAGGTTGACAAATCGTGTTGGATAGTGATGCTGAGAAGTATGAATTGTAAACTTTTCCCTATTCTTCATAAAGAACACTAAACAGTCAAATATATAAAGGGCATACAAAGTCAGAATATTCTTCTCCCTGAATACTCCTCTACGTGACTCTCTGAACTTCATATGGAACATGATTCTCATAATTTTTTTCTGTATTTTAAAGATAGAGTCAACAGCTGAGCTAGCTCCCCAAAACATTATCCCATATCTCATGACAGACTCTGCATTGGCAAAATAAACTGATCTTAAGCTTATTGAGTTTAAATATTTAGCCAATACCCTTATTCCATAGCATATCTTACTCAATTTCATCGATAAGAATTCTATATGATCGTACCATTTCAAAAACCTGTCAATTTGAAGGCCTAAGAATTTAGTCGATTGACTCAAGATAATGCTTTTCTCTGCCAACGGTATTGAATCATTCAACTCTTTACGTGATCTATCTGTGCTGAATACTAGAACTGCGGTTTTGCCTTCATTCATGAGAAGTCTATTAGAATTGAGCCAATCTTTCACGATTGAAAATATCTCATCCGCTTTCTTACTGATGCTTACAAAATCATTGCCCTCCAATAAAATATTGGTGTCATCTACAAAGCAAGTAATGATGACCAACAGGGCTTCAATCAAAAGACATAAATCATATAGCGTTCTCCATTAACAGTTATACGATTTGCCTAGAGGTATTCAAGAAAGAAAGGACTGATAGCACCCTGAACTTTCCCTGGATAGAGATTCAACTCATGGATCTCTTGAGGATTGCCTTTAGGCCAAATGCGTCAGTTTTGCTTACTTACAACACCATTTGATGCATGGGATAAATTATTTCTGCTAGCTGTTGAACTATAAACTTCTACATGATTAATCGCCCACAACAGTTTGATTTTCACAGGTCACACTGTGTTGCCGCTATTAAAATCCAAAGTTCTGATGCGCTCATTGGAATAATTCTTCATTATCTAACACATTCTCAAGTCTTCAGCAAATTAGATCATTTCTCACCCCCATATTGCAGAAAAACAAGATATTTTTCCTTCTTCCTTAAGCAGGCAATCGTAGTGTAGATATTGTACAAGGCGATGTGAAAAATATATATTTTCATATGGGGAAAGTGTTTCGAACAAGTAATGGTACTAAAGAGACGTGCAACCTTCGGGAATACCACGATATATGTCCGTTGCGAATCGATTTCCGCTCTTATATGATATAAAAAGTTTATTCCACATCAGGTCTGAAATATTACACCAAGAAACGCCCAAAAATAACTGCTTGTACCAATAAACTACTTTGGTTTGATATGATATATGAAGGTATCGAAGCGGAAAAGATTTTTATTTATACAGGGTGAGTCTTAAACTACTGCGTTAATTTCAACCATAGGTTCTTGGGATCAAAAGAAGCATTTGTTTCCCATGCCATTTTTCATGGTGAAGATCTCTGAAATCGAATCACAATAAACTTTAATTAAAAAAATGTATATAGGTACTTTTCTGGTTACATAACACCAAAAACTCTTGATTTTGTAATAACATAAGCTGAAAAAATTAAAATTTGCCACACGTAATGAAAAATCCCGGAGATATTAATCTAATTTTACAATTTTTACAACCGAGGGAGGCACGCATCTAAAGGAAACAGAAAGTTTATGGCCTTGGCCTTGTCCAACGCTCCTTTGAATAACTGTCTCATAAAAACCTTCTAGTCTGACAAAGCCATTAGAAGTATATAGCCGGTTAGGGTTTATTTCGATATTGTCAAGGACCGTTTTCTATGTAAGAAAAATGGTTATTGGGAGTTAAAGGCTTTCCAGCTCTTCTCCCCGAGTTGAAGAAAGAATGAGACTTATATAACAAATGACTATATGCTCTCAATTTTTAATGCACGAGGCGTACAGATGACTCTTGATATTTTCGCTAACCCAACTAAATATTTTCCATTTTCACTCAGACTGAAATGAAGTTGATGAGTGAATAGAAGTTATATTCGGTCCAAGTCAGCGAACAAGTTTTACAGGGTGGACAGATTTCGGAGGTTTGGTACTATGACGATCCTTCATAATTCGCCACATAACGTGTGACTACAACGGTCTCGGTATCTTAGTGGTTAGATTGAATTCCTGAAATTCGACCGTTACTGGGTTCGAATTCCGGCGGCTCCCGTGCTCATGATCACAAATAACAAATCCCAAGCTGTCTGTACAATGGAACAAAACACATTCCAATGCGACTTTCTCAGGAACATTTGGAGCGTTTCAAAAAGGATAAAATGGATTTTGTGCATCCATCTATCACTATAGATGACACTTGGCTCCATCACCATGATCCTGAATCAAAACAGGAGGCTATTAATGTTCAGGGAGATTTTTACTGACTAATAAAGTGTGACAATTGTTATTGAACTGCCTGTAGATTAAAGTAAAGATTGCTAATTGCAACATTGGCAATTCGCCGTTTTAGTGTTCTCTTTTAAAATAATTTCAAACGTTACGATGAATTTGAAGTGGCTGTAATAATTTGCAACCGCTCACACCAAATTCGCTTCGAAGATCAATAATGAATAAAAACTTGGAAGGACCTTTCAGACGAGGAATAACATACCTATGGTCGTGAGGACGGTGGAAGAGAAAAATACGGCCCTCAAAATGGTCCATTTAACTATTTGCTCTTCCGGTCTAGTAGACACTCCAGCTTCGAAGGCTCTCCTCAACACCTCCTCGTAATTTTGAAGCTCTCGTTCGAATATCGTGAAATTCTCCTTGTTCAGAATGCTCTCTATTAAAGATGTCCTACTGGTGGATAGGGTGAGGTTGAAGACGTTTATTTTCTGTAATTCCGCAGGGTATTCTAACCGACGGAACACCTGGAATTTAAATAGGCAAATCAGAAATCGTCGGTATGTGTGAACATTTGCTGTAAACAAGATCGTGTGTTATTAGAATTGAACGTTTTATTTCGGGACTTAGAGTAAATAGAAAATTGTTTGAATTATCAGAATGAATTATGCATTAGTTCTTGTTGAAAAGCAACTCTGCAAACTGAAATAGAACACAAGATAAATATGTCATCGGATAAGTAAAAGATACAAGAGCAGTGGCGTAGCAGGATAACCAAGGGCCCTGGGGCAGATTATTGAATGGGACCCCCTGCTATGTGAACTAATTAGGTTTTATCCAATAAAAATATGAAACATACAAATACTTCAATAGTTAATAATTAGTTTGGCTCCTTATACTATTGGAATCTCAGTTAGTATGTATATGATAATCAGGTTTACATTCTTTATTCTATTTGATTGATTTTTAGCTTGCCAAAGGGATACACGAGCTGTGCAACTTGCACTGCTGGCATATCTGGACATAACAAACATCGAGCTAGTCACTTGAGACCTAGCAATTGATCATATGGCATATTAATCTGTATTGACCAGGTTCTTCTAGTGAATCATTATTGAAACCTGGATTCCATCGAAAGTTTAATCTTTAAAATGTGTTGAAGTTATCTTTGTGAATATAGTAATTTAACATTGAATATCTACTCTACCAATAGGAAATATAATTTTTAACGATTATACGTACCTATAATATGGTAATAGTATATAACATTACTAGCAAGGTAATAGGGTTTTTACTGGCGGATGGAGTTACCTCTTTGAGCTAGTAAAACCCGTTACCTTGCGTGTAATGTTTTATATATTATTTGTTTCTCATTTGTAAAAAGGTTAGATAAATTCCATGTTGTAATGAGTTCATTACAGCACTGTTTTTAGTACTGTAATGAACTCTTACGACACTGAAATAGAGAAATATAATTTCAAATTCCAACATTTGCAAAATCTGAAACTTCAAGAATCCGCTCGAACGTTCAGTGGCGGCTCGTGACAATATAGTATGGTGAGGCACATATGAAAAAAAATTTAATAATGTAATATATATATAGGGTTTACGTGGCGAACAGAGTTTATATAGTGAACTCTACTTCGTCAGTTGCATAATAAATATATTAAAAAAATTTTCTTCACTAATGCTTGGAATTTTTGATGAATCCTCAGATTATTTATATACATATTACTTTATTTTATTGAGCAAAAAGAGTCATTAATTTAATTGTCCCAATATATTATGAGCTTATTTTTTGATATACTTAATTACTCAAAAATATGAAAACCATTATTATGCAGCTGTACAGCAAGAACCAAGTGGAGGTGTAGAACCAACGTGTGGGATGGAAATGAAGGAAATCGGATCAGATCAAGTGGGAAATTTTCAAAATAACGAAATAAACTCTAAATAAATAAAATAAACTTTGAAAAAAATTAACACTGAATGAAAAAATTAAAAAGGCTGTGTAAAATAGGATTTATTCTGAGTTATAAATGAAAATTATTCTAAATTGAGTTTTCAATATTCAAATTTTATGTAAATCAATGGAATTCTACGATTTTTCTGATCAGCGAAATGATCTATAACCTTGTCAATAAAAATATTTTCGTCCTGTGATTTTATGAATCCTTTTTCGATCGAAATTTTAGCCATATTACTCAGCCGCGCCTGTCCAGTTGTATTCCTAATATAATTTTTAATCCTTTTCAACGCCCAGAACTAACATCATAAAATTCCATGAAGCGCTCAACAAGTTGGTCATCTATTACATAACGAAAAATGACTGATAACTGGGAATGACAGCTTATGTCAGTTGTTTCATCAACTTGCCAAGAAAAAACAATGATTGTGAAATTTCGTCCTCGATTTGTTTATTCACAACAAAAACAACCGAATCAATTAATTCATTTTGAATGGTTTTAGATTTACCAGAAAATACCGCTTTACTGTTGGTGTCATTTTCTAAAAAGGTTTTTAAATTCGTGTCAAATTCACTAACAAGAACTATCAATTCTTTGATATTTCCGCGATTTAAAGACTCATTCGATTCATCGTGCCCCCTAAAAGGTAAATCTTGCATACAGAGGTGCATCGTAATATCTATTAAACTTCTTAGAATTTGTCGATTTTCTTTGACTTTAGCCTTGAAATTTCAATTTCTATTTGACGCGCATTGTCTATTGCTGTGGCGATATTTTGTTTTTGCTTTCTCATAACGGTAATCTTGCAATTAGATGAAATATGCTGAGCACTTTTATTGTGTAGCGATAGACCCCGAGATAAATTTTTCAAATCACTAAAACCACTTTTCGACCAAACTCTGTCGGAATTTCCATTAGTTGCTGAGAATAAAATGTACAGCCAACAAAATATTTTTTTCAAAGTAATACTTCCAGTAAGCCAGTCGTACTTGTCACACCACGTATTTTGGAATCCCCGATTTGATTTACCGACCCCACCACTAGACACTAGAGATTTCCTCAAATCTGGAACAGGTCGCTTAACTTCCTTAATTAAATATAATTTATCATCATACGAATGAGTCGAAAAATGTTGCTTATTTATTAAAAAATTAACAATATCACAGGTACACTGAACATGTTCCTTAGGAATTTCAAAATATTTACTATTACTAGGTCCCGCTGAATCCATTTCGCGATCTGGTAGTCACTTTCGATAAAAAAGATTTATATTTCAGAAAAAATTCACCTACAAAAGATTATAATCATACGCGATACACAGCAAACGCGATACCTCTCAATAACGACAAAGTGAACTAACCCTATTTCTCTATTTCCCGCTTCCCGATTAACTCGAATAAAAACCTGAGACCAGCCTCTAATTCCTCGAGAAGCCGCCTTCAAAGCCGTAGATATGTTCTCACCGCTTCGACGCAGATAACCTGTTGGACATCGCAGAAACGAAACGATCTCAGATCGGCTAAGATCGCGCAGAGGCCAGCCTCGGATTAATCCTAGAACGGCTTTCCATTACGTCCTCGTAGGTCATCGAAGAATGACACGCTAATTCAGTCAAAGAAGCCTGCGCTAGGCATGCCTCGAACCGTTTATTCAAAGAGGACTTGATTTGTTATGAACATACAAGGAACGTGAGATTGGGAAAAATATTGAGGAAAAAAGTGATGATGAAAGGGAATGAAGAAATATACGGTTCAGAATTTTTTTGATGAGGCACTGCCTCATAGGACAAGCCACCACTGCGAACGTTATCCTTCCATGAAAGATTTGATCGATTCAACAATATATCTATGTAATTTTTATAAATTGTAAGAAATTTTTCTATTTTGAGCTTTCTGATCAAAAATTTCGATTCTCCAACCCTCTTGGGAAGAAATTTTTATCAATCTGAACTGGATTGATTTATGTCTGCGCTCTCTATTCCTACAATATTCATTTTATATCTCAGTCGATGTGGAAGAAACGCCCAAAGTAAAATTAATCGCCTCATGTGTCTCCAATCTTGCACCGCCTAATGACAGCCGAAGACGTGATCAGCACAAGAAGGATGAAATTGTTAAACCTAACATCCGATAACGGAGAACCAATGTCACGTTTATCAGATTCGGCTTTCCAATTTATGTGTCTTCAAAAAAAAGCGTTAGGGGTTCGCATCTAAGGACCTCACGATAGAACCAATCCTAATCGATTTTCAGTAGAAAATTGGCCTTGAGGGTTGGAATTTGTAAATCCTGGAATCCTTGATTTCAACGTTCTGGGGCGAAAACTGTAACTCATGTTGGAAAAGTTCCAAGAAAGGTGAAATTCTTGAATCTGAATGAATTATTTTGGTGTATTGTGCGTGAGTGAGCGTTTGGGCCTACGTTAATATCTTTTTTATCTTAAAATGAACTGCTTTTGAAGTGGTAGGTAATAAATGGAAATATTATTCATACACTTGGCCTCCCATAAACTCTGCATAAAATTTTTATAGATATGTGCATATGGCTTGAGCTTGAGATCAATAAAAAATGTCTATCGAAGCGTTGGTACGAAGAAAAACCAATTGTAGGTATAGCATTAATTATTATTCCATAAGAGTTCCACCATCAAAAGTTTCTCATCATCAACTGGAAAATAGACACTTGAAATGAGGTTTTGATTAGCCTACAATGAGTTTGAGATGGTCAATCAAGAAAAATTGTCTCATCTTTATAAAGCATATTCCTACTGTCCTTTTGGTCTTATTGAAAGGTTCTATTTCAAAAACTCTCTCTGTTCTATGACATACAATTTTTTCGGTTAATAAAGGATAAAAAACCTTCCACTTTGAGAAGCCAATTGGTTGATGTGTTTGTTAGAAAAACTTCGTCAATAATTTTCAATAAAAATGTAAACATTGGGACAGGTATAAGCTATTATGGCCATTTCTTACAGGCAACATTGCTGTGCCGAGTTCCAACTTCTGAATAAAGAAGACGTATTCGAAAGAAGAGTGATAGATAAACCAACAAAGTCTGGATCGACAGTTGACAATTCAACGCTCCACTTCCTCCTAGAATGTTAGGGAAGTCGAGCATGCGGCAGCTGGATACCACGTTGACACAGTGCCAAGCCAATGGAATTTCGAAGGATCGATACCTGCTACAATTGTTAAAGACGTTAAGGATGTAAAACATATTAATGGAAACAAAAGAAACTGATAATGTCATCGGAAAAATTTTAATTCTCTGAAATAGCACGAGATGGAACGACGATATGAAGAAGACAACAAGGCAGAACGCCAAAAAGGTGGAGAAAAATTTGGCAGACAATTTCAGGGGAACAATGAATCTGATAGCCCAGACAAGACAAGCTAAAGGCTTCACTACAGCAAAAGAACTAGAGGAAATTTAATGCTTTCTTGTGATATGATTGACTTCAATGCACTACACATTCGCAGTATGATTTTAAGTATTCTTTGACTTAAATTATGATGAAAAATTTCGTATGCAACATTTAAAAAAAATATACTGTGGTTAAGAATCCTGTCATGAAAAAAGTCCATTAGTTCTTCACTAATTAATTAAAACTCAGCTGCTCTATACATATTTATATCTGTTCGAAAAACTCCTTCTACCCTTTATGAAAATTATGATATTATCTTGTTTCCTCTCTGCTGGTGTTTTCTGCGAAATATTTTCATAAGATCCCGAGAGAATACATAAAACCTCTGTTGGCGAACAGCTGGAAACTTGCCGCATTGTGAATGAAATTGATTATGTATATTATTATAATATAAGCTTTTAGCGCACCAAGTTGATACGAACAAGCTTAACTGCTTTCATTTATGAGTGATTTGAAATATTAAAATTTCACATGAGACGTGGGTTGCCTTTTATATTTTGGGATTAGACAACCCTAGTACTGCAATCTGCCAACTGACAGCTCTATTACTATAGCTTTACTAAGCTTGACATTTTTAAGGTTATCAATATAAATATTATATAATATAATAATAATTTTATTTAATCCATTAAGACACTAGATTTACAGTGTATAGGTCATGTTAGGCTTAAACTATGGAACTAAGGAGTCGCACAAATATTCATCTATGGAGTAAAAAGCTTTTTTTATAAGAAGGTTCTTAATAACATTCTTGAACAGTTTAGAATTCAATTTTTTTACAGAAGCTGGTAAATGATTATACAATTTCATGCTTGTGTATGAAGGACTGCATTCAAATCTGTGTGTTCTATTCTTTGGAAATGAAAACGTCTCAGAGTTTCTCGTCTCATAGTTATGATGATCTGACAGTTTCAACCAACTATTTTCATTTTCTTTAGCATAGAGTAAACATTTAAAAATATATATATACAGGGCAACGTTAAAATTTCATTTTCAACGAAAACTGGCCTTCAAGAGTTCACAGGTTGAAGATTGAACGAATAATACGCTTTTGTGCTACGAATACTCCGGCAATATCAGAGCATCTTCCCCATAGCAAGATGTTATAAGATAAGTGGCTATATACAAGGCTATAATATACATTCAAAAGACAATCTAAAGGCAAGACATTTTTGATTATGGTGATCGCAAAGAAAAAACAGTTTTTTAGGTACATAGCATATCGATGTGGGCCGTCCATCTCAAATTTGTATCTACATAGAGACCTTTGTTGTCTCAGATGTCAAGATTGAGTTATCCCCGTAATTTATTCTGTAGGTTGTTACTTCATCATTCTTTAAACAAAAGTTAATGCATACCGTTTTGTCTACATTTATCATTATGCGGTTTGAGCGACACCAGTTCACAAATTCACGAACCACACGTTCACATAGCCTTAGAAGGTCTTCGACACTGTTGGCAGAAAGAACCACGGAAGTATTATCGGCAAATATAGTTAGCAATAGGCAGGCCAAGTACTTAGGCAAATCATTAATAAAAAGCAAAAACAGAAGTGGTCCCAACACAGAACCCTGCGGGACTCCAAGGCTGATGTGACGGGATCCAGAAAAATTTTCGCCTATTCTTACCGCCATAGTCCTCCCATCAAGAAAACAACGCAACCAATCCAGGAACACACCCCTGAAACTCAAATTGTAGCACTTTTCAAGAATAAATTCGAAAGAGAGTGAATCGAAAGCCGAAGAAAGGTCAAAAAATAGACCTGCTACAAATAAATTCTTATCTAAGCATTCATAGACTGATTCGAAAAAATTGACTGCTGCAGACTGTGTCGAATGACCACTTCTGAATCCGTGCTGTGCAGAATCTATAAGATTGAATTTATTGAGATAATAGATCATTCTGTTCAATACAATTTTCTCAAACACCTTGGAAAATACGCTTAGTATTGATACCGGGCGGTAATTCATTATTTCCTCTAGAACGTTTTTTTTGGAATAAGGGGATGACTATGGATTTTTTAAGGATTTCTGGATACTTAGCCGATGTTATAGAAATATTAATAGGATGCGCTAAATGCTCACTTATTTTTTTTTTTTTTAGGTTTCACACATTGTGTGACTGAGTTAGATTGACCGGATGCTATTACATCAAGATCAACTAGTTCAATGCGGAAAGACTACCTGTCTCACGATGCCCACAGTACCCAGTATGACCGCTTTTTGCATCAACATTATAGAGTTGGGAGGCAACTTCAACTCCATCAGGTGTTGTGTTGTTCTTTTGTGGACAAGGCCATTCGCGCTTATGATAAGTGGCATGATCTTAACTTCTTTAAGATGCCACATATTTCTCATCTGTCTAGAGAGCATTTCATACTTTGAGATCTTTTCAGAGTATGTTTTTTGCAGGTTGTAGTCCTGTGGAACTGCGAAATCCACAATGAGGGCTGTTTTCTTTGCTTATACCATATCACCATATCGGGTCTATTATGGTCGACGCCTTGATCAGTTATGATGGTGAAATCCCAGTAGATCTTAACGTGGGTGTTCTCTATTATTTCTTGTGGGACATATTGATGATGTGGTGTAAAGTGATAGAGCAATTCCTCTTTCAGGCACATCATCTGATGCACGACTTTACCCATGTTATTGTGTCGACTTAGGTACCTGGTGCCTGCGATTGCCGAGCAGCCAGATGACAGATGCTGCATGGATTCCTCCGCACTGTTGCATTGTCTGCACCTCGTCGATTCTATCTGCTGTTTCAAGATGTTATTATATATATATATATATATAAAGGAAGGATAATGGGTGAAACCGCAGTAGTGCAGAAAATACGAGAATTGGATGGAAGGTACTTGCCGACACATGTTTCTGCTTATTGGCTTCTTAGGGCAAGGCATCCAAGAAACCAGGATAGGGATGGAAAAGAATGATTATGGAAGAAACGACAACAGGTGACCACAACAGGAGCGAGCATCCAATTTGTGGCTTCAACCCTAGATACCTCCGGTTTTGGAGGCTAAACCGAGCATCGCCACGATGGAAGCATAAGCAACCTGTGTGATGCGACCAAAACCCAAGGATACAATTGAATTACAGAAAAGGATATAATGCGGTGAAACTAGATATAAAGGAAGGATATATATACATTACCCTCGTATACATTGCGGGTCAAAATAAAAAAAGAACTCAAAATCATTTTCTCAGAAGAAAAATATTTAACAACAAAATCCTGAAACAGGTCCATATGATGCTTTTCAGTCATGATATGATCATAAACTTTGAGACTAGATTGAAAGAACACCTGAAACCAGATAAACAGTTTGCAGTTTATAATCATATAATGACTGAAAAGCATCACATGAATACCGCCAATTTTAAAATCCTTCATAGATGCGAGAAAAGCCTGAATCTGAATTTGCTGGAATCGATGAAAGTGACAAATCTATACAACAACCCCAATCTTTCACCACTTAGGTAATAGCCAAATAGAGATTCACCATTCACCACTTTTGAATATCCCATTGGTTTTGGAACAGAAAAATATTACAGTCTGTATCTAGCACCTGACGATGGTTTGATAACCGAAACCGATCACCTCGGAAGTTCAATAAAATCAAAATGAGACAAAATACTTCTTCCATATTCATGATTGAATTCCATATTTTATTTTAATGCTGAAAGTATGATGAGAATATTTCTTCACTCCAATCAAAGAGCCTGCTGTCCAATTCTGATGTGAGAAAACGATTGTCGTTATAGCAATGAAAATTGTAGCCACATGTTCAACGTCTTCTCAGAGAAGGAAGTTTACATTTCAAGTGACGAGCGATTTATTTCTTACCAGATTCATATCCACTTATTCAAAATGAATCGAACCGAAGTTCAACACCTATTTTATTAAAGAGTAGGTGTCCTATGATATAAATAAATTCAATGCGAAACGCTGAAAGAACGAACATGAAATGTAAACCAATAGATTTTTCCTGTATTTTACACCTAGAACATGAAAACTGGAGGCTAATT
This sequence comes from Micraspis discolor, assembly GCA_030674115.1. Taxonomy (NCBI): domain Eukaryota; kingdom Metazoa; phylum Arthropoda; class Insecta; order Coleoptera; family Coccinellidae; genus Micraspis; species Micraspis discolor. Next base: position 3,858,808 of record JARTUT010000004.1, read on the forward strand.
TCATTCTGACAGTTGAGCAAATTTGAATTTATCTTATGAATTACAATCTTACCAATTACAGTTAAAAGTCAATTCGAGACAAATAATCTTATTTAGCATTCGCCCTTATTTCAATTTATTCTTTATGGAAATATCTCTGCCATATTTTGGCATCCTTCATTTGTTCTTTGTCAATTACAAAGACTTCTTGTACTACTCACCATACCTCCAGCGACTGTATAGGCGGTCAATATAACCAAGAGTCCGATGTGCTGACAGGCAGATTTAACATGTAAATTTTTCCAAAAAATTTTCAGTCTTGTCTTCCAATCAGGTTGCGTTGTCACTATGAGAGACGGCTCCAAGCCTGGATGCTGATGGATTTGGTGGTAGCTCATTATTTTCGATGTCCCAGTTCATCTACCATCCTTTGAATTCATTCGAAGGGAGTAATTTAACTGTAAAGAAAATACATGTCTTGCAATTTGATTAGATGTCTGAGGATGAACTGCAGTAGTTTCGAGATAATTCTATAAACTTCTGTGACTTGATAAAATAAAAAAACTCCTATATATTCTCATGATAGAACGCTATAATAATGAAGTTTCAGAATAAGTAAAATATCAAAAACTTCATTTAGGCATTTTCGTTGAGATACTCGGCACAAGGGAGTTTGAAAAACAGATTTATAATAATAATTTTATACTTTATTTCAGGTAAAGTGTATACATGTAATACAGTGAACACTCGAGATGAAACAGGGTCATAAACAATTTTACTCCCATTATATCATGTAGGCTAGGAAGTCTTCTACACCATATGGTTCAATTTAAAGTAGCAGCTAGAAAATGAATTTCTTGTATTGTTGTAGGGTACATTCTCTTCCCAATTTATGTGCTATCTTATTATAATATCGAATGCACCTATATGCAGGTTCTTTTTCGGTGAAGCTAAGTCTGTGCTGCGGAAAATTTATTGTTGTTGTTCTTGTATTATAATTACTTGGTGTTTTCTCCTCAAAGTAATGCATATTTTTAAAAGTGAAAATCAAGCTTTCCTGAATATGTATAGATGGTGAAAGTAATAAGTCATTTTTTTAAAAATATTCCCCTACACGACTTCATTCTTTTCATCTTCCAGATTATACGTATTGCTCTCTTTTGCATCTTCAGCACTCTGTCCAAGTTATGTGAGCTACCATAGAACATGATGCCATACCTCATCTTCGATTCCAATACTGCTTGGTAAATGGTTTTCATTGACATTGAGTCCAGGTATTTACTGAGTACCCCAAGTGCGTAGCAGATAGAACTCAATTGAGCACAAAGGTTGGTGATGTGTTCACTCCAATCAAGCGTTTCCTCCAGTTTGAGACCCAGGAAATTACAACACCTAATTGGACTCGTCGAATATTTGCTGGTGTTTGAAAACCTGAATGAGCTGTTTTGAATTGCACTGCATTTGTTTTTTCAGCATTCATGCATAAACCATTTGCTTCAAACCATTCGCCTGCTTGCAGTGGAGTTGATTTTACCAGTTCACACGTTTCTGGGAATGTCTTGGCCATGACTGTGTCATCTGCATAATTCAACATTTTGATACTTGTTTCATCAAATATGGTATATAGATCATTTAAAAATATGATGAATATGATGGGACCTAAAATGCTTCCTTGTAGTACTCCTAGTTCTGTGAATTCTGCCTGCAATATTATTTGGTTTTCATTATGAGAGATCATTACTCTTTGTCTACGGTTGGTTAGGTACGATTCAAACCACTTCAGTTCTTTTTCTTTTATTCCTTATGTATTATGAGATCATGGGACAGGGTATCGAATGCCTTCGATAGGTCCAACATTAACCCAAAACCCAACCCAAGATTCCTGAGATAAACTCAAAGATTGCTATCAGTGTGGACTTAAAAATGTGTGATAAAATTCTTTCTTGCACTAGGTATGATACAAGCTGAGTCGAAATAGTTAATTCTAATATTTTGGAAAATGTTGGTAGAAGACTTCTTAATTTGAAAATATCAGATAAAATATAGGAATTTAGTGAATTTCTCAATTCAGTTCTACAAAAAAAATTGTTGATAGTCAAGAAAAATTGCATGAAATATCATGTACATTTAGAAATGCAGAATTCTGTACTGCAAAATGTCAATCATTTCTTGACGGCGTTGAAATCAAAGATTTGTCGAATATTCATGAATGATTTGCATGATTGCACCTTCATAGTTCAGTCAATCTGTACATTTGGTGCGGGTATAATTACCCGCTCGATGAAATTTGGTACACTTGTTGAAAATGATGTAACTAAGCTACCTTTGCGATGGCCTCGCTGAAATGGTGGCGGTTTTTTGAAAAACTCAAAAAAACTAAAAAAAATGTAAAAAAATGCATTTTTCTCGAATTGTTTGCATCGTACAGAAAATTTTATTGAACAAAAAATGTAGAGGACGTTGCGATCTACATTTTTTGTCATTGGTGCAATGCTGCACGACTAAAAGCGCACAAAGTAGGTGGCGCTAAACTATCAAAAAGAGTGTTTTTCATGTTTTTCGCCCTGAAAATATTGTTTTAATGCAAAAGTTTAAATTTAAAAGTTGTTCCTTACATTATTATCAACAACTTTTATTTCAACATTTTTTTCGTACTACTTACAATTTACAAGTTATAGTAATACATAGCGCTGCATATACAGCACTGCTCTGCTAACGGTAGTTTTCTCGGTCCTATTGTGACTTTCTCCGGCGACAAATTAAAATTTTATTTATTAAAGTTTAATTGCTAAGAAAAATTAAATTAGTAATATCTTGATTTAAACGATGTGTACTCATACTGCGTACAACAGTATATTTGGATTTTTCATTCTTCTGCAAGCTGCAGTTTCAAAATGGTAAGTTGTACAAAAATAATGTTTAAATAAAAGTTGTTGATAATAATGTAAGAAACAACTCTTACATTTAAACTTTTGCATTAAAACAACATTTTCAGGGCGAAAAACATGAAAAACACTTTTTTGATAATTTAGCGCCACCTACTTTGTGCGCTTTTAGTCGTGCAGCATTGCACCAATGACAAAAAATGTAGATCGAAACGTCCTCTACATTTTTTGTTCAATAAAATTTTCTGTACGATGCATACAATTCGAGAAAAATGCATTTTTTTACTTTTTTTTTGAGTTTTTTTGAGTTTTTCAAAAAACCGCTAATATTTCAGCGAGGCCATCGCAAAGGTAGCTTAGTTACACCATTTTCAACAAGTGTACCAAATTTCATCGAGCGGGTAATTATACCGTCAAAACGATTTATTTTTCGACAGATTGACTGAACTATCAGGTGAACGTCACAGGAAAGAATCCCGTTGTCCCAAGATTTGGAATGACGTTTGTATTCAAATTATGCCAAGTGTATACACCAGTATTTTAGACATCTTATAGACTTTCTTTCGAAAATGCATCGGGTAATCTGAAACCCTGAAAGCTCAATACTACCGTTAGTACATGGAATAGTCACAAATGAAATGAAGAATCTGAGCTGTACGTACACTGTAAAAAATAGTTCCTCATCTCAAACCATATTAATTTGTCTCAAGTACTCCGTACGTTTGAATACAGCCAAATGCATAAAGTACTTGACCCTACCGCCCTCTACGGTTGAGAATGGCGTTTACCCTAAATAAAAGTTTCTTCAGTTAAGAAACTGATTAGTTTCAACCAAGCTCAGAGTTTTTGACTCAGGTGGTAAAAAAATTCGATCTAACGGTAATATTAATTAGTATGTAACTATTGATACTTTTCGTAGAATAAAAATTTTGGTTTCATGTAAATAAATATTACATTTCACTGAAACTCGATTTGTAGTTGAATGGATCGAGAATTCAGTCGATAAAAATCATAAAGGCGTCTAGAGTTTCGTTAGAAGTTGCAGAGAGGGAGCGAGTATACCTCACGAGTATACGTCGTAAAGACAACCGTTCCCATCACGTCGGGGTCACCAATGTAGAATCGAAGGAATTTATCCCTACTTATGCGTTTCGTCCCTGGCGCACACATTTGGACTCATCAGTATGGCTTGTATGCGCCCTGCTATAGACGCAGGGGTTAGAAGTTTTGAGGGAGCCGCCGGGAGTTGAACCCGGCATCTAGTACTTAGTCGGTGTGAAACTTGAGCGCAAACCTCTAGGCTACCGAAGCGCTGTGAACTAAGCTATGCGTGGCTATATAGAGTGCCGCCAAGAGATCCCGGTTCTCCACCAACACAATTTGTTTTTCTCTAAGTTGACATTTAAGGCCCACTTCTCGGATTCTTCAATTAGCTTGCGCATCATGTATTCCATGTCATCTTTATCACCGGATACAACAATATTGTGAGTAAAATGCACAAATAATTGCATTTAAATGGGATATATTTAATATAAAAGAGATAGAGTTTTGATTTATAATAATTGCAGCCAATATAAAAAAATTGCTACAATTAATTCGTTTTATTAAATCAATTACGCAATATTTTTACAAATGTCACTTAATATTGCAACAATTATATGTTCAATCTTATTCAAATATTCATAGTTTTCTTCAAGTAAATGAGGCGATTGATATAATCTTACGAGATTCTTGTCTCAAGAAACTGTAGTCGTTGCATCAACTGACAGAATTTACGACAACCGTACCTTCGTTCTATTGAAGAAATAAAAATGAAACGAACGAATGGTTTCGTTAAAACCTATTTAGAATAATGTATTTGTATCAATCAATTATGGATATTGAGACAAGTGCATAAACAATTTCTTGTAATTGTATGTTTATGTTGAATCAGTTGTTTCTTTCATTTCGCTGAAATGTAAAAAGTTTCAGGCGAATGTTTTAGCTGTTCTCTATAATCAACTAGGTTGTTTTAATCAAGAAAAGTAGTTCATTTGGCGTAATCAATTTTAGATTAATTCAAATTAGAATGGTTTGATTGAAAAAAAAATTCTCAAACTCCTGAGGAGTTTGAGCGCAGAATTTTATTTTTTACAGTGTAGTAGATTATATCAAAACGCAAATGTATCGTTAAACACAATTGCCGTTTATTTCCTTGATTACGATGGATACAGATACCACCATTAGGACTTATGGATTTCATGAACGAACTTTCGTGTTTGTGACTAACTCTGTTATATTCTTTACTTCGAAATCTGCATAGCGATCGATAGTGGAGAACTCTGTTCGCTGTTTATTCGCGAAACGTTGTTATGCAACTTTAATGTTACCTTTCATGTAAAGCAAAGATTGAATTTGTACCTTATTCGATTGAAAAAAAGTTATAAATCATTCCTTGTGCGTTTTCCTCTTCGGTTTTAATGAGTTAGGCACTGAAAAAATTCCCCAATGTTCTGAGAAAAAAGTTTCGTGAGAGGAAGCAGAAGGAAAGTTTTATTAAGTTTAAATGAAGGAAGAATAATTCGAGGTGCTTCATTCGAAGATTTTGTTTCAGTATTGATACCCAAATGATTAAGGTGTTGTCATGGATTAGGGCACCAAATCGTATAAACGGAATCACAAGATAAATTACCATGGAAAGACCCCGAAAAAGCTAGAAAGATCTGGAAAAGAATTACTACAAGGAAGTGATATAGGACAGTTCCGAATAGTTTTCAAAATAGCAATTATTCTGAACATAAATTTATTCCCTATTTTCCAATGGAGATGAGATAGAGATTTTATAATCTGAAAAAAGATTCCTTGTGCAAATCGTTATCGCATCGAATAGTTTAGCATCATTAACAAAATTTGTACATTTTTAAAAGGTACTATACTTTGCATATTCTGAAATTTTATTTTCCTGCAGTAATCCCATGTGAAGAAGTTAAAGGTATAATCAAGCTTTTTATATAGATTAGGTAAGTTACAATGTCAAAAGAAACAGTTCTTATAATCAACGTTCAAAAGATATAGGGTGTTGAAATTTTTCACTCGTGAACTTTATAGACTAGGCTACACATTTCTTGTGGGTTTCTCACTACTATTGGATTATTTGTAGAACTAAAGGCCCAATGTGAAAACTTAAAATGCTTATCACATTTTGAGATATTTGAAGTTGAAAGGAATTTTTAATCACTCACATGATTATAAAAAGTTCCATATGGGTAATTTTCATTCAAAAAGTGTTTCTTTTGATCTCAAGATCCTATGGTTAAAACTAACGCAGTTGTCAAAGACTCACCCTGTATACTTATTTTTTGGTTATTCAATTATTCAGCTATATTTTAATTTTCGACAGATTAACTAAATTTCATGAATATCATCAATGTGGTCAAAAATTTTCGGTTCTGATTATTATGTTTATCCGTAATCAAGAGAATTACGAAAGTGGTTGTTAGAAAACTGAAGGAAATCTAAAAGTTGGTTATTGCTCATTCAAGATATATGATTCTTGGCTCTTATACATTCTTTATCTCATTCGTTTCTGTATGTAAATGTTCCTGAGTACAGAAAAGGACTTTGTAAGAAGAAGGCAAGCTCCTGATCTCATGTCAGTGCTTGTCTACATATTTTTCTCCCAGCTAGATTTTATGGCCTGGTGATTTTTCTCTATTCCACTTCGATGGAATAGAGTGGAGAAACATGAAAAAACGCCCGATGAGAAATTCAAATTAATCAACCGAGTTCTTCAATGAATTGCAGAGAGCAATTCCATCTTAAATTTTAATCGTCTGTTCAATGTTCTAACAAACTTAAAAATCAGATACAGCTACCTAATTTAACGTTCAATGTGAAACACTCATTATTCTCCGATATCAAAGGGTTCCTTTTAATACTGATGTAATTATAGATACAGAGTACGTATAGTTTCCATTTTGATCAAGTAGGTGGAGCATTTCAGAATTGCATTTCTGCATTCGTTTCTTTTGTTTCTTTATCAGCTGGCCAATTTCTTTATAGAAGGGTCCTTTATCTACAACATATCTCCTGAAAATGATAAAAGCTTATGGTTTAATTTTTCCTGATAGCAGTTTGCACAGTCAGCAGTTGGGTTTTTGTGTTATTAGTGAAACCACTCACATTTCTGGGGATAATCCAGGACGAAATTCAATTTTCTAAATTTTTAGAGTATCCAATTCTTTGTAATGAAATATGAAAGCCTCAACTGGGGTTTTTCTCTATTACTGGGGTAATGGATAAAAATTAGCTGAAGAATCGTTCAGTTGATTTTTAATTTTTTTAATTAAAAGTGAAGAGGTGAAGAGAACAGAAAGTAAAAAAGTTATATTAAATCAATATAAAAATCTAAATTCTAATATTCGAGTAAAAGTGGTACCAACCGTTTCGTACGGACTCGCTGATGAAGAATCCGTGGTCAAAATCGATTCTGTCCGTCCGTGGATACTATTACGCCCGAACGGAATGAGCTGGAATGCTGAAATAAGGTCGGAGGAATAAATATCTTAGACGAGTTCGTTATCGGTCCAAATCCTTCCAACGATTCAGGAGTTATGAGTATTTGAACATTGCTTTCGTTTATAACACCTAGAATATCCATCGGATCGAGTTGTATGATGAAAGATATTATATATTAACCAAAGAGATAAAAAATAAAATAATTCAACATCAGATAAATTAAAAAATTATATAAGATACCTATTTGTCTGAAAATTGCGATTTTAACCACGTGATCAGGTGTTACCAATGAAAAATTGTGACCGCCTTGTGTTGAGAAGTGACAACAATTAAAACTTACCCATCTGCCATGTGATTGATATATTGAAATATATACATATATACAGGGTCTTTCACGAGGAACCTCACCCATATTTATACGGGAAACTACTGAACGTATTTTCATGAAATTCAGCACTGATAAGTATTTCACGATGCTGATGAAATCTAAAATATTTTCAAGGCATGAGCACCTCCGGTTTTACCGGAAATGACGTCAACTTCCGTTTTTCAAATTAGAACACCATTTTTTTTATTGCAGAAATAGATTCCTTAGAAATTTTCAAGTTATTTTGATGTAACATATTTCAGTTTTGGTTGGAAAATTCTCTCTGAGCGGGAAAATTCGAAAAAAAAATCGAAAATAAAGCTCATCTGAAACAAGAATAACTTCGAGGTTTTTCGATGGAAAATTTTCATTTTTGGAATTTTTCAAGATGTAAGATTGATGTATCCACTTCAAAAATCGAAATCGCGATTCATGATACAGGGGGTGAAAAAATCGCTTTTAAAGTTGGGGATGACAAAATCGTAAAAAATCAATTTTTTCAAATTAGAACCCCATTTTTTTATGGCAGATATTGAATCTACGTTAAAAAATAATGTGAGTGAATGCATCACACCCTTGCCCTAAAGTGGATATTTTCTGAGATATTCACAAAAACCTGTTTTTCGTCTTGAATTTTCAGCTATTTCTTTTCCCTTCACGCCAAAAAGATGAAATTTTCAGGAACTGTTACTTAAACCATGTTTTAGATTTTACTACCCTAATATGCAAGAGAAGAAAGTTACAGGTTGTTCCTAAATAGATGGCGAATTTGGATTCGAATTTGTATCGGAAACCTCTTTATTTCAACTAATCGGCCATTGGTTTACTCTCCAGTGATAAATAAATAATTCCTTATGAACCATATGCAAAAACTTACCATGTTTTACATTCTTGATTTTGATACATTGATTTTTCACGATTTTGTCATCCCTTACTTTGAAAGCGATTTTTTCACCCCCTGTATCATGAATCGCGATTTCGATTTTTAAAGTGGATACATCAATCTTTACATGTTGAAAAATCCCAAAAATGAAAATTTTCCATCCAAAAACCTCGAAGTTATTCTTGTTTCTGCGGAGCTCTATTGTCGATTTTTTTTTCGAGTTTTCCCGCTCAGAGAGAATTTTCCAACCAAAACTGAAAAATGTTACATCAGAATAACTTGAAATTTTCTAAGGAATCTATTTCTGCAATAAGAAAAATGGTGTTGTAATTTGAAAAACTGAAGTTGACGTCATTTCCGGAAAAACGGAGGTGCTTGCTCATGCCTTGAAAATATTTTAGATTTCATCAGCATCGTGAAATACTTATAAGTGATGAATTTCATGAAAATACGTTTAAATATGGGTGAGATTCCTCGTGAAAGACCCTGTATATAAAGAGTCTTTGTCCACTGCGTTAATTTTAACCAGAGATTCTTGACGTCGAAAGAAACATTTTCTTCCTATGACATTTATTTAGGACAATAGACAAAGATACAGGGCGTTGAAATTTCATACAAAAATTACATTTTCACCTGTAATATTTTATCGACAATATCAATTGAAATGATCTCTTGTAAAAGATTTTTGATAACAGATGCATATTTTGGCATCAATATTTATATATATACCCATTTCTTGTGGGTTTCTCACTACTACTGTACAGATTGCTTAAATTGCTTGAAAAATAATTATCACTGAAACTAAAGGTCCGTATCTTGTACTTCCTAGAATCGTTAGTCTTTTTTGCAGATAAAATCATCTTTTTTCCTAAATTGCAGCATTTTTGAGATATTTGAAGTTGAAAGAAAATAAATCGATATAAACATCTGATGAACCATGAGTGAGTGAATCATTTCTTAGAGGAAAAATAATGTTTTTTAACAATTCAAATTCAATAGTGGATGCTGTGGAAGGTAATTTTCACTAAAAGTTTCAACTAAAAAAAAAAACAGAGGGGTATTAGCCCAATGTGAAAACTTTAAATGCTTATAACTTTTTAAACAGTGTTTCTTTTGATCTCAAGAATCTATGATTAAAATTAAATCAATGCACCCTGTATATATAATCTCCTTAGGAGGATGAATCGTCTCCCATAGACCTAACGGAATATTAAATTTTTTCAGAGGACGATATATTTTTTTAAGACTCATCAGAAAGATAATTTCAAATAAACTGAACAAGAGTGCATAAATGTCCATCTATTCTTTAGTTTATTTTATGTATTTCTGTGACTTCTCTGAGAAAAAGGAAAACTCCAATATCATACCGTGATAGAATGCTACGATAATGAAATTTGAGATTAAGTGAGATAACAACAACCAGCTTATACGCACAATCTGACGAATACCTTATGAGATATCAAGTATTGAAAAAATTTTTTTGTGGAATTTTTTCACATATTTTTTAGCATACTGATATTCACGAAATTTAGCAAACCTATTTGTTTGAACCTCATTCATACAACTTCCAAGTTACAAATTGATTAGATGGATGTAATAGGACTTATTGAAGAAATCAAATTTCAGATGTTCATAACTGCTGAATTAGTGGATGGATTTGGCCCAATGAAGAACTTGAAGGACATATTTGGTCAATGATCATATTTTCAAAATATGATTTCATACACTGGGTGTTTAATTTCAAGAGACAAATTTTTTTATAATTTCGTGAATTTACAAGTGGTAATTTATTTTGACCACTCTGTATAACTGACAATTAAGATTCGGAAACATATCATTTTCGTGACTCAAATCTGAATTTTCTATTAACATGAAAATATTTATTTATAATACGGTTCGAAAATATTCAACTGACCTATAAATCCAAAAGGTTTATATTGTGGCTGAACCACAACAGATGGAATAAAAAAGCCAACGCACGTTCTCAGTTTTCACTGAAATTACATGTACAGTCCAATTTTCTTCATTCCGACCGCAAGATTCAACGAAAATATGACGGAGATTGGAATCAAAACCAGCGTATTTTCATCGCAAACACGGGCGTCCCAGACCTACGGACGACCTAGCAGGCGTCCAGACGTCGAACAACTGCCGTAAGTATTGCGGATGTGGAGCGTCATGTCATGCGGGGCGTGCGATTTATTCTGGTAGTAAGATACTAAAAGAATAAATCAACTATTAAATTATGTCGAAAAATAAAAAAAAATAAAATACTTACCTAATTTTTAATATGAAAATGTTGATAAAATTTCATGTTTTCCATTAGACCTACTTATACAAGGTGAGTCTTTGACCACTGCGTTAATTTTAACCATAGGTTCTTGTGATCAAAAAAAACACTTTTTTCCGATACCGTTTTTCCATATTCAGCTGCGTTAAAAAGTTTTAAGCATTTTAAGTTTTCACATTGGGCAAATACCCTTCTGTAGTCCAATTAAGTTTGAATGAAAATTACTTTTATTTCCACAGCATCCACTTTTGAATCTGAATTGTTTAAAAACATTATTTTTCCTCTAAGAAATGATCCACTCGTTCATGATTCATCAGATGATTATATCGATTTAATTCCCTTCAACTTCAAATATCTCAAAAATGGTGCAATTTAGGAAAAAAGATGAATGAAAAATGATTTTATCTGCAAAAAAGACTTATTCCGACACTAGGCCATAGATAGAAATATTCATTGTTATTCGCCTACCTGCGTTTCAAAGAAATTTGAGGTTAACCAAAGATGTTAAAAAGGATCTTTAGTATATGAAATCGTTTACCGGCCAAGTTCGACAAGTAACGACAGAGATCAGTGAGAGATAACTGTTGAAATTTTGTTCAGAGTAGATATCAGAGGATTTTAGTACAAATAAATTTGAAAAATTATGGATTATTTAAATGGAGATGATAGCGATTTGAAATTATTAGGCACGATTGATGGGTTCGATAAAGAAAGCGAATCTTTGTCGCTTACAGCTCCTATCCTCACAATTTGTAAGCATTTAGGTTTAAAGTAGGCATTTTTTCAATTTTATTATACATGATTATGTATTGGTTAATTTTTATAGAAATAAAGTAAACTAGGTACTTGTCACTTTCCTAAGCTTAAATCAATTCCAAGCGAAAGACCGATCATTGTTGGTCTTCGTTTTGGTCCGTCTAGCGGTCATTTCATTACATCTTGTGCCATAAGCAATGACCGCTAGAAAGACCAGAATAATGAGCGGTCTTTCGCTTGAAATAGGCTTTAGTTAGTTCTTAACCCAGAGATATAGAGTGGGGAGAATGATCTTCGAGATGCGCGAAATGGCTAATTTTTCGTCAGCCATTTTTATACTTTCGGTTCATTGGCGTAGAAAACAGTGTATCAGAGAGATACATTGATTTGTATAAAATGAAAATGAAATGTACAGAGCATATCAATTTCTTAGATAAATCTATAGCTTCAGAATCTACACTCAGAATATCAGTCCAAACTGTCCTCATATCAACTGATTTTGGGAAACTAAAAAGAATCATATAACTTTGGAAAATAAACAACACGCCACTGAGCAAATAAACAATGCCATGTGCTATGATCAGTCTGATAATTTCAAGAAAAACTTGCGTATAAAATGATATTTCCTCGACCTTCTTTGTTTTATAGTTTTTACCCGTTTTAACAATACAAGATATGTTCAAAGTATCGAAGTATCTATCAGCACAATGTAAAATTCGTGCAATTTCTAACTCATCTGACAAGTATGTCAACCTAGAACAGCTGACTACGAAAGTATAAAAATGGTGGAAATTTGACATAAGAATTTAGCCACCAATTTTAGATGCTCAGTGGTCGAAGAGTATTCTCCCCACTCTATATCTCTGACTTAACCTCGTTGCAGATGCGAGCGCTTCATGCGGCTGTTCAAGCAGTTAAAATCGACACAATTTCTCAAAATATTTAGTGAGAGAGTGTTCTATCTATAGCATATCTATAAGTTGTCTATAATACGTTATTAAAATTATGATTAAAACGGCCGTTAGTCCTCATTTCAATCTATCCTGAACATTTCAGCTCTCTAGCTCATACGGTTCAGACGTAATCGTGCCTACTGATAACCGGACAAAATCGATTTGGATCATGTGATCTTCATCATTGAATCCAAATTAAACGATTGTTACCATTTTACAAATCTAAAAACCTTCATTGTTAAAACGGACACCTTATGCACCAAGAACAGTATATTTCTATGACTCCTATACTCTATAGTTAACCTATAATTTTTTCCATATTTAACCTATAAAATTTTGTTGAAACAACAATGTGATTTTGTAGACTTTGGTAGATTTGTAAACAATATATTTTGTTTATTAGTTTAATACTGATTTTTGAGTACATTATCATGGTAAAATTTTAATCGAAAATGTCCAAAACCTCTTTTAATGGCTATGTTTTTAGGGTAAAGCGAAGAAAACCAGGAAGATCGCTGAGAAGCGATTCGCTAAAATGAAAACTATAATCAGTCCTAGTGATCCTCGTATAAAAGATGATAAAAGAGCACCACCAAAGAAACCTAAACCAGAAGATCCCCATAAAGTGAAAGTGAACGAAGCTCCGCAGATAAGTTCAGCTCTATTTTTCGAATATAATACTCAGTTGGGTCCACCATATCATATTCTCCTTGACACAAATTTTATTAATTTTTCTATAAAGAACAAGTTGGATATAGTACAAAATATGATGGACTGCTTATATGCAAAATGTATACCATACATCTCAGATTGTGTATTGGCAGAACTCGAGAAATTAGGATCGAAATATAAGGTTGCTTTGAAAATTATCAAGGACTACCGATTTGAAAGGTTGCAGTGTTGCCATAAAGGAACTTATGCAGATGACTGTATTGTACAAAGAGTTACACAACATAAATGCTATATTGTAGCAACTAATGACAGAGATTTGAAGAGGAGAATAAGAAAAATACCTGGAGTTCCCATTATGTATGTTTCACAACACAGATATACTATTGAAAGAATGCCTGATGCTTATGGTGCTCCCAAAAAATAGTTGAATGTGAGGTTCCATTGAAGATAATTAGTGGATAAAAAAGGATGATGTCAGTCACTATTAATTTATCATTTAATTCATTGTAAATAAATTTCTCCCATACGATGGAACAAAACTTGAATTTATTTTCAACCAGTATTATCTGAGCCATCCAGTATATTTCGTATCCCAGTGATTGGAAAAGTTTACGGATGTATATTGTGTAAGCAACTCTGTTAGAGACTTCACTTTTGAGAGGTTAAACGCCCCATGTAAGGGGGTTCAAGCCTCAAATGTATGTCGAAAGACATGGATATGAAACATCTAATTATTCCATTAATTATGACAAATTGTTTGTATTATGCCAAGATGTTTTCAATAAATTTAGACCTTCATGATGTCCATTGCTCAAGGGCACACACGAACAGTATATTCCATTTGGAATCAAGAGACCTGATTATTCAAGTTGTCCAAAGATGATAAATCTGCATACTTTTGAAGAAAGACATAACAGATGAGAGCTAACTGTTACCTACCGAGCGCTATATGGGTTTCAATAGTTGATTGGAAACATCTGTTTACAACAGTTTTTGATAGATGGAAAGGTCTAATATTTCATAATGAGAATACCTTCCAAAACACATTTGTTTGTCATATTCAGAAACGTAACTAATTTATGTGGTGACGCTGTGTGATCTTTTAAGAGGTCATTTAGGTGACCGAATTTTTCAAATTGTTCGTGTACTTTTTATTTCATCCAGGAACTATTGAGCATTTAGTAATTGTTCAATTTTTAGTAATGTTTAGTTTATGAGTTACAAGTCCCTACTCTTTTTGTACTTTAATATTAAATGGTAATAAAGTTTCTCCATCACTGATTTCATGGTTTAGCAGCAATTGCTTTATAAGTGTCGATAGAAATACTCAAATATAGATTACAATTTGAACTTCCCGGTGGAAAAAACTTTAAATGCAACAAAGCATCTAAGTTAGCATAAAAGAAAATAGACATCAAGCATTCTAATGAAAATATTGAGTTACTTGCTTAAGGTAAAATCAGAAGCTGAAGATTTAAATGATAGCTTAATGAAGCAGCTCAAAACAAACTAATGATGAATATATTATAGATTTATTTATTTGGGCTAACATTATTGAATTCTCAACATCTATATGTAAAGACATTTTCTACACATAATAATGCTTTAAAGCAGAAAAGAAAAAACCAAATAGAGCAAACCGCAAATACCCAAGTACATTATTAAATAATATTAATTTTCAAAGTTTTCCTTGATATTGCAGAATAAATCACATTTCAACATCACTTCTTATAAATAATAAATTTGGTCATAGTTATTATAATCACCTTTATTACTAATAAGATTTTCCTAATTTAACTGTCAGAAACAGCTTCCTCTGAATAATACAAGTGGAGTGTACACATCTAAATTGTACACCTAGAAATTTACCTAGAAAAAAGTTACAATTGTTAGAAATATAAATTCAAATCCTTTCAAATTATCTTTTTGAAATGGTTTTATGCTTTATCCTTAGTGAGATTAAACATTTTTTTTTGAAAGGTACAATTTATTAAGGTGTTGTTTGCTTAATTCAAGTGAAATCCTTTTTCTTTAGTAGCTGCTAAAAGTCTCTGTCTCAATATTTCCTCTGTTGGATAGTCAGGTAGCTTCAAATAGTGGACACATGTATTAACTGATGGGTATGACCCCTCTCCAGCATCCACCTTACGTACTATTGTCAGTCTAGGATATAAATTCGCCAGTCCACCAGGCGGTAAAGAACTGCAACCTGTTGTGAACTGTAAGAAGGCTTTTCTTTCTTCAGCTGACATATCAACCAAGACGTTCACGAATCTCAAGAAACCAGGACTGAAAATAGATTCAATAAAAATTCTCAAATAATTTCACAAATATATCTAAAGTATCGAGTGTTTTTTTCACAGAGATGAAAATTTAAATTAAAATGAAACACATCTTAATAAAGATTGAAGCCAAATTATTTATATTTCAAAGATAATTCTATGACATTTATATAAAAAAAAATTTCCGATATCTTCAACATGACTAACTTTTAGGAAACGCATTCTACTAGACTAATTTTGAACGAAATTAAGAAGCTCAGCGATATAATATAAAAAAGTGAAAGGTTAACAATATAAAAATGGTTAGAAAAGGGGGTTCAAAGTAGCCACAACTTCAAAAAGGGGGTGCAACAAATCAAATATAATCAAATTAATTAAAAAATGGAGAATGTCATAAGAAACTCATATCTTTGAAAAACAGTTCATGGAAAACTACTCGATCTAAATTACAGTGATCTAAAATTATTCCTTCAAAATACTTTAAGGGGGTCCTCAGATAGAAACCAACCTATTATCAACAAAATAGGCAATGGTGTAGATCGATTAAAGGATTAGAATAAATATAAAGAAAATGAGTTAAAAATTGATACATTTACAAACCACTACCGCTCTCCAGTTGATAGAACACAAACAAGAGTAACACAAGATGAAACAATCGATAACAAATTAATCGCTTTATCTTCTGTTACTCGTGTTTATCAGCTGGAAAGCAATAGTAATTTGTAAATGAAACATTCATACCATCTACACCATTGCCAATTTTGTTGATTATTATATACTATATTAGATCATTAGCAAGACTTTAAGATTTTTTATGTCAGTTTCTTATGACATTCTACTTTTTAAAATTAACTTACTTTTATGCAGTTTGCTGCTCCCCCTTTTGTCAGTTGTGACTATTTTGTATTAATAACAGCCACCTTTCCTAACCATTCTTATATTGTTAATCTTTTAATATTTTGTATTATATGGGTGACCTTCATAATTAAATTATTTTCAATACTAGGTTTCAACCATTGTCAACTTTTATTAGTTGGTTTTTTTATACTAACTTATCAATCATGTTGTTTCACATTTTTTGTTTGATTTCGTCCTTTGCCTTTTATCATGGAGCATCTTAAGTTTTCTTCAAAAATTTTATTTAAGTTTCACTTTTGGCCAGATTGCCCAGATATTAGGACATTCAATTCTAAAAAAGAATGTCTCATTATCTGGTTGAATTGCAATTTAGAGAAATCCCCTTCATTTAATTCCAAAATTCCAACTTAGATTATAACACAATCTCCAGGAAGCATTCAATTCTACCAAGTAGCGTCTGATTTTTTTTCTTGAAGCAAAAAATTAATTTGATAGCTTTAATTCAAAATGATATCCCGCTCTTACATAGTAAACCAGTATACATGTAGCTTGAGGTCGTATGTGGTGTTGCCAAACTGTGTTCCAAGTTACCCCTACAGACTGCTGCATTTGTTCTTACCTATCTTTAGTGTATCCTAATTTAGGTTCAGTGTAGTTAAGCAAATCATCTCTAGACCATTCAGGATTTTGATCACCACACAGCATTATCCTCAGTTCATCAGGGCTGAAAGCTGCCAATTTCTCCATTGGAAATACAGTCGTGAAACCGTGTTTGAAAGCTTCCATTTGTCTGGCGATTCCTTTCTCTAGACAGAACGAAGTGGTTAATTCTACATATTCTTCGATATTTTCTATGTTGACCTCGATATCTGCTCCGCTGGGAGCCAATTCAACACATGAATAGGAATACACACTGGAACTTGGCAAATAGGCAAATGTCAAGGCAAGATCTTCTAGAAGAACTGGGCCAGAGGAATGATTGAGGCATAAGTTCTGAAAATAATTGAGAACTGTTAGTAAATGGATGTATCCAACTGAGAAACTGTTCAAGAGAGCAGAAGTTTTCCATGTTGGATATATATATGAAAAATTGCTCCTTCTTTATAAGCATAAACAGACAAAAATAATCCTGGTGAATAATGTTGTCAAAATTTAAATTATAACAATTTTTGAACAGAATTTAAAAAGTATTAGCAAATGTTATTTTCCTACATTAGAAATCTGTGGTGTGAATCATTGCAGTAACCAAAGATTAATCCCATAAACATAGAAGTTAAACCTACCTGAATTTGATGCGACTTCATCTCAGGTGACAAGTTAATGTCCTGAATAATTTTCTGCTTCTGCTTAATGAGATCACGTAACTGTTTCATAAAAGTAGCCCTAATCGGATCTATATCATACAAATCTTCTTCACCTAATATATTGCTATACCATGGTTTCTTCTCCTCGAGTGTTGGTTTTGGTGGATCTAATTCGAGTTCTTTCTCACTCTCCTCCGATATCAGACTAGACGTCATAATATCCTCCTCTGTAACCTTCCGGGAACCGGCGAAACCTATCCTATCGTTCACGGTGTTCAAAATTTCCCCGTGACACATCAGTTTGAGGAAGTTCTGCGATAAGGGCAGATCGACCAGACGATTGTCCTGTAACACTTTGGCTAAGAACACGCCCAAGAACCAGAAGTTTCTGACCGCTTTATCACAAATTTCGGAATTCTGTGGCAACGGCGCGGGAAATAGGCCCGACGGCCGCCTCACGTAATAACCAGGCGGTTTCACACCCTCCCCCAAATCCACCTCCTCTTGCGAACTTATCGACTCATCGTCGCAGATCCACATTGCCAGATCTCTTCGTTGCAGTTCCGCAGCAACCAGAGCGTAAAATTCGAGCGTTGGTCCGAGGCCTGTACCTTCTTCTCCTGTGAATTCTATTTCGAGTATCGATTTGCGACTGCAGTGTGTCTTCATCACTTGATACGCCCAGTCGAACAGATTCTCACCTGTAATTAAAACATTATTATTCTCAAACACTGCCTAATTTAAATAAATGAAACAATAGTATACTACTCTGTAGTAGTATAAAAAGATTTGCAACCCACCTCTAGGAACTTTGATTCTGTCATGTTTCAATCTACCAACTCTAAATTCGTGTTGATCATCTCTCCTGGGGATAACCCAGGCGTTCTTTGCCTCTCTAAGCTGACATCCCTTTGCGTTTGTAGCCAAACAATGCTCCTGGACGTACCAAAGGCAGTGCAGTTGAAGTATAATTGTCTAGTTTCAAATGGGAACAGAAAAGGACAAGACTGGTTCAATTCCTCGCACCAGGCAGGTAAACTAGAGCTAGATAGTACTAAGGGATCCTGGATCTGCTGTAGCAATTTATTGGTCAGTTTCTTACTGTTGAACTGATCAGATGAACAATCCACTTCTGCTTCTGACTGATTGAGATCTTGTATACTCTTTCTGGGACTTCTGGAGGTTATTACAACAAACAAGTGCCTCAATAGTTGTAAGACATCCTCCACTGTGCAATTGGATATTGAAGGGGTTCCGGGAACTGGAGTGCTGGGGGATAAAGTGGTTCCAGCTACTGAACTGCTACCACTTCTACTGTATATTGTTACTACAGGTGTTGTCCTTCCTTCTTCTTCATTTGCTTGGTTTTCGTTTGGTACTTCCTTATAAATTATTCTGAAAAATAAATTTAACTGCTTAAAGGCATGACAAACATTGAATAGCGAATAAAAACGAAACTTCTACAACATCCCCAAAATCTGAAAAATGAGAACACATAAAAAAGAAAGAAGACAAAAAAAGGTAAAATAAAGTTAAAATTAACGCAGTGGTATTGACTAATCACTTACGTATAGGTAGGCTCCCATATCCTCCTGATTTTTTCTTGTTTTGTGCCGAACTCTGCTGTCTGCATTAATTCTTGTACCATGCTGAATATGGTCGCCGATGGATCGTTCAGTTCGACCTCGATATCGGGTATACCCGGCATATTCGGTCCACGAAGCACAAGATGTAACTTGGGTTGTGGCAAGATGTCCTGTTCAAATGAAGAGTCCGCCTCTTCTGTACCAGGTGGAGGAATTTCAAAATCTGTAGTCTGATTCACGTTTGTCCTTCCGGGTCTCGGATCGAAAGCTGGGATCAGAGCGGAGAACTGCCTCTTCAGAACAAACTCATCATCCCAAGATCTTCTCTTTGTCGGTCTCGCCTCGAAACCGTCTTCTTCCATAAATGATAGCAGATTTCTTGAAACCAACACTTCTTCGTATTCAGCGTCGTCTTCATTCTCATCATCGTCATTGTCATCGTCCTCGCCCATTTCTTCATCATCGTCCAGTTCAGCTAAGAGAGTAGGGGCTCGGCAGGATTCCAGGAAATCCTCTAGAGACACCTGCTCGCTATCGCTGCTAGTGGAAGTCAAGCTCATCGTGAAAGCTTGACTCAAACCTTCGGAAAAAACGTCCCAATTAAAAAAAAAACAATGATATCATCAGGCCGGAACTCATCCAGTCGTGAGATCCAGTGGGTCTGAGATAAATAGATGTAAAACTTACCCTTAGCAGCTCCTGCAGTGGTGGGGATACCGCCCGACTGATTTGCTGTGTTGTTACTGGACGACAAACTGGGATAGCTCTGCGCAGTGCTCAACAATCCTCCGGGGAAATTCGTGGACAACGCCAACTTGACCAGGCTAGATACAGAGTTCGGTCCGCGGGGAAATATGGAACCGCCAGTGTTCTGATTGTTTTGCGCGTTGGCGCACATTATATTTCCCGAATGACCGCCTCCCGAGTTCGCGTTAGTCGTCGACACCGAACCCAAAGTCCGCCTTCTCGCCATGGCTGCGAATGTCTCCAACAAACCAACCGTGGACGCCGGTTCCATCTGACTGTTAGATTCGGTCGACGTCAAATTCGGTACACTGACGCTCATTGGATTGTTAACAACTACAGAGTTGTTGCTGTTGTTCCTAGCGTTATTGCTATTGGTGACCTCGATCTCCTTATCGTCTGGCCCGCATTCGTCAGTTAATTCACCAGTTTCCTTATCAAGGTTCTGACTGCAGGCCGATCTATCGTCATCCGTCTCGGAGTTACTCGAAATCGATATCCGGACAGCGGGCGTACCAGCATTGCCTGACTGGGCCGAATTGGTGGCGATCTGCTGTAATTCTCCTGAAAGGTAACTGTTTGTGTTGTTCTTGAGGGCGTCTGCCATCTCCTTGACGCTTGCGTATTCGACCGCATCCACGAAACTCTGAAGTAGAGACGGCTGAGTCGGTAGTTTCGATCGATTGCTTAGAGCCTTTCCTATATTGTTAGCAGAGGAATGTTTCTGAGAATCCGCAGAACTTGCAGGTTTTTCATCGAAGGACTGACGATGCATCTTCTTGAAATTATTCGATTTTGTTTCGTTTAAAGTCAAGCTCTCTACGATGGTTGCTAAGTCACTAGAATTATTAATTGTGGAAAGGTCATGATGTGGGTCTCTCAATGGATGAACAACTACGGATAATTCAGAATTGTTACTGGCAGCTTGAGATTCTGAAGTGACTGAAACGAGTGCTTCATTCCTGGCTACTGATAATAAGCTTTCAGCTATTGTTTCCGCAGCTTGCTTCGCTGCGAGGTTGTCTGCCGATGCGGCTTGTTCCGTTGAAGCTACTGATGTTTTGACGTCAGTCGCTTCAGGTAGACTTGGCGTTGAACTACTTTTCCTACTCGTGAGTACACTCTGTTTGTCTTTAACATCTTTGGCTTTAGCAGAAAATGGCGCTTTAGAAGAGCAAGCATCAACCTCATAACCGGGAGCTAGCTTCAAATCGTATTTTCCTTCAGCACCCATCCTATAGGAATTGGAACCGCCATGATCCCAAGTAACATCGATCCAGCCGCTGTGAATCTCGCCGGTAACAGTTCCTTCACCAGGTGGATTACCATCTTGATCTCTCCATTTCCAATCAATACCTCTGACTACTCTTGCTCCAACCACAATGTGTTTCAACAGTTGGGTTTTTAAAATCCTCCTTTGTTTTCTGATATGTGCTTCAGCGTCTTTCATAGCCCTTCCCAAGTCATCACAGACGCTTGTGACGGTACCGTAAATTTCAAAACCGGATAGACTTAAATAATGTGTTTGACCAGAAGCGTTTTTACCAGATTGCTGAATTCTGACATGCCGCCAACCTTGGCTTTCATCAGGTTGTAAATCTGTTATTGGCCAAGTGTTTGTGGACCCTGGATCGTTAAGAGAGTTATCATCTGTATGTGTTGATAAGGTGATCCAAGTTATGCCATCTTTGGACATTTGAAACAGGAAATTTCTCAATGCAGATCTTCCATACCCTCGCGCATGCCTTAAAGTAAACGCAGATGGTATAAGATGCAATCCAAGATCAATACTGAACCAAGATCTTTTATCATCGTTGGTATGACAATTCAAAGCAGAACTATCTCTTGAAAGAATATCTTCAACCCGCCCATATGGTAAATTTCTACCATCAGAACTTGTTACTGTTACTAAGCCATATTGGGCCGGGTTTACCCAATCTGTAGTTGTTTTACCATTTGTGCCAATAAAGTATATCACACCATTTTCATCAAAATCGAAACTATGTTTGAAACTTTGATATTTGGATTCTTTGAGTTTCTTGAGAAATTGAAAGGTATTTCTTTCATAATCGTACCATTGCTTTGCAACCATTTTCAAAAGGTATTTTTCCAACTGTGCCACTGTACTTAAAGGTTCCATTTTCAAACCACGACCAGTTCTATCGATAAGTGAACTTTCTCCTGGCGCTTTTTCTAACCTAAATCTTAATTTTCTAGTTAAAATTTGGAGACTGTGTCCATAGCCTGGACTATCGTATAAATAAATAGGTAACTTCTCAATACTTTCTAAAACTGATATCAATTTATGGACTAGAATGGTGACTGAAGAATGGCCATCACAGGATTTGTTTTTGAAGGACTGTTTGAATAACTGAATTCTCTGTTTTTGGTACTTGTTCATTTTGCTTGATTTGAGACCTTGGTCCCAGTAACTTGTAGATAGTAGTGACAACAGAGCTTGGATTAAGCCAGAACTTTGCAGTTCGTAAGCGCTTACCACACCGTCTTCTTTCAATATATGTGTTAATTCATCCAAAGCATTTCTCAAAATTTCTTTCCAAGAGTTACCACCTTCTTTATTATTGCCATACGAACATTGTTTTTGACAAGCTCTCTCTATTTGAGCAACTATACTACCAAGCTTAGCTACCACACCCCGTGGTTGAGCTTGGGCCACTCTGAAATACTGTTCATATATCTGATACGCCAGGTATTTCACTTTTGTTTTTGTAGCTTCAGTTTTAGACCTCAATTTCTTCCCCTTCTTATTAGTCCAACCAGCTGAGAACTCAGGACCTATGGACAAATTATTTCAAAACACTCAAAAACGGGTAGTTAAATACAGTACCTAAACTAGTTTCTGCTGTGAACGAATGCTTTGTGCCACGATTTGATTCAAAGATAAAACCAGGTAGGTCTTCTCTCAAAATGGTGGTTTGCTGTTGACCATCCGAATTGTGGATTGTTATTTCGGATTCCTTTCGGCAAGTTAGTGACCAATTTTCCACAACCAACCTTGTTGTGCCAGGTTTCGAAAGTAACGGTATCGAACTTGAAGTGTTTTTAACAGCTGCCTTTGCTCTCTGAAGTTTCTCCAAAAACTCACCGCGATTCTCTGAAATCAACATTCAATCCAAACTTCTTTCAAGTGAGAAAAATATATTTTATAAACAGGTTCTGATATTTAGTAGAATGGGGCCTCAATTTCATTGCTGCTAAGAAATGATGTGTGATCGTTTGTATAAATAAATTTCAACAATACTCTGATCACATTTACTAATTATTATATTCAGTAGATTATAATATGCAATTAACAGTAAACAAATTAGAAAAACAATACTTGGAACAGAGTCGTGGTACTGAATTGAGATCTGGTTAGATATTTGTACTAATGAAATATCTGTGTTTGAAGTTATAATACAAATTTGTGATTTTCAAATGAGAACAACAGAATTTTCATTGACATATTAGTCCCTTTGTTCTTCCCTTTTTAAAAATATATAAAATGATATATAAATTTCTCATCAATATTTATTTAAAATGAATTTCCACCAAGTAAACACCGATACAATTGAATAATATTATTATTATCATAGATTGATACATATCGAATAATTATTCCAACCATTAAGATGTTTTCCTTCATTTTCATTGAAGCAGGACATGTTAGTGTTTCATTCTCTCAAGATAATATGTTTGATTCTGCAGTATAACATTTCAACATGCAGTACAGAAATATTCGTTTAATTCAGTTAGTCACAATTTTGATTATGACACCTCCAAAAGCGGTTTAATTGAGCACTTTTGAAGAACTTCAAACATAAATTTGGTCTACATTATTAGAACTTTGAAAGAAATATATTAATTTGTTGAAAACCCAAAAGCATCTTTTCATTCAAGCTGCAATATTTATACATATATATATATATAAAATATATAAGCAGTATCGAAAGATTGAAAAGCCGAATAAAAGTAGTTGCCAAAGCACACACATTGATAAATTCAAACAAAAATTCAAAGCTCTTACCTTCTGTAGACATGGAATCTGCAGAACGTCCTTTGCCTATCAAATACAAATTCAATCAACAATCACATGTGTTATCTTGACGCTCTTTATTCATATGATGCAGAAATGACACAAGCAAACGCAAAAAATTAATCAAGCAAGAAAGATGATTAAAGCAAATAATGAACATTTATCTAGCAAAGAGAATGCCTCAACTGTGTATTTGATAATTTATTGCGTGCAGAGATTGTTAAGAAAGTATTAAGAAAGTATTGGGAAGATGAAGAATATTTAAATATTTTGCCTGAAATCAGATATTTTAAATTCATCTAATAAGGAAAATGTAGAATTAAAAAGAACTAAACAGGAAAATACAGAAGAGACATAATATGTAAATTATTGAACAAATTGTTCTTTTGAATATCTCTAATATGAGGAAAATCTTTCTACAGAAATCTGTTAATTCGATATCACATGTGTCGCAGTCCCTTAATTCTTTTTAATGTTTGATGTACGATAATAATAATTCAGTGTGTACCCTCAAGACATTGTCAAAGTCTTACTGGAAATGCCACATTGTTTAAATAATCATGAAGTAAATTCCTGCAGACCCCCTCCTCACATTATGGTTGGTGATAATGTTAGCTATTTCTGTGTTATTACCTCTTTCATACACACATTTTAATCTGAGACCTTGGGTTGAAAAAAATTCTGCTTCTTAAATATACGGTGTATATACTGATTTCCAGTGGCACAGAATGTAAAACAACAATTAAAATTCAGATTTTTTTATTACCTTGTTGAAAATAATTTTGTTTTTAGTCATAAAATAATATGTTTGTTGTATTTTACTTTCATAATCTGATTGGCGGTGGTGTAAAATTTAATTAATTCAGATAAATAGTACATATTAAAAATATCTTCCCATCAGCTTTCCCTCATCAATGAAGAAAAAAACTGTGTTGTGTAGTTTTTGAAATATGTAAATAAAACAAGTTTTATAATTGCAGCAATCTCAAACAATACAAAAGCTCAAACCAGCGTCTATGGAATGGTATCCCATGCATATATGTATGAAACTCACCTGAAGTATCAGCTCCGCCTTCTGGTGAACCACTGGAATACATTGTTGCCAACTTGCCATCTAATATAAATCTGAACCATCCGTTAGAACCGTTTGACAACTCCAGGGCTGCAGCATCAGACCAAATATACAAACAATCTCTACCTCGACAAATCGACCATTCCTTCCAATGGTACGCCTTGCCTGGTAGAATTTCTTTCGCATCCTCCACCTGATTCTGCTCTGAATTTTCTGCGAGTAAGGAAAATTATGTAGATGATCGATCAGCAGAATTGACATTGATACATACCTTCGTTATTTTGATTGTTCTCTTCGGTTTCTTGGGTATCCAAAGGACCCGCCAGTGTCTGAACTTTCGAAAATATTCCTAATCGAGCAAAATGGTCCAGAAAGAGCTCTTGCGATTTAGACATGAGATCTTGTATGATTGAGAGTACTATCAAATGTCCATCTTCATCTTCCTAAAGTGAAAAAATTAAAAAGTTAAATTTCAAGGAAGAAATAGATATATGCATGTATTCAACAAGAAAAAGACAAGAAAAGCAGTTTGAAGAATGTCATGAATATTTAAAGAGGGTGTTAAGGATTATGACACAATGTTCAATGAATAACTACTTACATCATTATCCAAAACAGTAGCAATCACTTCGACCAGCTGAGTGGTAAAACTGCTTTTTGCCTCACACGAACAATTCATATCCTCTAACAGATCAGGCTGAGCATAATGTATCATCTTCTTGATGAGGCCCAATGTGGCTTTACGTACTGATGCAAGCATAGTTGATTGGAATGTTAAACAAAAGACAGGTAACAACCTCTCAAGATAAACAGGGGCCATTTCGGGGTCTCCTTTGGGCTCCGCCGCTTCATCCACTTCAGAGTCGGACTTTCTCTGTTTGTCCTTTTCCAGAGGGATCATCCATTCGCCCGGAGATTGCAATATGGCCGCCACCTCCCTATGACCCTCGTCGGCACGTTCTCTCGCCTTGTCGAGAGGCGTTTTGCCATCTTCGTCTCTGAGGTCCGGGTTGGCACCATAGCGTAACAGCACCTTGGCTATCGCTGGTCGACCAAAGCAGGCAGCGTAATGAAGAGAAGAACTACGTTGTCCTTTGTTTACATCGGCGCCTTTCTCGCACAAATACTCAACCATCTCTTGTGTTCCGAAGGCAGATGCCCAATTTAGTAGAGTTTGACCAACGTCATCCATGAAGTTTACCTGGAATCAGAACATTGCACTGAAAGATATGAATTTAAAGTAAAGTCAATACTGAAAAACTAAAAACAATAGTAGTTGAAGATAAGCTTCATAAGAATATTCAAAGACACCAGAATAAACTGAAGAAAACTAAATGGTTGACTGTCAACTGATAATGACACTGAATTAGCCGAATCTATTAGACAGCTGAGCAAATTTATAACTACTTTGAACAAAATATGCCAGAGAAATCGACGAATTATAGAAGGAATAAGAAGAAAATTAGGAATACTATAGAAACTATTGGAATCCAGAGAAATCTAGTCAAGTAAGAGGGTAAATTTCTAATACAAGAGGCATTACAGAAATGAATTAAAGAAAATCAGCAGAAAACAGAACGCAAAAATTATCTAAAAACAAAAAACAACTCTCAACCAAATTCTGGGCTTCAAAAAGAGAACACTCAACTTGGTACTTACCTCAACACCTCCAGACTCAATAGCTTCTATAAGGGCATCTGTATCCTTTGATCGGATGCAGTCTATGAGTTGTCTGTGTGACTTCTCAGCAGCTGAATCCATTCTCCTAATCCTAGGCATTAACTGGCCAGAGGATGAAGCGGAACCAGACTTGCCGATCGTACTTCTTCCCTCAAACAACAACACCAGAAGTAGATCGACTAGTCTCATTGAATCCAATGTGCATCTTTCATCACCCTTTAGGGACTTTTCAATGGCGTCTGGTAGTTCTGATCTCAGAAGGTCGTGAGTTATAGATGGCGATCCTCTACACAGGGTAGACAGTAAGCTTATGATTGTTGATACTGAGGCGGAAGTTCCCTTATTGTCTGTGGTAGCTGGCGAGGGGTTTGGCAGAGAGGTCAATTTGCCTGGTGTACCTTGAGCGCCTACTGACATTGGGGGTCCAGGAACGTTAGAGAGTCTTGACAGAAGTTCACTGACGAGACCTTTAAATTATAACTCAATTTCAACAAAAACATACTCGGCAATATTTGGACATATGTCAGTTTACTCTCAACATTCAATCGAAATTTCTGTTCCGCAACTCCAAAACTACTGAATTGAATGTTACTACTAAGATGTCCAAAATACTGGTGTGTGCACTCCTCCGATTTTGTTTTACAGGTTTGGCGACATGGGGATTCTTTCATTTTCTCTCCGCCAGGTAGCGCCACTCAAATTTATTCGAATGTCAGTTTCTGATTAGAATAAATTATTTATTGCGTTATTCGGAATTTTTGTATAAAAGTGTGTGAAAAGTGATTATCCATTTTTTATAATGCGTTTTTGTATTTTATGTGGACAGTCTAGTGCTGCGGATGAAAATTCACGAACTTTCAGTGTGCCAAATGTGAGTAGAAATGATTTTTTTAATGACTCAAGTGAAATTGTTCTATATCAACTAAATATTATGCATGCCTTTCAAGAATTCTCAAAAGATATACGCATTTGAAACACTTATTTTCATAGATATAATTGATCAAATCAGTTCTTTTTTCTGCTTGTGTCTTTTTATTTCCAGATTCGATGTGGACAACTTGAAGAAGCCTCTGTCCATCAATAGAAGACCACTCTTGAAGAAAGAGGTCCCTCAATTATATTTCCGCTTATTTTTGTACTTTCACACTTTGGCGGGAGCCAGGTTTTTTTACTGAGGTTTTTTCCGTAGGCTTTATGTCATACGCCGAATTGTATGGCACCCTGTCACTAACCCTTGCTCTATATGCTTTATTGTTTGCTAACCAAATATTGTGAGCCAAAAGTTCAAAAGAATATTATATATACATATATTGAAATTATTTACTTTATATGTTGAATTAAAACTTTTTGAGAATGAGAATACATATTTTTTCATCATTACAGAAAGAGAGCTCCCAAATCACCCATGCCATCCTGTAGTAACTACTTTGAACCGGACCTCCCATATAATTCCTTCCCAAGTCCAATAGAAAACATTCCTACTGATATTACAAACCTTTTCCTGCTTATCCAAAATGATGAGATCAGAAATTAATAAAACATACATAAATGAGCATCAACTAACCATAAATCAGTGTTGTAAAATCTTTATAGAATAATAGTGAAAACATTTATGTTTGAGCAAGAGACCATGTATTAGTGAAAATATCATATTTCAATGTATTAGAAAAAAAATGGATAAACCTTACTAATTGAAAGCATTACGTGTTCAGAACTCGCATCACAAGAATCTTTATTTGAAAGCCAGTTAATCGGTGAAATCCATGAAATATTTGTCTAGTTAATTTTTCAGGGGAATGAAATAAATTTCTTTCATGTTTGAGGTTAATTCGATTTAAAATTTCAACAAATGTCATGCGTTTGTAATGTAAATTAAGAATGAATCGCCTTGTGGCTCCCTCATGTGAGTATAAAACTAAACAGTCGCCATGTCCCAAAAAGTAAAATGACGTTTCCATTCAAAATTTGACAAGTGCACACACCAGTATTTTAGACATCTTAGTTACAACTGAATTGTTCTATCAAACTGATCTAATCATAGAAAAGATTTAATTGATAGATCTCTATCAACTGATAAAACCCAAATTCCACAAGTAGTTGCTACCATAAGAAGAAACATATGTGCCAAAGCAACTCCCAATCAAGTTGATATAACAATAATTGCATACACATGAACCAGAGATTTACATGACAAAAGAAAAAGATATTTACAGATAAAAAGTTGCGTAAATAACCTTGCAAAATGTAATATGTATTTTATTTTATTTATCATAAACAAAATCTACAAAAACTCCAGTTGATATAAAATCCTTCTCAACAAATATTCAGAATGAATAAGAGATCACTGAAATGTCCAAAAAATACAACACCTCTAAATAAAAGGTACAAAAATCTAAAGCAATACCTGAACACCTACACTACACTAGAGTGTGTTACTGGACGGTACAAGTTATTATTTATTCAATCTTCCCTGTCAGAACGTTTCAGGACTTATGATTTCCAGGACGAAAATTTTTATACATTCGTTAATTAAGATTCTAAATAGATTATAGAGTTACAATTAGTAAACAAGTTGCATAATTCAAATGTGGTCCAGGAGGCCTTTAAGAGTTCATTTATAAAGTATTGGCAGTGCTGCTACAAAATTTCAGTGAGTATTTAATTTCCATAAATCCAGGCTAAGATTTTCTACATATATTTTATATATGTATATTTATAGTTTGAATAGAGGAATTATAAATAAAAAGAAATATATGAAATTGTTTAGCACTAGTCACAAATTTTTGACAAATAGTTACTCTACTAATTCGATTGTTTGAAGTCTTGTACTTACCGTATTGTGCTAAAGGGGCCGGATCTACGCCCCGCCTACTAAACCTATCGGCTATAGACGCAAAACACCTGAGAGCGCCATCTGCCACCTGCTGATCTTCTTGCCTTAACAAGGAGCTCAAAGCCTGAACACAAGTGTTCAGCTGGGGATCTGTGGGTTCCAATTTTGTGCACAGCCTCGACACCAACGCCATGGCCGAGTGTAGGGTGTCCTTGTGCAGACGGCACCCGTGATCTCTCACAAACGGAAGGGCGGCGGCTAAACCACCTGCATCGAAAACCGCTGCCACTTCTCGCGTACAGATCAACTCCAATACTTTGACACATTGTTCAGCCAAGTCTTTGCTGGTACGAGAATTCAGCTCGGCGACGACCAGTCGGTTGCAGATAGCACGCACAGCGCCATCTATGGACACGATACGCCTGGTGCATTCAGCTGATACGTCAAGATAGTAGGTGATTGCTCTGGCTGTTACTTCGAGGACGTTCTCTGGGGCTTGGTCATCCAAGAATATTCGGATCAGTGCGGGTAGGAAGGTTCGTGGCGGACAGCTTGAAATAATGGAAAAATTTTAATAAAGCATATGTTTAAGAATACATTTTCAATTCAATATTGAGTTATTATCAAAGGAGTAAAAGGTTAATATGGAAGATTGAATAACGTCATCCGCTATTTGCTTTACCTGCTATTGGGTTATGAAAACCTGAGTCTTTTCCAAGTAGGTATGTGTTATTTCTATCAGAAAAAACATAGAAATTAAATGTATAATGTAGGATTACTTAATATTTCAGGATTTACAGCACACTCTATACTGTGTTTGCAGTGATCATTTTTCAGAGGATCAATTCGGGACCAGAAATCCCAGGGTGCTGTTGTACTATGGGAGCAGTCCACATCTTAATGGACCTACGAAAGTGATTGTAAATGTCAGGTCTTCACAACATGAAGCATCTTATTTCAATGCAGATGAATCTTCATTCTATTTATGTAAATATATTATCAAATATCAATTATTGGAAATATCCCTCATCAATCCAAAGACATTAAAAATTTTACACACCAGCAGTTTGAATAACTATAACTGTTAAACCTCAACTTTTATAAAAATAGTTTTAATTTTTTTCCTACCATTTGAGGATTCCATTATTGGAATCATTAATTGTAGCATTGAAATGTTGAAAATTTTTAGCTATGGGTGATTCAAAATTCCCGTCTTCTATTACAGATTTCTCGTCGTATTACAGATGCAGTTTCAGCGCCATCTACTGTCTCAGAACTAACAACAACTGCTGCTGAAATGTAGTCGCTTTTTGTACTGGCGATACAAGGCAGTTTCTCAATTTTATTCTTTTTAATATATGACGGTTATCCCGAATTGTGGAATAGATACGCGCAGTACCGTAAATCGGGTACAACGCTAATAGGGCTTAACGTTATTTCGCCTTCCATATCTCTGTTCCTAGAAAATCATATGATTTTGAAGGCATGAAAAAGTTGGAAAACTGCTTGGCTAAGTGTATCGAGCTTAAAGGAACTATGTTGAGAAATAAATAAGAAAAATGACTTATTTTCCGAACAAGGGTATTTATCAATCCATTCTCGTAGGCCGGTGCTTTTTGATCGACTAAATAAATAGGACGAGTTCCTTCGTCTGAAACTACGGAATAACGGACTGTTTGTCTGTGTGTGTCATCTAACCACCGTCTTGGTCTCGAGCTATAACGGTATAGTCATCCATCACCGGACCAGTTTCAGAGGAGGTAAAACACCTTTTATTTATTTAATATTTCGATCTTAAGCTTTACTTCAGGCTATACGTTTCAACTAAAAGATGAACAATGCGCATAATAGGTGTAATTGCCGATGAATCAAGTTTTTCTTAGAATACACTAATGCAAATTATCCGACCGACAAACAATAAAATGATACGATATCAACAAATAAATGAACTGCGGGGACTTAGGATTGCGAAGGATTTTTTAACGATAATAATTTCCACAATAAGAGTATACTGAAGTTATTCATAGGCAGGGATTTCAGAATTGATGCGAAAGATTCCATAGGGCGATTCTACTACAGAAAATTAACGAAAGTCTTGCATATAACCTTTATTTTAACACCCATTTCCCTAAGTTACCGTCCTTTGAAATAAGTTAGAAAAAATTGTTTTTATTTAACATATCCACTCTAGAAACATTAAAAAATAAAAAAAAATCAGTAAAATTAAACTATGAGCTATACGACTTCATTTAACAGCAGCTTGCTCAGTTTATTTTTCCATCAACGATACCCTGGCTAAGAGAGAATCGTCAGCTAACTGAGTTGCTCTTGTGCTAACGTGTTGTATTGCTTCACATGGCTCCATACTGCTACTACTCGATATTTTCTCTAATCGAATAAGACAATGATTGCTCATAATGAAGCATTTTTTGCTGCCATATGAGCGCACCTAAAGCGGAATCTTCATAAAAGAAATAACTAACCTTTCAAAGCAGCGATCTACGTTATCTGACATGAGAAGCAGCATGCATAGCTGCTCTAGCGCGATAAGCTGCATATCGCGCTCCTCTCCTATCCCACTGTTCAGCCATTCCAACAGAGTTTCTGGATCAGGATCAGCCATCTGCAACAAAAATAGATATTTTTCTGACAAGTGCGGAAAGTGACACTTTCTCGCACTCGACTGCCGTTGACCCGAACGACGCGACGCGAAGCGGAGTTCGGGCAAGCAGTCGATGGCGGGAAAGACATTTTACGCATGAATTAAGAACAATATTTGTTCCTAAGACCACATTAAGATTCAAAAAGAAGAGCGGCTCCAGAGAGACTTGGCTAGATTTTGGTTGGATTTCACTTCTTTTTGTAGAAACTTGGGCATATTGATTCGTTATATTATTTTTTGATTTTTGATTTTCTTATTTGACATTTTTTCCGGTTCTGATTCTTGAGTTTTGGTACTCAGATTCTGGAGAAAAGTACAATCTCTCCAGCCATTATATTTTTTCCGAGGACAACGTTTTAATACAGCTTTACTTTTTCTAGGACACCTTTATGATAAAAGCCTCTGCGTGGCACTTCGCTTTCAGATTAATTTAATTCACTGATCTGAATTCAATGAATTTTATAGTCTGTATTCTGTATATTATATTCCTGGATATCCACCCGAACAAACAATAAAATGATGAAAGTTTATAACGGCTTTTTATTCTTAATCATTTAGCATATGCCTAAAATTTTCTTAAACGGCATATTGAGTGCATATTTACCATGCATGCTTGAGAAAATTCGAAATTCCCGCACTAAGGCAGTTCAAATATCCCGCCGGGAAATGGCGGCCGATTTGTGTTACCAAAAATTAGTTAGCAGTTTTCTTTTCTTGTATATCACTGTTCTGTGCTCCAGATCTACGATCATCCTAGTTTTTATAGGACAAAATGATGGATTGCTGGGAGCGTTGCCTATGGATTTCAAGGAAAGTCTTGAAGACGCGTTAACTGAGTAAAAGACGTAGCTGTTTGTCGAACGTGAGAACTTCCGTTTTTAGACAATAACATAAAACTCATTCCGTCTACTTAATTACAATTTATTGTTCTCCGCAGCATTCAACATTGAGGTGAATCACCTGGAAATGCGTTGAGATTATCCTTCCACCATAAACCTATAGAATATCATATATACGTAAACATGTTTATTTATTGCAAAACGATGAAAAAAACTTCAAGGAACAAAAATTGATTTGAACCGAAATGGAGCACTGAACCAAATCGAAAAGATAAAATTTCCTTGTCCCCCTACGTAGCAGACGTTTGACCAGTGGCGTCGATGGAATGGACCTATCCAGAGAAACGTCAGACCGAAAATTGCATATGGCGTGAATCGACAAACAAAACTCTGCTGATTTGTGTTATAAATGGAGATGCACTGCCCATCTCTTGAAATTCAACTCAGAAAGTTTTAATAAAATAGTTTATTGACTCAAAGAAATATTAAAACTGTTACTGCTTTAAAGGCTGAGTGTTTGACCACTGCGTTAATTTTAACCATTTATAAAGTATAAGTTTTCACATTGGGCAAATACCCCTCTGTAGTCAAGTTTAGTTTGAATGAAAATTACCTTCCACAACATCCACTATTGAATCTGAATTGTTTAAAAACATTATTTTCCCTCAAAGAAATGATTCACTCACTCATATTTCATCAGATGATTATATCGATTTAATTCCTTTCAACTTCAAATATCTCAAAAATGCTGCAATTCAGAAAAAAAAATGAAGAATGATTTTATCTGCAAAAAAGACTTATGATTCTAGGAAGTACAAGATATAAGTTAAAGTGATATTTGTTTTTCATGCAATAAAACCAATCTGTACAATAGCAGTGAGAAACCCACAAGAAATGGAACAAATCTATTGATGTCAAAATATGCATGACTCTTATCAAAGCTCATTTCAATTGATATTGTCGTTTGAATATTACAGGTGAAAATGCATTTTT
The DNA here is from genome assembly GCA_030674115.1 of Micraspis discolor. Lineage (NCBI taxonomy): Eukaryota > Metazoa > Arthropoda > Insecta > Coleoptera > Coccinellidae > Micraspis > Micraspis discolor. The sequence goes on from JARTUT010000004.1 coordinate 3,892,979, forward strand.
TTATGATATTTCAACAACCTATTAGGTGTACAAATAAGTTTCCGCGGTTTGTCAAAAGATGGCCCCACCAGAAGGTTATGGAGAAATTGTCAGATGTAAAACGTAATATCCCAAGTTTAGTCATCTGGCAACACCATAACCTTAAAGTACTAGTGATTCCGTATCAGCATCACGTAATTTTTTTCGTGCAAAAATGTCAAGTTTTATTCCGAATAAGCATTTGCGGGAACTTTTGATTTCCATCTTTAATGTGAAAAAATCTGCAGCTGAGGCGCATCGATTGCTTCTAGAAGCATATGGTGAAGCTGCTTTGAGTGAGAGAAGTTGTCAGGAATGGTTTCAAAAGTTTAAGAACGGTGAGTTTGACGTTAAAGACAAAGAACGCAGTGGAAGGCCGAAAGTGTACGAAGACATGGAATTAGAAGCACTATTGGAGGAAGATTCGTCCCAAACGCAAAAAGAACTTGCACTTACTCTACAAGTGACTCAACAAGCAATTTCACATCGTTTAAAATCGTTAGGAATGATTCAAAAACAAGGAAATTGGGTTCCATATGAACTAAAGCCGAGAGACGTTGAACGCCGATTATGCATGAGTGAAATGCTGCTTGCCAGGAATAAAAAAAGAGTTTTTGCATCGTATAGTCACTGGTGACGGAAAATGGATTCACTACGATAATCCAAAGAAAGAAAGTCATGGGTTAAGCCCGGCGAACCATCAACATCGACAGCTAAGCCGAATATTCATGGAAAAAAACTTATGCTGTGTATTTGGTGGGATCAGCTTGGTGTCGTGTATTATGAATTGCTGAAACCAAGCGAAACCATTACTGGAGCTCTCTACCGAACACAGTTGATGAGATTGAGTCGGGCACTAAAGGAAAAACGCGCCCATTACTACTCCAGACACGACAAAATTATTCTTTTACACAATAATGCTCGTCCACATGTTGCGGCGCCGGTAAAAACATACTTGGAAACACTCAACTGGGTAGTTTTACCCCACCCGCCGTATTCACCAGACTTAGCCCCTTCTGATTATCATCTGTTCCGGTCGATGGCACATGGTCTGTCTGAGCAGCGCTTCACATCATATGAAGACACCAAAAATTGGGTAGATTTGTGGATAGCGTCAAAAGATGAAGAGTTTTTTCGACGGGGTATCCGAATGTTGCCAGAAAGATGGGGAAAAGTAGTGGCAAATGATGGAAAATACTTTGAATAAAACGTAATGTACTTTTCCTTTACAATAAATTCCTAATTTTTTATAAAAAACCGAGGAAACTTATTTGTACACCTAATATATCTTTTGAACGGGGCCAAATTTGGAAAAATGTTATAGGAAGAAAATATTTCTTTTGAATTTAAGAATCTATAGTTAAAATTAACGCAGTGGTCAAGGACTCACCCTGTATTTTCCTAAATTTCATCTAATTAGTATGAGTGAGGTTATCAATTATCAGAACCATAGATTAAAGAAAATTTTCTTTGATGTATTTAGATTCTTTGGTTGCTATGGTCACAGGTCTTGTTGTAGCGCTTGTAGTACTTATAGATTTGCCTAAATGTCTGTATTTTTCGACTATTTCGGCTCAAGCAGTATCAATCATTTTGTTTGGACTCTCTGAAAAACAATACGCGGTCAAGATCGATTCCGCCCGTAGGCACGATTACGGCCTGAGTTGGAGAGCTGAAATTGTCAGGGTGGATTTGAGGAATGAATATATCGGATGAGTTCGTTATTCGGCCGAATTGGTTCAGTAGTTTCGGAGCAATGAAAAAAAATTCTTTTAGATTACACTTTTTGAATAAAATTTTTTCTTTTATGCAGTATTATCATTCAAATACATTGATATCATATTTCAACACAACAAACTAATAATTCTAGAAATATGAACTTTCAAAATTTGGATAATAACTTGTTATGATATGTATCATTAAGTCCCAATGTTATCAAGTATCAGTTGAAGTGTATTGGTTACGACGCTGGTTTCCCCTAGATGTCCTAGGTTCAAAGCTGGACAAAACTTAAAATGAATTACATCATTATGTGGGTCTCAACTGATAGGGTTCTATCACAAAAATACATTGATATCATTTTAATTCTCGACAAACTAATACTTCGAGAGATATGATCTCGCTAAGTTTGAAAAATAATTCGATAAGTACCACAATCATCAATTACCTGGTGTAGCGTAGCGATTATGTGTCCTGCTTCCAGGCTCGAGGTCCTAGGTTCGGAACCCGACGGAACCTTATTTGATTTCTGAATATTTACGAGGGTTGGCTTTTATATATATATTCGGGAACATAAGTCAACGTTTTTCGAGCCCGAAGAAGCGTTCCGAATGCATGTTTTGGAGATACCTCAATCAGAGTGGCAAAGAAGCTTCGACAATTGGTTCCAAGGAATGCAAAAGTGTATAAATCTTTATGGGGAATATTTTAAAAAACAATAAAGCGATTTTTGATCATTTGTTTTATTCTCTAATCACGAAATATAAAAGGCAACCATCCTATGCGGGTTACATTCAGTTGGTCTCAAATTTCCGGACATATATCCTCAGTGGTCTTTACTAGACTTAATCAAATTAAAAAAGTACTTGAACTGAAATTTAATTTTATGCGTATAACCCATTGTACTGATGAATCTCACCACAGTTTTACTACTTAACGGGTGCAGCGTACTTAATGATCCCGGTCAAGAAATTACTTCTGCTTCATAATTCGCTTCGAAACTTTAGCTGTTGACTTCGAAATTATTAGATAATATTAGAATTTCTTCTCAACCATAATGTCGACAATTATAAGAGTTAAAATTACTTCTGTAGTGATCAGATGGTGAAAATTTAAAACCATTTCTAACAGTTGTCGATAAGAATATTGAACTAACGGTTACAAGCAATTTCTCAGCCTGTATTATCAGCTACGGGACACCGCAAAGCAGTTGAACAGATGATGAGATTTTCGTGGATGGTTTGATGCATGCTTACTACGCGTAGTAACTGCTTACAACATTTTTTATTTCCGATTCGATATGGGTACCTTGGAAGACTGCGAATATTGATGAAAGAATCACTTCAAAATAGTCCTTCAATTCCGTGAAAATTACAATAACATGGAGACAAGGCTTTTTACTGAGGTTTTCACTATACATTTAGTATTATACACTTGCAATATTGTTTGATAAAATATTTCAAGAGAACGTACATAAAATTGAATAGGAATTCGAGAATTTTTTTTTCCAGTTCAATTGAGGCAACATTTAAAAAATATTGAAAGAATCGCGAATCTGATCTCGTTAACTCTCGTAGAGCAACAAAATTTCACAAAGAATTTCTAAAGAGAAAGTAATGTATCACAGCACAGTGGTGAACAATATTCAATATCAATTGAAGAGACGTAACAATGGCAATTTACTTTGATATATTTATGATATCTTGAATGACAATCTTCCACAGTTTAGGTCAACGACCAAAATTATTGAACTAGAGTTGGTGAACTGGAAATGTCAGGCAAAAAGCAATGATAAATGAAGCATTACTTACATGAAATGACGGCATAAAACTGAATGCTTAAAATTAATAATTGAACCAACATGAATATGACAAAATGACGTTTAAGTTAATAAATTTAACAAAGGATTTAGCATCACTTCATTGCTATGGATTGATGCCTAACATGACTTCATTGCAAATCTTTAAATGATAAAATGTCAAAATTTTAATTAGAAAGGTTAGGTCACAGGTAAAATAAAAATCTTGCGGAAATTCACATAAATGTCACGGAAATAACACAATTGATTGGAATACGAAATAACAAATAGAATGACAAACAAATAAGTTCAAATATAACTCACCTTCTATTACTCGTCCTCAACGAGCAGCAACACTCGTAGGGTAGACTTCAATCTAAAAAATTTGAAGGTATATCGATACTGGTTTGTGTTCATCAACAATTTGTAATAATATGCAATAAATCAATAGAAATGAACTTGACCAGTAATAATCATACGGAAGCAAAGAATTATTCAGTGAAATTTGACAGGGTCAAAGCAAAGGATTTGGACAAACATGAAACACAACACATATTTCACATACACAAATTTCTTCAAAGTTGGATAGCACATTTAAGAATGTCGAAACCCACAATACGGAAACACTATTTACACTTCATTTCGAGTCCTCACCTTTATGATTCAAATCATCGTATATTATACACAGAGTACACCAAACAATGAAATATTTAACGAAACAATTTTTAGTAGTGGAAAATATCCAGATTACAATTTTATTCACACTCTAGTTTTGCAGTGCTTCAGTCAGTTAACCAGAAATGTCACATATGTCATATGTCTATTATGTCAAATGCCATCGTATAAAAGACATTATTGTTTATGTTATTCTGATCATAATTATTGAAAACTTTGGAGTAAATTACAAAATTCAGCAATAAAATTGACATTTTTAAAAAAATAATTTTTCATGTCACAGCTGATATCACATATTTCTGTGCCAGACTGTTCGATGAGTAGTGTGACCATCGCTGCTCGCCACCAATTGGTATATTCCGAAGATTCTCGAGACGTGCACAGCCTAATACGACAGTGGCGGAGCGAACTTTTTTCATTTTATTATTTATTTCGGGGAAAGCGGACGTTTTTGCCAAACCAGCTTCCCAAGTTTTTCTGATACGATCGTGGCATTTGGCAATTTTTATTCATCCGTTGTCAATAGGGCGAGTAGTTTGGGATTTCCTTTTGATAAGTTTTATTTTGGCTATCGTTTGCTGAAAATGTAAAAAACAATATCATTCTTTCTATATATGGAGGCTGTTTTCACTCCGAAGGCTAACTGGAGTATCATTTGATGAAATATTTTTGAAGGAACACAAATCAGTAGTTGCATTTGCTAAATACGTGAAAAAAAATTATCAATTTTTCAATTTAATGGTTACTTTCACCTGCATAAAGCATGCTGTTAACGACTTGCCTTTCTAGGATCCATATAATATGTCTGAAAGACCATAAAATCAATATATTTATTTTGGAATAATTCGTTGAATATATAAAAAAACTAATTGTTGTTTATTTAGGGGTCTTTCAACCCCAAAGGCAGGCTAGTACACGGTCTATTTTGCATGGATAGATTAAATATGTCTAAAATAACATAAAATAACTTGTTTTATTTTGCTAGTATGCTTAATATGAGAAAGAAATATGTTTGACTGAAACCAATTACTGAAATAAATAATGAAATGGAAAAGGATCAGTCCGCTACTGATGAGCACGTTGCTCCTTCTCACACCTCTATTACTTGTTCTTCGGATTTTAGCAGCTGACGACTGATAGCGATGTTCACACAACAAAATTAAATTGTGGCGGGCTTCCGGCAACCGCCATAATCAAAAATCTTGTGACAGTTCGTTCCCAGTTTAACTTTTTCTGTTATAAATCTTAACACTTTTTAATCTTGTAATTTTTGTAATTGGTCTCAAATATGACTGACAGTAATCCGGCTATTGAAGAACAAACGCTAGATGATTCTGATAACGTTCTTACATTGGGAGAAGTACTACAATATGAGGATCAAATGATAGAAGATTCAGCCGCTGTTCTTGGGGCTCTCAATGATAAGAAATGTTCTTATGTTGATGTAAGTGAAGCAGATTGTGAATAGCAATATTTTCAATAATAATTTTTAGGGTTACATCAAGCGTCAAGCATTGTATTCTTGCTTAACTTGTATTCCTGAAGCTAAAACAGATCCATCAAAAAGAGCCGGTGTCTGTCTTGCCTGCAGTTATCATTGTCATGAAGGGCATGAATTGATAGAATTGTACACAAAGAGAAATTTTCGTTGCGATTGTGGTAATTCCAAATTTGGTGAAATTAATTGCAACATATGTCCTGAGAAAGATTCTGTTAATATAGAGAATCTTTATAACCAAAATTTCCAAGGTACTTACTGTGTATGTAGTAGACCGTATCCTGACCATGAAGATCCTGTTTCCGATGAAATGATACAATGTATCATTTGTGAAGATTGGTATCATTCAAGGCATTTGAATGCTGCTGTCCCCCCTGCTCCGTTTGTTGGTTTGTATTTTATATAATAACTCTATTTTTATTCAATGTTCTCTGTTAATTCGTTTTTAATAAACCATATATTTCAGAAATGATTTGCTTCACCTGTGTTGGTGATCATGATTTTCTGTCTTATTATGCTGGTTTTTCTATTTCAAAAATTGAGGGAGTTTCTTCAGAGGAAAACCAAGAAATTGATATTTTACCCCAGAATGACGAAACTAATAAGGATGTATCTTCTGAAGATATTGAAAAATCTGAAGCGCCTGCTAAGGAATGCAAAAAACCTTTGAAGAAAATTGAATCAGGGACATTATTCTGGTCCGATACTACATGGAGACAATCCTTGTGTACCTGTGATGAATGCTTGGAAATGTATGGAGATGAAAATGTATTGTTCCTGCTTGATCCAGAGGACCCTTTGCCCATATATGAAGAAAGGGGCAAAGCAAAAACACAAGGAATTATTGATGAAGAGAGTCAAAAGTTTATAGGTTCAATGAATCATGTACAAGTCATTGAAACAATTGCAGGTTATAATGAATTGAAGGCTAATCTGTCTGAATTTTTCCGGGGATTCGCAGAAAAGAAAAGGATTGTTAAAGAGGAAGATGTCAAAGAATTCTTTGAAGAGATGCATGCAAAAAAGAAGCGAAAAACGGAGGTACAAAATTTTTGTAGATAATCTTTAATACCTTCAGATCATCATTGAATTTGTTTGAATTTGGTATTTTTAAATTCAAGCATTTGGTTCCATTGTATTTACTTTCTGTTCCTAGCAGGAACAGAATATGTAATATATATAGATTTTCAGTTTCATATATATCTCAAATATTTCTGTGAAATATCTGAATTTCAAATAGATGTAGTTTTTGTCTTATGTATTCTGAAATTGCATAATAAAGAAGGAATTTTTTGGTGCTGTTTTTGTTATGCATATTTTTAAGTATTAGATGATTACTCTATAAATCGGTTGTCCAATTTATTATAATGGTAAAGTGTAGTATATATATATCTTTTTGAGCACATTCCTTCATCAATTCACAATTTCAGGAATTAATTAATTTGAAGGTATGAATAAGATAGTAATTAATGTGACATATTCGATACACTATGGAATCATGACAACTAAATAGAATTTTAAAATAAAAACTTGAGTCTAAATTCAACCTTTTTTCCTTGATTGAAAACTGCATAAAATGGAAACTTCTTCAACTCCTTACGCGAGAAATGAGATCCAACTTTGAAATTTCAAGTGCATACTGATCTGGAGAACTGAAATTTTTGGGTTATGAGGAATAATTAATATAAATATATATGATCGAGATAATGACTAACCTGAACCAGGACTATTAATTTAATACCAAATTTATACTGGAACCAAAAAGCAAATGTGTTGGTGGTTTCTTAAAATACCTATGATATTGAGATCCAGTGAGGACTAAGGCAGGGGTGCATTCTATCGCTTCTGTTGTGGAAATAAAAAAAGACAAAAATGAAATCATTTCTTTCTGACGAGAGCTGTAATATCGAGCTCCCGATAGTTTTAATTGGGATGGAAATACTCTCCAAAAAGATGAACGCCTTGGTACCGCCGCATGCTTCGGAAATCTTTAACTGACAGGATAGGAAATGAGGAGATGCTTCGAGGAATGAATACTCAGATGGAACTTTTATTCACCATCAAGAAATGAAATGTTAGTATTTTGGACATATCATGCGCTGAGACAGCTATGACTCGATCCAACTCAAATGGCCCTGAGAGCATGCTATGGCAAAGCATCTGCTGAACTATTTCAAGCAGCAACATCAAAATTTAAGATTGCTCTACTAGTCACCAACCTCCGTTCTGGAGACGTCACATGAGGAAAAAGAAGAAACAATTAATTATAAAGGCTAAAAAAATGCTTTATGGAAACTCCTTGAATGTGGAAGTATCGAAAAATATAAAGATGTGTTATGGGTCATTTTACATTCCGAAGATTGCAGTAAACCATCCGAGTTACACTAAATTATGTTCCGTTTCTTGGTCTTCGTCTCGACAATTAAATACTTAACTCTTACTGGAGCAAAAATTCACGAACGTCTCCGACCCAACTGGAGCCGGTTTGACAACAAAATAATTTTTTGTTATTTTATCACTTTTATCTTATATCGGCACTCTGTGAAGCCGAAAATTTTATTTTTCATGTCGTCTAACTCGTGTTTTTTGTGTAAAAGGGTGGTCTATTTTGAGTACCACCGCAACAGTACAAAGAAAAATGAAATTAATCTATCAAAAATATTTATTTTCTCGAACACAAAAAAAAAACAAAAAGAAGCTAAAATGATTGATGAAAAAGCTGAAAACAGCTTTTTTGCTTGCCCAGGCAAAGCGGTACTTGGCAAGTTGTACAAAGCCAATCTGTGCGCATTGGCTTAGCTTTGGTACTTCACAAGGCACATCTTCTTCTAGATCCCCTTTCAGGCTGATGCTCAGCTGCATGCAGTCTCACACTTTCAGGTATGAAGGGTTTCGATTTTTTTCTCTGGATCTGAACTTGATTACTGGATGCTTTTCGTTTAGAAGACACTAAAGTTGAGGCAACGAAGCCATTTACAATTTCCCTTTTGAAGTTTTTGGCGGTCATCTTTGGCTCGATTGTTTCCATTTTTTTATGAATACAGTAAGAATTTATTACACATGCGTCGAGAAAGTAAAAAAAGATACGGTGCCACCATTTATTACTTTGGCGATCTATTTTGTAACTGGCTAGGAGTTGATCAAAGTTGTCAACTCCATTCATGTTGGCATTACAATCAGTAAGTGCTTTCGGACAGGGAATTTTTACGATAGTTCCATTTCTTTCCCTTCGATTCACTTCTGTGCAACATTCTGGACCATGATAATTGGACAAAATGTGTACACACCTTTCATCTGAATCATCTGATCTGATCTGATTCATCACCGCTTGGCAAAGATTCGAAATCTGAGACAGGGTCTTCTAAGGATTCCATTAAGTCCAACAAATCTCTACGTGTCATTCTCTCTAACCGGAAAGGTAGATCTTCATTATCACACATTTCCTGTAGAAAAATATAAATTTTTATATTTGACTCCGACTTATAATTTTTCTCTCTACTGCAGCGGTGGTCCAAAAACTGGATACCAACATCAAAGTCTTATTCTTATTGATCAATAAAATTGAATCAATCTATGAGAAATATTACTTACATATTATGTTATGTACAACACTGTTTCGACACAGAAATAATTGAAATATACAGTACGTCGGACAACGACGCTATCACTATGAGGACAATATTGCACTGAGAAAAGAAAACGAATATTTTACCAGAGGTCTTTCGATACGTGTTGCGACAAGTTTTAATACGTTGTTTTCACGTCGCCAGATGGTATGCCAACGGTGGTACAAAATTAGAGCTGCTGCTACAGTTCGAAAATGTATTTGAAATGGCCGTTCAAATATAGTACCACCGCATCAGTTGGGTCGAAAAATTGGTGGTTCATATTATGGACCCCCATCGCTATAAGAGTTAAGCCAATACTTGACTGTATGAGTCTCCACTCAAAGATTGCATGCAGGCGGCCATTGCTTATACGAATTACACCACAATTAACGAAACATAGATATAGATAAAGAATGCATCTATGCTTGCCGTGGGTTAGATGATTGCGGTCGATGTTTGGTATTCGCTGCTTACAGAAAGTATATGAAGGCTCTTTAAGATTTTAGAGATCCTAATGCTCTTATAAGCCTGTAGGAAGTCTGAATGGTTCACTAATCATAGACGACACCGGTTTCCTTCATTTCCATTATTTTACTACTCTGTGATTTACAGAGACATTTTCAATGACATTGACGTGATTAATTGAACATAATCAATATTTGAACATGAATCTTGACTCGATCTTGGGCACTTTAGAGACCACTGGTTATGCTGGTCATGTAATAAGCACAGAGGAAGCCATGATTCTTCACAATTCATTATTAATTTTACAGAATGAAAACCATTTCCGCAATACTTTTTTCTGGGGAAGAATCTCAGGTGTAGAAAAGGACTATTACATCGCCTTTGGATACGTTTCAGATGCCTTGAAAGGCAGAATTTACTATTACAGCAGAGACTGTGTGAATTGGGGTCTTCTGCCAAACCCAACCCAACACGCCAAGTCAGTTGCACCTTTCTGCAGCACAAAATTCCAAGGAGATCCAGCTCTCGTAATCGACGTTCTTATTGAGAAAGAAGAGACATCCTGGATCACGACTCTGAAAAAACCGGAAATCAAGAAATTGAAAGAGGAAGATAGACTATCAGCAACTGTTCATACAATCACCGAAGACGCTGCTTTGGTACCTCGTGGGGTCTTATTTACCAGACCTGATGGAGTAGTCGTAGAAAATCTCAGTTTTGAGGGTTTGAAATTATTGGATTCGCGTGAACTCAGCTCTTATCAGCATTATCGCATGCCTACAAGAAAGTGGAATACGAACTTGTTGACTAGGGAGGATTATAATTACGCTACAGATTTCTTGGACCCCTTGGATATAGATATACCAGAGGGATGTTGGCAAATACAGATTTTAGCTGGAGAAACGGTAGCTATAGTCAAATCTTTGTACTGGCCTGGCCTCTACTTTTACCATATCGTCGAAACACCGAGGCATGGATTCGTTTATTTTGGCAGTGGAAAGAAGTGTCTGGATACCGCATTCATGCTCTTACCTGCATCTAATAATTTTTATTGTGATAATGAGACTAAAGTTACGTTCCATTAAAGTGTATCAACTGTTGAAACAAGGAATTCTACATCCGAATTGGTTGAAATTAACAGTTTTCCTTGTCTTGCCTTGAGATTTCCAAGAAACATTGGGAATCCCTTTCTTTCAATGAATTTTAAGTTATACATGGCTTATTCAAAAAGTATTACGATTTCTGTATTTTTTCAAAAATTCATTATTTGTTCATGGATGTATATTTTGTCCCATTTTCAGTTATTCACCTCGGATATAAAACATTTACGGCAACGTTTTTCCTTAGTCTCGAAGAATAAAAAATATATTTTTTGTGATCTTGTTTCGATCTTTGATCGATGCCGTTTTTATGCCTTTAATTGTGGAGGATTGCTTTAAGCGATATGCGTATAACTTGCAGATAAATGTCAAGAAGTGGAGAATCATAATAATTTTTTTTCCGCATACAATTGCTTGAATTTGTTTCAAAGTAGAAGAAAATATTTTGCAATGTCCAATTAATCCAAATGTACGGAGCGACATCGAGTAATAATCGAAAATAGCTTTATTGTTTTTCAAAGTATTCCTCATTGAGATCTATACACTTTTGCATGCGTTTGAACCAATTGTCGAAGCAGTTTTGGCACTCTGATTGAGATATATCCAAAAACGTGCATTCTGAACGCATCAACCACTTTTTCAAGTGTCGAAAAACATTGACATCTCATTTTATTTTTTACGTACGGGAATAAAAAGAAATCATTCGGAGCCAAGTCAGGACTATACGGCGTATGACTCATCAACTCGATGTTTTGAGTGCTCAAAAATGCAGTTGATTGAGCCGATGTGTAAGAGCTCGTCGTGGTGAAGGGTGATCTGTATTCGGCTGGTGGTTTGCCTGGTTTCTTGAAAGACAACTGGCAAACAAATGGTTGTGTATTAGTCAGAATTGACTGTTCTGCGTTGTTCTAGTGGTACGATTGCACATGTCCAGTTTTTCCGAAAGAACAGGCGGTCATTTGCTTGGAAGTGCTTCGTACGCGAGCAACTTTGTTGGATTTGGCTCATCTTGAAACACCCATATAGTCGACTGCTGTTTACTTTCGGGCTCATACGCATAAATCCACGATTTATCACCTGACACGATTTCATAGACGTGTTCGAAGCATCGCGATCGCATTTTTGTAGCATTTCTTTCGACCAATCCACAAGAAAAAACTGGTTTCGTTGAAACGACATTCTGAGGATTACCAGTCTAGAAAGTCGAAAGTTTTTAGTAAAGAAAACATTGCCTGTTTTCTGAAAGAAGCTTTCGTTTGGAAAGGTGTCATTGAACGTTGGAGTTGCTGAAGCTTGTCGAAAAGGTGAATCAACTGTCCTTCGCGTGTACAATGCAGTGTTTCAGGAGTAATTTATTTATGTAATCATTTCCAACTCAAAGATGAAAGTATGTCGAGAATTAGCTACAAAAGCTGGAGCTAGCTTTTGACGGTATAAATTGCATTGTAAAGGTTAAAAATACGTTAATCAGAGGCTATCAAATGTTAAGCATGACAAATTTTTTGTCAAATATTTGAATGGGAGATGTGAAGTGCAATCTGTAGGTATTAACACATTTGGAAATTATGGTCAAGTTTTAAAAATTGCCAGAACAGGTCAATGTTTTCGGCGGTCATCCACTACTCTGCTTGCGTATACTGGAGCAGATTTGCTGAGAACCAAGCTGCATGGAGGATGAAAGTCAGTTGCGAAATATTCCTCTTTTTGTAACTAGTTACGAAAACGTCGATGACTTTTGAAAAGTGTCACTTTATTTGTCAAAAATTAGTAAATATAAGTTTTATTCTATTATCAGCTCGGTGACGCTCCATTTAGGATCTTCTACTATTATGCCCACAAACGAGAAATCAGAGCTGAATGAGAATAGAGCCAGACGACCGCCCAGAATTCCAGAGATTACCTATCTACGTGTTGCATCGAACGTAAATTGTCCTTAACGGAGACCTGCCATAAAACAACTCCAAACTCTATGGTAACCAGGCAAATACGCAATTTCAGTAAGTTCATCGCTACCAACGTTCCTACGTTGCCGTCCAAAAACTTTCGCATAATCGATAACCACGTAACTGTTGCGACGCTGGCGTCGCATTCAGACGTCCACTGCGCAAGGCGTCATTGATTCAATCCTTTCATCTCATCAGCCCAGTGGTTCTCAGACCCTCTGGGTAAGTACAAGACATCGTTATAATTATAAACATTCAGAAAAAAACCGGCTTTATGGCTCTATCCCATTCCTAATAATCCATGAAGAGTTTGAAATAACAGGAGGTCATCATTTATTCCATCAAAAATATTAGCTATCCTTTCACGTTCATTATACCATTAGCTAATTTCAACCCATGACGAAACTTGTTTAATCCCGATGTCGTATTCTTTTAGTCTGTAAAGAGGATTTAGAAATGTTCACCACTTGTTGATTAACCAGTGAGAAGAAGCACTATTTTCAGTTCCATATTTAACAGGTGGTTTCATTCATGGATTCGCAAGTTCATTCATCGAGTTTCGTATTGAAGATGCATAAGATAACTCGGTAGGTTTTTCGTGGTTTATCGATTTTGCAAACGTGAGCTTCACTGCGGAAATTAGTGAAACTAGAAGGTTATTTTGGTTAAAGCAGGTGTGGCTCTTGAGGTAACCCTTATTGGGTCAGAGTGAAGAGACTGTTACCTTAGTGTATTTGAAAATAAGGCTGATTCCCACACTTATTCAATTCATTTTCTAGGTATCTATGTCACGCTACCTTTTTGAAATATAACACACTGATTGATAGTGTAAACCATAGAGTTATTACAGTGAAAACTCCTTTGGCTGTATCTTTAGTTACTCTGATTCAGATTTTTGAGCTAACTTCAATAATACCAAGTACCATACGAAGATTATTTTTTCAGTTGTTATTAGACTATTAAGTACAGAATTTCATGTCATTTATTTTGCTTGCAGGTCTTTGAGCCGAACACCATGCTGTTTAAAATATTATTTATGTGCATTACATGCGCCTGGGCATACGTCGAAAAAGTGAGTTGTTTCCATGTAATCTTTTAATTATATAAAATATAACATATGGTGAGATTACATAATATCCGGAGGTTTTTCTGTCGAATGAAAAAAAAAGTTATCATAAGATTGTGATAACCTTCAAAACTTATTTGTATGTGATACTCAATAAAGAAAAGATGATTCAGGTTGTGAAATCTAACTCAGTTGAAAAAAAATTGCATTTACTGACGCTTTCATGCACTAGGCAGAATTTCAATTTGAAATATATCAAAAAATCAGTAGAAATCATAATTAACAAGATTAAAAGACCGTTTGATACCTAAGAGATAAGTATTGGGCTACAAGAATGTTCACATTTTCGCGCTTCTTCTACTCTAGTAAATTAGTTGAACAGCGTGCAATCGTTTCCACTAAACGTGTGTGATTTTCGAATAGCGAGCCGAAAACGGTCTCAATCGATTGAGTTCGACTTACTGATGAAGAATCCGTTGTCTAACTTGAGGATGTCCAGACACCCGTCCGGCCATATGATCCCTATCATCTGAAAAAAAAATGAGCTAGAATTTTCACATTCAATAATTCGAATTGTTGAATGTACTCTAATTTATTGAAAATGCTACAGGAATTGGAAGAGGCATACCAAAAAACCTAAAGAAAAATTTGATATTTATGTTTGAAATACTGCAGTTGCTAATGCGACTATAAAAAATCCCAGTGACGATCATTAGGTATCTGTTGTATTCATCAAGACATTTCATGTTTCTTGCACAGTCAATTGTATGTTGCCTGTTTCCAGATTGGAAAACTTTCTACTCTGTTCACACTCCTGGTAATTAAATGAAAAATATCGTGTGCCATTAAGTGGTTACAAAGATCAAACTCTGAATCTTGATTCAGAATAAGTAAAATAAAATCAAATATAATAACTAGGTACCTATAATAAAAATGTGAAATTGTGCGTTTAATTGATTTTCATTGAAAATTGTGTTTTAGATGTGTCATAATTTAAAATTTTTGTCATAATATAATTAATTGTTGACTTATGTGGTTCCTTTTTTTATCCCACTTGCTGACTAGATGTACCGAACAGCAGAAAAAGTATAAAAACAAAAAACTAAGATTCTGTGCGGCGGTACGAAGTCCTCCGGATCACCTGGTCCACATAAAAAATATCATCAGATTATATTTAATTAATTTATATTGCCATATACTTCAATACATTACGGAATACAAAGACAAATACCCATATCAGAAAAATATAGAAGATGAGTGAAACAATGAAGGAGAATATAAAATGAGCATAGTAATGGAACGATGGATACATGACTCATATAGCTCAAAATGGAACGATGATAGCTAGTAGATCATCAGGCAGACTCTCAAAAAAATAGAGAGACAGTTTGCAGTCAATTTCAGGATAGCAATGTATCTAATGGCCCAGATTAAACAAGCGAAATAGCCAAGGATACCAACTCGAAGGCTCTTGAACAATTATCGAGTATTGAACAAAAAATTACAAGTCTTCTAGTGCTGTTTCTAGGTATCTTTTTTCACAAGTTGCATTATATAGAAGTTACCTCAAATTTGATTGATAACCAATTTTCTTTTTAGGATGATTTCCTTCCTGAGTTGTTCTTGGAACAACTAGCCGATCGTATACAGAGAGAAAACGATCTTTCATATCTGGACATCAGCAATCCCAATGTCTTAGGATCTCGATCATTAGAAGAAGAACGTTACGATCCCTTGGATTATGATTTGGGGGACGCCCCACTTCATCCAAGCATCAGGGATCAGGAGTATTTGAAGCACAGCAGTCTATGGAGTTCCAAGTATTCTGTTGATGATTTCAAAGACGGAGAACAGAAAGAACATCAACTAAGTAGCTCTACTAAGACAAAAACCACTTTGCCAGCTTACTGCAATCCCCCAAATCCTTGTCCCGTTGGATTTAGCGGTGAGTATCAAAAGATGAAACAGCAAGGTTTATTTAGTCGACTTGAGGCTGTTTCTCAGAGCTTCGTAGCGTCGCTGTCGACAGCATCTCAGCCAATCAGAGTATGTAACAATATTTCCTCTAACCCCTACCTTTTCATTTCCGGTTGTCAAAAGATGTCGCAACACGCCTCCAACTAGACATAAAATTGCTGGGACAATGACAAGTACACATAAGAGTGGGGAGTGTCGCCAGCGACAGCCTTTTTAGTTAAAGTTATTTCTCAAATTTCGAAGGTTGATTATATGCATATAATACCACTTGAATTGAAATTTTCCGCAGGAAATTTTTGATTGAAATATGAAAGTTTGTTGCTCAGGCAATTTTGCAAAGAATGTCATGAACGAAATTACCGATAAGCAACAAACTTGAATGTTACAAGAGAGATATTTTACTAGCTGAAATTTCATCTTAGTGGTATTCGATATGACTATTTCACAGAAAATATATCTAAGAGTGATATGGCAAGATTTGAATAGGTCAAGAAAAATAATGATTCATGACACAAACTATGTTCAGATATAATGAAGAGAAACATGTTTGAATCGACTTCTGAAGTAAAAGTTTCAATTGTTATATGATAGTTAATTATTTGGGGATTGTTCCTTTCGATTAAGGATTTAACTCCCGTTTTGGCGGATGAAATGGCCGAAGCTCTATGGAAACGGTGTATTATCATGAACTTTTTTGGGCTAATTCCAATATCATCTGTTGTTTTTGTAACAAATTCCTCTTTCCTAGTTCGGCTGCTACTTCGCGTTCAATATTGGCTCTCTGCTCTCTCAACATCATCGTCTTATTGGCACAGACCATAGCCCCAAAAAAGTCTAGAGGCGTTAAACGCGGACAATAGATTGGTCCATTTCTTGAGCCAACATATGAGATGGTTTGTTATTTTTTCACTTTCATGTTTCAGCAAAAGAGGGATGTATGGAAGATTTCGAAAACACAGCAGCTTTCAGCAGACGTTTTCAAGAGGTTCAGGACTGCATGTGCGACGCAGAACATATGTTCGACTGCCCGGATAACAGAGATCCGTTTCTGGACAACTCCATGGACGCTTTCAGCAATTTTGAATTCAACCATTATGTCCGTCAACAGATGCAGGTGACTAAATGTTGTAATGAGATGGCCAGGAAAAAAATTTTTGCTCCATTCAGTATCGTAATGAGTTTGTTACAGCGCTTAGTCCCAATTTTTAATGTTTTTGCAGCTAAAATATTTCCTAAATACCTAAATTACCAATATAATTGCTTTCTACTCTAAGCTGTCATTAATAAAGACGAATTGAAGTCACTGATTCCTGTTTTGTTCCAGGATAACTCGATGAACCCTTTTCTATTTGGAGAACGCCTTCCGGTAGCTGCCAAAAAAGGGAACCTAGTGTTTTAATATGAAACATGATATAATTTAGCTTTTTTGTTTGAAAGAATAAAATGTATGATTATATGGCGACGACCTGGCTATGAACAAGGACCACGCATATAATTTTTACCCTATTTATAATTCATACGACAAAAGAAAAATTTAGGTTAGGATTATAAAGAGTTATATAGCTTTAAGTGTTTAATACAAGTAATTTTAAGGAAAAGGCCCCATAATTAAGGAAAGATGCTCAGTATTCTCTTACAAAATGGAGTGATTACTGATTAACCGATTTCGACGAAGTTAAATTATGATATATAGTATTTCCACATGAAGATTCCTCGTGTAATGCACTCTTTCTTTCGATGAATTTCATGTGGAACACTTGGTCAAAGCATATCAAATAAGACATCGGGGTATTTTGGAAATAAGCGACGGCCCTATTGGTCCTTATCAGCTGAGTCCTGCTGAATCGATGACTTCAGATGCTGTTTGGAGCCACGGATTTACCCAACCCACCTGAAGAAGACCAGTTCGGGAATTTGCAAAATACCTCCATTACTGCTAGGTCAGTAAACAAGAAAAACAAAATATGAATGGAACGTCCCCAACTGTAAGAACATGTCGACTTACAAATATAATTTATGCAAAGTCTTATTACTCTCTAAAATGGATAAAACATTAAAATGAAGTGCCAGACCATCGTGGTATATTGATATGAACATTCTAAATGTATAGGTGTTTAATACTTTAACTAAGTAGTGTTTAATATTGATAATCATTTAATTGCTTCAAAGTCTATCTCATAAAAGCAAACAGTTTTCCCTCTGATCTGATCTGCTCTTAGTTCGATGTCTAATAAAATGTATTCTCTTGATGTCAGGCATGTGTTTATTTATTCATTTTACCTTTTTTTGGGCCCCAGAGGTATGGGGAAACCGTCATATCTTACACACAGCGGATCTTTGAAATGTTTCAAGTTCGTGAGAAACTTGAACCATACTCCTTTCTCAATACTCAATTATAGTCCCAAGGACCCGAGTCAATAAACTGATGTTATTGCAAATGGTGAGCGCACTTCCGACTAAGGTGATTGGAATTCTGGTTAGCCACCAGTGCCTGCTTTCATCTCACTTGGAATTAGGGGACGTGAAAGAGAGTTTGTCCCGTCTTGGTTTCAAAATTCCGCAGTCTCACAAAGGAGTCGTGAGGGGATATTTACTCAGCTGACCGATATTTACCTGGATCTTGTAACATAATTACGTTGAGCCAGGTATGAATTCTTGGAACGTCTTGACCACTCTATACTACAGTATGAAGTTGTTGGGGCTGCTTGATCAAGGATTGAGGTTGCAGTTCCTGTAAGATATTAACGTTAGCCTCCAGGTCTTCCAGGTCGGAATTGAGAGGCCCATTGGGTCATAGTTTCTCTGATAAATCTGAATCGAGACTCCTAGTTTCAACACTAACAGTACTCGTGATAAGTCTTAGTTGCTCCTGGGATATTCAAGATTATTATATGCTATTTAACGCTACTGCTTGGGTTGACGCTATGCCTGTTGACTTGGTTAATTGCTAGCTCGGTTTCCAGCACCTTCAAGGTCATTTCTGGCCAGGTATATGCAAAGATGTCTTTACGACCTAGGTATACGGCTATCACAAGCATTAGGGTTGAAAGGAATTTGGGTTTGGGATTTTGTTCGTTCTTGGTTTTGTTGCTCGTCACAAATACTGAAGCCCGTACACCACGACAAAATGATGATCTCAAACTGATTATACATTCTACCTTATGAATGAAAAAGTTTGAGGTATTTCATAATTGTCTCCAAATCAATCACAAAAATATCTAGAAAGCAGATATAACCGAAGATATTCTTGGCTCAGTCGATGAGTTCGAGTGTACTGTTTTACTGTTACTTGAAATCAGTAAAGCTTGACATTTTTCTTGCGAAATTGAGGTCTGCTGGAGTACATGAGGAGGATTTTAGTTTTCTTAGTTCTATCTGAGTGAACGTTCGTAAATAGTGAAGTTGGGTACTGAAATTTCCAAATTAATTGAATGAATATTAAATGGAGACCCTCAGGGTTCCATTCTTGGGTTACTGCCATTCATTTCGTATACTAGCCAATTTGTGAAGTTCATATATCACTGAAAGGGCAAATATTTTCTGGGGGCCTTCATCTTTTGACGACTTCTCCATTGAAGTACTAAAGAGGATCTGGACCGATTGTGGGCTTATTTGAATGCTCAGAGGTTATTTGCTCCAGCATTCGGTTCCAAAAACAACAGATAATTCGTTAAAGTAAATTTCCAAGCAACTGTTACTGATGATATTATCGGCTTTGTTGTTTGAGCACAAAATTTGGATTTGATCATGGATGATTCGTTGAGATTTCAGGAGCTTATGGAGTTTCAAGATTGTTAAATCGGCATAGATCTTACTTAACCATATCTTTCAGACTCTTCTGTATGGAAGGTTAGTTTTGCCTCAATTCAATTACTGCTTTCCTGTGTACAGTTCTTGCTTGGATTAGCATGAATGAATTTTCTATATTGGGAGAATTTACAGCATCGAAATGGAGTAATATTCTATCTCGATGGTCACAGAAAGACCTAGAATTTGGTCAGCTGCATCGGTAGATGTACCTCAATAAACTCCAAACTAAAATTCTTAGAGTACACCATTTTATACAGTGTCTACGTCTACTGACAGAGCTGACTGTAACTAGAGTTCTGTGAAAACTGAATCCATGGGTTTGATTTTTCCATGTAAATAGATGGGCGAGAACAGATTCTTAAGCCAGCAACGGGAATCAGAAATCGTTATTTTTCTTTATTTTGTTTTGGCCCGGTTCTTATTATCGAGTCATATATTCGAATTGTTGTTCACACATTGTGGTTGATTTTATCAGTAAGCCTTCAGTAGTTCTTGGTTTCATTCATCATGGCAAAAATATATTTTAGCAGAGATAAACCGAGAATTTTTGAAATATCGAAAAAAATATTATTTTTACTTCCTACCTATGGTGAGTACCTAGGTGTATAAGTTATCATGAATATTTAAGTTATAATGCTTAATTTTTGCTTGAAATTTTTATGAATACTTAAAGCATTTAAATTAAAGATACAAGTATGTCTAATCACTTGGATCTATTGAGTAATAAATTTTTTTCTGGATGTAATAGTATATAGTATTTCCAGAAAACGTCTGTTCCACATCTTCAAATATTCACTATGTTGTGGATCAATATTGTTAGATGATTATAGCTATATTGAGATATTTGACGGAGCAGTTTTGATATCATCATTTTTTCACTTATTTTCTATAAAAATCTCGGTAGTTCTAGTGCAATGGGGTTTTCGAGATTCTGGTTGAAGGGATCTGAACACATGGAGAATTTTGACTTCAATGGATCTCAGATTACCTCTTGAAGCTTCATCAATTTTTGTAATTCTTCAATGAAATGCGAGCAGAATTCTGTATAAATAGCTCTGGTTATGTGCCAAGTTGAACGTATGAATTGAAGATGGCAGAAGTTACCTTATCAAAAACGTACAGTTGGCGTGGCCTCAAAAATTATAATTTCATTAAGTTGGTAAGGAAAAATTTGCTTTGTTAACTTCAAAATTACGAAAACAAATGTACTAAAATGTATTAAAATATAAAACCCGCACTATGTTTTTAGACAATTAAATATCAATTCACCTCCACAAACTTGAAAAGTACATATACACTTTTAAGGAACAAATTTTATTTTTATTTCATCATTGTCAATCACAAAATAAATACCCCATATCGCTTATTCATTTCATTTTATAGGGTTCTGTACAAACTTTTATAAAATTACAAATACAAACCAAAATATATACAGGTGTGTCTTTGACCACTGCGAATATTTTAACCACAGATTCTTGACCTAAAAAGAAACATTTTCTGCCTAAAACATTTTTCCAAATTTGGCTTCGTTCAAAAGATATAGGTTGTTGAAATTTCATAAAAAAATTGCATTTTCACCTGTAATACTCAAACGACAACATCAATTGAAATGATCTCTTGTAGAAGGTTTTTGCTGACAGTCATGCATATATTGGCATCAATAGATTTATTCCATCATCTGATGAAACATGAGTGAGTGAATCATTTCTTAGAGGGAAAATAATATTTTTGAACAATTCAGATTCAATAGTGGACATTTTTCCAAATTTGGCCCCGTTCAAAAGATATAGGGTGTTGAAATTTCATAAAAAAATTGCATTTTCACCTGTATAATTCAAACGACAACATCAACTGAAATGATATCTTGTAGAAGGTCATGCATATTTTGGCATCAATAGATTTATTTCATTTCTTGTGGGTTTCTCACTACTATTGTACAGATTGGTTAAATTGCATGAAAAACAAATATCACTAGAACTAAAAACCCGTAACTCATTTCTCAGAGGGAAGAAAATGTTTTTAAAGAGTTCAGATTCAATAGTGGATGCTGTGTATGGTAATTTTCATTCAAACTAAACTGGACTACAGAGGGGTATTTGCCCAATGTGAAAACTTGAAATGTGTATAACTTTTTACGCAGTTGAATATGGAAAAACGGTTTGGGAAAAAAGTGTTTCTTTTGATCTCAAGAATCTATGGTTAAAATTAACGCAGTGGTCAAAGACTCGCCTTGTATGAAATATACACAGCCCGTTCGCTGTTATCAGTTACAGATAGCAACTACAAATTCCTGCAAATTAAATTCATTGGCAATTACACACAAGAAATAGATCAGCCTTGTTCACATAATAATTCCCTGAAGTGGTCTATTTTAGAAGAATTATAAATCTTATTTTTGGAATTCAATTCATTAATTATACAGGGTGGCCATTTGAAAACGAAACAGAGGAGATTACAGACGAAATAATAT
The DNA here is from genome assembly GCA_030674115.1 of Micraspis discolor. Taxonomy (NCBI): domain Eukaryota; kingdom Metazoa; phylum Arthropoda; class Insecta; order Coleoptera; family Coccinellidae; genus Micraspis; species Micraspis discolor. Next base: position 3,915,126 of record JARTUT010000004.1, read on the forward strand.
TTTTCGATAGAAATGCTCGGATAGGTCGATTTTTTTTTCGAGGGGTACAACTTAAGATGTAGGTTACGGACGCATAGCGCTTGAACCCTTGCTACTACAACCCTCAACCCAAAATTTTGAATAGGGAAGATGGGGTGAGTGATACCTCACTGTACAATAAACTGCCTAGCGAATTGAAAAATCTAACTTTTACCAAGTTCAAAACTAGAATAAAACAGGTTGAATGATTGTTTGGGCTATTACCATCATCTATTGTGGATGTAATGTTTTCCGACATTTCGATAGACATCTTCTATCTTTATCAAGGGGAAAAGTAAGAAACCTTTTGAAAATTATCAATTTTCAAAAAGTAAATATTGACAGAAGTCATGAAAGAAAAATGAACGATGTTATATACTCATCTGTGATATGATGATCTTTTTAAGTTGGATCGAACTATCGGCGTCCAAACTTCTGGCAGATCTATAGATGGAGCACTTATGGAATCAGGTGTTATTTTCATAAATGCTGCTTCTTTGATTTTTCTTCTTGCAAGTTTTTCTTCTTTGGATATTATTGATGCTTCATCCCATTTTATACGATGATTCTCATCTACAGCATGTTGGACCAACCTGGATTTGTCGCTGTCTAGTACTCGTAGAAGCTTCTGATGTTCTTTTATTCGTACATTCAGAGGGCGTTTAGTTTCTCCGATGTAAGATCTTCCGCACTCGCAAGGTAATTCATATATGCAGTTCTTTGTCCTTTGTGTCTCATTATTAGGCTTAACTTTTGTAAGTTTAGCTCTGATAGTATCTTGAGTTTTGAATGCAGTCGTTATGTTGTATCTATTTCCAATTCTCATTTTTTTTAGCTGATTTATATATGGAAATTTTCGAACAGAAGGCATTAGAAAAATATGTACTTAAACCCAAACTGTGGAAAAGATATGTAGATGATACTTTCATTATTTGGCAACATGGAAGAGACACTATAGATGGATTCCTTCAATATCTAAACAATCAAGAGGAATCAATTAAATTCACAATTGAAATCGAGAAGGACAGACAACTTCCATTCTTAGATGTACTCGTACATAAACAAAATGGAATCCCTAGAACCACTGTGTATAAAAAGCCAACGAACACAGGACAATATCTACATTTTGATTCAAACCACCAACTAAACACTAAATTGGGAGTAGCAAAATGTTTATTTGATAGAGCAATAAATATTTGTTGTACTGAAGAAGACCAAAATGAAGAAATAAATAACATCTCGAAAACTCTTAGAAGCAATGGCTACCCCAAAAAGATATTAGAAAAAGCTAAACGAACAAGAGAAAGTCAACCTGAACCAACAGATATAAATCAGACCATTAAAACCGTAATTCCTTATGTAAAAGGTTTGTCGGAGAAAATGAGAAGAATTGGAAATAGATACAACATAACGACTGCATTCAAAACTCAAGATACTATCAGAGCTAAACTTACAAAAGTTAAGCCTAATAATGAGACACAAAGGACAAAGAACTGCATATATGAATTACCTTGCGAGTGCAGAAGATCTTACATCGGAGAAACTAAACGCCCTCTGAATGTACGAATAAAAGAACATCAGAAGCTTCTACGAGTACTAGACAGCGACAAATCCAGGTTGGTCCAACATGCTGTAGATGAGAATCATCGTATAAAATGGGATGAAGCATCAATAATATCCAAAGAAGAAAAACTTGCAAGAAGAAAAATCAAAGAAGCAGCATTTATGAAAATAACACCTGATTCCATAAGTGCTCCATCTATAGATCTGCCAGAAGTTTGGACGCCGATAGTGTTACAAAATTTTGGCGGAAATTCTAATGGTGAGATAGATAACCATAAATACACGGGAAGTTTTTATCTTTCTAATTCACATATGCAAAATTTAATATACGTCTAAAGGTTAAAAATTCATTCTTATGTTGAACGTTAGCGAGAAACACAAAGAGAAGCGAGTATTGAGTTCATCAATCAACGTTTTTTGTTGGATGATTGTTTCCAGTTGTGTTAATTTTTCACAATTCTTATAATTTTGTGATATTAGTTCGAGAAGAAATTGTGAAATATCCGTTTCAAACGGGATTTTGAACGCTCGTTCACTTAATTTGTCTGAAGCCGCCAACATCCAAGGTAAATGAAAGAATGAAAAAATTGTTGATGGTTGTAAAATAGAATTTTATGTTTTCGTAGGCTTTTTATTAGGATTCTGACTAAAATTCTTGATGAAAATGGTCTACAAGTACACATAATTACATCTTCATATAATTGAAGAAGGTCAATATCGAAGTGAAACCCCGTGATAAGGCATAGTGGACATCTCTCCTCATTTGAGTTGACCTCACACGTCTGCTTGACCACCCCCAAGGAAACGGACACCACCTTCAGAAAACTGCACCATCCTAAACGAATCGAACACTCACGAATATCGGATGAGTACAATATTTCATTTATTTGTTTTTACACTTTCTCCTCACTTGTGAACATGATTTATTTATCACAATAATAACTTGTGAATGAATGCTGGCAATCATTAATCTAAGCCCTTCAGGCACTGTATAATATTTTAAGAACCTCTCACACAGTGAATTGGTGTGTTATTTGGAACAATATATTACAGAATTATTTATCCTGTGTTATCATTTTGATCAGATTCTATACAGTACAGTGTATATTTTGGTGGTTTATATCATATATTTTCAGGGTTTTATATTTTTGAAACCACCTGGCGCCCTCAAATTAATTCTTTTTAATTTTCTTAAACATACCCCTTCTCCACTGCAGCTAAGCCATGAGCTGCGCCCTGAAAATAACTTATATGTTACCGTATCTGTGAATCAGGTTAAAATTCAGTTTATCATGTAACAATAGTTCGATCCAACTTAAAAAGATCATCATATCACAGATGAGTATATAACATCGTTCATTTTTCTTTCATGACTTCTGTCAATATTTACCTTTTGAAAATTGATAATTTTCAAAAGGTTTCTTACTTTTCTCCTTGATAAAGATAGAAGATGTCTATCGAAATGTCGGAAAACATTACATCCACAATAGATGATGGTAATAGCCCAAACAATCATTCGACACGAGCTCCATCATCAATAATATCTCGTCATCAACTAGAATAAAACAAATATTGGTAGATAATGTATTTTAAACTATAGGTGAATTCTATATGCACTGGTAACCACGAAAAATGTAACCAACTCTTTGATTTACATCTGCATATATATATGAGATAATTTTAAATGTATTGTACCGATTTATTTATGATCTTAGCTTCTGATTTTATCTTCAGATTTTATTTATACTTAAATTGTAAATGAATATTTACGGTTGTATATAATTTTGTGATGTTTTGACCGCATAGTCTGTTTGAAAATGTGTATATGTAAATAGTGTTTTTTCTCAAATCTCATTATTTTTATTTATATAAGTTATGTTATATGTCGTGTTAAATTGTAGTATGTATTTTATGTTTGCCTTGACCTGTGAAAGCAATTCTTCTAAATGCGTTCAACACCAATAAACTCTCTCTCTCATTTGAAAGGTGTTTTATACTAATTTCAGCACAGTAATTGTTTTTTCATTTTATGCATTAATTCTCGAAATATTCATGCGTTAGTGAATTTTATATCTTGAATCAATTTTTTGCGAATAATTGACATTTCGTGCTTCCGAAACATCAAAATTTCCGTACTTGTATTTGAAATTGCAAAACATCTACCACTGGGCAAATGAAGTTATACCGTACGTGTTAATGCTACTAGGGTCAGATGTTCGACTAGCTGTTTTATTCACTGAAATCATTTCTCAACTGTACGGTATCAGAACGATTTGAAGTATTGATCTAAGAAATGAGACTTTTCAAATCGCATTTTCACCTGTAATATTCAAACGACAACATCAATTGAAATGATCTCTTGTAGAAGGTTTTTGATGACAGTCATGCATATATTGGCATCAATAGATTTATTCCATTCCTTGTGGGTTTCTCACTACTACTCTACAGATTGATTAAATTGCATGAAAAATAAATATCACTTGAACTAAAGGTCCGTATCTTGTACTTCCTAAAATCATTAGTCTTTTTTGCAGATAAAATGATTCATAATCTTTTTTCCTAAATTGCAGCATTTTTGAGATATTTAAAGTTGAAAGGAAATCGATGTAATCATCTGATGAAACATGAGTGAGTGATTCATTTCTTAGAGGGAAAATAATTATTTTAAGCAATTCAGATTCAATAGTGGATGCTGTGTAAGGTAATTTTCATTCAAACTAAACTGGACTACAGAGGGGTATTTGCCCAATGTGAAAACAAGAAATTTGTATAACTTTTTAACGCAGTTGAATATGGAAAAACGGTATGGGAAAAAAGTGTTTCTTTTGATCTCAAGAATCTATGGTTAAAATTAATGCAGTGCTCAAAGACTCGCCCTGTATAAAATATACACAGCCCGTTCGCTGTTATCAGTGACAGATAGCAACTACAAATTTCTGCAAATTAAATTCATGGGCAATTACACACAAGAAATTGATCAACCTTGTTCACATAATAATTCACTGAAGTGGTCTATTTTAGAAGAATTATAAATCTTATTTTTGGAATACATTCATTAATTATACATGGTGGCCATTTGAAAACGAAACAGACGAGATTACAGACGAAATAAATTTTTTCGATAGAAATGCTCAGACAGGTTGATTTCTGTTTCGAGGGGGACAACTTAAGATGTAGGTTACGGACGCATAGCTTTTCAACCCTTGCTACTACAACCTTCGCCCCCAAATTTTGAATAGAGAAGATGGGGTAAGTGATACCTCAATTCAAAGGTATTTTTATACTGATTTCAGAACAGTAATTGTTTTTTCATTTTATGCATTAGTTCTCGAAATATTCATGCGTTAGTTAATTTCATCCCTTAAATCAATTTTTTGCGAATAATTGACATTTCGTGCTTCCGAAACACCAAAATTTCCTTACTTGTACTTGTTAATGCTACTAGGGTCAGATGTTCGACAAGCTGTTTTATTCACTGAAATCATTCTCCAACTGTACGGTATCAGAACGATTTGAAGTATTTATCTAAGAAATAAGACTTTTGAAAGTAAAGTAAATAATTTATCAAAACTCACATTAATTAATTAAATATTCAAATTGTTCACCATTAGCTTCCATACAATGAAATAAGTTTTGTTCGAAACGGTGGCGCACATTTTGCAATACGCTTTGTTTGTTCGACATCTTGATTAAAGATTTCTATGTCAGTGGATTGGACGAAGGAAGCCACAGTCATGGTTGTTTTGAATCTCAAAATGTCGATTTTTCACAAAAAAACACTACAAGTGCCATGAAAACACCACTTCATTTTCAAATACTTAGTTGAGAATATTTCGAGAACTAATGCATAAAATTAAAAAACAATTACTGTGCTGGAATCAGTATGAAAATATCTTTCAAATGAGGTATCACTCACCCCATCTTTTTTATTCAAAATTTGAGGGCGAGGGTTGTAGTAGCAAGGGTTGAAGCGCAATGCGTCCGTATCTTAAGTTGTCCCCCTCGAAACAGAAATCGTCTGTTTCGTTTTCAAATGGCCACCCTGTATTTTGTAAAACTGCGATTGGTCTGATGCAATCTGATAATCACAAAATTGTAATCATACCTGATAAACAGCTATGGGTGAACATGCATGATGTTTTAAGTTGATATTATTTTACATCGACGGAATGATGAAATACTTATTATGGAATTCTTTACGTAACAGCAAGCGTATCAAACTTCCATCCTCCATGCTGTTTGATTCCCAGCAAATCAGCTCCAGAAAAATCCTCAAAAAGGATTATTTTCTGCACTCCTGCGGTTTCACCCATTACCATTTCTTTATATCTAATTTCACCGCAATATATCCTTTTGTAATTTAATTGTATCCTTGGGTTTTATTCGTAAATCAAAATAAATAAAATAGTATTCAAATAAAGTCTGTCGGGTCCGTCTCAAATATAATATATTCCATATATAAAAATTCCATCGAAGTTGCCTTGAAGAGGACCGTCAATATTCGCTAACTCTTCCTCAACCTCACTTATAAACAAAAAACGCTCGAGCAACTCTTAGGTGAAAAAAAGGAATGCCTTCGACCCCTATTCCTTATCACCCTCCACGTCCTTCCACAAAAAAGACTACAAGGAATTCTTTCTGAATTCCCAGTCAGAAATTCGATTTTGATTCGCCGCCTAAAAATGCGAAATCTTAAATTCCGAATATTCAATATTGCGAGAGTCTGAGTATGACCTTTTCAACGGAACCAGCTCAGGACCCGTTTGAAAATCTGAAATTGTTCAGCGAAATCCCTGGAAATTTATGCGGCAAATACACGTCGGATTTAGTGAGCATGTAATGTGGTAAGTATTCGGGTTTGAAAGGCAAAAAAAATCCACAAGGGGGTGTGCGTGCGTAATTCAAGATAGAAACGAGACGACGTTCACGGGGAAAGGGAGCGTTTCATGTTCGTATATCGATAATAATTTTTTTTAAATGGCCTTCTTTGGTACATGCTTTTCATTCTATTATTCGTTTTGAGTCCACAGGCGGAGGGTTTGAATTGATTATGTTGATGTGTGTGAAGTTGGCCCCGCACTTTTTTTTTGTGGTGCTGAATTGTGCAAGGTTTGTGCTGCTTTGTACCGTAAAAGTTTTTTTTTCAAATGGTACGATTAATAAGATATTTTACTAAGTGAGTAAAAGCGAATAATGTAAATTTTCATTTGGTTGGGAGGAAGTTCGAAAAGCACAAATCAGTGTATTCACTGTTGAATGAGATTCAGTTATCAAATGACCGTTAAACGGAAAGAAAAAATGAAAATATACATTATTCGCTTTTACTTACTTAGTGAAATATCTTATTAATCGTACCATTTGAAAAAAAAAACTTTTACGGCACAAAGCAGCACAAACCTTGCACAATTCAGCACCACAAACATTTTATCGAAAATCAAAAAGTGCGGGGCTAACTTCACAACAGTGTTGCCATTCACACAATTCATCATTCAATCTACTGATATTTTGATTTTTCACCGTTTAAAAAGACAACTTGAAGTTTTTTCTGAAAAAATTATCAGCACTAGTCAGCACAAATGTAGCACAACTCTATGAGATGATTTTTACGGAAAAAAGAGAAAGTGCGGGGCTATCTTTTTTCGAATTTTCCAGTTTTTTCGGAAAAAAACTCGATTTTTCAAAAATATTAACGGCATAACTTCATACACGCGTAGCACAATTTTTTCCACATATTCCGATTGAAAAAAAACGAAAGTGCGGGGCTAGCCTTGTAATGGATTTTCGAAATTTTCCGGAAAATGTGAGGTATTTCCATGAAAATTTTTACGGCACAACTCAGCACAAACCTAGCACAACTTTTTACACTCATTTCCGATAAGAAAAAACAAAAGTGCGGGGCTAACTTTTTTTTGATTTTCCATTTTCTGGGAAATTAAGAGATCCATCTCAAAAATTCGAACGGCACAACTCAGTATACGTCTAGCACAATTCATTTCAGTGGTTAAAACTCAAATTTTCAAAAAGTCCGGGGCTGGCCCATTTGATGCATTTAGTGAAATATCTCGAAAACTACTTGAAATAACGAGAAAATTCGAACAGCACAAAGCAGCACAAACCTAGCACAATTCAGCACAACAAAAATTTTTTCGGAAATCAAAAAGTGCGGGGCCAACTTCACACACATATTATGTTGCTAAAGAAATGGTTTACATTTAATAACAATTACTAACTGTTTAGGTTTCATATACATTTTCTGTTTTATTGTTCTTAATATACTTCTTTTCGTGAAAGTTGTCCTTCAACTAAGGAAATATTTCATCTAAATGTTTGTTTTTTCAATTCGTATTTATTGTACCTTTTTACGCGCATATGTATTTGATACGAGACACATAACAATGTGACACGTGTGTGTCACAGACTCTTTCGAAAAGCAATTCATGCTAATTAACTACTTAATAGTATATTCTAAAACAAGTTGCAGAATGGGCACCTATTCCAACACGAATGAGTGTTGGAATTGCCTTCTGCAACGAGTATTTAGACGATATTTTCTCTATTTCAATCAAGAATTGTGAGAAATTTATTGGAATTCAATGAAAAATTCAGATTATACCTCCTAGTGCCTTTTGTATTTCATTTTAGCAGTTGGCGTGACTGATATGAAAATTGACAGATTATAGAATTTGAATAGTGTGTTCAAATCTCTACATGGTTTAATATTGACAATTGACATGCAATAGACGCGTGTTGACATTCGAAAGGATAGAATGTCAGTGTTGTCAACCACAAAACGAAAAATATAACTAAAAATAATGCTGTAATAAGTTCATTACAGCACTGTTTTTAGTACTGTAATGAACTCATTACGATACTGAAATAGAGAAAGTATTTTTTCTGTCAATTCTTTTTCAAGTTGTAGACAATTTTCCACAAGAATAAAATAATTATTCTTAACTATTTCAAAGTGTATTCAACATCATTCAACATTCGAGAATCTATAAAATTCTACGTATAAATTTAGGACGGCTTCGCTACAGACCACAACCTGATTTTATGAAGAGAGTAACCTGATGTTATTGTCCAAAAAAAATTCCATTCTCGTTGAAATAGCCATCATTTATGCATCGGCGACAGTTATTCAATTCGCCTATTATAATAGGGTCCTGGAAATTCGAAATTCATAACTTAATTCAATCCCAGCGTGCAAATAGAAATTTAAATTCCCAGTGGATCAACACATACATTATGAAACTTTGCATGACATAAAATATATTCCACTGCCAGTCGATTTAAAGGGTCGAGGTCAGAGGTTTGAGTCACATAACAGTTTATTCGTTTCTGACAAAAAGGGAACGTGTGACCGTCTTTCCGGTTATAGAATGGATCGTGACTTCCTGTCTCCTATTCCATGTGTAATTTTCGAATCTCACGTCTATTAATGCTAGACATATTGTTGGAACATCATTTCGATGATAGTCGGGATATCTGAGAATGTTGTTGTGTTCACGAAATTGTAGTACGAGGGTTGCTCTCTATATTTCTGGCCTTGGAATCACTGAGTGTTTACAGACTTAATCTGTTGCTGCCAATGGTATTTCCATTCTCAAGATAGTTGATAAATATTACTTATTGTTGTATTTTCGGGAGCTTTGGACGAAGTTCACCAGTTGCTGTCGACTGAGATGACGATCGTTTTGTTTCCGGAGTGAAGTGGTGGATCCATGTTTCATCTATTGTCACGTATGGACGTAAAATTTTGGTTTGTTAAGTTCAAACATGGGCAAACACTGCTTAGTATCATCAACATGTTCTCGTTTTTGGTCAACAGACAGCAAACGCGGCAGCCACTTTGAACAAAGCTATACGATAGTCAAATGATCATGCAATATAAAGCGTTCTGAATGAAGTGAGAATCACGTCCCTGGTTGTTCATGCTGAGTACATTTACAGGAGCTAGGACAGGTGATGAAGAAGAACAAGATTAAGTTGAACTAATGCCGACGTTTCGTCCGTATATTCGAACTTTTTCAAGGCTATACACAAGAAAGATACAATCAGACAGCAAATAACAATGATAAATTACATACATTCAAAAGGATAGAACAAATATCAATCAACAAATATGATAAATAGACAACAACAAGAAGATAATAAACTGAATTGGGTAAAACTGTGGTATACAAACTTACCAAGTTCATTCAGTCTGATCTAAAAGCTGTTATTTCTACTGATAGTCGGAAAGATTGCAACCAAGCCAAGACTTTGCCAATTTTCAATTCAAAATTTAAAAACGTAACCACCATTGAAACTTGATTTATTAATCGAGAGCAGCTGTTATTACATGTAAACAATGAAGACATATGAATGATATTTATGCCAGAATACGGGGATCGCGATACAAGAACAACAAATTTGTGTACATTTGACTCAGACCTTGGGTGTCAATTCTATGGTTTACAGTATCGTTTAATTTTATATAAATCAGTCCTCTGATGTTCCTTTTTCTCCAATTACTTTCATAGTAGAGTATTTCGACATTGTCAAAATCGAAATGGCGGCCTTCTGAAAATTTATGGGCCGCTAAAGCTGTGGAACTATCCCTATCTCGGAACCTATCATCACAGTCATATTTGTGCTGTTTGATTCTTGACTTCAGCAGTTGTTTAGTTTGTCCCACGTAACATTTATTACATCCCAAACATAGTATCTTATACACAACACTTGAACGGTTATTTGTGGGTGTTGGATCTTTAATTCTTGAGAATAAAACCTGCGTCGTCAAAAGGTTATAAAAAACAAGCTCTGTAGTTTTTGATTTCTGTTTGATTGAATGAGCAATGCTGTGACTCAGGTCTGATATGTAGGGGAACCTAAAATATCTCTTGTTCTGATCATCTGAATTAAGGGTTTCACTATTCTTAGAGGCGAATGGATTGTATTAATTAATTATTTTCTTCACCAAAGTTGTTGGATAATTATTCATTTTCAAGATTTCCTTGATCTTCTTTATGTTTTTTTCGTGAAATATACCCGAGCTGAGATTTGCTGATCGATTAATGAGGTTTTTGTTGACCAGAATTTGTAGGTTTTACATACCATTTCGTCAGCAACGTGCCATCCTCCCTACGAACCACTTCAATGTTCAAAAACGCAAACTCTCCCTCTTTTTCATTTTCCATGGCGAATTTGATGCGTGGATGATAAGGATTGAATACTGATAGAAGTTCATCAGCTTTATCTGCTATGATTGTGTCATCTACCTAAAGTTTGATGAAAGCGACGGCAAATGTAAGTTTTTTAGGCAATTTTCGATTAAATGTGTCATAATAAAATCAGCAAGGACGGACTAGCTGGATTTCCCATCGCGGAACCGTCTATTTGTTGGTAAAATTCACTCTCAAACTGGAAATAACTAGACACATAGATGTATGCTATTATTTCTAAGAATAATTTTTTAGGCATATCAGTGTATGATGAAACAAAATGCCACTTTTCTTTTATAAGTTCCAGCACCATATCCCTAGGGATGTTGGTGAATAGAGAGACAACATCTGATGAGCATAGCAAGAAGCCTTTCGGAAGGACAATGCCCTCACTGAATGACACAAATTCATGTATAAGGACAAGGATTCGGAGTGGTGACAACTGAGCGAAAATAATTTCTGAGCTACCGAGGGTAAGGAAAGTAATCGGACACCGTAGTTAAATCTCAAAATCTGGTCACCAACAAAACAGAGCATCTGTTGAAATCCTCAAAAGAGAAATTGAATCGTCATGATGACTCCTATCTTCCAATGGAGTTGGCCCATTCCAGACCTAACGATTGGAATCTTGTTTGACGATCTTTCACCCCCTTCGCGATATACGAAAATTCCGAGAAGTTTGTGTGTTCTGAGTCATTCATTCTTCTTATCAATAGGGTTTGAGACCATGATTAAATTTCGTGCATTTCACGTCCTCTGAATCGAATAAATTAGTTTAATTAGCTGTTTGGTGCCGCTGTACATTTTGCGAGGTCTTTCACGTACAACTCCCCAGTTCACTTGATGAATATGCTAGTCGCTGCTGTTAATATCCTTGTCCACTGAATTAGACTAAATGCACAATGAAGTTTATACTTCATTAGCGTCACAAATTCGATAGCAGCAGAAACGTGACCTTACTGTAAAAAGGGAGCGTATGATATATTCGATCATTATTTCTCGCGTCCGACAATAATGCTCCCTCTTGTGTGGGACAAATAGATACCAAGATATCCAGTTTGTTATACAGGCTCTAGCATAACTAAGATGAATCTCATTCGATTTTTTTTGTGAAAACAATATGAATTCAGGTGTCGAAAATCAACAGGAAATAAGGAGATGGGTTTAGTTCATCTGGCCTGACTTGTGGTCTTTCTGTTATCAGCGTTCCGTTTCTTGTTACTTTGGCTAGTCGTGCATCCATTATACCACGAGTATTGACTGAGATTGAAAAGATTAGGTTTAGAAAATTTCGTGTAAATCATCACGCTTGACATTTTGAATGTACATAGAGGTTATCTTGACCACCGTTGAATTTTAGCATTGTACCATGTTTGAAGATCCCCAAACATAAAAAAATTGAATAATTGACAGCGTAGCTGAGATGAAACACCCTGAATGCACTACAGAAAAATTAAAAGATCAAACATAATTCCAAACATTTTCAACAGGTCATCATTTTGAGAGAAATGGTAGCACGAAAAATTTAAAACGATGGGAAATTGTAATCCCAAGTGTCTAGTTTTTGGATTAGAAATTTAAAATTTTGTGGCGTCAGTGGTTTCTGAGTAATTTTAGAAATTCCAAATTGAATTTTTAGTTGTTTATTCAGCTCGATATCTCACAGAAAGTTAGAGGAGGGTTTCAGAAACTTGAATATACAGGGTGAGTCTTTGACCACTGAGTTAATTTTAACAATAGATTCTTGACGTCAAATGGAACATTTTCTTCCTATAACATTTTTTAAATTTGGCCCCGTTCAAAAGATATAGGGTGTTGAAATTTCATAAAAAAATTGCATTTCAACCTGTAATATTCAAACGACAATATTAATTGAAATGATCACTTGTAGAAGGTTTTTGATAACAGTCATGCATATTTTGACATCAATAGATTTAATCCATTTTGTGGGTTTATCATTACTACTGTACAGATTGGTTAAATTGCATGAAAAACAAATATCACTTGAACTAAAGATCCGTATTTTGTGCTTCCTAGAATCATTAGTCTTTTTTGCAGGTAAAACCATTCATCATCTTTTTTTCTAAATTACACCATTTTTGAGATATTTAAAATTGAAAGGAATTAAATCGATATAATCAACTGATGATACATGAGTGAGAGAATCATTTCTTAGAGGGAAAATATGTAATGCTTTTAAACAATTCAGATTCAATAGTGGATGCTATGGAAGGTAATTTTCATTCAAGCTAAACTGGACTGCAGAGGGGTAATTGTCCAATGTGAATACTTAAAATGCTTATAACTTTTTAACGCAGCTGAATAAGGAAAAACGGTATCGAAAAAAGTATTTCTTTTTGATCTCAAGAAAGAAGGTGCGTTTTAGAAACTTGAATAAATGTCCTTCAACTCATAGTCACTGTTCTCTCCAAATAAATATATTTAAAAAAAAACTAAAAAAACATGCTTATAAGGAATATAGGGCTAAAAAAGTAAGAAATAATTTTGAAAATCAATTTATGACAATAGTATATAAAACATACAAAAAAAAAATCCAAATTTAAAAATTCAAGAAAGCGTCTTTTTTTATTAAATCTTGTAGCCTCAGTGGTTTTTGAGTAATGTTAGAAATACCAAGGACAAAAAAAAATCTGGTCTTTTGAATGTTTGAAACTAAAAAACACGCTTATAAAGAATATCGGGCTAAAAATGTTAGAAATAATTTCAAAAATCAATTTATGACAATAGTATATAAAACATACTAGTAAAAAAACTCAAAAACCACTGACGCTACAAGTTTTAATAAAAAAAGACGCTTTCTTGAATTTTTAAATTTGGATTTTTTTGATCTCTCAATTTTTTCAGTAGAGTATGTTATGTCCACAAACAGTGTCAAAACAAAGACCAACTTTTATCAAAGTAAATTCATGATTACCTCAAAAGAACGTCTCACCTTTGAGAAAGTCACCCCCTTTTAAGTATAAAGTGAAATCTTTCTTCCCCACTTGAAAATACTCTATTCAAAACAGATTCCAGAAGATAATGTGAGATGTCGAGAAAGACGTCATCGGAACTCAACGTGTCTCATGTTAATCTCATCGTACATCCCGCCATTTGAGATGTACACATCGGGATGAATGCTTTCCTCATCTCGGGAATTAAGATGAAAAGCGGGAGAAATATCGTAATTAGACCGTGATGCCAAGAAGAACCATCATGTGGCGGAAGTAAGTCCGACAATTCATTCCCAACTGGAAATACCATCTGTAACGCTCATCGAATACCCTGACATTGAGCAATAATTGCACCCATCTATGAAGTTCCAGCTGGAATTACGGAGTGCATTTAGTTCAACTGGTTGAACTGGCTGGAAAGTTCCGTGAACTGTTCCCATCAGGGCTCAGTTCATTGTGCGATATCCGACAAGCTGATTGACAACTGATTTATTTGAAGTTTTCGGCTTGTATCTCGCTAGCAGGAGTTCATTTAGATTTAATGTTTGAATGGGTTTCCCGATAAAAAGGGTCTTTCAACAATAATTTTGTTTTTTAATTGTGGCCACACCTACCACATGACAGCATTAACAGTTAGTTTTTCGACATTTTCGTAGTAAATGCTTTAGCAATTGTTACAATGAATTCAATTTCGTTCGAAAATCGCATTAGAATAATTAAAACCCACTATGAAAATGATGGTTCTGTTGAAATTACATTTCGTAGAATTCGTGATATTTTCGGACAACATAATCGACCTTCTGAGACCGCTATTAAGAATTTGGAAGCCGAATTTGAGTCGACGGGCTCGGTAGAAAATGTCCCAACACCAACGCGAGTTTGACCAGGTCGTTCAACTGAAAACATCGCAGCCGTAAGCCACAGTGTTGAAGAAGATCCAAGTTCGTCAATTTCTCGACGTTCTCAACAACTGAGGTTATCTCAAATCACCACACGGCGAATTTTGCATAAAAATTTGGTTTTGAAACCCTACAAGATTCAACTAGTGCAAGAATTGAAGACCACCGACCATTCACAACGCCGTAGATTCGCTCAATTCATTCTGGAACAACCCGCTGGTTTTTCTGAAAAAATCAGTCTTTTAGACTAAACCCATTTTCATTTGTCAGGGTAAGTCAACAAGCAAAATTGCCGCATTTGGGCTTCTGAAAATCCTAGATCGATTATTGAGAAGCCTTTGTGCATTCTCAACGTGTCACGTATGAGCGTGGTCTGGAGGCGTGAAAGGGCCGTTTTTTTTTATGATGAGGCTGGGAATGCGGTAACGGTCAATGGATCACGCTATCGCGAGATGTTAACAACTCGATTTTGGCATTTCATTTATGACATGGATACCACTCAATGTGGTTTCAACAAGACGATGCCACTTCTCACACATCCAATGAGAATATCAATTCATTGCAAACCAAATTTGCTGGTCGTATAATTTCACGAAATTCAGCTGTTAATTGTCCAGCCAGATCGTGTGATTTAACACCACTGTATTATTTTTTGTGGGGCTATCTCAAGGACAGAGTCTATACTAATCGATTTCAACTTTAAAACTCGGAATCTGTGATGTGATAGTCGAAATAGACCCGACATTTTGACAAAAGTGAGTTAAAATTTCGATGAAAGACTACTTCTGTCAGCATGGTCATGGTGGACATTTGCCAGATATTATTTTTCGTTCATAACTCCCTAACTTTTATTTTTTCATTACAATTAAGAATTGAATCATCGGCATCAACATTTCTTGTTTTATTTTGTTTTAAAAAACAAATTTCCTGTTGAAAGACCCTTGATAGCGTGGTTCTGAATTGAAACGGAAGATTCTGGAAATTAAGGGAAGTCTTTCATATTTTTTTTTTTCAACACCGTTCCTCCCTTAAGTAATGTTCCTGTAAAATAAGGCGATATAATTTATTTTGTTTCACGTAAACATGTAGTATTTAGCATTTTTGGACTGAGTTGAATGCCAGTACGAGCCTGTGCCTTCCTGTCTGATATTCACAATGTGAAATTCGTTTATTGTAAATTTGTAAGAAAGGACGGAAGAACCCCTTGAGTGTTTAATTTATTCAGCGCCGTAACCGATGTGCGTTGTGATGTGACGAGATTTATTTGGTCACTTTATGGGACACTCATGCCGGAAATTTGTTTCGAAGTCATAAAACTTTCGAAGGTTCGACAGTTCGAAAAAGGATTGGGGGTGAAAGTTGAAGGCACTTGTGACTAGGGTTGGGTAGTACACGTCTTGAACTTGAGTTTGTAAGAGGTGCCTCATTTTTGTATTGAAGCGGTACATTGTACCACTTCAATCGAGGCGAGCGGGTCTGGCCGTTCATGACGCGATGCGATGTCGGGATAAAATTTGTACTAAGATAGACGACGGGTTATTGAGGCGGTGTAGGGTAGAGAGGGCGAGGTAGGTGAGACCTAGGACAAATATGTAGATGCAAAAGGAGGGCAACGTTAACTGTCGACAGAATTGAAGTAATAAAAGAGGCAAAATTTAGAATGCAAATTAATTGTTGTAATTCCATAATTTACAGCATCTATGTACTGTCTACTATGAATCAGCACATCCCCTCATCCCTCATTTACCTCTGTCTCTGTCGTTTTTGTACCGGTGACCAGGACCAAGACTTATCCCCTCTCCCTCTTTGTATTTGTCGCGTAATTCGCGTGGCTCCATTGGTGCTTATCAAGGCGAAGTGGGACATTTGAAGTGAAGTGGTACAGTGGTATGAGCAGCTCATACATTTCCTTGTCGTGTACGGGACAAATGAGCCGCCTCTTGTAAGAGGTACCCAACACTACTTGTGACTTGTGATGAGAAAAGACAGATTGTTAAGTGGGCGGGCTAATGTCAATATTATTCGTTTACAGTCAATCAATAGACAGTTTAGGGGTGTGGACGAATAGTAGTGGAATTAGAAAAGACGGAATCAGGACACTCTTGAGATGACAAAAAAAGAAAAGTAGAGATCAAGACAGAGTGTTGACGGTTAGATGAATAAGACGTAGTTACCGAAGTGGGAACTAAGACGGTTATATGACGAAAACTTAGAATCGGCCTTTTCCCCTGTTGAATTTCATTTATTTCTTTGTGTAAACAAACTGTGAATACAAAAGCCGCGTTTGCTTCGATGTTAAAGAATATTAGTAGGCGTAAATCTATCATAACCCTAGACAACTGGTAAAACAAAGGCTGCATACATACTTTTCAATTTTTCCATTGAATTTTGGCACAAAGAGATGCAGCTTAGTCATGATTTCAACTCAAAACTAAATAATTAGATGTTCCTGGAATAGGAGAGTAAAAAAATACCCAGATTAGTGCAGGATCGATTACCAAAAGAATTCTGAGTGAACGTAATACGTTAGGTCAATAACTTCTGTATGCACGTCTACATGAAAAGGGCAATCATAAGCCCTAGGCAGCTCACACCCCTTCAACGCTTTTCACTGTGCTCGCTCCATTAGTGAAAGGTGTAGGTCGGATTCTGAGTTTCCACCGAATGCGGTTTCCCAGGGGGAGTTCATTTGAATTTGGAACTTTTCCAAAGCTACGGAAATAAAACGAGAATATTTTTCATTGCGTTGCGAGTGCAGCGTGTTTTTTTCCCATAATCCTCGATATTTCCAGACGGATTATTGGGTTAGTGAGGATATGGTGAAGTGAAAGGCGCTGATTGAAGTCAGTATGAGGAAATTTTTATAATTAAACGTGTGGATTCATTACCATCGGTGTTGTGGGTGCTTTTTGTTTTGTTGCGCAAACCCACGTTGAAATGGCTGCATATAATCATTTATTTACAGATTGAAAATTCCCTCTTCCTAATAGAATAAAAGGCTCCTGATCTCATTACCAGATGGTGCCACTAACAA
Source organism: Micraspis discolor (assembly GCA_030674115.1). Taxonomy (NCBI): domain Eukaryota; kingdom Metazoa; phylum Arthropoda; class Insecta; order Coleoptera; family Coccinellidae; genus Micraspis; species Micraspis discolor. The sequence continues at coordinate 3,932,797 of JARTUT010000004.1, forward strand.
AATACTAATATGATCTATCAAAAATGACGACCTGCAAGATTAATGTCATCATTTCATGGCGTTGGGTATATCCCTCATCGACTTACGATGATTTTCTGATTTCTAAAGATGTCGTTCGAACATCGATGATGCTGGCTGAAGGTTTTGATCGCCGAAACAAGGTAGTTATTCTAGAAAACATTGAGATCCTTGGAAATCATCATGCGTAATCTCAAAGTTGCAAGAAATAGCTGATGCCCTGAAGTTATCAACAGTATTGTTCTCACCATCATATGTGAACATCTACTATATAAAAATAATTCTGGTTTTCGTCCTGACGCTATAAATCCAGAACGCACGGACCGATTTCCACGGTTTTGCATTCGTTGGGAAGGTCTAGGGCTCCGTGAGGTTTATAGCAGAGAAAATTCAAGAAAATCTCAACAGAAAAGCGGGAAAATCCTTTTTCACATACAGCGTCATCTCTGATACATAGCATTAACTACAAATCAATATTTTAAGTAGATGGCGCCGGCGCGTGATGCATTGTTTGATGCGACTACGGCGACTCTTTTAGATGGCGGTCGTACTTCACATTCTGCGCTTAAGTTGCCACTCAATTCAAACACAATTGATGCTCCAACATGCAATATTTCCCGATCCATTGCAATGAAAAAACTGTTGATGTAATCAAGCTCATTGTTTGGGATGAGAGCAAAATGGCACATAAGAAATCACTTGAAGCACTTAACTTCATACTGAAGGATTTTCGGCGAAATAACAACATCTTTGGTGGCTTGATGATATTGTTGGCAGGCGATTTCAGGAAGACGTTGCCGGCAATTCCTCGAGGAACGCCTGCAGATGACTTGAATGCTTGCCTGAAGGCATCAGCTTTTTGGAATAAGGTAAAGACATTATCACTAACCACTAATATGAGAGTTCAACTTCAAAATGATCAAAGTGCTGCACAATCAAAATAATTGTTTTGGAAATGGAAAAGTCCCAGTTGATGCGACATCTGGATTAATTACTCTCACCAACGACTTTTGCCGATTTGACTCTCAATTAGCTCCTATTGAAAATAGGACCAAACATTAGTGAGAATTATCAGAATTATGCTTGGTTAAGCCAACGAGCAATTCTTGCCGCAAAGAATAATGATGTTCAAGTACTGAATTTCACCATTCAATCAAAAATTGCTGGCGATTTGGAGACATACAAATCCGTTGATTCCATAACAAATCCCGATGATGTAGTAAATTATCCAACGGAGTTTTTGAAATCTCTGGATTTACCAGGATTTCCACCACATAACTTGCAACTCAAAGTTGGTACAGTTATTATGATATTGCGTAATTTGAATCCACCGTGACTTCGCAACGTTACTAGACTTTCGGTAAAAAGACCCTTGCTGAATTTGATTGAGGCAACCATTATTAACGGAAAGTACGCAGATGAAAATGTATGTATTCCTCGAATACCAATGATTCCAACTGATCTTCCGTTTGACTTCAAACGATTGCAATTTCCAGTTCGCAATGACAATTAACAAGTCACAAGGCCAATCGCTTAGTGTTTGCGGGATAAATTCAGAATATCATTGTTTTTCACATGGGCAGTTATACGTTGCGTGTTCACGCTTTGTTTGTGTTAACGTTAGACCAGAAAACAAAAAATGTGGTTTATCAAAGAGCATTTCAATGAAACGGATAATTTGCGGACACGTATAACGCTTCGATTCAGTATTTACTTTGGATTCATTTTCATTTACTTAGAGAAGTTAAACTAAATAACACTTCATTTTTGTAATCGAAATGAATTCATTACTGTTGTGAAATGAAATAAGATGTTTCCTTTTCAAATATAAAATAAAACAAAAATTTTCTTCATCTTTCAACCACCAAACGAAATGTTCGCTTGTTTGGATATGAAAAAGCTTATTTTCAAATCGTTGAGCCTTTGCTCACATAGAGCAAGAACAACATTGCTTTGATGATTAAAGGAGCTGTATGAAGATCTTCTAATAAGAAAGAATTTGGATTGAGACCATCGACGTTGTTCTAGTTGGAACGAAAAAAATACAGGCTACAGAAGACGATGTGGTAATCTCAAAGAGACGAACATGAACCGACATTTTCGAAAACTTATTATTCAACTATAGTGTTTCTGTCTGATTTCGATGAATTCTTAAATAATTTCAGATAGAAGGATTTCCCGATAAAATGAAAGAAACCTCAGTTCGAAACCCCTGTAGAATTTGTGCCATCGTGGTTCTATTTTTATCACAAATACCTGAACATCCTTTCTTCCTCATAGAGATGCCCGTCTTGATTCATTCATTTTCCCTGTTTTCCTATAATTCCGACGTCCCGTCTTCCAATAGAACCGTGGAGTTCTTTGTGAGTTTCAGTTACCAAACTGATGCAGAGTGACTCCAGAACAATTTATCAGTCGAAGTCGAAATTCAAAGGGAGTAGCTAAATGGAGGGTCCGGGTGTAATGCTAACGAGCATTTCATGCCCTGGTCGATATCAAGGTCAGGCACAAATTTTGGTTCACCGTCTTCACCTTTTGTCAACCGGTTTCATCACTAAAAGGGGGAAATCATAGTAATGGAAGACATCATTATTGCTTCGATGTAATATCACTGATGATCAACTTTGAATAAGAAAGCGAAATTAATCTTTTCAGTTATCTGGTCGATAAGCAACAAGAAGAGATCCGGAAGGTTCGGCCCTTGGCCCGCATTTTAATATATTGTATGACCACAATATTTGATCTGAGAGATCTTTTCGATTCATTCGCTGGCGACATTGTACTTGTTTACGAGGAAACGATAATGCCCTTTAATTTTTATCATAAACAGATAATTACCCAAATAGCCATTCTGGTTATTAATCTTGCTCATATTTTAAACCGAAGTTATTACAAAATTACCGAGTCTACAGAAATTTCAATTAACTATATTTTTGATATTGTATTTATTGAGACTTACAATCTATTTTCAAATGTATTTGGTACAATTGACACCAGTGACAGTTAGTTTTTTGACATATTCTTAGTAGATGCGTTGGTAATTGTTACAATGAATTCAATTTCGCTCGAAAATTGCATTAAAATAATTAAATTTCACTATGGAAATGGTGGTTCTGATAAAATTACATTCCATACAATTCGTGATATTTTCGGACAACATAATCGACCTTCTGAGACCACGATCAAGAATATGGTCGCTAAATTCGAGTCGACGGGCTCGGTACAAAATGTGCCAACACCAACGCGTGTTCGACCGGGTCGTTCCACAAAAAACATTGCAGTCGTGAGCCACAGTGTTGAAGAAATCCAAATTTATCAATTTCTCGACGTTCTCAGCAATTGGGGTTATCCCAAACCACCATATAGTGAATTTTGCATAAAAATTTGGCTTTGAAGTCTAACAAGATTCAACTAGTGCAGGAATTGAAGCCAACCGACCATTAACATAGCCGTAGATTCGCTCAATTCATTCTAGAACAACCCGCTAGTTTTTCTGAAAAAATCAGTTTTTCAGACGAAGCCCATATTCACTTGTCAGGGTACGTTAACAAGCATTTGGGCTTCAGATTATCCTAGAGCGATTATTGAGAAGCCTTCGAAAACTCAATGTCACTGTTTGGTGCGCGTATGGAGGCGTGATTGGTTGTTGTTTTCGAAGATGAGGCTGGTAATGCGGTAACGGTCAATGGATTACGCTATCGCGAGATGTTAACAACTTAATTTTGACAATGATGGAGTGGATATCACAGACATTTTGGTTTCAACAAGACAGTGCCACTTGTGACAGAGCCAATGAGACGATCAATTTATTGCTACCAAATTTGCTGATCGCATTATTTCACGAAATTCAGCTCTTGAATGGCTAGCCGTATCGTGTGATTTAACACCACTGGATTATTTCTTGTGGGGGCTATCTTAAGAACAGAGTCTATATGGAGCCAATCGAACCGATTGCAGCCTTAATCTTAAAATATATGATGTGATAGACCCGACATTATGCCAAAAAGTGATTGAAAATTTCAATGAAAGACTTCACTTCTGTTAGCGTGGTCGTAGTGGACAATTGTCAGATATAATTTTTCATTTATAATTGCCGAACTTTTCTTTTTGTAATACAATAAAAAATTGAATCATTGTCATCAACATTCGTTGTTTTATTTTGTTTTAGAAAACAAAATTTTTGTTGAAAGACCCTTTATTTCAAAATGACGGATACTTGAATCGAAAACGATTGCATCGAGCATTGAAATTTTTGATGGACTTTTCGACATTTGTCTTTATCTATTTTACGAAAAATTTATATGTTCATACGAATAATTTGAAGCATTTTCTATAAGTTCGAGGAGAACAGGGGTTGATAAAAGTTGGCAAAATTCCAGTAGTATCGTTTTCGACCGCCGCCTCGAAGATTCAATGAGCCAAGAGTAAATGGTAGCATAATTAATGAACATCATCTTGAACATTAGTGATTACTTGCCTTTAAGTAAATGAAAAAATAATTTTATTTTGTGTCACTAAGAGGCAGAACTCAAATTTTTCATTTAATTTCAACAGTTTTTAATAATGTTTCTCTGAAACGAATCCGATCTCCCTGTATATTATTCAAAGATTGCATTTATAGGTACTTACAAATAACAGAGATCCTATCTAGGCATCAAATTTCGAGGTACTAATCTCATGTGAATGTTGTTGAGTTTATCTGCATAACCAAATGAAAAAAATAAAGTTCCCTGAAATTGTAGAATATTTTGTCACCCTCTGAAAATTTCTGGAATTCACTGTTGAGGAATTTTTAATTGAATTTTTTCAACGCCTACATTTTCAATCGAGTTAATGATTCTTTTCACCCTCTTAATCTTCCATTACGGGGTTCAGTTTCAACAATGAGGGGAGTACAGCCCTGATAAAAGGGACATTAATTAATTAATTTTCGTATGACATCCACCGGTGAAAGCTTTCATTAGCATAGTCAATTTTTGGTGTTCAATACAATTTCATCCAAATTATTTAAAAATGAAATTATGCTTGTAAATATTTAACTACATTAATAGAAACGCTCTGTGCGAAAGTTGATTTGCGTGAATTTTGACCTCGCTGGGATACGGTTGTACGTTTCAATTTGTTTCGTAATCTAGTTATTTTGGCATTTCGTAACAATCGCCCTTTTGATAAAGAAATGTCGAAGTGGTAGAGAGAAAAATATATTTTGTGCAGTCCTTGTATATTATATTTTTGTTCTTTATTCCTTTATATTTCGACGATGGGGGGTGAAGGAATATTTTGCATCCATTTCTCCAAGACGCAATTAATGACTGAAAATTTCAATCGGTCCAGGGAATTTTCTAATTATCGGGAACGTTGTTTCGTAGCTTTTAATAAGCAGCAGAAAGATTCCAAGCAGCCCTTTCCTCTGGGAACTGAAAAGAAAATTCGTTTTAAGGTATGAATTACAGGAATCGTAAAAAGAGTCCCAAACCTATTTCAGTCCGTCGATAAAAGCGACTGGAGACGGAAAAGCGTTTCTGAAGTGATACGGGCGACGGATCAAACCTTTGAGCTCTTTTATATGACTTCCGGTCGGCCCTCCACAAGTGGGGTAAAACTTGGACTGTCGCGAAAAAAAGAATTATATTATATTAAAAACCCATCGATCATTTTTTTTTCTTAAATTTCTGGTGAAACTGAATCGAGTTAGGTTTTTCGGTCCATTCGTTAAATTGAAAAAAAAATTCGAGCGAAGTATTTATCAAGCAACCAACCTAAAGGTTTTTGTGGTGTTCATGGGATACCCGCTTTGAAAACGTTTCTGGATATTTGGAAAAAGGTGAAATTTGTCATTATGGTTGAATCTTAACATTTATTGAAAAAATTTTAACGATAAAAGCAGGTTTTGTGAAAAACCATTAAATTTATTACTCCAGGATTCAAAAAGCGTAACAAAAAGTTAAACCTATTGTTTAGTTATAATGGACTGGACTGATAAAGAAAAAAAGGAGATTTCAAAGAGGTGTTTATTTAACAAAGCACTGTGCTCGCGAGCAAAAAGTGCTTGTTTTTATTCTCGCGAAAAGATTTCAAGGCCAGAAAATTTTTGGTTTTGCGCGCTTGTAACTAGTGGAACAGGCGGGCTATCGTTCTGTCCAAATGTCTGTAATTTCCGAATATCGAGCCGAAAATGGTTTCAATCCATTGGGTTCGACTTCTTGATGGAGAAACCTTGGTCAAATTTGAGTAGGTCAGGCTGGCCGGCCCTCCGATCGTATACTCTCTATCTTCCGAAGGAGATGACCTAGAGTTTTCATTTTTCAGAATAGGTTGATCGTTCAAATATCTCGGTCAAGTTCGTTATTGGGCCAAATTATCGAATAGTTTAGCAGTTAATAACATTAATTTCTTGAATATTCATCCTATCAATTCGTAACTTAGAGAATGTCTAGATAGCGTTAAAAGGAAGGAGTGTGCCAAATTTCGAGAAAATCGTCACGAGAGAAAATTTATTAAAAATTCCCAAAATGTTTTTTTTTCAATACACGATATCTCATAAGTTATTCGTCAGATCACAACAATTTAGGGCAATCTCGAGGAATTAATGAAAAAGCGTGAGTACCAGAATGTAAATTGAATGCATGCGTTTCACAAAACAAATAAAATGGCTTTTGAGTTTTTCCCAGTCTCGAAGTCATAATTTTAGATATGTCGATGAAGCTAAACAGTTCTCATTTTAAATCTGACTCTCAGCTTTTTCGAGTCTTAATTACTTTTGCAAAAGCTCTGCTCTGAAGAATTAACGAAAAGCGTGAGTTTAAATCTGAAATTTTGTATGTACACAATATTTTTTGGAATGGAGGAAAAAACCAATTAATTTTGGCAGAATTTATAATTATTGCAATAAATTGAAGTCAGAAAATTATATTATATTAAGAGATGAAATTTTGCCGGTCAAATTTCTTGATTATCATATGAAATATATGAATGCTGATGACATTCGTTTCAAAATCACGAGCAGTCTGCCGAGTAAAAAAATTTCTGGAGCCAATAAGCAACAAATTTGAATGTTATTAGTGAGAAATTTTACCTGGTAAAATTTCATTTCGAGTGGTATTCGATATGACTATTTCACGAAGAAATATATCTCACATACATTTGAGACGCCAGGTAAATAACGATTCAACGGACAATCTTTTGAAAAAATGAATAAGAACATGTTTAATTCAATTTTTAAAGTAAACGTTACAATTGTTGCATGTAGTTTATGACTTGGGGATTTTCTATTTCGATTGCAGCAGAATGTTGAATGGTGAAGGGATATAGGAATATTAGAAAGCACTAAATTTTTAAAAAATAATGTAGGGTTTTTTATCAATGGTCTAGAGGTTATGATGAAATTCCGCCTACAGATAATGTCTAACGTCGAAATAAGCACGGCTTTCGTATTTACAAATTTATTTACACGAAAAGAATAAATTATAGTTTAGTAATATTATTTGATTTCAAGGTTTATTTCTACTATAATAAAATGTATTCTGGCAGAAATCAAATAATATTACTAAACTATTAAATGTGCAGGGTAAATATTTCTATTCAACAAAGAATAAATTATATTACACAAAAATAAATAAATAAAATATATTACAAAAAAAAATTTTTTTGGTGCCTAGAATTTTTGAGCTGATTTTAACTATATTTTTATTGCTGAGTCTAAATATGGATAGCAGTTTTTCTGCATCAGCTCTAGATTTTTAGAAAATAAATAATAATAATAAATAAAAATAAAGGTCTGAAATTCGGAGTACCAATGGTTTGGAGAGAACCAAAAAATAACTTCGATGACTGTTATTTCTGCCTAGTAAATATAACTGAAATCAATCGAAATAACCGTAACAAGTGGACTTATGCAGATTTAGTCTCTGCAAGACGCCCTATACCTCACTCAGAAGAAGTGCCAATTCCAACTTTTCAGCAGCTACCAGAACTCTGTGAGGACACATGTCTCTCTGATCAGAATTCTGACACTACTGAAGGTGACAGTGATTTTGAAATTCCCCAATGTTTCAGCCAAGATGAGTTAAATGACCTAACTAGAGATTACTAACTTCCAGGTTGAAGGAGAAAAATTTACTTGAACCAGGAACGAAAATTACATTTTATCGCACAAGGCAGAAAGATCTGCTACCTTTTTTCTCTGAAGAACAAAATCTTGTATTTTGCCATGCTATTAGAGAACTCCTGGTATAAATGGGTCTTCCTGAACATTTTCCGGATGATTGTCGCCTATTTATTGACAGCTCAAAACGAAGTTTGAAATGTGTTGCCTCTGGGATAGCAGAGACGAAACGCAACACTGGGTTAGAAAAGGGTGGCCAAGAAGAGAAAACATGGATGTTTGGGGAAAGAATATCATCAATGATCCTTTAGTTCCGCGAGAGAAAATCATGTTTCCACCTCTGCATATCAAGCTGGGTCTAATGAAGCAGTTTGTGAAGGCTCTTGATAAGAATGGATCATGCTTTGCATATATAGCGAAAAAAATGCCTCAGCTGAGTAAGGAAAAAATTTCCTGCTTAAATTTTTTAAATATTTGACGGCCCACAAATAAGACAGCTGATTAAAGAACCTTACTTCATAAATTCAATGATTGAGATTGAACAAAATGCCTGGAATTCATTTGTTTCAGTTGTCCAAAATTTTCTGGGTAAACACAAAGCTGAAAACTATGTTGAATTAGTCAATGAGATGCTGAATAATTTCAGGTCACTTGGGTGCAACATGAGCATTAAGGTGCATTATTTACACAGCCACTTAAACCGTTTTCCTGATAATTTAGGCGACATTAGTGAGGAGCAAAGTGAAAGATTTCACCAAGATATCAAATGTATGGAGGATCGCTATCAAGAAAGATGGGATACTCACATGATGGCAGATTAGGGGAGACCTGGTACAAAAGTAACATTTTGTACTCTAACTCTTGTTTCTAGCTTTTTATCACATTAAGGATGAAATGAACTTTACTAGATAAAAATTTCAACTATACTCTACTAATATGTATTTGAATTTTTTCAATATCTGCCAATTATTACGAGTTATAGCGATCTGGAAAAAAAATGAAAATTGTTACTTCCGACCCCGAGGTCAGGTCGAAAGTAACAGGGAGTGGGTCGAAAGTAACAGGGAGTGGGTCGAAAGTAACATAATCTAGAGTTATATGAATAAATATAAAATGCAGTGTTGAAATAATCAAACATTTATTCTAAGATAAATTTCACAAAAATATATATTTATTCTCAACAATAACATTCAAATCAAATATTTTCTAAAGATAAACAATAAAAATAAAACAAACTCAGATTTCTCTCTGTATGTATCAATCATTTTCAGTGAGAACAATTTTGTTCTCATTCTGATTCACAGTTTTGGCATTTTTGCACTCTATGCACTGTATCCACTGCTCGTTGTGCATACTATTGCTAAAAGGCTCCAAACAAACGAGGCAAAAGCAATCATCCTCATCAGATGAAATACTTTTTTCAATATTTTCTTTTTCTTCAGTTGCCTTCTTTGATTTCTTTTCTTTCCCTTTGCCTTTCGCTTTCCCTTTCGTGTGATTACCGATTTCAGTTCTCAAAATTGTTCGCTTGGCTCTCTGTCTCTCCTTATATTCCTCCTCGATAGCGATCTTCTCGGGAGTATCAGTCAAAATTGCTGTCTTCCGTTTCTTACGTCCCCTAGAAGTTACAGTTCTCGGACCTGCTCTCGGAATAGGTCTCACATCTTTAGGAGAATATGCATTTGGTGGTGAATTAAATTGTACTCCACTAGGTCCTGCTACAGGTGAGCTAATAACGTCACTTGATATATTATTTGTGCCAATTTCGAGGACTGAAGGTGTGTCAATTCCGAGGACTGAAGATGTATCAATTTCAAGGACTGAAGTTGTGCCGTTTCTAATAGGCAGATCATCTGTAGGGGTTTCTCCATTTACTATCAAAGAACGGTCTGTTACAGATGAAGGAGCAAAATTTGCTTCATCAAATATATTCCTATTAAATGGACTAATTCTAGTGCAAGCGAACCCAGCAATAGCATTTTTTTCTGTGACGGAGAGCGGAAAAGCCTCTCCTACAATTCCAGGAATATAATGAATATTCATTGTTCGTCCAGGATTATTTCGCATCCAATTGTCTGTAGCTATATTGATCATCATTTTGAATGGTCCAAAAACTGCTCTATCTAGCGGTTGAAGTTTGTGCGCACAATGGGGTGGAAACGAAAGTAGGACTATTCCATTGTTCTTACAAAAATCAATATCTTGAATGGATATATGTGAGGCGTGATTGTCCAGCAAAAGTAAGCATTTTTGTTCTGTAGTTGGTTTCGCCTGTTTCTTGAAATGTTCCAAGAATAGTAGAAATTCTGTCTCTTGCATCCATCCACTTCCATTTCCAGCACCAGAGGACCCAACAGGACCCTCGCGTATCATGTGGTCTTGATACCGCTTCAATGGAAACACAAAAAAAGGAGGTATATGACCCCCTTGTGCATTGATGGCAACAGCAACAGTTACTAATCGGCCACGTTCCGCTGATGTTACTGCACCTACTTGTTTGATACCTCTTTCAGCAATGATTTTGCTTGGTTTTTGGACTGTAGTGACCCCTGTCTCATCCATATTCCATATATCTTTTGGTTCGAATTTATACCTATCCATAACGTTGGCTAGGTTATCAAAAAACTTATTCACATTGAATGGATTGAAGCTCGATGCTCGAGACAGGCTTGTTGCTTGAGGACATCTCAATGACAGTGTCGAATGTCGTTTTAAAATAACCAGCAAACCATTCCTTTCCTGCTGTTCGGTTGTAATGACATTTTTCTGGAAATGTTTTGTAATTTTTTACTGCCCACTCATAGGCCAGCTTTCGCACTTCAGTTGGGGCTAGTCCAAAATAAACTCTGGAGCATTCAAGAAAATAGTCCTGAAGTATCTTTTCTTCATCGACAGTGAACACACGGTTGACGCAACGGTAGCCAACTATTGCAGTGGTATTTCCTTCTTGAATTTTTTTTTATATACCTTGACAATGTCACATGGCAAACATTATATTTTTTTGCCAGGGATCTTATTGAACTTTTATCTCTGACGTGTTCTTCAGCAGCCTTTTTATATACCTCCATGCCTGTGGTTCCACGGGAAGTTTTTCTTACACGCTGTCGCGGCATTCTGTTGCAATAAAATTGTATCATGGAAATGAAAAGTAAGGGAATCGTACTTGTAACAATATGGGGGCAAAAGTAACACCAAGGCGGCGAAAGTAACATGTTACTTTCGCTCACATAGTGCTGTGTTACTTTTGTACCCAACCAGTACTCAATCACTTAATGAATAAATATGGAAAAACTTACTTTTGAATGGTGAAATCACTTCACGTCCACTGACACAAACATGTGGCGACGGGAATGCGCAGTAACTAAATGTAAACGGACGGAGTGTTATTGTTCAACTCCTAGCAATATCTAGCGGCAATCCGAGTATTCGTTTGATCTATAGGGCGTTTGTTACTTTCGACCCGCCGTTACGTTTGTCCCCGTTCTCCCCTACTGCTGGTCTTTAAAACGGGATTGTTCTAAAATACATTCAAGAATGTCATGCAAAAGAAGTTTCCGAAATGTTTAGTAATTGGTTTAAATGATGACTTTTTCTGTTTTCTATAGTATATAATAAATAATATCTGTGTAATATAATAAAAATTCCTTTATTAATTTGTTTCTTCAAACCATGGTTTTTCTTTCAGAATAGTGTAATGTTTAATTCACAAAAATGTTATCTTAAAAATTCGAGCTGACAGGCAGAAACTAATAGCATATTTGAATTCAGGGCATCAAATTCATATGAAATCACCTCCAAAATCTTCGGCACCAAAACCACTGTTAACCAGTGTTATTGTCTAATATATAAATACAAAAGGCCAATACGGAGTTTTCGTTAAAGTTCTAAAACGATCGTTCAGTTCGTACTTTGGGCTAATAGTTCTAGAGCCCGCGAAACGTCTACCGTCAACACTTCCGTCTTAATCGTCTTTAGAGACAACACTTTCGTCTTAATCGGCTTTTGGATCTAAAGTTAGAGTTTAGAGTTCGAGTTGGCGTATAGATTTCGAGTGTCCCTTCGATAGGACCATTCGATCTCGAGTTCCCTTCGTCATTTTGAGATTACACCGCCCACTGGCTATTGTTCGACTTAAAACGAATGGTGTTTATCATAGTTGCCACCACTGTTAGGGTCCTTCGTCATAACCAATATTTCTCTTAACTCTTGAGATGCCTATGTCAACCGTTAAACATAATATATCCAAGTTGCACTTCGTCCTCTAATAAATAACCGAAAATGTCATCTCGAACATATCCGTTCAATTGGCTGGTCTAGACGGAGTCTAATAAATGAACGGGAATAGTTTGTTATCTTAAGACTATCGATACATGAAGATGCACTAAGAAAATATCCGATTTCAAATTTTCGATTGCAAATCACAGGTCCGCACTGGCACCCAACTCAGTCCGAAAATTTTAAATCCTACAATAATATAGATTAGTCTTTCAATTCATCACTTTATACACGATACCTATTTTTTGTTCTTTTATTCTGAAATATAAAAGGCAACCACATATTGCTATGATTTAGAGATGTTTTTAGACTATAGTTTGGAACTGGCTTTTTTGTTTAACCCTATTTCAGTTCTACTATTTTTTTTTTTGTAAATATACTTGAAATAAAACCACCTTCATCTATCTGAAAGTAGGTAACGATCGAATGATAATGTAGATATTTCAAAATATTTCGAACTCTCTAGAATGGGAAAGGTTGATGCCCAAGCAAGTAATAACTTCTGTTACCTTCCAGAGAATTTAACTTTGACCACAGATTCTTCAGGGGGAGGTCGAACCTAGTTGATGAAACGTTTAGTAGAATCAAGTAATCCTGGATTCATCAACGAAATGACGTATTTCTTGAGTGTGCGAAAAACTCCCTCTTGTTTCTTTTGTGCAGAATATCTCAGGTTTTCTTCGATCAATTCCGGCTGACAGCATTCAATGAAGGAAATGACACGGACAGGTCTCTCCAACTAATGAACGAATTTTCCCGTCGTCGATTATGCGAAAGAAAGGAGAAAATCCATTTCTGTTTTACGTCACTTGTTCCGGAACCGTGCTTCAAGAACTCACACCACATGAACGTTGATGGAAACTTCAGCTTGAATGTGACGATTTCGATATAAATAAAAATTTGTAACATTCTTCCTGAATGTACGGGGTTGGATTGATAAGTTCTACCACAGTATAGATAGAAGTCTGACTCGCGCATCTCGCAGGGATTCTAACCTCATATTTTGGTCCTTGTTCATTGCTTTCATAAATAATTCTAAGATGTCTGGAATAATGTCATTATTATTATTTTAGACATCTTAAATCTTTGAATTAATTCGTTTAATATTTAGAAGAATATAATTTTTTTGAGATCTATTTAAAATTCAAAGAAGAAGTTGAAGAAAAAAAATACAACCTAACCTATAATTTAGTGGAATTTCTTTGAGTCAAAATCTACCATGAACCAGTAAAGCTCATTTATTTAATCATTTATTTTCATTCCAGTAAGTAAAACAATAGTTTCAATAATCCCAAACTTTCTTTTTTCACCGACAGGTGAGTCATACATATAGTATAGAAAATGTTGTTTATTAAAAGCTCCGTTATTTCACTAGTGCTTCATTTAATTAGTTGAGATTATTAAGATATCAGGAACCGATGGAATTTCAGGAGGTTTACGCCTACTGTCGTCATTTCTTTACGATTAGTTGAGATATCAGGAACCAATGGAATTTCAGGAGGTTTACGCTTACTGCCGTCATTTCTTAAAGATTAGTAGAGATATCAGGAACCAATGGAATTTCAGGAGGTTGACGCCTACTGTCGTCATTTCTTTAAGATAAATTGAGATATCAGAAACCAATGGAATTTTAGCAGATTTAAGCCTACTGCATACGTATGCAGAAGAGTGAAATTTTTTCAGATAAATATTTGAGTGTGTATCTATATGATTTTCAATTTTATAAATAGAAACAACAATAATATAATATATATAACAATAAATCAATAGGTTTTTTATTTTTTTCCCACCATAATGAGGGAACCCTTTCTAGAGAACACTCAGCATATTTAGCGCAGTGGTGTATTTACGGATGAGGGGGTGTACTGGGGGTAATTAACCCACCCGTTTCGAATTTTTTTCAATAAATTCTCTGATGATTTAGCTTGAACTGATACTATTTTTTACTATATTCAATTTATGAAAAGAGGAATTTGATTATGGAATTCTAGAATTAGTGGCTGAACTGATCTTTGAAAAGCGAAAGGGGGAGGACCTGACCAGACAGTCTGGAGGGTCTGGCTAGGTCTGGAGGAAACAAAAACGAAGAAAACGTACTTTACTCCTACATTGAAGGCAGTGCTCGTTCTGGTCTGCAATGTAGAAAGAGCGAGTCTGGTCGGGTCGGGTTGGTTGGCCAGACCAAATCCGCTTTCAATGTAGGACCGGCCTAAGGTGGCGTAAGGACACAGTAACAAACCCTACACAGAACACACTGCTTAACCTAACTCGCATAAGCTTCATGTGCTTCTGAGGGGTGTATATATATGTATACCTAGGTAAGCCAGTATAAACATAAACATATCGAGTCTGTGTGAACTCACTGGTAGAAAGTCCAAATCGAAAACTTTCTCTTTAAGATTTTTTTGGGCCAACTGAGTGGCGGAAGATGTTCTCAAATGCCATCCAGAGAGATTAATTTTTCTTCATCTTTGATATTAGCTTCCTTTTTCTCAGCTGAATACTGTCCCTTAGAGATATATGTTTCTGACAACTAGATCATTATTCATGAAGATTTTTTTGATGTCATTTGAAGGCTCATTTCAAGGCAGAGCTCAGGAAGCAATTTGAGTTCAGAACTATTCTTCTCTTAGATCTCTTCAAGTCAGATCGAATTTTTGGTCTACACATCTCCAGCAACTCTATGGATAGAGCACTTGTGGGATCGAATGTGATTTACATAAATGCTGCTCCCTTGATTTTTCTTCTTCTTTATATTTTCTCACTAGTATAGAATTCAAGGAAACAGCAAAATGAATTTTACATTTGCTCGCATGAATATCTACTTCATCTATAGAGTTGTAGGAAATATGAAGGCCAATTGTTCTATCTTACTTGATGATAACTTCATATCACTGATGAGTGATGAATATCTTTCAATTTTTTGAATTCTATCAATCATAACTTCTTATAAAAAATAGCTTTTGAATAGTTCTGCTTGTCTTAAATCAATTCAACAACGTTAACCGAAACATTTGTTAGGAGAACATTAATAAGGTTGTATGGAAATTGCCCAGCAATGGATGTTTGAAGTCATTCAACTATACCATTGATATCAGACCATTCTTCACTTCATGCAATTCAGACTCACTCATATCGACCGAAATTGAATACTCGATTAGATTTTTACCCAGAACTAATTCCCTTTGTTATTGCTCAACTTCTCGCTTGGTTGAGGCGATAAATCTCAGCCTGAAACTTTTGGACATCAAGAAATACTGCTCGTTCAGCTGATAATTCCAGTGAATTACCATCCAAACCCGGTCGTCAAAGTTCAAGAACTAGTTTACAAATGAAGAATGAGTTTTATGAAACGAGAAAATAGGTGAACACCAATTCAAATTACTAGTGCGATAATCGATTGAATGTGTTCAAGCATTCGATGAAATTTCATGATTTACTCTTTGGTATTTAAGAGGAAATGCTCTCCTTATTTCGAATGATTGAAAATGATAGTAAACCAAATAAAAATTATTTGGTAAAAATTTGAAATCATATTGCCTGGAGAAACTTAATAACACCTATCTAGAGATGACACTGATAAACGTGATTGTTGAAATATACAAGAAGATGCAATCTTTTTATGAAATTTCAACACTCTATATCTTTTGAACGAGGCAAAATTTGGAAAAATGTTATGGAAAGAAAATGTTTATATTGACGTCAAGAATCTACGGTTAAAATTAACGCAGTGGTCAAAGATTCACCCTGTATATAATAACATATTGTCACCATTAAACAGTGAATGCAATACAAAAGCTACAAAATAAAAATTTTTCGTCGATTTTATAGACTAAGAATAATAATTCAATGAAAAAAATCGAGGAAGGAGAAATAGATAACGAAATAATGTAAAGTGAACAAAAAATCTACAAAGCAAACACAAACAAACATAGAATGGAAACAGGAAATCAAAAGGTTTCCTAATAGAGGAAAAACCGCAATAAGTAAATGGTCACAAATTATTAAGGAATGTAAGTTTAACTAAGAAAAGCTGTTCAGTGGATGTTGAAATTACGCATGGAGTTTTTGCAGATGATGTACTGTTGATATCACAAAAAGAAAATAACAACACAATTTGAATATTTGGAAAAAAACCATGGCTGAAGAGGATATGAATGTAAATAGCAGTACAATTGAAGATCTAAAGGAAAATAAACACTAACATGAAAATCAATTAATAATCGAATTTATAACTCTCAAGGATTTTTAGGAATCAGCAGAGAATGTGAAAGTTAACCGAAAACATTTCATTTTTCAATATTCCGATATATTGAAAAGTTTTCTCTGGGAATATTTCTTGGTAATCCAATAAAAAGTGAATCATTAAGTAAAAAAAAACTGAAAACCATAATCTGAGTGATTTGAATGAATTAAAAAATCATGATTGTCTACCTGCTTCGAATCCCTCCCTTCGTACCACAGTCGAAAAAAAAATAAACTCGATACTCAAAACACGCTTCATTTCGTTCCAATTCGATTCTTAATAGAATCACCGTGAATGCAATTAGCCCGATCTGAATAAATATTAGGTACACATTATAATGAATCCGAGTGGACTGAATTCAATCCCCTTCGCAGGGTTTATAATCGAATATCCAACTCCGTAGAAGATTGAATAACCCACTCAGTATTAAAATTCTGAAAATTAGCTGACTAAATTGAATTCATGTCTGAAATGCTTTCCAACCGACGTATTTCTTACCTTCATTTCCTCTTGAATACATTTCAAGCACAAGTTTATTGTATGTGCTCAATAAACGTTGTACTTAATTTGAAAAAGAAATAAAAAAATTCTTGTCACCATGTGCATGCCCTACAAAATAATTACTCTCAAGTTGTTCAATAAGAGCGTCGAATCCACCTGATCTTCCGCAGGTGCTTTCTAAATTTTCAATATGTAATTCGACCCCTTATTTGTGGATTCTGGAAGACTAGAAGAATTTTTTGGGAATACAATTTCTTGTTTGGGAATTATTTATTTTTATTTAAAATATTACCATTGGAGGATACACACTCCAATTTTGGTAAGTCGAGGAAATTTGAGGTTTGAACAAAACTGTGAGTAGATATTTTTATTATGAGTTTTATGTTTGATCATTTATCGGGGTGGTTATATTAGTATAACACTGTTCCAGATTAAGGGAAATGACTCTAGAAAAGCTCCAGCTTTTCTCCTTTTTTTCTAATTACATCTTACTTCGATTATTGCCATGCAATCGTTATTCTCAACCAGAAAATTGCCGCATGTAATATACTCATAACGGAGATGATGAAGGAGCCTTTGAATCCACATCAACTGAAGGTCCAAATAACGACGGAACTGGGAAAACCAGAAGCATAACGTCCCTGCCTATTAATCTCATGAAATAATGCGGGTGCTCTACATGGAATTCTCCAAGATTATATAGGTTTGTTCAGGTGACAGGTCTGTTATATGTAATTTTCTGTACCGACAAACCCAAACTGCCACACCTCAATTCAAAATAAACAGGAAGAATTAAATGGATTTCCTCACGACTAACCTACACAACTCTGGAACAATAATGTGTGGTTTAATCGTAACCGGAAAATGAAGTCCTAGAGCGGAAACGGAGTACCTATTTACCATACTTTGGCGGATAATGACCAAAACAGTTATTATTGAAATTGAGTTGCATTTTGTTTTTCTGAAAATGGTCTCTCAGTTCTAACAAAAGATCACATATATTTTTGCGCGATTGCTCTAGTAGAACTTAAATAATAATAATAATGATAATGATAAAAATAATAATAATAACTCACAATCGACCTGACGTAGTCATCTTCGACAAGGAAAAGGAGTCATGTATTTTGCTCGACTTTACCATCCCGGCAGATGAAAATATCTCCAGAGCGTACACGGAAAAAATCACGAAGTATGAAGACCTGGCCTTTCAGTTAAAAGAGCTTCACAAACTGAAATCTATTCGTATTTTACCCCTGGTGATGTCGGTAAATGGCCTGGTGGAAGAGCACCTAGTTCAGAACACCGAAAAACTAGGACTAGAGCGCTCCATCATTTCAGCTGCTCAGAAGCAGGTTATACTGGGCACAACACGAATAGTAAGGTCATTCTTACAAGGACCGTCGTAGGACTTTGCCTTGGTGCGCAAGCGCCCGGCAGAAAATCCGAATAAACCCGCCACAGAGGCGGTGAGGAACAAAAAAAAAATGAAAGTAATGATAATAATAAAAATAATAATAATAGTATTAATATGAATTGTCAGAAAGGTTCTGCTGGGCCAGTAGCAACTCCGACTGTCTTGACTCTGAGTCCGACAGCCGTTGATACATTCCGAATAACGGTGTTGAAAATAATAATGATTATAATAATAATAATAATTCCTTAGAGCCTACCAGAAAGCCTCACCAAAATAGCAGTTCTCAGAAACACCTACGTTGAACTTCAAAGAGCAGTTCTCCTAAACACATATCACATTGTTAGAAAATTTTTAAATGAATAATTAACGAGCCTAATCCTCTTGATACTTCATATCTGGGATAGGTGGATTCCCGGGACTTTGCTGGTGAATGTCGAATTCTGTTTTATAAGAATAATAATAATCTTGAAAAAATTCAACAGCTAGTTGTCCTAGGTCCTTGGGTAGGACCCGTCAATCAGATCAATGTCAAAACTAGTCTGAACAATGGGACTGTGCGATTTTTTTATAATAATAATAATAATAATGATAATAATAATGGTATCAGCCATCAGAGCTAGCTGCTACCCAACCATGCAAGACAGTCCACCTGAAGGAGTACGAAGGAGCGTTCTTTTCGTGAGAAAGAAGAAGGACGAAGTTATTGAACGTAAATTCCTAGGAAATCATCTCAGGTTTTCCGGGATCCAACACGAAAAGAGGCCCATGATTCCACGCATGAAACACTTCAAAGAACTCATCGTCACAGTGAAGCATGTCAACAGCATCATCCAAAAACACCTTACCGGGGCCGAAACACTGGAAGACATCGTCGACGCAGCGGCGGTAACGGTTTGCGAGGAACATGGCCGAGGAGCACGACAATTAAGCTCACCAAAATCACCTATGTTGCCCCCATGGAAGATTCGCCTGGAACATAAGATCACGGCACTGAGGAAAAAAATTGGGACGTTGCACCACTATATCACCGCTACCACTCCATCCCCGAAAGTTACAGGGTGTAAAAAAAGTAGCGTCCGAGTTCCGAGTCAGGCACAGAGACCCTAAGTTTAGGGAGAAGGTTTTGGTAATCTCAGACAACCTCAAACAGAAGATCAAATCGCTAGGAAACCGCATCAGGCGATACAATGAGAGAAACAAGCGCTACAGGAACAACAGAATGTTTTTTCAAAATCAGAAGCAGTTGTTTAGAGATCTTGAGGGTGAGATGGGCAGTGGGTGCGTGCAAGTGGACCCTGAAGCAGAGCAAGAAGAGCTAAGAAGATTGTTAGAAATTGTGTCGACCTTCAGCGAAACAATTAACATGCAAATCAGCCCTGACAAATGCGCAGTACTGGAGGTGAAGAGAGGAAAGATCCAAGATACAACCCAGGGAACAACTCTGATGAATCACATCACAATCCCTCTTTTAGATAAAGATGGAGCATATAAGTATTCGGGAGTAAGGCAGGCACTGGACATCAAAGTCTCAGAAATGAAGGAGACCTTCAAGGAGAAACTATACCACAGAGTCAACATATTAATGAAATCTGGGCTCAATGCAAGATCTATCTTCACCGCAATCAACACATGGGCGATTCCAAGCATGACGTACTCATTCGAAATCCTGAATTAGTCCATTACGGACCTCAGAGAAATGGACAGAGCTTTGAGAGTCCTGCTAACCAAGTTTGGAGTACACCACCCGCATTCATCCTGCATACCCGAGACATAAGGGAGGTCGAGGAATGATCTATTTGGAGACTGCCCATGCCGAATATGTCCAGAACCTCAGAAGGTATTTCACCCAACAAAGCTCAGCCCTCTTTGTGGCCATACGAAAGGTGGATGAGGGAATATCTGCACTAAAACTGGCTCAACCGGACCTACAGAACACCATGCCCACACAGGAAGAGTTGGTTAGAGAATGGAATGCGAAGGCCCTGCACGGAAGATATCCCGGACATCTGGAAAGTACTGTAGTCAACAAGAAGGAATCTCTCATCTATCTCCGAGCAGGATAGCTATTCCCGGAAACGGAGGGTCGGTTCATAGCCATCCAAGATCAAGTGGTGCCAACAAGGGCATACCATAAGCACATTGCAGGGCAAGACATCCCATCTGACAGATGTCGCAAATGTGATCAAGCGCTAGAGTCAATTCAGCACGTGACCTCAGCCTGCCCCATACTTGCCCCGAGAGATTACCTTGAGAGGCACAACTCCATGGCAAAAATCTATCACCAGCAGATGGCACTTAGACTTGGCCTGATAGAGAATGTGGTCCCACATTACACATACCTGCCGAAGCCCATATTGGAGAACGATGAGTACAGGTTCTATTGGGATACGACGATGACTACGGATAGGGGAACCGCACACAACAGGCCGGATGTCACGTTGTTTGACAAAACCTGTCTTTTGCTAGACTTCACGATACCTGCGGATGACAATCTGTCAAAGGCCTACTCGGAGAAGATTGCCAAGTACACCGATTTGGCTTTTCAACATCGAGAAATGTATAGACTCCGGAGCGTCAGCATCTTACCGATGGTAATGTCGGTCAATGGTCTGGTAGAAAACCATTTGCCTGAGAACACCCAAACGCTGGGTCTGGATCCAGACATCATCTCAGCCTCGCAGAAACAGGTCATATTGGGCACGACATGACTGGTCAGGAAATTTTTGCAAGGTCCGTAGCCCTAGCATTTGTCTTGATGTACATTCGGCAGGTGCCTCGATTATACCCGATTAACGGCCAATTAAAAAAAAAAAAATGGTATCTTTATTTACTAAGCTAGTAAAAAACACACAAACAACGGAGTCTAGCATAAGCCTCTCCACTCATTTTCAGACAAAAAGAAAAAAAATGTGTCGACTAGAAAAAAATATTGATAACCACATTTTCTCCCACTTTTGATCTTCTGCAATTAATAATTACCAAAGCCATGATAACGGCTGGAGCAAAACAAAACTTCTATACGTCAAAACTTATAAAGACCTTTTAAGAAGCTCCATGACTCAATAGTCATAGTCAATAGTCTTTATTAAGTTAACCAAATTATCTATTGAAAAAAATAATTTTAAAGACGATTTCAACGAATGAAAAACGAAAAATTGAGTTAATTTATAAGCCCTGCATAAAAGGGATAAGTCTTTTGATTTCGTATAAGTTTGAGCTTTCTACTTGATTAGAAGGGTACAGAGTTATATATACGAAAAAAAATCATTGGTAATAAAATGTTGTAAAATTATTTTATAGCTGAACTACAAATTCACTGTTTTCGGAAGAGATTCATTAAATGTAACGAATCCACATTTATTTATTCATCCAAAAGAATATTGTGGCTATGGTACCTGTCTTGAACTTTTGGTTTCCATATGTATTATTTGGTGGTTGTTATTGAAATTATGCTCAAATTCCTTGAGGTGATCTGCATATGTGGACTTGGAGAAGTCTGATGTATAACTCTTCTGGTGTTCTTGGGTCCTTTTCTTGAATGCTCTTCCGGTTTCACCCAAATAAACTTCAAGGCAATCTACACATGATAGTTTATAGGACACATTATTTATTATTTTTTTCTGTATTATCATTATTGTTTTTGATCTCAGGTTAGTTAACTGTTTGAATGATGTAATTATATTGAATTTATTTTTGAAGAATTCAGCAGTATTTTCTGAAAATCCATCAACATAAGACAATGACATATAATCCCGTTTATTTACCTCGTTGAGAGTTGGATAAACTAGATTTACTATCATTTTCGTTTATTTGTTGTGGATCAACACCGTAATTTATAGCAATTTGTTTAATTATATTCAATTCAATAATGAATCTTTTCGAACGCAATCAACCAATCTGTCTAAAGATATAGATAAAACGTTTTACTGAAAAAGTAATTTTATGTATCCGATGAAAAAGTTTTTTTACGAAGGAATTCATCGACTGAATGATCGAAACTTTTATCTGCAAATATAAAAGCGATGAGAAGATCGACTAAACTCAATGTTTTATTTCGCCAGCAATAATACACGAAAAATGTGGAAGGGAAAAAACTACGGGTGTATTGAAAGATACTGAAGTAATTTTCTAGATGGGAGTGAGATGTTGCCGATAATGTCTGCGTGCTTCGGGAGAAGCAGACTAATAGCTCATATAGGAGAAAAGCCGATGTGAGCTGCGCGAGAACTTTTTAATGGGTGACTTATTTTGGAATACAGAGATTTATCATGGCTCCCTAAATCCTCGACCTAATGGCTACGAAATTTTTACAAGAGATAGTTCGGAAGAATAATTCGTGTCAATTTCTTTGGAACTGTATGCCGTTTGGATGCAGATAAGCCGATTTAATCCTGGAATTTTGGAATCGAACATGCTATTTTCATTTACTTCAAAGAGAGAATAAAGGATCTCTTACCAGTAACTGATATATGTTTGGTATTTTTCAAGGAAAACAATTATGGTATAAGCTGTTTCTTCATATTCACTTTCATTTTCGAGACGAAAGCATAGATTTCCAACATGACCTGGTTCAAAATTGTGTTATGGTCTATTAAAGTTGCACGCTGTTTACGGTGCAGCGCAGCGCATGCGTAATTTCAACTTTGCACTTTATTACTTCATAATTACAATTCCTCAATGATTAATGCTCCATCTTCCTTAGACGAAGAATGTATGGTGACTCCAACATATGGTGACTGGACTACCTATATCGAACTCTATCTGTTATGACGTGGGGAAAGAAAATTGAGAGATGGCATGCTTCTTTCTCATTGGTCGAATTCCGTTACGTTCCTTGCACTTTCATGTGTGCTGCATCATGTGAACTTCAATTTCGTAATTCTAAGGACAACATTTTTTGATATTCCAGTACAGTATGAGGCAATGCCGACAGTTTTTTTTCTTATTGGACCCACAGAATGCTCGATCAGCTTTTAGCTACCAACAGAACATCCGGATATTGTTAGTCCGAAAATTCAGAACAAACTCCATTCGAACGGAATGAAAGCACTTTGTTCCCTAGAATAAACACATAAAAGAACATGGTCCACGATATAATGATGAACATCAATCGTATTTATCTTTATTTTCATGACTCGACACTCCACTGTAACGCGCTTCGTTAAACTGTTCAAATAGAAAAGAACATTTTATTTCAGGTATCCAAATGACCCGCTTTCCAATATTTACTTCGATCAACAACAAATCCACTGGGGGAAGTTTGCCAATATGGATTCAAACTGAATTCTTTCTGCGCGCCTTGGGTATATTGAATAATTTAATTCGTATTCTTGGATAGCATCGAAGCCCCATGTTTCTGATCATTGTGAAAGATATGGTAGACGAACAACGGTTGAAACCACTGGCTAGTCGTTTTATTATTCGGTGATTAGTGCAGAAATCTCAAGAGATATGTGTGTTTAAGATATTGAAGTTTCAGGTTTGTGGGTAGGTGTTGACTAGTAAACAAACATTGTGTTGTTTTAAAATGGGAGTTTCATTTTATATTAGACATAATTTAAATTCATAGATATTACAAGGTGTCCAGAAAGGGTATCAGGTATTTGTAAGTTCAATAAAACAAAAAAATTTGTGAGCAATAAGTTAACTGTTTATTAATAACAAACGAATTAGAGAATTATTTGGGAAAGATTACGTTATCCAATTGATGACCGTTTCGTTACTGGCACTCTTCTAAACGGGAACGAAAATTGACGATAACACGTTGACACATAGCTATTGATATTACTGCTATTTCTGACCTGATGTTTTCCTTCAACTGGGATTATATCAACGACGGATTATATATTATTATATCGCAATAACGGCCACTATTCACATTAATTGCTCGACCTCGTTGATCTTCATGAAAATAAGGACGAATTATGCCTTTAGCAGACATAGCGGCCCAAACAACGATCTTTGGGCTGTGCAGGTATTACTCATATTTTGTCTCGGATTCTCCACTACACAGCAGACAATTCTGCTTGTTAACATGACCATTCAGATGAACATTTGCTTCGTCACTAAACAGTATGTTGTTGAAGTTGCTTAACCGCTGCAGTATTTCGTTCGCAGAATCCAGTCGATTAGCATAGTCCACATCCTTCACTTCTTGAACAAATTGAATTCTATAGGTTTTGAGCTGCAAATCTTTCTTCAAAATCGAATAAAAAGACGATTTTCTCAACGCTTGGCTTCGCTTTCGGACGGATAATACAGATTTTGACGAACCGAAGTCTCAACTTCTTCAATTGTTTCTTCATCGCGAACTGAACGCGGACCACCAGAGTTTTGAATTTTAGCTATCACAACTGTTCTCGAATATCTGATCCATTTCCTAATGTTATCGTAATTTGGCGCGTGGCGTGTACAATATTCCGCACGATAGAGACGTTGAGCAGTCACTATTGAATCACCATTACGATAATACGCTCTTAGGAAAATGCGCGATGTGTCCCCGAGTACTGTTTCATCGTGACTAAAAGTCCACAAAATGGCGGACGCCACGAACCCCTCTCCGCTTCTTTCAGACACCACGTTCCGAATATGGCGCGAAAACAAATATCCGATACCCTTTCTGGACACCTTGTATTACGGTCTTATTTATAATAAAGGAGAAACAGCAATAAAAGTATATTCTTTGTTGAATATAAGTATTTACCCTGTATAGTTCGTAATCATAAAATATTATTTGATGTCTCTCACAGTGTTTCCGGTTAGTCTCCTCAATAAACTCATTTCCGTCTACTCCAACATACTTTATGTCAGACATGTGTCAGGTCTTGTTTCGGCTGTGTATGGCTATATCGGCCTTATTGTTGCTGTATACAGGGTGAACCACGACGAACTGCATCGATCGATATCTCAGAAACTGAATGTAAAAAAAATTTGAAACTTGCCAGATGTCTTGGGACCTATAGAGCTAAAATATTTTCATCTATTGGGCACTTCCGGTTATACAGGAAATAGACCCTAAGTCGCTTATTTTAAATGGGATACCCTATATATTATTACATTTTAGGATTCTACTTAACATTCTAGGTAGATTTCATGTATCATGTCCTATCCCTAAGTCTGAGCGTTTTTGACATATTCAGGTCAAAAATTACGATTGCAAGCCCTAATTTAATTATCAATTGTTCCTATAAGAAAGCCCTTTTTACTTACTTTGGATTAGATGGCTTGTTGAAAAGGACCTACTTCAATAGATTTTGTATAATACTTGGACAAATAATCATACAGAGTGTTGAAAAAAAAGATCTAGAATGAGATTGAGAATACTGACAAAACTCGATTCTTTCAAATGGAAACCCCCATTTTTATTATTTTGTAGCATTAATCATCAAAAATGAAGGTAACTTTGTATGAGGTTATCTATACCCAAAATTTGAAGGTTTTGCATTTAATGTGTAAACAATTAGATCTAGGATAGACCTAGATGTAATGCCAGCCGGGTTAAATTATACAAACGAGGATTATTTAAACTTATTTATTATTTATGGACAATGTGAAAAAGTTATTTCAAGAACCTGTGATACATTTGCTACCCGATATCCTCATAAACAAAACCATCACCAAATACTGTTAAACGAATTATAGAAAACTTCAAGAATTTTGGATCCGTAAAGGCAAAAATGTACAAAAAGAAACCAGTTGTTGACAATGAAAATATTGAAATAGCAATTTTGGAATATTTTGAAGCATATCCAACAAAATCTTCAAGACAAGTAGCATTAGAATCAGGATTATCTCAATCGTCAGTTCTAAGAATTTTACATAAACACAAATATCATCCCTATGCAATTTCATTAGTTCAGCATTTGAATGAAAATGATTTTCCAAGAAGAATGGAATTCTGTGAATTCATAATACTTCGTTCACAAGAAGATTTTTCTTTTTTGGACAATATCATTTGGACCGACGAAGCCAAATTTACAAAGAATGGTGTTTTTAATCGACGTAATTGCCATCATTGGAGTGATAGAAATGTACACCCATTTAGGGAACACAATTTTCAAGAATCCTGGCAATTTAACGTTTATTGTGCAGTAAGAAATGACGGCATTGTTTGCTTACAATTTTATCAAGAGAACTTGAATGGTAAGTTAGGTCTTTTTGAATAGTTCTAATATAAAACACATATTTCAACCTATAGGAGACCGATACCTCAACATCTTCCGGAATTTTGAAGTTGACTATTTAGACAACTTGCCCCTGGCTGAACTTCGAAAACTTTTCTACCAACATGATGGAGCTCCTCCACATAATGCCCATTTGGTCAATAATTATCTGGAAAACTCATTTTACGATCAATGGATAGCCAACATTGGACCAAATCTTTGGCCACCTCGCTCCCCGGACCAATCAGTGCTCGATTTTTATGTATGGGGAACAGTGAAAAATTACGTGTATAAAACATCAGTGACCACCATGGAAGACTGCATGAGACGTGTTAGAACAGCATTTGAAGACCTGGACCCCCAATCAATAAGAAAAGCCACCCATGAACAATTGCTGCTGAGATGCGAAAAATGTTTAGAAGTTCAAGGACACCAATTTGAATATTTACTTAAATAATTTTTTTAAGCCTGATTCAAATGCTACTTGAAATGTCAAATATAAACGTGGCTATCCTAGATCTAATTGTTTACACATTAAATGCAAAACCGCCATAGAAAAATATTAAATTGGCAATATTTCGAAAACTTCAAATTTTAGGTATAGATAACCTCATACAAAGTTACCTTCATTTTTGAAGATTAATGCTACAAAATAATAAAAATGGGGGGTTTCCATTAGAATAAATTGAGTTTTGTCAGTTTTCTCAATCTCATTCTAGATCTTTTTTTTAACACTCTGTATGATTATTTGTCCAAGTATTATACAAAATCTATTGAAGTAGGTCCTTTTCAACAAAACATCTAACCCAAAGTAAGTAAAAAGGGCTTCCTTATAGAAACAATTGATAATTAAGTTAGGGCTTGCAATCGTAATTTTTGACATATAAACCTGAATATGTCAAAAACGCTCAGACAGGAATAGGACATGATGCATGAAATCTACCTAGAATGTTAAGTAAAATCCATAAATGTAATAATATATAGGGTATCCCATTTAAAATAAGCGACTTAGGGTCTGTTTCCGGTATAACCGGAAGTGCCCAATAGATGAAAATACTTTAGCTCTATTGGTCCCAAGACATCTGGCAAGTTCCCAAAATTTCAAATTTTTCTTACATTCAGTTTCTGAGATATCGATCGATGCAGTTCGTCGTGGTTCACCCTGTATATTATCGCATTTGTTTCGATGCTGATAGGTTTGTTTCTCCATATTGTGTTGTTTAAGCATCCTGCCTTCTCTTCTTGTCCACGTAGCCAGATATTGTTACACCTAAGTAATTGATATCCATTACCCGTTGAATGCTTTTACCGTCAATCTCTATTTTACATCTGATGGGTTCCTTACTGTCTACCAGAGATTTATTTTTATCAGTTGAGATAACCTGGTTAAATCATGTTGAATTTGTGGACAAGTCTTTTAAATCGTCCTCGCTATGGGCTATCAGCACCGCGTCATCTGCATAGCAGAGTATTTTTATGCAACCATCCCCTATTTTGTATCCTCTTCATTTTTTGACATTCCTTATTATTTCATCCATTATAATATTAAATAATAAGTGACTTTGCGAATCTAGTTGTCTGATACCTGTTCCAACATTTTTAGGATCTGTGTGCTTGCCATCAACTCTAGCGTCTACTTTGCTGTCTTTATAAATGATTTCAATGGTTTTCATGATGACCAAGGGGATTCCTCAACCATCCAGAAGGTGTATGACGTTTCTCAACCTTACTTCATCGAATGCCTTCTTTAAGTCAATAAAGCACATATAGGCTGGTATATTATATTCTATAACTTCCTAGTTGAAAAGATGATAGCCACAAATTGGATTGGATCATCGTCAACCTTCACCATGAGATGGTAGAAAAGAGGTAAGATATTCTCTGGGATCTTTGGGCTCTTAATTCGCCCTTTTGGCCTCAGAGGAATTTTCCGATTATTAACTAATAACAGAAACGTTTTATTATTCAGATAAAAATTACATTTCACGTTCTGTCCATTTCCTCCCCTCATCCGTATCCACAATCCACCGGAATGAATACCGTGAATTTCCGAGCTAACCCGTCGGTCCTGATTGCACTTATTCCTCATTTTTATCCATCCAGCTATTCAATTCCGAGCCAGATTATTCTATTTTCTCACATCGCCCGGTTTCAGAATTGCCTGTGGCTTGAGATTGTCCCATTCTCGCCTCGCTCTTTATTAAAATCTACATCGCTTTTGCTCATTATATCATCGCATCCAGATAGATCCTCAGCCCCTCTCGTATTCGCAAAAGTTATAGAAAATTTATTGGACCTATTAGGTTGCCTCCGGAGGAGTTCGTTGGGTTTTCGTTCTGGACCATGATTGGAATATTTTCATCATTATGCATGAGTCTGGGGTGTTAATCATCTGGATTGAGATCCTAAGGTAATTTGAAAATCGTATTGGTCAATTGAGAGTTAAAGAGATTACAATTTCTATGAGATTCTGGTCGTTCTGGTCTCTATAAGAGGTTATAAGAGCTGGGTCATCAATCGGAACGATAATCATCTGTACATAGGAGGATGCGATAATGATAAATAAGAATATGTAAGGTATCAATTGCGTCCATACAGCGACAAATTTTTATTGAAACCAGCAAAATATCTTTTGAGATAAGAAACACATTTTTTTAAAGTTTTTATTTGTTTCTCATTTCTAACGACAGTTTCCAAAAACACAATATTAATCAAGAAATTATATTTTAACAAGTCACTAACTTGTAAAACTAACAGTTAACTTGCAAAATTTTTAAAAGTTAGTACTATTATTTACATTAGAAAATTTTGTTTTATCGACATATATGTTGAAAATCATGGTACAACTGTTATTTCCAGTAACACAGATTTTTGATGATGAAAGAGTTGATACTGATGATAATGAACCAGCTGTTGATTAGGAAAATGCTGAACTCGAGGACAGCAGAACATTTGTACTCTACTTACTACCAAATAATTTGCTAGACATTTCGATTTTTTTGTTGACCGAATCACCGACATAACTCATCGCAATTTCGGTGCTCTTCCACCCTCCTGCACACTTTAGTGCTGAAATATCTCCAACCGAATCCACAACCATAGTGGCTCCAGTTCTGCGATAAGAGTGGCCGGTGTATAACTCTGGGTCTTTTTAACCTAAATATTTCGCTATTTGTTTTGGGACACCACCAATAGTGTGCTGGCCAGCATTAAGGGAAATGCACTTTCCATGTCCGTATGTCAAAAAAACACCGGTAGCACTCCGGGAGTGCCGGCAGAAGTGAAAACAATATTAACGTTTTGCATTTTTGATATTTTGGAATGGTTAGAGAATAATTTTGTATGAATTGCTTTCATTATCAGTATAAAAGTGCTATTATTTATGTGGTGGAATACAATATTCATTTATTGCGCTATCGTACACAAAAATGACAATAGGTTTGTTCGGGTGGCAGTTCCCAGTTGTACTGGGGTCACAGAGAACCAGGTTCTGTAACTCTTGGAATCGTCGCAAGTTGTTCTATGACACGAACGGGTGAGAACAGGTGGGAACAGATAATTTCAAAACGATTTCGTTAAGTGCATAGATAAGTGAAAGTAAGGTTATGTTGTACATCATGGACATTGAACTCTAAATACCATATAGGTATTCATATAGAGTTCAATGATCATGGATCATATCATGGATAGTGTTAAAAAGATATTGAATAAGTTATTGTGTTATTAATACGGTGGAAATACTTTAGAAATTACAAATATTAAAATTGAACAATTTTTTTTGTCATAAATAAATAAACATAAACATATCCATATAAATAACTGTAAATATAATTTATATGTAAATATAAACAATAAATATTTGAAGAAATTATTTGATTTAATTATAATTTGAAATTTAAATACATGTAGTAGTGGTCATCAGTGGAGAAATTATTTTTGTTAGTTCATATCTGGATAAACTGTGAATTTTTCTGTTATTTCATTGTAATTTTGGTGGAAACTGTGTACAGAAAATTTTATATAATAGAATTAGGTAATTGTATATGGAACTGGTGGCATTTGGGAAATAAATAAAAATATTTTCTAACAATTTTCATAGCTTTAGATAAGAATTGTTTTAACAAGTCGTTGTGTTCTTGAAAGAGGTCATTCCTCCGTTTCCTTCCTAAATTTTCAATACATTTTGAGTGGTTAAAAAATAAAGATACTACAATCACGAAATAACAAAAATAAATATATAGTATTATATATAAATACGAAATATCGTATATATAAATAATATAAAATAATTATCTTACATACTTTGATCAACAATTATGCAATTGTTTTATTCATCTATTGCAAATGATCCTTCCTCTTCTTTGAGATAACAATTATTTTGAGAAGTTATTATAACGAATTGATTAAAAATTTATACTCCCACAACATCAAATATACTCAAAAACAGCTATGCGAATATCCTAGTCACCAAATATATAACTTAATTGCCAATTAGAACTACTGAAAATTTGAATCACCGATGATTTGAATTTACCGCTTCTTCTGTTGTACCTTGTACAATACAACGAACAGTTCCGAAATCAAGTGTTTCGACCACACGAACGACAAGGAACTCCTGTTCCGTCCCAGACGAACGGGTGGGAACCACAAATTACCAAAAATTACAGTTCCGAACTGCCACGCGAACAAACCTAATTTATATTACATTAACATACACAAACATTCGCACAAGCGCCCTGCACCGCCTAAACGAAACAGCACACGCAGGCACGGTAGAAAGAGTGTGGGATATTATTCCCTCTCCTACTCCTCGATCTTACGCTTTTTCGATCACAATCACGTGACCCTGACGCGAGTTTGGATGTTTTTACCCATACAAGAGAGTGCTCAGCGCCGCTAAAGAAGTTTTCACTTCAAAAATCTTAGGCTTTTTGTTCCAGGAGGCCGAAGATTTACATATTTTCTGTATGACATGCAGGACTTGAAGCTGCAGCCATCATCGGTTATGGTGAATATTCTTGTTGTTGAATTTTTTGTTAGCCGCAATGTCACAATAACGTATTTTCCGATATCTTCTACATCATTCATGTTTAAGGAGAGAATTTCGTCATCCAAAAATCCCAAATATAGTTACAATTTTAGCCAGCAACCACTGGTCATCAGGGGCATGTAAAAGAAATTTACTTAATACCTTGGCATTTTTTGTCGTATAACGCTAATTTTGTCGTTTAAGAAAAGTTATTACCTTTTGAAATCTGCAAATGACAACTGAACGTCATATTTTTCAATAAATTTCCATTAATTTCTAAGCAGCTTTTCAGCACAGACCATATTGCCTATAAAGTATTAGGGCTGAATCTGGCTTATAGTTAATTCAAGGAGACCAATAAAACATCGTACCTTGAAGCTGATTTTGCAGGTAATAAACTTGAACTACACTACTGGCTGCCTCGATAATTTCTTTTGGTACATTCATTTTCGCTTTCGCCAAAACAAATGTAAAGAAAAATAAACAAACATGTTCATGGCAACGCTTCCATAGCTTACGACACTTGCGACGAATTATTGAGATTTTTTTGGAATTTATCTAACCTTTTTACAAATGAGAAACAAATAAAATATAAAACAATACACGCAAGGTAACGGGTTTTACTGGCTCAAGGAGTTAACTCAGTTATATCCTCCATTAGTCAGTAAAAACCCTCTTACCTTGCTAGTAATGTTATATACTATATAAATATCCAAACGCCTATACTTGAAAAAAGAAGACCATGTAACATCCATGAATCATCTGTCGGATAATAAAATAAACCAGCTGAACCTTATCAGCTCCAAGTGGGAGAAAAAGACGAGTGAAAGCATTAGGAAGAACAAGGCAAATCCTAATCAGTAGCAAATGGCTGAGGGAAGCAACGATAAAATGATTATTGACCAAATAATACTTCAGCGTCCCTTTAATACAGCTCTTCCATTGTCATTCGCCATGGCATTGAACCACTTCATCGAATAACCGCGTTTAATGGCGAATGTTTTTCTGAACTGAGGTTCATGGTGCGTGACTATGTGTCATTATAGGCAGATATAAAAGGGCAATAGTTTTTCATTTGTTTGATGGCGTTGGACGATAGGCACAGGATTCTGGCAATAATTGGAGTTTCAGCGGTCAGCTTCACCAACGATATCAAATGTTACGATCAACCGACATGCTGCCTGGAGTTGAACATCACTTGAATAGAAGCTTCGACATGGCTTGAAACCTATGTATGTGGATTCAGTTTATTGGTTTATTGTCGAACAGTAACCGAACGATTCTGTCGGATATTCTATTCTACTCATTTCATGTTCGATAAGTGTCATACTACAGGGTAATTCAGGGCAAACAATTGTGGTGAACGTGGATTTGTGACTTTTTGATAGTATATAGTTATTTTCCTAACAAGTGCTGGAATAGATACTTTCTCGCACGCGACTGTCGTTCAAGCCAGTCGAAGGTGAATAAGGTTAATTATAATTTCTAGGACCGCATAAAGATTAAAAAAAAAAATACCGCCTTTGCCAAAAGTATTGAGCACCCTAAAAAATTTCGCAGGTGCACGGCAAGTGTGGGAAAAACAAAGCTATTGTTTAAGGATTCTTTTGTCGGCATCTAAAAAGGATTAAAAATAATTACTTTTGCCGCAAAAAGCAATAAAACACCTGGGTGCCATAAAGTTTGCTATTTTTGCACATTTTGTCTTTATTTATCAGTTCGCTACTGCCCTTCGTTGTGGACACATCCAGTCGTTTAGTTTGCTTTTGGTGATTGTTTGCGGAAGATTGGAGTGATATCGTTATAATATGCCAAAAAGAAAGGAACTTTCGTTAGAAAAAAGTGTTCAGATACAGGTTCTGCATGAGCAAGGGAAATCACAAGTAGAGATTTCCAAAACTGTGAAATGTTCGCGCCGATCTGTGCAATATGCTATTGACCGATTCTCTGCTACCGGATCTCATCGGAATAGGCCTAGAACCGGGCGCAAACGCATCACTACAGGTCGTCAAGATCGTCAGTTATTGAGAGAGTCGTTAAAAAATAGGAAAAAAACTTCTTCCGAGCTTGCTGCTGAATTGTCAGTAGAAATTACCCCATCAATTTCTGCTCGCACAATTCGCAGACGACTTCAGGAAGCTGGTTTGACAGGGTGTGAAGCCAGAAAGAAGCCATGGCTTTCGGATGAAAGCTCGATATGAATGGGCTTTAAAACACCAAAGTTGGACTGCAGAAGATTGGTCAAATGTCGTGTGGTCAGATGAATCAAACTTTGAGGTAAGTTAGTTAATTTAATGTCCTTATAATATTTCATAAACAGTTTGAACAGACTGATTCTGGAGTTGGCGAATTGTTCGTGTGAGGGTCGCATGAACTCTGAAAAGTACATAAATGTACTAGAATCTGCGTTGTTGCATTCATTCAACACACTTTTTGGAGACACGAATATGTATGGCGTTAAATTCCAGCAGGATAACGCGCCGGGCCACAAGCCTGCTCGCTCGATGACATGGTTTCAAGAAAATTGCATTGAACTTCTGGACTGGCCAGTCTCCGGACCTAAACCCCATAGAGCATTTATGGGGTTTATTAAAGCGCAGAGTCCGGCGCCACTCTATTAACAACAAAGAAGAGCAAAAACGCTGCTTGCGTTTGGAGTGGAACGCGAAAACGGCTGAAGACTGTAGAAAACTAGTGAACTCGATGCCAAAAAGAATTTCTGCCGTAATTAATGCAAAAGGTGGACCCACATAATATTGATTATGTATTAATAAATAATGATATAAACATACAGGAATTGTTTCATTTTATTCCGGTTTGACCCTGTTCAAAAAACTGAAAGGCGACATGGGTGCTCAATACTTTTGGCCAAGGCTGTATATAAATATAAATTTTATCGCAACTCATAAAACATTCCACGAAAATCCACTATTTATAATTAATATTAATGTTGAAATCACCATTTGTTGCATTCTGCAATTGCGTCAGTCCAGAGTAGTTAAGAGTAACACTCGTAGATAGGAAAGTGCATGAAGATGACGGAGACGAAATTGGTTGCAAGTTGCCAGTACATGGAAAATGTTATTCGAGATGGTTTTCTTCTGTTCTACAGAGTCTTCAAAGTATCTCCCAGCAACAGCAGTTGACTTCCAGGCTCTAATACGTTTTATGTTGGTTATACAGTTATCCCTTCTCCTATATAAATAGTATAATATGTATATTCTTTTGAACTTATGGCTCACAAAACAAATGTTAGCTGGGGTTGGTGACAGGGTGCCATACAATTCGGCGTATGACATAAATGCCTAGGAAAAAACTTCTTTCTTCAAGAGTGATCTTCTACTATTAAACACAAAGGCTTCCTCAAACTGCACATATCGAATATGAAAATAAAGAGAAAAAGGCAGAAAAAGAGCTGAATAGAAAAATACGTATCAAATTTGTTTGAAAATAACCCATTTCAAGAAGGAATCAGAAACATCGAGAATAGCCCTGAAACCTTCTTAATATTTATATATGGGAGAATTATTGATGAGATGAGGTATTGTTTCTTCTGCATATTCACATTCACAACTTGCGCTTGGAACTGATTTCCATCTGAATAGCATACTATTGGTTCGACTATAACCTATTTTCAAACGATTGAGAACTGTCCAAATTTTTCTTGGAAGATCAATACCAGGATTTTTTTCAGAAGGATCTGAAATGAGATTTTTATTGAACATTTCATAAGAGTTCCACTCAATCTTCCTTAATTCTATATTGCTAATGCTCATATTGAAGAACGTATTATACCAGAATGGTTTACGTGACTTCAACCTTGGAATTTTATATTCTGGAATGTATGAAATAATTTGGAATAAATTAGGAAAAGAATGATACTTGCTCCAAGAATTCAGAGCTGCGAATATGAGGAGTACAATGTTAGACAAAACTGGTAACCAATGAACCGGTGTAGATCTTATGATGCCAGTAATCATTTTCATGGATGTATTCAATTGCGCATCGATTTTTTGTGTAGGCGCACTATTAAACCAAACAGAGAAACAATACTCAGCTACAGAAAAGACTAAGGCTAGAGATGCTGTGAGAAGAGTGGAAGCATCAGCACCCTAAGATGATCCAGCTAATTTCTGAAGAATATTGTTCCTAATTTTCAGTTTTTGGCTCAGATCATCAAAGTGAGCCTTGTAATTGAGAGATGAATCTAATTTAACTCATAAGTATTTAGGATAGAAATTATGTTCGATAGGAAAATCATTGAAAGTTACAGCTAATTTTCTGTAATTTTCATGATTTCTCAGGTGGAAACAAGATACCTCTGGTTTGTTGGGATTTAAACATAATCGCCACTCAATAAAATAATTCTTCAAAATTGCCAAATGGGATGACAGTATATTTTCCAGAGTATGGAAATCCGAATGCTGGTGAGCAATAGCAATGTCATCAGCAAAAACAAAATTTCTGAGATGATATCGTGGGTAAATCACTGAGATATAAATTGAAAAGTAAAAGAGCTAGAATTGATCCTTGTGGAAGACCGTTTTTCAGTGTTCTGAAATTGCTACTCTTATTGTGACCAAAAACACGAAACCTTCTATCAGATAACATATTTTCTAATAATCTTACCATCTTACCAAAACTGTAACCTGTGTAACGTTGTGGATTAGGTAGTCCTAAGTAGACAGTCATCTCTGCCTTCATTTTACCAAATGCACCAGCTGAATCAGAAATGGTACCTACTTTAATCACGAGATATATCTCATCAGGGGCGAGCATAAACTTGGATATGTCTTCTTTGGTAAAAATGCACTTTCAGTAGTCAAAAATCATCATTTTGATTTTTTAAGAACAATGTCAATTTATGAAACTTGCTGTCCAGGTTTTGTTTTATTTTAACTAAACATTTCACCATCGAGTAACGCGATCACAGGTTATTGGATTTCACTACTTTACTCATCTCGAAAAATACGCCAAAAAATTCGCTTCTCTTAAGTTACTCACTACTTTTTCCTTACACCAGTTAAAAAAATTGATCGTATTATTGTTCGTATATTTCTCGTAATTTGCTTGGTAACAGGTCTAATTTATCCCATCTGCGACCTTGTACATCAAATACTAATGTACAATTATTTAAATAATTGTAAGTTTATTTGATTTGAAGTAACTTAAGATTATGGAATCTAATAGGCAGAATCAATGGGGATGAAGTTTCTGAATCTATTTTCTTGAAATAGAATGATACAAATAACCAGGTGGCCAATTTCCTGTTATATGAGAATGAAAAGGACTGACTGAGAATTACCAGAAAAATGCTGACTGGTTTGAATGACAACATTACCCACATTCCCCATTTTCTAGTTCAAATAAGATATGCATCAATAATTAAACTACACGAAGAATGTCCATAAAACTATTACTTAACGTTTAGTTGTAATTTATTACCTGAGATAATTCTCTGAAATTTTTCCTCTTGGTTGAGCTGAAACGTAACCTTTGGATGTCGGGGCATGAAAAAACTCATCTACAGGGCAACTCTTGTTTATTGCACTTGCAGTTGAGGAGATGAGTTTCGGAACATACCCGAACTACTCCCATAAATTGTTCGTACTTTTGCCATCAGGGGGCGGGAATTTATTATTTATTAGATTCCCCCCGATTTCTACTATCCGCTCAGGTAAAGTTCGTGATTAAAATGAAGTGTTCGCCTGGAAAAAGATAATTGGTAATATTTTTCATCCAATTTTCTCGTCCACATCGTCACATCGAGATGGCTATGGTTGAAAATATACGATGCTGAATGAAATGAAATGAGTATTCGGGTTATTTCGGCAATATACAGGGTTAGTCTTTGATTACTTTGTGAATTTTAACCATAGATTCTTGAGGTCAGAAGAAAGATTTTCTTTCTATAACATTTTTCCAAATTTGGTCCCGTTCAAAAGATAAGGGGGTTTGATCTTTCATGAAAAATTGCATTTTCACCTGAAATATTTAAACGAAAATATCAATTGAAATGATCTCTTGTAGAAGGTTCTTGATAACAGTCATGCATATTTTGGCATCAATAGATTTATTTCATTTCTTGTGGGTTTCTCACTACTACTGTACTGATTGGTTGAATTGCATGAAAAACAAATATCACTTGAACTAAAGGTCCGTATCTCGTACTTCCTAGAATCATTATTCTTTTCTGCAGATAAAATCATTCCTCATCTTTTTTTCTAAATTGCACCATTTATGAGATATTTGAAGTTGAAAGGCTTTAAATCGATAAAATCATCTGATGAAACATGAGTGAGTGAATTTCTTAGAGGGAAAATCATGTTTTTAAACAATTCAGATTCAATAAAGGATGCTGTGGAAGGTAATGTCATTCAAACTAAAGTGGACTACAGAGAGGTATTTGCCCAATGTGAAAACTTGAAATGCTTATGACTCACCTTGTATAACTGATATTTCAGAATTGACTTCAATTAGCCTTTGGGGAAGACGTAGTGTATTATAAGTTTCTTCTTCTTTTATTTAAACGTATTTGACCCATGCAAGATAGAACACTTGTTACAATGACAAGTAGGCTTGAAGAAGATCAAACACCAAGTAAATTGAACAGGATTTCCAACTCGAAAACACCTATAATGAAAAAGAATGCCATGGCTTCATTGTTGAACTCAATTGTAGATGATTTGAAAAAAAAATTAAAATACGAACGAAAATCGTTTTCTAGAAGGACTTCGTTGAAAAATGGTGAAAATTGCAATAACAATAACGCTACAAGAGTTCCATTATCGATTATACCTTGTCACCAGATATTGAATATGTAGAATAAGTTTTTGACTACATCATATTGATGAAATAATTTGGAAAAAAATGATATTTGTTTCAAGAACTTAGAGATGCAGTCTATTTGCGAATGTGGAGATTGACAATGTTAGATAAAACTGGTAACTATGGACTGAAAAAGACCATACGGTTCCGGTGATTATTCTCATAGTTGTATTAAATTGTGTATCAGTTTTTTTGTGAATGCACTAGGTAGATGTAGGCAATCGGAGAGTGTTGGGAATGGTGATCACCTTAAAACAATAAGAACGGATTACGACCGAAGGATGTGAATCCACTTGAACACTAGTATTGCATTTTATTCGCTTAAGACCGCCGGCTGGCTTAGTTTGCGCGACCCATTTCCGGTTGGCAGGCGTGTGAAGTTTTTGTGCCATTTTTATCTAATTTTTATGCTGCACCCCTAATACGGAATATTCATTATATTTCAGCTAGCAGTTCAGCTGCCATATCAATATGATAACTTGAAATTTGTTGTTAGGTATATTTCTTTCGTCTTATTGCCTATGCAGGTAATTGAAGTTTGGTGATCCTTATTACATACACAGTGATCCTTAATGAACATGAACAAACTTCTGTAAAAAAGTGTTTTTGTTTGTTTGTAAATAAAGAAAAATCTTACTAGGAAAACAAATGAAGCTGAATAGACTTTAGACCATCTGAAAAAAGCTGTGAGCTTATTGAATAACAAAATTTTTCAATGAGCTTAGTAGCCAAGTTAATAAATAATCCATTTGCCTGTCGTCACAAGAGGTGAAAACAAAATATAATTAAGCCGTAATACAGTATGGAAAAAGAATTAGTGGTCACAATTAAGAAAGTTGCCAGCGTATTCTTTGGATTCACTTTGAATAAAAAAAAAGAAACCGCATCAGATTACGCTGAAGCTCTTATGCTGAAACACTATTTTAATATCGGTTCGAGGCTAGCTGGATGAGAGTGATTTCATAAATTTGTTACCAGGAATATTATTTCTGTATGGAAGCTCAAAGCTACATCATTAATAGGGTTAGAACTTCCAATTCAACAAGCTGTTAGAATACAAATTTTCACCAAAAAATATTTACAATTGTGACAAAACCTGTATATCTACTGCACAATTATGTATGGTAATATTATTATGAGTTGATTACTATTGCCCACATACTGACCACTATTTCAACCAATGTTGACAATGAGGATCTAATTCACTCTTTTTATTTTGTTGATGGTACCAATAAGCATTAAGAAACAAATTATCTCAGTTTATTATTAAGAGAGTGAAATTTATGATTAGATTTGATCAATTAATGGTCGATTCATAAACATGTATTTATTTTTTTTTGCTTAAGTGGTCTTACATCTGCCCTACCGTTCAACCAAATAGAGCAACATCTGCAGAAAGCAGAAAGTAATCATAGTTCACAATTTAAGGTGAAGATAGCTTGAGTGAGCCATGAAGTTGAGCGATGAATTCTATCAAACCCTGATGTGTTTAAGATAGAAATTATGTTTGAGGAGAGAATCATCGAAAGCCAGTTTCTTGTATTTCTCATAGATATTCAGATGGAAATAAGAGGCTTCTATTTTGTAGGGGTTAGGGCAAAAACGCCATTTAACAAAAAACTGTTGATGACCTCCGCTATGACAATAGAAAATTGCTCACTTGCCTCTTCCTCTAGTAGTTAGGCTAGTAGCTGGTACAAACTAAGTCTAACTGACTCTACTCAATCTCCCTCATCTGTTTATTCAGGAAATGAGTAATACTTATGAGAAATCAATAATTTTTGGCTACTCCACTGCATAAAAGCTTATGAAGTTTCTACATTGATGTTGGCACGACAGCCAATAGAAAACTCTGAGGGTAAATTGTGAAATTTACGTCTTCAAGGTCGCAGTAGCCAGCTCTTATGAACTTTAGCAAATATTTCCCGGACTCGGGAAAATCCCTTTCATTTCAAAACATTTACCATGCACAGAGGGGAAAAATTCATAAATGGAGCTGCGATACGTCATAAAACTAAGTCCCTCTTTATCCTACATACACTCGGGTTATTTGTTCGAATTTCATATTTTCACCACCTATTTGGGTCATATTTCTTTTTTTTAACGGTAAAAGTGCGAACAGATCGAAGCACTGGCGCCACCCAAAAATGGCTCCGGGCCAGAATAATGCTATGTCGAGCGCACATTATGTGCGGTTCCCTATTTCTGAATGAACTTTGTTTCGATAGAAAAATTTCATTGAAACGGCACTATTTGGTATATCATTGAAAATTTGAGAATAAATTTCTATGAAATCAATCTTCTATTGCGCGTTTATTCATTAAACATTTCTGATATAAAATGAATAGAAAAAGTTTCCATAAATTATTGTCTTCTATTTTTTCAAACCTGTATGAAATGAGCTTTTTTTGTGGAAATAAAACACTAATTATTAATGGGAAAGTAAAACATTTCATTCAAAATATTGACCATTGTTTTCTTCACATTTTGACCTCCTTTCTGGCAATTTGTGGATACCACTCCCATAAAATTGTTCAATTTTGAAGCAAACCAATCAGACACCCAAATTTCGACCTTCCCGTAGGAATCAGAGTGCTGCTCACCCAATGCGTGTCCCACCGATAAAAACAAATGGTTGTCGGAAGGGGCCAAGTCTGGTGAATACGGAGGGTGGGGTAGCAGCTCCCAGCCAAGTGTTTTGATTGTATCCTGAACCGATTTTGCTTTGTGTGCAGGTGCAAAATTACCTTGCCGTGTCCTCTGACTCATTATGGTCGTTTCTCGATCAATGCATGGTTCAAATTGATCACTCGTTGTCGGTGTCACTAGGTTTTAGGAGCTCGTGGTACACCACACCTTTCTGATCTCACCAAACACACAGTGCCCCATGGATATGGTTTTGCAGTCGATGTTGATGGTTGTCCCGGATTAACCCAATGAGATTTTCCGTACAGGATTCTTAAAATAAATTCATTTTTGATTGCCAGTAATAATGCGATGCAAAAACGATTTTCTTTTGTGTCTTTGAAGCAAAATTTCACAAGTGTTTTCTCGGTTTTCCATCTGTTTTTCATTCAATTCATGTGGCACCCATTTTCCACACTTTTGGATCTTTCACATAGTTTTTGAACGGCCAGGAATTGTTTTTTTTTGTGCCACATTAAAAATTCAAAGTACCATCTCCATCCAATATCGTTTGCAATCCGGCGTCTTCAAACTTCTTTGGTGTCTTCCA
Source organism: Micraspis discolor (assembly GCA_030674115.1). Classification (NCBI taxonomy): domain Eukaryota; kingdom Metazoa; phylum Arthropoda; class Insecta; order Coleoptera; family Coccinellidae; genus Micraspis; species Micraspis discolor. The sequence goes on from JARTUT010000004.1 coordinate 3,974,609, forward strand.
CGTTCTTCATTTCTCACATCGAAATCATTATTTAGGAACCGTTGAAACCATCTCTTGTGTGTTCAATGACTTCATGTATACTAAATATGTATCACAGATGTCATTGTTATAAAAAAAAGTAAAGGCTCGTTCACAACAAATGTTCCCTTTCGAGACATTTGTATCTTGACGCTCACTTCATACCGGTATAACTGTTAATGTTAATGTTAATGCATTTTTGACCCAATCTCGTAACTTGTTTATTTTTGAATATTAACGTATTGTATAAAGCTCATCTTCCAATAAAAGTATACTCTATGTCGACTGATTCGCAGTCACAACATTAATGATAGAATTGATTGATGTCTATCACAACTTTGTTAGAAATAAGAGCAACAACAGATACTGAATCTACCGCAACTAATCATTCTGCAAAAGTAAATTGTACAGATATATATTTTAAAGGTGCATTTTTCACGATTCGGGAAAAAGCAATAAATGAATCATCAAATAACAATGTGACTTCTCCCCAAATATCACTAGTGTCAGAGATATTTTGATAAGGAATCTCCGACTCCTCCGCATCCAGGAACTATTTGTGACAATCACCATTATTCCATCAACAACCTCCAGACAACTATTCAACAAGGTGATAAAAATAAAGACTGTTTATGAAACAGTTTTGTAATGCCGTGGTTCAATCGCCATTAGAACACATGTGTTTACTTGTCCTCATTTCACTTAACTGGCGGATAATCTGATATAAATAGTTAATTAGTTGGATGGTGCACCAGAGATATCGGATTAAATGCAATGAAAGAGTTGTGAGTTGGTTCTTCTAAAGTTTGAAACTATAGTTATCAAAAAAATTTGAAAAATGTTTTGTGGACATATTACACACTATATATTTTTTATTCCAAAGTGGTTGGAAAAATTTCACAAAACATGTCCAATGATTTTGTTTCGGGTACATCTTCAAACCTATATTTGAGACTTAAATGAACATTACTATAAGAGGGGGTAACACAACCAATTTCTTCGAATTTCTTCACAAATTTTTGAATTGAAGATTGATTTGGCCGATTATCTACATCAAAAAAATCACGAATTTTACGATGGGTATTTTTCAAAGAACGCCCAATTTCATAATAACTTTGAATGATATAAACACGTTGTTGCAATTTGTACCTGTTAATGGTTAAAACTGTATTACCTTCTTATGAAACAAAATGGCTTATGTCATTTGAAAAGGTGTCACTTGTAAAAATTATATAGTGATGACATCTAGGTGTCACATTTGGATGACCCGTTATTTTCTAGCGATGATGTAATGTGAACCAACTCCTCGCAAAATTTTTTTACGATTTCATCACATAAATTACGAGCACAAACGCTGAATCCACGTTTAATTTTTTTTAATACACTTCAAATTCGGTTGGATGGCTATTAAAACACGTGTGCTCATTTGTCCTCAATTCACATAAACGATGGATTATCTGGAATGAATAGACAATTACAAAGATAAAACAGGAGTGATGTCGGGTCAAATCTGTCCAAAGCGACGTGACGTCTCATGAGCCCGTTGTACCTTTAAAGCCTTTTTAAATAAATTTCGGACGAAAGAGCTTCTAACAAATCCAATTTCGTCCCCCTTACTCCCGATTATTGTCACTTTTCATTCCGTCCGATTCTTTCATCGAGCACGAAAACAATTATTACGCGAAATTTTGACCCCATCAAATCTGCAGATTTCGAGAACGACTGTTTAATCGAACCTGTCGTTGTAAAGCGTGACAAATCAGAGTGACAAATGATTATCAATCTTTTTGTTTTTTTGTTCAACTGAGCTCCATTTAGTAATTATTGACGTCAAAGCAGTCCTCGAGAGGATATTAGCTGTTCTAGATGAGTTTGAAATTTTCTAAAACTTCCTGAACAATTGATATTCGAAAAGAGGAGTAAATGTTATCTTATGGTCTGTGGAAGATATACTGATATCCAAGCAAGTCTTGGAAGTGAAGTTTGTGATTTTTGTGTTAGGTTATGAAAATTGACTGAATATATAGGGTGAGTCTTTGACCACTGCGTTAATTTCAACCATAGGTTCTTGAGATCAAAAGAAACACTTTTTCCCATACCTCTTTTCCCATATTCAGCTGCGTTAAAAAGTTATAAGCATTTTAAGTTTTCACATTGGGCAAATACCCCTCTGTAGTCCAGTATAGTTTGAATGAAAATTACCTTCCACAGCATCCACTTTTGAATCTGAATTCACTATAATTTCTTTCTACTACAAGATTATAAACCATCCCTTCCCAGTGAGAAATTCCCAAAAAACCTCAGAATTATTGGATGTTATCATCATACATTTGTAATTTTCTTCTTAAGATTTCCAAATCATGAAAACCATCATTTCTATGAAAACTTCCAAGGCAAGAGGTTGTCACATTGCTTTTTTTCACTCAAAGCCAGAAAATAATCTATGATTTTCCAAACACTGTATTATTTAAGTTTTTTCTCCTTGACAGAGACCAGTGAACAGGTCTGTGAGACTATTAAAAATATGGCAATCTTTTTCGAAATCTTCAACAACAATGAATAATGTCACTACGAATAATTATTTAACAGTCATATTACTTTGCTTGATGATTATTTTCTCTACTGAATCCCAATAACAAATTACTTGAATTGATTACAAGTATTCTCAGATTTAGGTGTGCAATTATATTTGCTTGAAGGAATTAGGTTTGATCACCTACATTTGATTCTGAAAAACCAACTACGTGTTTTTTCGTTAGTAAGAATCTGTTCTGTTCAGACTATAATTAATTACTGAACAAATTTTTGGTTTTTATAATTAGAATATCTGTTTTAATTATGTAAACAAAAACAGAAATATCGAATAATGGTTATTCATAGATTATGTCAAATTTCAATACCTTACCATAGAATATTAATTTATTACCGAACCCCAGGAGAGAAAAAAATTAATAATTGCAAAGTTTTTTTTTAAATTAAAGATAATATGTGTAATCATTATCGATCTTCAGTTCTAATTTTTCTCAGAATAACTAGAGTGAATTATTACCACATTGAAATGTTATAATAACGTCTCTGTGGTGGGTTGTTCCCAATAAAATAGTGTTCTGTGGTTCCTTGTTGTTTTGATTCTGTTTGAAACTGTCAACAGTTATTTAAAAAATGTGGAAAATATTATAATAAAATAATGATAATAATTTCGATAGATTGAAATTATTCAATTCAGTATGAAATGATTATGGTCAGAAAATACATTTCTATTCTAATCTTTCTCGTTTATGAACCTATAGCTTCCAGTTTCAATATTGATTGAATTTTAATTAACCATGCATCATAACAAACATTCAGAAATACTAAAACTAAGTCAAATTCTATTATCTCCTAAGTTCGTGTAGGTACCAGGTTGAATCGGTGTATGAAATAAATATGTGAAAAAACTATAAACCTACAAAATAAATCAAGGACACTGGATTCGAAGATTTTAAAACTCATATGATCTTAATTTGAAGCATTCCTATGTTAGAATAGATATAATTTGATGGACCCTGAAAGTCTGAAGCTATAAAGAACCGCTCTTCATAAAGACAAGTCTTCAATTCATCAATTCAACAGGTCCTGACAGAAAATACATTACCTATTTCAACGGTCATGAGAATATACCGAAGTACTTATGTTAGTGAAGGAAATCTTTTTCTCTATTTCTTATGGAATATTACTCTGGATTAAATATTAAACAAGGTGCAAGACATCATTAATAATGAATACAGCAAATGGCAATTCCGATTTTGTAGTGAATGTAAGACAAAAATTGTTCAGTGGTTAATTTCATCTATTAGTTTTTGGTGGTGGAACCATAGACTGGAGAGATTTCCCCAACCTTTTGAAGAAATATTTAATATAGACATAGTTGGATTTGGGAAAATCAGAAAATTTGGACAAAATTATATCGATTTAATTCCTTTCAACTTCAAATATCTCAAGAATGGTGCAATTTAGGAGGAAAGATGGAGAATGATTTTATCTGCAAAAAAGACTAATGATACCAGGAAGTACAAGATACCGACCTTTAGTTCAACGATATTTGTTTTTCATGCAATTTCACCAATCTATAGAGTAGTAGTGAGAAACCCACAAGAAATGGAATGAATCTAACGATGCCAAAATATGCATGACTGTTATCAAAAACCTTCTACAGGAGATCATTTCAATTGATATTGTCGTTTGAATATTACAGGTGAAAAAGCAATTTTTTTATGAAATTTCAACACCCTATATCTTTTGAACGGGGCCAAATTTGGAAAAATGTTATAGGAAGAAAGTGTTTCTTTTGACGTAAAGAATCTATGGTTAAAATTAACGCAGTGGTCAAAGACTCACCCTGTATAGTTCTGAATGATTTCTTTTTATTCCCATACGTCAAAAATGAAATGAGAGGTCAACGTTTTTTGACACCTGAAGAAGCGGTTGATGCGTTACGAATGCATGTTTTGGAGATACCTCAGAGTGGCAAAAGTGCTTTGACAATTGGTTCGAACGCATGCAGAAGTGTATAGATCTTAATGGGGAATATTTTTAGAAACAAGTGATTTTTCAATATTATTATTTGTTTTTGTTCTCTTATTAGGAAATATAAAAGGCAACCATCGTAACGATTAATTTTTTCCCGGAGATATGTGTTGTGTTCATTGATAATCTCATTTAGATCACTTTATTTCAAATGAATTAATCGAGAAATGCAAAATGCTAAACAGAAAAACTCATTTCAACTCATTTCTACAGCATAAAAATAAATCGAAAGTTAGTTCATAAACTATTTTTTACCAAATATTTCCCCATCGACTTTCATCATATTACTTCACCAATTTTCCATTGTTTAATTTCGATCTGGACAGAATTTCAAATTCAGTATCAAAAGCAGAGAGAATTTCGAGTAAATCAAATCATATATATAATAATTGAAACATTCTCATACGAGTTGAATCGAAAACACTTCAAACGGATCATCGAGCAGAGCATGTTAATTTTTGCCATATCGCAAAAACGAACGAATGATCCACCGCAGAAATCAACGTTTGGGTTGACAGCCAGCAACAGAAAGCCTGCTGCATAGTTGAGGGTGGCGCATCTCTATCAGAACGACGCCGACGCAACAAACACGGGCGCCTCGACCCACAAAGCTGCGGAGCGAAATCATAGTGCGGTGAACTTATGACAAGAGAGGTCTGACACGCATCTTTCGCAATAAGAACAACACCGCTCTCGTAATTCTAAGAATAGAAATAGACGGAAATGTGTTACGAATGACGCTTCCCCTATTGTCATTCCGGAGTATCATTCGACTGCATCTGCGTGTTATAAATAATCCGACGCGTTTCCTGGATCATCATCCAGTTTCCCTAATTTCGAACAAGTTGTCCAGCATTCGCGATCCTTTCATTTCACGTTCGACTGCTCGATGATAGATGCTGGGTGTGCTGGTCATATCTTGGTGGAATCTGACGTGATTCGATGATGGTGTCGGTGCAACATGAACAAGTGGGATGGCGGTAATCTTCATTGCTCTACTGATGATTACAGTGGCATCAGCCTCGCCTGATTGGACCGACTGCCAACATCCGTGCGTTTGTAAATGGAGCGGCGGTAAACGCAGTGCGGTTTGTAAGAGTGGTGGATTGACTTCCGTTCCGACGTCTTTGGATAACGAAATGCAGGTGTTGTATTTATCCCAGAACCATATCAAATACTTACCGGAAAACGCGTTCAAAAACGCTGACCTTTTAAATCTACAGAAGATCTTCCTCCCGAAGAACGGCCTATTGGAAGTGAATAAAGACGCCTTCAACGAACTGATTATCTTGATCGAGATCGACCTTTCTCACAACGCATTAACCAGCCTCCATCCTCAGACATTCCACGGCAACGAAAGGCTGCGGGTATTGTTTTTATCCGGAAATCCGCTGACCCAATTGATCGAAAAACAATTTCCGCCTCTGCCCCATCTGCGAATATTAGATTTGGAAGGTTGCCGCATCGAGTACATTCACAGGGATGCTTTTGTGAACCTTGGAGCCCTAGAATCCCTTAATCTCAAGTATAATCTATTAAAAAATGTATCAGAAACGACCTTCATGAATTTCGCCCATTTGAAAACGCTGCAGCTCGATGGGAATCCATGGAGGTGCGACTGTGAGCTGAGAGGCTTCAGGAATTGGTTTTTAGCGAGCAATTTACATTCCATATCGCTGTCGTGTTCCGAGCCGGATTTTCTGTACGAGCGGCACTGGGAAGATGTAAATTCTGAAGAGTTCGCATGTTTGCCTCGAGTGTCTGTCTCTCCACTGAATGAGGTGCAAGCGGAAGCAGGGGGAAACGTGACATTCGGTTGTCACATCCAAGGGGATCCAGAACCGCAGGTGTGGTGGTTGTACGAAGGATATCCAATCAATCATACGTGGATTGTCATTGAGGCTGAAGAGGGTCTATTGGATAAGTGGGCGAACATTAGTATATATAATGTGAGTGATGCGGATGTCGGTGTATATACGTGTATGGCAAAGAACATCTTGGACACTGTGGTGCAAAATGTAACTTTAGTTCTGCCGGAAGTCGCTACAGCGACAACGGTGATCAAGTCGGACGTAGGTTTCGTGTGGTGGACATTTGTGATCGTCGGTGTGGCGATAAGTTTTTCGGCGTTGTGTACCATCTTTGCGATTTATTGTGCTCGAAGTTCAAGGAGACATAGACGTGATTTGAAAGCTAGTGTAAGTTTCACAGACCAAGAGAAAAAACTACTTGATGTTAGTATTGCGACAACGACTGATCGTGGCACCGGTAGTTGTGAAGGTTTGGGACCTGAAGTGGAGCTAGTGGAACCTCCGGTGTTGATAACGATCGAGAGAGAACCTTTACCGATGACTGTGTTTCCTCCACCGCCAGAATTTTCCGGTAACCTTCTTCCAGTAGCCCCTTACGGTAATATTTTCATTTCCGTTTCATTGAGTCGCGACCATCATGAGCAAAACCAAAGGCAGGGGCCAGATCTCCTAGACCTTCCTCACAGATCAAAAATGGTCTATCATGGAATGGCGACTTTGCCTCGGCGGCCCAATCCTATTGCGCAGTACGACAATATGGGTCCAAGGGTGACTGCTTGTGGAAGCTCTACTCTCTCTTTGCCGGACTCCACATTGGATGAGGTGACAACTACGCAGACGGCCTCGACATGTACCCCGCTGAATCCAGAGTTCGTATCTCTGTAAATTCCCCTTCTCCATATTCAATTAGTGCCTTTTGCTCATGTTCCGTTTGTTCTAGACTATCCCTTTTCAAGCCATCTTTGTGTCAAATAAGATAAGTTCATTTTTGAATTTATTGTTATTCTAAATCAGTGAGATGTAACACTATCATGGAACAATTGACACTAACTTAAGATAATAAATCTTATTTGGTTTTTCATAATTTTTGGATTAATATTCCCAAGATCAGACCCAAATCTTTTTCAGGAAAGACATCTTTATCAGTAAATTTCTGATCCCTCTCAACAACCAGTTACGCTTAGCAAATTTATAATTTCGTAAATTTTTTATCACAAACATTTATATGTGTAGAAAGCTCCAGGATTAATACACATTACAGAACAGAGTATATTACTAATAAACATTGCACATCAAAATTATAAAACAAATTCATTTCCTCAAAAGGAAAATATTTGGCGAAATCCCGAAATAGGCAAATTTTTCTTTCACATTTACCAAATTTGTATGCATTTTTGAAGGATTATTGTTGCACCCAGTACCCCACCAACCCTCCAAATATTTTGAATAGGGAAATTGGGTCATGTGGTACTTTTTTAACAAGGTTTTCGTGTCCTCCTTGCAGATGTGTAGAAAATTTCAAGAAAAAATTTTTTGAAATCAGTTAGTTCAAAAAAGTTTCCAGTATGTGCTCTTTGTTATGACTTTGAAAAGATGGTACCGGATTTTGTGCATAAAAAAATGGTCGACTTTCAGTCGACAAATTTCATCAGGTAATTTCGTCTTAAAGTAAAAGATAAACGAGTTTTTGAGAGCGTTGTTTTCATATTTGTTCAGTAGGTTGAACCTTGCGCGTTCGCCATTTTGTAGACGTAGCAATATTAATTGATGAATATCGTATTTTCATTGGGTGAATCGAAAAGAGATCGAAGAACATGAAGATGCTATTATTTAAATGTTGAAAGAAAACCCCAAATTATTCATTGAAATTTTTGTTTAATTCGAATTACCTCTAAAACGATTTCAATCACTTTTTCACATAAATTGGACAGTATACCATCAATTAAAGAATAAAGATAACGCAGGGACTTTATCAAGATAAAATGAATTCTGAATACTTTTCTATAGGTTTTAATCACTTCAAATTCGAAATTTTGTATGTGTTCACAAAACCATTCAACCAAAAAAGAGCTTCATTACTATGTAAAATTCTCGCAGTTGTTCTAGAGTACAATCAGAAAATGAACGACATTTATGGTGATTTTATAGTTTCAGTTCTTGAAGCGGAACAATTTTGTTAGGATGTGATCCTGAATAAACTCATAAAACGGCCCATGCCACCATGGAATTGATGAATTTGAGTTTTCTCTCAGATTTGCTGCTTCCAAATAACTATCATCTTGTGTGAGTGAATTTCTTGGTAGTACTAGTACTCTTTAATATTGTGAGGCAAGTTTTTTACAATTCAATAATGAGACAATTGAATACTTTCTAAAGTTTTTTAATCTTCTCAATTGAGTAATGATTTTGTGAAAACAATCTCTAAACATTATTTAAAGATAAATCTGTTCAGAATTACTTGGAATAACCTACTGATTATATAAATTATATGAGAAATGTCATAAATATTAGAAGTATTGCTATTTTAACAATTTCAAATAGTGTCTTCCCTATACAAACGCATTATGTTTACGGAGGTAAAAACTGCATATTCTATTTTCTGTGAATATTTGGTAATTTTCGGTGATTCATAATTTTTTGATTTGCTAAAAACCATTAGTTGTGAAGATTTTTGCAGTTTAAAATAATCAAATTGATAAAAATCTGACAAATTTTCACGAATTCATCACCGTTTCGGAATCATCTTGAACATAGATGTTTTCTGCTATTTTCAAGTTTAACTCATTTAAATGACAAAGTAATGCCATTCTTAGTCAAACTGAACTCGGTTCAAGGATTGTATCAGCCTAGGTACAAACTTTTGAACCCTCATTCAAAACTTTCGAACGCATATTACTTATAAATGAAGCCAAAGTGGGAAGGTGGTCCTGAATACGTGTTGACAGGATTGAAATGAACAAAATACTTTGAGACATACTGTGTATTGAATACTTCAAGTTTTGAAACTATCACATTGATTACACTGGTTAACAGTGGTTTTGGTGCCGAAGACTTTGGAGGTGATTTCATATGAATTTGATGCCCTGAATTCAAATATGCTATTAGTTTTTGCCTGTCAGCTCGAATTTTTTTTTAAGATATCCAACATTTTTATGAATTATACATTACACTATTCTAAAAGAAAAATAATGGTTTAAAGAAACAAATTAATGAAGGAATTTTTATTATATTACACAGATATTACAGATATTATTCATTATATACTATAGAAAACAGAACAAGTCATCATTTAAACCAATTAATCACAAAACATTTCGGAAACTTCTTTTGCGTGACATTCTTGAATGTATTTTAGAACAATCCCGTTTCAAAGACCAGTAGTAATCTGCCATTATGTGAGTATCCCATCTTCCATACATTTGATATCTTGGTGAAATCTTTCACCTTGCTCCTCACTAATGTCGCCTAAATTATCAAAAAAACGGTCTAAGTGGCTGTGTAAATAGTGCACCTTAATGCTCATGTTACACCCAAGTGATCTCAAATTATTCAGCATCTCATTGACTAATTCAACAAAGTTTTCAGCTTTGTGTTTAGCCAGAAAATTTTGGACAAATGAATTCCAGGCATTTTGTTCGATCTCAATCATTGAATTTATGAAGTCAGGGTCTTTAATCAGCTTATTTGTGGGCCATCAAATATTCCTGCTTTAATTTTTTTCTTACTCAGCTGAGGCATTTTTTTTCCCTATATATGCAAAGCATGATCCATTCTTATCAAGAGCCTTTACAAACTGCTTCATTAGACCCAGCTTGATATGCAGGGTTGAAAACATGTTTTTCTCTCGCGGAGCTAAAGGATCATTGATGATATTCTTTCCCAACATCCATGTTTTCTCTTCTAGGCCACTCTTTTCTGACCCAGTGTTGCGTTTTGTCTCTTCTATCCCAGAGGCACAAGAAACAAGGATACTTGTTGTGGCCACTTTGCTGTCCAAGGAGGAAGTTAACCATTTTTAAGTTTACACAAATCACCCATTGGTTTTCATGATACTTTATTTTTTCCAAAACCAGAGCTATGTTGTCATATTGCTCTTTCATTTTCGTTGAGTGAGCAATTGGTATTGAGCTATATTTGATCCCATTATGTAGAAGAACACATTTCAAACTTCGCTTTGAGCTGTCAATAAATAGGCGCCAATCATCCGGAAAATATTCAGGAAGACCCATTTTTACCAGGAGTTCTCTAATAGCATGGCAAAATACAAGATTTTGTTCTTCAGAGAAAAAAGGTAGCAGATCTTTCTGCCTTGTGCGATAAAATGTAATTTTCGTTCCTGGTTCAGTAAATTTTTTTCCTTCAACCTGGAAGCTAGTAATTCAGAAGCTTTCTTCGACAGGTTGAGATCTCTAGTGAGGTCATTTAACTCATCTTGGTTGAAATATTGGGGAATTGATGACATCGTTTCAAAATCACTGTCACCTTCAGTAGTGTCATAATTCTGATCAGAGAGACATGTGCCCTCACAGAGTTCTGGTAGCTGCTGAAAAGTTGGAATTGGCACTTCTTCTGAGTGAGGGATAGGGCGTCTTGCAGAGACTAAATCTGCATAAGTCCACTTGTTACGGTTATTTCGATTGATTCCAGTAATATTTACTTGGCATGAATAACAGTCATCGAGGTGATTTTTTGGTTCTCCCAAACCATTGGTACTCCGAATTTCAGACTTTTCCTTTTCCCGGTAGTCCACTGTCGTAAATGCTATGTATAAGTTTTACAGACAATATGTGGTGCCCAGGTTTTATCCTGATCTCCAAGCTTAACACCAAAATATCCAAGATAAGCCCTCTCTACAAAGTCACTAATAGTTTTTCTGTTTTCCAAGAAGGTGTATTCTCCGCATATGTAGCAAAAAATATCAGGATGTACACAGCTTATTCTACTTGAACTCATTTCTATTCAACAACACAAATACAACAATTGACATTAACAATCTACTTTTTATATTTACTTTTCAACAACTCGTTACTAAAGAGAAATTTCATATGACGCTAAGTTCTCTCTATCTGCACCGCGGGAATTCACAAACTAACCTTACCTCTCAACTGCAGTTGAAGTTCAATTCAGACTGGACAGCTTCATATATCGGAATTCTATGGAACTAACTGGATGACACTAAATAGGATTAAATCCCACTTGCTAACAGTTTGTTAACCAATCAGTTATATATCTCATATTGTTAGTCTTCTATTTGTAATAAATGAATTGAAATAATAATTATAATAAATATTATTATTTTAAATTCAATTTGTTACAAATGAAGACTGACAATAAGGAAAATATACAAGAATCTATGTCTTGTATAAATTTTACAACACTCATACTTGACAGTATTAAATAGAAAAAAGCATTGATAGATAAGGGAATTTATCTAAAAACCTAGAGCTGAAACAGAAAAACTGCTATCATATTTAGATTCAGCAATAAAAATATAGTTAAAATCAGCTCAAAAATTCTAGGTACCAAAAAAAATTTTTTTTTTGTAGGCCTGTGTTACGGAATATCTGAAAAACACTAATATCTAAAATTGTCAATTATAGTCAAACACTTCTTGAAAGTATCAATGTTACCTTTATTTATTCCAGAAAACTTTGTTCTCTTTGATGAATAGGAGAAAATTTTTCATTTTCATCATAACATCAAACAATTAAAAAAAAAGTACAAAAAAAATTATTAAAAAATGAAATAGAATACTACACATACATGTCACACGTAAGTTGTAACCAAAAATTGTTTAAATTATTGTTAATAGAATATGAATGCCTGACGAGAGAAGAGTATGCAAATCTCGAAACACATGTGTCGTATTCTATTTCATTTTTTAATTAATTTTTTCGTAGTTTTTTTTTTAATTGTTCGATGTAATGATTAAAATGAAAAACTCTCTTATTCATCAAAGAAAACACTGTTTCTTTATGAATTATACATTACACTATTCTAAAAGAAAAATAATGGTTTAAAGAAACAAATTAATGAAGGAATTTTTATTATATTACACAGATATTACAGATATTATTCATTATATACTATAGAAAACAGAACAAGTCATCATTTAAACCAATTAATCACAAAACATTTCGAAACTTCTTTTGCGTGACATTCTTGAATGTATTTTAGAACAATCCGGTTCAAAGACCAGTAGTAATCTGCCATTATGTGAGTATCCCATCTTCCATACATTTGATATCTTGGTGAAATCTTTCACCTTGCTCCTCACTAATGTCGCCTAAATTATCAAAAAACGGTCTAAGTGGCTGTGTAAATAGTGCACCTTAATGCTCATGTTACACCCAAGTGATCTCAAATTATTCAGCATCTCATTGACTAATTCAACAAAGTTTTCAGCTTTGTGTTTAGCCAGAAAATTTTGGACAAATGAATTCCAGGCATTTTGTTCGATCTCAATCATTGAATTTATGAAGTCAGGGTCTTTAATCAGCTTATTTGTGGGCCATCAAATATTCCTGCTTTAATTTTTTCTTACTCAGCTGAGGCATTTTTTCCCTATATATGCAAAGCATGATCCATTCTTATCAAGAGCCTTTACAAACTGCTTCATTAGACCCAGCTTGATATGCAGGGTTGAAAACATGTTTTCTCTCATGGAGCTAAAGGATCATTGATGATATTCTTTCCCAACATCCATGTTTTCTCTTCTAGGCCACTCTTTTCTGACCCAGTGTTGCGTTTTGTCTCTTCTATCCCAGAGGCACAAGAAACAAGGATACTTGTTGTGGCCACTTTGCTGTCAAGGAGAAAGTTAACCATTTTTAAGTTTACACAAATCACCCATTGGTTTTCATGATACTTTATTTTTTCCAAAACCAGAGCTATGTTGTCATATTGCTCTTTCATTTTCGTTGAGTGAGCAATTGGTATTGAGCTATATTTGTTCCCATTATGTAGAAGAACACATTTCAAACTTCGCTTGGAGCTGTCAATAAATAGGCGTCAATCATCCGGAAAATATTCAGGAAGACCCATTTTTACCAGGAGTTCTCTAATAGCATGGCAAAATACAAGATTTTGTTCTTCAGAGAAAAAAGGTAGCAGATCTTTCTGCCTTGTGCGATAAAATGTAATTTTCGTTCCTGGTTCAGTAAATTTTTTCCTTCAACCTGGAAGCTAGTAATTCAGAAGCTTTCTTCGACAGGTTGAGATCTCTAGTGAGGTCATTTAACTCATCTTGGTTGAAATATTGGGGAATTGATGACATCGTTTCAAAATCACTGTCACCTTCAGTAGTGTCATAATTCTGATCAGAGACATGTGCCCTCACAGAGTTCTGGTAGCTGCTGAAAAGTTGGAATTGGCACTTCTTCTGAGTGAGGGATAGGGCGTCTTGCAGAGACTAAATCTGCATAAGTCCACTTGTTACGGTTATTTCGATTGATTCCAGTAATATTTACTTGGCATGAATAACAGTCATCGAGGTGATTTTTGGTTCTCCCAAACCATTGGTACTCGAATTTCAGACTTTTCCTTTTCCCGGTAGTCCACTGTCGTAAATGCTATGTATAAGTTTTACAGACAATATGTGGTGCCCAGGTTTTATCCTGATCTCCAAGCTTAACACCAAAATATCCAAGATAAGCCCTCTCTACAAAGTCACTAATAGTTTTCTGTTTTCCAAGAAGGTGTATTCTCCAGAAAACTTTGTTCTCTTTGATAAATAGGAGAAAATTTTCATTTTATCATAACATCAAACAATTAAAAAAAAAGTACAAAAAAAATTATTAAAAAATGAAATAGAATACTACACATACATGTCACACGTAAGTTGTAACCAAAAATTGTTTAAATTATTGTTAATAGAATATGAATGCCTGACGAGAGAAGAGTATGCAAATCTCGAAACACATGTGTCGTATTCTATTTCATTTTTTAATTAATTTTTTCGTAGTTTTTTTTTTAATTGTTCGATGTAATGATTAAAATGAAAAACTCTCTTCTTCATCAAAGAAAACACTGTTTCTAGAATAAATAAAGTATTATTGATTCTTTCAAGAAGTGTAAGACGTTTGTCAATTTTAGATATTTTTGATTTATTTACACTTTCAAGAATAGACATGTTCTATTAAATAAATAAAAAAACACTGAGTTGAACATATTTATGTGCCTATTATCTACTGAGCAGAAATAATCGTAGGATGAATTTCTAGAATTTTTAATTTTTATATTATTTTGCTGGAATGATATAATATCAATTCTGGAAATTTCCTATTCGAATAATTGAAAAATGCTCACCTTATCGAATCAAGATCTGAAGAAGAATATAGAAAAACACCAATATGAAGTCAGGATCTTTTTTCCGACTCTGGAACATCGCGAAACCAAAACAACGGACGTATTAGTTAATATAAAAGAATCATCGAATAAAATCTGAAATTAACGAGTACCTTACTTCCTTCAGTTTGATTTTTCCCACAATCCTGTTCCACTTAAAATTTTAATATTTGCACTGAATATTCTCAGATAAGATGCCATTTAATGAAACTCCACTGAATTCTTATTTATGTCTCAACCCACAAAGATTTTTCAGATAAACTGAAAAGCGTTAATGCAATCTCAATAAATGCAAATATTTTTCTGAAAAAGAGAATAATAGATGATATTTACAATTAATAATCTCCAATATTCTTCTTTTCGATATGTAACATTCATCAATCGTAAAAGTAGAAAAAATAAATAAGTTTTCCGTCATTTTTGGTGCTTGCTTAGTATCACACTGTACCAGAGTCTGAAAAAATAGTTTACACCACGACAATGCTGTTTTGAGATTTCAAGGCTTAATTTCTAGCATTTTTTAAAATTTTAGATTCAGAAGTCACGAGATTCAAAATAATGCTTGGTATTAATACCTACAATTTTAAATCGTTCGAAAATTTTTTTCTACATACGATTTGAAATTTGAATTACAGATTTTATCACAATATTGGCAACCAATATCTTGAGCCATTCTATCTTTCATATCGAAGGTAGATAGCGGTCATCAAATATTCACATTGCCTAATGAATATTCCAACTTAAGGAATATTCATGTTATGACATATTTGCTACGATGAAACCCCCTCCGTCAAAAAGCGATCAAGCTGTTAGTTGACTCTTGATATTGATGTCCTCGCAAATGAGAAACTTACAAACACCATCTTCACAAAACATAAACATATCGATCTCTAAAGACAAGGTGCTGGGAGATGACGCACCGAACAAATCGATCCCACTAGGATATCATCAGTTAACTGAAGGGTTCTGAAGTTTCTCTGATGAATAATGAAAGCAGAAACGTCTCGTGTTTGAACTTCCTGAAGGTTTGAGCTGTTGTATGCGATTTAGGACACGAACCTCGCGTCTTCTGTCTAGTCATCAGGGTAATTAATAGGCGCAATCTGATGATGAATGTGGGGATTTTGTCAGTAGGCTCTATTAGGAAGATTATTTGAGATTTTTTCATTAAATGACATGATTATTGTTATTGAAGAATTATTTTATTGAGTGGCGATTATGTCCAAGTCCCAAACAGAGGTATCTTGTTTCCATCTGAATAATCATGAAAAATATATGAAATTAGCTGTAACAATGATTCTCCTATCGAACATAATTTCAATTCAAAATACTTAGGAGTTAAATTAGATTCATCTCTCAATTACAAGGCTCATTTAAATGATCTGAGCCTAAAACTGAAAACAAGGAATAATATTGTTCAGAAATTAGCTGGATCATCTTGGGGTGCTGATGCTTCCACTCTTCGCACAGCATCTCTAGCCCTAGTTTTTTCTGCAGCTGAGTATTGTTGCTCTGTTTGGTTTCATAGTGGACATACACAAAAAATTGATGCACAATTGAATACATCCATGAGAATAATAACTGGCACCAAGATCTACACCTACATTGGTTACCAGTTTTGTCTAACATTGTCCTTCCCCATATTCGCAGACAGACTGCAGCTCTGAATTCTTGGAAAAAATATCATTCTTTTCCTTTTCCCGGTAGTCCACTGTCGTAAATGCTATGTGTATAAGTTTTACAGACAATATGTGGTGCTTAGGTTTTATCCTGATCTCCAAGCTTAACACCAAAATATCCAGAATAAGCCCTCTCTACAAAGTCACTAATAGTTTTTCTGTTTTCCAGAGAAGATGTATTCTCCGTATATGTAGCAAAAAATATCAGGATGTACACAGCTTATTCTACTTGAACTCATTTCTGTTCAACAACACAAATACAACAATTTGACATTAACAATCTACTTTTTATATTTACTTTTCAACAACTCGTTACTAAAGAGAAATTTCATATGACGCTAAGTTCTCTCTACTCTGCACTGTGAGAATTCACAAACTAACCTACCTCTCAACTTTGCAGTTGAAGTTCAATTCAGACTGGACAGCTTCATATATCGGAATTCCCATGGAGATAACTGGATGACACTAAATAGGATTAAATCCTACTTGCTAACAGTTTGTTAACCAATCAGTTATATATCTCACATATTGTTAGTCTTCTATTTGTAATAAATGAATTGAAATAATAATTATAATAAATATTATTATTTTAAATTCAATTTGTTACAAATGAAGACTCGACACAAGGAAAAATATACAAAGAATCTATGTCTTGTATAAGTTACACAACACTCATACTTGACAAGTATTAAATAGAAAAAGCATTGATAGATAAAGGAATTTATCTAAAACTCAGAGGCTGAAACAGAAAAAAACTGCTAATACATTTAGAGTTAGCAACAAAAATATAGACAGAATCAGCTCAAGATTACAGGTAGCAAAACGAAATTTTTTTGGCAGGCCTATCATTGCAGAATATCTGAAAAACATAAACCTCTAAAGGTAATAGAATACAGTCAGGCAGCTGCTGAAATAGTATTAACACTGACATTTGATTTATTTTTGAAACTTATGTTCTCTTTGATGAATAGGAGAAAGATTCTGCATGGGCACCATATCATCAAACAATTGCAATTGTTCAAAAAAATTTTGAGAGCATTAAAACAGAATGATGCACATACATGTCACGCTGAGTTGTAACCAAAGATTGTTTAAATGTTTGACAGCTGAAGATGGATGCCTGGCGAGTGAAGACATGCAATCTCGGAAACACATGTGTCGTAAACAATTATTCATTTTTTAATTAATTTTTTCGTAGTTTTACACTGATTCTTCGATGTCATTGTTAGAGTGAAACTTCTGTATTAATCAAAGAAAACAGTGTTTCCAGAATAAACAGAGGTATCGTTCATGCTTTGAAGAAGTCTCAGACTATGTTTGTCAATTTAGATATTTCTTGATTTATTTACACTTTCAAGAATATATATGTGTTATTAAATAAATAAAAAACACTGAGTTGAACTTATTTATGTGGCTATCATCTACTGAGCGAGAAATAATCGATGAGAGATGAATCTCTAGACTTTTTATTTTTATATTATTTTGCTGGAATGATAGACCAATATCAATTCTGGAAATTTCCTATTCGAATAATTGAAAAATGCTCACCTTATCGAATCAAGATCAGAAGAAGAATATAGAAAACACCAATATGAAGTCAGGATCTTTTTCCGACTCTGGAACATTATGAAACCAAAAACAATGGACGTTTAGTTAATATAAAAGAATCATCGAATAAAATCTGAAATTAACGAGTACGTTACTTCCTTCAGTTTGATTTTTCCCACAATCCTCTTCCACTTAAAATGTTAACGTTTGCACTGAATATCCTCAGATAAGATGCCATTTAATGAAACTCCACTGAATTCTTATTTATGTCTCAATCCATAAAGATTTTTCAGATAAACTGAAAAGCGTTAATGCAATCTCAATAAATGCAAGTATTTTTTTGAAAAAGAGGATAGTATATGATATTTAGAAAAAACAATTAATAATCTCCAGTATTCTTCTTTTCGATATGTAACATTCATCAATCGTAAAAGAAGAAAAAATAAATAATTTTTCCGTCATTTTTGGTGCTTGCTTAGTATCACACTGAACCAGAGTCTGAAAGTCACGAGATTCAAAATAATGCTTGGTATTAATACCTATAATTTTAAATCGTTCGAAAATTTTTTCTAGATACGATTTGAAATTTGAATTACAGATTTTATTACAATATTGGCAACCAATATCTTAAGCCATTCTATCTTTCATATCGAAGGTAGATAGCGATCATCAAATATTCACATTGCCTAATGAATATTCCAACTCAAGGAATATTCATGTTATGACATATTTGCTACGATGAAACCCCCTCCGTCAAAAAGCGATCAAGCTGTTAGTTGACTCTTGATATTGATGTCCTCGCAAATGAGAAACTTACAAACACCATCTCCACAAAACATAAACATATCGATCTCTAAAGACAAGGTGCTGGGAGATGACGCACCGAACAAATCGATCCCCACTAGGATATCATCCAGTTAACTGAAGGGTTCTGAAGTTTCTCCTGATGAATAATGAAAGCAGAAACGTCTCGTGTTTGAACTTCCTGAAAGGTTTGAGCTGTTAGATGCGATTTAGGACACGAACCTCGTCTTCTGTCTAGTCATCAGGGTAATTAATAGGCGCAATCTGATGATGAATGTGAGGATTTTGTCAGTAGGCTCTATTAGGAAGATTATTTGAGATTTTTTCATTAAATGACATGATTATAGTTATTGAAGAATTATTTTATTGAGTGGCGATTATGTCCAAGTCCCAAACAGAGGTATCTTGTTTCCATCTGAAAAATCATGAAAAATATATGAAATTAGCTGTAACAATGATTCTCCTATCGAACGTAATTTCAATTCAAAATACTTACGAGTTAAATTAGATTCATCTCTCAATTACAAGGCTCATTTAAATGATCTGAGCCTAAAACTGAAAACAAGGAATAATATTGTTCAGAAATTAGCTGGATCATCTTGGGGTGCTGATGCTTCCACTCTTCGCACAGCATCTCTAGCCCTAGTTTTTTCTGCAGCTGAGTATTGTTGCTCTGTTTGGTTTAATACTGCACATACACAAAAAATTGATGCACAATTGAATACATCCATGAGAATAATAACTGGCACCAAGATCTACACCGATTCATTGGTTACCAGTTTTGTCTAACATTGTCCCTCCCCATATTCGCAGACAGACCGCAGCTCTGAATTCTTGGAACAAATATCATTCTTTTCCCAATTTATTCCCAATTATTTCATATATTCCACAAAACAGATTTCCCAGATTGTCACGTAAACCATTATGGCATAATACGATCTTCAATATCAACATTCGATCTTCCAAGAAAAATTTGGACCGTTCTTAATCGTTTGAGAACACGTCATGGTCATACCAATAGCTTCTTTGTTTTCTTTGATGAATAGGAGAAAATTTTTTCATTTTCATCATAACATCAAACCAATTAAAAAAAAAAAGTACAAAAAAAATTATTAAAAATGAAATAGATCACTACACATACATGTCAAGCGCAAGTTGTAAATGTGGAGAAGATGAGAGAGTATGCAAACAATACCTCATCTATTTCATTTTACAATTATTTTTCTGTAGTTTTTTTTTTTTGATTGTTCGATGTTCGATTATGAAAAAACCCTCTTATTCATCAAAGATGTTTCCAGAATAAATTTATCGATGATTCTTTCAAGAAGTGTAAGACTATGTTTGTCACCTTAGATATTTTCGAATTATTTACACTTTCAAGAATAGACATATTCTATTAAATAAATAAAAAAACACTGAGTTGAACTTATTTATGTGCCTATTATCTACTGAGCAGAAATAATCGTAAAGATGTGAATCTCTAGAATTTTTAATTTTTATATTATTTTGGCTGGAATGATAAAATATCAATTCTGGAAATTTCCTATTCGAATAATTGAAAAATGCTCTAATTATCGAATCAAAATCTGAAAAGAAGAATATAGAAAAACACCAATATGAAGTCAGGGTCTTTTTCAAACTCTGGAACATTGCGAAAGCAAAACAACGGATTTGGATTAATATAAAAGAATCATCGAATAAAATCTGGAAATTAACGAGTACGTTATTTCTTTCAGTTTGATTTTTTCCCACAACTCTCTTCCCACTTTAAATGGGTTATAAATTTGCACTGAATATCCTCAGATAAGATGCCATTTAATGAAACTCCACTGAATTCTTATTTATGTCTCAATCCATAAAGATTTTTCAGATAAACTGAAAAGCGTTAATGCAATCTCAATAAATGCAAGTATTTTTTGAAAAAGAGGATAGTATATGATATTTAGAAAAAACAAATTAATAATCTCCCAGTATTCTTCTTTTCGATATGTAACATTCATCAATCGTAAAGAAGAAAAAATAAATAATTTTTTCCGTCATTTTTGGTGCTTGCTTAGTATCACACTGAACCAGAGTCTGAAAGTCACGAGATTCAAAATAATGCTTGGTATTAATACCTAGTTTTGTTATTCAGTTCTTTTTCTGATACTTTTGAAATTTGAATTTCAGATTTTATTACAATGTGGCAAGCAACTCTGAAGAAGCCTCTGTCTTCATATCGAAGGAAGATAGAAGTCCATCAAATATTCACATTGCCTAAATGAATATTCCAACTCAAGGAATATTCATGTTATGACATATTTAAGCTACGATGAAACCCCCTCCGTCAAAAAGCGATCAAGCTGTTAGTTGACTCTTGATATTGATGTCCTCTATAAATGAGAAACTTACAAACACCATCTCCACAAAACATAAACATATCGATCTCTAAAGACAAGGTGCTGGAGATGACGCACTGAACAAATCGATCCCACTAGGATATCATCAGTTAACTGAAGGGTTCTGAAGTTTCTCTGATGAATAATGAAAGCAGAAACGTCTCGTGTTTTGAACTTCCTGAAGGTTTGAGCTGTTGTGATGCGATTTGGGACACGAACCTCAGCGTCTTCTGTCTAGTCATCAGGATGGTAATTAATAGGCGCAATCTGATGATGAATCTTGAGGATTTTGTCAGTAGGCTCTATTAGGAAGATTATTTGAGATTTTTCATTAAATGACATGATTATAGTTATTGAAGAATTATTTTATTGAGTAGCGATTATGTCCAAGTCCCAAACAGAGTGTATCTTGTTTCCATCTGAAAAATCATGAAAATATATGAAATTAGCTGTAACAAGTGATTCTCCTATCGAACATACTTTCAATTCAAAATACTTACGAGTTAAATTAGATTCATCTCTCAATTACAAGGCTCATTTAAATGATCTGAGCCAAAACTGAAAACAAGGAATAATATTGTTCAGAAATTAGCTGGATCATCTTGGGGGTGCTGATGCTTCACTCTCACTCTGACCGAAATTTCAGCTCTCTGAGATTATGGGAAGTACCAGTTCTAATTTGATGATCATTAATGAGTGTTATAAATGCGAAAAATTGCTTTCGCGTAACTTTGAAACTAAATGACCCACAGACTTAAAATTTTGGATTTGAGCTTGTGACAATAACTTACTGGGAGATAAAAATTTCTGCGTTAGGGGCTTGAAAATGCGGTGAAATTGTTCAAGTAAAGTAAGGTAGCGCAGTGTTTGCTGATTAGAAACTGGCTAGACGGCCAATAACAGCGAGTCATTCTGAAGTAATTCAATTGAGTTTCTTCGTTATTTAAATGCTGAAGAAAATTCATGGCCTTCCCTCAACTCCATCAGAAGCGAATTAAACATGGAAGAAAAACATCTGGGAATCTTTTCCGTCGACCACCCATTAAAGCTCTGTTTAACGTTCACAAAATCATGCATTAATGACCCATTTTAATGCACGATTTCTTTCTATTTTAATGGATGATCATCCGAAGTATTCAGAAGTAATACGAGTAACGTCACAACTCGACTAATATTTCATTTTTATGTATAAGGCCTGTGACTCTCACTCTTCAATCACAGTAAAGTCGTGTATTTATATCTGGTTCCATTGTTATTCACAGAGAAAAGAACTAATCAAACAAATCCAAACGAAATCGATCTGGTGAATTAAGAGTAATATAGCTGCTTTCAATCTTAATTTTAATCTAATATCGCCAGTTACTTCTATTACATTGAGTAACGTCAATATCCCCTTTACACCACCGGACGTTGCAGAAATGGCTAAAGCAGCAAATTTGACCCTGCTACCTGAGAAAAACCGATATTTGTATGACAAAACCTACGCAGAATTCATGTCATGGTGCGAGGATAAGAACGTTTTCAATTATCCTGAAACAGTTTTGTTGGCATACGTTAAGAGTGTTGCAGAAAAGGGATACTTATGGCCAAAGTATTCAATTTTGAAAGCATCATTTAAAAGAATTGAAGCAAATGCTCCAGACAGTACTTTCTTGATGTAAAAGGTAAATATAAAACTCAATTAAATTAATTTTCTAAATTTCTCTCATTGTCACTTGGATATAAAATTGGTAACTTAAATTTTTTATTTGATGGTCGCTTTGATATTTGGAGTATCCGGAGCATTGCGAAAAGGTGAGCTGTATAAGTTGCAGATAAATGATGTGCACGATATGGGTTCGGAATTTTGGATAACAGTGAATTCATCCAAATTGCACTCGAAAAGGATATTCACTGTGATGGATAATGAGGATCGTACACTTTTAAATCCAATCAAGAGATATATATCCTTGAGACCAATTCACAATCCGCACGAAAAGTTTTTCGTCTTATACAAGAACTTTGAATGATACAGCAAGTAGGAATCAATACGTTTTCGAAATCACCATCGTTAATTGCAAAATTTCTCAAATTAAAACAACCCAATCTGAATACAGGTCACTCTTTTCGGTGTTCTTCTGCATCTATCCTTTCGGACAAAGGAGCAGATTTTGCAGGTATCAAACGCCTTGGAGGATGGAAATCAACATGTGATGCAGAGAAAGTTTTGAAAGAATTTTATGCGATAATCGTTCGTCAGTAATTAATACATCAGCTTCCACCAGTTCCACACATTCCTCATTGCAAATCGTCAGTAAAGATGTAAATGTGGACTATTCAGAAAGTTACATCTCGAAAATTCCGTCTATGAATTTCACGAATTGTTGTTCAATTGGAACCATAAATATAAGTATGTCAAAGTGAGCATCGAGGATTTCATTGTCAAATTTTGAATTGTGAGAAATAAAGTTTTCCGCAAATCGCCAGGAAATTTTGACATTCCTGTCAAAATTTCTTGAAGAAAAAGTCAGGACTTCCTTACTGTAAGATACGGAAATGATATTTCCGTACAGTTGTTAGTGTTCTACATAAATGATAGAAAACACATTGCTTATAAGAATTAATTTATATTTTGAAAACATCAAGTCATTGCTGAATACATTTTTAAGATCAATTTGTTATATTTACAGTAATTTGACAGTTAGTACAATTATTGAACATTGGAGGAACACTCTTAGAACTATGAGAAACATTTTGGACAACATGCAGGGTGGAAGGGTCATGTTGTTGAATATTTTGTACTGTGAAAATTTTATTTGCCACCTCAACCTTATTGTTAAGCGATTCTTCGATTTATCCTTCAGCAACGTTTGATGACTTCCATCCGCCATGCCTCTTTAAACTAGTTATGTCGGCCCCAGAGTAAACCAATATTGTTTCAGAAGACCGACGAAAGCAGTTACCAGTATATTCTGTCGGATTTACCAAGTTCAAATAAGTAGCAACTATTTTGGGCATTTTTCTAAATTGATGAATTCCTACCACTTGTCTACAACCCTTTCCGCTTTGATATTTAAAGAAAAATCGGTCACTGTTCATATTTTCTAGTCTTAACGAAACATACTTTCGATAAACATTCAAGTAGATCTGATTTATTACAAATGATCTTGGTTTGTTGGTTTTCGAATCAGGTATGCTGATTAAAAGCTTAGATTCTAAGTCTTCTATATCGTGTACAGTCATTCGGACTAACTCATCCATTCTACAGGCCCCAGAAATACCAAATATTACAGCCACCTAAAAAATAAATAAAGCTATAATCAAAATAGAAATTAAAAACTTGTAAATTACCTTAATCATTAAATTTTCTTTATCTGGAGCTCTCTGGATAAATTTTTCAATTTCTTCCTTCGTTAAAATCTTAGATTTCTTTGCCCTATAACCTTGAGCTTGCCGTTTCAATAAAGAACGAAGTTTTGAGTATGTAGATATATCTACATTGTGTTTAAGTGCAAGGGTTGACTTCAGCATTGAATAATTGGCCCATAATGTTGAAGATTTCATCTTTAAACAAAGGTCTAGGAAGTATGCCATTACATCATTTTCTGAGAAAGAACTCGTATTTTTACTCATGCGATAATCCATAAAACGTCTGTATGCATTTTCGTACTTTTCTCTTGATTTCTTTGGCAATAATTCTAATGAAGCAGTATTCACTGCCTCAACCAGCTCTGGAGGAGTCCCAGGAATGGAAATTTCATCATCACTTATCATTTTACTTTCGAGAACACCAGCAATTAAATTTATAAGCGTTGTATAAGTTTGACAATTCAACCTAAATACGTTTCCATAGTAACCCAAGTAATTTTATTAGGAATTTCAAAGCACCATTTATTTGGGAATAAAATTATCGCGTTTTTTTTAAAATCAATCAATATCTGTCGAATTTTAAACGATTTGCGGAAAAATAGTATGTTTACCTCGTAGGAAAAGCCACATTCCTGGACTCTGTGTTGCTAAGTATATATTATTTGAGTAAATAATATGTTTCTTATTCATGATGAGGTCGACGGAAAAATCTTGTAATCAACTCGTTTATTAATCTAGCGATGAATGGTCTCGACCATTATTCGCTATTATTAATGAACTAGCTGATTAAATAATTATTACTATTTCATTAGTTTAATGTCTATTAAAATAGCAGCAGATCATTAATTTTATATGATCCTCATGAAAATTCGTGAAAATCTCATAATCCCGCATCAGACAAAGAAACCTGAGAACTACAAAAAGTCCCCTAACACCACTCTCCCTGAAGATGTCACCATCAATCCATTAATGCCTAGCAATTTTTCAGCGAACGAAGTAGCAGACCATTCCACCACAAATGAAAGACAATCCTCGCGTGCAATAGAAATAACGAGCAAGGGGAGTAACAAATAGAAAACAGGGGAAACGATGTTCCCTGAGAGCAACTACTGTGAGCAAACTCTAAAGAGTAATACATCAGAAGGGGAAAAGTGTTTTCTACTGGGCAAAACAGGGAATGAACTTTCAATTTCCGTGGGACACCAGTATCATTCTGGATTAGCCATTTATCCCCTTGTTAATGTACCATGGGGAAAGTTAACGATTTGTTCAAGTTGATTAGTAGAAATTAGGATTAAAAGCAGTTGATCGGTTTCACGGAGAAAATTTCGGAAAATCGTTCCTGTGAAATAAGGAGCGTCATTTCGATTGTAGAATTATTATTTCGATCTTCATGAATGCTGCCTCTTTGATTTTTATTCTTGTATGCTTCTCTCCTTTGGATTGAATGATAATAATAATATAGGATTTAGCATTTTTGGACGGAGATGGGTGCCAGTGCGGACCTGTGCTACGCAATCGAAAATGTACTCGTAAAATCGGATATTTTTTTTAGTGTTTAGTCTTCATGTATCGATAGTCTCAAGATAACAAACTATTCCCGTTTATTTATTAGACGCCGTCTAGACGAGCCAATGGAACGGATATGTCCGAGATGATCTTTTCGGTTATTTATTAGAGGATCAAGTATTATGTTAAACTGTTGACATATGCATAGATTCTTGACGTCAAAAGAAACATTTTCTTCCTATAACCTTCTTTCAAATTTGACTCCGTTCAAAAGATATAAGGTGTTGAATTTCATAAAAAAGTTGCCTATTCACCTGTAATATTCAAACGAAATTATACATTGAAATGATCTCTTGTAGGAGGTTTTTGATAAGTCATGCATATTCTGGCATCAATAGTTTTATTCCATTTCTTGTGGGGTTCTCACTACTACTGTACAGATTGGTTAAATTGCATGAAAAACAAATATCACTTGAACTAAAGGTCCGTATCTTGTACTTCCTAGAATCATTAGTTTTTCTTGCAGATAAAATCATTTGTCATCTCTTTTCCTAAATTGCACCATTTTTGGGATATTTGAAGTTGAAAGGAATTAAATCGATATATTCATCTGATGAAACATGAGTGAGTGAATCATCAGAATTTTAAATTTTGATGTTGTCTGGTAGGGAATTATAGGTTTTCAGGCATATTCTACCTGTTTCTGACTTGTCGCTAGAGTAAACTTAGGGTATATGTAGTATACACTTCTGGTTTCATGGCTATTTCTCTAATTCCATGCAAATTCAATTTCTTTATATTAATGAAGTCACAGATGTTCTGTGACTGTGTGTGATGTCGAATGGTACAAATCAGAAGTTGATGTAGTTTGGAAATCTGCCTTCACGCATAAAGAGGTTTAAGCCAAAGGAATGTTTCTGCAAAGCGTAAATATTCACAGCATTTCGTCATCTCCGAGGATCATCTCTTTCAACATCCAGCTATTAATGCAACGTAATTGAATAATAGGTCTTTCAAATTCAAGAGAATATTGTTATTTTGAACTGGGGACGACCTCATTAGAGTAGAATACCCGTGCGTGTTCAAATATTTGTATATGTGATGAAAGGAGCTGAATTCCATTGCCTTCAGTAAAGAGGAATCAATTAAGCTCTCAAATTGACCTAAGAAGTGTAAGGTTCCTTTCCAGGCTTTCGGATCTATTCGAGAACTGCCAATTAATCTAGTGAGGAGATTTATGCCTTTTTGTCTTGAAATAATATGCTGAGAGTGAATCGGGAATTTTCCTTTCTCCATGAAATTATAAGATTTCACCTCATTCGTGTACCTTGAACGAGTGAAATTCAGTGTAATATTAAATCAAATGGCGTGCATACGAAACTCGACACCTGAAATTCCGAAAAGAAAGTCTTTCCGGGCCGGATTCAAACCCGCAATTCCAAATTGCTGGTCTGCAGCTCTACCTCAGAGCCACCAAGGATATGCGTCTTTCCATTCGACATTAGACCGTATAAGGACTAACATACTCAAGGTTGATCACGGATTCTTTATCAGGAAGTCGGACCAAATCGATTGAGACCGTTTTCAGCTCGATATTAGATGATTTCAGATGTTTGTACAAAACTATAGGAAAATTTTCTGAATTTATACGGAATAATACCTATAATGAACAATATTAAATTTTCTCTAGATTCAGAATCGTCATTTTCATTTTACGGTGTCCCGAATTCAATTTCGGAAGATAATAATTTGAAAGCAGAGAAAAATTTATGCGACATTTCGCTGTCATCGTTCTACGTGTTCGGGATCTTATTTTACTGCTGAAAAGTTGGCTTACGTCACTCATATGGAAGGTACACTTTTTACGAGCCATCATTTCAGCAGGGATATTATATCACCGAACTTAATATCCGGTTGCTCGTGCTTTGTCTTCCTGAAAATTTTCTAATAATCGAAATGATCTTCCATATCTTTATTGCTAGGTCGGCGCATTATTATTATTAAGTCACATGGCGAAACAAGGTAATTTAGTGGCATAGGTAGGATTATGGAAGAACAGCAATATAATCAAATTTTTCTTTTGTACCTACTTGTCAGTTTTGTTAAAACATACGTGGATACAGGTTGAGTCGGCAGAAGATCTGTTCACAACGTATAATTTCATTGATTTTTAAAATGGTATTGAACAAGTTATCAATATATGCCATAAGCTGTTTTGTGTTTAGTTGTCAAAATAAAGACATTTCAGTACTGCTGCACCACTGTCCAAGAGTTGAAAAATCCAATGTTCCCAGGTAGATGAAAATTTGAGTTTAGTTACGCTGAAATAATATAGCAAATAAATCGGATAAATTAAAATTAAAGAATGAGAAGATGAACATTAGCTAACAATTTAGAAGTAACCTGAAACTTTCAAACAATACTTTGAATACTAGTAATTGATTATTATACTGATGATAAAAAATTGCCATCATTTTATACGTCTGTCTGGGTCTCCTCTCCCGCCTCTAGTCACCGTCATGCGCAACCAAGAGTGGGGCATCGACACATAGCGCTGCCGGCGATTACTGGTCTGAGCTCCCTTCAGTACGTTTCCGAGGAGAAAATATTGCCTAGTCATCGACTCATGGCTATATGAAATGCATCATTACATGGTTTAATTTAGAAACAAATGTCCTGACCTCCCGTTGGTGCTTTTCTGCCTTTGTATCACCACACTTGATTACATTGAGATCGAAATAATTGGTTTGAACTCTGGAAATTAGTTTAAGATTTCAACAAATCTTACATCTGGGGATTCCAAGATGGCGAATTTGTTGAGTAGATAATAAAACACAATAATATCCAGAGAGTAATTCAATGCTAATTTCAAGAATCCTCCTTATTCAAGGTGCATTAGAAATCATCAATCATATGAATGATGCCATCATTCAATTCTAAATTTAGACATAAGTGTGTTAGATTTTGAGTGAAAATCGATTCAATTAACTTATTACATTTATTGATCTCGACCTGCCCCTCTGCATATTTTATTCCGGCTTGTTGTTAATTTATTCATTATATCGATTTCTGTTTTTTCAGATTACTTTCTATTATTATTCATGAAGATATGATAACTTGGGAAACGTATTGATTTTATAATCAATGGGTTCGTAAGATATTTATCAGGTTGACAGCTGGGCTATAGGAAGGAATTCTTGGATAAGATGCAGTTCCATTACGTATTCCTATTTTAATTTAGTCTTGTAATTTTGTATTGAAATTTTACTGACTTATGTTTGAAAAGCTGATACTATTTAAGATCCTTAATTATAAAGGGTTTTCCAACAAGGATAATTGATAGCTTTTTTCAAAATAAAATGCAAACCATTTGAGATCTTTCAAGAGCTTTCTTATTGGATATTTAATGGAATCGGTCTTTACTTGTTGGAAATCCATTTTAATTACTTGATTGAAAGAGACAGTTTCAATTCCCAAAAATTTGTGAGGAATAAACAGATTTAAGTAAATGAGTTTTGAAATAATTTTTTTATGGTTGTACAACTCATGATATGATTCAATTGCATAAAGTTCGAAAAACCCTAATTTTCAAACTGCTCTGTGGTTCAGTTTCGGCTCTCCCTTTCAAGAAACATCGTTTATATCGAAAACCAGCAAGGGGTCGTATAAAATCGATAATAGTAATCCTTTTCCAATAAGAAAAAATATTTCCCATTTATAATTGCAGCCGAGGACATATTTGACCCTTAATAGCTGAGAAAATCGTCCATTTGGCTATCTGGGGGGTGATGTGGGATCCTATAGAATGTTCCAGACCACAACTGTGGTTAGGGATGTTCCGATACAAGTAAATACAAGTAAGTACTCGATACTTTTGTTTCGATACCAAGTACTTTTAGCATCGAATCAATTTTGCGATACTTACTTGGTATCGAAACGAAAGTACTTGGTATCGAATCGAATTTTGACATTGGTTTCCATTTTAACCGTAGGGTACGAAGCGCAGGCGCAGAGACGTCAATTTTGCATTCTCATAGAAAGTGATGCTAATCACAAAACTAAAAACTGTATTTTAAAGAAAAAGAATTGAAGAGTAAGAATGTAAAATGAATTTCATTTCAAAATAAACACAGCTACAGCATAGGTTATATTATGAACTTTCTTTCCAATTCCAAATACTGAAATACTACATACTGATGATAAAGATGATACAGAATGAAAATCTCTCCTTACGATCTTTTCCTATTAGTTCTATGAATAGAATATATATAATATACTACAATATTCATAATTTGGATTTAAAAAAAAATCATTCAATTCATTCCTGAAGTAAATACAGCACAGCTGATTTAGAGAAATGTAAATACACTTTGAAAATTTTTCATCCAACATGTTAGCAATACCGCCAATACCGCTGCTAACTTTCAATCAATAAATCACTGTTATTGTAAAAATAGCCGTACATAGATAAGCTCAATCCATTTTCCTTTATAAATTTATATGAAATCTTAAAATGTATCGATTTGAGTAAGAGTAGGTATCGATACTTTAGTTCCGATATATGAGTAGGTATCGAAACATGATTTGAGTACTACTTATATGAGTAGGTATCGATACCTTGAGGGTATCGGAACATCCCTAACTGTGGTCGTTAAATCTGTCAAATAGTGTTACGAGGATTGAATTCCTCTTATCAGGGTTTGGAAGCGAAACCCTTGATATGCGAGACAAATTTACAGTCCACTGGTTTTCTTATGTCCTCGAAGTCTCAGAAGGGATTTTGGCGAATTTAGTGGTAGCTACCGAAGCAAAAAGATTAGAATATCAAGAAATAAATTAAATTTATTACGAAATAGTTAATTTCATGAAAACAATTTTAATAAATCTCAGGACGAAACTGTCTAAAAAAAAACCACATTCGAGACTCCAGATACCATCAGGTCTAATCTAAAAAAACTCAAACTGATAAAAAAAAATCGAAGAACGAAGAATTGTATATATGATATACCATGCGAACGCAAAACATTTTAAATCGGAGAAACAAATCGCCCCTTGAAAGTAAGAA
The DNA here is from genome assembly GCA_030674115.1 of Micraspis discolor. Classification (NCBI taxonomy): domain Eukaryota; kingdom Metazoa; phylum Arthropoda; class Insecta; order Coleoptera; family Coccinellidae; genus Micraspis; species Micraspis discolor. Next base: position 4,005,681 of record JARTUT010000004.1, read on the forward strand.
TAATGGAACATCAGAATCTTCCTCAAGTGTGATGTGAAAGAGAATTATATCCAATAGCATAAATATAATACTTCTTTCAATATAAACGTGAGTTATAATGTATAACTCACTAGTGAGTTATGAACCAATCAATAATGGCAGTTATAACTGTTACGTATCCTTTATTGCGACTGTAAAAGGTAATATCATAATTTAATTCTGCCGATTGAAAATTGTGGAATATTCTATATCAAGACTACAAAAGCTGAGGATTTGAGTCGAATTTGAACCGCAAAAGAAGCCAACCTTAAAATTCGCTCATCGAATATTCCTGGCTCCTTCGTGTTGAACTGTGGAAAGCTCCGAAACGCTTCTGCAGGATCAATAATTCACCGTTCTGAGATCTGAACAAGCATACATTATTAAATTACGCTGTTTTGATGAGGTACAAACAATTTGAATATTTCAAAAGAAGCGGCAGCCATTGTTGAAATTACATTTCCTGGTTTTTCCTCGTTCTGAAGAGAAAGTGTATTGAATGGGTTCAAAGGGGACGTAATAATTCGGCTGCGTGAAAATCCTCATTTCCGTTGAACCACAATTTTAACATGCCCGCGGTTTTGGGTACGCGTCACCAATTTTTGGGAAGCGGCTTTCGGATTCGATATTGCGAGTGAATGTTGCAGTATGTTGCTCTTCTTACGATCTTCGAAAAAAATTCACTAGTATTGTGATACTGAAGTGTTGAAAAATGGTAAAATCATTAAAAAATAATGCGATTTCAAAACACTATATGTAGTCTTTTGAACTAATGGCTTACTTATATGCGGTTTATGACTAAAAGCTTAGGAAAAAACCCCAGTGAAAAAAACTCTGACTCTACGCATAAGGTTTGTTATTTAAGGGACTTCTTTCTTCAAGAGTAGTCTTCAAGTAATAATGATCGAATCCGAAAATAAAAAGACAAAAGCAGAAAAAAAAAACAGAATACAGAATATACATATTAAATTTGTTTTATTTTTATAACCTATTCCAAGAAAAAATCTGAAACATCGTGAGTAGCCCTGATTATCATCTTGATTATATATGGGACAATTATTGATGAGATGAAGTATTGTTTCTTCTGCATATCCAAAATTCACAACTTGCGCTTGGAACTGTGTTTCATCTAAATATCATGCTATTGGTATGACCATGACGTGTTCTCAAACGATTAAGAACTGTCCAAATTTTTCTTGGAACATCAAAACCAGGAATTATTTCCGAAGGATCAGAAAACACTATTTTGTGTAATATATGAAATTGTCACCAACCTCCTTGGCTAGCTCTAGAGCTGAGACTAATTATAAAGGGGCGCCACTCTCTTTTATGATAATACAAAAAAAAAGAGGAAAGTACACTAAAGATCTCAGGGTCGCAAAAGAGAGAAAATAACGAACGCACTCTCAGGATGCCAAACGAGCCCGATCACACAAGCGGGAGGTAGTGGCTAGTAGAAAGAATATAGAGCAATTATTTAATAATATAATGAGCCCAAATGAAATACACTAGGTCCCTCAAACGAGGATATATCTTACAGAAGGTAGATCACTAACTAGTTCTTACTTCACAACCCGAATATTCGATATAATGCTTTATCTCTTACTAAACAAACAGTAATATCACCCCAAGGTATATATACTTAGAGCCTCTATGGTAATCGTTACAAATAGCTCTTTACTTAGATCTAAGCGACCTTCTCGATAGGTCGGGTTTTATGTACTAAACCTCATTGGGCCTCTTTGATACTAATCAATCTTAACTAAATTCTACAGACTAACCTTCTATAACAGTCTAGGTCGTGGCTTGACTGAAGTACAAAAGGATATAGTTTCTCACAGTCTCGTAGATGGAAACTGGGCTCAAATATATTCCTGGGCCAACGTAGTACAATTTCTCACAGTAATGCGCCCTGGGTAGACGACAGGTGTGGTATCTTAGATGGCGAAATCGGGTGGAGGTCCCCAAAACAGCTCTCACGATAATTCAAAGGCAGCCTAGACAAACAGCTCGAAGACTTCAAAGACAGTTCAGAATCTGCGGTACCTCGCAACGGTACAATAATAATTCCCAATTCGAAGCAGAATGATGTTATAATACCTCGTGACAAACATAGGTTAACCCACCAATCCCACGTCGTTTTTCCAAACAAATACGCCACTCCGCTAAAGCGCAAAAATCTCACCAACGAACAAACCAAACCAACATGATAAGATTTCTCTCAGGTCTTCAGTTAAAATCCTGTTCAGATCCGCAAAATTGCGATTAATTACTCCAGGATATTCCAACCAAAAATGCGGAAAGAACGACATAATTGACAACCTACGTCACATGCACAGAACAGGACCACCGACAACCGTCCACTGAAACGTACGAGATAAGCTGGTAAACTACTGCGACTAACGCCACCAGTTCGGTTTGTAGGTACTAACTGGAGCGGGAATTTTGAAACCGTGACAAAATAATTGGAAATAAATTAGGAAAAGAATGATTATTCAGAAGGAAACAAGATACCTCTGTTTTGTTGGGATTGGGACATAATCGCCACTCAATAAAATAATTATTCAAAATTTCCAAATCATTTCAGAACACTAGTAGATCAGAATGAGCTGACTAGTAGACGTGAGTGTATCGCTTAGCCTTCGAGCAGACACGATGAAGACGGAGCTATCAAAATTACAAATAAGGCGGTACATGTGAATTCAGATGGAAAACTTGAGTCAGCTTAGTGGTTCGAATCTCAAAGCGGAAACTCATTATTGCCCTTTTATTTATAGGTTTAATTTATTTATTTCTAAGTGTAAATGAACTGTTCTGATTCGACTTGTTGAAATAAAGGTAGTTGGAAATGATCATAATCCCCAGACCATTGATACTAATGGCTACATATACATAGATCGAATCCCAACTGTTACGGAATCGCGTAACTCGATTTAGTGGACTGTATAGAAAAAAAATGCTAATTCGAACCTTGGTATCTAACACTCACCTTTTTTCGACTGAAATGTTTATCTTTCCAGGCCGACGTCAGATGTAGGTATCTTAGGGTAGCTACCCCTCGAAGTGTAGAAGATTCCACGTTCTTGAGCACTTGAACTCTTTTGGAACGTATAGTCTGTAGAACTTGAGAAAGTGTCGAACGCACTTTGAAAACACTCGAAAATTAAGTTAAGATTCTTATAGAAAATTATCCCTTAGGATGCGAATTGAAACCAAAGAAAATTAGAGAAAATGTTAAAGTTTAATTGCCAAGAGTGGGCCACACTTGTTTCTTCAGAGTCTTGAAACACATATATTTTTAACACATGTCACTCACACGTCTCGAAGCGATCGTGTCAGATACCAATCATATGCGAGCTAAAATCCACATAATGACCTGCAAAGCCTTCATCTACAGTATGGACCATCTTAATGAAACATAACTATAATATTACGGTAAAAATCGCAAATGAAAATATTTTTTTAATGAATATATTTAATTGAAACCCAAACACCAACCAAAAGTTAGTTTGCGCGCACTTGCTGATAACTACTTCTGAAGGCAAATATATAATTGTAGATATAGATGAACGAAATTCATCGAAATTCAAAACGAAATAAATAAAAATGAATTGATGCGAATTCTCATGTTTCATAATACAGCATTCAGACACGATTCAACGCAAAACAAAAACATACTCCAAACAATGAAAAACCCAACCAGGAATATAATATTGTGTAGGTTACGAAGACAATACAATTGATACTGAAATTTCCTTTTCCTCCATTAAACTCAAAACGTCATAATTATTCATTTTTCTGTTCTGATAACAAACATCCCTTATGAATACACCGGGGCCTCCATAGAGCTTTCCGTGTCAAGGAAAAATCCCCTGGGGGTAGGCAGGGTCAACTCGCAATATTGTGTGTTCATGGTCTATCCTTCCCAATTATCAGGGTGGAATGGAATCGAGAGTATCCTCTCGCAAAATCCAGATGTTGTCGACGAACGCCGGATCCTTGGCGAGGCGTATTTTTCGGGAAAAGATTTAGGGGAGGAATCTGACAAAGTTTAACAGGTCGCGAACAGTACTAACCGAACTTCTTTAACAATGTTTTCGCAGTTCATATTTCTCTGTCGGATCTATGAGTTTATCCCTTGTGAAGTTGGTTCGAGGCAATAAAGAATGTGGACTTAGTTTTTTTCAATAACATACAGGGTGGTATGAATATCAGAAAAATTTCGGGCATTCGTTTCATTTAATTCAAGTATTCTACATACTACGGAAGGACCAAGAATTCGTGAAATGGTGGGGATGGAGAGACGAAATGGGCACTCGCTTAGTGTCATGCCCCTTATGCCCACTTGCTCCGTTTTATGCATGAAACAAACTTTGCTAAGACGTGAGAATTAGAGTTCTGTCTTTGCTTGCACAGTACTCCCAATAGTAACGGCTTAGTAATGAACGTCTTGAAGAATGGCCACTCTGGCATCGTGGCTACGTTCAATGATTTTGTCGATTTCTGTTGTTGAAATGATATGATGTACATGGAGCTGTGAGCTCCATTGGGAGAAGAAGATGTTTAATACTAGTTCTTGATGAACCCAGACTTCGAAATAAAAGATTCTGGTACTTAACATAAAACTGATTTGTATTTAATGAAATTGAAGCTTGAACATGCATGAATAGTGTGCTCCAGATGCTTAAAGCAACGTTTTTGGCTACAAGCGTTAATTTAATGCTACTATTGGCAATATTAGGATTATACAATCTCACATTTTTCATATTGAGAAATACATTATGAATCAATTTCAGTAAAATATACAGATTAAGAGTGCTCTGTTTCGTCAATAGAAATTTCTTAAAAATGCTAATTTGTTTATAGCACGATTATTATATTTAAAATGTGGAAAGCCAAATCAGTTATATCCAATATTTCGAATTCGTCCTCATATATGTCGTCAATTCCATTCAACCTATTCACAAGATCCATACTTTACATTACTGATTCACAACACTGCGGAAGTTGATCCATTTACAGCAATAAATATTTGGACGTTATGTTTATGAATGTTCAAGATGGACTTAAGGGTTAAGCCTTTCGTGAGCCTCGAACCACGAGGGCTCGAAATAAGAAGAACTTATCCATCACTTAATTTGTGGTGCAAGACAATTTCATATACTTTTTAGAACAATACTGTGAATGTAATGAAAACTTTGAAGCCAACATAGTAGGCTTTGACCTTCGACCTCTCAGCATAGTCTAAACTGCGCATGCGCCATATCTAGCTGTCAATTTCAACAAGCGGTGATTTTGACCTTTCAGTTTTGCGCATGCGCAGTAGAGATGATGCTACAAGTTCATCCTTGCATCAATTTTCGGTGCGTTTGGACTGACATTCACAATATACATCTAATATATATATGAGTCAATTTGTGTCTCAAACCTCATTTACAATTTAAGATGGCGCTTAGTCTGACTGAAATTCGGCGGTTTAAGTGGGCATTAGTGACTCACAATTAATAAATCAGATGAGTTTCACCTCTATTCATTGTTTTCTTTGACGACTAAGAGAGAATTTTTTATTAACACATACAATAAAAAAAATCAATTGAAAGATCAAATAGAATACGACACATGTGTTTCGACATTTGTGTAGAACACTGTTGTATCTTTAGGCATTCATTTTCGATTAATAATAATGTAAAAACCTTTTTGTTAAAACTTACTGTGTGATACTTTCGATAATCATAGAATGTAGTTGTATTTTTCTGTATCGATCTGGTGAAACGAAATAATATCAACAGATTTCAAAGTGGCCAAGGAAAGTTATTCACACAGTAAGTTATAACCAAGAATTGTTAAAATTATTTTTAAACGAATATGAATGCCTGAAGATACAAGAGTGTTATACAAAAATGTCAAAACACACGTGTCTGATTCGATTCAACCTTTTAATTAATTATATTGTAGTTAGTTTTTTTGAATTGTTTGATATTATGATAAGAATGAAAAATTATCTCTTATTCATTAAAGAAAAGGGTGTTTACTAGAATAAAAAGCTATCATTGTTAATTTGTTAGTTGTTTCCTTTTCACCAGTATATAAACTATAAAACAAATAAAATATTTCTCAGAGGATCTGACAGGTCAAATCAGTGTTCAGGAGTTTTACTCGCGATCCTCCTTGCACAACCTGTATACTAAGCTGAATTGAAGGAATACGAAATCAGGAAACTGTTCAAATATTGGCCCGGAGATATCGATTCAGCCGATATATCTAATGCATGTTGATGTAGATTACTTCTGCACTCCCACGTTTTCTCGTTCAGAGGGAAACTTACAAATTATTATACAAGTAACTTTAGCCATTGTGAATAGACAATGCATGAAGTTTCTTTTTAGTTTGGTAAGCGCATTGTCCGAATATGAAATTCGGGGACTTTGTCGATAAATTTTGGAAGGTACACAATACGATTCCAGTGTCGGGTGGGAAGAAATATCCATTTTAAAATGGGGAAACTTAGTATTCAGTTCCAATGGAAATTGTATTACTCTCACCGATGAATATATTTTCCTTTAAAAATTGGTAAGGTTATAACGATTCTATGAACTGATTTTTGACGTTTATTCAGATAGTTTCAATATAGGGGATTGTAGACATAATTCAATAACCTGAGATTATCATTCTGGCAAATGTAGGAAAGCACCGACTTTACTCAGTAGCTTCTGGTCTATTTATTTTTAATACATTGAATAATATACTATTAACTGATTCGAACATTTGAAGAAATCATTTTGTTGAACGCCAATAAAACAACCCTAATAAAACAGGGGTATCCTGTTTTCATTCGAATAATAATTGTTAAAAAATAGGAAATTAGCTTTAATTTTAAACTATTTTTTAGTTTTTAGTCAAACATAATTCCTATCTTAAGTATTGAGGGGTTAAATTAGATTTATCTCCCAACTACAAGGTTCTTTTATAATATGCGCCTAAACCTGAAAACTAGAAATAATATTTCACTTGCACCCCCTGGGGGTTCCATTGAAAATGTTCAAAACTACCAAACTATACCTGGAATTGATTTCACATTCGGCATATGTATGCAGTAGAATCAGTACATAGATACTGCTAATGTCACATTCACTTGCACCCCCTATAATGAAATATTCATATATAAATTGAGATATAAGTAATGAAGTATTTTTTGTTGTTATAAAGATAATTGTCTGAAGCATATAAAGTGCTTTCATTTCTGGTAGATTTTTATGAATATATTATTATTGGGGTGATTACCTAGTGACACCCTGGGTGGTACGAGTGGATGTAACATGAACAGTAATTATGGGGTGTTTCTACTGAATATATATACCGAATTCGAATTTAACTCGATGTAGTGGTTGGTAGTTAAGAATTTTTTTGTGAAAACTCGGCTGGAACTCGTTTACCCCAGGGGGTGCAAGTGAAAATTGATTAATCCTACGAATCATTAGGCACAGATTATAACCAAAACCGGTATGGTTTCTATGTAAAATACTCGAGATATTGTTAACTATTCTACTACTCCTGTAACCCCCGCATGGGGGGTTGCAAGGTGGAGATAAGTAATGGAATATTGTTTTAAAGATTACTTCAGGTTGATTTCCCATGAATAATTTCATTATTTGGATCACTATCTACGGACCCCTCTAGGGGGTGCAAGTTAATGTGACATATGCATTAGTTATTTCAATTAATTTTAATTTAAATTAATTTAACATTATGCTAAATTAATCAATTTAGGGTTTGTTTGAAATTTGTAATTTATAAATTCATCCAATCAAGATAAAATATACCGAAAACACTAGGACCAATCACAGACGAGAATCTATAATTTCGCTACTCTCTTGTTATTCACGGTACGTGACAGTGACTCAAACAAATCCATGACAATTGAACCTCAAGCCCCGCCCATCTGACATCTTGGTAAATTCGTATAAAATTAGGGGATTGTTACGAAAATCAACAATAGCTGAATAAATTTGTTGATTTATTGTAATATTCTTAATGAATTGCAATTATGTACCTGACTTTCGTGACTCCAATATTTCAAAACGGTCATGAGGAAGAAAATGTCTTATCCTTTATCGGAATTGCCCTAACAAGAAATTCGAAACTTCAAAATACCAATTCTAAGATGAAATATACGGAAAACACGTGGACTCAATGTGTGTAGAATACACCTTCTACCAATATTTTTTTCATTTTTTTCTTGAAGACTGTACAAGATAATGATTATATTTGCTCATGTATTCTGTTGAACATATTCAGTCCGTTGAATATGTGATTATTTTGGATATGATTTTGATATGTGATATTATGGATAGGATGATAGGGTAACACATATTCTCTCTTGGTTCTTGGTGGTGGTCGTGAACTTCTTGATGTTGTTTGAAGTCATTCTTGTTTTTGAAAATATACATTAGACACTCTAGTATGTAGTATGATGTAACATGAAGAAGTGGTTCAACTGGATATATGTCGATTTTGAAATCAATCCTATGTATAGTTTGCAAGCTGTTTTTTTTAATTGAGTACTTGGCTTCCATCCCGCTTTTTCGACCCAGGGTGGTGTAAAGCAAATGTAAGCGATTAATTCATCATAGGCCATATTCATAAAGCATTAATCCAGTGGCGTAGAAAAAGTTTTTACATCAGTTCTGTACGTGTAGAAGCGGTCATCGAGGAGGAGAGGATATAACCCAATTTGTGGAACGAATGATTTCTAAAGTAAAACTCTTTTATAATTTATAAAGAGAACAAACATACAGAGCAAATATTTTCCATCGAATATTGATTAATCTCGCATTATCACCTCTGCTGATCCTCTTTATCTGGAAGGGATGAATTCAGTCAGAAATGAATGAATCACTCCCATATACCGAACTTAATTCAATGAAATCAGCCCATTCATGCTTGAAAATGAGATACCATTTCTGAGCTCTCCGAATATCCATTAATAAATGGCTGGTTTCGTTTCAACCCCGTACAATGGAAAATAAAGCTATCGCGTCGCTTGAACTACAATGAGATACAAAATTAATCGTTCCTGTTGATATATTTTTCACTGTCATGTATCGGAACTCTTTCGGGGTAATCTTTCCAATAAAACCACGCTTTGATAACATATGCACGGCGAATGAAAAAGGACAGGTGGCGGATTGATACTACCTTTCAGCGAATTTATTTTGCATGATATTTTCCCATTGATTCACTAGGGGTGGCGCTGGGAGTTTACACAGGAGATGAATTACTTGAGCTGCGTGACAAGAATATCGAATTTTCACCGAGGGATGGCTCGTACAGGTGTGTTTTTTGAGGGTTCTTCCTTGTGATGGATTGGTTTTTCATAACGGAGATCGACTGGTGACCGATACCGCAGTAATTTCTGCAGGGCTTGAAGCTGCAGCCATCATCGGTTATGGTGAATCTTCTGGTTGTAGTTTTTTGTTTGCCGCAATGTCACAATAACGTTTTTTCCCATATCTTCTACATCATTCATGTTTAAGGAGAGAATTTCGTCACATCGACAACATCCAAAAATCCCAAATATTGTTACAATTTTCGCCAGCAACCACTTGTCTTCAGAGCAAACCTGCGAACAGGGCCGCTTTTCAACATAGACCATTTGGCCCATAAAAAATTAGGGTTGAATCTAGCTGAAGTTGATTCAAGTAGACCAACAAAACATCTTCAGTTACCCCAATCACACTATATTTGTTTTGCCACGTTTTGAAGTCGTCGTATTCTCGCTCGTACCTTGAAGCTGATTTTGCAGGTAATAAACTTGAAACTACACTGCTGGCTGCCTCAATAATTTCTTTTGGTACATTTATTTTTGATTTCGCCAAAACAAATGCAAAAAAAAATCAACAGACATGTTCATGGCAACGCTTCCATAGCTTACAACAGTTGCGACGAATTATTGAGATTTTTTTGGAAATTATCTAACCTTTTTACAAATGAGAAACAAATAAAATCTAAAGCAATACACGCAAGGTAACGGGTTTTACTGGCTCTAGGAGGTAACTGACTCGCCTGCGACACGTCAGTTATATCCTCCATTCGGCAGTAAAAACCCTCTTACCTTGCTGGTAATGTTCTATACTATGAAATACTGATAATGATAAGGCAGTTATGAGTTGTGTTGGGTAGTACACGGTTTGAGTTTGTAGGAGTCCTCATTTTTTTTTCTGATGCGGTACAATGTACCACTTCAAATAAGCCGAGGTGTTGCAGCCGTTCATGATGCGATAGGGAGTTGGGACAAAATATCTACTACTGCAGATACAGGTGAGGCGAGGACTCGGTAACTCGTCCCAGTGGCGGCGTAGCATAGGTTGGCACCCGGGGCGACTTTCTATCGAGCACCCTCAAAATAAAACGACAAATATTAAACGTGATTACGTGACTTTATTTTGCTAAAATACTCAATGACATTATCAAAATTTACTTTCCTCTCCTTTTCAATGGACAATATGGATAGACTGGAAAGTCATGTTTGGCTCATTGTAGATCTTAAGTAAGATTTTATTAACTTTAATTTTGAGAAACTTCTTTCACAAGTAGCCACCGAAACACAAATAGTTAAAAAAAATCTTAGACATAGAGCTAGACTTGGAACAGACTCAGAATAGTCCCATTTTACAATAAATTTCAGAAGCTCCAAGGTAGTCCATTGGATCGCTTCTTCAAGAGAAATGCTGACGGCTTCCAAGTGGCGCCTCAGTTCTCCAAAATAATGTCCTCTGCAGAAAATTCATAATAGATTTTTGTAAGATTTGGAACTTTATCACGAAGTTCTTCTTCTGTTGACGTAATTAGAGTTCCAGACTGAACAACACCAAATGTTATGAGAATATCATCCATTGCTTTGTAGCGATGCTCTAGTTCTTCGTAAAATCTATCAAGACATTCTAACATAGCTCTATGCAACTCTTCTGGCAATGTTAGTCCAACATCTTGGGACATTTCTCCTGGCATTCGTTTTCGGAATCTCCTCCTTCCTCTTCTTTCAACGGAGATATCCAAGTCCTCACATTTCTCAGTTGCGTAGGAAATAGCTCTTTCCACTATTTGTATACGTTGAGTTTGAAGAAAAATTTTTAGGGCTTTAATTTTTATAACACACTTTTCCAGCGATAGTCCAGATGTTTGGATATACTTTTGTGTCTGATTAACTTCTTCCAGGATTTCACACCAAAAAGAGAGGTAGCATAAAAAACTGAAGTCACATAAAGCTGGTAAGAGTGTGGATGCTGCTTCTCTTGTATCGACGTTTTCTCTGCTGCTTCTGGGATCACACATCTCTTCGAGTGTTGATACAAGTTTCACAAAATTATTCTTCAATGACTTAACAGCATCGTGATGAGCACTCCATCTTGTCTCTACTAGTCTTTTGACCGATACGCCTACACTTTTCATTAGAATTTCCCATCTATGTGTGGATGACGAAAAGAACGTGTTAATTCTTTCTACTGTTCCAAAAAATGTTACACTTGAACTAACACTCATGAAAGAGTGCACCCCACATAGATTTAGCGAATGATTAGCACAAGGCATAAACAAAGCTTTAGGATTGTGTTCCTTAATGATAGATTGCACACCACCATGAACTCCTGCCATGGTTGCAGCGTTATCATATCCTTGAGCCCGACATAGATGAATGTCCAAGTTATCACTCTTTAACTGCGTAAGGATATTTTCCGTAAGTTCGATTGCAGTCTTTCCAGCTATAGGGAAGAAAACTAGAAATGATTCCTTCACTTCAACTTGATGGCCTTCAATATGAACATATCTGATTACATAACTCATCTGATCAACATGTGATATGTCTGGTGTACTATCGAAAATAATTCCAAAATATTTAGCTTTCTTTATGTCGTCCAAAATGTTATTCTTCACTTCTCTCCCCAAAAGACTGATGAACTCATCTACTCAGCTACTATCTGCGTGACAGAGTTGGTATTTCTTTGTCACCGTGTTGTCACCCCTTGATGCTTGGCACCCGGGGCGGACCGCCCTACCGCCCCCCTTTACGCCGCCACTGACTCGTCCCTTGTTCAAGTAAGTCGATGCTAAATGAGGATAACGTCGACAGAATTAAAGCAATAAGAAAGACACGAATTTTAAAAGTCGAGGGCGACGCCGCAGGCTATGAGAATGTATAGTATGTCTTTGACTAAGATTTTACTGAATATGAGGTTACGGTTATTCAAAATTATTGTAGCTAGCCGTAATAATATTTCCTTATTCAATAAAAAAATTCAAAATTCTCACACCAGTCACAGTAAGTTTGTTCGTTATAGTACAAACTGTTCATATAACGAGAGCGCTAAATATGCATTCAATTAACATTGATAATGGTTGATATTATCATCAAAAAATATAATCTTTACACCTTACAAATTCAGTTTTTGAACTAAAGAGTCTTTCAACTAAAACTTTGTTCTTTAAAACAAAATGAAACAAAAAATGATGATGACGATGATTCAAATTTTTATTGTATTACATAAAGAAAAGTTCAGCAATTATGAATAAAAAATGATATCTGTCAAATATCCACCACGACGACGCTGACAGAAGTAAAATGGTGGTTCTGTTAAAGTTACATTCTGTAAAATTCGTGATATTTTCGGAAAACATAATCAATCGACCTTCTGAGACCGCTATTAAGAATTTTGTCGCCGAATTTGAGTCGATGGCTCGGTACAAAATGTGTCAACCCCAACGTGTATTCGACCGGGCCGTTCAACTGAAAACATTGCAGCCGTGAGCCACGGTGTTGAAGAAGATCCAAATTTGACTATTTCTCGACGTTCTCAACAACTGGGGTTATCTCAAACCACCATATGGCGAATTCTGCATAAGGATTTGACTTTGAAGCCTTACAAGATCTAACTGGTGCAGAAATTGAAGAGGACAGATCATTCACACCGCCGTAAATTTGCTCAATCCATTCTGGAACAATCGGATGGTTTTTCTGAAGAAATCATTTTTTTTCGAAGATGAGGCTGGAAATGCGGTAACGGGAAATGGATCACGAGATATTAACAACTGAATTTTGGCCTATGATCGATGATATGGATATCACTGACATATGGTTTCATTAAAACGGTGCCACTTGTCACACAGCCAATAGGACAATCAAATCATTACAAACCAAATTTGCCGATTGCATAATTTCACGAAATACAGCTGTTAAATGGCCAGTCAGATCCTGTAATTTAACACCACTGGGGGTTATCTTGAGGACAGAGTCTATCCGGAGTCAATCGAATAGATTGCAGCCTTATAACTCAAAATCTGTGATGTGATTGCCAAAAAGAGATTGAAAATTTCGATCAAAGACTTTACTTTTTTCAGTGAGATATCGGTGGACATTTGCCAGATATCATTTTTCTATCATAATTGACGAATTTTTCTTTTTATCATACAATAAAAATTTGAATGACCGTCATCAACATTTTTTGATTTTCTTTGTTTTAAAAATCTTGTTCTTGTTGAAAGTCCCTTTACTTCAATCGAAAGTGTGAGACTATAATTGTCCATTTTAGATTATTTATGTATTCACAAAAGATATTACAACCCGAAAACTAAGAAAAATCGATGACGTCATTTATTGGACTACCCAAAATATCGATACTTTGATGTTGAGAGGAACTATCCATTCAAACATATTTTCTTGAATAAAATAACTCGTCCGGCCCAAGGGAAAATTCTTAATTACATTCATTCAATATCTTCGAATGATTAATCGGTAAATGAAAGCAGGAAAGGAGCGAGTTTCGAGTAGTTGGAGAGTTTTAGAAAATCAAGTAATTTCAATCAGGGATTACCGTTCTCAGCTTGAGGCAACGAACCGAACTAGAAATGGAATGTTGGCAGAACTCATAATTTCTCGTAACTTTTCAAATTAATTGACATGAGCAGAGGAAGGGAGAACCATGACAACAAGTATAAGAGTAGCAGCCATTTAATAAATATTGGATGTAGGTTACACACCGTACCTGTTGGTTTTATGAATTCTGTTCCGAAGTTCCAGATGCCAGCCGCTACTGTGTTTAACTTTCCTGCTGAGCAAATAGTTCCCTGATACGAGAAACATGAGGGCGTATGAGAACGGAATATTGGAATCCGTATTGAAATTCCATTCTGCTGATAATTCACTTCGGTATGAACTTCATAACTTGTGTCTGTCTCGCCGACGAGGAATATAGAATTAGTTGGCACCGATAGTTAGGGGGTTATGATTTCCATATAAGTTTTTATAGCTGTTTTAATGATTCAATGACTGTGTTATTGTTTTAGTCTTTAGGGATTGCGATAAATTATCTGTAACTATCGTCTAATAAGTTTCTTTATTTCTTTAACAATTTTGTCTAGACGTGTTGTGAGAATTTCTCACATTTTAACCAAAATAACTTGTAATGTCAGATGTACCAGGTGTCCGCCGATAAGGTGTGTTTTACTGCCGTTTTGATAGATTAATCTTAGCAATTCATATTTGACAGTCATTAAGTGGAAACATGAAATTTGTATTATGAAAAACTAAATCAATATGTTTTATTCAAACATTAAAAATTTGTTCTACTTTTGACAAATGGCGTGACACTTTACAAAACTCATCGACATTTTAAAACGTTTTACATCTCGTAAAAATACAGATCATTGGATCACTAAACTACTTGAACTAGGTACTTCTTTACTTAAAGTCATTAAAATTGGTGTACTGCATGTCATCAGCTCCAGAATCCGCAAGCAGAGTACCTATAGTCGATGACAGCCGAAAACAGTGACCAATATACTAAGAAAGATTTGAAACTTTAAAAAATTAAGCGATAATTTTCGGCAAATTTTAAAAAGAGTTTCCTTTAATAATTTTATTCCTGCATCTGTATACAGGGTGAGTCTTATTCATTATATTCAGCTGCGTTAAAAAGTTATAAGCATTTTAAGTTTTCACATTGGGCAAATACTCATCGGTAGTACCGTTCAATTTGGTTAGAATGAAAATTACTTTCCACAGCATCCAATATTGAATCTGAATCGTTTAAAAACATTATTTTTCCTCTAAGAAATGATTCACTCACCCATGTTTTAGTTGAATTATTTGCTCTTTTCTATCTTGTGAATCCCCCATTTGACACTTAGGAGGATGAATAATAATTGAAGCAGGAAGATTTTGAAGGCATCTTTTCAGCACTTGGGAATTTTAGGGAGCTTCAAGATATCTTTGTGTGGACTTAAAATAAATCTTCTACCCTTGTTTCCAAGATGTTATACGAAGCATACATTCGCTTGCAAGCTCTCATTACTGTCAGATTACACGCTGCTGACTATTCAAAGTTCCTACATTGGAATGCCAGACTATATAACCATACATAAATCACTTGATAGCTTACAGAATGCTGCCCCCGGTGCTAACTTGAAATTCTAGAACTCTAAAAACATACGCTATATCACGAAATCTAATTCGAAACATTTTCTGTTCAACATGTGGCAGAACTAAAATCATAAATTTGTAGATGAAAAGACATTGGAACGAATAAAGGTACACATTTCCCTACAACTAACATTCAAATTCAGCCAGTTACACGACATTGCATGCCTCGATTTCCAACCACTGCCTGTACCAAATTCACTGACATCTTCTACTAGGCATTGAATGCGACATCTTTATTGTTAGCCGTTAGGACCACTTGCAGCAAAGATGCAACCCTACGTGCTGATAGGCCTATGAGGATGGGATATCAATGAGTTGGGTCGATAAAACCAGGGAAGTTTGACAATATCTAACCCTGTTGATATCGAATGGAAGATTGCAGGGATTCTATGTGTACGGAATTGCAAAGTAAATACCCCATTTAAATTCTATGAGCTTGAAATCTATAACAAGACTATAAACGAGGGTTGAAAGCTTGGTATTCGACGGTATCCAGAAGACGTGGGATAAACTTAAGGGGCGTGATCATAACGGAGCACAAACCTTTTGGAAATCCTGGTTGGAATGGAATTCGTTACGAAGGAAATGCGTCAATTTCGACTCGACGTCTATCGAATCGCAATTCTGTTCTTATAATGACAGTATCTGAAATATACAGTTGAACCCCAAAATAAAGGTTCCGTATTTCTCCTTTTTATTCAACTTTAAACCATTATCCCATAACGATGAAGATAAGAGTTGATGTCTGGAGATTCAACACAGATTAACCTCCAGATTTAATTGTTTGAAATATGGCACTCTGAAAATAATGAAATATCAAAATTTGCAATAGTCATCAATCGATAAAGATGTTATGCATTTTTTGAATGGTTAACCTACATTTGATCCTGAGCGTCATTATCCTTCAACAAATCAACAGGTTGTTTAAATTTTCAATTTTTTTTTGATTTGATATGACTCGCCGTCAAATCCTTTGAGTCGTGCCAATGTTGTATATGTGTACAGTTTTCAAATTCCTTTTTTCAAATTTCATTCGTTGTTCATCTCATTTACAGACTATTGGTAAGATATTTTTCAATAATGTTGTTATCAGAACACGATTAATAAAACAAAAACCTATCGATATCATCAACAGGTTCAACAAGAAGTCCCGGTATTGAAGGACTCTCTTGATCTTAATCAGATTTTATGTCACGCCACCATTTTTTATACGAATTGCATAATTCCATCATGTCCTGAATAATATTTGCGTAATGGGTGGCCGGAAGTGGCAGCATGTAGCTAATACAGTTAGTTTCGTGCCGTATGGAATTCGAATTAATTAGGCACGTTTTCCTGAGATAGTTAATTCCTGCTGTGGATAGAGGTTTCAGACTGAATATTCCCTGTAGGTTGCTTATAACTTACTCAATGCTACAAAAAGTTTAAAAGTTTCATATTTTTGAGATTATTCAGTTGGAAGAAATTCGATAGAAAAGTTTACTGGAATTTATTTATTATTTATCTCTGGTTATACGAGAGATATTGAAGGCTTTTGCTCACTTCTTTACGATAGGGTTCTCGGGGAGCCCCTGAACGTTGGGTATTGAAGATCAAAAATATCGTGTATTTGTCATTGTCATACAGATGTCGGTTTTTTTCAGGTAGCAGGGTCAAAGTTGCTGCTTTGGCCATTTCTGCAACCTTTGTAGGAGTTAAGGGGATATTGACTTCGTTAATCATTGTAATTAAAATAACTGGCAATATAAGATTAAGATTGAAAGCAGCTATATTACTCGTAATTTGACAGATCGATTATGTTTGGATTTGTTTCATTATTTCTTTTCTCTGTGGGATAACAATGGAACCAGAGAGAAATACGCAACTTTTTTTCTGTGATTGAATAGCGAGAGTCACAGGCCTCATACATAAAAATGAAATAAATCAGTCGAGTTGTGGCGTTACTCATATTACTTCTAAATTCTCTTTGTTCGGTTGCCCATGACAATCAAGCATTAAAATAGAAAGAAATCGTGTGCATTAAAATGGGTCATTAATGCATGATTTTGTGAACGTTAAACAGAGCTTTTATTGGGAGGTCGACGGAAAAATATATTTCCATCAATTGATTACATCGTAAAACCTACTCGTCTCCACTTTAGTGAGCAGTGGATACTCTGGTTTTTGTGAGGTAACAACTGACAACCAAACGAAGAAAAGTGTTTAATTTAGGTTAAATCATACATTCAGCTGTGATGCGTTCCCTGAAACTGTGAAAACATAATGTGACACCTGAGTTTGTTGAAATGGGGATTACAGAATATAATAAAATTCATCGCTTAGCGTCCCACGCAGCTACGTCCCTTGAATTCATCCCCATTTCTCTTCATAGAAGAAAATTACCATTTAATACGTTTAAGATACGGAGGTGTCTCCGCTTTCATAACATCTTTCCAGTCTTCAACAAATCTTTGAACACAAGAGGGGCTTACGCTTCAACAATGAAAACTTGCCTGAGTGAAGGAAAACCTGAAAGGCGACAGAAATGCTGACTTGGGAAAAATGATATCCCGTGGCGCCGAGAAGAAAATCTATTTTTGGACAAGATTAGGGGGGAATTACCGCGGATTTCTTCCATTATTCTTTGTCATATTAATCATCTTCCACGGTCGACTAACTATGGTCGAGCTGATTCGAACAAAAACGCGTATCCATTCGTTCAACACTGCCGGAAATTGTGGTTTTCCGTTGAATATGGATTAATTGACATCCAACTGTATATCATCCGACGTTGGAGATTAATCTCGTTTCAACTTATTTAGATTGCGATTCTAGATTGGTTTGATTAATATTTTTTTTCAGTGGGAACGGCAAGACTGGTTTTCTGTGTTATAATAAACGGAAGCTGGAAACATAACATTCATTTCCCATTTTCTGCTATCTCCGAGTTTCTCACAGAAAGAAGTTACAAGAGTTAGCTGACACTCTGAACTTATCAAAAGGTAGTGTCAACACCATCTTACACCAACACTGGGATATGAAAAAACAGTTTTCCAAAGCGTTCGCACACAACAGCATAAAAACATTAAGGAGTAGATGATTCAAGGAGCTGTTTGGAGATTTTACCATAAACAAATTTCTGAAATATAATCGTGGGTAAATCACTGAGATATAAATTGAAAAGAAGAGGAGCTAGAACTGATCCTTGAGGAAGACCGGTTCCCAATGTTTTGAAATTGCTACTCTTATTGTCTATAAAGACACGAAACCTTAAATTCTGATAATCTTACCATTTTCCCACACTTCAGATGGGTATAGAGTTTGAAAATTAATCCATCTTTCCACACAGTGTTGTATGCCGAAGAATAAATCAATGAAAGCAGCTCCTGTTTTCAACCTATCATTGAAGCCTGATTCTATGGAAGTTGTAAGGCTGAGAACCTGATCTGAACAATTTCTATTTTTTCTAAAGCCTCCCTGTAGAGCATTTTCTATAGAAGATTCAATTCTAAAAACAATTAACTTTCTAATATCTTGAAAGGAACACTGAATAAACCGATTGGTCGATAACTACTAGGATCACAAGCATTTGTTTTTCGTTTCAAAATACTTACAAATTACTTCAGCCTTACGAAATTCGGAAGGAAAGTTTCCTGAATTCATAATATTGTTGTAGAAAGACAATAACCAAGACAAGGTCTTTTTTCATAAATGTTTGATGAATTCAGGATAAATCCCGCCATAACCTGCTGCTTTTCGAGATTTGGTAGACTTGATTGCAGCCTTCAATTCATCTATATTGAATGGATGTGATACATGTTCTAAAGTAGGAGCTGATCTTCTGAATATGTGTAAATTTTTATTCATATTCTTCATTTTAGATTGGGATATATTAACTGATTCAGATACATCAACTAGGCGGCGAGCGATCAACCTTGGATAAATTTTTGATAATGATGAAACAAGTAGAGTAGCTTCACCTAATTTTCTCAATATATCCCATGAACTCCTCCTCGAATGTGCGAAATTCATTTTTGATACAGCACTATCCCATTACTTTTTTCAGCTTGTTTTGATAGAATTATATTATATGGGTTTTAAATTTTGAACAAATTGAATATGTATATTCTGTATTCAGTTCTTTTTTCTGCTTTTATCTTTTTATTTTCAGATACGACATGTACAACTTGATAAAGCCTCTCTGATATTATTCTTGTTGTCCAGAGTCTGGAAATGACTTTACAACAAGCGTGAAAAAACTCCTGACCTCAATTCCTTACTTATCTACAATTTGTAGTCATTTCTTGAGAATTAGCTCATTCGCTTTATTCTGATATGTTTTGTTGAATTTCATTTTTCATATATTCAATTGTGTTTCAGTGACTGTTCAGTTAACATCAGTGTAATTTTGGAAGCTTATAAAGTAGAAAATGTACATATATTTCCATGCTCATCAAAAAGGATATCCAAGTCATCTCACCACAATATTCAGGCTTGTTATTCAAAATTGGTTCTCGAAGCAACCCCTGTGTACCCAAGCATATTTCATTCCAAACGTCGAGTCATCTTCAAGTAGTTGTAAGATGTGGCCATCTGATGAGAATGCAAATTCCGTAGACCGAGGGCTTTGTGTTGTCCATATAATAGCTCAATCGATATTACATATTTACAATAGGAACTGGTGTGATGCAAGGTAATATTAATTACTATGCTAATTTAGGCTTTATCCCTATCCTAAACATAGTTCCATCCAAAGGCTAATGAGGTTAGTTGATTAGAGAAATTTACATAAATTCATAACTGATTCATATCTTCCACAATTTAGTAAACCAACAGACCAGAGTGATATAACATAATAACGGAGGATAGGGGATAGGCGTTTATGCCGGAATCTGACATGATTGATGAACCAGGAAAAAATTGGATTAGTGGGATTTGTTCCACCAGGATGTTATATAGTGTAGGCCTCGAGAATGATGACTTTGGAAGAATATTGAGCTTCTCTGAATACATTAAATCGATTTAGAGGTCATAAAGAGAGAGGTTTTTTGATGAAAATTTAGTATTGGAGCTTCAGATTATTTTTTTTAAGAATTACAGTTATAATTCATTATTCATCAAGCCATGTGGCTTCAGAAATATCGTAAATATACTCTTCTTGTACAGGATATCTCAGAATAATGCCATTATCTGATTTGTGGCAGAGTATTTTCTTTACTTGGCAACAATTGAAAGTGATATGACTCTCATGAAAATTGCAACGCAATAATTCCAAAATGTTAATCATGAATAATATCACTAGCATTGATACAACAACTTTCAACAAAATACCATCGAATATCTCACTATTCTGATAAAATAAATGATAAATAATTATATATTGAATATATCTATACCTATAGTGCATATGTGGGTGATGGAAATCTTTTTTTCTGTTTATTATAGAATAAATATATATATTGGTTGAACTTTTGGCTTACAAAACAAATGTTAGCTGGGTTTGGTGACGGGGTGATATACAATTCGTCGTATGACCTGAAAGCCTAGGGAAAAAAGCCCAGTGAAAAAAACTTCCCTGGTTCCCCGCATGTGTGTTGTTATGTGTACAAAATAAGCCTTATTATAATTGGGGGACTTCTTTCTTCAAGAGTGGTCTTCTATTAATAAACACAGAGGCTTCTTCAAGTTATAGATATCAAATCTGAAAATAAAAAGACAAAAGCAGAAAAAAGAACTGAATACAAAAAATACGTATCAAATTTGGTCGAAATTTATAACCCATTCCAAGATAGAATCGGAAACATCCTGAATAGCCCTGAAACCATCTTGAAACACATATATGTGACAATTATTGATGAGATGAGTTATTGTTTCTTCTGCATATGCACATTCACAACTTGCGCTTGGAACTGAGTTCCATCTGAATAGCCAAACGATTAAGGACTGTCCAAATTTTTTTTAGAAGAACAAAACCCGGATTTTTTCAGAAGAATCAGAAATGAGATTTTATTAAACATATCATAGGAGTTCCACTCAATCTTTGATAATTCTTCATCGATAATGTTCATATTGGAAAACGTATTATACCAGAATGGTTTACGTGACTTCAATCTTGGAATTCTATTTTGTGGAATGTGAGAAATAATTGGATAATTGGAAATAAATTAGGAAAAGAATGATATTTGCTCCAAGAATTCAGAGCTGCAGTCTATCTTCGAATATGGGAAGACACAATGTTAAACAAAACTGGTAACGAATGAACCGGTGTTGATCTCATGGATGTATTCGATTGACGATTTTTCGTGTATGTGCACTATTGAACCAAAGAGAGCAAAAATATTCAGCTGCAGAAAAGACTAAGGCTAAAGATGTACGAAGAGTATAAGCATGAGGTATTGTTTCTTCTACATATCCACATTCACAACTTGCGTTTGGAACTGAGTTCCATCTGAATAGCATACTATTGGTACGACCATGATCTGCAGTCTGTCTGCGTATATGGGGAGGAACAATGTTAGACAAAACTGGTAACCAATGAACCGGTATTGATCATATGGTGCCAGTAATTATTCTCATGAATGTATTCAATTGTGCATCGATATTTTGTGTATGTGCACTATTAAACCAAACACATCAACAATACACAGCTGCAGAAAAGACTAAGGCTAGAGATGCTGTGTGAAAAGTGGAAGCATCAGCAATCCAAGACGATGTAGCTAATTTCTGAAGACTATAATTCCTAGTTTTCTGTTTTAGGCTCAGATCATCGAAATGAGCCTTGGAATTGAGAGATGAATCTAGTTTAACTCCTAAGTATTTAGGATAGAAATTATGTTCGATAGGAGAATCATTTAAAGTTACAGCTAATTCCCTATATTTTTCATGATTATTCGGATGAATCCAAGATACCTATGTTTTGTTGCAGTTGCAGTTGATTAGCACATAATCGTCACTCAATAAAATAATTGCAGTATATTTACCAGATAATAAAAATTCGAATGTAAGCAATAGCAATGTCATCAGCATATACGAATTTCTGAGATATGTC
This sequence comes from Micraspis discolor, assembly GCA_030674115.1. Taxonomy (NCBI): domain Eukaryota; kingdom Metazoa; phylum Arthropoda; class Insecta; order Coleoptera; family Coccinellidae; genus Micraspis; species Micraspis discolor. The sequence continues at coordinate 4,028,195 of JARTUT010000004.1, forward strand.
GTGAGTAAATCACTGAGATATAAATTGATGAATAAAGGAGCTAGAAGTGATCCTAGAGATTACAAGATGTTGACCTTCAATTCAAGTGATATTTTTGTTTTCATACAATTTAACCAATTTGTAGAGCACTAGTGAGAAAACCAGGAGAAATTGAATAAGTATTTTGATGCCTAAATATGCATTACTGTCATCAACAACCTTCTACAAGAGACCATTTCAAATGATATTGTCGTTTGAACAATACAGGGGATAATGCATTTTTTTAACGAAATTTCAACAGTAAGTAAGCTAGTAAGCATTTATTCTCAGTAAGTAGAAAAAAATCACACCCTACGAGATCTGTAATTCAAGTAATGAGTCCGGCAAGGTTGCGTTTGATATGGCAACACTGGAAGCGTGGGGCTTAGTGGGGAGGTAGAGGAACATATGATCCAACTTCTGTACGAGTTTGACCTCGCTCGAGTCATTTGGTTGTGCGTAGTGGTTTATTGTGAAACAGTTTTTTCTATCGTGTTCTAAAAATGAATGACAATGCTATCAGGTTTTGCGTCAGATTTGGGCACAGAGCAACGAAAACTCTTCTTATTTTAGCAAGCCTACGGAGATAGTATTTTGCACGGGGCCAGGTTTTTCGGTGGTTTCAGGCATTTTCAGATGAAAGAGAGTCGAATGAGATGAACCACAAAGCAGAATGCCTTCATCTTCAAGAACCGATGCAAATATCGACAGAATCCGGAATCTTGTTCGTTCAGATCGTCGGTCATCAGTCAGAATGATAGAGGGAAAGTTAAATTTGACTCACACCACCGTAAATCGAATTTAAACCTTTCGTTTTTGGCCAGTGAAAATATTCCTGTGGCTCCTCAGCCTCCTTATTCGCCCGACTTGAGTCCTTGTGACTTTTTCTCTTCTCTAAGATGAAAAATTACCCCAAGGGAAATCATTTCTTGTTACTCCCCTCAAGGTATATTAAAAACTCAAAGAGGAATCATCAAATACCCAATATTCTTTTAGATACCTTGTTTATACCCGGATTTTCCATGACACCAAGGGAACCAAGAATGTCGATATTACAGCCTTTTTCCCTCCGGTGATCATTATAAGGCGAAACCGCGAATATTCTCGACCTCAAAAAAGGAAATCGAAAGGGGGACTGTGAACACCGCAAATACAGATTCCGGTCCGCCATCATTTACAATTTAACGGTTATCCTGGTTGGGAGCTTACGCGGTGGCGCCCTAACAAATTTGAGAAATCACGTCAATAGATTCGACCCTTGATAACATCCCAGATTCCATATAAAAAGGACATTTTCGATTAATCAAATGATTACCTGAGTTGTCGATTGCCGTTTCACGCTGAATATATAAATTACCCCGAAAAGTGATGGGAGAGTAGTTTTGGTCTTCCCCCCTGCTCCCATCTTATTAATGATCCGTATCTAATCCCTGCTAGAGGGTGTGATGGGGGAGTGGGAAAATATCGATTGCTAAGGCTGTTGCGCCACGGTCGTTCATTGATATGATAATGTATGCGGTTGCGGACCAAGAGATGCCAATCCGTATTGACTTTCGAAAAAAGGATAATTCATTCGGAAAACTGTAAGATGAGAAAGGCTCATTGGAATTCCGCCTCAAGGATGGCGTTAATGGGATACGATGATACCGAGAATCGGAAATTTTAAAGGCCTAATTTCAATTTTGTATGTGCAGCTGATAGTGTTGGTTTTATGCGTGCGTTGAAAAAAGCCGATTTATTACCTTCTTCAACTATGGATGATCATTTCCGTTTGAATGGGGTCCAGTGGCGTAACTATACCATCTGGGGCCCGTGGCAAATTCTTTTGAGGGGGCCCCCTATCGATAAAATTCGTTATGATATAATGTTTCCAAACAAATTTGCCTAACAATAGCCTCGTTCCCTTTGACTAGTTTTAATTATGCGGAATATTTTCGTCATTTACGGATTTGATAATTTTCTTGGACAGCTCAAGCAGCTTGAACATTATAACTCAATGAAATCCTAAAAATGTATCATTAATGGCTAGTGCCTTCGGGATCCCATTACCACCTTTTCGATCATACAATAACAGTTAAGTTCACACACGTGACCAATGAGCGGTATCGAATATAATATGTAAGAATGGGGCGACATTTATTTCATTTGTCAGTGCAATTTTTACTTTCTACGACCTAGACAGAAATTAACTCATTTGGGATATTTGGATATAAATACTTCATCTGGCCTTCTGTTATTCTCAATAATTCTTGTAAAATCGGGTTGTATTTTCCTAATAACTTAAACTTTTTCAACAAGTTTTCTTTGGAGCCTGTAGCATCTTTGTGGCCACGAAAAGCAAAATTACACGTCAACAGTGATGATGCCTAATGTCAATTTTTCAAAGAAATAGTTCATCGAATAGTTCACCAGTTATGCGCAACTGAAATATGTTTGTTTCAATATTTGCTACAATATCTATCTGATCAATTTGAAACTTGGAACTCGTATGAATAACCTCAGGAGTTGACATAAGTCCTGAAGTAGATTCCCGAAACAATATATCTCGAGCAAATAATCCTAAAAATTATAAATGAAAAGCTAGAGTGCTTATTTTCAATTCAAAATATAGGTTTTTGATTCTTTAACAATCTTTGTGAGCCTTGTTTCGAATTCCGGAAAAATCTTTCAGAACAAGCGTGCAGAATTTAACCTAAAGTAATGCATTCCTACATATTTTTTTACTAAGCTATTAATTTGAAATTATATTATTATCTTCAATTGTCTCAGTTTGGATCTTGAGCGAAACTTGAAAAATGTTTTTTTGAAGCAAAACATATTACTGGCAGACAATATAAAAATTTCTGCATTCCCAGGCTTTAAGACCGGGGGCTCTGTTAGGTCTGCGGCCCGTGGATTTTTGCCACCCTATTGTTACGCCACTGCAGACTTCCTACATCACAATATCTGATAAATCGTCAATTGGACCGATAGAAAATTCTATGTTCGGGCATGAATAACTTCGATGTCTTGACAGTTGCCTTTTCGTTATTTCGTGAACTGTAGATTGCAGATTATTTTGTCTGTCTGCCTGAATAATGGCAATCAATCAAAATTTGGTCTTGAACTCAATATATTTCGAGAACGGCAAATTGAAATTCGGGAAAGCTGTTATTTTCCTCTTTTTTAACTGTCCTCAGGAAAGAAGTTTTGGCACTATGAATCCAGGCACGTATTAGATTCTTGGCTTTCCATCAATATAATCCAAAGTACTTTTTCTCGGCCCATTCAATTGATTTATTGTAATTTTGTAACAAATCAACTTGATATTTGTCTGGAAAATCGAGAGGCTTTGTTCGCCTTGCCTTGAGATTTGAAACATATTTTTGTTCGTTTAAATATAGCCCTAAGACCCGGAGAAAGCTTGTTCTAGTCACGTTCGAGAGATATCTATTAGCCCTGAAGGGAAGCATAATTCCAGCCCTGTACGAGAGCATATTTTGGCCCCTGAGGAAAGCATATCAGACCTTTGAAGAGATACAAATTCAAGCACCCGTTTGAAAGCATTTCTTGGTCTTAAATCAGGCTTGTATGAAAACCACCTACCTGTATTATGTTGTAGTCCGGATAATAGTGCGTTTAATAACGATTCAAGCCCCCAGAATCCAATTATCGCCTACAAGGGGAGCCAACATGGAAATTTCCTTCTGTATGAAAACCACCCAGTTTTTATTACGCTGTAGTCCAGTTGATGGTGCATCTAATTACGACCTCGAGTCTCATATTCAATTATCACCTACAAAGGGAATGGAATTTTTAATCTCTGTATGAACCTCTAATTTAGAAATCGATCCATCTATAGTTGCTAGGATGATGATAAGTGTTGGTTTTTGTTTTTATTCGTGAATTAACTGGAGAGATTGGGGATCTCCTGGATTTGTGAATTCAATAATACCTATTTTATCGAATGTATGGTCAAAAACAGAGTTTTGTAGCAAAAATTATTTCCATCAAGTAAAGACCGGCAGAATTAAGTATTTTGCATGATTAAATTAATTGTCACTAATAAAAATAATAAAAATTCCTCCATAACAATAAGAAATTGAGATTATAGCGAATCAACTTTGACTATAGAACGACTCTTTTTCTGAGTCTGAGGGTTTTAACTCAAACTGTAGAAGGACTCTTTCATTAGTCTAAGGTATTAATGAATATAAATAGTTATTTTCCTAATAATTTTCCCGTTTATAATACACTATTTTTTTTTGTGGCAGGAAAAACGACGATATAGTGAAAGAACATATTAATTACGATATAATAAAGTCAGAATCGATATGAAATTTGAATTTTTAAACTAGTAAGCTATTAGACCTGCGTTGCTAAGGAAAACTTCGGTGTAATCAAATATCTGTCAATTTAATTTTGTGATTTGATTCAAAACTTGCGAACTCAGTAATTGTTTAGTAATTATTTTGAATACTATAAAGTTAAAAATGCTTGATTCTAAGTTTTCTCTGACTCCACCGGAGTTGATAGAAGCAGCGCAAGTAGTGCCACGAAAATTATTGCCAGCTAAAACGCAGAAAAATTCTAAACCGCTTATTCAGGATTCATGGAATGAAAATTGAAAAAGACATGTAGTTCTTTCTCGGAGACAGTGTTATTAGCTTATTTTTCGGAACTGGCACAACAACAGAAGCCATCAACAGTGTGGTCGAATTATTCAATAATTAAAAGTATGTAATATAGTATATAATATATATATATATAATAATAATAATGCAGAAATTTCAAAATATTTCAAACTAATTACATTTCTGAAACAAAATGGGAAAGGTTACACACCCAGGAAAGCTGCTATTTTTACGAGTACACAAATTAAAGATTTTTTAAATAATGCTCCCGATGAAGTTTATTTAATGGCCAAGGTTGTTGTTGTATTGCAGGAGCTTGTCGAATTTGTGAAATCAGCCAGGTAACATAAGATGATAATGCCGGTAACGAGATCTCAAGCTGAGAAAATGGACCAGGCCAGTATGGACTTTTTCAAGAAAGCTTTTGAAGAACTGACAAATAAAATGGATTCCATAGAAAATAAAATGGATACCATGGAAAATAGAATGGAGGAAAATTCGAAGGACATGAAAGATAAAATGGACGACAACAGTAAGTCTCTAGAAAATAGTTTTAGAGATAAATTAGAATCTATACAGAATAAAGTCGAGGATAGTCTAAAAACGAAGTTAGAGAATAAGATTCGAAATATTGAAGACCGGTTAGAAAGCCTGGAGATTTTGAAGGAGGAAATAGAAGAGGATATACAAGGGAAATTAGAGCATACCGAAAGTGTGTTGAAAATTATGGAAGATCGATTAAACAAAATAAGCAGACAAGTAGATGAGAAGGTCAATAAAGATAGAAGTATTTCAGTAAAATACGAAAATAGTGGAGAAGCAGGCCGAGCAAGGGTCAAACCACCAACTTTCGATGGTAAAACCGCCTGGTGCACATACCAGAAACAATTTAAATCTACAGCTAGCGCGAATGGTTGGAACGATGTGGAAAAAGCGATAGCCTTGATTGTTGCATTGAGAGGCGAGGCCATTAAATTTTTTACAGATTATTCCAACCAGTCAGCAAAATGATTACGGGGCGCTGATAAGTAAATTACAGATGAGATACGGCGACGGACATTTACAGCAAGTATATCACGCCCAGATAAAGAGCCGTATCCAGAAAAATTCAGAGACCCTGCAAGAATTTGAAGCTGACATCGCACGGTTGGTAAGGCTGGCGTATCCGACTGCACCGGACAGTTTTCTAGAACAACTTGCAGTGCAGACGTTCGTAGACGGACTGAGAGATAGTGAGACCCAGCAAACCTTGCGGTTGGCCTGACCTAAGACCCTGGATGATGCTCTAGCCCATGCATTAGAGTTCGAAGCAGCCAAGCAGGCTTCACATAGGGGTCAGATAAAAATCAGGCGTACCATGGATGATTCCGAGAACAGCACCGAAAATATAGAGGATATAATACGCCGAGTTCTCCAACAACAACAAAATAGAGGACCTAGATGTTGGAATTGTGGTGAAGTAGAACATATTCGCCGCTCTTACAAGAAGCCTGCTAAGCCAAAACAACAGGAACAGGGAAAACGGGTTGGTGAAAGGGGGCATAAGCCGACCCGCCTAAACAATGCCCCGGAAGTTACCATCCAGACCATCTTGGAGTCCAGCAGTATAAATGTCGACGGTAAGATCGATGGGCGGTCGACTAAAAGGTTGGTCGACACAGGTGCAACCTGTACTATTGCAAGACCCGATATAGTGAGAGGCAAGACATTACCGACTATAACACGATTACGCACCGCCACTGGGGAGAGTGTACCAACGCAATGTAGAAAGCTGGAGGACGTGGAATGTTGCCGAAGAACCACTATAACTGATGAGAATTGGCTGCCAGATCACCTGAGACAAGACCAAGAGAACGACCCAGAGCTGAAACTGATTTTAAGATGGAAAGCGGATGGTCGTAGGCCTGGATGGGGAGAACTGTGTCAGATGAATCCAAGGGTAAAATCATATTGGGCACAATGGGACTCCCTCCTAATAGAGGATGAGTTGCTAAAGAGGACCCTTGAGAATGAAGAAGGTACCGGATCCAGAAACCAAGTTGTAGTCCCTAGGAGTAGAACACAAGATGTATTGCAGAAGTTACATGATGGACCTCCGGCGGCTATTTCGGCATCAAGAAGACCCTAGAAAAGGTTCGAGAGCGTTTCTACTGGGTTAATTGCAAGGAGGACGTCAAGGACTGGTGCAGAAAATGTGGACTGTGTGCTTCGGTGAATGGCCAAAGAGGAAGCCGTAGAGCCCCAATGAAGCAGTATAATGTTGGTAGCCCAATGGAACGCGTAGCAATAGATATAGCTGGTCCGTTTCCAGAAACTGACGATGGAAACAAGTACATCCTTGTTGCTATGGACTACTTCTCGAGATGGGTGGAGGCTTACGCCATTTCGAATCAAGAAGGCGCCACAGTTGCTGATGTCTTGGTGAAGGAGATGTTCTGCAGATTTGGCATGCCTATGGAGCTTCATTCGGATCAGGGGCGAAACTTCGAGTCCAGCTTGTACCAGACCTTATGCGAGTTGTTAGGGATCAAGAAGACCAGAACAACTGCTCTCCACTCACAGTCAGACGGCATGGTTGAGAGAATGAATTGGACTGTGGGAAAATACTTGGCCAAAGTTGTCTCCGACCACCAGAGAGATTGGGATAGGTACCTGCATCTATTCACCATGGCCTATAGATCATCCGTGCAGGAATCGACAGGGGAAACCCCAGCATGCATCATCTTCGGTCGAGCGATGAGACTCCCTTGTGACCTGAAGTTTGGGTGTACGCCTGGAACGGATATTGCGGGTGAGGATTACGTGAGCAGTCTGAAGGGGAGATTGCACTACATCCATGAGGAGGTCCAGAAAAACCTGCAAATTGCAAGTGATCGCATGATGACTCGTTACGACATCAAGACGGCAGAATGTGGATACGAGGTGGGAGATTTGGTATGGTGTTCAGCCCCCAGAAGAGAAGAGGGCTATCCCCAAAGTTACAGAAGGATTGGGAAAGGACCATATAAGGTTGTGAAAAGGATCAACGACATAGTCTACCGAACCAAAAATTGCCAAGAGGAAAGAAACGTGTAGTTCATGTGAATCGCCTGGCAAGGTATGAGGTCGATCATAACGCTCAGGACGAGACGGGAGTGGGAAGGACTACAACTCAGACCCCAGATCAAGAGGAATTGAGCTTTAATCAGTTCATGGTAAATTATGGAGAAACCGGAAAAGCGAGGTTCGGGATCTCAACATGTCCAAAGGGATAGCTCTCCTCTTCAAGAAGAAATTTGGTCGTGTAACAGACCTCATGGGACAACAACCTTCCCTTAGCCGAATCCTGAAGTTGACCGATGGACCTCGTTACCTCTTCTATACGGTAACCAAAGAAAAATCTTATGGAAAGCCAACCTACCAAGCCATGTGGAGTACCTTGATGAACCTTAGAGACGCGCGCTGGCTAGAGTAGGTGTGAACAAGCTTGCAATTCCCAAGCTGGGTTGTGGACTGGATCGTCTGAACTGGAGAGTAGTTCGTAACATGCTGGAGGTAGTTTTCCAAAATACCGATGTCCGAATACGGATTTGTAGTTTCAACCCGAAAGGCGGTCCCGTAAAGAAAACGGTATCCTGCTATTTCGATCAACAAGGGATCTGTAGAAATGGGAGCGCTTGCAGATTCAGTCATGAAGGAAAAGTTCGGGGACCGAACATTTTTTTGAGGAGGGAGCAATGTAACAAAACCGAATATGAACAATATGACGACTGCTGCGACAACAGAGGAGTTCCGCTTTATGCGCCGACAAAGGTATTAAGATCGCGATAAAGAGACCGCTCGCCATAAAGCTGTCACATAAAAAAACGATAAATGATGGCATATTTATGGGACATAAAGAGTCCGCTACGATTGATCTGGAATGTGGAGCATCCTTCTGGTAACTTCTAGAAAAACAGCTCCGGATATAAATGACTGAAGCCGATTCATGGATTCATTCATGGATAGAACTTGCCGACGAATAAACAGGTGTTCCTAGTGAAATTCTGTAGATAAATTTTGTATATAAATTATTGATTATTGTTAGTTAAGTGTGAATATAAATTAGTTTAAAGAAGACTTGTATTGTTTTTCTATTTCGCAGAGGAAAAACATAACAATATTGAAGATTCGGGAAAGTTATTAATTGTGAAAATGAAGCAAACACAGAATTATGTAAACAGGAGATTTGTAGTTACTGAAGAATATATTAAATATTACCGAATTTACACAGCCCTTAGTCCAGCAGCAGCGAAAGATCACCGCCTGTTTTATTCATTTCGCAATGGAAAATGTATCAATGAGGTTGTGAGTAAAAATCAGTTTTATAAGGTACCTCAAGCAGTAGCTAATGTTCTTCAATTTTAAAATGCTGACTCATATACAGGTCATTCATTTCGAAGATCGTCTGCTCCATTTTAAGTTGAATTTGGGAGGGACTTGATGACACTAAAAAAACATGGTGGTTGGAAGTCTTCATCGGGTATATTGATGAATCGGTGGCGCACAGAACAAAAATTGCTAATAAAGTGTTCAGAACGTGTGGCAGTTCTGAAATAACACCCGATTTGCGACCAGGTACATCAACAGCAGTTGTATTCATGTCAGAGAATATTATTTCAATACAAGAAAATTCGTCTGTTGTACCGAATAATTCAAGGAACATGTCATTCACGTAATGCACATTTAATAATTGTACTTTTGATATAAAGAAAATGTATCTTATATTCAATAAAATATTCTAAAATCAAATATCTTCCATTATCTATATGTATATATATATATCCGCGAAAAAAGTATTCACTTCTTTCCCGGAGAAGAAAGTAATTTCGTGAAATGTTATATTTTGTTACTTGTCGACAGAGATGAAACGTCAAATTTTTTTCCCGTCACAGAAAAAACTATTCTATTTTGTCTCACACCCACAAAATGAGATGAGTTCTATTCTTGTATTTCCAATATGCAGAAAACTACTTCGTATGAAGGGATATAGACTGTAACAGTTAATACTCTGGAACGGGTCGAGTAGGAAATGAAAAGGGTGTTCAAGGTACAAGAGAGAATATCATAGGTAGAACCTCTGTCTGAATAGCATAGGGTTACTGGATTCAATTTACTTGTTTATGTACCGATTCCAGCTTTAACGATTTTGTTGCTGTCTTCGAAGATAGCTTGAATCTTCCGGAAAATTAAACTTGTGTGCACGATGCACCCCATCGCCCGACATTATGTTGTGGGTAAATTACTACAACCCGCAGAATTTCCAGAGTTATGAAAGAACAAATCATATTTCTCACAAAGTTTTGAGCAAGATCCAATGTTGATATTTGTCTTCCAGATTCTCTACTGTCTTATTTAGTTCCATAAATTCATTCTGTTATTTCATGAAATGAATTCGTTTGGTTTAGTTCCACCTTAGGAAGAATAGGAGGAATAATTTAATTTATAAGATAAATACAAAACTGAAAAAATATGAGAGAAAAGAATTGATTTGGACTAATGGCCGGTTGTTGAAAATTTCTATGTGATGGAGTTTATTTTTGAGATATTGTTAAACTATCGAATTCTTCTGCTGTGTTTAGATAGTACCTTCAATTCAGAAATGTTTTCAAAATATGAAGAATGCAACTGACTTAGCTGATAGAAGGTACGGTAGTGGGAGACACGAACCGATTAAGCTCCAGTCAAGAATAGGGAGTCTGGAGACGAGTTATCTGTGTGAAAGTAGAAGTAGAAAAAGGCGCTTATTCACTAGGTTATGAGGCGTGAAGAGAATCAAGTGAGGGGGGTAGAAGAGTCGGAATTCAGGTAGGTGGTCGAGGGGTGTCATCGAACGGTGACTGCGATGGGTGCTTGTGACCTCACTTACACTACCCAAGATTAAGCTTATCATTTCACGGAAGAGCTTAACGGTAAGTGTCACCTGGAAGGTAAAATGGTCTTTCAACCATCTTCAAACAATCACCTCCAAAAGGCGTTACAGTGGAGAGTCGAGGACTTGTCAGAGTAATCGCTGCCATAATTTTGAAGCCCACTAAAAATGCGTAAATTTTATCTTTTCTCTAATCCAAGAATGTTGATTTCATCAATACAGTCTCTACTCTATTTATTTATACGAACATTGAAGACGTTATATTGAAAATAAATATAGGTTGGTTTTTAGGAAGAACTCTTTTTTGGGTTCACCACTACTTCCTGAGAACGATACCAATCGGTTTCTAGTTCATTTTGAAGTCTTCTTCAGAGCTTTCAAAGGGATGATGAATAAAAAAACCAATGGGACTTTGGAAAAACCTGTTATTGAAATCAATGCAGTGGTCAAGCGCAAAACTTTTATCTGAAAAATCGAAAGTCTTATATTCTTTTCGAATATTCAGTTCCTACTGGAATGGCCGAATTATTCCGGACTCAGAATTCAGAGCGAGTGAAATAAATCCGGAAAAAACTTCCTGCTGAAAATTGAATGAGTAGAGACGAAGAATGGAATCAGGGTTAAAAATGAAAATGCTTTTGACCGTGTTATTTTCCAGAGAGAGATCCGAATCCTATCATACTTATCCCTATGGACAATCACTCCGCACGTTGAAAGTATTAGCGATGTTTTTGATGATGCCCCCTTTCCGAATTAATAATGGCAAAAGTATACGCGGTAACAAATGATTTTTTTTTTGTGTTTGCCATTGCATCAAAGTATATTAGGTTTTATATTTTTCAGTTATAATCTGCACCACATAAATATGTGGTTTTTTTATTTAACTGGAAATTAAACCTACGGAATTCAAATGCTTGCTGAAATATCGCCAATAATATAGTCGAATTATAATGACAACAATTTTTCAGGACGGGAATAAATATGGATAACTCAGCAGAAAAGTCATTGGACAACATTCACAGTGCTATTGAATTATCAAGCGGAATAACTATAATATACAATTTTAAAATAATACTATAATTAAAATGACATAGGTAATTATTGAAGAATAGTCAATATATTATAACTAGGATAATATACACAACTGTAACTATGATTTATGGGATAAGAGTGTTATGGCGCTCTCAAACCAACGCGGTGAAACCGCAAAACTTGAGGAAATTCGTAGCGCATGCGATCCGTTACTTACTGTTTTAACGTCGTTAAGTTTACATGCGCAGACTGGCACGATTTTTATCGTATACATTGCGATTCGTCTGCGTATTTATCTGCGCGGAAACTCAGTTTGCATTCGACTGCGTTTTTGTCCGTATCTCCACCGAATTCGCAACGAAGAATCTACCTATTGAAATTAAAAAACTTATCAAGTTAAACCAAACTCACCATCCAACCCGATTCAGAATAATCATCATTCAACTTTAATTCTTACGATTCTTATCGTTAATGAATGTTGCATTATTAAATTTTTGAAGATAGTTTTTCAATAAATCTCAAAACCTCTCTGCAGGCGAAATGGGATCTCGATAACTGTAAAATTTCATCGAAATAATCTATTGTCATTCAGAAATATACATAGAATCACTTCTCGTCCACTCTTAACTTTGGCATCAATGTATGAAATTCCCCATATTGTCACCTTTCTGATTGATTTCGTGAACCCATTTCCTCGTTTTCCTAAGGTGAGATGCGCGATTTATTGAAGAATTTATGTTTAGATGATTTCTACCGTAAACTATCTTCCTCTACTGCAAGCAACAATAAGCTTCTTCATCTGATGATGAATACACATATTATAGACCTGAGTCTGAGAACATGTACATTTTCCGATCGATGGAAGAGAGCTCGTGTAGTACCTGTGTTCAAGAAGGTGATAAATCTCAGGTTAAAAACTACAGACCCATTTCGATATTGTCCAACTTTGCTAAAGTTTATGAGGATATATTAAATAAGCATATTTATTTCAACGTCAGTTCATTCATTTCCCCACGACAGCATGGGTTCCTTAGAGGAAGATCCACTGTGACCAATTTGGCAACAATTTCACAATATGTATCTGAGTGTTTAGATGATGGTGGTCAGGTTGACGTGTTGTACACTGATTTGTCGCGGGCCTTTGATTCAGTTGATCATGATATTCTTCAGCGGAAGCTAACATCTTTTGGTCTTTGCCCTGCTTATGTAAAGCTTTGGGATCGTATTTGAGAGGGAGAGTGAATTATGTGTTTTACAATGGTTTTACGTCATTCGAGTACGTTCTCTCTTGTGGCGTGCCACAAGGATCTAATTTTTCAATAAATTACTATCATTTATCGTTCCATTCTTCGTAAAGAGCACCCATCGCTAGGGTAGTCTGCCGAATGCGGCGATTTTATTAGGGTTGGAGGTTTGACTGGGGGCAACGAATTTCCGTTGAGAGGATAGCAACGAATTTCCGTCACGGATGCGGTGCGGTTTTTCCGAATTGGTTTGGAGGAGCCTCTAGAGTGTGAGCTAGTAGTAATACTCTGTTTTTTATGCCCAGCCCTTGCAACTCGAGATATTGCCTTATAAGGGCATCTGAACGAGACAATGGTAACATCAGAATCATAACAGTCAAACATTGATATTTTCATCGGAATTGAAGGCAACTCTAATACAACAAAACATTGGAATATTGAATTTTACAAGTAATTAAACAATGCAAAAACCAATTTTAAAGAATCAATTAAGAATATAATAATATATATAATATCTCAATTTATACAACTAGCTACAAAAAGTTGATGACCAGATATAGCTAAAAAAAGTCAGATGGTTTAGAGAGTTTATCTGGTTCGAAAACTTCATTTGTCAAAATTAGAAAAAATTAATTTTATGAGGGCCTTTGGAAATCCATAAAATTTTATCAAATGTTTGTACCCCACTTTGCGCCAGAAGAAGGAGAATATAAAAACTGAAACTTCTTCTTGAATTCAGTATCAGAAGAATGACAAGGGAATAAAATCACTTTAGTGTTGATAAATAGTGTTTTTCTTCAAGCTAATCCAGCAGTGCCAAGTGAAAAATTTGATATCAAAGTATATCTTTGCATATCAAAAATAGGTATACATCAAAACTCAAATATTCAAAGATAGAATCACCCAAGAATAGCAGTTAATTAACTATGGCATGCAACATATGGTCAGATCTCATTGTTCGCTTTTTGCTTTGATGCCCTTTATGACTGGTCTACAAACTGGTGTTTACCTCTGAACCTCCAGAAGTGCGCGGTTGTAAACATGGGAAGGAATAATCAAACAGTCAAGTACACTCTTGGTGGCTGCATCATTTCCTCAGAGATCTCCCACTGCGACCATGGAGTAGTGGTTTCCGACGACCTTACTTGATCTAATCACATCCTACATGCTTTCAACAAGGTGAAGAAGATTCTTTATATGCTGAGCAAATCTTTTTCCCGTTGTGATCCGGCCACTTGCAGAATTCTATATATCACATATGTGCGCTCTATACTGGAATATACCAATTTGGTCGTGCGACCAGGATACCTCATGGTGCTCTTCGACCCAGTTATCCTGAACGGCTCTTCATCATGAATCTTTCCTTATTCTCTGGGGAAAGGGTTTGAGGTGACCTTATAATAACCTACAGAGCTTTGAATGAACTTTTCTGCTCAGATTTGGGAAGAGCTTTCTCCTTAAACAATATTGATCGATATATACAGTTTGGCGGATTATATGCATCTTTTCTTAGGTTACATCTGATTCAGTTTTTATATTGTCATATGATGGCGTAAAATGTAATACAAAGCCATCTGTCCTCACGTGCTAACCTATTTTTTTTACTCTATTAGGTTATCCAACCGCAATTATATGACTGATATGATCCCTACCGATTGACATAACTAATTTTGAATTCATACCGATAACAGGTACATCATAGCATCCACTTTGCCCATCAAGTTTTGGATTGATGGCGTCGTGTATTATATTGTAGCCGTTCATTGGATTGACGAGGACAATTTAACTATATGTTATTCCGATTGATGTACATTATATTAGTGAATTGCCTGTTCCCAGTACTGAGTTTGCCTCGTAAATAACTTATTGTCAACGTGTCCACCAGTTTCAGTTGGGACGAAGCGATTTGAATTGGACATAATGGGACGTAAAACATAAGGCTCTCACTCAATATTACCGCTGATTGGAGATAATGGATTTTGATGAGAATCCTTCATTGCTTCAATAAGGTAAATCTTGGTAATATCGAGATTTAATGATATTTCGATGTTAAGAGGGTTATATTAATATTGTAATGATACACTACTGGACTATTGGACAGTAAAATATGCACAAGAAAAATGTCAGTTGAATTCATGCAGAAATATTGAGCATAGATTTAAAAAACATTCATATTCGACTGCTGGATGTTGTCAATTCGGTTGAGTATTATCCAATAACGAATATTGAGCCTCAAACTTAGTGATGGTAGAGCGAATTGTGCGTTCGATAGGCCGATTATGTGGACGGTAAGTCGCTCTTAAATCCCGATGTACATTAATCGGAGAGCGCCCATTTTCCATAATGAAGCTGAACAAATTGAAGACGCTGTACCGACCTAAGTTGTTCCATAATTAAATGTCAGACACTACTGAACAAGAATATCACTTCAGTTTATACGACGCATACGCGATCTGCAACTAAATCCCCACCATAAAGAGTACCTCTAAATGAATCACCCTTTATAACGCCTTAAACCTAGCCCAACCTCAAGAAAATCCCAAATTTTTGTTGAGATCCGAATATCTCAAAAGTAGTCGATTATTTCCTGAAAAAACTTCGAAATATCTAAAAATAATTTAGTCAGTGGATTTTCACCAGATTTGGCAAACGCTTTACCCTCACCGTTATTCAGTCGATTCATAAGTTTCAAATAATAATACAGACTGTCGATTAGGAATTGTTCTGTTTAACTCGAACACATAATAAGACATTTGCGAATGTCTTATTTTGATAGAGACTACTCTGTGTGGATTAAATTGTTATCCAAAGCATTTCAAACAGTTGTCAGGAGATTATCAGGAAATTCACTCGCACCTGCCTCTGACACTATGTGGAACGGTAGATGTGTAAGGTGAGACTTGTCATGAACTTGGGCAACTTAGAATAAGGGGTTTGTTCCGGAACTAAGGGATTTATACTTGTCTCTACGGTGCTACAATTTCATGATTAGAGGTATTAAAGTGGGTCTAGGACTGGACTGTTACGAATGTGGGGAACTAATACAACAATAAATAGATTATTCTCCTGTAATTAAAAGCTTTCATCTCTATGAATTAACTTCATGTAATAATCAATGACGAGAAATTGTCGATGACGGTTTAAAATTATTATTTAGAGTATATCCAAATATCCATATTATACATATATCAATGTGCATCTTCAGTTGTTCTCAAGGAGTATTATCTTTTAAAAAGCATACAATTTTGCAACAATTCTCTTTCATTGATTGCCCAGTTTGACAGATCTTCGATTGAGATAAAGTATTTCTTTATTGACGAATTCAACTTGTATTAACTTCGTTTCGTTGATATTGAGTCGCCATTATTGATTTTACGAATTGAATTAACCGAGATGTATGAAACATTCTTTCTTTCAGATATACATGGATCGGATGAAGAAATAGTATATTCTAAAGCAAGTTGGAGAATGGGCACCTATTCCAACACGAATGCGAAATTCGGAAATGAGCGACGAAGGAGCGAGTTTTTTAACGCATGAGTGTTGGAATTGCCTTCTGCAATGAGTATTAGACGATATTTTCTCTATTTCAGTCAAGAATTGTGAGAAATTTAATGGAATTCAATGAAAAATTCAGATTATACTTCCTAGTGCCTTTTGTCTTATATTTTCGCAGTTGGTGCGACTGATTAAAATTGACGAACTGACGAAATTGACAGATTATAGAATTTGAATAGTGCGTTCAAATCTCTACATGGTTTAATATTGACAAGCAATTGACAAGCAATTGACAATGGACAAGCAATGGACGCGTGTTGATATTCGAAAGGATAGGATGTCAGTGTTGTCAACCACAAAACGAAAAATATAACTAAAAACAATGCTGTAATGAGTTCATTACAGCACTGTTTTTAGTACTGTAATGAACTCATTACAACACTGAAATAGAGAAAAGTAATTTTAGTTTTCGGCGACATTAATCATTAATCTTGATAAATGGATATTTTGAGAAATTCCAAGTGAATAATTATTTCTTGAAAGGCTGGCAATTATATTACTCAATTCGCTGAATTAATATATCATTTCTAATTAAAAAAAAACAACAAATAAAACATAAAATGTTAAAAATTACATATCTCAGAATATAAGTTTATTTATAAATCCCATGTGGCGTCATTTAACCTCTCGCAGTTGCTGACCAATATTCTTTCTTGACAGCCACTGAAACAATCCGCAAACTTCAACAAATATTGAGCAGGACTTAAAAATGAAAACATAGAATAAATGATTTGCATTGCCTTGATTTCATTGAATGGCTTCTTTTCCCTGCCGTCGCTCTACATTATTAAAGGTGTCATCAGCAACGCCAAAAATACTCATTATGATGAAGTCGAAAAACAGACTTGTGTGAAATTGTAACATTGAGTGTTCATTGAAAACAGGACATTGGCTGATGACTGACTCGGTAAATCTATCTATACGAGAATTTTATCTATAGTTCTTATGAGCAAAATAAACCTATACAACTGAAAAATATAAACCATCCATATGAAACAGTGATTGGTACTTACCAATATATCCTAACTAACACACATCCCTCATTACCAAGTATGCGATTCGGACAATATCAAATTAGCGAAAGCAAACCCACTAGTGGCATACTATCGGAACCCCTATACTAACTGTTCATCGTATACCGTTACCAAGGAAAACAAATTACGAAACTTTTATAAATTTCTATTTTGAGGATTCATATTCTAGAAGAGACGAGATATGTTATGAATTTACTACAAACGCTTATTATCTGTTTCATATACTGATAGAATAAAAAATTTAAAATGAAGGATTTGGATAACGAGTTACGTATAAGGATGTATAATTGTTGGTCAGAAGTGAAGTAAAATCCGGTTTTCAAACTGTACTACCACTACGACTACTCAAAGTTGAATATACAGGGTGAGTCTTTGACCACTGCGTTAATTTCAACCATAGATAGATAGATAGATAGATAATTTTTTATTCACTTGATAACTAATATACACCGTATATTATTCCCAAAGTTAAGGATTCAAGCATGTCAAAACAGAAGATTACATAAGAACATCTAATCATAAAATCAAAATTTAACACATTTTGCTGATTCTATTGAAAAGTAATACACAATGTATGCAAAAAAAACAAATCAATAATAAACATATTCTGCTGAATCTATAGAAATTTAATGCATAACGAATGGTGAAACAATATATCAGAAGTTCAATCCTTCTTTTGATTCTATAAGTGTACATCATCACACAAGTATTCCGATATACTATAATATGCTCTCTCGATCAAAAAAATCTTTATTTTCTTCTTCAGTTCTCAGATACTATAAGACATTCTAGCTTTTACAGGTATCTTATTAAACACTGATATGATTTGGTATTCAACATTTTTTTGGAGATAAGAAAATCTTTGTTTTGGTGGTATCAAATCATCTTTCCTTTTCTTGTGGGATACTCATGATTTCTTCTATACTTGTAAAATAATCTCTCGTTACTGAGTACAAAAGAAACTGCTTCATATACGAGGGCCGTTGAGAAACTAACCTCCGGTTAATTGAAAAAAATACACCAAGTTAAGTAAAAATATTTTAATATATACATCTTACAACTACATCTTTGCACTATTTTTCGACATAGTCTCCATAACGATTGAGGCACTTATCGTATCTCTTCACAAGCTTTGAAATTCCTTCTGCATAAAAATCACCCGCTTGTGCCTTGAGCCAGCCTGTGACCGCATCTTTGAGCTCTTCGTCGTCATCAAACCGCTGGGACCCGAGCCATTTCTTCATATGCATGAAGAGGTGATAATCTTTGGCGCCAGATCTGGGCTGTAAGGTAGATGGTTGAAAACGTCAGTCACCAATGAATGGTCTACCACTCCTCTCTTCATCATGAACGTTTTCTCGACCACTTTTAAATAAACGTACCCATTCACGGACAACTACTTCACTCATAAATTTTGGTCCGTACACGGCACAAAGCTCACGATGAATAGCTGCTGCAGAGTATCCTTTGGCTGACCATCGAAAAAACCTTATAACAGCACGCACCTCACATTTGGCGGGATTTTCTATTGCAGCACACATTTCAAACTGACACAAAAACTAAACTAGCGCAGGTACGATGTTCACTCGACTACGGCTTGATGCCGACTGTGACCAATCGGAGGTTAGTTTCTGAATGGCCCTCGTATGTAGATAGATGGCAATGTGAGTATGCCGAATTTTATAAAAATTGGCTTACATGATTCTGTCCTTTGCAGTTGAAAAATATTTCTAACACATCTTTTCTGGAGAACAAATATGCGAGATGCATCTACAGAGTTTCTCCAAAAAATCACCCCGTATCTCATTTTTGAAAATGCATAGGCATAGTACACCATAATGGCTGTTTGCTGATTCACAGTGTTGGCTAAAACTTTAACAGCCTAGATTCTTGACGTCAAAAGAAACATTTTCTTTCTATAACATTCTTCCAAATTTGGCCCAGTTCAAAAGATAGAGGGTTTTATAAAAATTTGCATTTTCACCTGTAATATTCAAACGACAATATCAATTGAAATGATCTCTCGTAGAAGTATTTGATAACGGTCATGCATATTTTGGCATCAATATATTTATTCCATTTCTTGTGGGTTTCTAACTACTACTGTAGAGATTGGTTAAATTGCATAAAAACAAATATCACTTGAACTAAAGGTTCTTTTATCCTAAATTGCACAATTTTTGAGATATTTGAAGTTGAAAGGAATTAAATTGATATAATCATCTGATTAATCATGAGTGAGTGAATCATTTCTTAGAGGAAAAATAATGTTTTTAAACAATTCAGATTCAATAGTGGATGCTGTGGAAGGTAATTTTCATTCAAACTAAACTGGACAACAGAAGGGTATTTGCCCAATGTGAAAACTTTAAATGCTCATAAATTTAACGCAGCTGAATATGGAAAAACGATATGGAGAAAAGTGTTTTTAAGATCTCGAAAACCTATGGTTAAAATTAACGCAGTGGTAAAAGACTCACCAGGTATAATATAGAAAATAATAAGAATTCTTCATTGACGGATCTGTTACGTTGCATATGTAGTTTTCATTGATTTTGTATAATAAATGTTGAGCAACGATTATCTTTCATCATTAATTTTAACCTTCGAATCATATTCAACAGTCATTGAAAATACTTTCTGAAGCAATAATATATAAGGAAAATATTGAAAGCTCTTTGGGTACTTACACGTACTCTCATCAAAATATAGAGAGCAGAGGAAGTTCGTGTGGATTGTTCATCCGAGATATATGGAAAGTTGTGTGGAACGGTTGGTGAATACAAAAATGTGGCTAGCAAGTTCAATAAAGGTTGCTCGAATGTAGAGTTGATTAAAAGTGAATTGAACGTTTATTTAATGCTGATTGATCCTTTTTGTATTAAAGTTTAAAAAGTCTAATAGGGGTACGTTTCTTAATGGTTGAATAAAGCAACCGTGTATTTTAAGTAAAGTCAGTTTAGGTGAATTTAAGATTCGGAGGTAACGTTGAGAAGTATAACGTGTAACGTTTAGTGAGTTGATGAAGCATTTCCATCTTTTGCAGCAAAATTTGGAGGAATAAGATATAATTTCATGATTTTTCGTGATATTATCTTCTCTGAGCCGTAAAGCACTTATGACACCAATTTTGCTCAACTTAACAATGTGAGTTTTTCGTGGAGTATTTCGGCAGGGTATTTGGAGGCATCGAACCGTTTCATCGAAAACCCCCTTCCAGGGTAAATAAGCTTTGCATGGATTACCAGGGAAACCTTTTCCGCAGACATCCCTGTTCTTCCACCCCATACGATTGGTCCGCAGACAGCACGATTGTTTTGCTGATCGACACGTCTGCGCGCTTATTTTTTTCATAGAATTAGTCCGTGAAGTTTTTCGTTGGGGCAATTCCAGAAACTGAGAAAGAGAACTGGGGCGCTCAGTGACCCGGAACTTTAATTTTCACCGGAGTCGGAAGGTCCCGTTAGCGCTGTTGCGGTCCGTTTGCGAATTTATTCTGCGGCCTCGCCGTATTCATCTTTATTTGCTTGCTTGTATACTTCATTTTGTTTTAATCCCAAGTTCTCCTTGTTACGGCGCCGCTGTTTGAGAACCTTCGCAACTGTTCTCCAAGAAATTTATCGTTGTACTTAAGGGCTAACGGCGAAATTATATTCAACAATGGCTGATGTACGGTTGGATTTTTTTTAAAGTCGTTGTAGAGCTTTGATTCCTTTTTTGGTACATTCTTCGGTTCTGCGGTAAAATGGCTCATGGTGCACATGGAAATTTTATTAAAAAAATTGATGTCGAAAAGGGGCCCAAATATTAAAACCAACAGATTATTCGTCGGACCAAATCGTCAATGGAAATCCGAAAATGATCACTGGTATGATAATATGCCCATTGGAAGAAATTCGATTCAAAATTGGACAAGATCATCTGTCGAAGCGATTGGGTTGAATACAAAGGAAAAAAATATTACTAATCATTCCAATAGATCGACCGCGGTTAGTCGATTAGCCAAAAGTGGTGTACAAGAACAACAGCTTATAAAAATTACGGGTCACAACAATGCCAACTCAATAAAACCCTACTTGAATATTGACGAAAAACATCACTAACACGTCTGGATCTTCATTTAACTTCCAATTGTTCCTTTGTTAATTGCACCTTCAAATGAATTATTTTAGCTCTGTATTTTTTCTATAGTTAGCAAAAAATTTTCTGAATAACCCTCGGACATTGATAAATGCCTAAAAATTTTATGACAACTTTCTCAAGCTTGTTGCTTGTAGGCAATAGTTTCCAAGCAACAAGCTTTCGAAATCTGTCAAAGAATTTTTTCGAATAATTATCAATGTCCTTGGGTTATTACTACTGAAAATGTTTCCATAGTTTTAACGCTCACTTAGTATTATATAAAATGATTTCAATCAAGCATGACTGTTTGAAATTTTGGTTGTTGAGATATTTGGCAATCCCTAGATAAAAGAAACTTGTTTAATATAAAATGTCGGCATATCAAAACCAATCGATTAATTGACGCGAAATTTTCACAGACGTCGTTTGAAGGATGTCACTAAAAAATGGTATACAGATTTTCAACTTACATTTCCTCTGTTGCCAAACGCTGGTACTTATCAATTCAACCTCGTATTATCAAATATGAAATAAATAATAATAATAAGGAGGTAACATAAGATTCAAGTCAAAACAATTCAATCATTCTATGCTTGTCGAAACACATAAAATTGCAAACTGCGTAATTTGTCAATCATAGAATTCCAGTTTTATTTATTTGAATTACTGTGGACCCTTTCACCCCAATCACATTCAATTCACAAATTTTCGGTTAATATTCTTTCCAGTTCAACCAACTCATATCAATTTCGCTCTTTAATTCACCTGAAGCTAAAAATATCTCGACTGCATATCATATGACATTTGTCGAGGTTTCACAATCCGATTATACTAGTGATTTTTATTGAAATGCGATTGCTTCCTGCTCAGTTATGAAAGGATTAAATGTTAGTTCGTGAAATAGAATACGGTTGTTTGCAGCTGACGATTCTACACAAATCCGAAATGACTTAGCACGCATTGTGTAACTAAGATAAGCTACGTGATGTGACTTATGTGAGGAATTAAAATTTTTTACTATCCGTAGAATTTTAAAGTGGATATTTCATTAATTATTGACAAAAACAACATTTCTGATACTCTTAACTGCCTTATCAATTGGGGTATTGACTATTATGGATGAAATTTATTTTTCTTAATTTAGATCGATGTATCTTATAAAAAATATTTGCCAGTAGATTCACGTACACCATTATCATAAGTGCCCAAGAGTCGGTGACCATACGTCAGTGCTTTCATACATTTTTCTAACCAAATAACCCAAGTTCTTTATAAACACGATAGTAAGACTAAGGGAGATCGAGGAAAAAATCCAAAATAATCATTCTATTACATATTTGATTCAAACTAGGCAATTGAATTAATTTGCGAGACGGTAGAGTGCTTTTCCTTCACTTGATTCACAATTGATTTATTGAAGATTAAAGAGCTCAAATATTTATCTGATAGGCCGCCATAATGAGACCGAAGAAAAGTAGATATCAAACATGATTAACTTGAAAGAGTATTTAAATATGTAAACAGAAATAATTGGGTTAATCCATCCTCTTCATTGAAATGAAAAACTTTTGTGAAAGCCTGGAAGAAGGTACCCATAATCCCCTTTGTGGCAGCTGCTTTTATAACTTCAGATAATTACGCTCCTAACAAAGGAAAACCAATTCCGAACTGTTGTTTTGATTATCTCATCCAAGCTCCTTCCCTTAAAAAAATTATTCGCTATTGCCTTTCGGGTGGATTTCTGAACCATTCAATTGAGGTTTTTGTGCTCTGAGGCAGAAACGCAATCAACAGGTGCGAATTCTTAGAGTTAGAAATGTTATGGCTTTCTGAAGATAAAAATATTTGTATATACAGGGTGCGGCAAAAGTAAATTTACCGTTTTACATATAAGGGAAGAAAAAGCAAAATAATCGCAAATACACTTATTTTCAAGAAAAATATAACATCAATAGTTACTTGTGTCCTCACATTTAATGTTCGAATAGTTCCCTCCCTCTTCAACACACAGGCAGTATTTACGAATTTATGATACAGTTTATGTACCATTTGTCTGGTGGGAACTTGCTTATTGGGAAAGCGCTGGCGAAATTCTTCGAAAATTTTTGCATAATCACCGTCAAGTTTTAGGTAAGAATTGAGCAAACAAACAAATTCATCTTTCGTGTACTTTACACGCTCAGCCATGGTAACGAACGCACTGTATACGTACACAACAACAGTACTACACGCTACATTTCAACTGCCTCCTTCCGCCCTGGCCGAGAATACGCACATGCTCGAATACCAGACAGTGTAAAATAACTTTTGCCGCATTCTATATATTATCAATACGATGGATATATAATGAAAAAATGTTGAAAAGCCGTGGAAAGAAAAGAGTAAAATTTCGGGAAAATTTGAAAAAATTCCAAATATTTTTTTAATAGGTATTTGATTATTTATAAAATATTCGTTGGATCTCAACAAAAATTCGTTCCACTAATGGAATTTCTCTTGGAATTGCTTTCTACCACAATTTCATAAGATCTTCTTCGTTATGTAACAATAATACTCCGATATTATTGTCTTATGTTCAGCGTGGTTCATAACATGTGCATCCAAACGAAAACCAGTTTTTTCACTTCAGTTCTGTTTCTTCTATATCATTTGCATTTTTTTATCCTAGAATTAACTATAGCCCCATTTCTCTAATAACAGAACAACATGAATACTGCTAAGATGATTCAAGACATCATAGTCTTGCACCTGGTTTTGCACCCTCCAAGGGACAAGTGACCCGTCATTAATTATGATGATAAAGAAATCCTAGTAAGGAAAGTTAGACTTTGTCTAGTTTATTACATTTTAGAGACAAACAAGTGATTCCATAGAGACATGGCTAGTTTTTCACAGAATGTTTTTGGTTGGATTTCACTTCTTTCTAGAGAAACTTGTGCATATTGATTTATTATATTATTCATTCTCTTATTTCACATAAGTTTTCTTAGGAAAAGTTTAGTTATTATTAAAAATTTTTCTTTTAATTTTTTCGGTTCTACTAATTTTACAGTACCATCAGTGTTTCGTAAAAAAATTGCAAAATATTAAAAAACATTCAATTCATATCTTAGTGATTTACCGACAACATCAACTAAGAAATTTGTTCATGCTGATGGCATTGCTATTGCTTACCTGCATTCGGATTTCCATACTCTGGAAAACATAATCTCATCTGATTTAGAAATTTTAAAGAATTATTTTATTCAGTGGCGATTATGCCCCAATCCCAACCAAATAGAGGTATTTTGTTTCCATCTGAATAATCAAGAAAAATATAAGAAATTAGCTGTAACTTACAATAATTCTCCTATCCAACATAATTTCTATCCTAAATTCTCAGGAGTTAAATTAGATTCATCTCTCAATTACGAGGCTCATTTAGATCTGAGCCTAAAACTAAAAACTAGAAATAATTTCCTTCAGAAATTAGCTGGATCATCTTGGGTGCTGATGCTTTCACTCTTCGCACAGCATCTTTAGCCTTTGTCATTTCTGCAGCTGAGTAGTGTTGCTCTGTTTGCTTTGATAGTGCACATACATAAGAAATCGATGCACAATTGAATACATCCATGAGAATTATTACTGGCACCATAAGTTCAATACCGGTTAATTGTTTACCAGTTTTGTCTAACATTGTCCCTCCCCATATTAGCAGACAGACGGCAGCTCTGAATTCTTGCAACAAATATCATTCCTTTACCCTAATTACTTCATACATTCCATAAAATAGAATTCCAAGATTGAAGTCACGTAAAGTATTCTGGTATAATACATTCTTCAATATCAACATTAGCGATAAAGAATTATGGAAGATTGAGTGGAACTCTCATGAAATGTTCAATAAGTATCTCATTTCTGATCTTTCTGAAAAAATTCCAGATTTTCCAAGAAAAATTTGAACCGTTTTCAATAATTTGAGAACAAGTCATGGACGTACCAATTAGCATGCTATTCAGATGGAACTCAGTTCCAAGCGCAAAATATCAATGTGGATATACAGAAGAAACAATACCCCATCTCATCAATAATTGTCCCATATATAAATTTCTAGATGATTTTAGGGCTATTCACCAAGTTTCCGATTCTT
This sequence comes from Micraspis discolor, assembly GCA_030674115.1. NCBI lineage: Eukaryota > Metazoa > Arthropoda > Insecta > Coleoptera > Coccinellidae > Micraspis > Micraspis discolor. The sequence goes on from JARTUT010000004.1 coordinate 4,053,835, forward strand.
TCTTGGAATGGGTTATATGTTTTAAACAAATTTTGTTGCGTATTTTTTTTTATTCAGTTTTTTTTCTGCTTTTGTCTTTTTATTCAATATTTGATTTGGGAAACTTGAAGAAACTTCTGTGTTCATTAATAGAAGACCACTCTTGAAGAAAGATGTCCCTCAAATATTTTTAAGCTTATTTTGTACACACAACAATACTAATGCAGGGAGCCAGGGTTCTTTTTTACTGGGAATATTTCCCTAGGCTTTTATGTCATATAACGAATTGTATGGTACCCCGTCACCAACTCATCTAACATTGATTTTGTAAGCCAAAGTTCAAAAGATATATATATATATTTATTCTTCTAGGTGATTCGACGGTTTAGGTACATGTCAATCTCTAAAGTTTGGTTTGGCTCTTCTCCTTTCTAACCAGGGTCACCAGGTACTTCAGATCTTCGATTATCCTAGTTATTTTAGAATTTCAGCTCTCTGAAATTATTTTCTTTTATAATAATGGAATAAATGACCTGCTTATATATATATATATATGAAGATTTCTGCGTTCTGGTCTTTTATATAATAATAATATATGTTATTTGATTTCTTGTCTGAGCAGTGTTACGAGATTGAAGTTTGTTCACGGTATGTCAATTTGAGATGTATTGTAAATCATCAATATCGAGAGGACTTGGTGTTAGATGAAGTGCCATTAAAATCATTGAATAAAAGTCGACGTTTAGTACAGGAAATTCCTCCTTCAGTTTATTTGTTCAATAGCTTTCAATATTATGGTAGATCGGGAAATGTACATCATTAACCTGTGCGCATCAAAAAGAACTCCTTCAACTAAATGAACACGTTCTGTTTGGAAAATATTGAATAGAAAACGTTTTCAAATTAGTTTGGAGGTTGAGCGTGTTGATGAAAGGATATCGCGTGCTTTCGTTAACTTGTTGAATACTTCATGAACGCTTCTGTTATATCGATTTTTCAGGACATGACAACAGTTTTATTCAGAACAAAACTCCAATTAATCAGTTCGTATAAACTCCGTGATAAAATTCAGTGTGGGGTTTTTGGTGCATGGAAATAAAAGCTGAATGTCAGTGTAGATTGAATTGATCTAATCAAGATTTATTTACACCAAAATATTCATTATGGTTCACTCATTATTCGAAAGATTAATTAATGAGAAATTATCGAGAAGTTTGGAAACTGGGAGGTTCAAAAGAGTTGTCCATTTCATCAATATTTTTGATAATCTTTCAATAACGCAAGTATGATTACGGTCTTTCAATAAAAATTGAAATTTTCCATTTAAAAAACGCAGAATATACATGAAATTGAATGGAAGTTTATATTGAAAAGATCAAAAAGATTAGAGTGTGGCAATTATACACGAAAAACAATATCAGTCAAATGACCACCTCTTGCTGCTCAACCGTGGTCCTTTCTGTTATAAAAATTTTGGATGACATAAGTACATTAGTACAGTTGAGGCTCAATCTCTGTAATGACACGAAGTCTAATTTGCTGTGATCGTCAAAAATTTGACATGCTAGGCTCTTCACTAACACTTTCACTCACCATTTCAATATTTTCTTCTGAATAACCAGAACAAGCTTGTGTTTGTGGTGTTACAGTTTCCACAGAACAAGTTTTTTTTCAAATTTATCCACAATATTCTTTATTTTAATAAATTTTATTCGAAAGTCATTTCTCATAGTATAGCTGTACGATTGACATACGCTATACGACGCCATTTTTAAAATAACCATACTTTCTACTTGTCAAATGTGATAACGAAGAAAAAATAGTTGTACTCATCAGCTGTTGAACTATCTGTCAAAAAATTTAATCCCTATTGAAATACCCTTTACAAAGAATTCGAATTCAATCTGAAATAGAAGATTCCGTTCGTGATTAGGCAAATGTGGAATCAGACATTTTTATGCAAAACATGCGACATCTTGCATTAACAACGGTTATAATTAAATTTGAATCCACTTCTATCCTTCAATGTTAATTTCGAAGCAGACACTATTTATTTATTTAATTACACCAATCTACAGTCTAGACCAATTACAGATTGGGAATAAACAAAAATTAACAAACATACACACTCATAAAAATATTTATACATACAAATGCAAACCCAAATTAACTAAAAAATCACAACCCTAATATAGCCCTTCTTATATCCAATTTAGTACAGTTGAAAACATCCAATACATCTTGAAAATTGCAAAAATCATGACATATTCTCAACAGTGGCGAAAACCGAAGCACGTTAGTACGAGGAAATGGAAGATAGAACGTGGATATATTTCTAACAGGTAGTCTAGGGACGTGCAAGTTCACAGAGCCTAGTAAGTAGGAGCAATCAATTTTGGAACTCATAAGTTTATTTAGAAAAAGAATTCCCAAATAAGTCCTACGCTCCTCTAAAGAGTTAACATTAAACCTGTTCAATAAATACCCATTTTGTATTCCACGACGCGGATAAAAAAGTCATCTATTTTGAAACAACGTACTTCAGAAATCGCTTCTATATTTTCTCCAAACTATCAATATGAACCGTATAACCGGGATTCCATGTAACACATCCATATTCAAGATTTGACTTCACTAGCGCCGTAAAAAGAAGGAAAAGGGGTTGAGTCTACAACAAATCTCCGGAATTCCTAATTATAAACCCGAGAGCCCTGAGAACATCGGAAATAGTTGCCCTCACATGGGGTACAAAAGTTAACCTCTGATCGAATAAGACACCCAGATCTCTGTATTCTGTCACCCTACCCAAAACACCTCCCTCAATGTTGTATTGAAAGATGACAACGGACTTACTGCGATAGAAGGACATCACATTGCACTTTTTCATGTTTAATGATAGTCGATTTCTCCAGCACCAATCATTCAGATTATCGAGTTCACCCTGAAGATCCCAGCAATCCTGGATAGACACAATTCGACGAAACAATTTGCAATCATCTACATACAAAAGCAACAGACAGAGCAGGTGTAAACTCAGATCATTCATAAACAGCATGAACAACAGAGGACCTAAAATGGAACCCTGTGGAAAACCTGACGATGCGGAGAACTCATATGACCTGATTCCAAAACACTGAAAGAAAAGTTTTCTAACAGCAAGATATGATTCCAGAAAAGAGATAATATCCATTTTCAAGCCAAACGAAGTCAACTTTGTAAGAGCAACTCCATGGTCAAGCCTATCAAATGCCTTGGAGAAGTCAGTGTATATAACATCGACCAAAGCAGTAGACACATACTGGGTGAAACAAGTCAATTTCGTAGCAGTAGACCGGCCCCTAATGAAACCGTGCTGACCATCATTAATTTGGCATTTAACATGTGCGTAAATTATATCGGATAAAACAAAAACTTTACTAAAATTGCTCAGAATAACGATAGGTCTATAATTTCCGATGTCTTCTCTACTGTCCCTTTTGAACACAGGGCACACTTTACCTTCCTTCCAAATGCTTGGGAAACATCGTTTGGAAAGTGACAGCCTAAAAAGTGCAGTCAAAGGCCCAGAGAAAATGATGGCACAGTCTCTCAGTAAAAAAGACGGAACTTCATCCGGGCCAGCCGTCATGCTACCCTTGCACTCCCTCAAACAAGACAACACACGCTCCTCACTTATATCGGGAACAGATAGAATCTGCCCAAAACAGTCTTGGCCGGAACGGTCCCGCTGTGGTGCCGAAGATCTCACAAAAGCAGCCTCAAAGAAGGCAGCAAAGGCATTGGCGATGTCCTGAGGATCAGACAAGACAGATCCATAAACTTCATAGAGCCCGGAGTGAAGGAACCACCTCGAATTCTATCTAAGTAGCCCCAAAATTTCGATGGATCCCTAGATCCTCGGCTTCCCGACAGAAACCGGTTCGGGCTATCGAGATTGCACCCTTTAGTTCTCTGCGAAGCACCTCAAATTCCACAAGAAATGATGTACAACCTGTTGACTTATAGGCTCAACGACAACTGTCCTTGGCTTTCAACTTAAAAATTATATCTCTATTAAACCAGGGTGGGTACTGGGATCTCTTACCAGATGTTTTGGGTACACAAGCATTAAAAATACCGTTAATATGGTCATAAAATCCTGCACACGCTAAATCGACATCGTCATAATATGCGACGAAATCCCAGTTGGTGTTCAATAGGCAATCATAGAGTAACGAGAGGTTAACTCGTCTGAAATTAAAACTCTCAGGAACACCTCTCCTCAACTTACCTTTAGGATGTCTAAATGGCAGGGTCAGATAAAACTCTAGAGGTGGATGATGTAAATCAACTGGTACGAGAGAGTAGTTCGACCCACTCACAACCATCTGACGACGAGAACAAACAAGGTCCAAAATCCTTCCATTCCTATTAACCACATAGTTGACCTGATGTAAATCCATATAGTCTAAGAATCCCAGGAATGCCTCCACTCTTCCAGTAGAATGTGAAGAAGACAACTGATAATCCACATATTCAGTAATATTAAAATCCCCCAGAATAATGATTGCGCAATACCCGAGAAGCAGATATGGCAAACTTGAAATAGCCTAGAAAAGTCCCTAATATTGTTCAAGTTTCAATCTGGGAGGTATATAAATAGTAAAAATATATAAACAAGCACCCCTTATTACTACCTTTGTAACATTTGCCACTTTTTTCTTTCGAAAAGAATGACAAATATCATTTTCAAAACTAACTACGGCACTGGAGTCTGAATGATTCCAGATACAAAGACTTGGTCATTTAATGTGATCGTCTAGCAAGGGTAGGACTCCACGTTATGTTTACGTAATAATTCAAGTTCGTGATAATTGAGATTAATGAAAATAATTGGGAAACAAAGATGGTAAATAAAACACTACGGTTAGACCCAGACAATCAGCTATTTATTAAGGGTCTAAAAATATAGGAGAAGAAAGCCTCTCAGGCAAAAAATAATGTTTAGTCAAATTGTGAAATGCTGTTAGGGCACTTGTTTAAAACTAAATGATGAGATATTAACAGTTAGCAAAGGTGAGTAGAAAATCCAGGAAAAGAAACTATAACAATACAGCACAGACGATAATCAGGATAATCAGGACAACTTCCATAATACAAACAGTATGAGTAACATGGTAAATATAGCAACTTCAATTGGTACAACAAAAATTAATAATCATGGCAGGAATGTATCACTTCAATAATGCAACAGGATAATAATCATTTTGATTGACCATGATTAAAGTAACTGACAATTATAACAAATCATCAATTCAGTTGCATCATAAACGGAGCAAACATCAAAATTCACGAAAAGCTTGCCTCGTATCAAAACCATAGTATGAGTATCGACATCCATCTCTACAACTGCTTGATAAATTGGAATTTATATGTGTTGCCCAAGTTTTCAAAACCTTCAGATGAGAGGGATTATATTGTTTTGACCTCTCAAAAATTTCATAATATCCTCGGCTTTATAATTTTCGGAACCAACAACCTTCACTTTAGTTCACATCAGACACCTGATAGCGGCTCTGTCAAAAAATGACAGAAAGTTTCGCGGTTGATTAAAAAGGTATATTCTCTCATGCCTTATAGCACATGATGGTAACGGTCCCTACCTTAAGGCGTCTGGGACCGGCCCTTCAAGGCCTTCGATCCAGGAACCTAAGAAATCTCATACAACAGTATAGGAATGGTCCACAATCTCGAGACCCCTAAATGAAATATCATGTAATACGAGCATATAGATAAATAAATAGCAGTACGAGATCATGGCATAAATAAACAACAAATCTTCATAGAATATCAATCACAAGTAAATAATAAGAACCAGAATGCATTATGGACATAAATAACAGAGACATGTATAGGTAAACGATGATAAGCAATATAAATAATGAAAGCAGAGAATCTACATAATCAACAGAAGGAAATATACATAACGACAACAAGAAGATACATCACGACAGTAAGAAGAATAAGTTAACACAGTACGAAATATACACAACAATAACCATGAATAGTAAGGCAGCTACATTACACAGTAAAATGACCAATTACAACAGTACGAGACATACATAATGATTACATGAGACAGGGGTAACTTAACAACGTTAACCTTCGATATAACACCAGAGTGCTACGTACACTGGTTACATCCATTATTCCATATCGACCATACTAGTACTACCATTAGTGGAGGTCTCCATATGTTCCTGCTTAATCACAGGCTCAGAACTACAGAGCGATGGGCAATTCCTATTGCACCGTAGGGTACAGTAAATAAAGTTGATCGGTTACACTCCAGTAACACATTGTAGAAAGCTGAAAATAAGGCATTCATTGTTATGGTAGAGACCTGAACTGCAAAGGCAATAATATCGAAAATGATGGAATCACATGCTATAAGGAGTTACATGAATCAAACAAAGTATTAAGTGCACAAAGGAAATAGAGCATTATGAGAACAAAGGAAATAGAGTTATATGAATCAAACAAAGCATTATGTGAACAAATGAAATAGAGTTATATGAATCAAACAAAACATTGTATGAACAAAGGAAATAAAGTTATCTGAAATTAAACAAAGCATTATGTGAACAAAGGAAATAGTTATCTGAAATTAAACAAAGCATTATGTGAACAAAGGAAATAGTTATATGAAATCAAACAAAGCATTGTGTGAACAAAGGAAATAGTTATATAAAATCAAACAAAGCATTATGTGAACAAAGGAAATAGTTATATGAAATCAAACAAAGCATTATGTGAACAAAGGAATTACATTCACAAGACCACAGTATTAATGACAAATGCCCAAACACCACCTAATACATCATGAAACAAATAATATTGCATCATAACAGTATTAATTCACAAGCATAATAGAGAAATAATAAATTCACTGAACAAATCCAGTTTTCAATGCTATTCATCAACAAAGGTTAATAAAATGGACAAGCAACTAATAACATTTAAAATAGTCTCAATTATACTTGCGAGATATATTCTTGGGTCACTCAACGTAAGATGGCTTCGTTTTCGAACACACACAAAGGCACTAAACACTTCTTTTTGGGTCTCTCTTACTTTTGTCCCAACAAAACTAAAACTAAAAACTCATCATCCTCAACACCACCTTGGATTCCTTCCTTTCTCGATCTGTCTCCATTTGCGCAAGTCCGCCTTGACAGTGACAGCCGTGTTCTTTTATTCTGACCATGGAATTTTATTTCTACGGTTTGGTAACTGCCAGGGGCGTATCAGCAAAGGGTGCAATGAGACTACAATTTTTTTGTATTGGAAAAACCTGGGATGTTACCCCTTCAAACCAACAATTTCAATGCTATGAAAGGCCTCGGTAATGCAGTGAAGATCAAGGCAAGTAACCGTCAGGTCAGAACGCACCGCAACTAAAACACCACCACCCCTTGTCGCCGACGTGTGGTCAAAGTTGCGATCCTTTCTATACAATATATATTGATCACTACAGATTTCGGAGTTTGAAATATCAGAAGAGAGCCAGGTCTCAGTTAAACATATAATGTCGTAGTCAAATGGTGGAATGCTGTTATAAACAGTATTCAATTTCGACCTTAAGCCTCTAACATTTTGATAGAAAAAACATATGTCACCTGACTGAGTTGCAAGAAAGTCTCCAGAAAATCTATCAAGCAATGATTGCTATTCACCAACAAAAATGGAAGTTTTTAGATGGTTCAATTTTTTTAAGTAAATAGGACCCTCTCTAGAATCCCAAACAGCATGATCGAACTTTTTTAACTTAGCATTAAAACAATTTATACATTTCAAAACAGTGCTAGTACCAACATTCAAGGAATGATCATTTTGGGCAGGTAGTTGTCTTAGAACATTTTGATTGACCAGGATTAAATCCACTACAATTGTAACAAATCATCAATTCAGTTGCATCATAAACGGAGCAAACATCAAAACTCACGAAAAGCTTGCCTCGTTTCAAAACCATAGTATATGAGTATCGACATCCATCTCTACAACTGCTTGATAAATTTCGGAATTTCTATGTGTTGCCCAAGTTTTTAAAACCTTCTGATGAGATGTATCCGATATTATATTGACCTCTCAAAAATTTCACAATATCCCAGGCTTTATAATTTTCGTCAAGACCAACAACCTTCACTTCAGGAAAAATTTTCTTTACATCAGGCACCCGATAATCAGGAGAAAGTTTTATGAGTTTATTGAGTGATGGCTTCAAAAGTGTCATAAAAATTTCATAAACGGTCTACACAGAGTTGTAGTGAATTAATAATCGTTTCAATCTGCGACGAATGACGAATGACTTGAGGAATTATTGAATGAAATAAGTATACACTGCTGGAAATCTCTGATGGTTTCCTTTTGAAGCGAAATATTGTATATGATGAATAGAATCGATATACTCATCTTTCCAATAATTCACATTTTTGTATTGAAAATATGGTAGATTTATGTTCATCATTGGAAATTTTCATTAAGCCTTGAAGAAAATCCAAATCATTGCAATTCCACATAAAAAATTTAGAAAGCACTGACGTGAGGTCAGTTGGCTTAGGCGCTCTTGTAAACCACTTACGAGTAATTATTCAATTGTTTGAAAGTAACATTAACACCTATTTGAATAAAAATACAAAAGTTGAAATCCCTAAGATTAAGTCAAATAATAATCAATGTTGATAAAAACTTCTTGAGTTCAAACTCCGTACGGATTTGAACCTGTACTCTCCTATTTGGAAAATAATTCTGACGTTTCTCACCGTTACTCAACCGAACGTAGTTACTTTCATGGAGATATAGAGATCCTTCAATGTCGCTGACAATTATTTAAATTTTGAAAAATCATATCTCCAGAACTATTAGCTTGTCGAAGTCGAGAGTGGTATTTTTGTATACGTCTGATAAAACTGCACCATAAAAAAATTTTTATTTGAACAGTGTCATTTGAAAAAAATTTTTTTTTGTTACTCCGAACCTATTCGGCCGATTTGACCGAATAACGAACTTAGCCGAGATATTTATACCTCAAACCTATTCTGAAAGTTTCAACTCTCTAACTCCATCCGTTCGAGAGTTATCGTGTTCACGGAACGGACGGACGGACAGAATCGATTTTGACCACGGATTATTCATCAGTAGGTCCAAACAAAACGATTGATACCACTTTTACCCAAAAATTTCAAAGTCACAGACATTTGGGCAAATTGATAAGCACTCTCTTCAGGTGAACAAGAGCGCCAAAAACACTGAATATGTTAGGTTCAGATGAATTCAAATAGTCACTGAAGAAAGTGAATGGTACGAGGGTTGCCTTTAATAATTTAGGATTGGGCAAACCTAGTGTTGCCCTCTGCCAACTGACAGCTCTATCGTGAAGTTTGACATTTTGAGCTTATACGTAGCAAGAAAGTTTTGAAGTGATAGCTCTATTTGTGTTGTTTACAGTAACTTAAAAATTCATCTCGCACAAAAAATGGAATTGAATCGTGAACATTTTCGTGCGATTATTTTACACAATTTTCTACGTCGATTAACTCAATAAAAGTGCATCGATCAACTTAATTCAATTTTTGGCGATCCAAAAACCATTGATGCAATGCGCCAACTGATATTGCAAGATCCCCATGTGACCTATCGTGAGACTGAGACAACCTTATCATTATTGATTATTAGCATTAGTGGGACCAAAATACAAAATATTGAATGAACATTGTTTTCTCCAACTTAATCATTTGTCTCGTCAGATGTTGAGATTCAGACTCCCGCCATCTTTACGGTGGTTTACCTATAGGCAGAGCTGTGCCAAGCACCGAAAAAAAGTGCTTCGAGCACTAAGCCCTAAGCATAAAAAAAAAAATGGCTTCGAGTCTCGAGTTCTAAGCACCGCTTTCGACAGAAGGCTCCGGATTACCGAGCACTTTTGCAAAAGTAATTGAATATTTCGAGCACTAAGCACTTTAGTGAGAACTATTTTATGTAATGTTGTTTGATTGAAATGAGAACTCTTTAGCTTCATCGACATATCTAAAATTATGATTTCGAGACTGGAAAAAACTCAAAAGCCATTTTATTTGTTTTGTGAAACGCATGCATTCAATTTACATTCTGGTACTAGTTAATCTTATTCGTCGATCTGAATCTGAATGGCTGTTCCTAATAAATGCATAAAGTTGAATTAATAATCGAGGACCAATTATTTTATAAGCGAGAACACATTACTGAAAAAATGTGGAAAGTACTGACGTGAGATCAGGAGCTTTTACGCGTTTGTTCTAAAGTCTTTTCTCAGACTTAAAAAGAGTGCGATTCAAAATCAGCCAGCACAAGTGTGAAAGTGTGAAAGAATCAATAAACATATATCTTAAATGGAAGTTGAGTGAACTTACAGTTCAGCAAATTCTTCGATCTGGCATTCTTTCCACATTTCTATACCATATATAAGTTGTTGTAGTTGAGTGTCATCAATTATAACCGAATTTCAGATTTATAATTGCTGAGCTATCGGACAGGTCTGGCCCAATAACTAACTTGACTAATATTTGGATAATAAACTAATTCTATTAATATGGAATCTCTATCTCATCTCTTTCGGAAGATAGAGAATATTCAGCCAAACATTTTCAAATTGGACCACCGTTTCTTCATCACGAGTCAAATCCAACCGATGGCGATCATTTTCAGCTCGATATTCAGAAATTACAGACATTTGGGAAAAAAATAGTCCTCTCGTCGTAAAATTCATAATGACATTTCCATTCAAAATATGACAACTGCACACACCAGTATTTTAGACATGTTTGTCATAAAAATGAACCCACAGAATTAGTTTCATTTTCGGCTCAATATTCACTCATTATGATAACTTGTCATAAAATTAAAACCACCCTCATAGAGATTTATAGTTGATGTGATGTGAATTCATAGATATAAATATAATCTGTGACTTCATTTTCAGAAAAACTCTTATATCTTCTGGAGATAGTACGCTATGATGATGAAATTTTAAAATATTTTAGGTACCTATACCCTGCATAAATGCCCTAAATTGTTGTGACCTAACGAATAACTTAAGAGATATCGTGTATTGAAAAAAAACATTTTGGGAATTTAAAAAAAATTTTCTCTCGTGACGATGTTCTCGAAATTTGGCACACTCCTTCCTTTTAACGATATCTAGACATTCTCTAAGTTACGAATTGATAGGATGAATATTCAAGAAATTAATGTTATTAACTGCTAAACTATTCGATGGATTTGGCCCAATAACGAACTTGACCGAGATATTTGGACACTCGACCTATTCTGAAATAATGAAAACTCTAGGTCCCTTCCTTCGGAAGATAGAGAGTATACGACCGGAGGGCCGGCCAGCCTGACCTACTTAAATTTGACCAAGGTTTCTCCATCAAGAAGTCGAACCCAATGGATTGAAACCATTTTCGGCTTGATATTCGGAAATTACAGACATTTGGACAGAACGATAGCACACCTGTTCCACCAGTAACAAGCGCGCAAAAACAAAAAATTTTCTGGCCTTCATAACCATAAAGTCAAATCAATGGTGACTGAAGAAATACTGAATATTAATTCAAAACGATCATATTATCTTTGCGCACATAAAAAAATCAAATACCGTACCTGCTTATATTGACCATACTTCGAGAATTCGGAAAGGCTTAGTGCTTAGTAATTCGCGAGAGTGCTCCGAAAAACAAGCACTAAGCATTAGCCTTTGAAAAGTGCTCGCGAGCTTAGAGTGCTTTCACGAGCACTAAGCACAATGCTTTGGCACAGCTCTGCCTATAGGTCTTATGGTCCCCGGGATTCCATCCCGTGCTATTCTCACTATTTTGTTTGTGTCATTCTTCCTAGGCTATTCTACGTTTTCGTTCCCATTTCACTACGTTCCTTCTCCTTATTGCTCGAGTATTGTCGAATTAAGAACCCGATTGGTCGAAAGAAATGCTCCAAAAAAAAAACGATCCCAGGCTCGAAGCACATCTATGACATCGTGACAAGTGATGAATCGTGGATTTACAGGTATGAGGCTGAAAATATACAGCAGTCGACTGTATGGGTGTTTCATGATGAGCCAAATTCAACAAAAGTTGCTTGCGCACGAAGCACTTCCAAGTAAATGGTCGCCTATTTTTTCGGAAAAACTGGACATGTCACAATCCTACCACTTGAACAACGGAGAACAGTCAATTCTGAGTGGTGCACAACCATTTGTTTACCAGTTGTCTTCCAAGAAATCAGGAAAACCAACCGCCGAAGATGGATCCCCCTTCATCACGACAATGCGTCTCTCACACATCGGCCCGAACAACTGCATTTTAGAGCACTCAAAACATCGATTAGACGAGTCATCCTTCCTGACCTGGTCCTAAATGACTTCTTTTTATTCCCGTACGTGAAAAAATAGAATGACAGGTCAACGTTTTTCTACACCTGAAGAAGCGGTTGATGCGTTCAGAATGCACGCTTTGGAGAGTGGCAAAAGTGCTTCGACAATAGGTTACAACGCATGCAAAGTGTTTAGATCGTAATGTGGAATATTTTGAAAAACAATAAAGGGATTTTCGATGATTAATATTTGATTAATATTTGTTTTTATTTTCTAATCCGGAAATATAAAAGGCAACCCTCGTACCAAAAAAATTCTCCAATGAATACCCTCTTATTCCCTTATCGTAAAACTGGTCTTTTTTAATATAGGATACGGAAATGTGCTTACAAAAAAATCAAGGCTCAGTTCGAATTTTTTCCTGGGACATTTTATGTACATAAATGTAACGTATGAGTTTATGAACAGATATTAAAAAGGGTGCATCCAGGAACGTCGTAGATACAAAGACCAAGTTAAATTTTTCACGAGCTGTTGTGTCCTTATGATCGAATTACCTTAACCAAAATCAACAAAACAAGCTGAACATATCAAATCAGGCGCAGAAATGAATCTGAAATATTAAAAATCAGATTTTTCACCACTGATCACATTCCGTCGAAACGCTGTATAATATATTGCTTGCAATGTAATTAGCAGCTTATAATAATTTTCTACGTAATACACAAGCTTAAAAGGGGGTATGATAATTGAATTATCTACAACAGTGGAATGAGCGATTGATGAGGCAGTTAATGGTTGCAAAATAAGGGGGTAATTTGTTTTCTCGCAATTGTTCGTCAGCTGCCTATTTCAGGACCTATCTTCAAATAAAATAATTGGTTGAAATTTTTTTTATAATTTCTGTAGTTTCTCATATACATGCAAAAATGTACTATAATTGAGAGTGAAATATTTAATGCAATAAGCAAAGAAAAAAATTGGGAATGAATTTAGCGAAAATATATAGGGTGTCTCATTTGAAAGTTTCCACACTGAATAACGCAGCTGTTTTTAAAAAATGAATCACCTCAAGTTGAATTTGATGGCTAATTTTCATATTCTACTGAGAAATGGCGTGATAGCTTGTCATCCTCCTGGAAATTTTGCCCATTCAATCAGGGTACCTTCAAAAGTTTTAGTATGAAGTCCACATCATAAAACTATGTTGGGAGTAATTCGGCATCGAATTTTTCGGAAGTAAGAAACTTATAGGTATTCACAAGATTTTTTTAGTTTGGCTATAAAGTGTATTCAGATAAAATTTGTATAATATGTTATGTCTACAACTGTAATCGCAAACGCGAAAATGATTGATTTTATGGAAAGGATATATTTCAGATAAACTGATTTCCGTGACATTTACTAGAAATTTTCTTTGTTTGGGCCTACTAAAACTGTCAGATGTTTCTTTCATACTCGAGACATCAGTTTCCAAATAAGTAAATAATCCACGCGTTTAAGAATGTACTTAGACGTGTTATTTTTCATTGAAGGTTGTATGTAGGCTTCTCAACGTACACCTAATCAACTATTTATTGATTTAACACACTCGAATATACAAGGTGAGTCTTTGACCATTGAGTTGATTTTAACCATAGGTTCTTGAGATCAAATGAAACACTTTTTTCCAATACCGTTTTTTCCTTATTCAGCTGCGTTAAAAAGTTATAAGCATTTCATGTTTTCACATCGGACAAATACCCCTCTGTAGTTCAGTTTCGTTTGAATGACAATTACCTTGTACAGTATCCATAGACAAAGTATCTCTAGAGATACTTTGTCTATGACAGTATCCACTATTGAATATGAATTGTGTAAAAACATTAGTTTCCCTCTGAGAAAGTATTCACTCTCTCATGTTTCATCAGATGATTATATCGATTTAATTCATTTCAACTTCGAATATCTCAAAAATTGTGCAATTTAGGAAGAAAGATGAAGAATGATTTTATTAGCAAATAGAAACTAATGATTCTAGAAAGTACAAGATACGGACCTTCAGTTCAAGTGATATTTGTTTTTCATGCAATTTAACCAATCTGTACAGTAGTAGTGAGATATCCACAAGAAATGTAATAAATCTATTGATGCCAAAATATGCACATACATGACTGTTACCAAAATTCCTTCTTCAAGAGATCATTGTCGTTTGAATATTACAGGTAAAAATGCAATTTTCAATGAAATTTCAACACCCTAAAGCTTTCTAACGGGACCTAATTTGGAAAAATGTTATAGGAAGAAAATGTTTCATTTGACGTCCAGAATTTATGGTTGAAATTAGCACAGTGGTCAAAGACTCACCCTGTATACAATTATCATTTTTCTTTCGCTATGCTTGAAATTAATGAGAAAAAAAAAATGTAGAAATGAAGTGGGTGAAAAAAAAATTAAATCACTTAAAAATGACGAATTTCTTTTTGAAACTCAATTTCCATCGGGATGAAATGATATTTCAATATGTCTGCAACGTAAAAACCCCTCAATTTTTTTTATGCTGATTGAATTTTCTACACCAATTCGAATAAAGTCGATGACTTGTTCGTTGATGGTTTTCTTGTGAAGAACCGTTACCCTGAACGAATCATTACGTCACGGATGAGTTGGAGAGGGAATTAAAGCATTTTAATTGGATGCGGTCTCTAAATTAACGACCGAAATTATAGCCACTCCACAAAATTTACTATCGGGTGATCTAATCGTAGAACTCACACTACTGAATTATAATCCTTGTACTGGATAGGGCAAATGAACATACTCTATTTTAGCAGGGTTAAATGGCTTCCTGTTATCATGACTAAATGGAAAACCATTACGCGATGGAAGACTAGAACTCTTTGAAAATATGCAATTAGCAGAAACACAACAAAATGATTTTTTTCGATTCTGGGTACCACTAAAATGTACTCGAAAATATTTACCGGAAAGGTGAAATACTTTGTTATGCAGCTATTTTGCTGAACATGAGTATTGACAGAAGGAAATGAATGAAGATGGTGCTTATCCACACGTGACGTCAAGGCAAGGTAACCTAAGGAATAAGGAGATGGTTAGAGGACAAAATAGATAATACTCGTAGGGAGCGAGTGACCAATTAATGTCTTAAACACTAGCACCTCGCATTCGGAGGTAAATCTAATGCATTGGCATGAACGCCAATCAGCAGAAACGCGTGTCGGCAAGTACCATCTTCCTTCATTTCATAATTTGAATAAATCATTATATGATTTCATCCTAAGGATATGTGCATTTGATTGCTTCGAATTTAAAAAAATATTTAATATCCAATATTAATGGCTTCATTTTATGAACTCATGACGCCAGTTGCTACTTAGTACTTCATCCAATTGTTTCAACTAATTGTTTAAAATAGGGTGAAATGATGAATATCATTTTGACGACCACTGCGAAAGGTATTCCAGAGAATACATGCTCACTGAAAAAAGGGTAATTCTAAATGGTATTCGATCGAGTATAGAAACCTACTTTTGGTTCATTTTGAAGGGAAGAGAGATATAGTTTCGTTCAATCATTGTGACGGTTGTTTAGTATCATTCAGTTTCAGAGTACAAAAAAGACTTCGGAACAAGCGCGTAGAAGCTCTCGAACTCGCGTCAGTGCTTTTCTAAAGACGGTGTTTCTTAGAAACCATTCAATATGGACATAGGTTATCCATGAAATCATCTTAGTATTCAATGAGGAATCTAAAAATACAGGGTGAGTGACATCAAAAGAAACATTTTCTTTCTATAACATTTTTCCTAAATTAGTCCTGTTCAAAAGATATAGGGTGTTGAAATTTCATAAAAACATTGTATATTCAACTGTAATATTCAAACGACAACATCAATTGAAATGATCTCTGGTAGGAGGTTTTTGATAACAGTCATGCATATTTTGGCATCATTAGATTCATTCTATTTCTTGTGGGTTTCTCACTACTACTCTAAAGATTGGTTTAATTGCATGAAAAACAAATGTCACTTGAACTAAAGGTCCGTATCTTGTACTTCCTGGAATCATAAGTCTTTTTTGCAGTTAAAATCATTCATCATATTTTCTCCTAAATTGCACCATTCTTGAGATATTTGATGTTGAAAGAAATTAAATCGTTATAATTTCGTCCAAATTTTCCCAAATCCAACTCTGTGCTAAAATGATTCAATAATCAGATATGTATGTGATGAAGAGCTGGTTCTTTATAGCTTCAGACTTTCAGGATCCATCAAATTATATCTATTCTAACATAGGAATGCTTCAATTAAGCTCATATGAGTTTTAAAAACTTTGAAGCCAGTTTCCTAGATTTGTTTTGTATGTTTATAGAAGTTTTTCACATCTGTATTTTATACACCGATTCAACCTGGTTAACAAACATAGCAGATAATAGAATTTGACTAAGTTTTAATATTTCTGAATGTCTGTTATGATGCATAGTTAATTATTAAAATTCAATCAATATTGAAACTGGAAGCTATAGGCTCATAAACGAGAAAGATTAGAATAGAATGTATATTCTGACCTTAATCATTTCATACTCAATCGAATGATTGCAAACTATGGAAATTATCCCTACAATATTTTCCACATTTTGGTGAAGTTACAAATAACTTCAAACAGAATCAAAACAACAAGGAACCACAGAACACTATTTCATTGGGAACTACCCACCATAGAGACGTTATAATATCATTTTAATGTGATAATAATTCACTCTAGTTATTCTGAGAAAAATTATAACTGAAGATCAATAAGGGTTACAGATATTATATTTCATTTAAAAAAACTTTGCAATTATTAATATTTTTTCTCTCCTGGGGTTCGGTAATAAATTAATATTTTATGGTAAGGTACTAAAATTTGACATAATCTATGAATAACCATTATTCAATATTTATGTTTTTGTTTATATAATTAAAACAAACAATCTGATTATAAAAACCAAAAATTTAAGCATGTTCAGTAATTAATTAAAGTCTAAACATAATAGATTCATATCAATGATCTAACAATTTTTTTTTTATTAAAGAACACCTAGTTTGTTTTTCAAAAGCAAATTTAGGTGATCAAACAGAATTTCTCCAAGCAAGTATAATTGCACACCTAAATCTGGGAATACTTGTAATCTATCCAAGTAAATTGTTATTGGGATTCAGTACAGAAAAAAATCATCAAGCAAAGTAACATCACTTTAAAATAGATATTCGTAGTGTTGTTGAAGATTTCGAAAAATATTTTCACATTTTTAACAGTATGATATCAAGAGACCTCATAGACCAGTTCACTGGTCTCTGTCAAGGAGAAGAATCTTAAGAAATATCATTGTTTGGAAAATCACAGATGATTTTTTCCGTCTTTGAGTGAAAAAAAAGCAATGTGACATCCTCTTGCCTTCAAAGTTTTCATAGAAATGATGGTTTTCATCATTTGGAAATCTTAAGAAGAAAATTACAAATGTATGAAGATAATATCCAATAATTCTGAGGTTTTTTTTGGAATTTCTCACTAGAAAAGGATGGTTTATAATCTTGATGTAGAAAGAAATTATGGTAGAAAAAAAAAATCTATGTTTATGGAGTTGAATTTTTTTACCAAAAAATTAGTATTTTGTATCTTCCTTTTGAATACGAACCTCATCGGATGAAACATGAGTGAGTGAATCATTTTTTAAAGAGAAAATAATGTTTTCAAACAATTCAGATTCAATAGTGGATGCTGTGGAATGTATTTTTCATTCAAATTAAACTGGACTACAGAGGGGTATTTGCCAAATGTGAAAACTCAAAATGCTTATAACTTTTTAACGCAGCTGAATATGGAAAAACCGCAATGGAAAAAGTCTTTCTTTTGATTTCAAGAACCTATGGTTAAAATTAACGCAGTGGTCAAATACTCACCCTGTATGTAAAGATGCGGGGTGTCCTATTGAAAGAATTAAGTTCATATTTACCTTCGGTACAACCGGAAATACTTTTGAAGTTCAAGCCTCAAATAAGGGATTTCCCAAATACATTAGTTCGGGAAGATTTTCTAATGGGATGAAAAATGTATGAGGTGGTTCCTCTTAAATGGAACACCTTGTACGACATTGATAATTCCAAAGAATATTTCGATTTCAATTTTCTTCCATGCTCTGCAGAAAATTTAAAATTTGTCGGAGTAGATATTTGAAGTTTCCAATCAATAACTATTATTATGACAAAATATTATAACTTTCAACTTAAAAATCTCCCTGTCCCACAATCTAAATCTTGTGATTGCCTCTTAGAAAATCTGCGAAATCAACATTTAGTATTCTCTCGTTGAGGAACACAAATTGAATGGAAAAGCAGAAAAATTCCAACTTAGACTATTACATTCCATGAGCGAATCTTCTGACAATAAATACACATTAGAGAAAAGAACTTCGACCATCTCATTTCCCAGGGACTTATCAGTGAGTTGCCAAATGGTGGAAGCCACCCCATTGCCGGCACTCGTTAACAGTAATTTTACATTTGATGTTTGTAGGTATATTTCGCTGTTATAATTTGCACATGGCAGTGCTCGATTTCAAATGGCTGGTAATGACTCTATAAATTACAATATACGATAATTGAATTTCGGTATGGTACCATGATCCAGATGGTGAATGCTGATGTGCACACCAGAATGGAAATAACACCGGGATGGTGTCACAGAGATAATAGAAAATGATATTTTATGCCTTCTTCCTGCAGAGAAATGCAGGACATAAAAATGTTCTGTATGACAAAGTATGAATTCATCCATGATTTCTTTTATTGAATTCATAGTATAGTACATTGTGTTCGGTGAAGTTGAAATTAAATTATTCATGACGAGTTTTAAATTATTTATTTATTCTCATAGTATCTACACTTCACAAGATATTCAACTGAAATTTGGCATAGATATTACATTTGAGAGTTCTCACTACGTGACATGGCAATTTCGATATAAAATCTACAGGGTGATATTTTTTCTGGAACACTGCCACCTGATCTTCTGCAAAACTTTTTTTTGGTGAGCAACTGTTAATTTGTAAAAAGAAGCTTTGTTTTCATACTAAACTTCTCAGTCTCATGTAGTTTTGTCATATCTACCAACGATTTCTAGAAAAAAAATTTTGAACGATTCTCTTGAAATTCTCGTAACTATGCTGGGAAGGCCAGTTTGTAATCTGTGGTGAATAAATTCAGTACCAGTTTTGACACATCAAATTATTGAACGTTTGTTTTTTTAAAAGTGAAGATGGTTGCATTTGTGGCTATTTATTTTTGTGAATGTAGTTAGACTACTATTTTCATTACAATTTTTATGTCTGTGACAACAATAATTTGATCAAAAATTAGAACCTCTACACATTTCAATATCAAAACATGCCGAATTTTACGAATTCCGAAATGACTGATACGCATTTCATGTATGGTCTTGCAAATGGAAATGCAAGAGAAGCTAGGCGTTTTACATGGAACGCTATCCCAATAGAGTGATACCAAATCATCGAATGATCTGTGATATTCATAGGCGTCTTTCAGAAGCTGGATCTTTTTCCACGAAAAGAATTAATGCTGGGAGACCACGCAGTGTGAGAACACCACAACTGGAAGAGGCAGTTATGAACGAAATAGAACAACATCCAAGAACCAGTACAAGAAAAATTAGTGTACAGTGAATGCAAGTCATCAAGTTGTTTGTCGCATCTTGCGGGATTCTCTGCTATATCCTCATCACATTCAGAGGGTTCAAGCTCTTCTGCCTGGAGATTTTCATCCGACGGTTAGTTTTTGTCAATGGTACCTCAGTAGACTATTGATGAATCCTTAGTTTGATTGCCAAATTCTATTCACCGATGAAGCCTGCTTCTCAAGGACTTCAATTATCAATTTTCATAATGAACACGTATGGGCTAAGGAGAATCCGCATGGATATGTAGAAACCCATTTTCAAGGGCAATTTTCACTAAATGTGTGAGGTGGTAATATTGGTGATGATTTGATTGGTCCTTTCTTCTTGCTAGGTCGACTTACAAGTCAATCATACAGACATTTTTTAGAAAACGATTTGCTCTTGTTATTGGAAGATATACCTCTTATGCTACGAGGACAAATGTGGTTCATGCATGACGGTGCTCCTGCTCATTTTTCAGTTTTGGCAAGGGAGTATTTGGATGAAAATTATGAAAACATGTGGATTGGACGGGGAGGGGTCCTCAGTAATGACCCGCAAGATCCCCAGACTTAAATAGTTTAGATTTTTTTTTTATGGGGCCACCTGAAATCTCTTGTATACTCACCCCCTGTGAACACCGTAGAAGAACTGAGAAATTGTATAATAGGCGCATTTGATACATTTAGGAATACTCCGGGAGTGTTTGAAAGAGTTCGATGGTCTATGGGACGAAGAACAGAAGCTTGTATAAGAGTTGGGAGAGGACATTTTCAACATCTGCTGTAGTTTAGTCCTTTGCGGTTACTTAGTTTTCTTGTTATGATTTTTTTTTAGTTTTACGTTTCTTGTTGTAATACATTTTTTGTGTTGATTATACGAGCTCATCAAATCTTCATGAATCATCGATACAGATTAAAAAAATTTCCATAAAAACTGAAACTGAATTCATTCACCACAGCTTACAAAGTGGCCGTCCCATCATAATTTGGATTTTCACGAGGATTTCGAGAGAATCGTTCAAAATTTTTTTTCTTGAAATCGTTGGTAGATACGACAAAACTACATGAGACCGAAAAGTTAATATAAAAATAAAGCTTACTTTTACATTTTTCCAAATTAACAGTTGCTCACTAAAAAAAAAGTTTTGCAGAAGAACAGGTGGCCGTGTTCCAGAAAAAATATCATCTTGTAGATCTTCTATCGAAATTGCCATGTCAAGTGGTGAGAACTCTCAAATGTAATATCTATGCCAAATTTCAGTTGAATATTTTGTGAAGTGTAGATACTATGAGAAAAAAACTTGAAAATAATTCAAACTTCAACACTCTGTATCTCGAAAACGAATCGTTTGCGACCCCATGTTTATGGGACTTTCTTTTCTTAAACTCACTTAAGGAATCTCCCCTTTTCGTTTGTACGTTCAATTTAGGAACACCCTGTAGAGGAAACTAAATTCCACATGTTAATAACTCCTGAACGATTGGAGGGATTTGGCCCAATAACTAACTTAACCGGGATGAGTAACTCAGAATAATTTTAGATTATTATTTCCTTAGGAATGTAGGACATACATTCCGTCGTTAGGAGCAACTTATACCTTGTTGAATGTTGTTACATGGAAAAAAAATCCATCTTCTATCTTTATCAAGGAGGAAAAGTAAAAAACCTTTCGAAAATTATCAATCTTCAAAAAGTCAATATGAAGGAAGTCATGAAAGAAAAATGAATAATGTTATATACTCATCTGTGATATGATGATCTTTTTAAGTTGGATCGAACTATCGGCGTCCAAACTTCTGGCAGATCTATAGATGGAGCACTTATGAAATCAGGTGTTATTTTCATAAATGCTGCTTCTTTGATTTTTCTTCTTGCAAGTTTTTCTTCTTTGGATATTATTGATGCTTCATCCCATTTTATACGATGATTCTCATCTACAGCATGTTGGACTAACCTGGATTTGTCGCTGTCTAGTACTCGTAGAAGCTTCTGATGTTCTTTTATTCGTACATTCAGAGGGCGTTTAGTTTCTCCGATGTAAGATCTTCCGCACTCGCAAGGTAATTAATATATGCAGTTCTTTGTCCTTTGTGTCTCATTATTAGGCTTAACTTTTGTAAGTTTAATGTAATAGCCCAAATAATCATTCAACACGAGCTCCATCATCAACAATATCTCGTCATCAATTGTAATATATTACGCATTGCGAGAATTGATTGCGGGGCGCTCGAGTGACATCTGACATCCAACTCATCCCTCGATTATCGAACAAATCCCGAAGTTGTGGCGTATACATCTTCGCAAAAACGCTGATCCCAGCTTGCGACGGAGGTTCGCAAAACCGACAATCGAATGAATATAAACACACACACATATACAAGTCCTTGTTTTCGAAGCAGCCACTGTGAATTGTGTAATGCGGTCTCGTCTGAATGCTAAATATATTCCCAGAAACAGGCAAACCGGAGAAATGTGGTTGGGGCGATAAACGCGACCATCTTCTCGTAGCTCCGGGATCACGTTGCATCCCCGGAATCAAGATGTCTGTTAACGTCCCTAATTATATGAGAAAATAGATACAAGGGCACGTATTACGCTTAATGTGCTAAAGATTTGTTGAAAGCTAGTTTTAAACACTGTTTGTCGCATCTAATGTTTTCGACAATCAGCTGTTGGGAATTTTTATTTTCAAACATTTATAAACACCATCATACAAGATTCGTCCTAATGAATTCGTGATTTTCAAATCGATGAAACAGTCGAAGTAAAGTAAAAATCATTATTTGGATGATGGTTATTTGGACAATAACCATCATCTATTATTGTCCTTCTTAAATATATAAAAATATTTTTCGGAAAAAAAATTTTCTGGAATAAAATTTCTTTTTGATACTCATTATGCGCACCTGGACAAGGAATACACATCAATACATTGAAGAATGAAGTTTTATATATTATACAACCATCAAAAGCTGATAATATTCAATCTAATTTGAGCATTTTCCCGGAAGTAATACAGAAGATGCCAATATCAAGAGATGACGATACAATGTGAACTGAACCCTTCTTCACAAAAGCCCTTTGAAGTTCTTCATGAAGATCCAGGATATCTAAATATGTATAATCCATCACAATATCGTTAGACATGTTCTCCTCATTATCCTTATTTCCTATCTGTCGATATTTCCAAGTTTATTTACTCCAATTAGTGTATCCTTCATTCCGAAACATGCTCAAGAGCTTATGTAGTATTCATTTTGAATATTCAATTCTTAAGTAAGTTAGTTCAAGTTTGAACATAAAACTGAACACTCTTGTTCAATGCTGAAAAAATCAATCAAGTTTCAACTCGTTCGAAACTATTGAGGAAAACTTGAGAACAATGAGTTGAATTAACTAACTCTAACAGGCTGATTTTTTCAGCTAATTTGTTAAACAAGGTGAATAATAAAATGACCATTAAAGATTTCTAGGAAACTGTAATTAATATTTTCATTAATTTTTTTTTATTTTGAACGTTAAAATATATTAGTTCTACTTAAAAATTGTCTAGTAATGTTTTAGTTTCACGGGCATAACTTAAGTACCCAATAAAGAGATTATGAGAACTTTTCATTCAACGCTTTTTTCCAATTTTCTCTTACAGCTCGGAACTGTTAGAGTTGGAAGATTTCAGTTTTTATCATGTCATATGCCGATTTGTATGACACCCCGTCACTAACCCCTGCAAACACTACCTGCTCTATTGTTTGTTAACCATAATTTAAAAAGAATATGTATACAGGGTGAGTCTTTGACCACTGCGTTAATTTTAACAATAGGTTTTTGAGATAAAAAGAAATACTTTTTCCATTACGGTTTTTCCTTTTTCAGCTACGGTAAAAAGTTATAAGCATTTTAAGTTTTCACATTGGGCAAATACCCACTCTGTAGTCCAGTTTAGTTTAAATAAAAATTACCTTCCACAGCATCCACTATTGAATCTGAAGTAATGATTCACTCACTCATGTTTCATCCGATGAGGTCCATATTCAGAAGGAAGATACTAAATACTAATTTTCTGGTAAAAAAACTTCAACACCATAAACACAGATTTTAGTTGTTCTAACATAATTTCTTTCTACTTCAAGATTATAAACCCTTTCTGGTGAGAAATTCCAAAAAAACCTCAGAATAATTGAATGTTATCATCATACATTTGTAATTTTCTTCTTAAAATTTCCAAATCATGGAAACCATTCATTTCATTTCTATGAAAACTTCCAAGGCAAGAGCTTGTCACTTTGTTTTTTTTTCACTCAAAGCCAGAAAAAATCATCTATGATTTTCCAAACACTGATATTTCTGAAGTTTCTTCCCCTTGACAGAGACCAGTGAACAGGTCTATGAAGTCTCTTGATATCATACTGTTAAAAATTTGAAAATCTTTTTCGAAATCTTCAACAACAGTGAATGATGTCACTACGAATAATTATTTTGGTGTGTTACTTTGCTTGATGATTATTTTCTGTACTGAATCCCAATAACAATTTACTCGGATAGATTACAAGTATTCCCAGATTTAGGTGTGCAATTATACTTGCTTGAAGAAATTGAGTTTGATCACCTAAATTTTATTCTGAAAAAAACCAACTAGGTGTTCTGTAATAAAAAAATTTTTGTTAGATCATTAATATGAATCTATTCTGTTTAGACTATAATTAATTACTGAACATGAGTAAATTTTTGGATTTTATAATCAGAGTATCTGTTTTAATCATGTAAACAAAAACATAAATATTGAATAATGGTTATTCATAGATTATGTCAAATTTTAATATCTTACCATAGAATATCAATTTATTACCGAACCCCAGGAGAGAAAAAAATTAATAATTGCAAAGTTTTTTTAAATGAAAGATAATATCTGTATCCATTATTAATCTTTAATTATAATTTTTCTCAGGATAACTAGACTGCATTATTATCACATTAAAATGTCATTATAACGTCACTGTGGTGAATAGTTCCCAATAAAATAGTGTTCTCTGATTGCTTGTTGTTTTGATTCTGTTTGAAACTGTCAACAGTTATTTGTATCTTCAAAAAAAATGTGGAAAATATTCTAGTTATAATTTCGATAGTTTGAAATTATTCAATTCAATATGAAATGATTATGGTCAGAAAATGCATTCTTTCTATTCTAATCTTTCTTGTTTATAAGCCAATAGCTTCCAGTTTCAATATTGATAGAATTTTAATTAATCATGCATCATAACAAACATTCAGAAATATTAAAATTAAGTCAAATTCCATTATTTCCTAAGTGTGTGAACGAGGTTGAATCGATGAATGAAATAAAGATGTGAAAAAATTTCTTTAAAGCTACAAAACAAATCTAGGAGTCTAGGTTCGAAGTTTTTAAAACTCATATGAGCTTAATTTTAAGAATTACTATGTTAGAATAGATATAATTTGATGAACCCTGAAGGTCTGAAGCTATAAAGAACCAGCTCTTCATAAAGACAAGTGTTCAATTTAACAGGTCCCGACAGAAAATATATTATCTATATTTACCCAATTTCAATGGTCATCATGAAAATATACCAAAGTTCCTATGTGAATGATGGAAATCTTTTTCTCTATTTATTATGGAATATTACTCTGGATTCAATATTAAACAAGGTGCTAGCCATCATTAAAAATGAATGCAGCAAATGGCAATTTAGATTTTGTAGTGAATGTAAGACAAAAATTGTTCAGTGATCAAGTTCATCTATAGTTTTTTAGTGGTGGAACCATAGACTGGAGAGATTTCCAGAACCTTGTAGAAATATTCAATAAAGACATAAAATATGGCAACATTGAACAAATCATATCAGCACAGAGTTGGATTTGGGAAAATCAGAAAAGTTGGACAAAATTATATCGATTTAATTCCTTTCAACTTCAAATATCTCAAGAACGGTGCAATTCAGCAGAAAAGATGATGAATGATTTTATCTGCAGAAAAGACTAATGATTCCAGGAAGTAAAAGATACGGACCTTTAGTTCAAGCGATATTTGTTTTTCATGCGATTTAACCAATCTGTAGAGTAGTTGTGAGAAACCCACAAGAAATGGAATAAATCTAATGATGCCAAGATATGCATAATTGTTATCAAAAATCTTCTACAAGAAATCATTTCAATTGATTTTGAAATTTTCAGCGGGGCCAAATTTGGAAAAATGTTATAGGAAGAAAATGTTTCTTTTGACGTCAAGAATCTATAGTTAAAATTAACGCTGTGGTCAAAGACTCACCCTGTATAACATTCTTGTATCTTCGTTTCGTTCGTACTTTGTTTCTGTATTATAGATAGTTGCAACTGCTAGAGATGTGAATAAATTCAACAATTTTTAAGGAGTAGTATTGTAAGGCACTTCCATGTATAATTTTGAACATAACCTCAAATTTTGATGTATTCCTTTGTTGAATCATCTGCTCTTTTATATTTATAAATTAACGCAGCTGTCAAAAACTCACCCTGTATATATATATCTATATATTTATGAAAAGATCTAATTTGATGGAATTAAATCATTATTAAAGTGAAGACAACTAATTTTGAATATACGAGAGCGGTTCCTTCATTCAAACGCATACTCCAATTTCAACTCATTTCGTCCGAAGAATTAACTCCGTCTGTTATCTCGTCTACTCAGTTTCAGAAAGCCTATATTCCGGTTCAGCAGATTTGTTAATTTCAAAAATGAGAAAATTCCTTGCGCATTGAAATACTGAATCTTATTCCCGTCCTTGATAAAATCCATTTGAAAGTTCTGAATATTAATCCTGGAAATGAGTGAGATCATGTCGGAAACCCACCTCGAAGTCCTTAAATATTTCAGGGCACTCCCCGAAACTCGGAACAAATCTCAATTATACAATTTTTATGGAATATTTGGCTGGATGAGCAGGTCATAAAATTAGAATAATTTTCACTTATCTCCAGAACGACTGAGATTTTCGAGTTCAACTCCTGGAAAATTATACGTCCCTACATCAATTTTCACTTTGAGGCAGGCTAGACGTCTCATTTTGGACTTGCTGAATCGGTGGATTAGGGTGAATATTATTATATCGCTGGCAGTTCCTTGTTATTTGCTGATTCTGCTGGGTATTCCGAATTAGGAATGGTTTGGGGAAATTTCGAAATCTGCAGGAGACTACATGAAATTGTCTGAAAATTACCTCTTCTGTTTCTTGTGTTGATTACTGAATTTTCTCTCAAACTAGAATTCCTTGAGCATGGCTTGGATGATTCAATATTGAGTTAACTATCTATCACTCTGCTCGATGTGCCACCGAAATTCTTTCAGAAGTATCTCCCTAATCCATTCTAACCAAAACCTACGAAAATATAGACAGAACTTCCCAGTGATTTAACTCTGATTATAAATTAAGTATATAATTCTCTTCCTGTACGAGGGTTGCCTTTTATATTTCGAGATTAGAGAACCAAATCAAATATTAATCATCGAAAATCCATTTATTTCTTTTCAAAATATTTCCCATTAAGCTCTATACATTTTGCATGCGCTTGAACCAATATTAGAAGCACTTTTGCCACTCTGATTCAGGCATCTCTAAAACATGCATTTGGAACGCATCAACCGCTTCTTGAGGTGTCGAAAAACGTTGTCTTCTCATTTTATTTTTCAACGTTTAGGATTAATAGGAAGTCATTCAGTGCAAAGTTAGGATGACTCATCAAATCAATGTTTTGAGTGCTCAAAAATGCAGTTGTTTCTTGGTTTCTTGGAAGACAACTGACCAACAAATGGTTGTGTACCACTCAGAATGGACTGTTCTACGTTGTTCTAGTGGCCTGATTTCGACATTCCCAGTTTTTCCCAAAAATCAGGCAACCATTTGCTTGGAAGTGCTTCGTCCGGGAGCAAATTTTGTTGGATTTGGCTTATCTTGAAACATCCATACAGTCGACTGCTGTTTACTTTCGGGCTCATACGCGTGAATACACGATTCATCACCTGTTACGATGTTATAGACGTGCTTCAAAGCACCGCAATCGTATGTTTGGAGCATTTCTTTCGACTAATCGACACGAGACTTTTATTGAGAGATTGACAAATTGTATGGGATCCAACGCAAACAAATTTTTTTGACGGTCGAATGTTCATGCAACATTGAATGTATTGTAATATGATATGTCTAGCGATGCTGGATAATGGGTCTTGATAAGCAAAAGACCATATCTAATCGAAATTCCCAGACATTCAAAACAGTAATAAACTTCTCAAAATATAACACCAATAATCATAAAACCTGAGATTTAAAACAAAATTATTGATTCGCTACATGGAAATCTTGATGGATGTACGACCTAATAAAATTTGAAAAATTAGCTAGGGGAGTTCGACATATGATATATTTATTACCTTAAGGGCTTATGGTTTCGAACTTAACGATGGGAAAAAGGTGGATCTTTAGTAAAAATTAAAATTAAATCAGTAGACCAATCAGAGGTTTGTATCGAGAGACTCAATTGACTAAAGCCAATGAAACTTAGATTTCGAAGTAGTTGGGGTAAATTTCGAACTATCGAAAAGAAGGGCACCAATTAAGAGAAATTAGGGAATTCCGGATTATGTTCGATAACGCCCACGGACAAAGGGATATTAGGAAAAATTAAGGAATGGAAAAGCAGTTCAACGTGATCCGTAACCAGGAAAACACTTAAGAAAAGTATAGAAGAAATCAGTCTTTTAAATTCTAGAAAAATAGTAATTGTGTTGTAATTGAGTGAGTTCGAAATTTCGCTAGTGAAGTTCCGTGTTAGAAGTTCAAGGAAAAAGCTCAGTTATAAAATTTATAAACAGTCAAAAGTCCATAGTCCGAAACCTCCAATAATGTTTTGTCAGAAATTGTTTTAATTATTCTTTTGTGCTTGCTAAAATTGTCATTTTGTTTTTTTTTGTGTGCTTCGAATAAATTAGTTTTTGTTATTCAGGTCTTTTATTGAGTTCCCTAATCTTAAGAACTGAAGACTCGTCCTTTCTAGCGACGAGCCGAACCCTGAAGATTTCTCCCGTCAGGAGAAACTCTAAATAAATATTTATTTATAAATTTTCAATTTTTTTTTGAACACCTCTTCGTCGGTGGAAAGCCGCTCTTATACTAGGACGTTGGAAAGAGGTGTTCATTACAGTATGGTGGTTCCACTAATGCCTAAGGTTTTCTCAATCTCACGATAGGTCACATGACCTATCATCACAACTGATTTTGGACGACCTTCACGAAATTTGTCTGGGAGTGAACTAAGACCTCGGTTGAATTCACCATACCTTCGATAAATATTGGTCCTTGATGGAGCTTCATCGCCAAAAATTGAATTAAGTTAATCGATGCACTGTTATTAAGTTAATTGACATCCAAAGTTGTAAAAAATAATCGCACGTAAATGTTCACGATTTAATTCCATTTTTTGGACCAGACGAATTTTTTAAGTTACTGTAAACAACACAAATAGTGCTAGTATGTGAAAACTTTCTGACTAATACGTATAACCTCAAAAATGTCAAGTTTCCGAAAGAGCTTTGGCAGATTGCAACACTAGTAGCATTTATGGAAATCGCCTCAGATTCCATACGTGCACCATTAATTTAGTTACCCGATGTTTGCAGCTCGATTGTTCGAACTAACATGAACAAGTCCTTAAACCACAGATAAGTGCAAATTTGATCTAGTCTCAGAGTTCTATCAATCTCGACTTTAAATGAAAATTGAAGAATTTTCAAATATTATCAGCTCTTTTTATAGCTAAATTCTCGTCTTGAAAACGAAAGCAGATATCTATAGAAATGTTGGTATCAAGAACATTAAGAGATAGTAGTTATTGCCCATATAATGATTGTACACGAGTTCCATGATCAAAAGCCATCACATTTTGCAATTCATTTCTTATATAAGATGTGATTGTTTGTAGGCATTTCGTTCCCAAATAATTCACACAACGTCGAAAGTATTTTAAGTTCTGTTGCACTTTTACATTTCAAATCGATTGAAGATTCATCGAAATCATTTATTAAGCTAGAACCACGGCTGTAGACTATCTGCAGGAATCCCGTAAATGAATAATTTTTTACTTACAACGCAGTGAGGCGCTCAAAATATAGTCAACGATTCTAGTGAGAGAATACCTTTCTGATTGGTACATTTATGTCATAATTTATACAAGTAAAATGTCAAAAGTTTAGGCGAACCACATAAACTATAACACATTTTCATCATTTTTCTGCATGAGTCCCAATAACTCGAGAATCGTATAGTTTTTTCCAAAGTTACGGCTTGTCGCTAAGATTGTCATTAAATGAGATATATTAGGATGGTATGATTCAAGGCGTGCATCTAAAATGAGAAATTAGTCAGTTTATAATATGACCGAAAGTTGTATTTGACTGAAAATATTTGAAAGGGGCTACATTGCCCCCTTTTGCTCAAAATTGGAATTAACTTTCCATAAAAGTTTATAGCCTATCGTTGGGAACCACTCTGTATGTCAAGCATTGTTACTGAAGAACAAGATTCCATAATCTAAATAGTTTTTGCATTCCAGCCTTTTATTAATTTATCCGGTGTCCTATCAGTGCTGAACGAACAGATTTAGCTCTTTCATCTTCCACTTGGCAGATATACATATACAAATCATATTTTTTATATAACAGAAGAATTCCTTCACGTCTTGGCACTTTGCCGTGTTGAAAAACTGACAGATCGCACCAGAAAAATGGAGAAAACAATCTTTCAAACGTGCGAAGTAATCAAATACGAAAATGAAATATTGTTGTGCTGATATTAGATTTGTATTCGTGGTTAACACAACCGATATTCAGTATCTTCCCTTATATCATAGCATGAATGCCGACAGAACAGAATTGATGTGAAAGTCAAATCATAACCGAAGCAACATGTGGGAAATTTAATAAAGATGAAAATGTATTACATTATATTTCAGCATCTGGGGTCTACGCGCGGCAGGATTCTGGTTTGTAACGGTTTAAAATCGGCTGCGTATATTTTGAAACTCATCTCGGTTCATGAGCCTAAGAAGGCAAGACTCGTTTCTCATTTCGGCGCTGATCTGTTGCCTGTACGCAATTCCTAATTTGGGGGATTTTGGTTTTACGACGTTTTTCTGAAAGAAAGATATTGAAATGATTCATCCTTTTTTATGAAATCTATAAAATAATCAGTGGCGGCTTGTCCTATTAGACATTGCCACACCAAAAAGAATCTTCCATATTCATCTAACTTTCCCTTCAAGAAAAATTAACGGTTTCTGGCATACCTAACGCACATCCTTTTTGATTGTGCCATCTGCCTTGGAGGGGATGAAACCACATCTAATGCTTTGAAGGCTTGAAATTGTTATTCTGCAATATCAAGGTCTATCCCACGATGCTTGTATTAGGTGTCCCAAGGTGGATGGCCTATTAAATAATTATTCAAGCAAAAAATTTCAATATTTTTAGATCAACATTAGGTTATGTTCCAGTGTTGTCAGATGTATGCAAATTTGGCAACAGCTTTGTTATTTTAAATGAGATACCCCCAATTCCTATTTCATTATGATTCTATAAAAAAAATCAAACTGATTTACTTTTATATCCCAACATCTATCTTTAAAGATTTGTATGTTATATATTTTTTCAACACATTTCAATTCAAGTTTGAGTTTGTTTTCGAAAATTATTGGTCAAGTTTAGAGAGTGGTGAAAAAATTACCATATTTTTCTCACTAAATTAATAAAACTCTGTTTAACTGCGCCTATTGAATTTCATATTATTTATACAAAAATTCCAGCAAAAATACTTATTGTTCGACGTGTAAACTTATTTAATAGTTTTCAATGGATGGAGTCATAGATAATCATAGAGAAAATATTAATTCAAAGAATTTTAAGCATATTGAATCAATTCGAAATTCAGAAAAGCTGATATCCAAACAACAAGGAAATAGATAGAAGGTCGTTCTTGTTCTGAAAAGGTAAAAATATACTGAGCGTCCGTAATTTCACAATTTTCAGAGTTTAAAATGGCAATTTTTTTTGACCACCTCGTATAACTGACAATAAATTTTTGAAAATACTGTCGCGCTACTACTATTATTTAAGATCATGCAAAATTTTGAACAGAACTCTCAATTATTGAGCGAAATATATTCATTTCCATAATTCCCAAATTGGATCTAAAATGTGTAATAATAATTTATAACTCAAAAACCGTTGAATTTAAATATGGGGATGTGAGAGTAGGTCAATCAATTAAGTTTTTTACGAAGAATCTCAAAAACTGGAATAAGACGTATACTATTTAAAATAACAAAGCTGTTGAAAATTCTGCATACATCTGGCTACACTGGAATTTTGAAAATATTTAAAAAATGTAGTTCACATACTTAATGTGGATCTTCAAAATTTTAAATAATTTTTTATTAATAATTTACATGATAATTTAATAGGCCACAACCTTCGGTTATATTCTGAGAGCAAGCAATGTATTCGAGAGATACTTTCAGGTAGGACAGTTTTCAAATATGCCATCTCTCTCACTCTCCTGGACGTTGTACGGGCTAACGAACCTATCCAATACAAGATGCGTCGACCGACAAACAAGATCTGTTACCATAGCAACCAAAGAATCTGATCATACATCGAAGAAATTTTCCTTAAGTCTATGGTTCTGATCATGGATAACCTCACTTATATATACTAAATAGTTGAAATTTTACAAAATGTAAAGCAGTAACAGTGTCAATATTTCTTCGAGTTAGTAAACTATTTTATTAAGACTTCTTGAGTTGAATTTCCAAGCGCGCAAAAATCTTAATTTAACTACTATATTCATCTTCTGTTATATGAAATAATAACATGATACACTAAAGAAATAAATAAATAAACAGTTTTACGAGAAGACCGAACAAATTACTGACGCACAATTGAAATTAATTTCAACCGACGCCGTCCCAAACGAATTCCTCTGGAACAAATCGAATGGAACAAAATGATTGTACAAGATACAATGAAGAAAATCTAATTCGACGGTGTCCATTGTCGATGCAGGAAGATCGCCTCGGTTAGGACCAATGGAGGCATTAAAGGAAACTGTAGAAGCAACCGTTACCGCAGTCATAAAATGCCCAATATAACAATGGAAAGATTATATAGGCTCGCCTATGTATATTTATGGATCCCGAAATATGGAATTCCTCGATGTGGATAGCACTCGGAATAGCTCTCCCCTGATTTACGGGATTAAGGGCTTATACGGA
The DNA here is from genome assembly GCA_030674115.1 of Micraspis discolor. Classification (NCBI taxonomy): domain Eukaryota; kingdom Metazoa; phylum Arthropoda; class Insecta; order Coleoptera; family Coccinellidae; genus Micraspis; species Micraspis discolor. The sequence goes on from JARTUT010000004.1 coordinate 4,087,229, forward strand.
AAATCCGAATATTTTCGTCCTCTTTTCTCTTTCACGCCCTACGTAATGAGGCTACCTGACACATACACTTTTTACTGGCTCTTTTCACTCATTGTTTTTTCACTGCTGAGCAGAATTATTTCTTGTTTATATAGGTTCGTTGGAAAATTCTACATAAACAAGTATAAATCGAGACATAAAATTTGAACGTAATTCTAGTATTTTATCTTTCTTTTGACTATAGGAAGAATTCAAATCTGTCAATAAATTCTTTGATGATAATGAGGCATTGGAAGGTGACGTTTAAGTGTATATTTTCAGTGAAGTATTCTGTGAATAGTTCAATCAACGATCCTTGTAAAACCCACTTTCAGTCTGGACATATCCAACTTATGAGCTTCTCATAAAATTCATGCTGAAGTGCCCTGTTCAACCTAAAATTAGATAATTAAAGAATTTTATTACGTTAATTTTTTAGTTGACTCGTGTGCCATTTGTATTGATTCTCGTAAACTTCAAATGAAAGCTGAATAAAGGATCAGACTATATTAAGTTCCTTGTCAGAATGACCCTAAACCATCAATATTTTGCCCAAGGGATTTCCCTAACGGAGTCCGATAAAATTAAATATACAGTAATGAGCGATATTCCCTTCGGCAAATTCAGCCGAGGGTATACTCATCAACTACCACTATGGGGTTGGATGCAGCCGATAACCAAATCCGAATGGAGATGTTGGAAGGTGGTCTCAACAGAACCCTGTAAGACCCGCAACCCCATTAGGTCAGAGTTTTGGCCATCGTTTATAATCATGGGGACCTATCTACCTATCTAGGACTGTATTAATGCTATAAATCGCTTCGGAGTGCATTTATCTTTATTATATTTCTGACCAGAATTTCGTAGCATGCCCTAATCATGATTTGTTCTATTGTTCGAAATATTGGATCGCTCTAGGCAATTCTACCGAAAAGGACCTTTGTAGTGGGTTATCCCAATAATATATGTGCGATAGAGGTTTCTGTGTTCTAAGAAAGAACCAGTTTATAAATACTTAAAATATTCATCTCTTTTTCGAAAATATAGACTAATCTATGATATTTATATATATCTTTACTAGGAATTTGCTTTGAAAAAATGCTAACAAAACCGGTAAACTTCGCTCTTTGAATCAATGTGTTTTGAAGAGACTTACAAATTTTGAAAGGTACTGGATGATAGTACGTTTTCTAGATTGTGGATATCCGAATGCTGGTAGCAATAGCAATGTCCTCAGCATAAACAAATTTCTGAGATGATGTCGTGGGTACCTAAATCACTGCGATATAAATTGAAAAGTGACGGAGCTAGAACTGATCTTTGTGGAAGACCATTTTTCAATGTTTTGAAATTGCTACTCTTATTGTCAATAAAAACACGAAACCTTCTATCAGGTAACATATTGTCTAATAATCGTACCATTTTCCCACTCTTCAGATGGGTATAGAGTTTGAAAATTACTCAATCTTTCCACACATTGTAATATCCCGAAGATAAATCAATGAAAGCACCTCCTATCTCCAACCTATTATTGAAACCTGATTCTATGAAAGTTGTAAGGTTGAGAATCTGATCTGAACAATTTCTATTTATTCCCATGAATCTAATACATCCAGAGATGCGATCTTTCAAACTTTGCCTACTTAGTCGTTAGGATCTCTATCAGTAAATCCAATAATAGATAGATAGATAAATTTATTCGTCATCAATATTACATGAGAGGTCAATACTAATACATAGCATTATATAAAACAAAGTTATACTAAAAATAACATCACCAATATGAGAATATTTAAAAACCGACGAAAAAACATATATTATTGAGTCTATACAGTTAAATATTTCACTACGATTACAGCAGTATTTTCACGCATTATTGAAATTTATTCTATAGAAATCAACATATTCTTTCACGCTATAGAAAGCTTCATTTGTCAAAATTGATTTGATTTTCTTTTTAAATTGTGTGTGATTCAACAGCGTGATCTCATTCGGCAGTAAATTGTACAAAACAGAACCAGCATGGTACGGAGATCTTTCATGAAACTTATGGTAGTGCTTCGGAAGATGAATTCTATGTCCTGCCCTTGTTTCGTATTTATGGAATTCTTGACGACAAACCAATTCTGATCTCTTCGAGTGTATTAAATTCAGCAATGTATACAAGTATATACACGGTAAAGTGAATAGAGAATAGGTCCTGAAAATTATCCTACATGACGTCTTAGGTTCTAATCCAAAAAGGAGTCGTATTATTCTTTTCTGCAAGACAAACAGCCTGTGAGCATCAGTTGAGCTCCCCCACACCAAGATACTGTATCTCAAGATAGAACAAACATTTGAATGATAATATGTAAGTGCCCCTTCCATGCCTATAAATCTCTTTATGTGGACCAGTGTGTAAAAACAGGTATTCACTCTCCTGCACAAAACATCAATCTCCCTGGACCATCCTAGATGGTGATCAAGCGTGGAGCCAAGAAGTCTGACTTCATCAGACGACAGCAAGACCACATCATTGAGCACAAGGTGAGGCTCCGCCGGTTGTTTAAGTGCATTGTGAAATTCAATTGCGGTAGTCTTCTCAAAATTTATCATTAATCTATTTTTATCGCACCAGTTTTTAAATTCACTAAGTACAGTTTCAGCTTTTTTTGCTAATCCTTCTCTCTATCTATCAGAAATGATAATATATGCATCGTCGGAGTATAAAAATACTATTTCATTTGTTATGTACTCAGGTCAATCATTTACAAAAAGTAAGAAAATCAATGGTCCCAAGCACTTCCTTGCGGGATACCCAAACCCGTGTCAAACAATTCAGAGGAGCCACCCTCTATCTTAATGCAGATTTTCCTATTCATTAGAAAAGATGTTGAGCACTGGTTCATGAAACCACGTATTCCCATTCGCTCCAATTTTTCCGAAACAAATTCAGCTTCAAGACAGTCAAATGCCCTCTGCAGGTCGAGACACAACATCAGAACGTACTCACCATTGTCCATCTTTGTGAGAACTAATTGGACAAATTCCACGATTGCAGTTCCCGTCGATCTGTCTGATCTAAATCCGTGTTGTGCTTCGGTGAATAGTTTATTCTTCTCCAGAAATTGCGACAGTCTATGGGCTAATACTTTCTCGAACAGCTTCCTGAAAATACTAACAATCGTTATGGGCCTATAATTTTCAATCTTATTTCGGTCGCCCTTCTTGAACAAAGGTATCAACAATTTTTCATAGTATAGTTATTAAGGCCCGTAGCTCTGGCCCTGAGGTCTTTGATACCGGACAGAACCATGTTTTAGATATAACAATATGTTTTCAGAAATTCGTTTTATGTCAATCCGGCGATCATTTTGTATCAAGTCGTTGATTTCTGCAATGTTTGTGTCATCACTCGCTGTTTGAGGTTTGTAGTCTACCTGGACGAGGTTCATCTGCAAGTTATTCATAATTATGTTTAATTTTTTTATGTCGCTAAAACACACTATTAGGTGATAAACTATTATCTAGATATGCAACTTTAATCATTGCATAAGTTTTAGTTAGTGATTTACCCAATCAAACACAAAATTTTATCAGGTATCTTTGCTCCACTTTAATTTTTCGATGAGTACGCCAAACACTGATAATAAAATAATAAATTTTTAACAAATGTTGAATTAGAGCCTACTTTCGGGGTAGTACATTAAACATAAGGATTTCATGTCTAATCTTTTGGGTGATAAAATTTTACCTCTGAAAGAAAATATAAAACCAGTCTCGTTATGTATACCTACTGTAAGGTTAGAATTTAGAAACATTATTTCATATATTTAAAATCAGTAAGATTGTATGGTAGAAACAAATTGTTCTCCGTCATAATTGTAATTTTCAACAATTCATCAGTTCTTTAGCCCCGTACATGAAGTTATCCCACAGAAACAGAGCTAGTCACGAACTGGAAAGATTCTGAAAGTCCTGCATTAGATATTCATCAGGAATTCACAGAGGGGTCCATACATAAGAGAAGTCGAGAAGTTGTCCGCTCCCAAATGTGGAAGTGGAGATTTATGCTCATTCAGAGTCAAACGTAAAAGACTTAGAAGTAAATCGTCCCTTTTATCTGGGTGAACTCCTTGCTGAATCTGATACAATTTGAATATGCGTGAGATATAAAATTTTGCCTCTTCTCGTCGGAATATGGCCGTTATGGGATGAAGAAGCTTTATGGGGTGATTTTTTGATATTACATGGCCGGGGTGAACATTTCGAAGGATGTATTTGTCGAATTACAAAAAATTATCTGGTGATGTTTAGGCGACGGGGGAACTTATATTTGGGAAATAGGACAAGTTATTTTAGGTTTATTCAGGTTTGCTCATTCATTGTGGAGATTTTTTGGTGTTAACTGTACAGAAACCGCGATGAAACTCTAGAACAAGCGTGCAAAACCTCCTGACGTCACGTCACAGCATTCCTAAATTTTGTAATACTATTGATTCTTGCAGAAATAGGTGCTTAGCATAATAATGCTATAAATATGAGTAGACAAAGGTAATAACCTTCGGAAATTCTCAGAATTTGCATTCTCACATTTCTGTCAGTCCAATCGAAACCAATTTTGTTGAACCTGCAGGAAAAATTGCTCAGAGATTAAAACTTGCCCCCTTTCATTCTCGGCGGTGTGTCTGCCATTTACATAAATAAATTACAGGGTTAATGGTAGCGGCAACCTTTTGGATACATCGTTTACTGTATTCAGTTGTGACAGGCTTCAACTAATATTTCATGCATAAGTTATAAGAATGCTCTCGCATTCGAGAAGACTGCCAAATACGTGCTGCCGAAAGTAATCTTAAGTGCTTAGGCTGGCACAAAATTTGCTTGATATATTTTCATCTTTGAAGCTCAAGAATTAATGTCACTCACCTTCTCGAATATAATACTCCATCAGAAAGAAAGTTTAGAAAATTTAGCAATTGACTGCCTTGAGTGGTTTTTGTTTTAAATTCTGAATAATGGAGAAGTTTCGAGTTCATAACTGACATAAATTCAGGTGCTTATGCTATCCAGAAGTTGCGGCCAAAATGGAGTACGAACACCCAAAAAAAAACTTGTTCGCGTTGGATCCCACACAATTTGTCCAAATCCTTCAAAAATGCGATCGCGGTGCTTCGAAGCACGTCCGTGACATCGTGACCGGTGATGAATCGTGGATTTACGCGTATGAGTCCGAAAGTAAGCAGCAGTCTGCTGTATGGGTGTTTCAAGATGAGCCATATTAAACAAAAGTTGCTCGCCCACTAACACTTCCAAGCAAATGGTCGCCTGTTTTTTCGGAAAACCTGTACATATCGCAAACGTACCCCTAGAACAACGCAGAACAGTCAATTCTTTTTACCTCTACCATTATTTGACATTCGGGTGGTTCAAGAGATACAGATTGTTGAAATTTCATTAAAAAAATTATATTATTATTATTATAAAAGGATACAGAAAAGAGTTTGTCTCCCCTCTTAAAGACTGGAGTGACTCTTGACATTTTCCAAGCTGATGGCAACTGACAAGTATGGAATGATAACCGGATTATCATGGTTATGGGTAATGACAGACTTGCAGGGCACCTTTTAAGAATTCGCGCTGAAATATCATCCAAACCTGGCGCAGTAGACTCGTCCAACCGAGAAAGAATACCCAAAATCTCTTCCTCTCGGACATCTATATTATCCAGTGTACATACTGCACGTGGTGCAGAGATTGCTGGCATAGGATCACAAGGCTCATCAGGAAACGAATTAGAGAAGGTGTCAGAAAAAACAGAAGCACACTCGGAACCATCAGAACACAGATCACCCGCCTCATTTCTAACCAACGGAACCGATACTTTCGAACTCAGTGAGCTTCGGATAAGCTTATAGAATTTCTTTCTGTTAATAGGTTTGGCTAAGGAATCATAGAACATTTTTTTGGCATCTCTTATTCTCAGACTCAAAGCATTAGAGAAGCGGCGATGGATGTTATAACTTTGTTGCGACTTATTGCGACTGTTACTTATATCATTGTACTGAATTACCCAAATCGATTCAAATGCTGAAGGAGGTTTAAAACAAATGGGACACACTATTCGGTTTAAATTAAACGCACTTGCTCTATTATATAGGGCCATCAAGTTTTTGTTCAATGTGAAAACTTAAGATGCCTATAACTTTTTAAAGCAGCTGAATATGGAAAAACGGTAAGATCTCAAGGAACCTATCGTTAAAATTAACGCAATGTTCAATGGCTCACCCTGTATATTCGATGATCAATAATTTTGAATTTGGAATAAAATAGCTCTTTATCCTGGATCCGACCTTGGACGGAAAAAACTACAGATCCGAAATAAGTCCAAGTTGCCACAGCGTTTCTTGTCGAAATCATTATTATTGTTGAAAATATTGCTATTGAATATTATGAAAAATTTCTTTTTTTCTATCGATCGATGAAATTGAGAAGACTTAATTAAAAAGTATCTCTTTGATGGTAAATTAAACCTGAATGTTTATCCTTTTTCAATTCGATTGCATATTATTTACTTTGTGTATTTGAACCTTATTTTGAAAATTTGTATTTCTTTAAACAGCAACAGGGTAGATAAGTAATTACTTTTTTCTATTTTATGGACTATCAAAAAGTAAGAAGTGAATTTTTTGTGTAATATCGATAGGAATCTAGTTGGCACGACACGGCCTTTGAAATTAAATGAAAAAGAAAGAGAAATTAACAATGAAATTCCGGTGAGAAAAAATGACTCGAAAAGAAAATACGAAATGTTGGAGTATCGACGATTGCGTACCTGTTGGTTTTACAGCACGGTTGAACGTGTCACTCACGAGCCAGAACAGTCACTTTTTCACCAGAGTTCTAATTTGTAGAAATTAACGAGAAAATTCGACAGAAACGAAGAAAAAGTCTTGCACTGCATCGAACGAGTGTCGACGTGTGTATTCGAATTACTACTTCTTTCGTCTCGCACTGTCATATATCTCCAACATATGTTACGCGTCCATAGAGAAAGAAATGAACATACGTGGGTCGCATGAAACGAACAAGCATTTTGGAATAGAAAATAAATGAATGCAACTAATACTAATGAGTTGCAGTAACATAACCGCCCACCTAAAATAGAATATTTTATGAAACAAAGGAAATATAAAATTGAAAAGATATCGAACATAAAGCGAAAAAAAAATATATACATATATACATCAACATATGTCATAACTATTGGAGAGGTAATGGACATAATTTAACCACTGATCTCTGCAGTACACCTTGAGTAGTCCGAACAGTAGCTACTCTAGCTATTTTATCAGCGCCAGGATGCAATTTCTCAATGCGTCCAAGTCGCCAGCGCAATGGAGGGAGTTGATCATCTTTTATCAAAACGAGTGCACCTATTGAATAAGGAGGCGAGTTACTATTGAACCACTTTTTTCGTTGTTGCAGTGTGTTCAGGTATTCTAAATTCCATCTTTTCCAAAAATCCTGATGGATACGAATTAAAAGCTGCCAACGCGATAATCGACCGATAGATAGGTGCGATAAATCTGGTTCAGGAATAGCAGTTAATGGAGCCAAAGTAAGAAAATGTCCTGGTGTTAGTGCAGATATGTCATTCGGGTCATTACTAAGCGGACATAAAGGGCGAGAATTGAGCACAGATTCAATCTGTGTGAGGACTGTATAAAACTCCTCATATGTCAGGAGTTGATGACCGATTACTCTCAATAAATGGGATTTGACAGATTTTATACCAGACTCCCAAAGACCCCAAAATGAGGACTAGAAGGCGGATTGAAACTCCACTCAATTTTCTCTTCCAACACAGCGCCCTGCATATATTTCGAAAGCTCCCGATAAGCTCCCCTGAAATTTGTTCCACCATCACTAAAGATGTGGTTACATCTACCTCTCGAGCAATAAAACGACGCAATGCAGCAAGAAAAGCATCGGAAGTTAAATCTGACACCAACTCCAAATGCAATGCCTTCGTTGTGAAACATACAAAGAGACATATATACGCCTTTAACGATTTTGAGCCACGAGACCTAGACATAGTTATGAAGTATGGGCCACCATAATCTACTCCGACGCATTGAAAGGGTTTGAGCTGATTAATTCTCAAGGGTGGCAAATTACCCATGAGAGGTTGAGACATTTTGGGATTGACCTTGAAACACGTGTTACAGCGAGAAATAACTTTGTTTATAGCTCGTCTGGTTGATAATATCCAGACCTGTTGAGATAGAAGGAACTGTAAAGTCTGAGCACCTGGATGCAGATATATTTTATGGAAATGCTGAATAAGGAGCTCCGTAAGTCGATGAGATGAAGGAAGCAAAGCTGGGTGTTTGTGATCATAGGCCAGACCAGAAAAAGACAGACGACCGCCCACCCTGAGAACACCGTCTTCTCCAATAAATGGATTCAATTTTCGAAGTGATTTAGATATGGGATTTCCCGAGATGAGATTATCGATCTGTTCCTTGAACACAACCCGTTGAACCTGCTTTATAATGAAGAAAAGTGCATCTTTGAGATGAACTGCGGAAAATCTATATATCCTAGGAGCTTTAGAGTTCTTTATGAAGTTAACGAATCTGAAAATGTAAGCTACCACTCTTTAAACCTTGGACAGAGATGAATACCTGGAGAGCAAATCATCAACAAACGATAGAGAAATGAAAGTTGACAAAGAGAGGTGACGCTCTTCTGTTTGTACAAGATGAAGAGAATTCTCTATTTCATCATTTGCGAAGGTGAGATGTTTGGAACGAAGCCAGTCAGGGCCTGTCCACCACAAAGAGCAGTTCAACAGTTCGGTTGGCGTTAAGCCGCGTGAAGCACAATCAGCTGGATTGTCTTTCGATTGAACATGATACCAATTTTCTGTTGAAACTAAGTCCTGAATTTGAGTAGTACGATTGCTTACAAATGTCTTCCATCGATGAGGAGAAGACTTAATCCATGTTAGAGCTACCATTGAATCAGACCAAGCAAAAATGTCATCTATTGTAAAGGCTGATTGGTAAACAGAGGAAACCACATTAATGAGTTTTGATAATAAGAGACAAGCACACAATTCCAGTCTTGGAAGTGAAATTCTCTTCAATGGAGAGACCTTTGATTTACCACCTACGAAAGAGATGTCAATGGAGCCGTCAAAATTGAAAAACTTGAAATATACCACGGCTGCGTAGCCACGCTCACTACTATCTCCGAAACCATGAAGTTCGCAACGATAAAATGATTTCGATGCAAGTTTCGAGGTATCTTTAATTTACCCAATTCGGTTAATTCAGATTTACACTGATTCCAGCGACGGCTAACATCGTCTGGAAGTGTATCATCCCACTGCAAACCTAATGTCCAAAGATGCTGGATCAAATGTTTAGCAAGAAAAGTAAATGGAGAAAGGAACCCCAAAGGGTCGAAAATTCGAGAAAGTTCTGAAAGTATGGTACGTTTGGTACATACCTGAACAGTAGTTTCCGCAAAATAAGAAAATTCGTCCGACGAAGGAAACCACCTCAAACCGAGAATTTTAACTATCGGATCTATATCAAACTCCAAAGAATGGTGATATTGATGATCTAGAGGTATGGTTGAGAGTAATTGAGAACTGTTACTACTCCATTTTCGGAGCTCAAAACCACCACAATTCAATAAGGAAATCAGTTCCTTTTGCAACGTTTTTGCGTCTTCCAAATCATCACAACCTGTAACGACATCATCGACATAAATGTCTGTGAGCAAAATTTTGGATGCTTTCGGAAAACGAGCTTCCTCATCCTTGGCCAACTGTGCCAAAGTTCGAAGGGCAAGAAAAGGTGCTGGTGCAACTCCGTACGTAACGGTATTCAGCTGATAAGTTTTTATGGGTTCCGATGGAGAAAACCGCCACAATATTCTTTGAAAGTTTCGATGTGATTTTTGAACTAATATTTGACGATACATTTGTTTGATATCAGCTGTGAAAACGAACCGATGAACACGAAAGTTCATCAAAATGGCAATAATATCCTTTTGTAATTTAGGACCTATCAATAGAGCATCATTTAAAGATAAATGACCGGGTACATGAGCTGACGCATCGAAAACAACCCTCAACCTTGTAGATGGACTGTTTGGTTTGATTATACAATGGTGAGGGATATAAAAGTATTTTCATAATCCGAACTCGTAGAAATTAATGACATATGATCTTTTCTAAATATTCCTGCATGAAAGTAGAGTATTCCCGGTATATATTCTGGTTTTTAATAAGTTTACGTTCAAGGGATAAAAAACGACGTAGTGCGAGAGAATATGTGTCACCGAAAGAAAGTGTTGACTGATCAGGTTTAAATGGTAATGCCACAGTGTACCGTCCAGATGTATTTCTAGAATAGTTCTGAGTGTATAAGTTCTCACAAAATTGATCTTCTGGTGATACAATAACATTCTCTGAAACTTCTTCAAGTTCCCAAAATCTTTTCAACGAGGAGTTTAAACCTGATTCAGACAATGACAAATGAAAATTGTTCACTGATATGTTAGGTGATTGAATCTTTCCCATGAAAACCCAACCAAACACTGTCTCAAGTGCTGTTGGTTCCAAACCGTTACCCTCGACACGACCCGGTCGAATTATTAAAGAGAATATATCCGCTCCCAGAAGAAGATCTATTGATTTCGGAATAGAAAAGTTCGGATCTGCTAACTTCTTGTTTTGGACACAATTCCAAAACGAATAATTTACGAAAGAACTCGGCATCTCCGCACAAATCTTCGGAATCACGACGGCATCGAATGTAAAAAGATGGATTTATTTGACCTGATGGACGAATAGTACATTCAGTGCTGCAATGAGCAGAAGATGAGCTTTCACAAATTCCATTTATCGAAAATGAAGCTTCACAAATTTTCAAGCCTAATCGATTTACACACGATTGAGTTATAATATTTATTTGAGAGCCTCCATCTAACAGAACTCGGACCTTCTGATATCTACCCCAAGCATCACGAATTTCAACCTCAGCGGTTGCTAAGAGAACGGTAGAATTTGAAGAAACATTGGTTAAAACTTGAACTGAGCCTGAATCCGATGAATTTGCAGCATTGAAATGAAATGTCTCTGTTGAAGCATCATTATCCGCATTATTGCGCATGTGCAACAGGGTATGATGCTTTGCGTGGCAAGTACGACAATTTGACCTTGAAGAACAATTGTTAATCTTATGTCCAGAATGGAGGCAATTGAGACACCAATTTTTGTTCTTCACAATCTTGAACCGATCTTGAACAGTTTGTTCCAAAATGATGGACATTTGTAAATACTATGAGCTAACTTGCAATAATTACAGGTTAAACGTTTCTTGAATGATTCAGTTTCCGTTTGAACGAGAAGAGTCGAATTTCTTTATTCATTGAGAGAGAACTAGATTTCAAAACTTGAGAATTCGAAACTGAATGAGTTTTCGACGGAAGAGAAAGAGCTACTGCCTCCAAGGCTATACACTGATTTGTCAGGAAATTTCGCAAATTGACAAACGACGGAATATCTGTTGAACATTCTTGCAATTCAAAACGTTTGATCGTTGCTGAATCTAATTTCTGAATGAGAATGTGAAATAAAACGAAGTCCCACTGGTCAACGAGTAAACCTAAATTCCTTAATACCGATAAGTTTTCCGCAAAAACTTCTAGAATTCGCCTAAGGTCTTTAGCTGAATCACCCTGTAGCTTTGGAACATTACAGATTTCCTTCCAACATGTATTAGCGAGAAGTCTTTTATTTTGATATCTTTCCGCCAATGTCTGAAAAGCGCTTTCATAATTTTCAGCAGTCAATGGAAATCCTTTAACTAAATTTAAAGCATGAGAAGAAAGTGAACTAAGGAGGTATTGAAACTTTTCTATTTGACTCAAGTTAGAATTTTCATGTACCAAACTTTGGAACATATCGAAAAAGTAGGCCACTCTTTATAATTCCCATTGAAAATGGGCAATACTATCTTCGGAAGTTTAACATTTGGCGAACTAATAGAGCAACTGTCTTGGTTTTTACTGGAATGTTTACTACAGGAAATAAATTAACATAAGTTGTTCTGATGGTGTAATAATTATCCATAAAGGCTGTTCGAATAACCTTCTCAGTGTTCAATTCGGGTTCTTCGGAAGATACTATCATAGAGACAATAGACGTATGTAAATTTTGAAAGTCCACGAGAATATCGTCAAGTATTTCACATCTTAATTTGAATCTTACATGGAGACTTTGATCAGTGACAGCGAATTGTGCTAAATTGAGAATTTCCTCGAGATCATCAATAACAATTTGACGACGAGCTTTGAGTTGTTTCAATTTTGTCGCCATTATTATTATTCAAGGTATACTGCAGAAAACAATATGAATTTCGTTTTGAGTAATTTCGAAAAAGAGTAAATAGACTAACCGATTGAAAAGAACTAGATTAATTAATAAAGCAAATAATTAAGATTGAATCTATTAAATTGAAAATCGAGTTGAAAATAAACAAATGAAAATAATGAAATGTAAATAAACAAAAACAAGAATGTCAATCTTTGTTTATGTTTCGAATCAAGGTTATGAGCATAGATGAGAAAAACAAATGAAAGGTAATGAAAGCTAAATTCTTTTAACATGCGCAGATATTAAAGGATTTATGAATGTGTTCGATATCTTATCAAGTTTTCGAGGTCACGTGAATAATGACAGATTGAAATAAATGCAAATGAAAAAACGAAATGAAAAAATTCCAAAATGCTTGATCGCAATAATTTTGAAAACGCGGTTCGAAAATATGCGGCTCAAGAAGGACCAAAATGGCACGACACGGCCTTTGAAATTAAATGAAAAAGAAAGAGAAATTAACAATGAAATTCCGGTGAGAAAAAATGACTCGAAAAGAAAATACGAAATGTTGGAGTATCGACGATTGCGTACCTGTTGGTTTTACAGCACGGTTGAACGTGTCACTCACGAGCCAGAACAGTCACTTTTTCACCAGAGTTCTAATTTGTAGAAATTAACGAGAAAATTCGACAGAAACGAAGAAAAAGTCTTGCACTGCATCGAACGAGCGTCGACGTGTGTATTCGAATTACTACTTCTTTCGTCTCGCACTGTCATATATCTCCAACATATGTTACGCGTCCATAGAGAAAGAAATGAACATACGTGGGTCGCATGAAACGAACAAGCATTTTGGAATAGAAAATAAATGAATGCAACTAATACTAATGAGTTGCAGTAACACTAGTGGAGGCTTATCCCAATTTGTAACATCAACTGGCTGTATAGCTCAGATCTTTTTATATTATATAGAGTTTTATATACCCACCCTGTGAAATGTTGAGAACTTCTAAGTTCAGAAAAATAATCATTATCAGATACTCTTCAGTTTTCACGAGAACTTATCATATAACTGCTTTCAACAAATCTTGTTATGTTCTTTTGTGTCTTTTCTCTACTCATTCTTTGGAGTGTCCAATCTAATTTATAAGTTAATCCATGTTCGTATTCCACATTTCCCTAGAAATTCAATATTTGGGTACTCAGTTTGAAATACTGAACTTGTTAATTCTCCTACCCATTTTGGCCAAGTTCCAGTTACATCTGCAGTCCTGAGAAACAATGCAAGGCGCGTTCATCACATAAATCCCGGAATAGTCGAAATGGTCCTCATATATCTAGTCCACCATATGAAAGAAGCAATATTTCCACTCATCACCTTGAAAAACCGTATTCAAATCTTCACAATTCATAATAAGGCTTGTTTACGATGCAAAAAACGATTCCATTTCGGATTTTATGTTCCCGAATTCCGCTTTTCTATAACGTGAGCGCGATTTTATTCTCCTATTTTCCATTCCGATATGGGGACCACGTATCACATGCTTGAAATACTTTCCATATTTATTGCTTTTTAAACGATTTGTGATGAGAGCGCCCCTCACATATCGAACAAAACGATACAGATACACACGATGCGGCAGAAATGCATGCTGAATCTCCCTAAATAAAAAAAAACCGCTTCGTGATTTCCAAATATCCCCCGATATATATCAATTCGTTGGGATTTGTGACGTCAATCTGGGCAACCTTTATCGAAGATGAGTTATTGTTGGCTGTGATTTTATTCTACTCCATTTTCGGAGCTCAAAACCACCACAATTCAATAAGGAAATCAGTTCCTTTTGCAACGTTTTTGCGTCTTCCAAATCATCACAACCTGTAACGACATCATCGACATAAATGTCTGTGAGCAAAATTTTGGATGCTTTCGGAAAACGAGCTTCCTCATCCCAGGCCAACTGTGCCAAAGTTCGAAGGAGCAAGAAAAGGTGCTGGTGCAACTCCGTACGTAACGGTATTCAGCTGATAAGTTTTTATGGGTTCCGATGGAAAACCGCCACAATATTCTTTGAAAGTTTCGATGTGATTTTTGAACTAATATTTGACGATACATTTGTTTGATATCAGCTGTGAAAACGAACCGATGAACACGAAAGTTCATCAAAATGGCAATAATATCCTTTTGTAATTTAGGACCTATCAATAGAGCATCATTTAAAGATAAATGACCGGGTACATGAGCTGACGCATCGAAAACAACCCTCAACCTTGTAGATGGACTGTTTGGTTTGATTATACAATGGTGAGGGATATAAAAAGTATTTTCATAATCCGAACTCGTAGAAATTAATGACATATGATCTTTTTCTAAATATTCCTGCATGAAAGTAGAGTATTCCCGGTATATATTCTGGTTTTTAATAAGTTTACGTTCAAGGGATAAAAAACGACGTAGTGCGAGAGAATATGTGTCACCGAAAGAAAGTGTTGACTGATCAGGTTTAAATGGTAATGCCACAGTGTACCGTCCAGATGTATTTCTAGAATAGTTCTGAGTGTATAAGTTCTCACAAAATTGATCTTCTGGTGATACAATAACATTCTCTGAAACTTCTTCAAGTTCCCAAAATCTTTTCAACGAGGAGTTTAAACCTGATTCAGACAATGACAAATGAAAATTGTTCACTGATATGTTAGGTGATTGAATCTTTCCCATGAAAACCCAACCAAACACTGTCTCAAGTGCTGTTGGTTCCAAACCGTTACCCTCGACACGACCCGGTCGAATTATTAAAGAGAATATATCCGCTCCCAGAAGAAGATCTATTGATTTCGGAATAGAAAAGTTCGGATCTGCTAACTTCTTGTTTTGGACACAATTCCAAAACGAATAATTTACGAAAGAACTCGGCATCTCCGCACAAATCTTCGGAATCACGACGGCATCGAATGTAAAAGATGGATTTATTTGACCTGATGGACGAATAGTACATTCAGTGCTGCAATGAGCAGAAGATGAGCTTTCTCACAAATTCCATTTATCGAAAATGAAGCTTCACAAATTTTCAAGCCTAATCGATTTACACACGATTGAGTTATAATATTTATTTGAGAGCCTCCATCTAACAGAACTCGGACCTTCTGATATCTACCCCAAGCATCACGAATTTCAACCTCAGCGGTTGCTAAGAGAACGGTAGAATTTGAAGAAACATTGGTTAAAACTTGAACTGAGCCTGAATCCGATGAATTTGCAGCATTGAAATGAAATGTCTCTGTTGAAGCATCATTATCCGCATTATTGCGCATGTGCAACAGGGTATGATGCTTTGCGTGGCAAGTACGACAATTTGACCTTGAAGAACAATTGTTAATCTTATGTCCAGAATGGAGGCAATTGAGACACCAATTTTTGTTCTTCACAATCTTGAACCGATCTTGAACAGTTTGTTCCAAAAATGATGGACATTTGTAAATACTATGAGCTAACTTGCAATAATTACAGGTTAAACGTTTCTTGAATGATTCAGTTTCCGTTTGAACGAGAAGAGTCGAATTTCTTTTATTCATTGAGAGAGAACTAGATTTCAAAACTTGAGAATTCGAAACTGAATGAGTTTTCGACGGAAGAGAAAGAGCTACTGCCTCCAAGGCTATACACTGATTTGTCAGGAAATTTCGCAAATTGACAAACGACGGAATATCTGTTGAACATTCTTGCAATTCAAAACGTTTGATCGTTGCTGAATCTAATTTCTGAATGAGAATGTGAAATAAAACGAAGTCCCACTGGTCAACGAGTAAACCTAAATTCCTTAATACCGATAAGTTTTCCGCAAAACTTCTAGAATTCGCCTAAGGTCTTTAGCTGAATCACCCTGTAGCTTTGGAACATTACAGATTTCCTTCCAACATGTATTAGCGAGAAGTCTTTTATTTTGATATCTTTCCGCCAATGTCTGAAAAGCGCTTTCATAATTTTCAGCAGTCAATGGAAATCCTTTAACTAAATTTAAAGCATGAGAAGAAAGTGAACTAAGGAGGTATTGAAACTTTTCTATTTGACTCAAGTTAGAATTTTCATGTACCAAACTTTGGAACATATCGAAAAAAGTAGGCCACTCTTTATAATTCCCATTGAAAATGGGCAATACTATCTTCGGAAGTTTAACATTTGGCGAACTAATAGAGCAACTGTCTTGGTTTTTACTGGAATGTTTACTACAGGAAATAAATTAACATAAGTTGTTCTGATGGTGTAATAATTATCCATAAAGGCTGTTCGAATAACCTTCTCAGTGTTCAATTCAGGTTCTTCGGAAGATACTATCATAGAGACAATAGACGTATGTAAATTTTGAAAGTCCACGAGAATATCGTCAAGTATTTCACATCTTAATTTGAATCTTACATGGAGACTTTGATCAGTGACAGCGAATTGTGCTAAATTGAGAATTTCCTCGAGATCATCAATAACAATTTGACGACGAGCTTTGAGTTGTTTCAATTTTGTCGCCATTATTATTATTCAAGGTATACTGCAGAAAACAATATGAATTTCGTTTTGAGTAATTTCGAAAAAAGAGTAAATAGACTAACCGATTGAAAAGAACTAGATTAATTAATAAAGCAAATAATTAAGATTGAATCTATTAAATTGAAAATCGAGTTGAAAATAAACAAATGAAAATAATGAAATGTAAATAAACAAAAACAAGAATGTCAATCTTTGTTTATGTTTCGAATCAAGAATTATGAGCATAGATGAGAAAAACAAATGAAAGGTCATTTTGGAATAGAAAATAAATGAATGCAACTAATACTAATGAGTTGCAGTAACACTAGTGGAGGCTTATCCCAATTTGTAACATCAACTGGCTGTATAGCTCAGATCTTTTTATATTATATAGAGTTTTATATACCCACCCTGTGAAATGTTCAGTTTTAAGTTCACGAAAAATAAGATTATCAGATACTCTTCAGTTTTTCACGAGAACTTATCATATAACTGCTTTCAACAAATCTTGTTATGTTCTTTTGTGTCTTTTCTCTACTCATTCTGTGGAGTGTCCAATCTAATTTATAAGTTAATCCATGTTCGTATTCCACATTTCCCTAGAAATTCAATATTTGGGTACTCAGTTTGAAATACTGAACTTGTTAATTTTCCTACCCATTTTGGCCAAGTTCCAGTTACATCTGCAGTCCTGAGAAACAATGCAAGGCGCGTTCATGACATAAATCCCGGAATAGTCGAAATGGTCCTCATATATCTAGTCCACCATATGAAAGAAGCAATATTTCCACTCATCACCTTGAAAAACCGTATTCAAATCTTCACAATTCATAATAAGGCTTGTTTACGATGCAAAAAACGATTCCATTTCGGATTTTATGTTCCCGAATTCCGCTTTTCTATAACGTGAGCGCGATTTTATTCTCCTATTTTCCATTCCGATATGGGGACCACGTATCACATGCTTGAAATACTTTCCATATTTATTGCTTTTTTAAACGATTTGTGATGAGAGCGCCCCCTCACATATCGAACAAAACGATACAGATACACACGATGCGGCAGAAATGCATGCTGAATCTCCCTTAAATAAAAAAAACCGCTTCGTGATTTCCAAATATCCCCCCGATATATATCAATTCGTTGGGATTTGTGACGTCAATCTGGGCAACCTTTATCGAAGATGAGTTATTGTTGGCTGTGATTTTATTGGTGATACGATGAACAATGTTCGAACGGAATGTGTATGACCGATACTATTTGACGGTATTTTTCAGGTTTTCCGAATTTTCATTGGCTCTTCGCTTTGTGTTGTTTTTTTTGAATTGCTGGGCATCTATGTATGTGTCGATCTAGGTGGTGAATTAAGTGAAATCGCTGGGAAAACATAAAATATACAACAAAATAGCGAAATTGCTAGGTCTAGACTTTCTAGCTCCTTCACACTGTATTCAGCCTTACAGAAATCATTAAATTCAAGTAGGATCCTAATGCTAGATGCTGCTAACATAATCAGGATCACAAACAAGGGAGAAAACGTTATCACATCTAAAGTTAGATCAACTAGATAATATACATTACGAGTATAATCTTCAATGAACTTCTGTCTTTTTAGATCTTACTTCTTGGATATTTTTACCACATGCTGCTCCTCACAAGAGCAGAGCTCTTTTTCACTTGTTTTAGAGGACGAATTCCTTTATAGTTGAAAGCGTATGTAATCTCCAGATATGCCAGCAGTGCAAGTTGCACAACTGGTGTATCTCTTTGACAAACTAAAATCCAATCAAATAAGATGATGAAAGTGATACTGATTGTCATATAGATACTAGATACTAGGATTTCAACTGCATATGAAGTCAAATTGATAGATCGACTTCCAAACTGGGGCAAATTACTGACACAATCAAACCATTTCATATACCTACTAGAATTGACAGAAAAAGTCAAACAATTATCAGAAAATTACGTATTGAACATACCTTACTAACCCACAAACTCATAATCCTGTCAGAAGATCTTCCAGTGTGTCAGCATTGCCAACAAATTATAACAGTGAAGCATATTCTGATTGACTGCCCCCACTACGTGAATTAGACCGGTCCTACATTGGAAGCGGAATTTCTCCAGACCAGACAGTCTGGAGGGTCTGGAGTCTGGAGGAAACAAAAACAAAGAAAACCAACTTTTCTCCTCCTACATTGGAGGCAGTGTTCGATCTGGTCTGGACTGCTCTGAAGAGAATCAAATCGGGTCGGGTTGGCTGGCCAGACTAAATCCGCTTCCAATGTAGGACTGGCCTTACAGAAGACAACATCATATTGGCGCCGATTTGAAGAAAATCTTGGGAGATAGAAATCAACTAGACAATCTGATAATGTATTTGAAAGCCATAGATGTGTATAATAGTTTGTGAATTCATATATAGGCATTATTTATGTAACATAATTGTAATTGATTAACTCATTGTAATTGATGATTTTCGTGTCAATAGCCCTGGTTGCTGAGACACATTTTCTTTAAATAAAGAAAAAAATTCATAGAAACTTTTCTCATTAATTAAGAAGTATTGAATATTGAATACATTAACGGCTTTCTTCCTAGGTAATGGTATGTCATAGGTATGAAATCCCTCAAAATATACATCAAAAATTATACTCGGTGTCTGAAACTATGGATTAGATATGTTCGAATGAAATATGAAAATTTTAAAATACGAATGAATACTATTTTTCATAAGGGATGGTAAGACTTAAGGTAATGAGGAATAACGATTCACAACTTGAGTGTATGTCCTTGTTGTGTCCTTGAACTAAAGGTCCGTATCTTGTACTTCCTAGAATCGTTAGTCTTTTCTGCAGATAAAATCATTCGTCATCCATTTTCCTAAATTGCACCATTTTTAAAATATTTGAAGTTGAGAGGAATGAAATCGATATAATCATCTGATGAAACATGAGTGAGTGAATCGTTTCTTAGAGGAAAAATAATGTTTTTAAACAATTCAGATCCAATAATCGATGCTGTGGAAAGTAATTTTCATTCAAACTAAACTGGACTACAGAGAGTTATTTGCCCAATGTGAAGACTTAAAATGCGTATAATTTTATAACTGTATAGCAGGAAAGACAATGAAAAATTGTCTTCCCGTAGTGCCAGTTAGTCACGTTTGACTTATGATAATCCCAGAGTTTCAAGACCTCAAGTGCAACTGTGGACCGGTTTAGAGGTGTTTCGCCTCTCATCACCACAGTGTAGCACTGAATTCTTGAAGAGGGATGCCAGTACTTAAAGAATATTGTAAGGCACTTCCAAGTATTCTCCTGAAAGCTCGCCATCTTCATCCCAAAGGCTGAAACAGTTCTGTTTTCTCAATGGATTCATAAGACCAAAATGTCTTTCCTGCTATACAGTTTTAACGTTACGTGCCCCCATATAGGCAATAAAATCTCACGGTTATAACTTTCTAACGCAGCTGAATATGGAAAAATGGTATGGGAAAAAAGTGTTTCGTTTGATGTCAAAAACTTATAGTTAAAATTAACGAAGTGGTCAAAGACTCACCCTGTATAAACAAATATTCAAGTTACAAATGGATCGGGTGGATATTTTTCAAGTTATTCCGGAACCATGTGACTGATTTTGTCCAATAGCGATGTGGACCGAAATATTTAGACGGACAATTTATTTTGTACATATGACAAATCTAATTAATCTCTTTTATATGTACGTACTTAACTTTGATCATAGATATATTATTACGTTTTCCAAATATGATCTTGAAATATATACAGCGATATTGAGGTAAATTCTCCCTTTAACCACGAGACTCCGTGGCGCAACGGTAGCGCGTCTGACTCCAGATCAGAAGGTTGCGTGTTCAAATCACGTCGGGGTCAATCAGTTTATTTTTCTTATGTTCAATTTAACTGAATTCTTTTGGTTTTAATTTTTAATACCATCTAAATATGCTGTGAAATAATGAATATTTGTCATGTTCAATATGTTTCTCTATTTCAGTGTCGTAATGAGTTCATTACAGTACTAAAAACAGTGCTGTAATGAACTCGTTCATTACAGCACTGGTTGACAGCACTGACATCCTATCCTTTCGAATGTCAATTGCATTGCATGTCAATTGTAAATATTAAACCATAGAGATTTGAACGCACTATTCAAATTCTATAATCATTCAATTTTCGTATCAGTCACACCAACTGCGAAAATAAAATACAAAAGGCACTAGGAGGTATAATCTGAATTTTTCATTGAATTCCAATAAATTTCTCACAATTTTTGACTGAAATAGAGAAAATATCGTCTAATACTCGTTGCAGAAGGCAATTCCAACACACATGCGTTCAAAAAAAAAATTTCGCATTCGTGTTGGAATAAGTGCCTATTCTGCAACTTGTTTTAGAATATCATATCCTGTTTCTCCAACGTCATTGATATTTTGTTGAAAAATTGTCTACAGATCAATTTTAATTTAAAATTGAGCAACTTTTCTTGTAAAATTATGAAATTGTGAAACTCATTGGATTAGAATATTGTCCTATTTAGAGGTTGATCATGTATTTATTTTTCATATATTTTTTTCCTGCTATATGTGCTCATTAATGGACCTAAAATGGTCGGCTAAGATACTGGGCGTTGTTCAATTCATCTAACGCAGGAAGAACTTCATTGGAAACCCTCTTCCGATCAATAACCCTCTTAATGGCTTCTTCATGCGAGTCGTTCGAGACACCGAATGGCTATTTCTTTTCTTTTCACCTAATTCATCCCCGGGGTCTTGTATGAAATATGGAAATATCGCCCGGTTGGTTGACCACAGAGACGTGCTAGTAAGTTTCTAATGGAGTGCTTCTGAGATGCCATTTTTCTCCAGAATTATCGAAATGCACCAGTTTCATAAATTTGTCGAACAGGAAAAAACTCGAATGGGTTATAACTAGGATAGTTCGAGATTGAGTATACCCAATTGATCAGCTCATATCTTGGACAGGGTTTTATTTGGAATTTGAAAAAAAACACAAATTATTTAATTTGTATGGAATAAAATATGACATATACAGGGTTGGGATAAAGTTTGGCACCAAATCTTTAAAACGAAATGGGCGATATTTTTGAAACATGGCAGCTGAGTGTAATGGACCACAATGCATCTGATGAGCATATTTTCATAAATAGATACTTCCGGTTTTACCGGAAATGACACATTTTTATTTAAATGGGACACCCTGTACATTTCTCCAGATTCTGAAAGTGTACCTTGTTTCGGATCTGTCGGATCTGTTCCATATTCTCTGTAAAAAGAAGAAATTCAGTCTTTTTGTACATTTGAGAATAAATCCATTCAAATAAATAGTGAGAAATTAAACGAAATACTTTGTAGTAGATAACTCTTTCTGCTTTTCATGACTTATTTTTCATGATTATCTATAAAAAGAAGAAATACAGGGCTTTTAATAGTAGAAAAAATTTATTAAAAATAATTTTAAAAAAATCATTTTAAATGTTCGAATTGCTTGCCATTCACCTTCTGACAATATGCCAGTCTATTAACCAATTCTTGAGTAACTTTTGTCACGACTTCTCCATGTATTAATGAACATTCATCAAGAATCAGTTGTCTCAATTCCTGCAAGCATGCTGGTCGATTAACATAAACACGTGGTTGAAAGCATACGTTCGGTGATAACTGCCCGTTCTGTTGGAGGGTAGGAATGATTTCATTATTTAGTAAATCTATTAGCCTATTTTGTACCATTCCCATCCAAACATTAAACTTTTCTGGTCGCTGGGTTTGTACTTCATCAATCTAATGAGGATTCTCTGTTGACCAATATCTTGAGTTATGGCGGTTAACCGTTCCATTCAAACAAAAAGTTGCCTCATCAGAAAACACTACATTGAAAGCAAAACGTTCGTCGTCATTACAGATTATCGTCATTAGCCGTTCGCGAAATTCGAGCCGTCGATCAAAATCATCCTCTGACAATTCTTGGACTAATCGTACGTTATACGGATAAAAATTTTCCTTTTTTAATATTTTTCCTAGGTAACGTCGACTTATGCCGTAGGTCCGCGCCAGGCCTGTGGTAGAAGTATGAGGTGATTCCTCTATATCAATGGCAATATTTTGCCCCATAGCTTCGTCGTTACGTCCCGTGGTCTTCCAGATCTTGGCAAATCTGTGAACATTCCAGATGCATTAAAACGTTCTACAGTTAATTCTAGTAACTGTTGATCATGATCATGATTAGAACATTTTTTTCAGGATGCAAATCAATAAGAATATGACACACTTCTTCATGAGTTCTAACACGATCACCTTAACCGATCATCATTGATTCTTCAATACGATCTTTTTCACTCAAATTCACACTATACAAGGTGTCCTATTTAAATAAAAAAAAATTGGTCCTTTCCGGTTGAACCGGAAGTATCTCATTAATGAAAATATGCTCATCAAATTCATTGTGGTCCATTACACTCAGCTGCCAAATTTCAAAATTATCGTCCGTTCCGTTTCAAATATATTAACTTGGTGCCAAACTTTATCCCAACCTGTATATTTAAGAGTTTTAATGATAAATTTAAAGGGTCCTGCAGTAGTAACTTACGATTCCAAATCTGTCAAATTAGATCTTTCAGAAATTTTGTTTCAGAACATACATTTGGACTTAATAATCTGCATTTCAGGAAATTTATTTGTGATATAAGATCCAAAATATTACCATTAGCAGTGTTCACTACAAGATTTTTGGCATCTTGTAAACAAAAATCTCTTCAGTTTCCACTGAAGATATTTCCAAATATTTCACAGCAAATGCGTAATTTTCATTTGTTTCCTTTCACAATATCGAAATTACATTTGACAACCAGCAACGTCGTGATCCGAAGTATTCTGAAGAATTGTCGGAATTGGCGTATCAACGCAACAATCTCACTCAAGGCTAACTAAAAGTTTAAATAAATGGGAATAGAGTGTACGTTCAATTGCATAATTTAAGGTGAATATTTTAGAATTTGATCAAGGTCTTCTTGAATATTTTGATTAAGCTGTTGAATATGTTTGGCTCCAACTGTACTTCAACCATAAACATAATAAGCATTAAATCTGCAATTTAGGGGTAAGACTCGAATCAACTGGAGAAATCGGGGCAGCCTACCTCGTTGTTTGGAATCATCATCCTAGTATTGATATGAGTTGGGGGTAAGTAAGACTTTGGATCCCAACATACAATGTAAACATAAACCTGATATTAATGAAAGGCTTTGTAGATGATGATATCCTGTTCCTGAATAAACAGAGTTTCTAACAGTTCACGAAAACAGTATTCTGCTTCCTCATAAATTAAAATCGAATTTCCCGCTAAGCAGCAGAGGTTCCATTTTATACTTCAAATTTCCTGAGGAACTACAAGGGTGTTCCATCCGAAACGAGCAACCCAGTATATATCTTATTCTATCTTTCAGAACGTATCCAGTAAATGTGTTTTATGAACAGTATAATAGAAAGTATCAGGTATACAGGAATGAAATGTGAAAATAAAACACTAATTATTAATGGCAAAGAAAAAAACATTTCATTCGAAGTCTTAGCCATTGTTTTATACACATTTTGACCACCTTTCTGGCAATTTGTGGATATCACACCAATAAAATTGTTCGTCTTTTAAAGCAAACAACCAGACACCCAATTTTTGACCTCCACGTAAGAATCAAAGTGCTGCTCAGCCAATGCGTGTCCCATCGATGAAACCAAATGGTAGTCGGAAGGAGCCAAGTCTGGTGAATAGGGCGGGTGGGGTAGTAGCTCCCTGCTAAGTGTTTTGACTGTATCCTGAACAGGTTTTGCTTTGTGTGTTTTTCATTTCCCACATCAATATCATTATTTCTGAACCGTTGAAACCATCTTTTGCATGTTGCTTCTGATAGAGCATGATCGCCATATGCCTCGACAAGCATTCGATGCGACTCTGTTACACTATTATTCAACAGAAAATATGTTTCACATATGTCATAACAAAGAAGCAAAAAAAAGCCTCGTTAACAACAAATATTCCCTATCGAGGCATTTGTATCTTGACGCTTCATACCGGTATACCTGGTATTTCACATTGATGGATTTTTAGCTATGATCAGTCAGTAAGGACACTTGGCCAGTTCCTTTACAATCACAACAAAGTTGGTAGACATGTTCTTGTAGCTTTTGATGATATTTTCTTGAGCGATTATCTATTTCTGTGCTGTTATATGGGACTCTTAAATCTTCATAGATGGTGTGCTTAGAGACTTAACAAAATGCATTAACTATCTCCTCGGCATATCCACCTTCACAACTCATTATTTATATTCTGCATTAGTGTTGAGTAAATTTTGTTTATTTCTTGAATGTCTGTTCTGTCATTTATTGCTCTTTAGTTTGGTTTGGTATAAATCATTCCTTAAAATTCTCTGGTCTTTCAGTTTTTTCCTTATCTAATATTGGTTTAGTGTTGAAAGTAGGGTAATTGTCTATTTTATGTTTATGTAGAGCAGTTTGGGTCTTAAATAGAGCTGAATAGGTAATTTTTGTAAGGCTATGCTATGTTTATTACGCAGAAGAAAGGTTACTTTCAGCATATGAAGTAGATCTCGGTTTATTTTTTTGTATATATATTATTCATTTGTACGTGAACGTCACTGTATATTCATGACCCTTTATTCTGTCATTAAGTGTTTGTTTAGTTTGTGCTATGAATACTCTCTTGCAATCATTCCATGTAGATGACATTGTCATATATAAAAATATTAATTATTGAATTCATAAAAATCTAGTAAATATATAATTTAAAAATCCTTCGGATAAGAACAAAAGATCTATTGATTGAATTTTAAAATACTAGATGAAAACCCGGTTTCGCTCGGGTGAAATTTGACTCATAATACACATCTAGGTGCAAAATGTAGATAGATGTTTCTGTAGTCATCGGTTCTCAAAGAATATTAAATATAGATTCATATAGCTCCGTTAGTTGTGTTTAATAAATATGGTTTAATAAAACTGCAAAAGATTTTACACAAATTAATTTTATTTTAAATCAGCATTCAAAATAAACTAAGACAAATTAACAAAACAATCAAATTCAATCGTTAATATAGGTTATGTAAATAACTCTTATTAATAGTCAGAAAAGTATTATGTCAAAAAATATTGTAGTGTACTGATACTTGAATGGTGTTATTTGAAAGTGCTAAAATAAATAGTTAGTCCTGGGGGGCTGATATTCTGTACTGAACCTGCTTGAATATTTACGTTTCTCCGGGGGTCTGCCCGCCATTTGATATGTTTTCTTTCTTATCTTCTTCTAAAGAATTGAAATCAATGCTGACTGACAGCAGCTGTTTTTCCTTGTTGTCCGAAGAAACATCATCAATCATCATTGAATCCTCGATTAGTGTAACTGTTCGTTATTAACCTTAAAAGAGAAATATATTTATGAATAGCTAATTTAAAGCTTTAATTTAAATTTTCAATGCTATATTGTGTTACTCTTAGTAAACTAATTTAATGAGATGTGATGAAAAAATACACCACATGCAGGAATTGAACCTACCATCTGAGATAACTGAGTTTAATAAGAGATATATATTTAATTTTTAGACAAATAATAATAAGTATTGTGAATGTATGTAGGTGTAGATATATCCTCCCACCTCTATATATATTTTACTTTACTCAGTGACCTACACTATTAACTTACCTGAAAGTCATCAAATAAATCATTTGATACAGCAGAAGCAGTTTGGCTTTTTAGAAAAAAGGTTTGATAGTGCCCGAGCCTTGTTTATTCTTAACTGCCTAATTGTTTTTAATCCACAACACTCGCAATAATTGAAATTATCTGCAAAAATATGTTACACAATTATTTTTAATAAGAATCAGCCGAGCTCAAGTGGAACTTGCGCATGAAGGAGTCTATTCCATTATCAGAAAAAATGGTGCAAAAATCGTGTCTGTTTCTGCATATGTTGATAACAACTCAACACAGGCCATGCATGTGGTTATTTATTATTATTTGTCGGGTTAAAGAAAAAAAAATATTAAGCCGCTTACCGAGTATAATATTATCGCATTCCACACATCGACTGCACATTTGCATTTGTTTGCAGTTTCTTACTAATATTTTGCCATTACAAAAATTGCATGTAACTGGAAGTAAATAAGTACTTATTTTATTTAAATGCAGAAAGTCTTACAATCCACACATTAAGAAGAAAACAGAACAAAATTCACTTAAAAACACAACCTGCCTACATCCATACTAAAATACTACTCACCATCTTTACGAAGAGCCCATTCGCTGCATCCACTTTCCACAATTGTGGCAATGTTTACCAAGTGCAAAGAGATCCGACTGTTAACAAAATGACGTAGATATCAAACAAATAATATTAAACGAAGACAGAGACATGACCAATGAAACAGTACAGTGAAATAGGTACTTACGATTTTCGGCATGATGTGCGTAGTTCAAACTATTTCAAACGAATATATATCACTGTGCGAATCTAAATGACATTGACATTTGAACTTCAAATTTTATGGTTATGGCTAATATTCTTTTTCTGTGGTTGAATCGGCCAATATCAGGTTTAAAAAAAAAACACATAACAAAGAGTATATCATGAAAAAAAAAGAAACACCTATCAAAGAGTATATCTTAAAAGTGTCAAAAACAATATTTTAGCGAAACGCACAGATCTCCATTTATTTATGGATCGATGGCAACCCAGAAAATAGTTAGGTTTTGGCGCTGATCGCATAGTGAGTGGATGGTGAACTACTAAAGATGGCGACAGCGGTTTGTTCGTCAGTGCCATCGGAATTTAAGGCTGTACACCACCTTGCGGCGAAACTCGAATTCCGCTAGATGGCACCAAGTGAAAATTTCAAGGAACTGAAAACAGGCACGCCCATTGTACGAAATAGGACGGTCTGTACGGTATTTATGACCCCTAATAAACTTTCTAGGTACTGTCGCCGGTGGGTAGGATCGAAACGGAACGTAAATTTGTGTTTATGGATTTTTGTGGGTTTCGAAGAGAATGGTAAATACAGAGTTCATTCTATTTAGACCGGTCAATTGAGGCCAAATAACAAGGGTGAAGTTACATAAATTCCCTACAAGCTGAGAGTCGGTGGAATTGTTCAAAACATAATTATGAATAAAATATTAGTTTCCCTGTATGGAAAAATTTTATTCAAGGAAAGGCCAAAAAATGCTGTTTTCACGACTTTCTGCAAAACGTCAAGTTTTATGTTAAAATTACTCCAGACAAATATTATAGAACATATAATTATCTATAAAATGTGTATCAATATTTTCTTCCAAAGAGTCACCGTTTTTGAGATATAACGGTTCAAAAAATTATGAAAGCTGTAATCGTCATAATATACATGATTTGGCCACGTATACAGGGTGAGTCAAAATTGTTTATCGAGCTATCTGGGGGTACATTGAAAAATAAGTATAGTATGATGGATAAACTCATATCCCAGAATGCATATTATGACGATTACAACTTTTATAACTTTTTGAAACGTTGTATCTCAAAAACAGTGGCTCTTAGGAAAAAAAAAGTTGATACATATTTTATAGATAATATATGTTCTACAATTTTTCTGGAGTAATTTCGTGATAAAACTTGCCTTTTTGCTGAAAATCGCGAAAAACGCATTCTTGACCTCTGACCTTGACTTGAATATTTCCGTACAGCGGAATAATGAAAAACTTTCAAATTTTATTCGTAATTAGGTTCTGAACAATTGCACCAACTTTCAGCTGGTTGGGAATTAATGTAACCCTGAATGTCTAAATTGACCCTATAATTATTTATGTGAATGTGAGTAACGCAAATTAATTAAAACAATCTCTTGAATTTGTACATGGGGCGCTATACTACATGAAAAAAAATTTATTCGGACAAATCTAATCAGTTGAAGAAGCATATAAAATTTCCATGTCTCCAAAATATTTTTCCTGGGCATATCAAACATGGGAAATAAAAATTTTTGTTTTTACAATATATTATTTGGATTGAGGAGCTGATGCTTGCTTTCTTGGATTGAGGCATATTCTTTCAAACCGATCTTTCAAGGTTCGTGTCTGGGGAGTCGTTTTCTTCTCCATTTGAGAGGTACTTTTGAGTGGAGATCATCTGGGAAGTTCCCGATATCAAAGTCTGGTCTCATTATTAATGCCAAATTGGTCCACTATGATATTTTGGTTGTCTCATTTTCAGCCTAATTATAGACACCAAATGTTCTTTCCAACAGTACCCTCCTGCGTTGATCTGTGCTCTGTTGTAATTGCTCACCGGGAGTTGATGGCAATTTGACAAGGGTAGCCACTGTCCTCCACCAAATAATCCCTGATGTAATCCCGCAAATCACCTGAACATTAAGACGAGAAAAGATCCCTTTCTATTTCTGAAAAGGTCACCTTGTGGACTGGCAGGTGACTGTACAGTTATAAGTGTGCAGTCTTCACATCATGTTCGGAAATGAACTTATAGAATCCTGATTTGACATCAATACTTCTTAATTCATCTCTGTTCTTAGCATAGATATGAACTGGGGTCGAAGTTCAGCAATGACTCTGGGTGTAGTTTTATGGACCTTATATGGTCATACTGTTATTTTGATTGCAAAATCTGAAGTACATCTTCCAAGGCAGTAACTGATTTGTTCCTTGATGTTAAGATCTTTATTTTATCCTCTATCATATTCAGAAGTAATGTTATAATATCCATTGGCAGTCTATACCTAATTTTTGAATTCCACATCATTGTAGAATCCAAAAGAGTTCATTCTTCTCCTAAGAGTTCGTGGCCTTGGTCTCTCATCTTCGCTAGTACAAGACATGCTTATATCTCAAGCTGATATCCATAATTATTATCTACAATAAAAAAATAGATTCACCAATTGTTGCAAAAATGCTTGTTTTTCAGAAAACTAAATTATTAACGATATTACATCTAAATTGGAAAAAATAAATGCCTTTTCATAAAAATTATATATTAAAGACTATTAAATTATTTTCATACATACCGATAAAATTAAGATTTCTCTATGGTACATAGATTTCATTCATAAACAAGATTTCTTGTTCAAGATTAATACGGATTAGTTGACAAGTTCTTTGACACTAGTTTGACCACTGATTTAAAACTTAGAAGAGAAACTCAAAATGACGATTGACAGGCAATTTCTTGAAATATTTGACCACTGTGTCAACTGACAGCGTGGTCAAATTAACTCCTTGACTATCTGTTTCAGCAACTTGGCAGTTGACCATAGATTTATTCAGCTGATTAGTTGATTTCTACGATGATCATCGTTTCGTGATGATGTCTAAATTGACCCTTTATTTGAATGTAGTAATGTCTTGAATTTGTCTCATGGGGCGCTATCTACATCACTTTTTTTATTCAGACAAATTAATTGAAGAAGCATATAGTTTTAGGCATGTCTCAAAATATTTTCCTCATATCAAACATGGGGAAATAAAAATTTTTGTTTTTACAATATATTATTTGGATTGAGGAGCTGATATAATGCAATACATATTGAAACAAAATGTCCCTAGCAGAGGTTGGTGCACGGGGTACCATACAATTCTGCGTGTATGATACAATAGTCCAGGAAAAACCTCAGCAGAAAAACCCTGCCCCGTGTCAAAAAAATATAATTTTCTACGGGTGTTCGATCCCTGCATCTGAAAACATTCGATATAATTTTTTCCGCTGAGAGAGTAGAATGTAGGCTTCGTTCGTGAGAAACACTTACCCACTTCCATAATAATTTCAATTTATCTCGCGGACACTCATTCCTCTTGGTATTCTGCCATCTATTATTTCTGGAAGAATGCTGTGTTTTTCGATAGTTTGTGTAGTTTGTCACTTACACACCGTACCACTACTCTCGCGTACACACTCGAATCTCCATCACCTAAATTAAACAAAAAAAAACTAAAATTCAATTACTCTCTAGAAGCGTTTCTCTTACCTATTAAATATTTATATATTAAACCATGTTGTTCCAAACGTTTGGAAAAACCTTCAACAATTACGAGTATTTCTTGTTCCATAGCAGTTGAGGGACCACTGAAAATCAGTGCACAATGATGGGGCTTTGGAGGTAGATTATTTCTTTTATAATAATAACATGATGAGCAAGTTTTATTTCTCACTCCCACAAATAAAGGTTTTTTCGTCTCAGCACCGATGATTATGCCCTAAATAATATAATAGGTTCAACAACAAAACAAAAACCACGAATTTTGTAAGAATTATTCAATGCCTACTTACGACTCCGGATGCTGCATTGTAGCCATGCCCATAACTTCTCTTACTCCAACCTCCATCAACGATAACAGAAATATAGGGTGTGCCATAGGCACAAACATTTCCTTTTTCTAAGGCCACTTTTTTCTCCTTTTCTCCTGCGAGTCTCATATTCTCGAACAGTTTTTCCTCCCAGATCTGAAACATCTCAATTTTTCAATATTATCTAATTAATAATTTTTTTTAATACAAATACCTCTTTTATTTTTCGAGTTGTATGACAATAAGTCTACTGTGCCATGAAAGGAATGTCCATAAGAGCGAACAACTCCTCACATTGATTTTTTCCAATACCTATTGACATATTGCCCCAAACGACAGCCATCGTTAATTCATTTTCACTATTATTTGGATCTGTACACAATATATCCGACTTTTCGCAATTATCACAAAAAAATGTAGCCGTGAAATCAATCCTGATCTTGTTTCTCTCACGAAATTCATTTTTTCCATCGTGCATCTCTCCCCAGTGTCAATCATACCTGGGGTCATATATGATCATAAATGAAGGATAAGATTCTATTGGCCCATCTGCCGTAAAGAGGTGTCAACCATTGGGAGGCGGGCCAAATACAATTATTTAATACAAGAACGAGAATATCTCGAAAAATTGAGAAAATTGAAAAAAAAAATTTAGCTAATTTCAAAGTTCAATGTAATACCGAACGACTACCTATGAGTTTTTTTTCGATAAAATATTTCCTTGAGGAAATATTTGCATCTGAAGAGTATTTCAATTTTCAAAGTGTA
The DNA here is from genome assembly GCA_030674115.1 of Micraspis discolor. Taxonomy (NCBI): domain Eukaryota; kingdom Metazoa; phylum Arthropoda; class Insecta; order Coleoptera; family Coccinellidae; genus Micraspis; species Micraspis discolor. The sequence continues at coordinate 4,119,298 of JARTUT010000004.1, forward strand.
ATTAGCCAAAAACTATGCATCATATCAAAAATCGGCGGAAGGTACGCACTAGGGAATACTCATGCCAATGCTCACTCAAATTTTGAATGAAATCCGACAAACGGTTTATGCGTTATTCTTGAAGTAAATTAGCATTGAAATAGTATAGGCACAAAGAAGGTGATGTACAGCCTTAACGAAATTCTCCATAATCCGAATTTTGCGGATATATGTTGTGGACTCAAAATCGATATATTTTTATGCTTTATTATTCATATAAGGTTTCGATCCAGTCTACCATACCCCTTGACGAAATTATCAATATGGAAAGTGATTGCTTGGTATGTTGACAAATAAGCAATTTTCCCTGTGAGTATCACATCAATTCATAAACACGTTAAAAAATCTTTGGAAAGTTGTACCAAGAATTGTTTAAATTACTGTTGATTGAATATGAGAATAAATGAAGGTATCGTTGATACATCAATCGAAAAGTGGAAGACCATAATTGTCATTTTTGAATTGTTTTTTCTTCAAAAAGGGTAGACTATTGGTATTTGGGACATAATTTGAGTGCTGTTTGGTGTGTAACACACAGAAATCTCTGAATAAACTTAAAATTTTTTTGCATGTAATGCGCCGTATTGAAACCGGGATCGAGAATATCCCATTTTATCACTCTTATCAGTATGCGAGGTGAGGAAATGACACCATCCCGAGTTTACCACCCCCATTTTAGGTTCAAAAGCGCATGTAGCCGGTATTCGAAGGCGAGAAAGACTGGATATCTGAATGGTAATTGCAACGTGAAAATTCGCTCCTTTCAAAGAGGTCACTTAGTCCATGAAAACTCATCAAGATTTCAGACTGCAGCGAATTTTCCAGAACAGGATTGCAGTGAAATTGGCACTTCAATTACACTGCAATTACTCTTAATGCGACCGATTGAGTGTTTTCGATTCAGTATCAGAGTATTTCTCCATCTGCGAATTTGAAATAATAATTTGGATTGTACAAGGTGTTCAGAAAGAGTATCGGGTATTTTTTTCGCGCCGTATTTGGAACGGGGCGTATAAATGGAGCGGGGAGGGGTTCGTGGCGTCCATCATTTTGTGGAGTTTTAGCCACTCGGGGACTTATCGCTCATTTTGTGTACAAGATTATTATCGTAATGGTGATTCAATAATGACAGCTCAACATCTCAATCGTGTGGAATATCGTACACGCTACGCACCAAGTGACGATAGCATTAAGAAATGGATCAGGATGTTCGAGAATACAGGTGCGACAGTTAAAATTCAAATCACTGGTAGTCCTCATTCTGTTAACGATGAAGAAACAATCAAAGAAGTTGAGACGTCGGTTCGTCAAAATTCGTCTTTATCTATCCAAAAGCGAAACCAAGCGTTGTACATCAAAAAATCCTCTTTACATTCGATTTTAAAGAAAGACTTACAGCTAAAAGCCTATAAAATTCAATTGGTTCAAGACTTGAAGGATGCAGACTATGCTAATCGACTGAAGATCAACGAGGCCGAGCAATTGATGTGAAAAGTGACCGTTATTGCGATATGCTGCTAAATTTTTGGTCCCAGAGTTGCAGAAGTTTGCAGGCTCAACTGAAGAACGTGGTTACAGCAAGATGGGGCCACTCAACATACCTCAAATGATTCAATGGAAATTGTTAACGAATTATTCCCTAATAAAGTCAGTTAGCGAAGAGGTATAATCAACTGGCCTCCCAGAAGTCCCGACTTCAGCCCGCTTGACTATTTTGCCAATGGGTTAGTTTAAAAATTTTATCAAAATACTCGGACGAATCTAACTCAGTTGGAGCAAAATATCAGGTCAAAATGGCAGCAATATCAATAACTATGTGTCAACGTGTTCGTTCCCGTTTAGAAGAGTGCCAGCTACGCAACGGTCATCATTTGGATAACATCATCTTTTCCAAATAATTCTCCGATTCATATGTTGATAACAAACAATGAACTTTTTTATTGCTCACAATTTTTTTTTTGTTTTATTGAACTTACAAATACCCGATACCCTTTGTGGACACCTTGTACTATTGAAGGAATAGAAAATGTTCTTTCGCTTTGATGGTGTAGCGGCACTCCGTCACTGGCAGGGGAGTGTGTAGGGATCTCTTGGCGGCACTCTATATAGCCACGCATAGCTTCATTCACAGCGCTTCAGTGGCCTAGAGGTTAGCGCTCAAGTTTCACATCGACTAGGTCCTAGGTGCCGGGTTCAATTCCCGGCGGTTCCCTCAAAACTTCTAACCCCTGCGTCTATGGCATGGCGCACACAAGCCATACTGATGAGTCCAAATGTGTGCGCCAGGGACGAAACGCATAAGTAGGAAACATATTCGATCCTACATTGGTGACCCCGACGTGATGGGAACGGTTGTCTTTACGACGTGTCTTGGAGAAGCACACGGTTGACGCTTGAGGTATACTCGCTCCCTCTCTGCAACTTCCAACGAAACTCTAGACGCCTTTCCCATTCCGTTCAATATTCATGGTCTGCCGCGGTATTGCGGATCTGCTTAGGGGGACATCACCCGTTCTCACCATACCGTGTGGTGTAGCTTAGCTCGGGTGGCCATCAGCCGGCTACACCTACTGACCTTGTAACACGCACTAGGTTTCGTTCCTCTGTCACTGGTAAGGGAGTGTGTAGCGGCACTCCATCACTGGCAGGGAGTGTGTAGGGATCTCTTGGCGGCACTCTATATAGCCACGCATAACTTAATTCACAGCGCTTCAGTGGTCTAGAGGTTAGCGCTCAAGTTTCACACCGACTAGGTACTAGGTGCCGGGTTCAACTCCCGGCGGCTCCCTCAAAACTTCTAACCCCTGCGTCTATGGGATGGCACACACAAGCCATACTGATGAGTCCAAATGTGTGCGCCAGGGACGAAACGCATAAGTAGTCGCTCCCTCTCTGCAACTTCCAACGAAACTCTAGACGCCTTCCCCATTCCGTTCAATATTCATGGTCTGCCGCGGTATTGCGGATCTGCTTAGGGGGACATCACCCGTTCTCACCATACCGTGTGGTGTAGCTTAGCTCGGATGGCCATCAGCCGGCTACACCTACTGGCCTTGTAACACGCACTAGGTTTCGTTCCCCCGTCACTGGTAAGGGAGTGTGTAGCGGCACTCCATCACTGGCAGGGAGTGTGTAGGGATCTCTTGGCGGCACTCTATATAGCCACGTATAACTTAATTCACAGCGCTTCAGTGGCCTAGAGGTTAGCGCTCAAGTTTCACACCGACTAGGTACTAGGTGCCGAGTTCAACTCGGCGGCTCCCTCAAAACTTCTATCCCCTGCGTCTATGGGATGGCGCACACAAGCCATACTGATGAGTCCAAAGGTGTGCGCCAGGGACGAAACGCATAAGTAGGGATAACTTACGATCCTACAATGGTATAATACAGAGTGAACCTATAGAAGGTTTGCTCTGGGATAAATAGAAATTATCCTCTCCATGAAAAAGGCCATGTCCATATTTGACGTTTACCAATCAATTGATTTGTTTAAAACAACATATAAGTTGAGAAGTGATTTTACAGAATATCTATGAAGGTTAATTACACAAACAATGAATGCAGACATACATTTCATGTATTTTGTTGTTGACTAAAATGTATCTGAAGTCAGACGTTTACATGAAGAGCGTTTTCCTGATAGACTTGTACCTGCAACGAAAACATTTCATAAGGTTCCTTTGAGACTATCAGAAAAAGACAGATTTAAACCAAATAATATTTTGAATGGAGCAATAAAAACTGGAAGAAGCTGTCTTGAATATGGATGAAGAAGATCCCGAAATAAGCTCAAAAAATAGCCATCAATCTAAATATTAACCATATACTAGTTTGGAGGATTCTTCAATCACTAGTGGAAAAGCCCGTGTCGCAACGGGCGCAAGTAAGGAAGCGCGCGGTCGTTATTAGCAAAAAAAAAGTAGTGGGTATGCCATTGGATCCATGCGTGGACTAAGATTTGATATTGTTTGCAATGGTCCATTTTTCTATGAACCGCAAAATCAATACATTCTGACGGTTCTCCATTTTCGCCGACAAATATTGTTGCAACACTGTCTCCTGTCGGCAAATTGTATCTTCTAGGATCGTTGTCTGTACGCGGAAAAACCATTCGAATATCCGGTAATTCACGATTTTATTTTCACGAAGCATTTCATCTAGTCGAAGCATTGTCACTGGATTGCATCTTTGGTTAGCTGGGTGTTGGAATCTATGTTGCAGAGCTTCCGTAGTATATGAAGTGTGTAAAGTTGACAGAATCTGAGCGTGTTTCTAGGTTGCGGAATAATGGAACCAATTCTGCTGTATGATGTTCCATGCAGACAAAATGAATAAGGGCCAGTTGATGCAAATTCTCTTAAGCTAACTTTTTGGGAAGCAAACGCAAAGGCACTGTTATACTCGCGTATATTGGTTTGGAAATTCTTCGATTGGTTCCTGTGTAAAGTTCTCTGAGCAAAGCTGGTACTTCTTTCAATTGCATCTGCTCGCTCATTACAACTCTGCCTTTCTGGCAGCACTAGCTGAAACCATCTTGCCCTTTTTTACCCCTAAAATGCAGAGCATTGCAAAATTGACACGATTCGCTCAGTTCGCCGACAGAAAACGTGGGAATTTCGTCTTCAACCGGAACCCTTCTCGCTACAAATACTGATCGTATTGCGTAATTAAAGTTATGAAAGTGGCGTCGGTTTCTTTCAGTTCGGGTTGTCCGGATAGCGTTTCGAGAAGCCACTGGTCTGCTTCGTCGTCGTGTCTCCATTGTAAATTAAAATTTTACACTGGACCTCGAAATTAAAAAATCCCGTTTTCAATTTTCACCCAAATTTGGGTTTTCAATATCTTTTTCAATTATAATTTTCTAAATTAACTTACTCGGTAGGTTTGGAAATTAAAATAAACTTAAAATCAAGCTCGTCAAAACATGTCTTTCCTCTTTGAAAGTCAAAGCTGAAATTGTAGAAGCATGGGCGGAAGTCAATTTTGATTTGTTGAGTGGTTGCGCCATCTACAGCGTACCAAACACCCTTAATTTTTAAGTTTTTTGCGTTTTTTAGAGAAATTATAGATGTTTATTATAATTATTAAACGTTATTAATTACTTTTTTGAAAAGTTTCCATCTTATATTTTCAAGCACGTTAAATGAAACTTTTTCAAAATCGCTCACTTTCTGACCAACTCAGGTAGTAATCTTGAACCTTTTTTAACTCGCCCTAACAGTTCAACTTTCACTTAAGGTAATTTTATTCAAATAACAAAATTTGAAATTTTTAACTATGGCAAATTCACAAATTATTTTATTCACAAAAATTCACTTTCCCCTTTTGAACTGAAAGCCTACATAAAACAACTGAAATAAAGTGTTTTTTCTAATTTAGCAATGTTACCATATGATTAATAAGTCACATGTTATAATTTAAATACAAATAAAGTTATCAAATTTACACCTCTTAGTTTTCATGTTGTATCTGAGCCGGAAAAACATAAATAATATCATCATCTGTATACTTGATTGAGCAGACCATAGTTACCAAGCTGTTGTCAACAATTTGTTTTTTTAAATGTATCTTGACTTTTTTTGGCATCTTCGTTTATTTCAGCATAATAATTTGACCAAAAAAATCGATTTGTAAGATTGTTCAATGGGCCTGAATAAACAAATCGAGTTCCACTGAAATACCCTGGTTTAATTAAAATTCACTTCACCTTTTTAAATATAAAACCTACATAAAACAACCGAAATAAAGTGTTTTTCCTCTTCTAGCAATGTTACCATATGATTTATAAGTCACATGTTATAATTTAAATACAAATAAAGTTAATCAAATTTACAAATGTTTTTAATGAGTTATATGACGGTAATGGTGACTTGGAGTGCAAGAAGAAGAAATTAAAGCCCATATCAGTAAAAATTTGTTGGACAGTGGCGCCATCTACATCGAAAACATGCCAAACATCCTTAATTTTCAAGTTTTTTGTGTTTTTTAGAGAAATTATAGATGTTTGGCACTTGTTATTATTTTTCTGCATCAGTTTAGATGCCTACCGTTAATTAAAAACAAATTTGATGCAAATCTGTTGATTGGTTTAGGCGCTAGACCATACTATGCATATCATTATAATAGATTCAAGTTCTTGAAACCCTACTATAACTTTGGTTTGGTTGCTGAGATATCGATAATCGAAGACAAATGGGCGCTTTTCCATTTGAAGACCGATATCTCGGCAGGAAGTGGACGTATCAAGGCGTATAAAAAAAAAATTTAAACTAAATGAACAAAATATCCGATCCTTGAAATGAATAAGCTACAAAAAATTTTTCCACGCCCGTAGACAAAAAAAAATCTGAAAAAATTTTGAAAATTTTTTTGTTGCTGGTTTTTCAACAACTACTCAAAAACCACATAGGTTAAAAATTTTCAAGTTCTAATCCAAAACCTAGACACTTGGAGCTACAATTTCCTTCCCTTTGGTTTCTTGTACGATCATTTCTCTTGAAGTTACGGCCTGTAGAAAATTGCCTAAAAATTTGGGATTTTTTTTGACCTCTTAATTTTTTCTAGTAAATAAATGAGAAAGTTTTCGTAATATCACAGTAATTTTTATTTCCATTTCTGATCAGTAAATCTAAGTCTTGAGCATTGGTAAGACCCATTGAGAAATTCAATCAAGGGTAAATAGCCCAGTCATAATTTCCTGGCCTGAGGATCGAGAGTTTCAAGGAAAGCGATATTTTATTCATTTCCGAGAAGAATCAGAAACCAATCCGCGAAAATGTTTCCAATTTATTCGAGATTAAATAGCCGAGCGGGTCGATCTGAAAGTGGTTCCCTTCTGCCGTAGACGAAACGTTCTATTCCCTGCTTTCTTTGTTCTTTGAATACTTTTGTGCAGAAATCGAACCAATTTTCGGAATGAATGGTTACGTAGCTCGGATTATCGGATCGCTATCTTTTGGGTTTGGGTACTTGGTTTGATTCGGAGACATTAATTTCGGGTCGATTCGATTTTCATCAAACATAATTTCTCCGGACTGAATCAATTTTTTTTCGGCCTTTGTGGCGGGAAAATTTTGTGAGGGATTAAAGTTAATTCAGGAAAATTTTCACATTCTTAGTCATTTTCAATAATCATCTTTTTCTAGGCAGAGAATGTGATTACTAACAGCAAGTTTTAAATTCTAACTACTCACTTACCATTTCCGATTTAAAAACTGTTCTGACAAATCGTCAAGAAATCTGATTTCGGCAGAATGTTTCCATCAGATGCAATTCTTTTAAAAATTAGTGAAATCGATGAAATATATAGAGTGTGAATCTTTTACTACTGCATTAATTTTAACCATACATGCAGACAATTAAGTTATTTTTGCCGTCCGAAATTTCAAGTATTCGATATCAAATCCATAATTGAATCTAGCTTTGTGTTCCTATTCAGGTAATACTCGTAGTTTTTTGTCATTCAGTTATACAGGTTAATTTTAACCATAGATTCTTGACGTCAAAAGAAACATTTTCTTTTTTCAATTGCGTATATTTTTTTATATCATAAAATTTATTTACACATGTGACTTCTGTTTAAACACATAAAATTATATTTGTACACATGAATTTATATATACTTATGAACTATCTATTCGAAATCAAAATAAATTTATTTTATTTATGTATTATTTTATTTATATAATTCAATAACTTATTTACAATTATTAATACATTTTATAATAACTTACTTTATGTATAATGTTGAAATCTGTACAAGTCTTATGACCGAAGCAGTCGATGTCTTCAGTTTCAATAGAAAAAAATTCTTCCTATAACATTTTTCCAAATTTGGCCCCGTTCAAAAGATATAGGATGTGGAAATCTCATGAAAAAAATTGCATTTTCACCTGTAATATTCAAACGATAGTATCAACTGAAAAGATCTCTTATAGACGTCATGCAAATTTTGCATCAATAGATTTATACCATTTCTTGTGGGTTTCTCACTACTCACTAATGAAGAAACAACAAAAAAATTTCGAGACTGCCTCTCGGAGCAGGACTGGCGGGATATTTTTGAATTTGAGACAAAGGATGCGGAACAGTTTTGAAGAGAATTTCAAAATTTTATTTGACAAATGTTTTTCCTCGGTAAAAAGAACTGTAAAACCAAAAGCTAATAAATTTATAGAAACTCCTCAATTAAAAAGAATGAAAAATATCTTAGATTATCTACTAATTGCATCAACAACAAAAAAAGAATTACAAAGTAGTTACAACAAAATGTAGAAGAAATATGATATGACTAGACTATTTGACTACCTATTAGGATTAAGAAGCAAAACATAATAGAGAAGTCGTTTTTCGTTTTTGACGTCACTGAGACAGAAGTGTTGTCAGTCGTGAGGTGTCTGAAGAACACTTATGCATGTGGTTATGATGAAGTACCAATCAGCTTGTCGAAGGCTTGCATTTTTTGTATAGTATCTCTATTAACTTACATCGTGAATTGTATTTTAAAGGAAGGAATTTTTCCAGATGCTCTGAAGGTAGCTATTGTGAGACCTATATTCAAGAAGAGAAACGAGGAGGAATTGGGTAACTAAAGACCCATAAGCTTACTTAGTTCGTTTTCAAAGATCGTTGAAAAGATTATAGCAACGCGATTAACGAAATTTTTCAGCAAATTTAATGTCATTTCAAACTGCCAACATGGCTATATGAGAAAGAAAAATACAGAAACTGCCATTTATGAGCTGACATTGTCTGTCTTAGAGGTTTTGGAGGGGGATAATGTGGCCTTGGGCTTGTTTCTTGATCTCTCTAAGGCGTTCGATTGCGTTGATCATCAACTACTGTTGGAAAAACTTGAAAGATCTGGTATAAGGGATAAACAACTGAACCTAATGAGAAGTTATTTGAGACACAGGAAACAGAGAGTTCTTATTAATAAAAACAGTGAGAAGTTCACCTCAGAGGACATCGAAATAACCATGGGCATCCCACAAGGCAGCATATTGGGACCCCTACTTTTTCTAATCTATACTAATGACCTAGAACTAACACTAGCGGAGAACTGTAAACTTGTGAACTTTGCTGACGATGCTAACATCTTGATAAGAAGTAAAATTCTCCAGGACTCACTTGATTTGTTTAGATCAGTGCTGGATGAGATATGCAGCTGGTGCCACGAGAACAAGCTAATCTTGAATATGCAAAAGACTTTATGCACTTACTTCTCTACAGATCGATCTTCACAGATCTTCCCGAGCTCTCTAGGATGTAAAGATGGTGATGTTGACGTCAAGGAGTTGGTGTCTTTCTTGGGGGTTGCAGTAGACCAAAACTTGAAATTACAAAAACTCTTTCGATACAACTGAACCTTGGACAATTGTTTGAAACATATCGAAATCGTCCTCATATATGTCGTCGATTTATGTTTTCCATTATTAAATCACAACACAGCGAAAATTGACCAATTCACAGCAATAAATATTTTAAGGTTATGTTTATGAATGCCTAAGACGGGCTTGAGAGTTAATGCTTTATTAAGTCATGAACGATGATGGCTAAAAATAAGAAGTTATCCTTCACTTTATCTGTGATGCAAAAGAATGTGTGACTTGAACAATTACAACTTGGCAATTATTGCAATATATATTTTTATATATTTTCCTGTGATTCTAGTAGTTATCGACCCCTCAGTTAATTGAGTTATTTTTTCAAGATATTAGAAAGGTTAATTCTTTTTAGAATTGAATCTTTAATAGAAAATGCTCTAGAAAATTTCCAAGGTGACCTTCGGAAAAATAGAAAATTGTTCAGATCAGGTTCTCAGCCTTACAACTTTCATAGAATTAGGCTTCAATAATAGGTTGGAGATAGGAGGTGCTTTCATTGATTTATCTTCGGGATATTACACTGTAGCAATTTCAAAACATTGAAAAATGGTCTTCCTCAAGGATCAGTTCTAGCTCCTTTACTTTTCAATTTATATCGCAGTGAGTTACCCACGACATCATCTCAGAAATTTGTTTATGCTGACGACATTGTTATTGCTTACCAACATTCGGATTTCCATACTCTGGAAAACGTACAGTCATCTGATATGGAAATTTTAAATAATTATTTCATTAAGTGGCAATTATGTCTAAATCCCAACAAAACAGAGGTATCTTGTTTCCATCTGAAAATCATGCAAAATATAGGAAATTAGCTGTAACTTTCAATGATTCTCCTATCGAACATAATTTAGTTGTCCCATATATAAATTTCAAGATGGTTTTAGGGTTATTCATGATGTTTCCGATTCTTTCTTGAAATGGGTTATACATTTCAATCGAATATGATACGTATTTTTATTATGCAGTTCTTTTTTCTGCTTTTGTCTTTTTATTTCCAAATTTGATGTGGGCAACTTGATGAAGTATCTATCTCCATTAATAGAAGACCACTCTTGAAGAAAGAAGTCTCTCAAATATATTTCAGCTTATTTCTGTATTTTACACTTTGGCGGGAAGCCAGGGTTTTTTTTGCTGCGGCTTTTTCTCTAGGCTTTTATGTTATACGCTGATCTATATGCTTTATTGTTCGCTAACTAAATATTGTAAGCCAAAAGTGCCAAGGTGGTATTTTGAAGGCTGATATACAAGTTAATACAGGGAATAGAAATCACCTTTCTCCTCTTTCACGCAAACCTGTCTAATTTTCATAATAAATTTTCTTCATATTATCAAACGGCAGGTTCAGCGGTAGAGATCAAACAATAAAATCCGAGATTCGTACGATATTGAAATTTCACTTCGATTCATGCTCCGAAAGCGAATGCTTGATTAGCATTCGAAACAGTCATCCTTTCATTTGAAGTTCGAGGTGGAGTACCTTCAACAGGACAAGCTCAGAATTCGTTCTTTCTAAGTAAATAATTTGAACCCATTCTTCCGAAGTTAATTTGGGAAAAGCTTTCTTCGCTGGAAATTCAAATATTTCTTTATGTTTCCTCGACGGTTGAGGCAGGAGAAGCCACAAGAATATTAATTTTTCAATCTTTCTCGTTCATTGGTTTTATTGGTATTTTGAAAGTTAACTGTGGAATATCAGATGAAAATTTGTAGCAATGTAATGACTCCAGTATTTCTATGTCTGTTGTGAATTTTGAAGCGAGGCTCTAAAACAAAATACGTACCGATAAAGGGTAATAATTATCCATTTACAATGACTTTAAGTTAAACAAAGCATTCAAGTAATTGGGTATATCTGATTGGCTCTAATTTTATCAGAATATCTAATAGTGTACTGTTGACAATAGAACTGAAATCTTGCCAGATTTAATATCATTCAGTCTTCAAACAATTTTTTAACTCTAAAAGATATGTTTACCATCCAAAAATTAATAAGCCAGACAATCCGATTCAAGCCTATGCCTACCCACGAATCTAATAATCATAATAATGATGCTTTGCTTTCCGCTACAACCTTACTCCTTACTCAGCTGTTTTTGACATTCAATATAGAGTTTTCCTGGCAGGGGATGAAACTACACGTTCTAGGCTCTATCAAATATGGCTATCGGAAGCACTTAACTTGACGCATGACAAGAGAAATATTTCGGTAGAAAGACACGTTTGTTTATATACGAACATAGGAAAGTTTTGGTAATTACATTAGGGAAAAGGTACAGTCTCTCCTATCATTATATTTTTTTATATCTAGACGTTTTAGTTTATCTCTGCTAGTTGGAAATCTTTATATATTGGTTTTGCAAGAAAGTAGAATTAATTCTTTTTTATTGAAAACATTTTTAACCCTAGTACTTGATGTTTTCAGGTGAATATTTAGAAATGTTGCCTTTAATTCATATTGATCTCCTAGATATTATTTTACAACTATATGCGACATAACGAAGATTCTGCATAAGTACTAGATATAAAGATATCGACGTTTTCTTCTATGCATTTGGTGATTTCCTCCTTTGTTTACAATTTGAAGTATTCTATATTGAGTAGGAAAAATTGTGTTTTCATGGTAATCTTCTGATTCTCATTACTTAGGACCTGGGAAAGCTATGACACTTCAAGAATGCTTAATATATATGTCTTTAGAACATAATTTGTATAAAATAAGGAAATGCCATATCTTTTATATGGTGGAATGATTTCGAATGTTGTAGTCTCCTATTGATTCATATAATTTGGTGAGCTGTAACTATCAGTTATATATATATTCTTTTGAACTTTTGGCTGACAATATTTAATTTTCAACTATCAGTTAAAATACTGGCCCTAATTATTAAGTTTGTATCTATCACTGTTCTACACCTGGTTATAATAACCCGAGGGTGCCTACTTGGCTCATGTAGCAGGTTACATATAAAAAAAATGTTTATCGATGGTTGCTATAATTGTAGAAATAGTTTATTTCAAGTAAACTATCAGAAGAGCATTTATATGTATTTTAAGCATGATAATAAAATTAGATTGAATTATGCTAGTGCAAAGTTGATCACATCTATCAATATTTTAAATTAAAAGTTGTATACTTTTATCAAACCATTATCATTATTGACATTAAAGATAAATTCATGGAAATAGTAATAAGAGAATGTGGGGAATTCATCTTTGGTAATACACATCATGTTATTCAAAATTTTGGTAATATTTGTATGGAAATAAAAATTTACAAATATATTACAAAAAAATCGCCTGAAAAAATCCGATTAGAGGCCATCATAAGATGGAAAAAATTTTTTCTGGGAGCAACGTTTTGATACAGCTTTACCCTTTCTAGGACACTTGGATGATACAAAACCCCGGTGAGATAAATGCGAGTGCCATAAAAACATCCACAATTCCTGATATGCACTGCAACTGACTACACTGAAAAAAAACCACGATGTAATTGGTAATAAACACTTGTTTCAGAAATATTTTGTTGTCAATATTCGGCATTATTTACATAAAATAATTTGTATTCATAATTTCCAGATTCCTCAATTTGATTTGTTTATAAAAAGTAAAATACTTATTTGACGAATATTTTGTAGATTCTAATATCCTCAATTGAAACTTACTAAATTATGTACCATAACTCCATTAAAATTTACTCATTACCTGATATTACTTATTTTGTTATTCGCTAATGGGGATTGGTAATTATTAGAATATATCGATTGCTGCTAAATAACACTTTGATAATATTACCAAGTATTCTTTACCAATTTTGAATAGTTATCAATATTTAGCCTTGAAAATGCTATATTAACCAATAATATATCTCTTTATGAATTACGAAATATTTTGTTTAGAGTACCAAAACGTTCGAAAGATGGAGCTGTAAGACCTACCCCCTTGTGCAAATAACGGTACACGCAGTCACTGCGCGCGTAGTTTCAAGTTGTTGAGCCGATACTTCCCCGTTTCCGAAACCGGTATAGTATTTCATTTCTAGCTCCAGTTTATCCATATTTGTATAATCATAGGTATCTTCATCTAATAAATCGAATTTGGGTTACAATTAGATCAGTTGTCTTGTGCTAAAGTGTACCTTCAAAAACCTAGTTTATTATTATAATAAGTGTAGTGAAAATGTAAACAACATCGGAGGTTCTGCAAGTAACTAAATTGTTAAAAGACATATTGGATGCTTCTTGTTAGATGATATTTCTGTAGGCTCTTCACATATTTCAATTCAAGAAGAATTACCATATCTTTCACTGAACAAGTTGGATCATCTTGTAATTATCACTTGGGTTAAGGTAAATGGAGTTGTTTATAAACCTGGATTAGTTATTCAGATAGCTAAAGACCAATTTACTGAACCAATATTTGGTGAAATACTTAAAATAGTGTATATTAGCGATGAAAGCATTAAATTTGTTTACAAACTACTGATTTGTTACGATTTTAACAAAGAATTACGGGCTTATGAAATAGCCAAATGCTCATCAGAAATTGTACCTGATCGCATTATAGATTTAAGAAATGTTTTGTATATACCTACAGCTGTTCATGTTACTGGTGATGGTTGTAAGTACATAATTTCTATGAATCAAGATTGATTTTTATGGAGTTCATAAATGTTATGGTGTTATTATTATAAAACAAGTATGATTTTTTTGTAAACCATTTTTTTAAATTTTTTATGTTTGAGAAATTATGTTCAATAAATATTTTTTTATGAAACCTAACTCTTTTATTTAAAACAGCCATTCCTCTTATTTATAGTAAAGAAAGATTTCATTTGTTTAATATATGGAGTATGTTACTTAAGTAAACTAATTGATAATGAAAAGTAATACTTTTACCAGAGCAAAGATTTTTGTTGCATGTTGCATTAAATATGTGTAATCTGTTAGTTAAGTGCCTCTATTAATAATAAATAAATAATATTCTTATATGAATGAAGATTTTTGTTCTATGACTATATATAACTTATAAATTGAAATCATTTATTAGCAATAAACAAGCGATACATTTATTTGAAGTAAGACTTTTCATCTATAAACATATGTTCAATAGATTTTAATACATCCATTATCAATAATTCAATGATAATTTTACTGGAACTGAAATAAAGAAATTATAACTTATAAATATGTATAATCGTTAATATATGGAAAGTAGAATTAAAGGAATATTTATTTGCAAGTTCCAAATGAATTGTTGGGTTGAGACGAATAAATATTTATTAACCCATATTTCAATGGAAGATTGTGTTGTGGTAAATCAATTTCGTAACTATTAGGTACATTTTTTTTTCGGTGTATATATATGTGATATCCTGGGATTTGTTGTAATGTTTCTTCTTCATTATTTTATTTTCACTGTGATATTTTATCAATTTGTTATTTTTCACTAAATTTAATATGACTTGCTTTTATTATAGAATAAGTTTTTTTTATAGTGATTAATGTTTTTATATTGTTCTCAATTGTTTTATATGTAGCATAAGGTTTTTCATGTAGAATGACTGTTTTTCTAATATGTTTATTCAATTTTTTGTTTTTATTAATTCATTTCTCGATTCATTTATTTTACATTAATCTTATATATTTTTCATACTGTTTTTGCATTGTAATTTCAAAGTATTGTAATCGAAAACCTTGAATTCCCTTTAAAAACTTTATTCTTTCTATTGCTTACGTGCTAGAATACTGAAGACCCACCTCTTTCTATCAATTCTTAATTATCTGCTTCTGAATAACTTGAATGCATGGTTGAACATGTCTTGTTATTATTTGCAAAATTTTTCGAGTTAATTTTATTGCGATTACAAATAAAATATTCTTCTTTTATTTATTTTTGTATAACTTCAGTATCCTTTGTTTTTTCGTCTTCATTTCATGTTTTCTTTTCAGTTTGTTCATTCTTTTCATATCATTTAATAACTGAGCTTTCATTCATATTAATTCAATTATCCCTGATCTGAATTCAATGAATTTTGTAGTCTGTTCCGTTTTGGAATTAATTTTATATGATATTATACTCTGTAATTATATTCCTAAATATCGACCAGAATGAACAACAAAATGATGAACATTTATAAAGCTTTTTTCTTTATCTTAATCATTTAGCATATGCCTGAATTTCACATTAGCGGCATAATTCAGTGCATATTTATTTATCATGCATGCTTCAGAAAATTTAATATTGCCTCTACTTTGGCAATTCAAATTTCCCGCCGCTTCGTTCATGTATTAACAAATATGACGGCCGAGTTGTGTAATCAAAAAGTGGTTAGGAGTTTTCATTTCTTGTATATTAGTGTTCTATGTGTCCTGCTTTTTTATGATGCATAGAATATTCGGTGAATAAAACAAAGGCGTATCAAATGTAGGGTGAATACGAACTGGATTTCAGGAGCTTCAAAATTCTGGGATTTTACATGACGGAGACTAAAATCTATTCCAATACCGTATTTTGACGAAAAAATAGATTTTTTTTTCAAAGCATTCTAATGCAAGAGCAATAGACACGGATACGCAAATTATATACTTTCAGTTAAAACGGCTGTATCAGAAAATATTTATCCGCAATATCCAATCCAAATGGTTCTTTCGATTTCGATACTCGCTGATCGGATTTAATCACTTCAAAATCCCAACACCGGTATTTATTTAGCAATGGTTCAGCGCGTTAAATGAATTACAATCACATATAGGAAATGGGATCGGCGCAAAAAAAGAACGGCTGTATGTGAAAAATTGCGCATTTACCGGTCTGAACTTTTCCACCAATCTGCGGGTCATTTGTCGGACATTTGACGAGAGTTGAATAATTGCAGAGGCTGAACTGAAAGGGCCTTCCTGCTTAACTGTCAGATGGAAACCGAATAAATCCTTCATGGCAAGTCCCTAACGACTTCACTATTATGTTCGTAACATATTTCGCTGTTTGCTTAATAGCATCAAGGGTCAGTTCCAAGGGACATATCCCCTCTAATTATCCGATTTGGAAATTCGGTGGTCAACATTCTATTTAAGATGTAACAGGATGGAGGAGATTTAATTACAGGGTTCCACCCTGGACGGCTATGTACAATTAGGATTTTCCAATGATTATTGTACTCAGAGAGTATTCAAGAGAACAAATGGAAATTATTCGACTTGAAACACTCGATTAAAATTTCACATGCTAACATCACTAACAGGGTTTCTATTTTCAAAAATCTATTCTCCTTTTACTCTAACCTTAACCTTTACTAAAACTTCACCACGTACAGATGTTATATTGTGTGCTACAAAAAATTGTAAGCCAGAAGTTCTAAAGAATATACAGTAACTGACAAAAAAAACTGCAACACTGCAGCTGTTCGAATTTCCATTTGGTTTTGCTAAAACATAGATATTATAGGAAGGATTAAATGATGAATTTGAGGGGAAAAATGAAGGGTCTACTATTCCTTGCACTAAATTTGTTGATAATGTGTTTGTTCCCCGCGATTATCAATACACTTCCCAAAACGTCTTGGCATTGAGGCAATGAGATGGTGGAATTTTTTTGAAGGATACTATCTCAAGCTACATGTATCATGTCTCAGAGACGCCAGGGTAAATTTCTAAACCTCAGACCCATAATATCCTAACGATTTCTATGGGTCAAGACCGGAGATCCGCCCATGGTAAAACAAAATACTTTGGCAACATGAGATTGAGCATTTTCTGTCTGAAATAATGGATTCCCGAGCCGGTTATGACTCTAATATTTCTTGAATAAAGACTAAATAGACAAACACCTTATACTATAACGCCTTTTCTCCGGTGTACACGACGCTCAATATCAAACTGAGATTCACGCCTTTTTTCCTGAAGTCGTGTTACCCTTCTTCGGATATCATGTACACCGGAGGGGAACAAAAATTCGTCATAAAAGACGACCTGATGCTATTCCACGTTTCAATATTTAAATTTTCTGCACCACTGTAATAGTTGCCAGTGACGCTAAAGAGTAAGAAGTAAAAAAAGACGCCGATCTTGAACTTCATTTGGGCCCTTTCAACGTACGGAGCCTACTGATCTATATATATATCTATATATAGTTTCGGGAATTATCGAACCACGCTTGAAAACATCTCATGACAGTAGATTTCTGCTAATACGAAATAACATATCCTTTATTAGCATGAGTAATAATAACGTGGCCTTGACTTGATCAGTATACAGTGTGGAACAGCCAAATGGAATAAATTCGATAACGGATAAATGAGAGCTTGTTTGGAAAAACGCTCAGACACGTCGATTTGTATTTTTAACTGAGCATTTTTTTCAAAAAAAAATATATATAGGGTGCGTCATGTGACAGTGACCAATACCCACTTTCTTATTTTAAATGCAAGCCCCTCTATATTATTAATTTTTTGGATTCTTCAGAAAATTCTAGACATAAATTATGTACAATGTCCTATACTTATCTTCAACTGTTTTGGAAATATTAAGTGTTTTCAGATATATTACAAAAATTAACATTACAAAAAGAAAATTATTTCATTTCACAAATTCGCTACATTACACTAAAAACCTAATAATTAATACTGATTATTTCTTAATAATTTGAAAAAAAAACAAAAAAATATTGATATCAATGTAGTAAATGTTCAAAATGCTCGCCGCGAACGTCTTGGCAACATGCTAATCTGGTCTTCTAACATTTCTCAACATCTCAAGTGTAACTGATCTAATCGCAAGCGTGATTCGTCTTTTTAAGTCATCTAAGTTGAGGGGTTTAGTTTTGTATACAATACCTTTGATATATCCCCACAAAAAGTAGTCTAACAGCGACAGATCAGGAGATCGTTCTGGCTTAATATTTCCGAAACAGTTTAAGATAGGTATAGGATATTCTACATGATTTATGTCTAGAATTCTCTGAAGAATCCAAAAAATTAATAATATACAGGGGCTTGCATTTAAAATAAGAAAGTGGGTATTGGCCACTGTCACATGACGCACCCTATATATTTTTTTTTTGAAAAAAATGCTCAGTTAAAAATACAAATCGCCGTGTCCAAGCGTTTTTCCAAACACGCTCTCATTTATTCGTTATCGAATTTATTCCATTTGACTGTTCCACACTGTTCATCAATGGTATAAGCAAAATTTCTTTGAAATTTTGCTTTATCAGAAATGTAGGAAAATGCATTGTATTTACCTATGTATTATTTTTTTGGTATTATACCTGATATTATCAGGTACTCTGCCTTACCTAAAGCCGATTGTTCGTAATTATTTAGGACGTTAAATACCGGTGTACCTTCGACCGTACCTAGAGCTGATTGATAGTTTCTTTCTAAATCTTCGAGAACCAACTGTTCCTAACAGGTATAAATAAATTGTACCCAACCTAACCTAACCCAACAGGTATAAATTGATTGCACATATAACTGGCGAGTTAATTAATTATTTATTTTGACCCTACTCACACCAGTATCTATTATAATAATATGATTCAGAGAAAGGTCTAGCGCCTAAACCAATCAACCGATTTGCATCAAATTTTTTTTATTTAACGGTAGGCATCTAAACTGATGCAGAAAAATAACAACAAGTGCCAAAAATCTATAATTACTCTGGAAAATACAAAAAACTAAAAAATTAAGTGTTTTGGCATGTTTTCGCGCTACCGCTCAACGAATTTTTACTGATATGGGCTTCAATTTCTTTTTCTTGCACTCCAAGTCACTATTACCGTCATATAACTCATTAAAAACATTTGTAAATTTGATTAACTTTATTTGTAGCTAAATTATAACATGTGACTTATAAATCATATGGTAACATTGCTAGAAGAGAAAAAACACTTTATTTCAGTTGTTTTATGTAGGCTTTCATTTTAAAAGGGTGAATAAAATAATTTGTGAAGTTGCAATAGTTAAAAATTTCAAATTTTGTTATTTGAATAAAATTACCCTAAGTGAAAGTTGAACTGTTAGGGCGAGTTAAAAAAAGGTTCAAGAGTACTACCTGAGTTGGTTAGAAAGTGAGCATTTGAATAATTTTATAACAATTTATATTTTAAATGAAGTGCTTGAAAATATAAGATGGAAACTGCGATTTTGAAAAAGTTTCATTTTAAAAGTAATTGTCAAACTTAATAACGTTTAATAATTATAATTAACATCTATAATTTCAGCTTTGACTTTCAAAGAGGAAAGAAGTGATTTGACGAGCTTGATTTTAATGATTATTTGGGCTATTACCATCATCTATTGTGGATGTAATGTTTTCCGACGTTTCGATAGACATCTTCTATCTTGATCAAGGAGGAAAAGTAAAAAACCTTTTGAAAATTATCAATTTTCAAAAAGTCAATATGACAGAAGTAATGAAAGAAAATGAACAATGTTATATACTCATCTGTGATATGATGATCTATTTAAGTTGGATCGAACTATCGGCTTCCAAACTTCTGGCAGATCTATAGATGGAGCACTTATGGAATCTGGTGTTATTTTCATAAATGCTGCTTCTTTGATTTTTCTTCTTGAAAGTTTTTCTTCTTTGGATATTATTGATGCTTCATCCCATTTTATACGATGATTCTCATCTACAGCATGCTGGACTAACCTGGATTTGTCGCTGTCTAGTACTCGTAGAAGCTTCTGATGTTCTTTTATTCGTACATTCAGAGGGCGTTTAGTTTCTCCGATGTAAGATCTTCCGCACAGGTAATTCATATATGCAGTTCTTTGTCCTTTGTGTCTCATTATTAAGCTTAACTTTTGTAAGTTTAGCTCTGATAGTGTCTTGAGTTTTGAATGCAGTCGTTATGTTGTATCTATTTCCAATTCTTCTCATTTTCTCCGACAAACCTTTTACATAAGGAATTACGGTTTTAATGGTCTGATTTATATCTGTTGGTTCAGGTTGACTGTCTCTTATTCGTTTAGCTTTTTCTAATATCTTTTTGGAGTAGCCATTGCTCCTAAGAGTTTTCGAGATGTTATTTATTTCTTCGTTTTGGTCTTCTTCAGTGCAACAAATATTTATTGCTCTATCAAATAAACATTTTGCTACTCTCAATTTAGTGTTTAGTTCGTGGTTTGACTCAAAATGTAGATATTGTCCTGTGTTCGTTGGCTTTTTATACACAGTGGTTCTTGGGATTCCATTTTGTTTATGTACGAGTACATCTAAGAATGGAAGTTGTCTGTCCTTCTCAATTTCAATTGTGAATTTAATTGATTCCTCTTGATTGTTTAGATATTGAAGGAATCCATCTATAGTGTCTCTTCCATGTTGCCAAAGATAAGAAAAAATGACTCGAAAGAAAATCGAATGTGGAGCACTGACTTTTGCCTACCTGGTTTCACAGTACGGCTGAATCAACGTGTCACTCACGAGCGAGAAATAGTCACTTTTTTCACCAGAGTTCTAATTTGCAGAAATTGAGAAATTCATTGATTGCCAAGAAAGTGTTGCACGACGATGTGTGGATGAACGACGACTTCGTACCCATGGATGACATAGGTCATATGCTCCAACATATGTTACGCGTTAATCGGACAATGAAATGAACATATACGTGGGCCGCACGAAACGAGCAAGCAACTTGGAATAAAATGAATGAACTCAACTAATAACAATGAGTTGCAGTAACACTGGTATAATCAAGCATATCGCTCAGTAACCGCTTGATGTTGAGTTACGGGACACCCTGTACAAGAAATAAACTTTGCTCTATTTAGTAGAAGGCAAATTGTGATAACGGTGTCGAGTCCGGCAAATTGTTTCAAAAAGTATCTTAGTGAAATATTCTATGAAAAGCCCCACCCTAATCGAGTCCATGCATAGTTCTTTCATGGGATCACGTAAAATATTTACACAAAACCTCAGAAGATAAGACTTGTGTTCGAACATTCACATAATTCTTCGCACACGCCAGCATAAATCTTCCCTAGTCCCACACCCTTTCTTCGCAGACAAGGGTACTGATGACGGAGATTGAATATAAGGAACTCAAAAAGTGATATATTCTCAGGAATGAAAAGCGGAAAAGAGTGCAAGATATATTGTCTGAGCTAAATGCGTTAAAGTCGAATTAAACCAACAAAACGGGCTTATAACGCTTTAAAGTATATGAAAGCATTATCGCGAGGACTGTGCACAATCTCTGTAATCCGTATGAAGACAAATAATATGGCTGGGTGACTTCCGTTGCGTTCAAAACAAAGTCCGCAAAATTATGATATTTTGCTCCTCGTTGCTACCCTTACCGAATGAGCTATTCATCATCCAGTATGCGAATTAATTTTGTTTCTCTTTCAAGTTTTGTTGTCGGAATTGTGAAAACCTTTTTGCAAAATAAAAGGCACGTGGGATTGTGAATCAACTGACGGGAAATTTCAGAAGCCTCAACAATAAATGTGAGGGCATTTCGGAATACATATGTGTCCAATGAGCTCCTGCCATAAAGATAGCAATATTAGTGCTGTTCTGATTGAAAATGAGTTCGATTATAGTATTTAACTTAATGATTACCATCAATATTTTTATGACAGTCACTGAAAAGTATAAATATAAATAATATAATAATAATATAAATAAATATAAATATAAATTGTAAAAAACTAAAAAAACACGCTCCCAAAGAATATCGGGCTAAAAAAGTTAGGAATAATTGTAAAAATCAATTAATGACAATAGTATATAAAACATAAAAGAAAAATTGAGAAAGAAACGTGGGACGCTTTGTGCCATAATTTTCGTATATCAAGAGCCCCAAGCTTCTTTCTCAATTCTACTAGTATTTTGTATAAAGTATTGTCATAAATTGATTTTTTAAATTATTTCTAACTTATGTAGCCCGATATTCTTTATGAAGGTAAAGTTTATACCTTTGTTGATCAATAACTTTTTACGGGACTTCTTAATCAGTTATTTAAAAAAATTTTCTTATAATTGCCGTAAAATATTTTCGCTTTGTGAAGACTTTCATGTATACCTAAAAAATAAGATAGTGAGATATTAATTCGAACAAATTCAATACCTTGGCTACACTTAATCATCTTTTTATGTTAACAAAAAAATTCACCATTATGTTGAGAAAAATTTCTGTTTATTTGTTACTTACTGTTATATGTTAATAAGGGACATTAATTATCTGAAACAAAATTCTATAACACTTAATTATAAATTTTTTTTAACAACTGGGCTATTCCAAGATTGTAATTTTTTTGGAACTACTTAAAGAACTATCACATATGATAAATACATTCTTATTATCAATAGTTATTGTTTATGGACGTTTTTCTCATATTTCTATTATTCAAATAATTTGTCAATTTTTTTTTCAATATAATTCACAGTTCCCCATGGATTGAAAAAAAAATTTCATCAACAATTTCATTGTTTATTATATTAATAATTTGATATAGACAAATTATTATCTTTCCTTTATAATTTTCTGTTACTTTTAATAATTAAAACATGTTCATTATGGTATAATACCGAAAAGTCTTGATCAGGTAACAAATATAAAAATATTACAAGTTAATTTGCCGAACAGCACCGATTAGTTGACAACTTCTTTGACATGGGTTTGACATACAATTTACCTGAAATATAGGATCACTGTGTTAACTGACCGTATGGTCAAATTAAACTAATGGTTATTTACCGTTAATTACATCATGCGCTATTTAGTGTTCAGGTAGTGGTGCTATGAAAGGAATGGTTTAACGGAATCAACGACGTTGAAGTATACGTAGAAAAATGGCGTTTTGTATGCTGAATTAATATAATGTAATAAAAAGAAAAGGAAAGCTGTTTAATATGTTTCTGTGGTGATACCATACGCATAATTTGAACTGCTTATAATAAAAGTTTAAACCTAAATTAATGAGTTTACTGCACTGTTTCGAAAATTACAAAATATGGCTCTTCAGTGTTTTAAAACAATTTTAATTCGAAAGTATGAATGCGCATGATGAGAAAACGACGTTAATACTGTTCAACATGTTACGCTTTCCGTTCGTAAATTACGTGAAGCGGTTACGTTAATACCGCACGTTATCTCAAAATAAAGAAAACGCATGCGCTGTACCGTAAATAACGTCCAACGCTATTACCGCAAGACATTATTTCATATTCCATATCTCCTTGAAGTCTAGAACTAATATGGCTGATCCGATACCATTATCACCTTTTGCCCTATACTATATTAATGAGGAAGTAAAACCCTGTATACTCAGACTATTCTGTTGACGATATTCCAAAATTATATAAACATTTGCGCAGAAGTTGTTGAGTCCAAAAACGAGAAAATGATCAAGAAGAAGAAGAAGAAAGAAGAAGAAGAAAGAAGAAGAAGTACGAATACGTAATGGTAGTAGTACGAAGATATAAATAAGGACATGAACTAAGAAGATTCATTTGATTTCTTGCAAGATAGACTACAAGACGTATAGAAAATTTGGAAATCACTATTTTATTTATTCTTCGGTATTTTGAAGCTGGAATCATGATGAGAACAAGGTCAAAAAGTGTAGGGTCTATACAGAGGACGCCTAAATGCTTTGAGAAGATGAGCAATAAAATAAATGAATTAAGCTCATCAGAAAATAAAATAAACACGCTAGCTGATAAATTAAATACTATATTTGGTGAACCTACTTCGCCAAGAAAAATGGGAAGATGGAATATTGTCGACAAGGAGATTACTGATAAAACACAGAAATGCAACGAGAATACAAGCACTACAATAGTCAAGGTTAGTCCAACTGAAAATAAAATTGACATTCTAGCTGAAAAATTAAACACGATATTTGCCGAACAGACAACTCAACGAAAAATAGAAAAAGGTAATGTTATCGACAAAATACCTATAGAGAAACCACAAAAAAGCATTGAAAATACAAACCATAACACAGTCGAGTTCAGTTCAAACGAAAAAAATATTAATACGCTATCTAGAAAACTTTCGAATGTAATGATCACTCGAACTAAGATCAGAAAAAGAAGATTGACTGTTTCAGACATGTTATTTGGGGACGGAAAGCAAAATGAAACTAATGAGGATTATTCCTCCAAAGAAGAGACAGCTCAGGATAGAGAGAAACGGGAAAGGCAGGAAAAAATGTGGGAAAAAATGAAAATAAGAACTATTTCAAACAAGAAATTGAAGGAATTAGACCCAGATGACGAAGTGGTGGATTTAAGAAAGAAAACAACGATAAGAAATACTTTGAAAATGTTGAACAACGAACCAATTTGTTTTTCAATGTTATTTTTAAAATAATTGTGAGAAGAGAATTTCAGTTCTACGAATAATTCAAAAATAAAAAAAAAATTATCCTCTTCCTCGTTACTTTTAATTTGATACCAATATGTAAATAATTATGTGTATTTTTCCAGCATTAAATATTATATTATTATAAGAAAAAATTTCTTTTTTTTAAACTTATTATAATTTAAGATGTTCACTAGCTTGAAGCTTGCCTGTCGCGAAACATATTTTTTATGTTTGTTCTAGAAAATTCTATTATATTGGTACCCGGTAAATGATGAAGTGAGTTTTTACCATCTATCATTGATTTCTTTTATTATTCTCAAATAAGCTTTAAAACTCAAATTGCGTTGAAAACAATTTTTTAACAAATTCGGCTTTTCGAAAGCTAATTCGCCTTGAAATCGGTATTGATGTCTATTGAAACGTTAGTAGCTAGAAAAAATATGAGATGGTCCAAATACAGGGTGTCTCGTAACACAACGTCAAGCGGTTAGTGGGTGATATTCTAGGTTATACCAGATCTAGCAAAAAAAAAAGAAATGAAAAATAATAAAAAAATATTGAAAATAAAAATTAAACAATTGAATCTAACAATGGATTCGTGACTGTAATCATTAGCATAGTTGTTTAAAAGCATAATGAATAGAAAAAAATTTTGATAAAATAAAACTAAAACAATTGTACCTAAAAATGTATTTGTGACTGTAATCGATAGCATGGTTGTTTAAAAAAATATAAGTGAAACAATTGTACCTTACGATAGACTTGTAATTTTAATCAATAGCATGGTTATTTAGGATTACGTTTGAATCACTGCAAAATTGGAAAATTTGTGATTACAAAAATATACCTATGACCACTTAATCAAGTGACACAGAATTTTTTTAAATTTTTGCTAGAACTGTTATAACCCAGCATAAGGCCCAGTAACCGCTTGATGTTGAGTTACGGGACACCTCGTATAATATATAGTGATAAAATGAAATCAAAAAAGGCTTTTATTTATATGCTTTATAAATGAATAGAATGAAACCCTTCTCAAAAGAACATTTTTCTACATTATCATTAAACGCCCAACCCAAATTACTTTTAGACTGGATGAACAACCCATTTTGTCCTAGTATATACTTTGTATATCCATATAATGTTTATCATAAGCCTTTTCGAAGATTTCGGA
Source organism: Micraspis discolor (assembly GCA_030674115.1). Taxonomy (NCBI): domain Eukaryota; kingdom Metazoa; phylum Arthropoda; class Insecta; order Coleoptera; family Coccinellidae; genus Micraspis; species Micraspis discolor. Next base: position 4,145,221 of record JARTUT010000004.1, read on the forward strand.
CCTTTTAAAACTTCTAAAACAATGGTATTCTGCACAGCTTCCAAAAAGTCATTACGGAACGGGGTGTCATACAATTCGGCGTATCACATAAAAGCCTAGGAAAAAACCCCGTAAAAACCCTGGCTCCCCGCCTAAGTGTGAAAGTACAAAAATAAGCTGAAATATATTTGGGATTTCTTTCTTCAAGAGTGATCTTCTATTGATGGAAACAGAGACTTCTTCAAGGTGCCCACATCGAATCTGGAAATAAAAAGACAAAAGCAGAAAGAAGAACTGAATATCAAAAATACAAAATTTGAAAGAGATAAAGAAAACTTCCTCAAATTAGCCTTTTTGGATTAACTCGATATTGTGAATCAAGAATTTTTTAACATAACAAGCTAAACCATAAATTTTACTAATTAGATAATCAATTAATACATAACTTTTATTGTTCCTCTTCAACGAAGATTTTTTTTAGTATCCGTATGTGTCTCTTGAAGGAGAATAATCTCAGCACCATAATCCTTTGTTATTTTAGAAATGTAGTCACTCTTGTCCTTAGAAATACCTTCTATATAAATTACGGAGATGACAGGATATTATACTGAAAGGTAAAGTAACTCTGTACTATACAGGGTGAGTCTTTAACCACTGCGTTAATTTTAACAGACACATCTTCTTTCTATAACATTTTTCCAAATTTGGCCCCGTTCAAAAGATATTGGGTGTTGAAATTTTATAAAAAAAATGTATTTCATGCATATTTTGGCATCGATAGATTTATTCCATTTCTTGTGGGGTACTACAGTACAGATTGGTTAAATTGCATGAAAAACAAATATCACTAGAACTAAAAGTCCGTATCTTGTACTTCCTAGAATCATAAGTATTTTTTGCAGATAAAAAAGGAAAGGAATTAAATCGATATAATCATCTGAAACATTAGAGGGAAAATAATGTTTTTAATCAATTCAGATTCAATAGTGGATGCTGTGGAAGGTAATTTTCATTCAAACTAAACTGGACTACAGTGGGATATTTGCCCAATGTGAAACCTTAAAATGCTTATAACTTTATAACGCAACTGAATATGAAAAAAGTTGTTTTTTTTTAACTCATGAACCTATGGTTAAAATTAACGCAGTGGTCAAAGACGCACCTTGTATATTGCTACTTTCATTTTTCATCGATTAACTATTCAACCAAACGGTAAAAACGACAATGATTTACTTTGAGTTGATTGATTGTCAGAAGTGTGGGGAAAAATTATAAAAATGAGCCAGTTGATATTCTCGAATCTGGGTTATACCCTTGCTCTTTGAAATATTGAATCGATTACATCCTCAATAAGAAGAAAAATGCATTTTTATAGACCTCAGAAACCGTTGGTTGAAATCAACATGAAGGTACCTAAAGTCTCTAATGTGAAAATTGATTATCGAAACCCTTCTTCATTGGAAGCCCTCGAAAACTTCCGGAGTACCCATTGCTAATTTATCAGTTGCTCTCAATCGTCAATAAAAAGTATTCAACCTTCAATTAATAAAGTTCAAATTCAGGCCATGATCTTTTGCTTCCCCGAATAGTTTTCCTCTAGAGAATTTATGAGCACCCCCGAGGGGTAAGTCAAGTGGCATCTTAGCGAAACTTCTTCTCCAATAATTACTCCAGTAAAACTCCCAGTTTCATTAAGAAACCACGTAGGATTCTCATTTCCTCCACTATCCATCAAGCCAAATTGGCGTCACGACCAACTTGATATATTTTTCATAATTTTAATCGTCGTCAGTACGGATTCGACTCGGCAGACGACAATTAATAAACTGTTCATCATGCCTGCCTCCAAGAACCGCATGTGGATGACACGAATACTCAGTAATTACCAGGAAGAGGGCGTTGCGTGACGTTCCCACTTGTGCGATCTGATTTCGGGTCCTCTTCCAGACATATCCATCTTGTGTGAGCTCCAAGGGCGTAGTGTTCTTGCACGACACAAAGGGGTGGAAGTTTTTGATTGTATTTTCTTTTCCCGTGTCCCTGTGAGTGGAGCATGTTTCCGTGAGTCAACTTCACCCGATGGAATAGGCTTGAGCGATTGAGGCTTTTTAATCTTGGTGTTCCGGCCTTTGGGAATAAAAATATGGTAAAGGCCAAAATATACATAACACATGCTACAAAAAAATACGTTAAACTCCCAAATTCTAGTGAGGTGAACAGAAGGTTCAGATGAGCTCAGAAGAAATTCCTGAATTAAGCTACCCGAAGAAAGTTTTTTGTAATGAGTTCAAATACTTGAATACTTTCTCCATTTGTGTTGCTAGAGTTTGAAGCCTACATCTGTGTATTCATTATATTATGCTTTGAACATGTTCCATTAATTATGATAGAAGGAAATAACAGTTTACCCTTGTGTTTGGTAAAAAGGTTTTTCTATCGGATAGCACGCCTATGTTGAGGTTGCTACATGCTTTGCAAGATAAGGCCCTATTTCAACTTCTCCAGGCGTCGTAATTCACCTTGGAGCATGAGAAATGTAACAATGTGTTCCAACTTGATGATAATTGATATCAACAATGGATGAGAAGAGTCCTGTCAAGTATTATTTGCCAACATCTTTTCAACGAATCAGTTTACTGAAGTGTTAGGTGGCCTTATATGAACGGGGGACCATTCAATTTGAAACAGAAGAATTGAGTATTAAATCGACACCGGTGCCATTTTTCACTTATATTTAAAAGATATTGCTTGATAAGGTGGGGTGAATTGATACTGGATCAGGTTGAGTAATTTAGGTAGGTATTGAATTGAGGCTCAATCGACTTGTGGTGTTCTTTTCCATAGGGTTTTTAGCCTCCACTAATTTATTGACCTTGCGAGCAGAACCTCGGAGAGTCGCTGATTATTTCATACTATCCAAATGCTAAAAAACTCTGGACATATTTATATAGTACCTACTAAAAGTTGTGTGTCCAGCTTCGATCTATCTGTATAGATAATTCTATAATAGTTTGTGGAATTTGCAGCCATTCAATATCCATTCCACTGTCCAGAAATTCGAGTACTCACAGTTTACCAATTGAGAGGGGTTGGTAGTTGGAAAAATCAGATTTTATTATTTATCCTCAGGGGTATTTGCATCCACGATAATCAGCATTTTAGAAATTGACCAAGGTATATGAACCACTCGGCCACGGAGAAAATGAATCTATATTTTGGTTTGTTAGTCATCATTTACTACTCTGATCACTGAAAAATCTTCCTATTAATCCCTATAATACTAAATCCATTTGGTTCTAGCCATCTTCCCTGAAGGCTTGCGACCGGTTTCCGAGAGGCTGATCAATAAAGAAATCAACTAATGAGCTGTTAAATCTTTTATCAACTGTCATCTGAATTGCTTGAAGGATGGTCAACTAGTTTGATTTGACCATCCGGTCAGTTGACACAGTGGTCAAATATTTCAGGTAAATTGTATGTCAAGTGTCATTTTGAGTTTCTGAAACGCAAATTAAGGTTGAATCAGAGGTCCAACTAGTGTCGAAGAAGTTGTCAACTAATAGGTGCTGTTTGGCAAATTAACTTGTAAGAGATCACTTGATAAAAACTTTTCGGTATTGAAAGATCATTTTTATATTTGTTTAAAACACATTGTAATGTAATGAACAATGAAATTATTGATGAAAAGTATTTTCTTTCAATTCAAGGAGAACTCTAATTATTTAAAAAAAGGTTTACTAAATATTTGAATAACGAAGATATGAGAAAAACGTTCCATTTGATTATAAAAAATTTATAATCAAGTGGTTATAAATTTTTTTATAATGAATGTCCCTTATTATACAACTAAACTGAAATATTTCACAACATAATGGTGAATTTTTTTTGTTAACAAAAAAAAAATGATTAGGTATACCCAACTCATTGAATTTGTTTGAACTTTATTCTTATTTTATAGGTATACAAAAAAGTGTCCACGAAGCTGAAAAAAATTACAGCAATTATTTGAGTATTTTTTTAATTAACAAGGATTAAGGAAGCCCCAAAAAAGTTATTAGTCAACAAAGGTATAGTGACTTGGAAAATTAACTTCAGGAGATAATTCCAATGGAAATTTGTGCTTTGAAATGTCAAGATTCAATTACAGTTCTCTCAAATCTCCAATATATACTCTAAAAATTTTACTATTTTATTTCATTAACTTTCACAGACATACGCTCAACCTAAACATGGCTATCGTACACGGACGCCAATTATCAACGATGAATTAAAAGTACTGTGAATATATTGAAAATATTGATGCCTTATGAGCTTATTTTGCGATATACTAAATTGCTCAAAAATATGAAAACCATTATTATGCAGCTGTACAGCAAGAACCAACGTGGAGGTGTAGATCATTCCTGCCACGTGTGGGATGGGAATGAAGGAAATCGAATCAGATCAAGTTGGAAATTTTCAAAATAACGAAATAAACTCTTAATAAATAAAATAAACTCTAAAAAAAATTAACAATGAATAAGAAAATTAAAAAGGCAGTGTAAAATAGGATATATTCTGAAAGTTATAAATGAAAATTATTCTAAATTGAGTTCTTAATATTAAAATTTTTTGTAAATCAATGGAATTCTACGATTTTTCTTATCAGCGAAATGATCTATGACCTTGTCAATAAAAAAATATTGTCATTCTGTGATTTTATGAATCCTTTTTCGATCGAAATTTTAGCTATATTTTACTCAGCCGCGCCTGTCCAGTTGTATTTCTAATATAATTTTTAATCGTTTTCAACACAGAGAAACTTCTTTCTGTGGAAGCAGTTGTCACTGGCAAAACAATTACAAGGCATAATAATTTAAAGAGTTCCGGCAAACAAAATTTCGAGTCCGTATCGTGAAAAAAACTTAACATTTCATAGGGATTTGTACAATTTTCTACTATATCGTTTCTGTACAGAACAGTTAATTCGCTCTTCAGTTGATTTTTATCAAAAATATTATATTGTGTTGTCAAGTCTTTGAAAAGCTGATGAGGGAAATCTTTTTGGTATTTGGATCTAACTTCTATTTGAGTCATTATAATGACCAGAAAAATTTGAAAAAAATATTGTCTCAACTGTTGTTCTTTATCTGCAAATTCAAATCCCTCCCGACGTTTCGAATGTAAATCTGCGGTATTCAGTTTTCTATAAATTGTATCGAAATAAGTGCCGTTACTCCTGAATTCACGAATTCTTTTCAATGTTGTTTGCAGTAAATTTCTCGCCTTTAAAATGTCTATATTTCTATTTTGTAAAACAGAAAAAACAGTATCGGTTTGATCAAAAATCAATACAAACGTTTCTAAAAAGAATATGTTTCGAGCATCTTCTAAAAAATTTTTCAAACCTATTGCTTCCCTAATAGATTTTTGATCAAAATCGCGACTATTACTATTGATTATAAAATAAAATGTTTCAAGTAACTTATCTCTATTATTGAAAACTGTATGAACGGCTCGTGATGTGAAATTCCAACGAGTTGCCACATTCGAAAGAATACGTGTTCCTCCAATTTGTTCTAACACTTGGGTACGCTTTGTTGATTTGGAAAAATATGATGAAAATCCTGACAAGGTTGAGAAAAAACTTTAACCTGTTGAATTGAACTGCAAGTATTACTTAAAACCAAATTGAATAAATGTGCATAGCAATGAGTAAAGATTGCTTGTGGAGCTATAGATTTAATTTTTGCTTGTAACCCGTTCACTTCTCCGGACATAGCACTCGCTCCGTCATATGTTTGAGCCACTGATTTTGAACGCAAGTCAAATTTTCCGAATTTTGAAGATCCCGTGAAGCGCTCAACAAGTAGGTCATCTATTATATAAAGAAAAATGACTGATAACTGGGAATGACAGCTTATGTCAGTTGTTTCATCAACTTGCCAAGAAAAAAACAATGATTGTGAAATTTCGTCCTCGATTTGTTTATTCACAACAAAAGCAACCGAATCAATTAATTCATTTTGAATGGTTTTAGATGTACCAGAAATTACCGATTTACTGTTGGTGTCATTTTCTGAAAAGGTTTTTAAATTCGTGTCAAATTTACTAACAAGAACTACCAATTCTTTGAAATTTCCGCGATTTAAAGACTCATTCGATTCATCATGCCCCCTAAAAGGTAACTCTTGCATACAGTGGTGCATCGTAATATCTATTAAACTTCTTAGAATTTGTCGATTTTCTTTGACTCTAGCATTGAAATATTCAATTTCTATTTGACGCTCATTGTCTATTGCTGTGGCGATATTTTGTTTTTGCTTTCTCATAACGGTAAGCTTCCAATTAGATGAAATATGCTGAGCACTTTTATTGTGTAGCGATAGACCCCGAGATAAATTTTTCAAACCACTAAAACCACTTTTCGACCAAACTCTGTCGGAATTTCCATTAGTTGCTGAGAATAAAATGCACGGCTAACAAAATATTTTTTTCAAAGTAATACTTCCAGTAAGCCAGTCGTACTTGTCATACCACGTATTTTGGAATCCCCGATTTGATTCACCGACCCCACCACTAGACACTAGAGATTTACTCAAATCTGGAAAAGGTCGCTTAACTTCCTTAATTAAATATTATTTATCATCATACGAATATTGCATATTTATTAAAAAATTAACAATATCAGAATTACACCGAATATGTTCCTTAGGAATTTCAAAAGATTTACTATTTCCCGCATTTCGCGATCTGGTAGTCACTTTCGATAAAAAAGATTTATATTTCAGAAAAAATTCACCTGAAAAAGATTATAATCATACGCGATACACAGCAAACGCGATATCACTAAATAACGACAAAGTGAACTAACCCTATTTCTCTATTTCCCGCTTCCCGATTAACTTGAATAAAAACCTGAGGCTAGCCTCTAATTCTTCGAGAAGCCGCCTTCAAAGTCGTAGATATGTTCTCACCGCTTCGACGCAGATAACCCTCTGGACATCGCATAAACGAAACGATCTCAGATCGCGCAGAGGCTAGCCTCGGATTAATCCTAGAACGGCTTTCCATTACGTTCTCGTAGGTCATCGAAGTAGATAACACGCTAATTCAGTCAAAGAAGCCTGCGTTAGGCATGCCTCCAACAGTTTATTCAAAGAAGATTTGATTTGTTATGAATATACAAGGAACGTGAGATTGGGAAAAATATTGAGGAAAAAAGTGATGATGAAAGGGAATGAAGAAATATACGGTTCAGAATATTTTTCATGAGGCACTGCCTCACCTGCCTCATAGGACAAGCCGCCACTGACTAATATAGTACCTAGGCTATGACGCCTTCGCATATGTAGGATAGTTTAAACTGTGCATGCGCCTACCCGAAATAATTATGATACACGCCAAATTTCAAGCGGTATTCCAGATCTTCAAGTTTTGAGCCTGCGCAGTAGTGATGCTTCTACATAGTCATTATCAATTTTCAGTGCAATGATCATTTCAAAATATTAAATCCCCTTTGATCCCAGAATATAAGTGTTTGTCACGAAATCTGTGTTTCGATAGTCTGGCAACAGTCAAATGTCAACTAAAAATGATCATAGAATACTTAATTATGCACTTAACATCCTTTCTGCAACTCAAACTGATTTCACATCTCTGTTAAGAAGATCGTTGTGTTAGTTGACATGAGGTTTGATCAGTGTTTCAGAAACCGGCCGTCGTAATAATTCCAGCTACAAAATTCTGATGCCGCTCCCAAAGCAACTTTCTAACAAAATTGAATGTACGCTGTCGTTGTTAATAAAATGCAAAATTACCCAAAGCGACGTACCAACTTGGAGGTGGATTCATATGATAATCATCAGCAATCCATAAAAGATAAGCCGAAATAAAATTTTCTGCTTATCTCGTATGTCGAGCCCTCAGTGCCCATTTTTGATCAATTTTATCACCGCCTGGGGGGTTTCTTCAGCGTTCGTGTAGCCATTTCCCGGCTCTTATATCTGACATGCAGAATTTAATTTAAAATAATGAATACCTCAGCCAGAAATGCCGCTCTCATTTATGTATTTGTGCCCGCATACACCTCTGTAATGAAGTGTTATTTTTAAGCCGGAAAAATGAGATAGCCCTCCTTTTCACCTGGTGGATATTTCCCTGAAAATGTCACAGAGATATTCGAATTATATTAAATCTCTTTTTGCGCTCTTGTTCTTAGGGGAGAAGCAAGCCAAAATGACTTTTAGTTTTGAATATCGAGACGAAAATGATTACAATCTATTGGCTTCAACTCCAAGATGAGGAATCTGTGATGTGTGTGAAGTTGGCAACCACTTTTTGATTTTCGAATTGAATTTTTATGTGCCGACCTGTGTAAGGTTTGTACTGCTTTTAGCTATTCGAGTTTTTTTTTACATTTAGCTTTCAAGATATCACGGTCGATCACGTATTATTCATCAGAATGTGGAAACCAATCGATTGAGACCACTTTCGTTGCGATCTATCAAAATTATAGACTTTTGGTCAAAACGATAGCTTGCTGATCCACTAAGAATACGCGAGTACAAATGACTGATACGCGTACTTCTGATACCCACATACTTCTAGAAGTAAATTATTCTTCAACCTTACGTAAAGTTTTCCTTGAATCTACAATTGTCAACATTTCATTTTCATGCAGTCGATACAAAAAACTTTGTACCCATCGTTATTCTACAGGTCCAGACCCTAATTTGATTTGAGTGTTCTCTACTGTGCTCCTTTCAGAGAGCGAAATCTCACTCGAATAATTGCTACCGTAGACCGTCTCGACGAGATCAGAATTTTCTTAAAAACCCGACGAGGGTTTCATCTCTGGATAGAAAAAATTCTCAAAGAGATTCGAAAGATCTTTGAGACACCAGATTATTAAATCAGTCAGGCATGCAAAAGCCTCTCTCCGCAGGTCAGTGTTTCTCAACATTTTTGTCTGTTTCAATAAACAACTCGATAGTTTCATCGAATTTTTTCAAAACTATAATACCTATATGAATTATCGATAAATACACAAGGATCGTCGAAAAGAACGCGTGTAAAAAAAAAAATATATGAGTAGCTTGATGGTGAGGTTAGTTATTTACATCCCTTATAGTATTTTAACGGTAAAACAAAAATTATAAATTCAATTTGATTAAATCGGAAAAAGCTCCGGCTAGCTAGATCACAAAACCATCTCACATTTACCATCAGAGAGTTTAAATTAGAAGATGCTTCCACCGCAGTCAATGATAGTTGAACAATCGAAATTTATTCCACTCTTATACAAATACTAGATATTTACAGTATGTACAAATGTTGAATTGTCCAAATCGAAAGTTGCAAGTAGAAATGATAAGTTTTGATTATAAAAATTAACAAGTGGTATCTACAATTGTTGCTGGAACCTATATTGCCTGTATTGAGTCCTAATAAATGTGATAACACGACCATACAACCTTCCTGGGAGTTCGGGATGAGTCTGGTGTAGAAAATGGGTCTCTAGTATTCCACCCTGTAGACAATCTTTCTAACAAAATTTTTTTTTTCTCTCAGTTCTCCAGTCCTCAGGGAAACATCTGTAAAATTCAACTTCGGAAAATTTGTTCATTCTCGGCAAGGTATGTCAAATTCGGTTATATTCTAACTCTGGCAAATTTTGTTCAGTTCGGTAAATTTTCTACTCCGGTAGGTTTTCGCTGTGATAATCAATTTGATAAGTTCTCCAAACGATAATATTCCACAATTTCCAGCGATCCCTAAATGCATTGATTCACAAAACGATAATAATTTGAGAGAAGAAAAAATACCTATGTGTTCAAAAAAGAAAACACAATGGTACAGATAATTCAATAAAAAATACATCAGGGAAATCTAGAAACTGAGAAACGAAAAATAAAACCTAATCACTGAGCAACAAAGTATATCACAAATATTGAAACAATTAGGAAATTGAGTTGATTCATCAGATATCTCTCAGAAAGACACATTGAGAACTAAATATAGCGGTCTGAAAAGGAGTACACGAGACCTTTGCCATCTCCTGTACATAAAACAATTAAATACGACAATTTAAAATTGAATAAACCCTGTCTGATTAAAAACAGGACCCACCAAACGCCATAAAACTGTTCACCATGAAAAATTTTTTATTTTAAACTTAATTTCAATTCGACAAATATCACCACACAAGACAAGCACATGTACTCTCAAACATTTTAACACGAGAAAAATGATGATGCAGAATCGAAGAAGGTCGATCGAAGTCAATCCCACCTCTGCCCCGTATGACAGAAACACAGAGATCGCAGCATTTCCGATGCGATCGCCATCGGAAAATTCGGCTGTTACTGTGTAAAAAACTATTTTTACACTTATTTTGACTCTTCTATTGATTTAAGAAATATGAGTTTTTATCGTAAATCCACAAGATTTTCAACATTTTGCTCTATCTCTAGGTACTCGGTTTCTCTGTACCTTCAATCCTGAATAATCTGGGTTTGAACCTTCCAAAATCTATAGTGATATGTTCATTCCTCGTTCAAGCCCAAATCCTGCAAAATCCTAGCATCGAATAACACGTGTTCATTTTCATCCCAATTCAAACAACTTCCCAAACTAACTTGTACCTGCTGCTTCAGACCCCGAATATATAATGAATCTACATCTTAATTATATGTTTAGAGGAAACCATATTGAATATACAACACCGTTTGTACGCCTTCGAAATCATGTCTACCGTCTTGGGAGCAGACGGAATAGAATGCCACAAATTTGATTTAAAAATCGATATTACGCCTTGAAATAACCCCAGTTTCAAATCAAATTCTCATGAAATATTGAACACGGCATTCAGACTTGTGTACAGAGCTCGTCTGGGAAAACAAAACTTGCAGCCTTATAACGCCATTGTGATATTGTTGGAGTTTGAAGAGGGAGTCCTTTGGAGTACGAGAAAGTTTTTCAGTAGCCTCTTTTTCCTGCTGCTCCGGATGTTGAACTTCCACCATTTCGGATTAATTATTCAGTGGAAACGTTGTTGAAAAGTGTGTCGACAGGAACAGCTTCGTGAAGAAAAATTATTATGTCCGATATGCATGAACGCATCTTTAGCCGCCTGAAGCATGATTTATTACATTCTCCTAGAAAATTCATTTCATTATAAGGATGCTGCAAATAAGATAGGAAGAGAAGAAGATCATTACTTACTCATAAAGTTCACCAATATATGTACTTTAAATTCCAATCGCTATTATGGGATAAAGGTAATTTTATTCTCTCTTGTCTAAAAAGTGTCTAGGTTCTATGTTAAGATCCGTTGACTGACTCTATGGTTGAATTGAGAGTCGCTTAGGAATTTTATCCTCATACCAACCTAATTCTAAATCATTGCTGCCAATAGTAGGAAGTCAAATAATCAAGGTTTGAACTAAGGACAAAGAAAAATATCGTTTAATTACAGAAAAGCACTGACGTGAGATCCGGAGCTTTGTGCGCTTTTTCTAGAATTTTTTTCAGTTGCACGCTGTTCTACTAGAAGAATCGCTCAAATGTGGGGTGTATATGATAACTTCTTCTTCTTAACCCTCTGGAATATTCCATGTTGATACATGATTCTTGATTAATCGACATATTATTTGTAGATCATTGAATGCTGAAGGAATTTTCGGAAATACAATTTTTGGTTTTGGAATAATTTATTTTTAATCGAAAAATTTGTATTTAATGATTCTTTCTGTTTCTCCATAAAACATTCGTTTTTACTCCATAAGGTGGAGATAGGTTTGAAACGGTAGAAAAAAGTTATTTATTCAATTTAATTTAACTGAAAATTCCTTCGGGTAGCTAGTGCACAAAACCATCTCACAGTTACCATCAGAAAGTTTAAATAGATGCTTCCACCTCAGTCACTGATAGTCTATACTCGAACAATCGAAATTTATTCCTCTCTTTTACAAATACTAGATATTAACAGAATGTACAAATGTTAAATTGTCCAAATCAAAAGTTGCAAGAGGAGATGATTAATTTCTGGCTATAAAAATCAACAGAAAACGTCCACAATTGTTGCTAGAACTTATCTTGTCTGTCTTGAGCCCCAATTCATGCGATAACAGGACCATACACTATCCTGGGTATACGGGATAAGTCTGCCGTCGAAAATGGGTCTTAAGTCTTCCACCCCGTAGTCAAACTTTCCAACAAAAACTATTTCTTCTCAGTTCTCCTGTCCTCAGAAAAACATCTGTTGGACGTTGTAAAATTTAACGGCAAATTTGTTCAGCCTCGGTAGGGTATGCCAAATTCAGTAATATTCTAACTCCGGCAAATTTTCTACTCCGGCAAATTTGGCTGTGAAAATCAATTTCATAGGTACTTGAGTTGACAATATTCCATAGTTTCAAGCGATCCCTGAATGTATTGAATCACAAAACGAATTTAAAAGAAGAAAACATATCCATGTTTAAAAAAAAAAATTAGAAAGCACTGACGTGAGGTCAGATTGCTTTGGCGCTCTTGTTGAGCTACTTGCGAGTAAATATTCAAACCATAACAAATCTATAAGCACTCTGATCACGTGAACAATAGTCTTTTCCCGTACTATGGGACAATGTAATGCAAATATGAACGCCAAATGAATGAACAAACCTATATCTCAAATTCCGAAGCTATAATTTCCTTTTCCTAAAAACTTAAGTCACTGCTTCTCTGAATTTTGACAACGTATATTATTTCAGCCACCGAGATTGAATTCTATCTCTATGATTTCCCGTTATGAAAAATTTTGATTAATATATCGCCAACTGACACTGATTAATGAGCCCGGTATTTGTCAATCGAATATCGATCTGTGATGGCCATCGTTCAAAGAAAATCATCGGGAAGAATGCCATTTCTCTATTTTATCTTGAGTAAATTAAAAAAATTATTATATCTTTAGATGGAAAAGAGCTACGACAATGAAATTTGAGGATAAGTAAGATATCGATCACCTCAATATATTCACGAATATTTTTATTGAAATCCGAAAAATATCTTATGAGATAGTAAGGATTGAAAATTTTTGTTTTGGGAACTTTTTAAAAATTTTCTAGCCTGACGATTTCTGCGAAATTTTGCGAGCTGTTTTGTTGCAGCGTCCCTCAACAATATTTCAAGTATCGATTTGATCGGATGGATATTCTAGTGGTTATTGAGTAAACAAAAGTTCATATGCTCATAATTACTGAACCATCCGACGGATTTGGCCCAATAACGAACTTGACCGAGGTATTTGGACAATTAACCTATTCTGAAAATATGAAAACTCTAGCTGATTCCTTTTGGATGCTAGAGAGGATGACTGGACGAATTCTTCATCGGACTGACTCAACATTTTTCGATATTCCAAAATTACAGACATTCTGGCAAAATGATAGGCACTCTGTTCGGCTGAACAAGAGCGCCAAAAAGTAACACATTGGTTCAGATAATTCGATAAAAAATTCATCAGAGAAATATTGAAACTGAGTAACATAAAAGAACTAATCACTGAACAACAAAGTATAGCACGAATATTGAAAAAATTAGGAAAGTAAATTGATTCATCAGACATCTCTCTGAAAGACACGTGGAGAACAAAATATGGCTGTCTGAAATAGAATGCACTCAATAAAACAATTGAATACGACAATTTAAAATTGAATAAATCTTGTCTGATCTAAAACTGGACTTACCGAACGTTATAAAACTATTCGCAACGACAAACTCTCTATTTGAAACTTGATTTTATTTCGAAAAAGATCATTACATGAGATGGACACATGTACATTTTAACACAACCCCACTTCTGCCTCATGCGCGTTAGACAGAAACACAGAGATCGCATCACGGAGATTTCCGAAATAATCACAATCGGGAAATTCGCTCGTTACAGGTTTACGGAGACATACTTCAACTTTGGTGAGTCCACGAGTTCTGAAGGCCATTATTCAATGAGATAATTGATACTTTCTTGTTTAAGTTGTCAATTAGGCTTTTCATAGTATGTTCGAAGGAAAAGGGGAAGACTATCAAGATGTTGGAGGGACGATGTAGAGGAGGTGATGTCAGCCAGATATCTGGAAGAAGACACATGCCATGAAAGAAAAAGATGGAAGTTAGGGAGGAAAAAACGGCGATAGATGTTACAGACAATGTATATGTTGTCCGTACTTTACCATATACTTTTACCATACTTCGCCTGCTGTCATTGGTTCAAACTTAGAGACAACTCTACGTGAAGTCTTGACACCGAGAATTTGATCTACCCAGGAAAGTATATCTGCCAACTGCTTGACCTGCTATTCAGTCTGATTTTCGTGTTAACTGACATATAGGAAAAAGGTAGAATATTGTATGCATGTCTTTGCTCTAAACCGGTACCTTCAACCTTCATACTACTATTCATGTGGCTCGATGAGAACTCCACAAGTGTAAAATTTAAACACCAAATTGTTTTTATCCATTGTTTTTAAAATAACAAAAATAGAATCACTCTTAACACAATAATTCACAAACTGATGAATAGAATATCATGAAATTTTAACAGCTCTCTCTTGAAAGTTGGTAATAACTGAAAAAAACGTGACTGCAATGAAACTAGCGCCATCTATGTGTTAGGTATAACCATACATATACACTTTTCTACTCGGAGTCCGCTGATTTTACATACTTTTGAGTATGTAGACTACACGATCTAATCGATATGAAAGAAACTTCAGAGAATTTAATATTCTCCTTTTAGGAAATAATCGACGATTTATTCCTCAATCTCCTCCGAATTACATGGATTTTATGAAATCGCATTACTCGACTCATCTCTTATACAGGCAGGAAGATGCCTTCAAAGTTCCAATAATCATTAGGATCCGGATACGGCAGTCATTAGAGTCGAGTGCACCTTGATAAAAAAAAGAATGCATTTTCCATCAGGAGCTCATTCTTCCACGTCTACAAGTCTCTGCGAAAGATCGAGTCGATAATCGGGTTAGCTATGAAATATTTCGGCTATTTTCATTCAGTATATATTGGGGAAACATCAAGGTTACGGGCTGGATGTGGGAGGAATCTATTCCGGGAAATATGATATTACAGAAGAGATTCAATCTAGAAATACGAAGGAGATGTCATAATGGCATCAACTGAAATGAGCAAGCAGAACTTTCGTTCAAGTATTTGTTAATATCTAATAGTATGAATATAGAAAGACATTTATTCTCATCAAGTTGTAAATATCCTATAACAAACCTTATACTCACCTGAATTCTGGGAAGATGTTTAGAACCCACTGCACTGTTTATTGGCAGCTGATAAAGTGTTAATTTGCTACCAATAAAGTATTCACAACACCTATTATTTCGTTCGTTATTCGGGCCTCAACATAATTTGAGGGATAATTCAATACACAGGGTGAGTCTTTGACCACTGCGTTAATTTTAACCATAGATTCTTGACGTCAATAGAAACATTTTCTTCCTATAACATTTTTCCAAATATGGCTCCGTTCAAAAGATGTTGAAATTTCATAAAAAATTGCATTTTCACCTGTTATCTCACTACTGCTGTACAGTTTGGTTAAATTGCATGAAAAACAAATATCACTTGAAATAAACTAAACTAAACTATCTTTTACTTCCTAGAATCATTAATCTTTTTTGCACATAAAATCATTCGTCATCTTTTTTCCTAAATTGCATCATTTTTGAGATATTTGAAGTTCTTAGTTATTTATACAACAAGTGATTTAAATGAATGTTTATTCATGAGAAGAAAGTTAATTTCTTCTAGTGAATAAACATTTTCAACTCACGTTTCGTATACAAAATTTCATCCCATTTTGATGAAATTTCAAATAATGAATACTTTTTGGAGGAAATATAAGGTATAATTCAAATCCATAACGAGATTTCCCTTCGATCGATGGTTGTTAGGGCACTATGGAATTAATTGTTTGGAAGTGTCAATGAAAATTATAGAACCGTCAAAGAATGTGTTTACAGACAACCTTCAGGTAACTTTGAAATATTTCTTGAAAAAATGTCCTTTGTTCTGCAACACTGTGAAGAGCAAAATGACCTCGTATACCTATGTGTAGACTTAAATATTGACTACTTAACTGAAAACGTCAAATCAAAGCAACTATTGGATGATCTTTTAATTTGTTTCAATCTGAAAATTACATCTAATTGCCCTACTCGCATAATTACTGACAGATCTGGTAGAAGAACGTCTACGAAGGTTGATTATATTGTCTCAAATTGTGATCTAAATTATTGTAAAACAAATGTCTTTGCTCCTAATTTTGAGGATCATTTGGCTTTTATGCTGGATTATTATTTCGATCAAACTGGGTCTGTGCCTGTGGAAAGCTCGAAAAAAATGTTATGTAGAAATATGTCAGATGCCAATTTATATAGCCTTGTTGATGCAATTTCTAAAACCTCATTTGTTGAATTGTATCAGCCTTCAACAGAAATAAATAGATTTGAATTTTTCATTAACGTAATCAAAATATTAATAGATGAACATTGCCCATTGGAAAGTAGAAATATAGTATTAGTAAATTCTAAAGGTTGGATCACAGATGAAATAAAAAGAGCAGGTATTGAATTGAAAGAATTATTTTGGCTCCAGGTTAATTCGAACTCAGTTGAATTATCAGAAATTTATAGAATATACAAAGCAAAATATAAGTTACTCATAGATTCCTCAAAATTGGCATATCATCAAGACCTCTTAGAATGTTCTAACAATAAGATCAAAACAGTTTGGAAAATTGTAAATCGTGGGACTGGAAGGAGCTCTAATCGAAATAGCAAAATTATTCTGAACACAGATTGTGTTTGTTGCTCTGAACCCATTTTAGTGGCGAATAAATTTGCTCGTTACTTTTCATCTATGGCGAAAAAAACACTAGAGCAAGCATATGGTAATAATGAAGTTGGTATGTGTACAGCCGGTCCTTTACATTATAAAACTTTTTTTTTCCACATAGTAGATGGTAGTGAAGTTAAAGGTGCGATTAATGCCTTAAAGAATAAGAAATGTACTGGTGTAGACTTTATATCTGCCAAAATATTGAAATTAATTTCTGAGCATATAGTAGATCACTTTGCCCATCTTATAAATGATTCAGTCTGTTCTGGTATTTTTCCGAATGTACTTAAGAATGCCACTGTTTTGCCTGTTCTCAAGAAGAATGACCCTACGAATGTTTCCAACTATCGACCTATTTCGTTGTTGAGCGTATTCTGTAAAATTTTCTAAAGAATAGTTATGGATAGGATGATGAAATTTCTGAACACTTTCAACTTTATTACTGATAGTCAATACGGTTTTAGAGCAGGACGATCAACTGAGTCTGTTGTTCTGGATTTTGTACACACGATTCAGTTTTCGTTGGATAGGGGATTGAATGTTGCGGGATTATTTTTACACACGTTCATTCGATACCATTTCACCTCATTTTTTAGGGAGCAAATTGTACAATTTTGGATTGGATTGGAGTGTTCCTGAATTGGATTAAACATTATGTGTCAGACAGACGATTGCATGTGAGAGTTATGGAAGTTTTCTCTGACGAATGTGTTGTGGATCTCGGTGTTCCTCAGGGATCAGTTTTAGGTCCTCTTCTATTCATTCTCTTTATAAATGACCTCCCACACCATATAAAAACTAAAATTATTATATTTGTAGATGACACCTCTTTTATTGTAACAGCTGAGAATCTGGATGAACTCACAGAATTATGTCAAACACTTTTGGTGTCTTTCGCCAATTGGTGTAAGCTGAATGCACTTATTCTGAATTTAGATAAGACAAATGTAGTAAAATTTGGTTTGAAGAAAGGAAATTATTTAGTTCTGAAACATGGTCATTATAACTTGATTTCTGAAGAGTCTACAAAGTTTCTGGGTATTTATATTGATGAGTGTCTGAGATGGTCCGAGCAGATTTCACATGTCAGCAGGAGGCTTAGTTCTTCATATTATGCAATTCGTCGCTGTCTCGCTGCTGTCCTGAATGTATACTACAGCTTGGTTTTTAGCCACATGGCATATAATGTTCTGATCTGGGGTTGCTCTGAGGATCTTATGAGGGTATTTGTAGCACAGAAACGCATCATTCGAATGATATTCCGTCTCAGTCCACTAACATCTTGTAAGACTGTATTTGTAAAACATGAGATCTTAACAGCTCCTTGTATATATTTATACAAATGTCTCTTATCCATTAAAAGAATGAAGCGTATACTCCTAAGTTTTCCAGCGCTCACAACTATGATACAAGGAATATTAGAACTTTTATCGTACCTAAACATAGAACAATGAAATATGAGACATCAGCTAAATATAAGAGTATTATTTTGTATAATCATCTTCCCGATTCAATTAAATCATTGAATTTGTCTGCTTTTGGTAAGAAAATAAAATCTTTACTTTTAAGTAAATGTTATTATAGTATTAATGAATATCTTAATGATGAATGCATTCAATGATTTGTAATTTCAATTCCTCTCTATGTTATGTATATTTTGATTTGTCCTATACACTGTATTGTGTCTGAATGGATTAATAAAAACTATTCTATTCTATTCTATTCTATTGTACAAAAAGCAATATACGGCATTTTGATCCTGGAGAACTAATAAAAAAAAAGCCAAAGGTGTCAACGAAAAAATAATTTTGGCGTATATTTCCGAACAATCCAAGAAGATTAGGTCATCCTCTTTATGGTCCTACTAGTCGCATCTTAAGAAAATGTTGGCTCTGAAGGAAAAAATAAAGATCGGCAGATTTCACCAAGTCACCGCCTTTTTGAAGCAATATTCCAGGGGATACGTTGCAAAGAAGTCGAAGGTATTCACAAGAGAGGAGTTTGTATACTTTTTAGATGCCGCTCCTGATGAGCAATATTTATTGATAAAGCTAGTTTTTATTATTAGAGTAAGATCCCGGTGCCCCCAGACGTTACTTATTTTCTCATAAGAAATATAAATGGGATAAAGTAGTGTTAGTACGTACTTTGAGTGTGTGCATACCTGCTACCTTGGGTCGACGGCCAATTCATAGGTACCAGGTGCTAAAGGTAGATAAATACAGTACTGATTTTTCTTTAATTCTCAGTGCTGATTTTTACATATGTTTTAGATATTGTTGTTAAAAATTAATAATCATTATTGCCAGACACTTTCCATCGGCGCTTACCCTTACCAGACGCTTTAAAGCTTCAAAAAAAATAACATATTCTTACTTATAATCTCATTCTTGATTTTTATGTATAATACTTGGGAACTATTTGAACACCCCTGGTCAGCAGCCAGACCAATTGGAGGGTCAAACATCCCCCAGACACACATAAAGTGTCTCTATGTGTATAAGCGCGAGGTCATTATTTGTACGCTTTACGCATCTTTTGATATAAGGCTCATGTCGCCAAAACTTTGTATAATTTAAAAAAAAAATAAGGTTTCTCAGTACTGTCAATGTTGTCGATCTTGTTTTTTTACAGTAATAAATGTTTTAATTATTTTAAAGTAATACAGCCCGGACATTTGAGTGGCAGGCTACTCTATTCAGTGCTACTTGATTCAGTGCATCTGTCATTTTATTTACAACGTGTTGAAATAAAAAAAAGAATATTTATAGTATTCTAAAAAATATAATGGCAGAATTATTAAAGTGTGTGTTTTGTGAGAATTCCGATGTGAATTTAATATTGTTTAAGGAAGAAACGTTAAAAAAGTGTCAAACAATATTAAAACATAGAAAGGAACATAACCTAAAATTCAAAAATATTGTTTTGCCAGTTGATTTATATGAAAGTGGTTATCATAGACAATGTTACAAATCGTTCACAGGTTTGATGAAAAAATATTATTCTTCAAATGCTACAAGTACAGAAAAATCTACTCCAAAAGAAAAATCTACTCCAAAAGAAAAATCAATAAATATTGCAGAAAATTCATCAGCAGCATGTTCATCGACATCTGAATTAGATGCACAATGTAGCAATGAGCTTTGTCAGTGAATCGCTTCAAGAAGAATCAGGTATTATACTTTAAATTTGAATAATTGATATAACCGTATAACTCTTTGATTCTTAATTATGTTATTTTTGTTACAGAAAATGAAAGTAATATGGATGATAATGAAGATAGTCAATGCCAACATTGGGTTGATGATGACTTATCAAACTATGATGACAGTAAAGATCACGCTGAATGTTCAAACTACAAATAATCCGAAAGAAAGAAAGACATGTATAGCTTTGTATAATTTTAAGATTTAATAAACATGAATTTTTAAATAGTAGTATTCAATTTAACTCGATGATAAGATGTAGAACATAGGTTAAAGAAACTTATATTTATTATTTATAAAATTTTCTCAACCCAGATCATATTAAAATACCTTGTAATCTTCAGATTCGATTTTGTATGTAATGAATCTTTAATCTCTCTTGATTATATCGAACAGAACAGAATTTTAGCGACACTTTATGTGTGTCTGGGGGGATGTTTGACCCCTCCAATTGGTCTGGCTGCTGACCAGGGTGTTCAAATAGTTCCCCAAGTATTATACATAAAAATCAAGAATGAGATTATAAGTAAGAATATGTTATTTTTTTTGAAGCTTTAAAGCGTCTGGTAAGGGTAAGCGCCGATGGAAAGTGTCTGGCAATAATGATTATTAATTTTTAACAACAATATCTAAAACATATGTAAAAATCAGCACTGAGAATTTAAGAAAAATCAGTACTGTATTTATCTACCTTTAGCACCTGGTACCTATGAATTGGCCGTCGACCCAAGGTAGCAGGTATGCACACACTCAAAGTACGTACTAACACTACTTTATCCCATTTATATTTCTTATGAGAAAATAAGTAACGTCTGGGGGCACCGGGATCTTGGACTATATGGGTGCTGCTGGAGGGTGTAGATTCGGCGAGCTGGTGACTATGACCGTAGATGACGTGGAAGATCGGGGCAGCGTATTGGTTATTCAGATTCCAGATACGAAAACTTATAAGAAAAGAGTGTTCCTTGTGGTCAATGATACTAATAAGGTTGCTGCACTCGATATATAGTATTCTGCAAGTATAGGAACTTGAGGCCTAGCAAAGTTGATCACAAGCGACTATTTATAAATTATAAAAATGTACCGTCCAGCCTGTAGGTGTGAATACATTTTCGAAAATGCCCGTTACTATTGCAAAATATTTCGGCCTTTCTGATGCTGAACAATGTAAATGTCAAAAACAGAAAATATACTAGAGTGATTTTGCTTAAGTTTGACTCATTCCTGACAAAAAATCAAGTATAGTGTAGGGTTCCTGCTGCATCAAGAATTCATGAATCTCTCTGCGAGAAATTTTTGAATTGATCAATCTCCCTTATGCGTCTTGACAGTGCGTTGTACAATTTGATGCACATATAAGTACAAGATTTTTCGGTGGAAGAGAGGTTATGCTGAGGATAAATGAAGTAGTCATTCCTTGTGTCATATGAACGAGTCTTCTCGAACTTTGAGAAGTATTGAGGCTGTTTATACACAAATTGGAGCCATTTAAATATATAAAGAGCCGGCAAAGTAAGTATATTGTTTTTCTTGAATACACCTCTACAAGTCTCCCTATACTTCATCTTGAATATACTTCTAATGGCGAATTTCTGTGTTCTAAATATAGATAAAGCGTGTGGGCTATTTCCCCAGAACATAACACCATAACTTAAAAGGGACTGGAAGTTGGAAAAATAAACTGCCATAAGAAATTCGACAGTAAACTCAGTACGCAGTACATGTAGTGTGTATACTACCTTGTTCAGTTTTCCCTGAAGTTCACGAATGTGTTCGGCCCACTCAAGGTGTTTGTCGATGGTTATACCAAGGAATTTGGTATGATCTTTCAGGCCTACCATTGAGAGTTATCGATAAGCTTTCGGACTTTCTTAGTTTATGAGAAAAAAGGACAAACTCAGTTTTATTATCATTGAGAATAAGGTCATGCGAAAGGCACCATCGCTCAATTGACTGGGATGTGGCATTTAGAAGTTCTGTAGAGCTGCCAGAATTTTTTGGCGAAGTATGATATTGGTGTCATCCGCGTAATTAAAGAAGATATCATACAACCGAGGAATTACCTCAGGCATGTCGTTTACATAAATAAGGTAAAACAATGGACCCAGAATGCTGCCCTGAATCACACCTCTTATTATTTCCGTCATGCTGGATCTATAGTCGATTCCATTCACGTTCAACTCAACATATTGAAAGCGACCTCGCAAATAACTTCTAATTAAATCTAGCTGTTTATCTCTTATGCCATATATTTCGAGCTTCGTTATGAGTACCTCATGAATAACCGAGTCAAAAGCCTTGGAGAAGTCAATGAAATACCCCAACAATAAATCATCCCCCTCCAAACCCTCAGTCAATGTCTCAACGAGTTTGTAAATGGCTGTTTCAGTGCTTTTACCAGGAATAAAACCGTGTTGCTGACTACTGAACACACCAAACTTCCTGAAGAAACTATATAATCTATTGTATAGAACTTTTTCAAAGATTTTCGTGAAACTGTCAAGTAAACTAATTGGTCTATAATTTAGTAGATCAGTAGGATCAGTTGGTTTTATCACAGTTGTTTTGAGTTTTTCAGGAATAATTCCATATTTAAAACTATTATTAATAATATAAGCTAGAGGCTGGACTATGTTGTTTATAGTTTTTTTTATTACATTTATTAGTATTCCGTCTTGGCCTGTACTTTTTTTATTACTTAGTATTTTAACAATTTGATAAATTTCAGATTCAGTTACATCGAACATATAAAATGAATTTTCCACGCGCTTTACAAAACCAACATGTGATGGAGAATGCAAGTGAGAAAGTGATTCAGGACCTCGAAACACATCACTGAAATTGTTTACCACTTCTTGAGGAGGACCTAGCTTATCAAGTTGATTTATGTTAGTGTTTCTACCAGTTTTGTTATTGATGAATGACCAAATTGTTTTATTTTTATTTACCGAGTTGTTGAATTTTTCAAAGTAAAAATCCTGTTTCGCTTTTTTGATTGTCGCATCATAGGTTAATTTAAGTTTCTTATAGGCTGGTTCCAGTTCCGTATTATTACTTAAAATTACATAAAAAATATCTAACATATTTTTAAGCCTTTCGATTTCTGGATTATTCAATGGTGAGAATTTATTTTTAGGTGTTAATTTGATCACTTTTGTTGGAAAATAAAGCTGAAACTTATCTTTATATAAAGCTATAAATTGGTCCCATTGGGAATTTACATCTTCCGGAGGTATACTATATACAAACTCCCAGTTCAGTTTTGACAAATATTCATTGAACATTGTAAGGCCTACCTCATTTATTGTACGTACAGTTGTAGATTTGAATGACTTCTGCGAGCTAAGAAGCTCGAAGGATATAATTTGTGCCAAATGATCTGAAAGGTGTGGTTGTTCTGTATAGGCTGATTGTATATTGTCGAGATTTGTAATTATATTGTCGATGCATGATGTTTTTCGTGTAGGAGTGCCGATAAGCAATTTAGCATTGAATGATTCAATAATATGTGAGAATTTATTTTTGTTGGAATCTTTAGATGATGGTTCAGTATGAATATTAAAATCGCCTGCTATCAGATAGTGCACGTTCATATCAGATAACAATTGTTGGAGGATTATCAACTTCTCGAAGAAGAGATTCACATCACTTTTTGAAGAATTGGAGGATCTATACACTGAGGCAATAATAATGTTTTTGTTTACTAATTCCATTGATATGGCCGCGCATTCGAAAGAATACGGTACGCTCATGTGAACTACATCTTTCATTTCTGTCACCTTATCAATAAGGTTATCTCTGATGTATATTGCACTACCACCATGTGCTCCATAATTCCGACAGAATGATGAGGCGAGTTTATAATTTGTCAAACTGTAGGCACAGAGTTGATCTTTTGACATCCAGTGTTCGGTAATAGCCAGGAATTGACAGTTCTGTTTGTTTATGAAATAATCCAATCTCGTAAAACTGGTACTTAATGATTGTACGTTCGAATGAACCAATTTTAAGGTTTTCGGTTGTTCTTGAGGTTCATTCCTGTAGTCGATCGATTTTTCTGAAGATGAAATAAAAAATTATTAATTCTTGTCCCTTCAGGCCATAAGTTGGGATCCTTGAGTTTATCGAATGATATTGACGGTACTGAAACCTTAAAAGATGAATATTCTTCAGGACGATTCGTCTGTAGTTTGTTGCAGTATACAACGTTGAAATCATTTTTCTTCAGATAGTCGACTATTTTGTCCTCTGTGATGAGGGGATCTAGGTTACTGATGTGGGCGTGTGAATACTGTGTAATTGCCTTGATCTCTTCTGTTTTCCCAGTACCAATTATACCTCGGTTTCTCTTAATTTGATTCCTTTTCTTCTTATTAACTTGTACAAATCCATCAGAATCAGATGTTTGCGGTGAAGAAATTTCTTCACGTTCACTATTAATATGAGCGGGCGGTTTTTCAACTATCGTAGACCATAACTTGGTGTTTTC
This sequence comes from Micraspis discolor, assembly GCA_030674115.1. Lineage (NCBI taxonomy): Eukaryota > Metazoa > Arthropoda > Insecta > Coleoptera > Coccinellidae > Micraspis > Micraspis discolor. The sequence goes on from JARTUT010000004.1 coordinate 4,169,788, forward strand.
TGTAGTTTTATTTTTTTTTCCGGGCTTGGGACAGCCATCTGAATTTATCATACCGCTTATTGCATTGGTTGGTATAGGATTCGTGATTTGAGGTGTTAGTTTTTCCACTATCGACTTAAGTTGCAAGTTTTCCTTTTTGAGTGATTCAATTTCCTTGTTCAGCTCGCCGATAGCGGAAAGTAGATGTATTTCCAGATTATCTTTTATGGACGATTCGATCATCGTGGTAATCACAGGAATCAACTCCTCTAGCAAATTGTTTCCAGGAAATTTTGAGGTTATGGTAGGTGTTTTGCACAAGGTGCATTCCCATACCTTTAATTGGCCAGTTTTCTTCATACTTTCATATTCCTGGACTTCCAGTTGGGCACAATTTAAATGATACATATGAGAACTGTTCTTCGTGCATGTTATATACTCAGTTGAACGACTTATCGCATTAGAACAAACGACACTGGTAGGCGTTGAATATTGTCGTCTTTGAACGTCAAAATAGGATAAAAGGAATTAAATCGATATACTCATCTGATGAAACATGAGTGATTGAATAATTTCTTAAAGGGAAAATATTGTTTCTAAACAGTTCAGATTCAATAGTTGATGCTGTGGAATGTAATTTTCATTCAACTGGACTACAGAAAGGTATTTACCCAATGTGAAAACTTAAAATGCTTACAACTTTTTCTCGCAGCTGAATATAGAAAAACGATATGGGAAAAAAGTGTTACTTTTAATCTCAAGAACCGATGGTTGAAATTAAAGCAGTGGTCAAAGACTCATCCTGTATACTTCTATGTCGTTAGGATATCTGATAATCAGGTTTCTCAAGTAATTTTGAGTAAAATTAATTGATATTCATTGAGGAAAATGGATAGTTAAGATCAAAGTCATATACGGAAACCGGAGAAGACAGTTTAGTTGGAACAGCTCTAAATAACTCTTCGCTCAACTAGTTGTTTCCTTGGAATTGTCACAAAGCTCTGCAAATATTGACTTCTAACTCATATTTGGTTTGATGCTTCAGAATTAACGAATATACCCCATTTAATTAATTACCTAATGAATTCCTCATTTTAATGGTAATGACAAACTCGGTTAATGAAACGATCCTCTTGTTGGAATTGAATGATTTTTTTTTTGCTGTGATAGGGAAAAAGTTCATTATTGGAAAAAGCTTTCCATTGGCTTAACCATTAATCCAGAAGATAGAACGGTTCCATACCTCAGTCCGTGTGGAATCACAACAAGATCGTTCGTGACCAAATCCTGTGCCGTTGTGAGGTTGGAGGCGTTTGTTTGGTTGCGGGATCTAACGTGACAGCTCTCATTTAAGCAAACAACATGATCCCAGCATCAGATATATGTGCCACGAGGTCTGTAATTTTAATATCGATTTTGTTCTCAATTTTCCATAAGACTTATGATTTCCTTCGACCTTTCGATTTTTCACGCTCCGAATTCACCGGTAAAAAATAACAATTATATCATTATATCAGCATCCCTAACAGAAAAAAATTCAGTGATGGAGCAATTGTTAATATAAACAACTAACCAGGAATTTAACTTTTGGCTATGGCAGAAATTATCCAATTTATATTAAAAGAGGACAAAGAGTGGAATGAAGGTGACCATATTTCATTTAAATTTGTAGGTGTGGCTGAACAAAACGTTTGGCAATTTAACAGGCAGCAATAAAAATAAGATCACATTCACTTCAGGTAACATGTAGCCTTAACACTGCTTCTAAGAAATACGAGCAACAAATTGGCTAATCATCGTCAGAGACGTACAAGACTTCCTCAATTTGAGAATATAGCAACAAGAGTAGATGGTTTCAATCACTTTGTCACCAAACAATAAAAGCGAACAGGATGCAGAGTCTGTAATAAATATATATCCTTTAGAACTTTTGGTAAGCAACCAATAGATCGTGTAGTGTAAGCTATGGTTAGCGACAGGGGGCTATGTATAGACCATACTATACATGGAATTACTCTCAATATCGATCGCTCTGTATAAACGATCTCATCACTGCGCAATGTGCGTATTGTATCAATATGTATCACACAAAACTGAATTGTTTTGTATTGTAACATTGAGAGCAGAATAAACGACAAGTTTGAAAGAATTTCTATTACTCAAGTAATCAAACCGCAAAATTAAATCTTTATGTGCACCACACAAATTTCATAGTGGTTTGCACAATTCGGCGTATGATATGAAAGCCTAGGGAAAAAACATCAGTAAAAATACCCCGTTCCCTGCATAAGTTTTGTTGTGTGTACAAAAATGAAGTGAAATTTATTTGAAAGACTTCAACAGTGGTCTCCTATTAATGAACACAATTGAAGCAGCCTCTTCAAGTTGCCCATATCCAATCTGAAAATAAAAAGACAAAAGCTGAAGAAAGAACTGAATACAAGAAATATGAATCAAATTTGTTTGTAATTCATAACCCATTCCAAAAAATAATCGGAAACATCATAGGTAGCCTTGAAAAATATATATATATTGGACAATTATTGATGAGATGAGGGATTGTTTCTTCTGTAAAGCCATATTTACAACTTGCGCTTTAAACTGAGTTCCATCTGAATAGCATGTATTGGTACGACCATGATCTGTTCTCGAACGATTAAGAAATGTCAAAAATTTTCTGGAAACATCAAAATTTTTCAGAAGGAATAGAAATGGGATATTTATTGAACATTTCATAAGAGTTGCACTGAATCATCTATAATTCTTTATCACTAATGTTCATATTGAAGAACGTATTATACCAGAATGGTTTACGTGACTTCAATCTGGGAATTCTATTTTGTGGAATGTACAAAATAGTTGGATTAAAATTAGGAAAATAATGTTATTTGCTGCAAAAATTTAGAGCTGAAGTATATTGTCATCAAACCCACTCGGCTCCAGAGAGTGCACAAAGTACCTCCTCGGCTAGCTCTAGAGCTGAGACTACTTATAAAGAGGCGCCACTCTCTTTTATGATAATACAAAGAAAAAAAAAGAGGAAAGTACACTAAAGATCTCAGGGTCGCAAAAGAGAGAAAATAACGAACGTACTCTCAGGATGCCAAACGAGCCTGATCACACAAGCGGGAGGTAGTGGCTGGTAGAAAGAATATAGAGCAATTATTTAATAATATAATGAGCCCAAATGAAATACACAAGGTCCCTCAAACGAGGATATATCTTACAGAAGGTAGATCACTAACTAGTTCTTACTTCACCACCCGAATATTCGATATATGGCTTTATCTCTTACTAAACAAACAGTAATATCACCCCAAGGTATATACTTAGAGCCTTGATGGTAATCGTCACAAATAGCTCTTTACTTATATCTAAGCGACCTTCTCGATAGGTCGGTTATATGTACTAAACAGTATTCACTGAATTGGGCTTCTTTGATACTAATTAATCTTAACTAAATTCTACAGACTAACCTTCTATAACAGTCTAGGCCGTGGCTTGACTGAAGTACGAAAAGATATAGTTTCTTAACCCATAATTATTCTCACAGTCTCGTAGATGGAAACTGGGCTCAAATATATTCCTGGGCCAACGTAGTACAATTTCTCACAGTAATGCTCCCTGGGTAGACGACAGGTGTGGTATCTTAGATGGCAAACTCTGGTGGAGGTCCCCAAAGACAGCTCCCACGGCAGTTCGACGGTAATTCAAAATCAGCCTAGACAAACAGCTCGAAGACTTCAAAGACAGTTCAGAATCTGCGGTACCTCGCAACGATACAATAATAATTCCCAATTCGAAGCAGAATGATGCTAAAAATACGAACAAAAATCTATAATACCTCGTGACAAACATAGGTTAACTCACCAATCCCACGTCGTTTTTCCAAACAATTATGCCACTCCGCTAAAGCGCAAAAATCTCACCAACGAACAAACCAAACCAACATGATAAGATTTCTCTCAGGGCTTCAGTTAAAATCCTGTTCAGATCCGCAAAATTGCGATTAATTATTCCAGGATATTTCAACCAAAAATGCGGAAAGAACGACGTAACTGACAACCTACGTCACAGGCACAGAATGACAGTGAATGACAGTATGACAGACTAAGACCACCGACAACGGCGTTCATTGAAAGTATGAGATAAGCTGGTAAACTACTGCAACCAACGCCACCAGTTCGGTCTGCAGGTACTAACTAGAGCGGGAATTTTGAAACCGTGACAATATCTGCGAATATAGGGAGGGACAATGTAAGACAAAACTGGTAACCAATGAGCTGGTGTAGATATTATGGTGCCAGTAATTAATTTCATGGATGTATTCAATTGTGCATCGATTTTTTGAGCACTATTAGCAACAACTATGCAGAAAAACCTAGGGTTAGAGATCATCTCTTATGAAAGTGTTCCATGTGCACTCAAGTATATACACTATTTCTGAAAAAGTCAGAGCAACAATACTCAGTCGCAAATAAGACTGAGGCTAAAGATGCTCTGAGTAGAGTGGAAGCATCAGCACCCCAAGACGATGCAGCTAATTCCTGAAGAATATTATTCCTAGCTTTTAGTTATAGGCTCAGATTACCTGAATAAGCCTTGTAATGCAGAGATGAATCTAATTTAACTCCTAAAAACTTAGCATAGAAATTATGCTCGATAGGAGAATCATTGAATGTTATAGCTAATTTCCTATATTTTTCATGATTATTCAGATGCGAACAAGATACCTCTGTTATGTTGGGGTTGGGACATAATCACCACTTAGCAAAATAATTCTTTAGAATCTCCTAATCAGATGAAGTATGTTCTACAGTGAATGGAAATCCAAATGGTGGTAAGTAATAGCAATATCATCAGCATAAACAAATTTCTGAGACCACGCCGTCGGTAAATCACTGAGATATAAATTGAAAAGTAAAGGGAATAGAACTGATCCTTGTGGAAGACAGTGTTTCAATGTTTTCAAACTGCTATTCTTATTGCCAACAAAATCACGAAACCTTCAAATAACATATTTTCTAAAAATCTTTTTTCCACACCTCAGATGGGTATAGAGTTTGAAAATTAATCCATCTTTCCACACAGTGTCATACGCCGAAGATAAATCATTGAAAGCAGCTCCTGTTTTCAACCAATTATTAAAGTCTGATTCTATGAAAGTTGTGAGACTAAGAAACAGATTTGAACAATTTTTATTTTTCCTAAAACCTCTCTTGAAATGTTGTAGAGCATTTTCTATAGAAGATTCAATTCTGAAAAGAATTAACCTTGATATCTTGAAAAAAATCCTCAATAAACCGATTGATCGATAACAACTACGGATCACAAGGATTTTTTCTTCGTTTTAAAATTCAATGAAGAAGGAAAGTTTCCTGAATTCAGAATATTGTTATAGAAAAACAATAACCAAGACAAGGCCGTTTTCCTAAATGTTCGATGAATTAAGGATAAACTCTGTTAAAATCTGCAGCTTTCCGAGATTTGATAGACTATGTTGCCGCCTTCAATTCATCTTTATGAATGGATGCGATACATGTTCTAAAGAAGGCGCTGATCTCCTGAATATTTGTAATTTTTTCTTCATTATAGATTGAGATATATTAAATGATTCAGATATATCAACTAAACGGCGAGAGATTAATCAATTTTTGATGATGATGAGGCAAGGGGAGAAGCTCCGCCTAATTTCTTCTGAGTCTGTAATAAGAGGGTATAAAAAAAAAGCATCAAATTAGATGTTGCTTTTCTTATGGAGTTTTTGAGTTCCTACCACAATAAACAATGATTCATTTTCATTAAATTTTTGTTTGTTATGTTTTCTAACAACTTATTTTTTGTATTATTAGAGTAATAGGTTTAACATTTGCCTATCATCCTTTAAAAAAATTTACTTATTTTTCTAAAATTCTATTATGAGGTTTCCTTCAAAAATTTCCTAGTATTCCTTAGGTCACGTTTTTGCAAAATATTATAAAAATCTTCAATTTCAGTGACCTTTTCTGGGTATATCTGGGTTGACTTGATTTACTTCTTTCACTCAAGCAATACTATTTTAAGATATTATTTGAATGACTGTAAACCTGTTAAAAATCAAGGACCTCATTATAAAATTCTCAATATCATTATATTTTCCGCTTCCAGCGTTAAATAGTCGCATTCAAGTCAAAAACTGAACAGTCTGCCACCATTTAAACGAGCATAAGCTATTGACGAGCACGTTTCAAGCACTCGAGTTTAATTAGTATAAATTCTGCCTACCGTGTTGATATTAAACCTCTGGGAAATTGCAAGCGGACATTTCACGAAAAAATATACCCGATCCTCACCATGATGCTCAGTCGGATTAATTTCATCAAACGGGGAGGAACTCATTTTCGCGCCACGACAAGTTCAGTGGCGTGATATTTTAATGAATTAAGGATCCGGGGCTACGTCCTGGAGATGACGTCGTTTTTCAAGTCGAGTGTAATTCATCCTTAACTTCGTTGAAGATGGCCAGCATCGTGATGGATGGTGCTTGTTTTGCTCTGTGAAATTGCGAGAAACGAAGGAATGCCAGAAAGGTTGTTCATTCCCCAACTGTATTAATCCAGAGTATAGAAATACAGAAAAAACGTAGTTCTGATTAAATTGTACTCATACAGGGTCTCTAAATTTATGAATGAGTGTGAAGAATCCTTAGACTTTATGAGATAGACAAAGCATTCCTGTGTAAAATGTCGATTTGCTTTGACTCCCTCATTGAAAGTCTCTTGTAAAACCTCACCCGGCAATACCGCATAAAATCTTTTTCCATTTACTCGGGGTTACAATATCTTCAGAGTCAAAATGATCTGAACAAATGAAAATTACTTTCTTTAGGCAAATACTTGACCATCGCAGCAGCGAAGCACAAATTATTCTTTTTTAATCGTCATCAGGAAATCTTAATTCAAGAAAACCTCATTTTATCTTATAATAATCTCATTGAAAACTTCCCTATTGAAAATTTTATAATACACGTATCTATGGAACTATAAATTCAGATTAAAATTCCTGTCTTTACTACAACTTCCACACTTACGAATCATTTTAGTGCGATGAAAAGTAATAAACATTAAAAAATATGAATAACCTAATACTGACTCTCACAAAATTTCTTCAATTTGAGTATTTATTTTCGATGCAGTGGTGGCAACGTGTGTCTTCTAATACCATGTGACCTTCAAACTGTCATCTGCGGTCTCTGACATAAAATAGCAGAATCAACTAAAGTTTCTCTTTTACTTCTTGCTAATATATCCGATAAGACAGTTTCAATTCAAAATATAAAATTCTATACAATGTTGTGAATGCAAATTGAAGAAAAAGTTTTTATTCACAATTATAGGGTAATAGAGAAACCTACTAATTGCTCAGCTTGGCAACATGAAAATTTTTTATGACCTGAGTGGACCAGCTCAATACGTTACAATCGAACGGCTCTAAGTTTCAGATGCAACACTTTTCAATGTAAATAAAGGGGCCTATTCTTATGCAGGGTATCTACTATAATAGGTCCCAAACTTCAGTAAGTGATAGTACAAGTCATTTGCAACAAAAAATGTCCCATAACACTTTTTCGAAAAGTTGACAGTTATCGAGTTATTCAACACTTCTTGTTTTTTCGAAATTTTTTGCTTTCCCCTTTAAAAACAAGAATATCTCTGTTATTCTTACAGCTACATCAAATCTGACCATATCATCGCAAAGCGCAGTAAGCGTGCTATAAATTAGGTAGTTACTAATGTTAAAAAATGTTTAATACCGGGTGATGTAAAAGGGTAAATGTAAAAATTGAAAAGATTGCAAAATTAGTGGTATTTTCTTATTAGCTGTACCATTGAAAATTGCTGAATAAGTACTTGTTTTTTTCAGGAAAAACTATTACATGTAATAGACTTTTAAACGGCTTATCAGCTTTCCACTTAACTTTTCAATCAGAAAAAACATAAAAATCAGAAACGCAAATTTTATGATAATTCATTTTAAGGCATTGTAGGTTCAAAACAGTTATATATTTTATAAATAGTAACATAAAAACAGCAAAGTTGTAAACAAAGGTTTGAGGAGGAGGCGGGTTGGTCAGTGTGTTGGTGCGTATCTGGCGGCCCCACAGGGGCCGCCGGGAATGAATACCACTAATGAAAATGAACAATATGGCGGAATTTAATCTTGAGCTAAGCAAACTTGACGTTTGCATGGGTTCGAGGATGTGCAAATTAACTTAAATTTGACAAGATCTGTCATTAAGTAAACTAAAGAAACAGATCATTTACTTTAACGAATTAATTCGACTTATACGGATTTAGAAAAAAAAAGAATATGCCTGTTTTCTCAAATATTGAATATCGGGATATGCTGTTTATTTACGGGTTTGCTAACGGAAATTCACGAGCAGCAGTGCAGAAGTACGCGTTACGTTTCCCCAATGGACAACAGCCTAGCAGAAAGGCATTTGTAGAAGTTTTAGGCTCTCTGCTGAAACTGGATCGTTTCGAGGTTTACGAAATAGAGAAGGTAATCGAAATGCTCAGCACTGGAGCCAATCACCAGCAATACTTCGCGCTATTAGAGATCATCCCACTACAAGTAGGTACTCGGCGTGTTGGTGCCACATTAAGGCTTCACCATTCCACAGTACACAGAGTTTTGAAACAAAATAATTTAGACACGTATCATTTAAATAAAGTCCAGAATTTGTTACCTGTGGATGATGAGGTCAGATTAGAATACTGTAGGTGGTACCTAAATAAGTTGGAAGAGTGAGTATGTGATCAAATATTATGGACAGATGAGACAACATTCACTAAAAGTGGAAACGGAAAGATATGCGATTCTTATATCCCATTATCAGCAGGAATTAAGAGTCAATGTATGGTTGGGATTGATGAGAGGGCGGCTATTCGGGACGGTAATACTTCCCGATCGCCTTAATTCCAATGAATTCACAAATTTACTTAATAATAACGTAGTTGACATTCTTGAAGATATTTCCATAGGGGATAGATATGTTATTTTATATTACTATTAATAATATTTATCACTGTTTTGAACCTACAATGTTTTGAAATGAATTATTATAAAATTTGTGTTTCTGAATTTTATGTCTTTCTGAAATAAAACAGTGATATTGTTGGAAAAACAAAAAGTTAAGTGAAAAGTTGATACACCGTTTAAAAGTCTATTACATGTAGCAGTTTTTCCTAGAAAAAAAGCAACTACTTATTCACTAAATTTCAATGGTACAGCTAGCAAGAAAATACCACTAAGTTTGCACTCATTTCAATTTTCACATTTACCCTTTTACAACACCAGGTATAAAACATTTTTTTAACATTAGTAACTCCATATTTTATTGCAGCTCTACTGCCCTTTCAGATGATATGGTCAGATTTGATATAGCTGTTAGAATAACAGAGATATTGTTGGTTTTAAAGGGAAAGCAAAAAATTTCGAAAACCAAGAAGTGTTAAATAACTCGATAACTATCAACTTTTCGAAAAAATGTTTAGGACATTTTTTGTTGCAAATGACTTGTACTATCACCTACTGAAGTTTGGCACCTATTATAGTAGGCACCCTGTATAGCCTTAGGACGAATCCCGACATACAGTCCGTTCGAAATATTATGCCATCAAAGCAAGCCTTGAATGTTTAGTGAAAGCTTTATTCTGGTCACAAAAATGTAGTGAAATGTTCTGTGCTGCAACCATGGAAATTAATCACGAGTATAGCCTCGCTTTTTCAAGGTCATATCGTAAAAATAATCAATATTGAAGGCTAAAATATGCATTTCCGTTGTGCATTGGAAAATATATTCGACCAATCGAAAATGTATTTCAACCAAAGATTTTGGAGGAAATCATTTTAAGTTTAATTCGTTAAACAATCATAAATATTATTGACGACACGAAATTGATGATGATGGAACTCGTATAGAAATATTATTTTGGCAATAACCCTCATCTAATAGTGATCTTCTCCAGAACATTTGTCTCCTATTTTATCTGATTTATAGTGGGTTTTCCAATGGGGACTTGACAACATTGAATTAATTTGTGAACGCACCCTTAGACCAATCATCGAACTGTCAACGTCAGTTCATTCATTAAAGTGTACATTTTCATCATGTTGAAGTGCATGAACGAACAACGTTCGCAAGTTACATAAATTTACTACCGAAATTCGGTGACCGCAACTTTAAGAGTTTGTCTTACCAGTGAGACAAAGGACCGATTGCATTAATGAAAACACCGCTGCCGTTCGGGCCTCCGTAGTCGACCACCCAAAGCAGTCAATTCCACGGCGTTCTCAAGAATTGGGCATCCGTCAGACCACTCTATGGCGAAGTTTGCGTAGGGATATTGGTTTATACCCGTACAAGATCAAGCGGACTCAAGAATTGAAGCCGTTGGATCATTTGAAACGACGTACGTTCTCCAATTGCGCTCTGAAAAGCTGCGCTCATTTTTGGCTCAATGGCTTTGTCAATAAGCAAAATATACGTTATTGGACAGGTATCAATCCACACGTGATTCACGAGACTCAATTGCATCCCCAAAAAATCACGGTTTGGTGCGGTCTTCACGCCGGCGATATCATTGGACCGTACTTTGTCATAGATGCCAATAATCGTCACGTGTCGGTCAATGGCAATCGCTATCGTGCCATGATAACGATTTTTGTTTGCTCTAATTGCAAGGTATGGACTTGTCCAACATGTGGTTTCAACAGGATGGTGCCAGTAGCCCCACAGCACACGTAACAATCGGTCTTTTCGGGAAAGACGATTAATGTTTTTTCCTCAAAAGATAGGATGACATATGGCTAAAATAAATATCAATGTATTACATTTCAATTTTTACCACTCATTATCCGGTTCATGATAAAGAAATATCTAGTCTAAAATTTCTTCTATGAATATAATTGACTTCAACACATAATAGAACTCCTATATCTTCTCATGGGTTTCCGATGATGAAATTCCACAATATAAACGATATCCACAATCTAGAACAAAGTGTGAGATTCTCCCAGGTGATTGCAATTAAATGAGATTACTATAAATGATACCGACGTAAATCCGGAATATTTTGAATATAAGGTCAGGTGATGATCGATTTCGACGAGCAATATTATAATCCAAAGATATATTCTCGACTTGACAGGAGGGTCGAAATCATTACACCAGACGGAGAACCGTTTTAATATAAAAGTGACAAATATCTTGGGTTCGCTGATGTGAAAGCACTTTCATTTATCAACTTGACTCTGTTCTGAGTCAATATGGCTTGAAAAACTATCTTTCATCATTATTGCGATATCAGAGATTCGAAGGTGTCAACTATATAATATTTTGAAGGAAGAAAAACCATCAAATTTCATCTTGCAGCATTCTGCATTCAATGAGGAGCCTCTTTATGTGACCTCCTATATTTCGAATAATGGAATAAAAAAAAAAGTAGCAGTATCAAGAAAAAAAATTCAACACAAGATTTTAGTTTCGACGTATAGTTTTGATATATATCGAAGATATACATCAAAACTGAATTAATCGAAGATTGATCCACCTTACATTAGCTACAGTAAACTAATTATGGTACGCAATATTTGTAACACTGTAATAGTGAAATTTTTTTTGAGATCTGATGAATCGAATATTTAAAAGAAATTCGGAGTTTTTCTGAAATTTTTTAATCCCGAACTTTCTCATGAATCTTTTTTTTCAACGTTATACCAAAGATTTTCAAGTTCGAAATCGATCAGATCAGGTATACCGGTATAAAATGAGTGTTTTCTTTGTGAAAATGAAACACTTATTATTAATGGGAAAGTAAATAACAGTTCATTGAAAGTATTGGCCTTTGATTTCTACATGTTTCGACTACCTTTGACACCCAATTTTCGACCTCCTCATAGGAATCAAAGTGCTGCTCAGCCAATTCGGATCCCATTGATGAAAACAAATGGTAGTCGGAAGAAACCAAGTCTGGTGAATACGGCGGGTGGGGTAGCAGCTCCCAACCAAGAGTTCTGATTGTATCTTGAACCGGTTTTGATTTGTGTGCAGGCGGATTGTCATGGAGCAAAATTACCTTGCCGTGTCTTCTGACCCATTCTGGTTATTTCTCGATCAATGCATGGTTCAAATTGATCATTTGTCATCGGTACCGATTAGAATTTACGGTAATTTTAAGGAGCTCGTGGTAGGCCGCACCTTTCTGGTCCCTCCAAACACAGCATTGTCTTCTGGCCGAATTGATCTGGTTTTGCAGTCGATGCTGATGGTTGTCCCAGATTAACCTATGATTTTTGCCGTTTAGGATTCTTTAAATAAAGTTATTTTTCATCGCCAGTAACAATTCGATGCAATTTGTGTTTTTTCAGTTTTCCATCTGTCTTTCATTCAATTCATGTGGAACCCATTTTCCACACCTTGGGATCTTTCCCATAGCTTTTAAACGATCAGAAATTGTTTGTTGTTCAACATTTAACATTTCTGCCATTTGCTTTTGATTCAAAGTGTCTTCTCCATCCAATATCATTTGCAATTCTGCGTCTTCAAACTTTTTTTGTGGTCTTCCAGGTTCTTCATTTGTCACATCGAAATCATCATTTCTGAACCGTTGAAACCATCTTTTGCATGTTTCTTCTGATAGAGCATGATCACCATATGCCTCGATAAGCATTCGATGTGACTCTCTCTTCAAATGAAACCAAAAAATTAATGCTTTTCGCAAATCATCACTTTCTGGTACAAAATTCGACATTTTTAACACGATGAAAATATATGATGTTGTCTGTTCAATGACTCGATGTATACTAAAATGTTTCACAGATGTCATAGCTAATAAACAAACAAAAAATGAAGGCTCGTTCACAACAAATGTTCCCTATCGGCACATTTGTATCTTGACTCTCACTTCATACAGGTTCACCTGGTAAATAACGATGGGGCGCCCATGACTTGTCAAATCAAAGATTTTATGCAATGTTGTCGGATAAAGTTCTACAACAAAAAAATCCGATTTTTTATTTCTCTTCTACTCATGGTTAAGACTTTCAATAAGGGAGCCAAAACTAATCGATATTTTACAAAGGAATGCTTTGTTTTTACTTTTACAGTTTAAGAATAAAACCTCTTTCAAATATGTAGAAAACCATTTCGTCACTTTGGTTGTTATCTACGATAATCTTTAAATTATACCTCCAGGTCCAGAATCATACAACATCCTATGAGAGAACATATGCAGTCTATAGAGTTTCCATCTATTTGAGTTTTAGCAGATAGGAATTAGTCATGCCCTTCGTTTATCTAGCGCAACGTTCAGAGTGCTATGTTTGTTTGCTTTCTGGGTGGCTGGTTGAAATCCCAGTTATAAATTATCGCAAACCGAGTATTTCATTTAAAACAGTGATGTATCGATCACCGGGATGGCAATTCGCATTTGATAAATGGTTAATTTCTCCTATGGGCCTTTTTGCCGGTATTATATTGCTCCTAACAGGAATAAATGTGAATTATTAACGCTCCCGTTTTTCACCCTAAATCTAAATATTGCTCCAAGTACGGAATTCCTGAATGAGCAATAATGGAAAAAATGATGAAATGTTCGAAGAACGAACGCCGTATCGAAAGACTTGTTGTCGCGGATCAGGAAATGTTTATGATTGGTGCTGATCTCGATTGCTCGGGCATAAATTCTCAATCAATTTATTATTATCAGTTTAGTCAAGAAAACTATCAAATAACCCTCTAATGAGTTATGGTTTATAGATCACGTTTATATTAAAAATAGAAGTACGAGGGCCGTTCAGAAACTAACCTCCGGTTAATTGAAAAAAATATACCAAGTTAAGTAAAACTATTTTAATATATACATCTTACAACTACATCTTTGCACTATTTTTCGACATAGTCTCCATTACGATTGAGGCACTTATCGTATCTCTTCACAAGCTTTGAAATTCCCTCTGCATAAAAATCACCCGCTTGTGCCTTGAGCCAGCCTGTGACCGCATCTTTGAGCTCTTCGTCGTCATCAAACCGCTGGGACCCGAGCCATTTCTTCGATTTTCACGAACTTTTGCATCAACTGTCTGAACGAGTTCGTCAGTCACCAATAATGGTCTACCACTCCTCTCTTCATCATGAACGTTTTCTCGTCCACTTTTAAATAAACGTACCCGTTCACGGACAACTCCTTCACTCATAAATTTTGGTCCGTACACGGCACAAAGCTCACGATGAATAGCTGCTGCAGAGTATCCTTTGGCTGTAAAAAACCTTATAACAGCACGCATCTCACATTTGGCGGGATTTTCTATTACAGCACACATTTCAAACTGCCACAAAAACTAAACTAGCGCAGGTACGATGTTCACTCGACTACGGCTTGATGCCGACTGACCTGCTGAGCGCGTGAATGCACAGATGGCGCGCTACTCCCCCCCACTACCCGCACTGTGACCAATCGGAGGTTAGTTTCTGAATGGCCCTCGTATATCTAATTATTACTATTGGAAGTGGAATCCGGATTAATATTGAAATTGAAGGAAAATGCCAAATTCAAGTCCTTGTAAGATTCGTTAGTTGGTGCTGAAAGATGCCGACGCACCAGAACCTTGTATTTTATCTGCAATTATGCACAGATTGTTCTTGATAACATTCTGGTACTGTTAAGCACTTCTATCCTCCGCGACGCTTCAAGGTAGTATTGTTAGTTCCTTTATTTCCCTAATTTCAAAATCATTCAAGCTCTTGAAAGTATTCATTGCTACACCCCGCATATTTGTTAGGACAAAAAGGCGTTTCTTCCGCTTCCCAAAGACTTCCCTTCAAAAGGGAAAACTGATATGTATAGAAATTCATTTGAACGTTTGCTAACATTCCATAATACAGACAGAACAGTTGCGGAACTTAAAAGGGTGATTCATTTAGAGGTACTCTTTGTGGTGGGGATTTAGTTGCGTCGTGTAAACTGAAGTGGTATTTTTGTTCGGTAGTGTCTAACATTTCATGATGGAACGATTTATCCCGGCACAGCGTCTACAAATTGTTCAGCTTTATTTCGAAAATGGACATTCTCCGATTAATGTGTATCGGGCACTTAGAGAGACTTACCTTCCACATGATCGACCTACCGAATGCACAATTCGCTCTGCTGTCACTAAGTTTGAGACTCAATTTTAGTAATTGGATAATATTCGACCAAATAGACAACATCCAGCTCGTAATGAGGAGAATATAACGACGGTGGGGGAGAGTGTACGTGATGACCCTGAAGTGTTAATTCGTCGCCTTTCGTATTCAACGACTTTACGTAAGGATCTTTCTTAGACAGCTTACAAAATTCAATTATTCCAACAATCGAAGTCGACCGACCTACCGAATCTTTTAAGTTTTTGTCGTCGAGCTCTTGTCAAGCTTGCAGAGGATCCACTCTTTTCGACCAAAGTTTTGTTCACTGATGAGGCCTATTTTGGGCTTCATGAGTTCGTGAACAAACAAAATGCCCGAATCTGGACAGCAGATCATTTCACGCTTCCTACCAGTGAGTTGGCCGGCTAGATCATGCGACATCACACCTCTTGATTTTTTGCTTTGGGACTATGTGAAGTCCAAAGTCTACATGGACATGAATGATTTCAATTGATATTGTCGTTTGAATATTACCGGTGGAAATGCAATTTTTCAACACCTTATATCTTTTGAACGGGGCCAAGTTAGGAAATATGTTATAGGAAGAAAATTATTCTTTCAACGTCAAGAATCTATGATTAAAATTAACGTAGTGGTCAGAGACTGATAGTATAGTTTGACTGATTATTGTGTTTAAATGTTATGACATGATAGTGTTTCTCTTATGTATACAGGGTGATTCCGGAGGAGACCGTCAGATTTTAGGTGAAGTATACACTAGTCGAGGCAGTTTCGAAACAATGTTTGGTTTATGGTTGGGGGTCTTTAATGAGAGTCTATAGGGTGATTTGTCCGATTCGACCGGTTTTTTTTTATTCGTAACTTTGGTATGGCTTGATCAATCTTGATGAAATTTTCAGTGTAGAACAAAATGATTACCTTCTTTCAATAATTCCAACACTCTTCTCAAAAATGCAGGGTGGAAATTATGATAAGTTCAGATTAAGTTTGCAGGTTGAAAAAACACCCTGTACATACCTTTTTCAAAAATTTTCTACATACTTCAGATTCTACCATAAGTTTACATTACTGGAGCGTTTTTATTTTTTTTGGCACACGTTCATATTTCCTAGAAAAATTTTTCAAAGATGAACAATATCGTTATTTCGCTCCAAGGCATTGAGAATATTCTGAACTAGATGGTAAAGCTGTATCGTCCAATAATACAAAGCTTTTCCTGAGTCCTAAAATAAATTTTCCAAATTCGAAATTCATTTTTGATCGCTCATATTCTGATGTATAAAATCATTTAATCCAGAAGATATCCTTATACCTACCTACTTAAACCAAAAAATTTACAACTTATACAGAATAAACATTCGAAACATATCATGAACGGCAAAACTAAGGATTAACATAAAATTTACATAGAATGGTCGAAATGATTTCTCCTTTATTGAATACATATTCCTTTTTATTGAATATCCAATTGACCTTCTAATAAGGGATTGATTTTGCTTCAATATATTACATTCCTCGAAAATCCTTTTAACTAGGTGTTCTCTCCTTCTAATTTCAACCTTATAAACTCTTGTTTTCAGATATCCCCACACAAAATAGTCTCTTTAGACTTTAGGCTCAAATCAGGCGATCTTTGTGGCCAACCAATAGGGCCTCCACGACCAATCCATCTGTTCGGATAATTTACGTCCAGGTGATTTCTTACATTCAATGCAAAGTGAGGTGGTGCTCCGTCATGCTGAAAGTACATAGAGCGGATATGTACATTTTCCAATAGATTTGGTAAAATATTTTTTTAGAAATCTAGATAAATTTCACCATTTAATCTTTCCGCAAAAATGTGAGGGCCAACTAAATTTCCGTCTATTGTTCCAAGCCAAATATTGGCAGAAAATCTGTGTTGTGTATTATGACGCTTCTTCAAATGCGGGTTGTCTCTTGCCCATTCGTGGGAATTGTGGATATTAAAAATTCCATTCTTAGTGAACATAGCCTCGTCGCTGAATAGAATACGAAAAATAGTTCGTTGGTGACTAATAACCCAGAGACAAAATTGTAATCATTGGGGCAGATCTTGTGGCAACAGTTTTTGCACCTTTTGGTAGTGGTATGGGTGGAATTGTTCTTTCTTCAAAGTCTTGCTCACTTTGCTCTGCGAAATTCCTAATTCGGTACTAGTTTGACGAGTACTAATAGACGGTTCCTCCTCCACCCGTTCAACAATTTGAATCGAAATTTCATTTTGAATAGGCTTATCAATGTGCTCTGCCTTACTAGGATATTGCCCATGTTCTTTAGAATAATGGAATACTCGTCCGAAAGTACATTTATTTGGTTGACGTCGGTTGGGAAATAGTCTATGGTATTCCATTTTGGCTTCATTTCCATTTCCGTTACAAAAACCATAAACAAAAATTATATCCGCATATTCCGTATGATAAAATAATTGAGGCATGTTAAAATACACTTCTTGTGACATATTATTAATTAAATATTCTCATTCTGTGGTTCACTGTGATGGTAACCATGGATCTTAAAGAACTTGATTTAAATAGAGATTTAATTTTCATGGAGAATTTTCAATTTCATTAAAACTATTTATCATACATTCGTGATTCAATATTTTACATACCATAAGGCCATAAGTGAGTACATTTTTGAACGAAACTACTATGTTCCAGGAATGTTAGCTTCATAGAAAACCGGAAGTGTGCCGAAAATCACCTGAATAATGACTCAATTTTATGATAATCCATGTTGCCTTTCATATGTTTCGAATGTTTATTCTGTATTTGTAGTAGTAGTATGTAGATTTTTTTGGTTCACGTACGTATAAAGAAATTTTTTGAATTAAATGATTTTAAACATCTGAATATGAGCGATCAAAAATGAATTTCGAATTTGGAAAATTTATTTTAGGACTCAGGAAAAGCTTTGTATTATTGGACGATACAGCTTTACCATCTAGTTCAGAATATTCTCAATGCCTTGGAGCGAAATAACGATATTGTTCATCTCTGAAAAATTTTTCTAGGAAATATGAACGTGTGCCAAAAAAAATAAAACGCTCCAGTAATGTAAACTTATGGTAGAATCTGAAGCAAGTAGAAAATTTCTGAAAACGGAATATACAGGGTGTTTTTTCGACCTGCATACTTAATCTGAACTCATCATAATTTCCATTCTGTATTTTTAAAGAATTTTGGAATTATTGAAAGAAGATAATCATATTGTTCTACACAGAAAATTTCATTAAGATTGATCAAGCCATACCAAAGTTATGAATAAAAGAAAAATCGGTCGAATCGGACAAATCACCCTGTAGACTCTCAATGAAGGCCCCGAACCATAAACCCAACATTGTTCCGAAAGTATATTGACTACTGTATACTTCACCTAAAATCTGACGGTCTCCTCCGGAATCACCCTGTATGTACTAGTAATAGCATTCCATGAAATAAAAAACATTTTATATTTATGAAAATTTCAAACACGAATAATTTTGTACTCAAGAGATTCTGCATGAATGAGCGAAATGTACTGATGACGAAAAAGATTTCTTTTTCAACAAACTCAACATAAATTTCGAATGATATACTGCATTTTCCCCATTTTTCAATCAGAATTATCGATTTCATTCTTTCGGAAAAAACTGCTGTTATAAAAACTATACAAAACTTGTATTCGACAAATGGAAAATTACTTTTATTGAACCTCAATATATGTAATCTCCTGTCATGCATGAGCGTATGTATGTTGTCGCTCACCCATGATTTCAATACGGTACCTAAAGCTCGGTGAACTGACAGCTGGAAACTGAATATTTTCAATTGTTTCATGAATTAACAGTATGAATATTTTCAATGACAACTTCATGGTTATATGGTCATAATAATTTCCGTGGAAAGGTTTTCCAGGTATATTTGTGCATTTCACTTGGACCAGAAGTTCCCAAATCATTGTTATGGTCGATGATGGTCTATACTATTACAGACAAATGTCCATCACATTTTTCTCATTACAATAACGAACCTATCTGTTAATTAGTGCGTCCTAGAAAATATTATGTTAAACATTAGCAGTGAGGTTGAAATTTAATATCAGCTATGAAAAAATTACTGAATCTTCAAAAGCTTTGAAACATGTAAAAGAATTATGAATATTAGCTAGTGGCAAGCTCATTCTTTGTGTCATTTTCATCAACAGGGTATAAAGACAAATCATACAGGGTCTTTCACGAGGAACCTCACCCATATTTATACGGGAAACTACTGAACGTATTGTCATGAAATTCAGCACTTATAAGTATTTCACGATGCTGATGAAATCTAAAATATTTTCAAGGCATGAGCACCTCCAGTTTTTCCGGAAATGACGTCAACTTCCGTTTTTCAAATGACAACACCATTTTTTTATTGCAGAAATAGATTCCTTAGAAAATTTCGAGTTATTTTGATGTAACATTTTTCAGTTTTGGTTGGAAAATTCTCTCTGAGAGGGAATATTCGAAAATAGAGCTCCGCTGAAACAAGAATAACTTCGCGGTTTTTGGATGGAAAATTTTCATTTTTGGGATTTTTCAAGATGTAAGATTGATGAATCCACTCTAAAAGTCGAAATCGCGATTCATGATAATGATAAATCGCTTTCACAGTTAGGGATGACAAAATCGTGAAAAATCAATTTTTTCAACATAGAACCCTATTTTTTTATGGCAGATATTGAATCTACGTTAAAAAATAATGTGAGTGTATGCACAACACCCTTGCCCTAAAGTGGATATTTTCTGAGTTATTCACGAAAAACTGTTTTACGTCTTGAATTTTCAGCTATTTCTTTTCCCTTCACGACAAAAAGACGAAATTTTCAGGAACTGTTATTTGAACCATGCTGTAGATTTTTCACCCCTTCTTGAAACCGACTTGAAGTTAATATTAGGAGAACCATGGCAAACTCTCGCAGTTATAACTAGAGAAGATGCTCAAAGTTTTGACCGTTAATTTCTAGACATTTATTTATACGTCTCAGGAATGCTTCGTGCGTTGCTCTTCTTATTTCATCGGGAGGAAGAGATCTGCAAAAGTGTTCAAAAACCAAATTGAGTTTCAAAACTATGAATCTAAAACTCTAAACAAACTTGAACGCATTTCTGACTCGTTCTATGCAGTCCTCTTTATAAGTCAGGGGAGTTGAGTAGACAATATTTTTATCCTACCCCAAACATAATAGTCTAAAGGAGTTAAATCCGGGTCTCTTGAAAGTTCCATTCTCTGAAGTGGTGGTTTCTCTCTTCATCCCAATAATGACTGTTATGCCTATTGAAAGAACCATTCTTTGTGAATTTAGATTCATCTGTCCAAATTATACAGTCCAAAAAGTTTTCATTCTCTTGAAATCGAATCATCATAGCTTCGCAAAACTCTGTTACCCTGACGAAATCAGTTTCTTTCAAATGCTGCACCCTATTGAATTTATATGGGTGCATTTTATGTTTTTTTAATATTCTCCAAACACTCGATTGAGATAATCTCAGAGCAATCTTTGAGAGAATTTTGAGGATTCACACGAAAATATGCAAGAACTGTAATTTCGTTATTCTCATCTTCTACTACACTTTTTTCTCTGTGTATACATAGTTTTCTTAACGAAAGATCCGACATTTCTCAAGTTTGTCATGGTTCTGTTAATGGTATCTCTCGTTGGTCTGGGTCGGTCAGGAAACCTCTCAATGAACAGTCGAATCGTTCTATCTACAACTTTATTACATTCTCCATGAAGTAGAATGAGATTTAAGTAATCTTCATTGGTAAAATTAGGCATAGTGATTGATTTTATAACTTGATACGAATTATCACCAAATTAATAGTAAACACAAAATGCTACTGAATGAAGAGGAATTTGGCAGATGTAATTAATGATATCTATCATTAAAAAAAAATGTATACCATGGTTAGTTTTTGCATATGGTTCATAAGGAATTATTTATTTATCACTGGAGAGATAACCGATGGCCGATTAGTTGAAACAAAGAGGTTTCCGATACAAATTCGAATCCAAATTCGCCATTTATTTAGGAACAACCTGTAACTTTTTTCTCTTGCATATTAAAACATGGTTTTAGTAACAGTTCCTGAAAATTTCATCTTTTTGGCGTGAAGGGAAAAGAAATAGCTGAAAATTCAAAACGAAACGAAAAAACAGTTTTTTGTGAATAACTCAGAAAATATCCACTTTAGGGCAAGGGTGTGATGCATATACTCACATTATTTTTTAACGTAGATTCAATATCTGCCATAAAAAAATGGGGTTCTATGTTGAAAAAATTGATTTTTCACGATTTTGTCATCCCTAAATTTGAAAGCGATTTTTTCACCCCCTGTATCATGAATCGCGATTTCGATTTTTAAAATGGATACATCAATCTTACATCTTGAAAAATCCCAAAAATAAAAATTTTCTATCCAAAAACCTCGAAGTTATTCTTGTTTCAGCGGAGCTCTATTTTCGATTTTTCTTTCGAATTTTCCCGCTCAGAGAGAATTTTCCAACCAAAACTGAAAAATGTTACATCAAAATAACTTGAAATTTTCTAAGGAATCTATTTCTGCAATAAAAAAAATGGTGTTGTAGTTTGAAAAACGGAAGTTGACGTCATTTCCGGAAAAACCGGAGATGCTCATGCCTTGAAAATATTTTAGATTTCATCAGCATCGTGAAATACTTATAAGTGCTGAATTTCATGAAAATACGTTTAGTAGTTTCCCGTATAAATATGGGTGAGGTTCCTCGTGAAAGACCCTGTATATGGGTATCGATGATCATATCAGTACATTAAATTAAATCATATCAGTAGTAGAAAAGAACTAACATGGAGACAAGAACTTTTCCAATCTTAATCTCTACCGGTCGTCAGGAAATACTTAAATTTGACCACGGATTCTTTATCAGGAAGTCGCACCTAATCTATAGTACACATTTTCTCTTCGATATTTGAAAATTACACAACTTTGAGCAAGACGCTGTTCATCCAGCTTAAGGTCTAGAATGAACGCCCAAAAAAGTATTCTTAACCTTCACAAGAATCTATGATTGGAGATAATGCAGATACTCTGAGATTGACCCTGTATATTTGTCTGTTGATAAGAAATATCTCGGATATTTTCCTTAAATCCTTGGAGGGATTCTTTGAAAAGACGAGAATTAAGGAATGAAATTGCTTCCATGTCACTAATTGGTTGTTAATCGCAAATGAACAATGAAGTTATTTGGGATCTCATGAGATAGAAGCTTCAGTAATATCTAAACATCCGCAGTGCGGCAAGGATGCCGACACGATACTGAACAGCATTCATTCGACTTATTCTCAGAATTAATCGCTTGTGTATCCTCCTTTCAGAATGTACAAACTGCAAATTACATAAGTCGGTATTTTAAACCTTACGTATGAGCACTGAAATTACTGTGTTATAAAGCTGACCATTATTCTTTAGCGCCATTCATAACTTTGGTCTTTCGAATTGAATTTTATTGATTCACTACAATTCTCTGAAAGTGTGCTTAAATTTCCCCTAATCGTTTTCGATGTCATCATAATGTCATCCTTTGAGATGAAATTTATTGGAATTTCAAAATTATCACTACATATTGAGAAAGAATCAGAGTTCCTCAATCCTTAAAAGATTGGATTTCGCGTCCTCTATAGTACCATGTGAAGCCTGCTACACATGCTGCTGTCAACAGGAGATGAAACCTGCCTAGGTATGCTTGCGCAGGTAGATCGGGGAGTGTATATCGCAGTTTGCTTATGCAGAACCTAAATTCTGTTCTTTCTAGTAGCACCGCCAGTTCTCCGCTACTGTCCACACACGCTCGGTCGAGAGTAGGACCTATGCAGCTTAATATGTCTGAATTATTATATGTAGAGTGGCTACAAGTACCTACTTGTTGACGGTACTACCATAAAAAAATGTTTGAAACATATCTTCGACTGCATCATGAATACTAGATTTAAGAATTCGTTTAGTGTCCAGAATGTACTACTTTATTGGACATCACATCATTAAACGTATTTCGGTCAAGTAACTATCATATTACATTTGTAATGGACCATTTTTTTGAATAAAGCTGTATTGGTGATCATGAGGTGTTTCCGTGCTCTGGGAGGTAGTGGGAGAAGCTCACGCTGGTAACCATCGGTAGTGCGACGTGTCGATGCCCTACTCTTGGTCGCGCATGACGGTGAAAAGAGGTGGGAGACCCAGACAGGTCTATAAATTACGAGTTTCGGCAGCATTCAAGCGAGTCGGCCGGCTCCACCCAGACGATCTAGAATTCACGGCTGGATACACGTGACTAGCAGTCTAAGTCCAAAACGGGTCTGGATCTCTCGAGGAGACTAGTTCAGTCTTTTTAAGCTAGATCCCTCGAGTTGAACGGGTTCGGTGTCATAGTCGGACCTTTCGGATCAAACAAAATAATTTTAGTTGGGGATTATTTGTTGGGATTTGCTTACTGATGTTTGGTATCGAATTAGATCCGTAAACAGGCTGATAGAGATTATGGTGGTCTTCTATTGGACTGACCGAACGCATTATTGTAGATTTTTAGATTAGTTATATGGGAATGAAGCCATTTATTTCAGTGAGACGGACATTATTGGGATTTTATTGGAAAATAATGTTTTTTGGTTATTGTTGAAAAGATTAGTTGCTAGCCAATCAGTAACCTAATCGTCTATTGTAGTCTCCCTCTTTTTACAGTGCTGACAATTAGATCTTAAGACCCGCCCATATGTGATTTAACTACTAAATTCTTTTCCTCAGATTATCAGAAAAACACGATGATCCAGTATTAAAACAAGGGAATTTACCAAGATAAGTCGGTGGCCAATTAGAATACTGATCTTCTATTGTCACCTCTCCCTTTTTACAGTGCCGACAATTAGATCAGCTGATAGAAAGAAAACTACTTTTTCCTAAGACAGAGAACACGATAAATATGAGGACTCAGTACTGTAACATATATAATAATAGTTATAGTAAAAACGATTTCAATTCTTCGAATTGAAACAACACTTGAAGTTTTAGGCAACTGAACGACCAGACTCAGAACGTTCAAGGGATGTCTTAAGTCCACAGTTGCCGAAGAGGTTTATTGATCAAACTAATGGTGAATGATGCTTTATTGATTACACACTAATCTTATATACTAAATTGAGTAATGACGATAACAATAACATTGCCATATTTGGACATTTTCTAGGTCCCTTGTTACGTCAATTGTTTCTAGCCAGCCAGCAGATTTCGGTCGGTCAGCGACTCGCTCGGCGTGATCCACTTTTGATTGTTTAATAATTTGAATGGAATTTGCCATGTTATCGAATATGAATATTTTTTAGGATTATGTTTGAATTTCGAACATTACTCCCAAGGCCGAAAATGCTACAGGCTAGGATATTGGAACTCCAGTGTTGGCAATCTGTTACTTCTATTGTCCTATTTCCTAATTAATGTCCTATTTCTAAATTGTGTGACCCTCGATGCTTTATTGGGCATGGTCAGGAGTGGGTGCTGACGTCCGGAGTTGGTCTCTCGTCTGGCATTTTTGTTTCGGCCTCGGCGTAAAGCTGTTCAAGGTCGAAACATTGCTGGCGTGGTTTTGAACTCTGTGTGATTTCTGTCAACGAAATTTCGGCTTCTGCTTCATTTGTTTCCGTGGTGGATCTGCTACTTCCTCTATACCAAAGAAGTGGACGTATATATCGCATACAGATGTATGTCATAGCTATTGTGGCTATCACAGAGATTTTGAACCACTTAGGTCCATTCCACCATAATGTATTTTTATGGAGTTTACTTGGTAGCGCGCCTCTGGATAGTAAATCCGCTGGATTCTCCTTCGATTTCACGTAGTTCCATTGAACTTGACCTAGTAAGCGATAAACTTCGTTGACTCGGTTGACTATGAAAACGTTTTGCTTACTCGGAGTTTTCTGTAACCAGGCTAACACAACTTTTGCGTCTGACCGTGTGTAAATATTTATGTCTGCGATTTTCTGACCATGTAAATCTTGTTTGAAGTTGGAATGCTCTTCATCAAGGTATTTCCGGAGTTCGTTATGATTTTCTTGAAAATTGTTTAGTAGATCTGTGGCCGTCATATATTTCTTCTTGAAGTATTCCTCTGTTTTGCGTGCAGAGCCATCTTTCTTGAGTGAAGATAATATTTTGTTCAGGTCTTGGCCAATAGCAATTTGTTCTGCCAATTTTTCTTCCAAATTAGTTGAAGGGTTCATGAGATCTCTGCTTTGATGAAGATATTTTCTTTGATTTTCCGGAAGGCTAGTTCACGGGCTCGTAGTTGGCGCTGGAAGGCTTCTTCATGGATGCGGGTTTGGCTCTGGAATGTTTCTTCGCAGGCGCTGATGATTTGAGATTAGGGTTGTAAATCTTTTTTTGTTGATTTTCCGGAAGGCTAGTTCACGGGCTCGTAGTTGGCGCTGGAAGGATTCTTCACGGATGTGGGTTTGGCTCTGGAAGTTTCTTCGCAGGCGCTGATGATTTGATCGAGATTAGGGTCGTAAATCCTTTTTCTCCATCCGGCTCGAAGGACCAAAAAATGTTGTTTCTTCGAATTGAAACAACACTTGAAGTTTTAGGCAACTGAACGACCAGACTCAGAACGTTCAAGGGATGTCTTAACTCCACAGTTGCCGAAGAGGTTTATTGATCAAACAAATGGTGAATGATTCTTTATTGATTACACACTAATCTTATATACTAAATTGAGTAATGACAATAACAATAACATTGCCATATTTGGACATTTTCTAGGTCCCTTGTTACGTCAATTGTTTCTAGCAAGCCAGCAGATTTCGGTCGGTCAGCGACTCGCTCGGCGTGATCCACTTTTGATTGTTTAATAATTTGAATGGAATTTGCCATGTTATCGAATATGAATATTTTTTAGGATTATGTTTGAATTTCGAACACATGGGTTATTATTATTATTATACATATGAAAATAAACGATGAGATAGCTTAAGCTGATTTAGAAGTATTATCTTGTCTACTCTCTCCAAAGTCTTATATTGAATATAGGAGTACAGAAGGAAAAAACCAAATAATATATTCACGATATATGTATATTAATTAAAACTTAGAGCCTGTCCAGAATGGGCGTTTTAAGGTGTGTCCAATTACAGCGTGGCATTTGAGCGCGGCCAGCCGCGCTGTGATTGGATGACTGCCGCGCGCGAATGTTTTTATTGTTTGTTCGTCGGTAATTATGTGTGGACGTATTTGTATGCATCCTCTGTTGATAGAGTGGTCGCATCCAACATTGCCTTGTTTTAATGCGCTTTGTTCTCTTCCTTTTACGTAATTCACGAATAATAAGCAGAGTTACAACACACGCGGCCGCTTTAATTGTGTCTTCAATACAAAATGAAGAGCGCGGCGTGTCTTGGACGTGCCGCTCAGTACTGCCGCGCAAAAGGTCTTAACTAGTTACGCGGCAAATGTGAGTCCAGCGAATGCCGCGCGCGGCTGCCGCGCACTTTGCGCGCTGTGTTGGGACACACCTTTACGTGCGTCTTAAGCGCGTAGCAAGTGCACGCGCGTTCTCGAGATACTAGAGCTACGTACATCCCGTCCAGAACCTCTAGCGCGTTGCGTCTTACGCGCGTAAAACGCTTGCAATCAGCGGAACTCTCGACTTCGGCGTTTTAAGCGCGTCGGACGCGCCAGTCGAGATACTTTGGCTCCGTTGCTGCGTCCAGCACCTACCAATACTACGCCCGTTTCCGTAGAGATTGGACGTATTAAGTTCGAAATGGAACGTGACAATTTTGATACTGAAGTCTTTATAGACGAGATTGAGAAAAGGGATGCCATATGGAATATGCAATCAGCCGATTACTGCAATAGAATTATCAAACAAAGAAAATGGCAAGAAATAGTAGAAATTTTCAGTGATGCTGGTGATTCAGAGAACTTTAGTTAAGTCTGAGTTTTTTTTTGGGTATAAAATTATAAACATGCTATGCCTCATTCTGTCATGTAGAATGGGATGCACGTTGAATCGTCGACTTTCTCTTCTTTTACGAAGTCTCCATAGACGGTACGCAGTCAGAACCCATCCGCTGTATCAGAGTTCATGTTTATTAACTGATCAAATCTCCCTCAATCCTTCCCTTCACATGCGCGTGTAAGAACGCGAATAAAACGTCGTATCTGGACGCAATGCAAATCGAAACGCGCGTAAAACGCCCCCTCTGGAGAGGCTCTAAGTCTAGTCATTTCAACTTCCAATTTTAAATTTTCTATCATAATATTATAATCGCAGAATGAAGTAACAATGCGGTACACCAAAAATGAAAATTAGCCTTTGGTAATATTCGATGTCGTACCCTCAAACAATTTCGTTAATGTAGTAGTTAATCTGCAACCCTTTGACGTCCAAAATTTAATCTCTTATGAAATTACGATTAAAAATTTTGTTCAGAAACCAGGATTACCCAAATGAAATAATTAAAATTGTTTACATATGAGGGATCAACATTTATAATTCCCAGATGGACTCAAATCTGTTGATTGACCCTGAATGAAATTATATTTACTCGAACTACTCCATAAGATATTATGGAATGAAATAACTCCATTATTTTCATGTTAATCTCAAATTATGGGTCTTTATTATATCATGAACGTTTGTAGAGGACTAAAAGGGTCGACAACTCGAACTATCCTCTTCATTTAGTGCTTTGTGCTTGTATTTAAATCCACAAATGTCAACAAAGGAAATTTTCATCTCGGACTCACATACCTACCCTACAGAAATGTTGTTATTACCATCACTCCAGGAGGATTCCTTGGAGATTGGAGTTTCTCGATTTAATTGTGAATTATTATGATTGCTCTTTTACTAACGTGAACTTATGCTGAGATAAATGACGTTCTATAAAATACAACTTTGGTTTTTACGACCCAGTCGCCGTTAGACACTGGAGTGATAACTAGTCTTCTAGTTGATGCATTTTAATGGGAGGAATGTTCGTATTTAGTTTCCACTTTTTCCCACTTTGCACTATTTTTCTGGACAATTAATTTCCAAATATCTCACTCAACAGGAAATTCTCTAATGTGAAATCAGCTGCAATTTCAATTTACACGTCTGTACATTCATGAGAAATCTATTTTTGGTAAAACACATCTTAGCCAAAAGAAAAACAGCAAAATTTCGAAAGCACTGACATAACGTCGAGCGCTCTTGTTAAGTTACTTGCTAGTAAATATTCACTTTCAAAAATCACATCTCACACAATAATGATGGAATTCATAACAAATTCTATCCGTTGAATCTGAATGAGATGTTCTTATCCTGTGTTTGAATATTCAGTAAGATGATATAATATAAACAATGCTGTAATAAACTCATTACAGCACTCATTCGTGTTGGAATAGGTGCCCATTCTGCAACTTGTTTTAGAATATACTACTTGAGTCGAACAACATTGTTTTATATTGAATTTATTTATTAGATTCTCTTCAGTGAATAATGAAATGACTTCCATGAGATGTAGAAATGAACTGGTTTATTTCTAATCACAATTAAACATATGTACATTATCAGACAAGATGGTCTGCACATAAAGGTGGTCACACACCTCAATACATATAACATCTTCCCTTTTTTGATAATAAACTACTTACTAAAAATTACATAGTTTTCTCTAAAATAAAACAATCAAGTAAGAAATTCAGTTCCCCACACCATAAATAAAATTGATAAACAAAAATTTCCTTATTCTAAGATTTCCTTATCTTAAGTAATCCAAAAAATAATTCAAATATATAATTTGACAAGTGAGGTGAATTATTTATAATTTGGAATTTTTACTACTCTTCCATATCTAGTTACAGTTATAGTATTTGGTTTTCTCATATCTTTCTAAGGAATATCTTCGCCTAATGGATCTGTGATTTTTGGTTCAACATTAAAATTACCTACATTACAATCATTACGTTGTCTCTCTTCTTCCAACAATTTATTGATCAAAACTTTATCAAATATGTCACAATATTTTTCAGTCTCATATCATGTTCCTGTTTAGTACGACCAAAAACTAGTATATCATCTATATAAACCTCGGTACCTTCATCATCAAAAATTTCTTTGAATCTTTTTTGAAAAACTTCTGGAGCTGACTTAAGTCCATATGGCATTCTCAAAAAACGAAACCGACCGAATGGGGTGCCAAATGTGCATAATTCACTATTAGCTTCATCTAGGGGTATATTCCAGAATCCACTAGCAGCATCTAAAACTGAAAAATAACAAGGGCCGTTTAATTTCGAAATTAATTCGTCAATGGTAGGTAACTTGAAGTATTCCCTTTTAATTGATTTATTTAAGTCCTGTGGATCTAAACATATAAATTACCATCTTTTTTTCTTACAATTACTACCGGATTAACCCACGTTGATACTCCATCTACTGGTTCAATAATGTTTTGATCAACTAATTGCTGTAAGGTTTCTTTATATTTGGTTTCAATTGAAAATGGGACTTTCCGTACCGGGTGTACACAAGCAACTGCATCATCTTTCAATTCAATATGATATGGCTTATTTAATTTACCTATTCCTCTGAATAGATCATTATATTCATAAATTAGTTTTTTATATTCTTCATTTTCAAAATTGTTATTTTCAATAGATCCGACTTTTTTAATTAAATTCAAACTTAAACAAGTGTCTAGCCCAATAATCCCACGATATTGATCACTTTTAACTACTAAGAATTCTACATTATACAATTCATTTTTATAATTTAAGTCTAGTAAACATTTACCAACTACAGGAATTTTATTGCCAGTATAAGATATCAAATTATTATTAGCCTCAACTAATCTTAGTTTCCTTTGCTTCTTTTTCAAATCTAAATAATCCTTATAATTAATAATATTCACACAAGCTCCTGTATCAATTTTGAGCTCAATTATTTTGTTTTCAATCTGCATGGAAATTGTCCAATCCTTATTTTTATTATTTTGTTGTGATAACTGATTAATACAATTTATCATAATTTCATTCTGTTCTACATTAGAATCATCAATTAAATTAATGTTTTTATTTTTACAGCAAGCGGCGAAATGATTAAATTTTCCACATTTCATACATTTCTTTTTGAAGGCAAAAATTTATTAATTGCATGTAAATATCCACAACGTGTACAGTTATTTATGTTTTTATTCATACCGCTCTTATGTTGCTGAAACTGTCTTCCTCTTGATAATTTCGTCTGGTTTTTCGACGTGACCTTGGAAATCGACACATGGGGTCCTTGTTTTCTGGATTGTTCCCGAATATTATGTACGTCGTTGGAAACATCTGGGAGATGGTTTTCCTTTTTCATTAATTCGCACTGTGATTTAGCACTTTCGTAAACCAAGCACAATTCCACTGCTTTATTTAATTTCAAATCTATATTTTGTAATAATTTTTCTCTTAGCGATTCATTTCTTACACCGATCACTAACATAGTCTTTATGAGTCCATCTTCATTTTCAGGGTGGAATTCGCAATTCTTTGCAGTGTTCTTCAAAATGGTCACAAATTGTTCAGTTGTTTCGTGCTGTTGTCTAAGGGTGAAAAATTTATACCGTTTGAAATCGACATTCTTTTTGGGCACGAAATATTGCTCGAATTTTGTAATGAGCGGTTGTATTTTATCTTTGTCGTTATTAGTAAATGTGAAGGTATTGTAAATTTCTAGTCCTTCGTCACCAATGAAATAAATCAACTTCGCACTGTAATGAAGCTTGATTTATTTTTTTTGTATAGGAAAATCATTCTTCATTTTAAGTATTCCGATTATTTTATATATTTTCCGTTCCCCTGTATACGCCTTAAGATTCGAAGTCGTTGTTTCAGAGTTTTTCGGTGAGAAAAAAGGCCTGAAAACATAAATTTCTCTTCGCTAGAATCCGATAAATCTGTTTTTACGCGATAAACCGAAATCGAAGATGATTTTAGGCGACAAATGCCACATCTGTGTGTGTCCGTTTCCTCTCCCCACCGGGAGAGTATAAAAGGGCGTGTTGCCCCCAGATTAGAATTAATTCAGATTAGATTCAGTCAGATTAGCAGATTCAGATAATTCAGATTCATTCCGATTGAGATTTGTGGTAGATTTAGTGATTATAGTTCCGAATTAGATATAGATTTTAAGATAGGTAATTTTGTTCAGTTTTCAGTTTTTGTTTAGATTCAGTATTTACAGGAGTTTATTTTATTTTTATTATTCAATAGTAGCGATTTTAGTTTATCTCATCAGTGCACAGAGTGTGGTTTTGCCGGACGTCAGTGTCCTGAGCGACAAAAGAAAAGAAAAAGTGAGTAAACGAATAACCCCATTGCCGAAACCCCTTTATTTCAATTTCATCAAAATCGCCTATTTTTCCGAATTCGATTTCATTCCTTTTACAGGAATTCCGTAGACTTCCTGTCCACGTGGGCAGTCAGCAACCCTCCGTCTGTAGATAATAATTATTCTTTGCTCTTCTCGCGAGCCAGTAAAATTTTTATTCAGATTACAGTCAATCACAATTTGTTGCGTCCTATTTGCGAGAAAGTAGCGTTCGCAGCCAGATTGATTTTGATTTAGAATTAATTCATTTTTATGTATTTCACTTGTAATTGTTAATGTCCTTAGAAAGTGTTATTTTCACAAGTATAACTGAATTCTTGCGTTATGTTTAAATTTTTACAGTAGATTATCGAATTAATATATTTTCACCTTTCATACTTTCAGTTTAAATCTGTTATTTTGCTGAAAGATAGTTGATTCCTTACCTTATTTGTATTCAACATACCGAGGTGATTTTCTGTACTTATATATCGAATTAATTTATTTTCACCTTTCATACTGTCAGTTTAAATCTGTTATTTTGCTGAAATATAGTTGATTCCTTAAGTTATTTGTATTCAACATACCGAGGTGACTTTCTGTAATTATATACCGAATTAATATATTTTCACATTTCATGCTGTCAGTTTAAATCTATTATTTTGTTGAAATATAGCTGATTACTTACGTTATTTTTATTCAACATACTGAGGGAATTTTCTGTACATATATTCCGAATAAATTATATTAAATTTTTGCCTATTTGATTGCTCAAATTATCGCTAATAACTTAGATAAAACCGAACTCTGTCTTCGACTAGAAGCTACCTTGGTAGGTTTGCTATTCTCCCTGATAAGCAAAGAATAGCTGGCGCCCGAATAATATATAATAGGTAAAAAAAGGGTGTTACAGCACATTGAACAGCTTCCGATTTTTCAGATTCTTCTGTTGCAACTAGGTAATTCAAGAATTTTTGTTTCCATACCATCCAATTTTGTGCCAGATTTCCTCTCATTGACATCGATTCCAATGCACGGGCTTCCATTTTTAATTTATAATTTCACTTCAATGTTTTGGACTTCATTTATTTCCAATCAATTAATCAAACTTATTTAAATTCACTGAATACCTCAAGACTGCGCCATGTTTTATATTGAATTTATTTATTAGGTTCTCTTCAGTGAATAATAAAATGACTTCCATGAGATGTAGAAATGAACTGGTTTATTTCTAATCACAATTGAACATATGTACATTATCAGACAAGATGGTCTGCACATAAAGGTGGTCACACACCTCAATACATACAACAAACATTGTGGCTGAGATTAAACAGCAGGAAAACTGTAAATTCAATTCACGTAGTTGCTTTTCTTCATTATTTTTCTCTAATTTCGATACTCCATATCTTGTGAACAAAGCTTAAGGACTCATATTGTATGGATGACATTTGTTAGGGTTTAAGAATCTATGGATAAATAAAAGAGGTGGCAAAGGTTCGCACTGTATATGTTAAGAATTGAATAAGTTAATATGAAAGTTCAAAGACGAAAAAAACTTCTTATACAAAAAAATGCTTGAAACAAATCGAGAGAATTCATTCGGGAAATACAAAGAAGTACGGGACTTTGAATATTCAAGTGGAAAACCGAAACCTGCGATATCAAAAGGATCAGAGACCTGAATCGCTACCTTTCGAATGAATAAATTTCAATAGAAGTGGAGGATGAATCTTTCCCCAATGATCCTAACTGATGTAGGAATTGAATACCTCATGTTAAGGTTTAATTTGTATTATTTAACATTTTCTGCTCTGCTCGACACGAAGAGGATACTTAAAGTCGAATCAAGATAATAATCTATTAAGCGTGAATCACATGGAAAAACAATGAATTTGCAATATACAGGACGTCTTTGACCCACTGCCTTTATTTATTTTTTTTTTGCTCTGACATCTGTGAAACATATTTAGTAAACATAAACTCATTGAACAGACAACATCATATTTGTTCATCGTGTTAAAAATGTCGAATTTGTACCAGAAAGTGATGATTTGGAAAGCATTTTTTGGTTTCATTTGAAGAAAGGTGCTTCAGAGTCGCATCGAATGCTTGTCGAAGCATATGGTGATCATACTCTATCAGAAGCAACAAGCAAAAGATGGTTTCAACGGTTCAGAAATAATGATTTTGATGTGAGAAATTATGAACGTGGAAGACCACCAAAAAAGTTTGAAGACGCAGAATTGCAAACGATACTGGATGGAGAAGACACTTTGAATCAAAAGCAAATCGCAGAAATGTTAAATGTTGAACAACAAACAATTTCTGATCGTTTAAAAGCTATGGGAAAGATCCAAAAATGTGGAAAATGGGTGCCAGATGAATTTAATGAAAGACAAATGGAAAACCGAAAAAACACTCGTGAAATTTTGCTTCAAGGACACGAAAAAAATCGGTTTTGCATTGGATTGTTACTGGTGATGAAAAATGGATTTAGTTTAAGAATCCTCGACGGAAAAAATCATGGGTTGATCCAGGGCAACCATTAAAATCGACTGCAAAAC
Organism: Micraspis discolor; assembly: GCA_030674115.1. Classification (NCBI taxonomy): domain Eukaryota; kingdom Metazoa; phylum Arthropoda; class Insecta; order Coleoptera; family Coccinellidae; genus Micraspis; species Micraspis discolor. The sequence goes on from JARTUT010000004.1 coordinate 4,203,934, forward strand.
CAGATCCATTCGGCAAGAAGACAATGCTGTGTATTTGGTGGGATCACAAAGGTGTGGTGTGGCCACGAGCTGCTAAAATCTGGTGAAACCGTTAATTCTAATCGCTACCGACAACAAATGATCAATTTGAACCATGCATTGATCGATAAACGACCAGAATAGGACAGAAGACACTGCAAGGTAATTCTGTAATTCATTGCACCTGCACACAAAACAAAACACTTCGCTGGGAGCTGCTACCTCACCAGCCGTATTCACCAGATTTGGGTTCTTCCGAATACCATTTGTTTTCATCGATGGGGCATGCATTGGCTGAGCACTTTGATTCCTACGAGGAAGTCTAAAATTGAGTGTTGGTTGGTTTGCTTTAGAAGACGAACAATTTTATTGGGGTGGTATCCACAAATTGCCAAAAAAAGTTGTCAAATTGTATGAAAAACAATAGCCAATATTTTGAATGAAATGTTTTTACTTTACCATTAATAATTAGTGTTTCATTTTCACAAAAAAACTGTAATTACATACGGTTTTACCTGATATATGCAAGTAAAACAATATTCATGTTGTTTTTCGGATTTTCTAACTTTGTTTTATTGTAGTTCAGTTTTCCACAAACATATTTTTAAGCACCCTAACGAAGTAGTCAACCCTAAGCTCCGCAATATAGGTGCATCAAACAATCGTTATTTGAATTTGATAGCCCTATATGCCGAGCTACCTAAATTTTATCTCTAGATTTCATTAGATTAAGGCAACTTCCTATTTGCAATTGAAAATTCTTGATAAACAAAGCAAAAATACTTTCTTTATATGAAATTTTTAAGTCAAAGATTGCTTCAAAAAAGGAACAATTTGAATACAAAATGTGTAGAAAGTAATGGCCAATACTTTAAATGAAATGATTTTTACTTCCCCATTAATAATTAGTGTTTTATTTTCATATACGCTGATTTCATACCGGTATATCTGATATACAGGGTTATAATGAAGTAATGCACAAAATTCATAAAACGTACAACGATTACTTTTGAAAACAAAGCAAAAACACATCAAACGGTGTTTTATATTCCGCATCTCTTGACATAAGTTATAAAAATAACAAGTCAAATCTGTCAAAGTTATGACGTCACGAACATATTTTTTTAATGGGAAGCTAAGATTTTTATTACATTATGTGATAAAGCTTGTTTTTTTACACTAGTTGCAGTAGGGCTAACATAAGAAAAAAACGAGAAAATGAATAAAAAACGAAATAACAAAACCAATTATAAAAGAGGCCAAACTTAGACTTATCTAGTAAGAACATCTGTTCTTATCAATTTTTTCGATTGATTTACTAAAACAACGGTGTGTCAGTGTCAGTCGTACAATTAGTGTGACACCAGTTTTTTTAACTACTAAGAATTCTACATTATACAATTCATTTTTATAATTTAAGTCTAGTAAACATTTACCAACTACAGGAATTTTATTGCCAGTATAAGATATCAAATTATTATTAGCCTCAACTAATCTTAGTTTCCTTTGCTTCTTTTTCAAATCTAAATAATCCTTATAATTAATAATATTCACACAAGCTCCTGTATCAATTTTGAGCTCAATTATTTTGTTTTCAATCTGCATGGAAATTGTCCAATCCTTATTTTTATTATTTTGTTGTGATAACTGATTAATACAATTTATCATAATTTCATTCTGTTCTACATTAGAATCATCAATTAAATTAATGTTTTTATTTTTACAGCAAGCGGCGAAATGATTAAATTTTCCACATTTCATACATTTCTTTTTGAAGGCAAAAATTTATTAATTGCATGTAAATATCCACAACGTGTACAGTTATTTATGTTTTTATTCATACCGCTCTTATGTTGCTGAAACTGTCTTCCTCTTGATAATTTCGTCTGGTTTTTCGACGTGACCTTGGAAATCGACACATGGGGTCCTTGTTTTCTGGATTGTTCCCGAATATTATGTACGTCGTTGGAAACATCTGGGAGATGGTTTTCCTTTTTCATTAATTCGCACTGTGATTTAGCACTTTCGTAAACCAAGCACAATTCCACTGCTTTATTTAATTTCAAATCTATATTTTGTAATAATTTTTCTCTTAGCGATTCATTTCTTACACCGATCACTAACATAGTCTTTATGAGTCCATCTTCATTTTCAGGGTGGAATTCGCAATTCTTTGCAGTGTTCTTCAAAATGGTCACAAATTGTTCAGTTGTTTCGTGCTGTTGTCTAAGGGTGAAAAATTTATACCGTTTGAAATCGACATTCTTTTTGGGCACGAAATATTGCTCGAATTTTGTAATGAGCGGTTGTATTTTATCTTTGTCGTTATTAGTAAATGTGAAGGTATTGTAAATTTCTAGTCCTTCGTCACCAATGAAATAAATCAACTTCGCACTGTAATGAAACTTGATTTTTTTTTGTATAGGAAAATCATTCTTCATTTTAAGTATTCCGATTATTTTATATATTTTCCGTTCCCCTGTATACGCCTTAAGATTCGAAGTCGTTGTTTCAGAGTTTTTCGGTGAGAAAAAAAGGCCTGAAAACATAAATTTCTCTTCGCTAGAATCCGATAAATCTGTTTTTACGCGATAAACCGAAATCGAAGATGATTTTAGGCGACAAATGCCACATCTGTGTGTGTCCATTTCCTCTCCCCACCGGGAGAGTATAAAAGGGGGTGTTGCCCCCAGATTAGAATTAATTCAGATTAGATTCAGTCAGATTAGCAGATTCAGATAATTCAGATTCAGATTCATTCCGATTGAGATTTGTGGTAGATTTAGTAATTATAGTTCCGAGTTAGATATAGATTTTAAGATAGGTAATTTTGTTCAGTTTTTAGTTATATTCAGTATTTACAGGAGTTTATTTTATTTTTATTATTCAATAGTAGCGATTTTAGTTTATCTCATCAGTGCACAGAGTGTGGTTTTGCCGGACGTCAGTGTCCTGAGCGACAAAAGAAAAGAAAAAGTGAGTAAACGAATAACCCCATTGCCGAAACCCCTTTATTTCAATTTCATCAAAATCGCCTATTTTTCCGAATTCGATTTCATTCCTTTTACAGGAATTCCGTAGACTTCCTGTCCACGTGGGCAGTCAGCAACCCTCCGTCTGTAGATAATAATTATTCTTTGCTCTTCTCGCGAGCCAGTAAAATTTTTATTCAGATTACAGTCAATCACAATTTGTTGCGTCCTATTTGCGAGAAAGTAGCGTTCGCAGCCAGATTGATTTTGATTTAGAATTAATTCATTTTTATGTATTTCACTTGTAATTGTTAATGTCCTTAGAAAGTGTTATTTTCACAAGTATAACTGAATTCTTGCGTTATGTTTAAATTTTTACAGTAGATTATCGAATTAATATATTTTCACCTTTCATACTTTCAGTTTAAATCTGTTATTTTGCTGAAAGATAGTTGATTCCTTACCTTATTTGTATTCAACATACCGAGGTGATTTTCTGTACTTATATATCGAATTAATTTATTTTCACCTTTCATACTGTCAGTTTAAATCTGTTATTTTGCTGAAATATAGTTGATTCCTTAAGTTATTTGTATTCAACATACCGAGGTGACTTTCTGTAATTATATACCGAATTAATATATTTTCACATTTCATGCTGTCAGTTTAAATCTATTATTTTGTTGAAATATAGCTGATTACTTACGTTATTTTTATTCAACATACTGAGGGAATTTTCTGTACATATATTCCGAATAAATTATATTAAATTTTTGCCTATTTGATTGCTCAAATTATCGCTAATAACTTAGATAAAACCGAACTCTGTCTTCGACTAGAAGCTACCTTGGTAGGTTTGCTATTCTCCCTGATAAGCAAAGAATAGCTGGCGCCCGAATAATATATAATAGGTAAAAAGGGTGTTACAGCACATTGAACAGCTTCCGATTTTTCAGATTCTTCTGTTGCAACTAGGTAATTCAAGAATTTTGTTTCCATACCATCCAATTTTGTGCCAGATTTCCTCTCATTGACATCGATTCCAATGCACGGGCTTCCATTTTTAATTTATAATTTCACTTCAATGTTTTGGACTTCATTTATTTCCAATCAATTAATCAAACTTATTTAAATTCACTGAATACCTCAAGACTGCGCCATGTTTTATATTGAATTTATTTATTAGGTTCTCTTCAGTGAATAATAAAATGACTTCCATGAGATGTAGAAATGAACTGGTTTATTTCTAATCACAATTGAACATATGTACATTATCAGACAAGATGGTCTGCACATAAAGGTGGTCACACACCTCAATACATACAACAAACATTGTGGCTGAGATTAAACAGCAGGAAAACTGTAAATTCAATTCACGTAGTTGCTTTTCTTCATTATTTTTCTCTAATTTCGATACTCCATATCTTGTGAACAAAGCTTAAGGACTCATATTGTATGGATGACATTTGTTAGGGTTTAAGAATCTATGGATAAATAAAAGAGGTGGCAAAGGTTCGCACTGTATATGTTAAGAATTGAATAAGTTAATATGAAAGTTCAAAGACGAAAAAAACTTCTTATACAAAAAATGCTTGGAAACAAATCGAGAGAATTCATTCGGGAAATACAAAGAAGTACGGGACTTTGAATATTCAAGTGGAAAACCGAAACCTGCGATATCAAAAGGATCAGAGACCTGAATCGCTACCTTTCGAATGAATAAATTTCAATAGAAGTGGAGGATGAATCTTTCCCCAATGATCCTAACTGATGTAGGAATTGAATACCTCATGTTAAGGTTTAATTTGTATTATTTAACATTTTCTGCTCTGCTCGACACGAAGAGGATACTTAAAGTCGAATCAAGATAATAATCTATTAAGCGTGAATCACATGGAAAAACAATGAATTTGCAATATACAGGACGTCTTTGACCCACTGCCTTTATTTATTTTTTTTTTGCTCTGACATCTGTGAAACATATTTAGTAAACATAAACTCATTTAACAGACAACATCATATTTGTTCATCGTGTTAAAAATGTCGAATTTGTACCAGAAAGTGATGATTTGGAAAGCATTTTTGGTTTCATTTGAAGAAAGGTGCTTCAGAGTCGCATCGAATGCTTGTCGAAGCATATGGTGATCATACTCTATCAGAAGCAACAAGCAAAAGATGGTTTCAACGGTTCAGAAATAATGATTTTGATGTGAGAAATTATGAACGTGGAAGACCACCAAAAAAGTTTGAAGACGCAGAATTGCAAACGATACTGGATGGAGAAGACACTTTGAATCAAAAGCAAATCGCAGAAATGTTAAATGTTGAACAACAAACAATTTCTGATCGTTTAAAAGCTATGGGAAAGATCCAAAAATGTGGAAAATGGGTGCCAGATGAATTCAATGGAAAACCGAAAATACATTTGTAAAATTTTGCTTCAAAGTCACGAAAAAAATCGGTTTTGCATTGGATTGTTACTGGTGATGAAAAATGGATTTAGTTTAAGAATCCTCGACGGAAAAAATCATGGGTTGATCCAAGGCAACCATTAACATCGACTGCAAAACCAGATCCATTCGGCAAGAAGACAATGCTGTGTATTTGGTGGGATCACAAAGGTGTGGTGTGCCACGAGCTGCTAAAATCTGGTGAAACCGTTAATTCTAATCGCTACCGACAACAAATGATCAATTTGAACCATGCATTGATCGATAAACGACCAGAATAGGACAGAAGACACTGCAAGGTAATTCTGCTCCATGACATTGCACCTGCACACAAAACAAAACACTTCGCTGGGAGCTGCTACCTCACCAGTCATAATCACCAGATTTGGGTTCTTCTGAATACCATTTGTTTTCATCGATGGGGCATGCATTGGCTGAGCACTTTGATTCCTACGAGGAAGTCGAAAATTGAGTGTTGGCTGGTTTGCTTTAGGAGACGAACAATTTTATTGGGGTGGTATCCACAAATTGCCAAAAAAAGTTGTCAAAATGTATGAAAAACAATAGCCAATATTTTGAATGAAATGTTTTTACTTTACCATTAATAATTAGTGTTTCATTTTCACAAAAAAACTGTAACTTCATACGGTTTTACCTGATATATGCAAGTAAAACAATATTCATGTTGTTTTTCGGATTTTCTAACTTTGTTTTATTGTAGTTCAGTTTTCCACAAACATATTTTTAAGCACCCTAACGAAGTAGTCAACCCTAAGCTCCGCAATATAGGTGCATCAAACAATCGTTATTTGAATTTGATAGCCCTATATGCCGAGCTACCTAAATTTTATCTCTAGATTTCATTAGATTAAGGCAACTTCCTATTTGCAATTGAAAATTCTTGATAAACAAAGCAAAAATACTTTCTTTATATGAAATTTTTAAGTCAAAGATTGCTTCAAAAAAGGAACAATTTGAATACAAAATGTGTAGAAAGTAATGGCCAATACTTTAAATGAAATGATTTTTACTTCCCCATTAATAATTAGTGTTTTATTTTCATATACGCTGATTTCATACCGGTATATCTGATATACAGGGTTATAATGAAGTAATGCACAAAATTCATAAAACGTACAACGATTACTTTTGAAAACAAAGCAAAAACACATCAAACGGTGTTTTATATTCCGCATCTCTTGACATAAGTTATAAAAATAACAAGTCAAATCTGTCAAAGTTATGACGTCACGAACATATTTTTTTAATGGGAAGCTAAGATTTTTATTACATTATGTGATAAAGCTTGTTTTTTTACACTAGTTGCAGTAGGGCTAACATAAGAAAAAAACGAGAAAATGAATAAAAAACGAAATAACAAAACCAATTATAAAAGAGGCCAAACTTAGACTTATCTAGTAAGAACATCTGTTCTTATCAATTTTTTCGATTGATTTACTAAAACAACGGTGTGTCAGTGTCAGTCGTACAATTAGTGTGACACCAGTTTTATTATTATGGCTCGTTTAAACGAAAGAGAAAGGATAGAAATTCTAATGATGGTAGGTTACGGCGATCGCCTTCGAAGTCACGAAGAAGCATGGACTTTATTTAACGCAACACATTTGGAAAGACCTCGAATTGCTAGAAGCACAGTAAGCAGAATTGTTGTGAAATTTAATTCAACGGGAAGCGTGAGGGATGCTCTAAAATCTGGACGACCAGGAATAAGCGACGATGTGAAGTTAGATATTTTGCTGTCAGTAGAAGGCAACCCTCATGCAACTACAATAGAAATTGCCTTACAAGAAAATGTTAGTCAGTCGTTTGTAGTAAAGACGTTAAAAAAATTCCTAATAGTTTGGTATTTTCCAATGAGGCAACGTTTTGTCTAAGTGGTTCTGTAAATCGACAAAATCCCCACTGGATGCAGACAAAACACACCCAACGCCCCCAAAAAATTAATTTTTGGGTAGGAATCGTCAGGGGAAGATTCCTTATTACTTTCGCGGGAATTTAACAGACGAACGATATTTGGAACATCTTCGTATGGCAGTGCTTCCGGACCTACTTGCGGCATTTTCGGATACAAATAGTGGGGAAAACTTGGATCCCAGTATTTTGGTAGTGGCCACCTAGGTCATCTTATCTTACCCCCTTGGTTTTTTTTTCTGTGGGGACATTTGAAAAGTCGGGTCTACATTAACGTCCAGACAATTTAGAAGACTTAATGGAACGAATTAGACACGAAATGACTCTTATAACTCCGCAGATGATCGAAAACTCTGTAAATGCGGTCTACCATCGTCTTGGCCTATGTCAGCTAGTAAACGGGACACAGTTTGAACAATTTTTATAAGAAATTGTTTTGGTTTAATGAACTGTTTAGTCCATTTCAATTGAACAGTTATTATGAAACTTAAGTTTATTTTGTTTTTTATTCATTTTCTCGTTTTTTTCTTATGTTAGCTCTACTGCAACTATTTTTCCCCAGTGTAAAAAAACAAGCTTTATCACATAATGTAATAAAAATCTCAGCTTCCCATTAAAGAAATATGTTGATGACGTCATAACTTTAACAAATTTGACTTGTTATTTTAGTAATTTATGTGTAGAGATGCGGAATATAAAACACCGTTTGACGTGTTTTTGCATTTTTTTCAAAAGTGACCGTTGTACGTTTTATGAATTGTGTGCATTACTTTATCATAACCCTGTATATAACTCTGGCTTGTCTTTTTCGGAAGATGGAGAGTGTACTGCCGGACATCCTAAAATTTCACGACACTCTTCATTATAAAGTAAAACCCAATGGAGTGAGACTGTTTCCAGGTCGATATTTGAATATAACATACAATTGGGCAGAACGATAGCAGGATGCTTTACTTGTTCAAAGGCGGAGTCGTATGTAATACGCATCTGACATATCCATACAATGACGAAAGAAAGAACTGTCAACATATTTCACTTCATGTTTTCATTCGATTTCCCGACGAGGGCGAACTTTCAAGATTACCTATCAGCCAGAGTACCGTTTGCTTTTACCGAGGCTCACATAAACTCTCATGATATGGCCATAGAACACCACCTTCAGTCCGTTCAGAAGTTATGGCCGAAGTTGGCTTTCATTCTGATTCGATTATTACGAGGCTACGGTAGATTCCTATCTCAAAGAGCGTTACCCCTGGCTCTCCTGGAATAGGTACCTAATTGTCGTGAATTGATAGTTTCAGGACAAAGGTCTCTTTGTACACGCCAAACAATAACAATAATGTATGATGTGGGATTCGGGACTGAACTTCCTACAAGTCGAATGCAACAGTTTTTTTGCTCGTATACTTGTGCCTTCACTAGAAACTTACAGCTTGATTAATGGAATTTGAAATTCGCTCAGAGGTAATAATTTGCGTTGGTCAATGGACCAATATGTATAGAATTAATATTTGGGCAATAACCATAATCTATTATGGATCTTCTTCCCAATTGTTCAACAGAAATATTCTGTAATTTTCAAAGTGAACATTAGCTTTTACAAAAGCTGAAGATTGCAGAAAATTTTTCGATTTTCATAAACAATAACTAGCAGCACAGTATAGGGATCAAGCAGTAGTCGCACTCCGTGGATTTTGAACTGAAATTGCTTACACCAAAGGAAACTCGCGCATTCCTCCCTGCGCATCTAATCTTATCGACCCCGAATTTAAAAATTGATTAGAAAAGGTAATAAGTTTTTACAGTGATATTTAGATTGTATGGACCATTGTTTAGTCTATATTCATATAAAAATTATGACTCCGCTAATAATGTAACCGTAAAGGTAATCACATTTCCTCATTAACAGAACGCATTCAATAAAAGATATATTGTTTTATTGTGGTTTTAGTATCACTTTGAAAGAAACAGTAATTAGTGAAGAAATTTACTCAATAGTTTACTCAGAAACTTTTTGAAATGTGTTAAAAATCATAGGTACCTTAGGTTTGTAAGTGAAATGACTCATTAAAATTTTTCTAAACAAAGATTGATTTGAAGAGTAGGTATTATATGGAAAAATAAGTAGTTGGTGGTTGAAAGCATCGAATGTGTTCAATATCAAATCCTCAATACTTAAATTTCACTGAAACATTAATCTTCGAGTCCATGAAAAATAACTTTCTTTTTATATTTAATTGTTTCGAACAATTGTTTTCAATGAATTCTCTGATTATTTAGTTTGAACTGAACTATTTTTTACTATATTCTATTTATGAGAAGAGGAACTTGATTATGGAATTCTTAACTATCGGCAAACCCCCTCAACACGAAATGTTGTAGAAAAACATTGATTCCTGTTATAACCCCCATATATCCAGGGTCTTTCACGAGGGAGCTCACCCATATTTATACGGGAAACTACTGAACATATTTTCATGAAATTTAGCACTTATGAGTATTTCACGATTCTGATGAAATCTAAAATATTTTCAAGCCAAAAGCACCTCCGGTTTTTCCGGAAATGACGTCAACTTCCATTTTTCAAATTAGAACACAATTTTTTTATTGCAGAAATAGATTCCTTAGAAAATTTCAAGTTATTTTGATGTAACATTTTTCAGTTTTGGTTGGATAATTCTCTCTGAGCGGAAAAATTTGAAAAAAAAATCGAAAATAGAGCTCCACTGAAACAAGAATAACTTCGAGATTTTTGGATGGGAAATTTTAATTTTTGGGATTTTTCAAGATGTAAGATTGATGTATCCACTTTGAAAATCGAAATCGCGATTCATGATACAGGGGGTGAAAAATCGCTTTCAAAGTTAGGGATGTCAAAATCGTGAAAAATCAATTTTTTCAAATTAGAACCCCATTTTTTATGGCAGATATTGAATTTACGTTAAAAAATAATGTGAGTGTATGCATCACACCCTTGCCCTAAAGTGGATATTTTCTGAGTTATTCACAAAAAACTGTTTTTTGTCTTGAATTTTCAGCTATTTCTTTTCCCTTCAAGCCAGAAAGATGACTTTTCATTAACTATTATTTGAACCATGCTGTAGATTTTTCACCCCTTCTTGAAACCAACTTCAAGTTACTATTAGGAGAACCATGGCAAACTCTCGCAGTTATAACTAGAGAAAATGCTCAAAGTTTTGACCGTTAATTTCTAGACATTTATTTATACGTCTCAGGAATGCTTCGTGCGTTGCTCTTCTTATTTCATCGGAAGGAAGAGATCTGCAAAAGTGTTTGAAAACCAAATTGAGTTTCAAAACTATGAATCTAACAGTCTAAACAAACCTGAACGCATTTCTGACTCGTTCTATGCAGTATTCTTTATCAGTCAGGGGAGTTGAGTAGACAATATTTTTTATTCTACCCCAAACATAATAGTCTAAAGGAGTTAAATCGAGAGAACGTGGTGGCCAAATATGTGGACCATTGTTCTCCAACCATCGATCTTCAAATAGCCTGTATAGGATATTTGACACATTGAGTGAATTGTGTGGAGACGCGCCATCATGTTGATGCCATAAGTCATTATGGTTCAGTACTAGCGGCTCAATCAGTTGAGTCAATATGTCAGAATATCTATCTCCTAAGGGAGAACACTCTTTAAATAATGCAAACATGTGTAGTGAGAATTGCATTATTTTTGATGGCGCAAAAAACTTTGAAACTCCAGGTCTCTTGAAAGTTCCATTCTCTGAAGTGGTGGTTGTTCTCTTCATCCCAATAATGACTGTTATGCCTATTGAAAGAACTATTCTTTGTGAATTTAGATTCATCTGTCCAAATTATACAGTCCAAAAAGTTTTCATTCTCTTGAAATCGAATCATCATAGCTTCGTAAAACTCTGTTCTCCTGACGAAATCAATTTCTTTCAAATGCTGTACCCTATTGAATTTATATGGGTGCATTTTATGTTTTATTAATATTCTCCGAACACTCGATTGAGATAATCCCAGAGCAATCTCGGCATCTTTGAGAGAATTTTGAGGATTCACACGAAAATATGCAAAAACTGTAATTTCGTTGTTCTCATCTTCTACTACACTTTTTTCTCTGTGTATAGTTTTCTTAACGAAAGATCCAACATTTCTCAAGTTTGTCATGGTTCTGTTAATGGTATCTCTCGTTGGTCTGGGTCGGTCAGGAAACCTCTCAATACACAGTCGAATCGTTCTATCTACAACTTAATTACATTCTCCATGAAGTAGAATGAGATTTAAATAATCTTCATTGGTAAAATTAGGCATAGTGATCGATTTTATAACTTAATACGAATTATCACCAAATTAATAGTAAACACAAAATGCCACTGAATAAAAAGGAATTTGGCAGATGTAATTAATGATATCTATCATTAATAAAACAGAATGTAAAACATGGTACGTTTTTGCATATGGCTCATAAGGAATTATTTATTTATCACTGGAGAGAAAACCGATGGCCGATAAGTTGAAATAAAGAGATTTCCTATACAAATTCGAATCCAAATTCGCCATCTATTTAGGAACAACCTGTAACTATTTTCTCTTGCATATTAGGGTAGTAAAATCTAAAACATGGTTTGAGTAACAGTTCCTGAAAATTTCATCTTTTTGGCGTGAAGGGAAAAGAAATAGCTGAAAATTCAAGACGAAAAACTGTTCTTTGTGAATAACTCAGAAAATATTCACTTTAGGGCAAGGGTGTGATGCATACACTCTTATTATTTTTTAACGTAGATTCAATATATGCCATAAAAATGGGGTTGTAATTTGAAAAAAATTATTTTTCACGATTTTGTCATCCCTAACTTTGAAAGCGATTTTTTCACCCCATGTATCATGAATCGCGATTTCGATTTTCAAAGTGGATACATCAATCATACATCTTGAAAACTCCGAAAAATGAAAATTTTCCATCCAAAAGCCTTGAAGTTATTCTCGTTTCAGTGGAGCTCTATTTTCGATTTATTTTTCGAATTTTCCCGCTCAGAGAGAATTTTCCAACCAAAACTGAAAAATGTTACATCAAAATAACTTGAAATTTTCTAAGGAATCTATTTCTGGAATAAAAAAATGGTTTTGTAATTTGAAAAACGAAAGTTGACGTCATTTCTGGAAAAACCGGAGGTGCTCATGCCTTGAAAATATTATAGATTTCATTAGCATCGTGAAATACTTATAAGTGATGAATTTCATGAAAATACATTCAGTAGTTTTCCGTATAAATATGGGTGAGCTCCCTCGTGAAAGACCCTGTATATATATGTTCTTGCTTTAAATATTTTTTGAACTTAAGAAATCCTGTTCAATGCGTTCAGTTAAATGTAAATTCTCCAGATTAAATCAGCATCTTATCAGAGCATATAATTTGTTACTTGTTAGTGTATTTCTCCGAGTTTGTTTCTTTTTTTTGCCCCTAGAACACCCAACACGCATGCAGTAGGCGTAAACTTCCTGAAATTCCATTGGTTCCTGATATCTCAATTAATCGTAAAGAAATGACGACTGTTTGTCGTCATATGCAGTAGGCGTAAACCTCCTGAAATTCCATTGGTTCCTGATATCTCAACTAATTGTATGAAACACTACTCAAATAACGGAGCTTTTAATAAACATTTTCTACAATTCTATATGTATCACTCACCTGTCGGTGTCTACTGGTATTGAGAAAAAAGAAAGTTTGGGATTATTGAAACTATTGTTTTTGCAGTTGTATAGGTACGCTACGATTGTTAATCATTTTGGAATTAATTTAAAAATAACACAAAATTGAAACAGAATACTTACTGGAATGAAAATAAATGATTAAATAAATGAGATTTGCTGGTTCATGGTAGATTTTGACTCAAAGAAATTCCACTGAATTATAGGTTAGGTTGTATTTGTTTCTTCAACTTCTTCTTTGAATTTTAAATAGATCTCAAAAAAATTGTATTCTTCGAAATATTAAACGAATCAATTATACAAAGGAATTATTTAAGATGTCTAAAATAATAATAATGACATTATTCCAGACATCTTAGAATTATTGATGAAAACAATGAACAAGGACCCAAAATATGAGGTTAGAATCCCTGCGAGATGCGTGAGTCAGACTTAGTGTAAGAAAATCCACGGAGTGCGACTACTGGTTGGTATCTATACTGTGCTAGCAGGACACATCGTTCCAAATATGGTGGGAAAACAAATACCCGATACTCTTTGGTCACCTTGTAGATGAGGATATCCGTCCGATATGACAGGAAATGAAAAACTGATGTCATATAATATATATATAATTCCAATAATGATCTGAACTTATTTCATTCAGAAATAACCATGAAAAATCAAAAAGCGTATAAGCTATGAATTGTATATTTTGCATGCTCCATTGAAATCCTTTCTGATTCTCATATCCCTGAGGTAATATCGGCTCTTTTCTTAAATATTGAATGGGACTGCGAACCTGCAGTCATTTCTTTCTTTTCTTGAACCGATATAACAGAGAATAACATACAGAGGGGTATTTGCCCAATGTGACAACTTAAAATGCTTATAACTTTTTAACGCAGCTGAATATAGAGAAACGGTATGGGAAAAAAGTGTTTCTTTTGATCTCAAGAACCTATAGTTAAAACTAATGCAGTGGTCAAAGACTCACCCTGTATAATGTGAACGATACATATTCCTGTAAGGAATCAAGAACCGAATATCCTGAATCACTCGGATGAAATTACCGAACATGCAAACGCCAGTCGTAAATTTTATTCATTCTCCAGCAGAAGCAGAGTCAATTTCGTTTTTATTTTCTTCGGCTACAACATGGGGGTACCTTTTATTGGTCATTTATTATACTTTCTACATGAAACGGTCAATACGGACCGGAGTTATGGTCCACCGGCTTCTTCCAAAGAGCCGCCGTTATGAGGATAAAAGGCAATTCGGTCATTTCTTCCTTCGCATCATATCTCTTCTCGAGATTTGATTGATCACCTGCTGGTGAATCGTTTCCATCAACATCAGGAAACGCATCTACAAATTGCGAATGATATCTTCAAGGCACTCAGTTAGCAGCTCTATAAATCCCCTCGACTCGACTGTGTCATTTCATAATGGCCTAATGGATAGAGAATCAAGAAGAAGGGATATTTTTCAAGGTTTCCTGAGATACTCTTGCAGTGTCCATCAATAACCAGAATAGAAATGTCAGGATTCCCAGTAATGATTTCAATAAAAATTATCATATTAATTCTTTTTGGATATACGGTGATACGGTATGAAGTTGAAATAAAAAAAAATTCTATTTATATAACATGAATATGGTATTTTTGCGCGTCTCCAATAGGAATTGTAATGGCGTTCATAAAGCTCAACTAATACATACTGGGTCCGGCAGAAAAAACTCCCCGATTACAAAGTAAAGTGATGCGGACAGTAGTAGGAGCAGAGTGGTGAGGGACACGTTCTTGAGTAGCTGCCTACATGTCCTTTTCAGTGTACGCCATGGCGTATTCTGGTGAACGTCATGCGTGCGTAGTGGAAGATTTTATTCAAAATGGCGGATGCCTATTAGTAGTCACTCGTATTCCCTATGCGCTTGGATGACGGGACCCTGTTGCCAATAAGAAAACAATTTATTCTTGGGTTTCTAACTTCCGTGAGACAGTTTCCGCATTAAAACGTAAACCATCTGGATGACCACGAACAACAACAGGCCCCGGAAAAGCTTCAGTTCAACAATCTCCTAGATGATCCGCTAAAAGGCACGTGGCAGCAATACGGATTTATGATCGAAGTGTGAGAAGAATATTGAATCGAGATTTAAAGATGCATCCTTACCAAATTGTGACTAAGCAGGAATTGTGTGAACGAGATTGTGGTGTCCGTGTAGGGTTGTGCCAAGACCTTCTTCAAAACATTCTTCTCGAAGATATGATTTTCTTCGATGAAGCACACTTTCACCTTTCCGGAACAGTGAACACCCAAAATTGATGGTACTGGTGTAAACACAACCCCAAGAACTCCATCAACGGTCATTTCATAGCTCTAAAGTAACATATGGTATGCTGTTTACAATTCCGGAGTGATTGGTCCTTAGTTTTTCGAAGATAATGACAGGAATTTAACCGTCAACAGTGAACAACATAATGCCATGCTCCGCGACTTTCCCCAAGCGAAAGTAAGGAAGCTTTTTTGTGGAATAGTGAACGTGTGGTTTCAGCAAGATGGTGCATACAGGGCAGCGCTCACTGGCATTGGTGAAGGAAATGTTTCCTGGACATGTGATCTCTTTGCATGGTGACATTGCCTGGCCTCCACGATCGCCGGAGTTAACGCTCTATGATTTTTTTCTTTGGGGCTATTTAAATTCAAAAGTTTATGAACAACGTCCACAATCTTCACGAAACCTGAATGAAGCAATTACTCAAGATATTGAAGCTATTCCACCTGAAATGACTCAAAGAGTCATTTTGGTGAAAGTGTATCGACAGTGGAGGAAGACATTTAAGGGATGTTTTATTCGAAGAGTAAGACTAATGGTAGACCCTGAGAATGATATATTTAATAAAATGACACAATGTTTTTCTCAGTTTAAATAAAAATGTCCTAGCTTATTTGTTTCTGTTTTTATTAGCTTCCCTTATCGGGGAGGAATTTCCCTGTACTTGCATTCAAAGCTCTATGTCCGACTGAAATGGAGTAATTGCTTCAATGCAACATATCCTTTTCTGTAATTTAATGATATCCTTGGGTTTTGGTCGCATCACACAGGTTGCTTATGCTTTCATTCTGGCGATGCTTGGTTTAGCCTCCAAAACTGGAGGTACCTAGGGTTGAAGCCCCAAATTAGATACTCACTCATTCTTTCAGATTTATTCATTTCCATCCATATGCTGGTTTATTGGTTGCGTTGTCCTGATGAAGGCAATAAGCAGAAGCACGTGTGGGCAATTACCTTCCATCCATTCACCGCAATATATCCTCTTCTGTATCGTAATTCAATTATTTTTCAATTAACACCTTGATCCAATGGACATTCAACTAAGCCGAGATATTTGGAAAGTTAACCTAATCTGACAATATTTGTACTCTTACTCATCTCCTTCGGAAGATAGAGAGCAGACGGCAGGCTGGTCGGCCGGACATTCTAAAGCTGGACCCTGTTTTATTGATTACGAAATTAAACCTAATCGATTGAGACCATTTTAGGCTTCATATTTGAAAATTTCACATATTTGGGGAAAACGATAGCACTACAACGAGCGCCCAAAAACAGCTATTTGGGCAAAACAACAGCACACTGTTCCAATTAGTTAATGAAGGATAGGAGAATCACGCAAAAAGACAAAATTCAAACTTTTTATTGTGAAGAAAAACTCATAGAACTAAAAATGAAATCAAGAGCATTCTACAAATTCAAAACATCAAATATCTGCACCTCAAGATATTGAGAAAATGTTGAATTAATGATAGTATTCTTATGAATATAGAGATTCACCATACAAAAGGGATACGTCCCTACATGTCTTCTTGCCAATATACTGATTGTGGCAAAAGTCACTGTTTGGTATTCACTCATTCAGGAATTCTCGGCCAGGGTGGAAAGAGGAGGCTAAAACGTAGTGAGTTGGGTTGTCCGCGTCTATTAGTGTTGTTGTGTTCGTTTCCTGTGCCTTCGTTGCCATTGTTGCCATATATAATCAATATATATATTTCATTTATTCACAACTGAGAACTTAAATTTGGTGGATATAGGCAATAGGCTGAAGAGGGTGTCAGTACTTGTAGTGAAATAAATTTTATAATTCTGCAATTTGGTGAACATATTCTCAGCTTCTAATTGAACGTAATTATGTCTTCTTATCACTTTTCAGAAATAATCGTACACTTTTATTTTGACCATTTTCAAAACTGATTCACACTCCTGGAACGCCCTCTAATGAAGCTACAATTCTAATCCAAGAAAACCCCTCGGAAACCCCGACTGCTCAGTTTATCCAGTATAAACCCTGGAGTAATTCAATCAAAGACTTTCGAGCGTACAAACAAAAAACACTGCTGTTAAAGTCAATCTTTGTATCCTGTTGACATCTAGTAAACAGGCTGTACTTGTTAGAACATCAGGACTTACGAAAGAATATGTTTCCTTCAATTTTAAAGGTTCACAGAATTGAGTTCGGTTCACAATTGCAAATATCTAATGCATTTTTTGTGAACAGGCATTATTGATTTAGGAAAATTCTCAAGAATTCTGAAATTACTATCTAATCGGGACAAAATTTGATATTTATGCATATACGGTGATGAGCAAATGTGTGGAACCAAGTAAATATATCTGAAATTATTAGAGATATCGAAATAGAATTTGAAGGATGGATACTGCCTTTGAAACATGGTACTAGAGGAAAGTTGCAATGGAATACCCCGTATATTATTATAGTTTTTGATGAAACATTTTACTACAATTATGTGGTCTATCAACATAAGCCTTAGACTTTAAACAACCCCACAGAATGTTGTATATAATCCTTTTGAACCCAATTAGGATTTTTCCTTTCTTTACTTACTTTTATGTTAATATCTGTAGGTGTTGAAATAAAAATATCAAACGCAATATTTTTGTACTTGTAATAAAACGTTTTATCAGCAACTAAAATTATTTATAGGGCGTTCCATTGCAAAATTTGAAATTGACAATACTTCTGGGAAAAACCGGAAGTAAAATTGTTAAAAAATATGAGAACAAATAGGCAATTTACTGCAATATCCATCTTCTATATTTCATTTTTATATCTGTAATAATTACATAGATATTTACTAAGTTCCACACATTTGCCTATCAGTGTATAATTCATAATCTATTATCATTTTTTTTAAGTTTCTGGGTTTTCGTTTTGATTTTTTCTAGAAATTTCATCGATATACTCCAGAAGTATAAAGAGAAGTATAACTTAACAAAATAATTTGAAAGAAAAGCTATAGTAATCTTACAGAGATGATTAGGAACACTTGCAATGGAGGACAAGATTTCAGTTTAGAAATTGTATCAATCATCATTTCGATCATCGATCTTTCGCCTCCTCACAACAATTATATTGTAGAGCGATACCGATAAAACCTTAAACTATATAAGAATAGAACTCCTTTATTTACATCGAAAAGTGTCGCATCTGAAACTGAATGAGCTGATCTATTGTAACGTATTGAGCTGGTCCACTCAGGTCATACAAAATTTTCATGTTGCCAAACTGAGCAAATAGTAGGTTTCTCTATTCCCCTATAACTGTGAATAAAAACTTTTTCTCCAATTTGCATTCAACTTATTGTATAAAATTTTATATTTTGAATTGAACTATCTTATCAGATATATTAGCAAGAAGTGAAAGAAAATCTTTAGTTGATTCTGCTATTTTATGTCAGAGACCACAGGCGGAAAGAAATTCAGGTGAAACTAGAGACAACACTGCTTCTTTCTCTGCTTGTCAATTCGGAGGTTACATGTTCTAAAAGACACACGTTGCCACCTCTGTATCGAAAATAAATGCGCAAATAGAAGAAAATTTGTGAGAGTCAGTATTAGGTTTTTCAGATTTCTGATTGTTTATTACTTTTCATTGCACTGAAAATGGTTCGTAAGTGTGAAAGTTGTAGTGAAGACAGAAATTTTAATCTGAAGTTATCGTTTCATAGATAAGTGTATTGTTAGAACCGAAGTATTAAGTTATTTACATGTTCAGTAGCGTAGAAAGTTTTAATAGGGAAGTTATCAATGAGATTATTATAAGATAAAATGAGGTTTTCTTGAATTAAGGTTCGCAGATGACGATGAAAAAAAAAGAATTTGGGGTTGGCTGTTGGGATGGTCAAGTATTTGCCCAAAGAAAGCAATTTTCATTTGTTCAGATCATTTTGACCCTGAAGATGTTGTGACCCGAGTACATGGAAAAACATTTTATGCGGTGTTGCCGGGTGAGGTTTCACAAGAGACTTTCAATGAGGTTAAGACTTTCAATGAGGGAGTCAAAACAAATCGACATTTTACAAAGGAATGCGTTGTCTATCTCATACAGGGTGGCCATTTGAAAACGAAACCGACGAGATTACAGTGTAGTGTTTTTTGTGAAAAATTAACATTTTGAGCTTCAAAACAACCATGACTGTGGCTTCCTTCCTCCAATCCACTGACTTAGAAATCTTTAATCAAGATGTCGAACAAACAGAGCGTATTGCGAAGGAGCTCAATCCTGCTGAAAGTCAATCTAAATTATCTTCGATATAATTTGCAGTATTTCCAATAACATGCGGTAACACTTGGTGACAACATTGTCGGCCCGTTCTTTCTACCTGGTAATCTTACTGGAGATATGTATTTGGACTTATTGGAAAATCACATTGATCCAATTTTGAAGGAAATTATTGAAAACAATGCTGGAAATTATGTGGAAGATCAGATTGTGTTTCAGAAGGATGGATCTCCTCCAAACTACGCCTTACCAGTTCGAGAATATTTGGATCAAAGATTTCTAAATCGGTGGGTTGGAAGAAGGGATCCCACTGAATGGCCAGCCAGATCGCTAGATCTGTCACCACTAGATTTCTTTCTTTGGGGCCACTTGAAGAGTGAAATTTACTCGACACAGCCCGATTCCATAGAAGATTCAAGAAGACGTATAGTGAACGAATGTCGTCAAATCACTCCAGAAATGCTGCAAAATGTGGGCCATCGTTTCGAACAAAACTTATTTCAATGTATGGAAGCTAATGGTGAACAATTTGAATATTTAATTAATTGATGTGAGTTTTTGATAAATTATTTACTTTACTTTGAAAAGTCTTATTTCTTAGATCAATACTTCAAATCGTTCTGATACCGTACAGTTGGAGAATGATTTCAGTGAATAAAACAGCTAGTCGAACATCTGACCCTAGTAGCATTAACACGTACGGTATGACTTCATTAGCCCAGTGGTAGATGTTTTGCAAATACAAGTACGGAAATTTTGGTGTGTTTAGGTGCTTTATATGTTAATACTTGTTTGGCCAACGGTATGTGAAGCATTCTTTTATTTCTTCTTCTTGTATTGACTTCATGATATTCATAAATGCAGATTCCTATGTACATAAACACATAACTCATATATGTATGTCTACTACTGTATGCTACTTATGCCCGCGATACTCCTTATTATGCTTTTCTGTGGGAGAAATACATCAGCATCACCACGTTTGTAGACCAGCCCCAAAAACAAATTCCATATCTAATGCGAGATTCCACTTCGGCATAGTACAGCATATGAGCTGTGTGAAAGTTAAAATATACCTTAGATTTTTCATTTTATAAGCCACGGTGTGTAGTTTAGAAACAAGCATTTCGCAATGAAACTTCCAATTGAGGTGTTCATCAATGAAAACGAATAGAAATTTTGTGTGACCAACTTGCTTACAAACTTGGCCATCTCTCTGAACATCTATGGAGTTCAACTTCTTCTGAAAATTATGAAACTGAATCATAAAGGTTTTTTCTATGTTGAAATGAAGCAGATTACTACTGAACCATGAATTCAAACCGGATAAGGACATCAGCAAACGATATCCTATTTCCTCCTGTGATTTATCCGAGATAACAATCGATTTATCATCCGCATATTTAACTATAAACTCACCAGATACCGCGGAGTCAACATCATCAACATACACTACAAAAAGTTTTGGCCCTAACACTGAGCCCTGGACAACCCCCAAGTCCATCGCAATCAAGCCAGAACAGCTAGTCTTCAAATTTCCATCCCTCACCTGAGTGACCTGAACAAATTGCGACCGATCACTTAAAAAAGACCTCACCTACTCTCAGGCCATGCCAATGACTCCTATTCTCTCGAGCTTCGCCATCAATATCCTTTCATCGACGCAGACAAAAGCTCTACTTAAGTCACAAAAAATACCTACTGGGCACTCGCCCGACTCCAAACCATTTACTATTTTATCATACATTACATGAATTGCCGTTGTTGTTGATTTTCCTGAGCAGAACCCATGCTGTGTGGACGATACGAGGTCATTCTCATCCAAAAATTTGGTCAGCCTATCAAGAAAACAGATCTCAAATATCTTCGAGAACGTTGAGGTTATTGTAACAGGTCTATAGTTCCTCATATCATGCCTATCGTTTTTTTTGTGGACAGGAATGACCTTATTTATTTTGAGTTTATCCGGAAATTGCTCGTCACAGAAGGACACATTAACCAAATGACAAAGTGGCCCAAAAATGAGATGTAGACACCTCTTAACCAAAAAAGGGGGAACCCCATCAGCTCCGAAAGATCTTTTATTATTGAGTTTTCTGGAACATAACTTCACTATTGTAAGGATATAAATGAAATATTTTCCGATCAACTGACGTTGAAGCTGTAATGGACGAATTCTCCGTTCGCTTTATTTTATCTCTGACTGCTAATGGCATTTTCCTGAAAAAAAACATTGAACATATTTGCAACCATTTGAGGATCAGTAATTTCCTCATTATTTTCCACGATGCTCAACGATTTTTTTTTGTTGGTTTTATTACCATTTAGCTCTAATATCACTTTCCAACTCTCTTTAGTCGAATTTTCACTTTTGTTTATACGATCTTGATAGTAGGCGCGCTTCTGATCCCTTATCAAACGTTTATGATTGTTGGCCCCCTCGAAACTGAAACCGACCTGTCCGAGCATTTCTATCGAAAATACTTATTTCGTCTGTAATCTCGTATGTTTCGTTTTCAAATGGCCACTCTGTATAGTCTAAGGTTAAAACTTACTGTGGTATACCGCCTCATTAGTTAGAGTCAGATAATAAGCAGCTTCGAGCTAAACATTTTTTAGGGATTTACAATAGCTGTATCAGGAGTTTACTTCAGAGGAACAACTGCAGATTCCTCAGAAATTTCGGATGAAACATCATTTAACTTGTTATTCTACAGTGAGTCTACCTCACATTTCCAATTTTGAATGAACACCAGGTTTTGTTATGCCGCTTCTCCCTGAAATGGAATAAATGAACATTGCATCGGTCAGATTGAGAGGTAGAATGGTGATGTTCCAAATAAAACAAAGGAATAACTTCCCAACTCGTTAATTGCTATTTGGTTTAAATGAAGAGAAGAACTGAAAGAGGTTGAAATTACCATCGATGGGGCCGACGAACATTTGGAGAATATTGAACTTGACCGCATTTTAATTAAACTACAGGCATCTCTCATTGGAATACACTTCAATATGGGGATTTTCACGCTAACAGTCATTCAAGTAAGTTGGGACTTTTTTCAGGTTGAAACGGTTGGAGAGTTTTCATTTTCGACCATTTTCCCCTGTTATCCACTTACTGTTTCTAAATAATATAGACTTGACTGAAAAAATAATTTTCTCTATTTCAGTGTCGTAATGAGTTCTTTACAGTCCTAAAAACAGTACTGTAATGAACTCATTACAGCATTGTTTTTAGTTATATTTTTCGTTTTGTGATTGACAACACTGACATTCTATCCTTTCGAATGTCAACACGCGTCCATTGCATGTCAATTGTCAATATTAAACAATGTAGAGACTTGAACGCACTATTTAAAATTCTATAATCTGTCAGTTTTCGTATCAGTCACACCAACTGCGAAAAAAAATACAAAAGGCACTTAGGAGGTATAATCTGAATTTTTCATTGAATTCGAATAAATTTCTCACAATTTTTTACTGAAATAGAGAAAATATCGTCTGATACTCGTTGCAGAAGGCAATTCCAACACTTATGCGTTCAAAAACTCGCTCCTTCGTTGCTCGAATTTCGCATTCGTGTTGGAATAGGTGCCCATTCTGCAACATTTTTTAGAATATACTATTCCGTACACCACAGCAAAAATTCACTTTTCGTACCGATATTATATTTGGTCCACACTTTTTGATTTTCGAAAAAAATTTTGTTCGAAATTCGAACATTATCCTAAAAAATATTCATCTTCGATAACATGGAAAATTCCATTCAAATTATTAAACAATCAAAAGTGGATCACGCCCAGCGAGCCGCGGACCGACCGAAATCTGCTGACTGGCTAGAAACAATTGACGTAACAAGGCACCTAGAAAATATTCTGATGACTGGAATAAACTCTGCTACGCGTCTACTAAGTTGTGATGCTCTCAAATCAACATTAACTTTTTTTATTGACGATATAACATGAAATTGTCTAGAATATTTACCAAACCATCTTTATTTATTTAACCTGATTTATATATCCTCAATTCGCCTGTAATTTGTTCTTGAATTTTGAAATTTAATTCATTTACATCTATGTTTTTTGCAGCCAGTATAGCTCGTTCGTTCAACCAATCATGGTTTCTGTAATTTTGAGAAACATCTGGAAACACCTTCTGAATAAGTTCATCTTTTGATCGAGTTAACTGACAAAAACTTTGAGGAAAGTTAATGCAGCCAGTCAACATGTCTATAGGAAATTTGCCATTACCAATACCAATGAGTTGTTTAGAGAATATGTTTCCAGATTGGTCATATTGCAACTCGACACGCATATTCTTGCTTAAATGAAGTACTTTGACATGTTTCCACAAATTGGAGGACTTTAGACATGCATTGAGTTCATCAGCTGGCGTTGATCGTGGAATCACTGGCAATGTTTGACGAAAATTTCCTGCTAATAAAATCATTGCCCCACCAAATCGGTTATTATTGCTCCGTAGATCTTTTAAGGTTCTGTCTAAAGGCTCCAAAGATTTTTTATGTGCCATCGTGCATTCATCCCAAACAGTCCAATCAATTTATATTGCTGCAAAACCTTTGCCATTGTTCTTCGAAACGTTGCAGGTTGGAGTTTCATTGCTTTGCATATTTAATGGCAATTTTAGTGCTGAATGGGCTGTTCGACCACCTTCAAGCAAAGTTGCTGCGATTCCCGATGAAGCGAGTGCAAGTGGAATTTTATTTTATGAGCGAATTGTTGCTCATATTAATGAAATCAAAAAAGTTTTTCCTGAACCACCAGGTGCGTCTAAGAAGTAAATCCCTCCAGTTTCATCATTTGTTGTTTTCATAAGAGTTTCAAATACATACTTCTGTTGTTCATTTAACAGTGGAAGATTTGTTTGAATTAATTCTTTCAAAGCGTTGAGATCATACAGTTTTTCTCGATGCAACTCTTGGTTAAAAGCGTCATGCATTGCTCCAACGCACACACGCACATTGTTTTGATAGATATGATCTTTGACGTTAGGAACACACCTACATTGCTTAGACAACAGTGAGTGCTTGTAATTTAATATGAACTTTATGTTTATGTTTATACTGGTTTACCTAGGTATACATATATCAATGTACACCCCCCAGAAGCTAATTAAAGCTTGTGCGAGTTAGGTTAACCAGTGTGTGTTCTGTGTAGGCTTTGTTACTGTGTTCTTACGCCACCTTAGGCACAGCACTGTTAATTTTAGACCCAACAGTGAATGGTGGCCGCATACCGAAAGCTAGAAAATTTCTTTCCTAGCCCCGGACTTGATCCGACTACTACGACACGACGGGTTTCCCCGTCAAAGGTCAAGGCTTTATTCCACTAAGCTATGCGACACGCATGGCAATAAAGCTCAAATTGACTACGTTTTAGTTACAAATCATTTATATGGGAAAAAGAAAAGGGCTATTTTTAGGGTTTTTCCAGCAATAATTCTAATTTTTCTCGCCGTAAAAACCATCCTTGAACTTCAACGAACATTTTAAAAAAAGATTTGGCCAAATTGGTCCAGGCGTTGTTGAGTTATGCGCTTACCAACACATTTTGCGATCCATTTTTGGCGCTCTTGTTCACCCGAACAGAGTGCCTATCATTTTGCCCGAATGTCTGTAATTTTGGAATATCGAGCCGAAAATGATCTCAATCGATTGGGTTCGACTCCCTGATGAAGAATTCGTGGCGAAAGTTGAGTCTGTCCGGCCGGCCGGCCGGCCGTATCCTCTCTAGCATCCAAAAGGAATCAGCTAGAGTTTTCAAATTTTCAGAATAGGTTAATTATCCAAATATCTCGATCAAGTTCGTTATTGGGCCAAATCCGTCGGATGGTTCAGTAGTTATGAGCATCTGAAATTTTGTTTCCTAAATAACTACTAGAATATCCATCCGATCAAGTTGATACTTGAAATGTTATTGAGGGAGGCTGAAACGAAATGGCTTGCAAAATTTCGCAGAAATCGTCACGCTAGAGAATTTTAAAAAAATTCCCAAAAAAAAATTTTCAATACTTAATATCTCCTAAGACTTCATTTAGATTTAAATAAAAATCCGTATATATATTGAGGTTACCGATATCTTACTCATCCTCAAATTTCATTGTCGTAGCTTTTCCCCTTCTGAAGATATGATAATTTTTTTCATTTACTCAAGAGAAAAATAGAAATGTCATGAAGTCCGAGCTTTGTCATTGAAAGATTTGCCATCACAGATCGATATTCGTTTGACAACTTGCGGACCTAGATATCAGTGTCAGTTGGCGTAATATCAATCAAAATTTTCATAGAATTCATAGAGGTAGAATTCGATGTCGATGACGTTGTCAAAATTCCAAAAAGCACAGACGTAATATTAATCAAAAAATTTTTTATCATAGAGAAAGAATTTGATAGCGTTGTCAAAACTCAGAAAAGCAATTACGTAAGTTTTCAGGAGAAGCATAGAACAAAATTTGGTGAAAATTATGAGTAGTTATTTTCAAATTGAGATAAAGGTTTGTTTATTCATTAGGCTTTCATATTTACATCACATTGTCCCATAGTACGGAAAAAGACTATTGTTCACCCGATCAGAGAGCTTATAGATTTGTTAAGGTTTGAATATTTACTTGCAAGTAGCTCAACAAGAGCGCCAAAGCAATCTGACCTCACGTCAGTGCTTTCTAAATTTTTATATTATAGATTATCAATTGATTAATAAAAATTACAATTTTTTAGAACTTCTATGTTTTTTATCTGTACGTGATTCGTCCCTGGGACACACATATTAAACTCATCAGTATGACTTGGATACGCCATACCATAGACTATGTTGTTTGTGAGTTTTGAGAATGGGACCTGCCAGGATTTGAACCCAGCACCGGTCGAATCCCAGGTCTTCGATCTAACCACTAAGACACCCAAGACCATATTACTGTTAATCACATTTTAATTTTGATGTGCTAATGGAAAATAATAATATAGAAGAAAAACAACAGGTCGTTGTGTCCTGTTGTGGTCACCTGTTGCCGTTTCTTCCATATTTATTCTATTCCATCACTATCCTAGTTTCTTGGATGTCCCTAAAAAGCCAATAAGCAGAAAGACGTGTCGGTAAATACCTTCCATCCAATTCTCATATTTTTTGCACTCCACCGGTTTCACCCATGATCCTTCTCTAATATCTTATTTTACCGCAATATATCCTATTTTTTAATTTAATTGTATCCTTGGGTTTTGGTTGCATCACACAGGTTGCTTATGCTTCCATCGTGGCGATGCTCGTTTTAGCCTCCAAAACCGGAAGTATCTAGGGTTGAAGCCACAAATTGGATGCTCACTCTTGTTGTAGTCACCTGTTGTCGTTTCTTCCATATTTATTCTTTTCCATCCCCTTCCTGGTTTCTTGGTTGCCTTATCCTGAAGATGCCAATAGGCAGAAACACGTGTCGGTAAGTACCTTCCTTCCAATTCTCATATTTTCTGCACTCCTGCGGTTTCACCTATCATCCTTCTTTTATATCAAGGAAAATGTTATGACAATAATATCTTGGAAGCCTATTCCATACGGTCTATGATAAACGAAATTTTAATGAAATGTTATTTTTTCAATCACTATAAGGTAAAAATTATATGGCATAGCTTGCATATATAGCAAATTATTTCAGAATAATAATTAAGTGTTTATATCTACAGCACTTGGAGAAAAAAATAAATTAATACTAAATAATTGAATTCGGAAAATTTGATATTGGTAACTAATATCGTTAGCCCTCTACATGAAATTTTCCATAATCAGATTATATTTCGTAAATATTTTACTATCAAATTCAATTTCAATGATATGTCGTAAGGCTTGTTGCATATATGCAGATCCCACCATGTGGTTGGTATAATATACATGTTTGAATAAATCGAATGGTTATCCAGCCAAGATAAAATTGGATCAACAATTCAATAATTTGCTCATAAATATTCCATCTCCAAAATCCTGTCCATATAACTAAATTGAATTAACGTATTCTATATACAAACAGCATTCAAATAACAACGTGGCATGAATTTATGGAAACAGTGGTGGCTATTTTAGAATATGTTCTTCCAAATAAATCACACCATTCGCTCATTGTGATTTCATCGGTTATTAATGAATCGTGCCAACTCTTAGGACAAATTCATGAATAGAGACTATTCAATTATTGGCTGTGGTTGTTAAATTATACAACTTAAAATTGAATTAAGATTGAAGACAATTTTTTACATGCAAGATAATTATATGACATTTATGTTTGAGACTAATGAACGTGTGCCGACTCAGCATAATTCTGAGTAAATAATCCAGTGGAGTCATGTTTCATGAATTTAGAGGTCAATTAATTGGCCCATTTCACGAAAAAATGTTTTTGACAATCTTTCATTTCAATAAATCAATTTTCCGGTTGCAGCAAGAGGTGTGGCACAATCTTGTTAAAACCAAATCACTCCTGGGTTTATACCATTCGAATTTTGAAGAAGATCTGTAACGAGTATCGTTCACTGAAGCATTAGTTCCATCATAGTTGTGATATCTGCAGTATATAGATATGCTGGGTATTTTTTTTATTCGCCATTCTCTAGGAAAATAAAAAGTCAAATTAAACTATTGAAAAGTACAACTATGGGGGAAAGAAGCACTATTCACTCCAGTTATCGAAACTTAATTTTTAAAAAGTTAATTTTGTAAAATATCTAGAAAACTATGTACGTGGAATTAAGGAAAAATTTCAGCAGCACAAACCTAGCCAATACAGCACAACAAAAATTGAAAAGGAAACTTTATATTTTCATGTATTTCCTAAAAATAAATAATGTATAAATTTAATTTTCTGTGTTTCTTATTTGTTTACCCTATTCTGATGGAAAAAAAAGATTTTCATTATCAGATTAGATTAGATTCAAATTGTGTTCCACATTTTCTCAATTACGCTCCAGTTCAGAATTTGCACTTGTCAGAAAAATGTTGCAAGGACATTATTCTTCATTTGCAGCTCCAAAATACGGACATTAAAACTTTATTTCTAATTTACCGCTACATTCCTTACTGCTGCTCCAACCGCTTCCCTTCTATTTTCTGGTTACTAGCTTGATTAATTAATTTCGTTATATTACTTCTCATTGCGGGGTTCTCTGACAAGTTCCACCTCGCGAATGAAACGCATTAAGGGATAAAATTTCAGGCTTTCATTTATAATTGAATACTTTCTGACGGTTTTATGGGTATTAGGAAATAACAAACTGACCGATTAATGAATGAAGGGTTATACTTTCGAATATCATCTTGAAAAATGCTCTGCCTTTGAAAATAACTTGCCGAATATTGAGATCAAAATGTTCTTACAACTAGTTAATGATTATATCATAGTCCTCTGATATTTCTACTGATCTTTCCGGAGTTATAGAAGGAAAGAAAGGTTTAACTCAGTTTGTATTAGTACGAAATATACGTACGAATTCTTATGAATTCGTAATATTTGGTTATTTGTTTTCGGCTGGGTTTGCCATCGAACAGAACCATCGTCAAGAAAAATAGAAATTTCAGAATAATACAACAAAGGCTGTGTAGGCGCAAAGACATTAAGATATTTGTTGTTATCGGGAGGGGTAGCGGTAAACTAGTTTCACCCTTATTAGGGATCATCAGTACCACATAACCTTATCTCCCGACAAGAACAAATTTGGTAGTAGGAATTATTGAACTCCGGTAGTCGCCCCAGTGTATTATATAGACTGAGGTGACATCCAGTGGACAATCGAATTGTGAAGTGGAGTAAGAATTAAAAATTTATTAGGTTGTTCGGAAAGTAATTTCGTTTTTTCCCATCAGAGGACTTAATTACGTTTTTTCGAAACCAACTTCACACTTGAGCCGCATAACCATTATATGTCTTGAGAACTGATATTGCAAGTCTATTGTCATCAGCTGGACAAATTGAATGATTCACTTAAAGAGAAGAGGCCCGAATTAATCAACAGGAAGGGTGTAGCGTTCCACCAGGTAATGCGAGACCTCACACAAGTTTGGTCACTCGCCAAAAACTTTTACAGCTTGAATGGGACGTACTGCAACATCCATTAAATTCTCCAGATCTGGCGCCTTCCTACTACTATTTGTTCAGGTCCCTTCAAAATTTTTTGAATGGCAAAACCTTTACCTCAAATGAAGATGTCAAAAACGACCTGAACCAGTTTTTTGCCAGCAAGGACCAACACTTTTATGAGAGGGGAATTATGTTACTGCCAGAAAGATGGCAAAAGGTGTTGGACCAGAATGGCCAATATATAATTTAATAAAATATCATTATATGAAAACTGTCTTTCATGTTCTCAAAAAAAAAAAGAAATGACTTTCCGAACAACCCAATAATTCAATTACAAAAATATACAATCTAATAATAATTTCTCCATATCAGATTGTTTTAATCAGAAAAAAAACTATTGATTAAACCACGGGAAATATGAATACATTTCCCTTGGTTGTCTATACATCCCGAGGGCTTGCAGCCTCGGGAAAAATACAATTCATATTTCCCTAGTTGTAATAATAGCTATTTCGAATTGAATCTTCTATAGAAAATACTAATTTCCAGGATTAACGAAATTGTTCAGATCAGGTTCTCAGCCTAATAACTTTCGTAGCATCAGGCTTCAATCATTGGTTGAAAACAGGAGCTGCTTTTATTATTTATCTTCGGCATATGACACTGTGTGGAAAGATGGATCAATTTTCAAACTATACCCATCTGAAATGTGGTAAAATGGTAAGATTATTATAAAATATGCTCTCTGATAGAAGGTTTCGTGATTATGTTGACAATAAGAATAGCAATTTGAAAACACTGAAAAACGGTCTTCTACAAGGATCAGATCTAGCTCCTTTACTCTTCAAGTCATATCGCAGTGATTTATCCATGACATCATCTCAGAAATTTGTTTATGCTGAAGACATCGCTATTGATTACAATCATTCCGATTTCCATACTATCATCTAATCTAGAGATTTCAAAGAATTATTTTATTGAGTGGCGATTATGTCCCAATCCCAACAAAGCAGAGATATCTTGTTTACATCTGAATAATCATGAAAAATATAGGAAATTAGCTGTGTAACTTTCAGTGATTCTCCTATAGAACATAATTTCTATCCTAAATACTTAGGGGTGAAATTAGATTCATCTCTCAATTACAAGGCTCATTTAGATGATCAGAGCCTGAAACTTAAAACTAAGAATAATATTCTTCAGAAATTAGCTGAATAATCTATACAGCTGAGTATTGTAGTTCTGTTTGGTTTAATAGCGCATATACACAAAAAATCGGTGCACAAGTGAATACATCCGCGAGAACAATTACTGGTACCATGAGATCTACACCAGTTAATTAGTTACTAGTTTTGTCTAACATTTTCTCTTCCCATATTCACAGGCAGACAAATATTGATGGGTTTATTTAAATTAATTAGTGGTCGTTTATACTTCAGTAAAAGGCATCCTCTTAGGGCATGTAGGCTCTCAACTGGACTACTCCTGAATGCGCCGGTAGCTAGTAGTAACGCTGTGTTCTGAATAACGTTCAGCATGCTCATCAAAGGTCCAGATGCAGCTCCATATGCTTATATACCATTGTCTAATCATGATCTTATAAGTAACGTGTAGATCATCAAGAGTGTTTCCTCATATTGTAGGTACAGCTTTTTAAAATATATGCAAGTTGTGAAACTGAAGTGTCTTGATTTGGTATGAAATTTTTTTCTTCGTGAGTTGTCTAAAAACATTCTTTTCAAAACTTTGCTGTGTTGTGTGGGTCAGTTTTTAGTATATTTGCGTCGACTCCGTGTTCTGGAAATGCACCTAAATGATTAATAATGACGACTTTTGATGTACTTTCGACAAATAAATTTGAAAAACATCGTTTGCTACTAACCCTAGCTACTTTTATTTACAATTTAATATAAACAAATTTTCGTTGTTAAGATATTATGATTGGCCGAAAAAGGAGATTTTGGTAAAACCATTGCTCTTAGGGGAATTTTTGTACATGACTGAAATATAAGCTGAATATACGAACTTGCATGTTTTATCTCTGTGAAATGAGAGTTGCTATGGAAACTTTTTAACTGAAAATGTAATAAGGGAAATTATATTCTTCGTATGAAGCTAATTTTATAGTTCAAATATCCTATAATACCCGATAAACTAAGTCATTACAACACAAAGATATTGACCTTCGTTTTAGCCACTCCGAGGACACAGGCTTATATAGTATCGAAGAAAATTATATTTAAATTTTTGGATGCGTCATTCAACGATACAATTGTGAATAGGCTGGCAAAACCAATGTTCTATTGAATTTTCCATAAATTCATTTTGCACGACGCAACCAAATGAGATGTGCAGGTCTTTTCCATAAAGAAGGATTCACCGGAGGCATTCCAGAAATTCAACCGAAAAACGAATGGAAATATATTTTGTGTTCTTTGAACTCGCCGATTTGAACATGTTTGTTCAGGTGCGCCACAGTAACTCTGAACTGACGATATCCCCAGGGCCATTTTTTGCCCTATCCCTTTGCCCCTTCGACATATATTCCTCTATTACACCGCCATATATTCTTATTTATCTCCCAAATGCCCCCATTCTGACGGAGGTTTTTACATGAAAACACCTTTTCTCTGCCCCTAATGATTACGGAGCTTCTCTGGGGTAGACCATCCCTCACGTTTTAAAGGAGAACTTTGCATCATTCATATCGTTCTCGTGACTGTGAGATACCACCTGTCAACCTCTAACGTAGAAATATGCTAATTCTGTTGAAGGCGCTGGATATCATTAAAATTTTATTGTTCCGTTCGAGCATCGGGGTGCACCGTATTCAACCGAAACTTTATAGGGCTAATTAATGCTAACACGAAGTTTAACAGATCCGTTGCATCTTACTGGGGAAGCACGGTTAAATATTACTCGGTATTCCTCGTTGAAGGTTGTAATTGAACCTGAGGGAAATAACATATTATTAGACTTGATTATAATAAATGTCTGCGGAAATGATTTATTTGTTACACGCGGTATAAATATGGTTGCCGAATAAATTATTAGTCTAGACCTTAAGTTCAAAAAAGTAGAAAAGCACATACGAGAGGTTGGTACATTTTACTAGCTTCTTCTGAAGTCTTTTCTTATAATGGGGGAGAATCAACAAACCTATATCTTGAATGAAACTTAGTACTCACAGTTCGGTTTTATTCGAAAGTAATTCGCTTCTTTTGAAATTAACCTGTGTTTCAGAAACTGTAAATATTGTCTAATAATTATTCATGTTATTCTCTTGCTGCTATTTATGTCTATTTTTCCTTTCTGTTGATTTATGTGTATTATATTTATATGTTTTACTGTTTTATCAAGTGGTGAGAGCACTTTCGTTTATTTATTTCTATGATCTCGTACTGCTATCTATTTATCTTTATGCTCGTATTACTTGATATTTCATTTAGGGGTGTCGAGATTGTGGACCATTCCTATATTGTTGTATGAGATTTCTTAGCTACCTGGATCGAAGGCCTTGAAGGGCCGGTTCCAAAGCCTTAAGGCAGGGACCGTTACCATCATGTGCTAGAAGGCATGAGAGAATATACTTTTTTTATCAACCGCGAAACTTTCTGTCATTTTTTCAGAGCCACCGCTGGAACTCCATGACCTTCCCCGTGTTCCCATTTCCTTGGCTAATACAATATTATAGTTATGGCTCACATACCCTGGGGCCGTGACCATGGCGATGGTCATAATTAGTCGTTTACATATTTGCCATGATTATTATCCTGTTGAATTAATGATTTATACATTTACCATGATTATTACCCTTGTTGTTTTATTGGAGTATATGATTACAATGACTATTAATTCTTGTTGTACTATTGATGTTGCCATATTTACCATGCTTATTTTTCTCTTTGTATTATGGAAGTTGCTCTGATTATTATGTTTACTATCTGTTTTGTATTGTTATAGTTTTGTCAGAATTGTTATACTTGCCTTTGCTAGCTGTTAATGATTAACCAGTTAGTTTTAAGCACGTTCCCTAAGATCGCTTAACATAAGGGGTTTTCTGCCTTAGGCTTTCTCCTATATTTTTTTAGACGCTCAACAAAAAGTTGATTGTATGGGTCTAAGTGTTGTGTTTTATTTACCATCTTTGTTTCCCAATTATTTGTACTAATCTCAATTATCACGAACTTGAATTATTACGTAAACATGAAGTAGAGTCCTACCCTTGCTAGACGATCACATTAAATGGCCAAGTTTTTGTATCTGGAGTTATTCAGACTCCAGTATCGTAGTTAGTTTTAAAAATAATATTTGTCATTATTTTTGAAAGAAAAAGTGGCAAATGTTACAACATCTCTGTTCAATTTAGTTTTATCGGTATCATAATTCCAGTAGAAAACACCTTGTAACTTTGTGAATATTCACTCTATGAGCACAAACACCCGGTACAAACAAATCTGAATCCATGCATGTGTTAACGCTACTTAACTACCCGCTTTTCTTACTTAAATTCCTAATGGGGTGCCACTCCATCTAATAAGTTTCTAGAATAAAGAGTTTCGTATTCCCGTCATCAAAAATCGATCAGTCCCATCTTATCACGAATTCTGAATCGTTGTTGAGTTATTGAAGGAGGCCTCTTTCAAATGAGACAGCCTGTATAGCCAACTGCATTTCGAAGATCCCGTACGTATTTCATTTAGAGGTAGATGCACCGAATGAGACTGAAGTAATAGTCTTGAGCCGAATCATTATCTTATTTACATAGAGAGTGCACTTATGTGAAATGGAATTGAAGATTATGTTCATTTCGACGAGCTATGCAGTCTGAAGTTCGCTGGCGAAAACCTCTTCAGACTCCGTATTTAAATTTATTCCTATTACCAAAACTGTGGAAGTTCGAAGACAACTAACATGAAACCTCTCTCTTATATGACTGGAAATTCGGCTCCCTCAGCTCAAAATTGGGGATACGCCGCATTCTTTATTCAACCCTATTACCATTCAGTCATGAGGTTATTTCCAACGCAAAAACAGAAATTTCAATCCTACATTCGAGCGGCCCGCTTTGAATATTCAGTTTGAAAATTGCGAAATAATAGGTCTTAATGTTGATTTCATTCATGTCCTCTAATTTTCGGTCGACATTAGTCCTATGGTTCGAGTGAATTATAAATATGAAATGTGCACAGTTCAATTAGCCAATTTCACAGCTTACACGCACCCATATTATGTCACCGTTATTCAGGCTGGCCTAAGAATGATGAAATAAATAATTTCGGTATAATGTATTACTGATTGAGTTTGATTTCCATATATTCGTTATGCAGACCGGAGAGGAAAAACTATACAGGTATACCTGCGCAGGTCGACCGGAGCGCGTATGTCGCAGTTTTTCGAACCTGCACAGGTTGCCGGAGTGAATTCGAGATTCGACTCTGTCTAGTGACACCGTACGGTCACTGCTAACGAACTCTGATTTACCACACACGAGGTAGACCTGCGCAGGTATACCTGTTCAGTTTTCCTCTCCGGCTGACTGTATCCTGTATGCCTTGCATTATATGTGATCCCTCACACACCGTATTATACAGGGTGAATCTTTGACCATTGTCTCTTGTAGAAGGTTTTTGATGACAGTCATACATACATATTTTGGCATCAACAGAGTTCATTCATTCATTTCATCTGGATTTCTTGATTGGTTGAATTGCATGAAAAACAAATATCACTTCAACTAAAGATTTTAAACTCATACTTCCTAGAATCGTTAGTTAATTTAGCATATAGAATCAATTATATTTTCCTAAATTGCACCATCTTTGAGATATTCAAAGTTGATAGGAATTAAATCGATTAAATTTTGTCCAAATCCACCTCTGTACTGAAATGACACAATAATCAAATTTGTTCAATGTTGCCACACTTAATGACTTTTGGAATAAAATACCAATTCTACAAAAGGTAGAGGAAATCTGTTAGTCTATGATATCGACCACTAAAGACTATTATAGATGAAATTATCCACTGAACAATTTTTGGCTCACATTCACCACAAAATCTGAATTGTTATTTGTTTTATTTATCATTGATGATGTCAAACATCTTGTTTAATATCCAACTCAGAGTAATATTCCATAATAAATAATCTCTCGCATAGTTACTCAGGTATTTTTTCGTGATGTGCGTTGAAACGAGCAATGTATTTTCTGTAAGAACCTGTTGAATTCAAGAATTCTTATTATAAATAGCTGGATCTTTACAGCTTCAGACTTTCAGCGTTTGCCAAGTTATATCTATTCTAAGAAAGGAATGCTTCAAATTAGGCTCATATGATTTTAAAAAACTTCAAAGCAGTCTCCACAT
The DNA here is from genome assembly GCA_030674115.1 of Micraspis discolor. Lineage (NCBI taxonomy): Eukaryota > Metazoa > Arthropoda > Insecta > Coleoptera > Coccinellidae > Micraspis > Micraspis discolor. The sequence continues at coordinate 4,240,009 of JARTUT010000004.1, forward strand.
CTTCAATTCATACACCGATACAACCTTGTACTTACTGAGGAGATAATATAGGAGGTCTGTAAATTGATTAATAAGACTGGCAACGTTGCGTTTGATCTGGCAACACTGGAAGCGCGGGGCTAAATGGGGTGGTAGAGTAACATGTGATCCACCTTCAGTACGAGTTTCATCTCGTTTGAGTCATTTGGTTGTGCGCAGTGATTGGTTTTGTGAAACAGTTTTTTCTATTGTGTTCTAAGAATGGATGACATCAATTTCGAGCAATGGTGTGCTATGAGGTTTCGCTTCAGACTTGGGCACAGTGCCAAAACTCTTCTTAAACCTCAGCAGGCCTACGGAGATAGTGTTTTGTAACAGTTTTTCGATGGTTTAAGGCATTTTCGGAAGGAAAAGAGTTGATTACAGAAGCGCAAGGCCTCCATTAAGGAACTCCAGAACACTTATAATGGGTACTATCCATCATAGAGACGTTATAATAACCTTTTTATGTACCATATGGAATCGTATTAATTCACTATAGTTACTCTGATGGCAATTACAACTGAATATCCATAATGGATATATATGTTTTATTTAAATTGGCAATAATCAATTTTCTCTTTTTGGGCTCGGTAATAAATTTAATTCTCCATGTTAAGGTATTAAAATTTGACTCTATCTATAAATTAACCCTTTTTCTGTAATAAGGTTTATGTTAACTGAATTAATTATAACCAAAACAAAACATATTTGTCATAACATTAATTTTTTCATTGAAAAGTACCTACTGGGTTTTTCAGAAGCAAATTTACGTGATTTAACTCAGTATAATATCAAAAAATCCAATCCACCTGTTCATTGGTCAGTACTCAAAAAAGTATGCCAAATAGAAGATACTTCAGAATTATCAGTGTACTGAAATGCATGAATAATTTTTCAAAGTTACAGTGAAGAAAAACTCAATTGAACAACCTTACGCGTTGGAAGTGTTCTTAGAAGTGGTAAGTTTTACAAACGCACCTAAGGTTATAATGACACCTAGTGAAGGTTTTATTTGAAGACTTATTAAAGGATATAGGTTTTTCAGGAGCCTATCCGAGACCTCTAATAATCAAACATCTCATACAGTCAACAAGAAAAACCGAGGTAAAGAAAATAGACAAATTGCACAATATGTATCGTAGCACACTCATCAACATATATTACGACTTTTTCGTGTACGGTAGTAACTTTCGATAGATACGAGCACCACTTTGCATTCCTTTGTCTTTGTTGTTTCCCTTACCGTTTGAACTGAAATAGACGATAAAAACAATTTCACAAATGTAGTTGTGCGTGTGGGATCGAATTTGAACCCACCCCAAGTGCACTCTGGGGCCTCGTTTACTTGAATATCAGATCATTTCGTTCTTTTGTACTGTTTCCAACCTTCAGCAGTTCGTTTTTTATTGAAGGAATAACATATGTGTACAGGGTGTTTGGATTGAAATTATTTTTCGGTTTATTATAATACTTCCTGTGCTTTTCCAATAGTTGAATTCTTATTGATATTTTTTTGGCTTTTTAGCACTTATTCTTTGGCTAAAGAAAAATTTCGTATTAACTTCCACATTTTTTTATTCTCCGACATATAGTTATGCTACTATTTAGGTTTTTTTCAAGGAAATACATTGAAGAGTAGTCTAATTAGTTACGCTAAGAGTTTTTTTAGATTTCCCCCTTATAATATGAGTTATAAAAGGGTCATATGAATATACGATATATGTTCATCAATATTTCTTAATTTACGAGTTTTGTTTTTTGCTATATATTTTAAATGATTTCTGACAGTCAGATTTCAAAAAATTATATATTTTACCGTAGTTAACTCACTGTCTTTATCTTTTTGACAAAATTGTATCGAACGTTGTTTCAATATACACAATTACTTAGCTGTCATTAGGAAATTTGATCAGTCTGCAGAAAAAAATTCAGATGCGATCCTCAGTTGAATTGAAGGGGAAAAGAGTTTTTTTTTTAACGTTTGTCGGGCCTCATCTCAACGCCTTACTGCGGTTCTCCATATTTCGTTGACAGACTAATTATATGAGCTGAAAATGGTTAGAAAACATTCAGAGAAGAAACTTCCTCTGCGCTAATTGGATTTCATCATCAATTTCTGTACCGTTGCCTGAAAAGTTCTCGATGTAAAATCGCTCAAAACTTTTGAATTGTTCCAGCGAGAAAAGTTGTACCCTCATTATGGTTTGTAGTTTCGGAATAAATGAGAGAAGCTTGTTCGGTACTCTGAGAAGGATGCTTTTTTGAATGGACTACCCGATTATCTTGGATAAAGGTTTAGGAGACTTTCCGCAAATTGTTTGGTCTCAATCGGGACTTGATTGGATGACATTTTGGGGACAAGCTACCGACTAACTTTCATGAGACACAACAATTTTGAAACTCAGATATTCAAGAGAATCCTCTTAGGAGAGATGGATTCCTGTCTATCCGAAGGGTGAGATATTTTACGGTCGAATGGGAATTTGAACGGTTCAGTCTATCCAATATATCCAGAATTTTCATCATTTGACTAATTAGGTTTACTCCGATGAACACTACTTATATCCCATCAGAACAGTAATTTAGAAAAGGTCTTTTGCCCAATAACTTGTCCTCATATAAATACATCTTCCCAAACTCTTTTTGCCACCTTGTTCTGGTGAGAGAACATTTTTCCGAATGTGTCTAATTATTTAATATCGAGCTAATAATAGTTTTAAATGATTGTTACAGAATCCATGGTCAATATTGAATATATGTTGTAAAATTTGAATGACGTAGATGTCCCAAAGGAACAGAATAGCTATTTATACCTACTGATAACTCAGGAATGGAAGACAAGTCATACGATGAACAAACTCATAAATATTTTAGTGAAAAATCTATACCAACACAAAAACAAATTTGCACCAAACATAGCAAACCTTAAACTAAAGTGTATAGTGTAATCTCAGACTATAATCAACTTGAGACTTAGACTTCGGATTTATACTCGGACTGTAAACTTAGACTATAGACTTAGTCTATATACTTAAACTATAGGTTTAGACGATAGACTTAGACTGTAGACTTAGACTTAGGCTGTAGACTTAGACTATAGACTTAAGCTGTGAAATTAGATTATATATTTCAGAATTAGACTATAGATTTATACTATGAACTAAGACTCTGACTGTAGATTTAGACTATGGACTTAGACTACAGACAACATATCTATGCTACGAGTAAATCTTGAACTAAAGTTCAAGTATTTTGGAGTTACATCTAACCAATTTTCGCTGTTTATTGCTTCCACGAACGGTCACTTTAAGAAGGAGAAGTGAGATGTATATACGATAATCAAGAGATTTAGTTAGTTCTTTGCTATTTTCCGCTTTGAAATTAAACCGAATTAAGCCGAATGATTGTATTTTATCAGACGAACGAAATAATATTGGTACGAACTGAGGGCCGAAGCAAGCCTCAAATTTAATTGAGACTCAGAAATCCCCTTCAAAGTCTTGATTATCGCTGCGTAGATATAGAAAACCCCTTATGTACAAGATGTCCAGAAAGGGTATCGGGTATTTGTAAGTTCAATAAAACAAAAAATATTAGTTAGCAATAAAAAAGTTTTTGGTTTATTATTAACATATCAATTGGAGAATTATTTCAAAAAAGAGATTTCTTCCAAATGATGACCGTTGCGTTGCTGGCACTCTTCTAAAGAGGAACTATGATAGGCGATAAGACGTTGACATATAGCTATTGGTATTGCTGCCATTTCTGACCTGATGTTTTGCTTCAATTGGGTTACATTGGTCAGAATATTTTGATAAACCTTACTTTTAAGGTATCCCCATGCAAAATAGTCAAGCGGGCTAAAGTCGAGGCTTCTAGGAGTAAGTATATGTTACCTCTTCGCGAAATGACTTTATTAGGAAATAATTCGTTAACAACTTCCATTGAATGATTTCAGATATGGCAAGTGGCATCTCAGTGGAACCACGTTCTTTAGTTGTAGCCTGCAAACTCCTGCAACTCTGGGACCAAAAATATCGCAACATATCGCAATACCTGCCTTTATTAACATTAATCTCTCGGCCTCGTTGATCTTCATGAAAATAAAAAACAATTATGCTTTTAGCTGACATAGTTACCCAAATCACGACCTTTGGGCTATGCAGAGGTCGTTCATGTTTTTGTCTCGGAATCTCCACTGTCCAGTACCGACTATTCTGCTTATTGACATGACCATTCAGGAGAAAATTTGCTTCGTCACTAAACAGTATGTTGTTTATATTGTTAAATCGCTGCAGTATTTCGTTCGCAAAATTCAGTCGATTAGCATAGTCTGCATCCTTCAATTCTTAAACCAATTAAATTTTATAGAGTTTTAGATGTGAGTCTTTCTTTAAAATCGAATGTAAAGGCGATTTTTTGATGTTCAACGCTTGGATTCGCTTTTTGATGGATAAAGACGGATTTCGACAAACCGACGCCTCAACTTCTTCAATTGTTTCTTCATCGTGAACAGAACGAGGATGACCACAGTATTGATTTTTAACTGTGGCACCTATATTCTAGGGCATTCTGATCCATTCCCTAATGCTATCGTCACTTCGTACATGGCGTGTACGACATTCCGCAACGATAGAGACGTTGAGCAGTCACTTTTGAATCATCGTTACGATAATACGCTTTTACAAAAAATGCACCATGCTTCCCCGAGTACTGTTTCCTCATGTCTAAAACCTTATGAATATGGCGCGAAAACAAATACCTGATACCCTTTCTGGACACCTTTTTAAGGGCGCGTTAAGATTGCCTGAAACCGTTTATCTTCTTCCTGAAAAAGAAATAAGATGAATATTCCAGAGCCGTGAGATTGAGCTTCAATATCATGCAGAACAGACACAACAGTGTCGTGCTATATAACGTAAAATAAGAAAGTAAGTAGATAAAGTTAGAGAGAAATCAGTTCATAAAAAAATTTTTGAAATGATTATTCCCAATGTTTTTTCGGTGAGGCTCTGCCTAATATATTAAGTCGCCACTGTCTCCGCTAAGTACCATCGTTGAAATAATAGTTATTTAAAAAGAAGCGAGTTAAATGAATGCTTATTCATGAGAAGAAATTTCAATCCACGAGTCCGTAGGGCGAGTGGGTTAATTTCTTCGAGTGAATAAACATTTTTAAATCACGTGTCGTATACAAAATTTTATCCCATTTTGATGAAATTTCAAATAATGAACACTTTTTAGAGGAAATATTAGGTATAATTTAAATTCATATCGAGATTTCCCATCGATCGATGATCGCTAGGGCACTATGTAATAAATTGTTTGCAAGTGTCAATGAAAATTATATAATCGCCAAAGAATGTTTATTTCGAAATAATTGGTTGCCTGTAAAGTCGGTATAAGGGCGAAAGTTTTACGTGACAACGACTTTGAGTGATAAAATAATTTTAATGTGAATATTCATTCGTACGCGTTTACGTTTGCTCTCTCTCTCACTCTGTCTCCCTCGCTCTTAGGCGGGCTAACTGTGCTCGAGTGGAAGGGACGCGTGCCTTTCACTTTTTATGTCTGTCTCTCTCGCTCTTAGGCGGGCTAACCATGCCCGAGTGGAAGGGACGCGTGCCTCTCACTCGCTCTCATTGTGAGCGCATAACGTGAGCGGAGCGTAACGCAGTTTCTTGAAGTGTCACCCGGCAAACCAATTTATAAGACGTTGTCACGTCAAAATCTTGAACGGTGACGACGAGATTTTAGTTCTTGAGTGCATTATACAAGAAGCAAATGGACAGCAGAAGCAGTAATTTCATTAAAATCAAAAATATTGTACGAAAAGCAATATACGGCATTTTGTGCATGGAGAAATAATAAAAAAGCCAAAGGTGTCTACGAAAAAATAATTTTGGCGTATATTCCCGACCAATCCAAGAAAGTTAAGTCATCTTTATGGTCCTGCTACTCGCAACTTAAGAAAATGTTGGTTCTGAAAGAAAAATAGACATCGGCATTTTTCACCAAGTCACCGCCTTTTTGAAGCAACATTCCATGGGATACATAGCAAAGAAGTCGAAGGTATTCACAAGAGAGGAGTTTGAATACTTTTTAGATGCCGCTCCTGATGAGCAATATTTATTAATAAAGGTAGTTTTTATTATGGGTGCTGCTGGAGGGTGTAGATTTGGCGAGCTGGTGACAATGACCGTAGATTACGTGGAAGATCGGGGCAGCGTATTGGTTATTCAGATTTCAGATACGAAAACTTATAAGAAAAGAGTGTTCACTGTGGTCAATGGTACTAATAAGTTTGCTGCACTCGATATATTCCGCAAGTATAGGAACTTGAGGCCAAGCAGAGTTGATCACAAGCGACTATTTATAAATTATAAAAATGTACCGTCCAGCCTGTAGGTGTGAATACATTTTTGAAAATGCCTGTTACTATTTCAAAGTATTTGGGTCTAGGTGATGTTGAACAATATACAGGGCACAGTTTCAGGCATTCTTCTGCAACCCTACTCGCAAATTCTGGGGCATATTTGACAGTTTTGAAAAGACCTGGGTGGAAGGCGCTCAAGTTCTATTGCAGAAGGATATATTGAAGATTCGCTACAAAACAAAATAAATATTTCTGAACAAATACTTGGTGGGATCACAAAAACTGGAGTTCCTGATGCAGAACTGGATATTCCAGCAGGGCCTAAGAAGTCCTCAAATACATGTGCTATAACGACTGAGCGTGTTTCATTTGGAGGAGGTGAAGGTTTTCAGTTCCATTTTGAAAATCTTAATAATTGTAATTTTTACTTTAATGATAGAAATGACTGTCAATGTAGAATTTCTGATGAATTTTAAGAAACATACTTTAAAATGAGTTTCACGTGCATTGTGAGTGGAAAGAATAATTTCCAGAAAGTGAGTGGTGAACATTTTATTCAACTAGTGAATTAAAAAAAAATTAATTTTTCTTTCGATGTCGTCATTTATCCAAGTTTCGCTCTTGTTTTTTTTCTTAGAAAGAATGAACGAACAGGTGGCATCGTATTTGGCCCATCTCCTCTGGTTTAAAAGTTGTAGTCATGAAAGATCGAAGTAGGCTCACCCTGATGCAGACATGGATATTTCAGCGGGACCTGAGAAGTCCTCAAACACATGTGCTAATGCTAAGGACTGAGCGTGTTTCCTTTGGAGCAGGTGCAGGTTTCTAGTTCCATTCTCAAAATCATAACAATTGTAATTTTTACTTTAATGATAGAAATAACTGTTTATGTAGAATATTTGATAAATTTTAAAGAACATACTTTAAAATGAGTTTTACGTGCATTGTGTGTGGAAAGAATAGTTTCCAGAAAGTGAGTGGAGAACATTTTATTCCACTAGTGAATTAAAAAAATTTTAATTCACTCAGTGGATAAACGTCAACTTACCCTTGTTACCATGGGTTGAATATTGTCATTTTTAAACGTCAAAATGAGATAAAATATCTTAATAACTATAGTTGTCAAACTATAATCTGAAATATCATAGAAAATCATATCAGAAAATCCACTGATTTAGAAACTCGAAAGCAGGCTCATACCCCAATGCCTTCGACGAATATTGAATTTTTGTACTTCCTTTCCTTTATATTTTCCATTGTTTCAAAGAAAGTATATTCTTCCTTTGAAAATTTTAATAAATATCGGTAAAGACTCCATCGTTTAGACGGGACAAGCTTCAGTAATTTTCATGGAATATTTCGTTCCGTTCGAAATTAGCGATCCGTGGTGAACGAATGCTCAATTCATTTTCGTTTAGTCCTCTGGAAGAAATTTATTCACTAGAGAAATATTCTGTATAATATTAGTTTCTTGTTTGAACTCGGTCCCGACATCTTGTACAATGATTGTCTGGAGGGAGGGCTTCTGATATTTTATTTTTTCGTGAGGCTCAATTAGAATTTTCAAACGAAAAGATAATTCACCATTCTTTTGAAGTAACGGACCGGAAATGCGCTACTGTAGATGGAAGTGCAATTTTAAATTCATCACAAAATCAGCGTATTTATTTTCGCTAAATGAGAGATGATATTTGTTGCTGAATCATTCCCGAATTTCAATAGCAGAATTCATTACTTAAAGCTGTATATAAAATCCCTCAAAGAATGTCTTCACTCCAAGTATGACTCAACTATATATAGGTTTTTAGACCATAGTGATAACATTAGAATGATGACTATTGTCCATAGAAGACTATGCTCTAAGGTCAGTTTAAAGTCTAAGGTAGTTGAAATGATGATGCTGCGTATTTACAGTGACTGGTGTAAATTTGTCACCATGATCGTCTGGATATTTTGTAACGGCCGAATTTCCCGAGTGCGAGTGTTACTGAGTTCTCCGTGATCTCTGTGTTTCTTCTAACGCGCATGGGGCAAAGGTGGGGTTGACTTCGATCGAGGTTTTTCGATTCTGGATCATTCAAGGACGAAAATGTTGGAAAGTGCGTGTATCGGTATTTTTCGAATTGAAATTGAGTTTAAAATAAAATAGAGAGTTTGTCGTGGTAAATAGTTTTATAACGTTCGGTGAGTCCTGTTTTTAATTAGACAAGGTTTATTCAATTTTAAATGTCGTATTAAATTGCCTTATGTGCAGGAGATAATTGAAGTCTCGAGCAGTCCTTTTTTTCGGACCGCCAACTTTGGTTTTCGACGTATTTTTCAGAGAGATATCTGATGAATCAACTTACCTTCTCAATTGTTTCAATATTTGTGCAATACTTTTTTGTTCAATCATTAATTTTTGTTTCATTTCTCAGTATCTATATTTTCCTGATGAAATTTTATCTAATTGTTTGTAAGTTTTGTGAGTCAATACATTGAGAGGTTGCTGGAAACTGTAGAACGTTATCGGATCAAGTACTTATGGAATTGATTTTCACAGCCGAAACTGAAATTTTACCGAAATACTGAACCAAAACATACCGGAGTAGAAATTTTACCGAAGAGCTTAACAAAACCTACCGGAGTAGAGAATTTACCGAAGAGCTGAACAAAATCTACCGGAGTAATTGAACCAAATATGCCGGAGTCAGAATATTACCGAATTTGACATAGTTTGCCGAGGCTGAAAAAATTTGCCGAAGTTGAATTTTACGATGTACTAACAGATGTTTCCCTGAGGACTGGCGCCCATTTGAGCGCACCTTGAGAATTCGTATAGACACGTTATCTTCTTCAAGTCTTTTGAACTGCCGTCTTACATATATTCGTAATCGAGAATAAAGTGAATTTTTTTAAAACTACGTATATCTGAGATTAACAAAAAATTAAAAATGTATTGTTTTATTTATCAAAGCATTTGAATTAACTGTTTATAAAGTTTCATTTTGGTTAATGAAAATTGTGATAAAAATGAATTGCTCTTCATGAGACGTTACTGAAAGAACTGTAAATTTTATATCTAAGATGTTTTTGTTAAGAGTATTGTAACCCAATTGTTATTTCGATATTAAACCAATTACACAATAACTTTCATTTTGTCCTAGAAGGTCACGTTTTCTAACCATGTAGGTGTCTATGTTAAACAAGTTATCATCATAAAATAAAATATAAAAAATAATAAAAAAACAAACAAAATTATCATTGCGTGACAAAACTTATATTTTTATCTAAAATACATTAATTAGTTAGCACTAAACACATTTTTTTTCCCAGTGAGACTCCTTTTTGTACATTTTCGCTTGTGAGACGCATCTGGAAGGTCTCTTTAAAGCGTCCAACAGTAGTCTGCCTTCATTGAGACCATCTTCCCTGGTATCTTTTTTCCATCTCCTTAATATCTTGATGAAATCGTTCACCTTGCTCTTCACTCACGTCTCCTAAATTTTAAGGAAAATAGTCGAGGTGGGAATGAAGAAAATGTACTTTTAAACTCATTAATCTACCTAAAGCTTCAAATGCTTTTAACATTCTTTTGATGATTTGTTTGTAGTTAGGATCTTTATTATTGTCTAAAAATTTCGTTATTACTTTTTTAAAGGCAATCCACCCTTCTCTTTGAGGATCTGTTCATAGTTGTGATGAATAGTGGATCAGCCATAAGCCGTCTAATATCTGGTCCAACGAAAACACCTTCCTTCAATTTTGCCTCCGAGAGGTTTGGAAACTTTGATATTAAGTATTTGAAGCAATTTCCATCTCTTGGAAGTGACTTTACAAATTGTTTCATCAATCCCAGCTTTATGTGAAGCGGTGGTAGAAGAACTTTATGACGAGGCACCAAAGTTTCATTCAGGACATTCTTTTCGCCAATTTTAAGCTCCTCGGAGGCCAACACTTTTGGTCCAGTGATTTGTTCGATCTCTACTATCCCATAAACACAAAAAGCAAGGGAATTTGGTAAACCCAGATTGTTGTCCGAGCGCCATGCCCAAGATTTTGAAATCACCGCACACTTGCCAACCGTGGTCTTTATATTTTAATTTGCAAAGAATCAATTCCAAATTTTTGTAGGTTTCCTTGAGGTGTACGGAATACCCGACAGGAATAGAAGCATAGAAACCGCCGTTGTGAAGCAGAACTGCTTTAAGGCTTCTTTTCGAAGAATCTATGAAAATACGCCACTGTGCTGCGTCGTATGAGATCTCAAATGTATCCATCAAACCTTCAATATTGGTACAATAAACTAACTCGTCCTCATGGGCAAAGTAAGAAGTGAATTGCTTCTCACGATATCTAAACCAGAAGAAAGACACTCCAGGCAAAAGTAATTTCCTGCTTTTGAGCCTTATTCCAAGCAACTCAGCAGCGTTTTTAGGAAGATTGAAGTCTCTTACCAAATCATTTAGCTCGCCCTGGGGGAACAATTTTGGACTGCTGTCATCTTTAAATTCAAAATTTGACTGGTCATCGGGTATAGCAGCATCTTCGTCAGAACTTGGAATCTCTTCCAGGGTAGCAGGGACCTTGGGAACTGGTATTTCGGTCCCATGAGGGATGGGACAAATAGCTGATTGCAGATTGGGGTATGAAATTGACTGCTTCCGTTTTGAATTATACCCTTTCACATTACACGAACAAAAGTACAATCATCACTATGATTTTTTTGCTCGCGTGATACCATAGGAATCGCATATCGGAAAGCTTTTTTCTTGCCCTTAAACCAATTTTGAAGGTCTTCAACACATCGTTTGCAGACTTTATGAGGTGCCCAAACTTTATCCTGATCTCCAAGTTTTAAGCCAAAATACGCGAAGTATACTTTATTTACAAAGTCCGTAATATTTGCCGTCTTACATATATTCGTAATCGAGAATAAAGTGAATTTTTCTAAAACTACGTATATCTGAGATTACCAAAAATTAAAAATGTATTGTTTTATTTATCAAAGCATTTGAATTAACTGTTTATAAAGTTTCATTTTGGTTAATGAAAATTGTGATAAAAATGAATTGCTCTTCATGAGACGTTACTGAAAGAACTGTAAATTTTATATCTTAGATGTTTTTATTAAGAGTATTGTAACCCAATTGTTATTTCGATATTAAACCAATTACACAATAACTTTCATTTTGTCCTAGAACGTCACGTTTTCTAACAATGTAGGTATCTATGTTAAACAAGTTATCATCATAAAATAAAACATAAAAAATAAAAAAAAAACAAACAAAATTATCATTGCGTAACAAAACTTATATTTTTATCTAAATTACATTAATTAGTTAGCACTAAACACTTTTTTTTTCCCAGTGAGACTCCTTTCGTACATTTTCGCTTGTGAGACGCATCTGGAAGGTCTCTATAAAGCGTCCAACAGTAGTCTGCCATCATTGAGACGCTCCATCTTCCCTGGTATCTTTTTTCCATCTCCTTAACATCTTGATGAAATCGTTCACCTTGCTCTTCATTCACGTCTCCTAAATTTTAAGGAAAATAGTCGAGGTGGGAATGAAAAAAATGTACTTTTAAACTCATTAAGCTACCTAAAGCTTCAAATGCTTTTAACATTCTTTTGATGATTTGTTTGTAGTTAGGATCTTTGTTATTGTCTAAAAATTTCGTTATTACTTTTTTAAAGGCAATCCACCCTTCTCTTTGAGGATCTGTTCATAGTTGTGATGAATAGTGGATCAGCCATAAGCCGTCTAATATCTGGTCCAACGAAAACACCTTCCTTCAACTTTGCCTCCGAGAGGTTTGGAAACTTTGATATTAAGTATTTGAAGCAATTTCCATCTCTTGGAAGTGACTTTACAAATTGTTTCATCAATCCCAGCTTTATGTGAAGCGGTGGTAGAAGAACTTTATGACGAGGCACCAAAGTTTCATACAGGACATTCTTTTCGCCAATTTTAAGCTCCCTCGGAGGCCAACACTTTTTGGTCCAGTGATTTGTTCGGTCTCTACTATCCCATAAACACAAAAAGCAAGGGAATTTGGTAAACCCAGATTGTTGTCCGAGCGCCATGCCCAAGATTTTGAAATCACCGCACACTTGCCAACCGTGGTCTTTATATTTTAATTTGCAAAGAATCAATTCCAAATTTTTGTAGGTTTCCTTGAGGTGTACGGAATACCCGACAGGAATAGAAGCATAGAAACCGCCGTTGTGAAGCAGAACTGCTTTAAGGCTTCTTTTCGAAGAATCTATGAAAATACGCCACTCTGCTGCGTCGTATGAGATCTTAAATGTATCCATCAAACCTTCAATATTGGTACAATAAACTAACTCGTCCTCATGGGCAAAGTAAGAAGTGAATTGCTTCTCACGATATCTAAACCAGAAGGAAGACACTCCAGGCAAAAGTAATTTCCCGCTTTTGAGCCTTAATCCAAGCAACTCAGCTGCGTTTTTAGGAAGATTGAAGTCTCTTACCAAATCATTTAGCTGGCCCTGGGGGAACAATTTTGGACTGCTGTCATCTTTAATTTCAAAACTTGACTGGTCATCGGGTATAGCAGCATCTTCGGCAGAACTTGGAATCTCTTCCAAGGTAGCAGGGACCTTGGGCACTGGTATTTCGGTCCCATGAGGAATGGGACGAATAGCTGATGGCAGATTGGGGTATGAAATTGACTGCTTCCGTTTTGAATTATACCCTTTCACATTACACGAACAAAAGTAACAATAATCACTATGATTTTTTTGCTCGCGTCATACCATAGGAATCGCATATCGGAAAGCTTTTTTCTTGCCCTTAAACCAATTCCGAAGGTCTTCAACACATCGTTTGTAGACTTTATGAGGTGCCCAAACTTTATCCTGATCTCCAAGTTTTAAGCCAAAATACGTGAAGTATACTTTATTTACAAAGTCTGTAATATTCACTTGTTGCTTTAATGTCAGGTGAGTTCACACACTTCCGCACAGACAACATTGCACTATATTGGACCAAGATCTATAAAACAATGACGAGTTAACACGTAATTGTATCGCGCCACTTTCCATCGGAGCGCGCACGTTCAGGTTACAACATGTTTATGTTTGTTAATAATGTATCTCAAACAGGGTGTTCCTTATTTAGAAATTAATGATAATTATGTCCTGTAAATAAATAAAAACAGATCAAAATAAAATTATACCTATTCTTCATGACTACAAGTTAGCCCAAAAAATCCCTTTTTTGTAATAAAATTTTGCGTTTTGTGAAATAACCTTACGTTCTGGAATTTTTTGAGTATTTTTTAAATTTTCAGAACACCTAAATACATAGAAATCAGTTGGAAATATCCAGACAGCATTTTGGTTGCCGACCTGTGTTATTTTCACTTTGATATAATATAAAATTTTCTATGTTCATGCAAGTTTGTGTTATTATAGTATCATTAAAAGATTTAGCACTCAAAAAGTCCTTACCATACGTGAGAGCTTTTCCATATTTCTTCTTATGGAAGATTGCATTCCTTTGAAACATAAATGCTGTTTTGTTAGCACCTCCAGCATAAGGCGTCATCTTTCAATTCAAACAATTTCTCAGTATTTCGTACGAAGCTGATTATCAAAGAATTTAATAAACTTTTACATTGTATGTTTTATAAATATATTTTTGTTTAATTCTGATGATTCAAAACCGGTTGATATATTTTCCTATAATTATCCAACAAACAGTTCCTATTCATGAATACCAAGTCAAAATAAACAAAATTTTCACAAGTTGTTTGAAAGGGTATAAATACACATATCTCAAGGGTATCTCATTGCCCTTCGGATGATATTGTGAGATGAATTCCATCCCTGCATTAACAGGGTAAATTTCTGTTCAAATGGAAAGGGTTATATCCCTTGGAAGACGAGTCAACTTCACACTTCGCTGATTTTGAAGCTTCGGTTGTTTCCTTCGTTTGCCAGGGTGAAGCAATTTCATATCGGAATATAGAGGCCTGTCACTTGGAGAGAACGTTGTTGCAATTAGTTACGAATTAGACCATGCAACGGGCACTCAGGATGAAGAAATTGGAGGAAGGTGAAACGGTTATGAATAAGGTGAAATTGGATAACCAAAAGTTTTGAAAATGACATAAGTCAGAGTTAACTGAATTGAAATTAAGAAAATGAGGTTCACACACATATTCAGATAGATGGGCCCCACCTAAAAGCACTCTATCTTATTTATATCTTTGCGATTTCAGTTTTCTTGCGTGATTTTGAAATATGAAGGCAATTATAATTGTTGTAATCCATTAATAAATGTATTTCTATATATCAGAATTCCGTTGCGACACTTGTCCGAGAAATGAGATCACTGTTTCAAAGTTTTGGAGCAGTCATTACTTATGATAAACCAGAAGATTTAAATTGTTGAAAAATATGAAAACAAATAAGCAATCTACTGCAGTATCCACCTTCTAAATTTCATTCTGATATCTCTAATAATTCGACAGATATTCACTTGGTTCCACACATTTGTCCATCACTGTATTATGATCCAATATTTTTCTATCTGACCCTCCGAAATCGACTTATCTGATTTCCTATCATCGCTAAACTCCATCAATGTCTCAGACTGTTTTTCCTTCATCGTCATCTTCGAAATAAAATACTCTGGAAACAGAATATTCCTCGAACTTTTTCCAGGGTAAGCCTTGCGGTCAAGAAGTTATTGATTTCCCCCAAGCTTCAGCGATGCATTATCCTATATCATATAGCCAATGGGGCATAAAATATAAGGAGTGAACCTGGACGTGATATTTCCAGTATCTCGAATATATTATTCGCATATTCAAAAGCGACGAGGATATCCAGCAGGAGTTGAATGAAGCACTCTCATTGTCAGGCTTCTTCCCTCCCTGGGACACTTGAATAAAAGAGCCACATAGTCAGCGCTTTCAGCAACGTTGCAAGAGATTGATTTGATAAAGGCATCCTTGAGTTTTGCTCAAAGGAGGAAACATTCCAGGGCTCTGAATAGTCTCAGGTAGTTGAAGTGTGGGGTCGGTAGAAAAACCCACAAACCAATGTGGAAAACACAATTTTTACGTCAAAACCTCAAAACTACTTCAGTGACCGACTGACCATGAGCTCTGCTCCATATTTCTTCTAGGATATATGTAAATTCCAAAAAATTTTCAATATTTGGGCACTTTTTCTGAATCAAAATGAAATTATACATGGTAAGTTTTTGATAAGTTCATTATTTGCATCCATATTTTCCTCTTGTTCTTCTACTTGTTAATACTCAGTTTTATTGTTTGGTGAAGATATATCACTTCATTTCTATCTCGAATCATTGCTACATTTTGTGCATTTTTATCTCTTGTCCATAAATTATGCAAAATATTTCAAATTCTGTAGATCAACATGTGGTTATATAAGGTACATATTTGAAATATCTTCCGATATCAAGTGTTGCCAGATGTATGCAAACTTGGCAACAGCTAAGTATGTATTTTCAAATGAGATACCCAGTATTAATTTTTTATGATTCTCCATAAAAATTGAATTGATCTATTTTATTCACTTCCCAATATCTATCTCAAATGGTTGTTGAATTATAAATTATTTCAACACCTTTTGAATCAAACTTGAGAGTTACGAAAATAATTATTTTTCACTGAAAGTATTTCTTGGTTATTTTTTATATTATGCAACCAGAAAAAAAAATCATAATTGGAAACACAACGAGACCGGAGGTTTCTTAATGAAAGTCTTGTTTCACATAGGGCTTCGATTGTTCGGTTCAGATCACTCTGGTTTAATGATTCATAGAAAATCAGTGCGTATTTCATAGGCTTCCTTGAAATGCATATACATATATTCTTGATTGAAGGGTTTCCCATCGATTTGCATGAAAACAGCAAAGTAACCTACCCATGTCGAGAAATCTTTTAACCGCATGACATTCCCAACGACGTAATCAGTAAACATCTGAGAGGGTTAAATGAATTTTATTGATTTATCTTGAGGATCGAATATCATCGAATGATTAAAAGGGTAGTAAGAGGTTAGCCGAAAGTTAAAGGCAGATTAAGTAGAATATTTGTTGTTAAACCAGTTCCTATAGAATATACAGCTCTGGCTGCTCATCGCAGCTTTTGAGGAATTTGGAGTAATTTTGCGCATATTTTCATGAATTGCTCAAACCATCATTTGAAGATTAATTCAAAAGAGTGGAGAACAACGTTTTGTTTATGAAATATAATGGATTATATATTTTGCAGCCATACGATTTATCATGATTTCACAAAATGAATGCAGAAGTAATTCATATATCTGAATATCACAAATAAACTCTCTGAATTATATTGAAACAAATAAGCTCGCGAGATTTCGCAAACATCGACACACCAGAAAATTCTCATAAAAAAAAAAATTTTTCAATACTTTATACCCCATAAGATTTAGAACGTATTCAAACAAAAATATATGTATGTATGGACGTTATTGATATCTCACGTATCCTCAAATTTCATTGTCGTAGCTTCTTTCCATCTGATTATTTGAATATTTCTTCATTTACTTAAGAAAACAGAATAATGTCATAAAGTCCGTTTGAAGTAGGTATCTGATCGATGCTCTAACAGATACGTATTCCATTGACAAGGTTCGGACTTCTTGATTAGTGTCAGATGGGGGAAAATTATTGAAAATTTTTCATTACGGTGAAATAATGTACGTTGTCTAAATTTAGGAAAGCACTGACGTAGGGTTTTAGGAGAGAGCCATTTAAGCTTCGCACAACACTTATTTTTTCAATTAGAGATATAGTTTGTTCATTCTTCGTGGCATTTATATTTGTATTACATTGCTCCAGAGTACTGGAAAAGACTATTGTTCACCTGAACAGTGAGCTTATAGATTTGTTATAGTTTGATTAT
This sequence comes from Micraspis discolor, assembly GCA_030674115.1. NCBI lineage: Eukaryota > Metazoa > Arthropoda > Insecta > Coleoptera > Coccinellidae > Micraspis > Micraspis discolor. The sequence continues at coordinate 4,257,320 of JARTUT010000004.1, forward strand.
ATACTTGCAAGTAGCTCAGCAAGAGCGTCAAAGCCATTTGACCTAACGTCAGTACTTTATAAAAATTTTATTACCTTTAATTGTTTATAACTGTTGAAATTATTATTGTACTCATCCAATTCTTTTCCACAATGATCATAATCCCTAATCGAATCAGCCAAATTACGTTATTTCAGTGAAAGTATCTCGTATTGCCGTCTCTTTGAACTCATTACCCAGACTAAGTTAGGTTAGGTTTTTGGAAATATGTTTTCACTCAAAAACTGAACTGAATGATTGACGCATAGACTGATTATTTCGGCTTTTTCCACCATCTGTTCTAAGTCTTTCTTAATGTGAGAATGATGGAGATGATGGAAATAGCTCAAATAATCATTCTACCAGAAATCCATCATCGAAACTATTTCGGCATCAACGAAACGAATAATGCTTCATTTAATTGAAGAGCTTACTGTGATTGATCACTTTCGTTTCACCAATAAACTGAAAGCGATTCATATCGATATGTATTGTTATTCAAATATCTTTCACTTTCAATTCACAAACAACCAACACGGTTGGAAATATCGGATAAACGAACAATTTCCATCAAGATTGAAGATAACCACACCGTAGTTCCAGCTTTTTTCGGCACTAGGGTGGAGTGGCACGGGCCTACTGCAGCCGATATGAATAATAATACCTAATTGGTCTCGCGGACTGGGAGTTCCATGGAGTTCGGATAAGGAGTGAATTGGCACTTTTTTGGAGTGGCGCTAAGTGCTATCGAAAACGCTCGACGAAGTCGAATTAATTCGAATTTCTTGTCGGAAACGGTATTCCAGGAACTGCATAGTTTGCTTTCTCCATTCACCATCTCGACGCTCTGATGACCTGTTTTCTTTGATGAATACTCAAAGTGGAAATTTCTTTCGAGGGGGTCTCGAGGCAGTGGAAAATACATTATTCCTCCATGTGCAGGATCTGTAGGAACAATGGATATTGGATATTCTGATGAGATCACGATTCTTGGTAATTATACGTTCGCTTCATTTCGATTGCTCATATACTTGGATATGTTGGATGCCGAGCTTCAAGGATCAGCAAATGTAGATGCACTGGTTGTGGTGACAAATATCTCAAAGTTTGAGGATCTTTTTGATTTATTTATTCTCAAATTACAAATATGTACCACTAATAAAATGTGCTCACAGATTAGAGTATTGAATATTCATCTACAGAAATATGAATTAAAAATCTGTGTCTGACTAGAACTTAACAATTTTGATAATATCCTATAATAAGTGCAGGTAATGTATATGGGTTTGGTCGAATACCAGTCTAAATAAGCTTGATAGGTATAAGTGCCAGTAAGAGTAATTGAGATGATCTGAGCCTGAAACTGAAAAATAGGAATATAATTCTTCAGAAATAAGCTGGATCATTTTCGGGTGGTGATGCTTTCACTCTAAGCACTGCATCTCTAACCTCAGTCTTTTCTGCAGCTGAGTATTGTTGCTCTGTTAGGTTTAACATAACACATATACAAAAAATCGATGTACACTTAAATACATCGATGAGAATAATTACTGCTGGCATCATATGATCTGCACCGGTTCATTGGTTACCAGTTTTGTCAATCATTGTCCCTCCCCATATTCGCAGACAGACTGCAGCTCTGGATTCTTGCGAATATCAGTCATTCCTAATTTATTTCCAATTATTTCGTTCATTCCACAACGTAGAATTCCCAGATTGAAGTCACGTAAACCATTATGGTATACTACGTTCTTCAGTATGAACATTAGCGATAAAGTATTATGAAAGATTGAATGGAACACTTATTAAATGTTCAATAAAAATCTCATTTCTGCCAAAATTCCTGATTTTGATCCTCCAAATAAAAATTTGGACAGTTCTTAATCGTTTGAGAACAGGTCATGGTCGTACCACTAGCATGCTATTCAGATAGAACTCAGTTCAAGCGCAAGTTGTAAATGTGGATATACAGAAGAAACAATACCTCATCTCACCAATAATTGTTCCATGTATACATTTCATGGTGGTTTGAGGGCATTCATGATTCATTCTCAGAATGGGTTATAAATTTCAAACAAATTTGACACTTATCTTTTGTATTCAGTTTTTCCACTGCTATTGTCTTTTTATTTTTAGATTCGATAGGTGCATTATGAAGAAGCCTCTATGTTTATTAATAAAAAACCAATCTTGAATAAAATTTGGTTCGAATGAATTTCATGATTTGAATTGATGGGATGAATACTCTTGAAGTTATTGAGAAAAACTAATTTCAGATGCTCATAACTGATCTATTCTACAGATTTGCTCCAATAAAGAACTTGACCGAGATATTTGGAGAATTAAAAGATAGAGAGTATACGGCCGGCCGTGTATACTCAAATTTGGCCACGGAAGCCGAATCCAATTGATTAAGACTATTTTAGGCTCAAAATTCGAAAATTAATGTTATTTGGATCAAACGATGACACGCTATACTACTAGCTTTCTGAACATATCTCCTGAGAAATATTTCTTGTTGGGCCCGTTGCTTCTAACACTCATCTCTACGTGAAACATCAAACACTATAGGCGGTTTGCATATTTGTATACCTCGGTGGCGGAATTCGACATTTTTGTTGTGAAAGAATTCAAATTCGCTGTCATTTCCCTGTGTTTTACATATTGATTTGGGGCATAATTTATGATTATTTTGTGGTGGAAGCGCACTTAAGCATTTATGCAATTGTTGATTTACAAACCTCAATATCGAAAATGAATGCTGAAGGCCTAGGAGTTTAATCTTCTTCACGTATTCAGTGTTGTGTAGTTGGTTGCAACAATGCTTATTATAACACAGACAATTCTATTAAATTTTATTTTTTCCTAATAAATGGTTTGAGAAAGAACGGAAGCAGATATGGATTAATAGAGTTAGAAGAGTTTGGTAAGGATATCTGATTGATTGGAGATGTTATCATAATTTCATTCATTCAAAACTTTAGTAATGATGGTACTTCCAAGCAATGGCAACCGACAAATTCCAAAAGATATGTAGTGCTCATTTCGTAGGAAATGCGATTTTCAAAGGTTAGTTCAGTTTCAGTTATCTATGTCCGATCTCATTTTACTTATTTCAGATGTATAAAAAGTGGATAATTCCACTATGGGAGTGGAGAGATTTGAAAGAAAAACAGCAAGATCAAGAAGGAAGGATGAGTCAAAGGAAGGATCTATTGTTGAATCTTTAATTGAAATAGGTAATAATAATCATTCAGTGCAAGTGGAAAGAGGCCAGAAGGAATTTTCATGTCAAACTGATCCATAAGATTCAGATGATGATATATTTTTATTTGAGAGTAATTTCATGGGAGATAGTGCGGAAGAAATGTCTGCCGTGGCAATTCAATCTAATATTGCCGATAAGACCAAATTATTTGTTAGTAAAAACGACAAATGTGTTGGCATCGAAATGTATGGGCTTCCATGGTATTAAATCTTTAAAATGTGATGAAGAGTTGAAGTGTATTGCTGGTATTGTCTTCGATAGATTCAATTTTAGCTTACAGCGGCCATGGAAATTGTAAACTCAATGTTGAAAATATATTGTTACTTTTTTATTAAACTTGGCTTATCATTTGTGAGACTAGAAGTTTTATTTCAACTATATTCATCGAGTTGCCAAACAATTTTTTTCTTCTCTTATGGAAGAACAAGTACAAAAAACAAAAATTTTCATATTTTGGCATAGTCGAGAAGTGTGGTTACGGTTATTTCAACATTGTAAGGTAGCAAATTTATCGAAGTTTGTCTCGTTACTTTGGAAGTAATGAAACCAGTCCGCTCTATAATGTTGTAAACATGACCAGCTTTCTTCAAGGCCAGTCCTTTTTCTTCATTTCCTTTGGAGAAATGACCAAAATTTATTTTCAAAATCCAAATGATCTCTCAATATCCATCCTTCTTCTGGGTAAACTCACAAAAATACTTTCCGAAACGATTGAAAAGTTCTAGGAAATCTAATGTTATTACTGATCTATTGACAATTCTTTCACAACAAATATACTGAAAGTCGCCACCAGAAGTCTCTTTTCAGATTTACGCAAACCGCCTATTAACAAAATAAATAAAGCAGATTTCTCTACTTCATTCCTGAATTCGGTGAAATTCGAAGTCTTCATAAGCCCTTCTTGACAATTGTTCCATCTGGCGTCATACAGGATCTGCTTCAGTTCAACTTTGATCATTACGTTCTGCATCTAGATCACCCACATCCGCCAGGAAATTTTGTCTTCGGAGCGTCACATATAACACACGAAAGTTCCGGAATTTGGCAGTTTTATAGTTGAAGTTAGAACCATTCCAGAAATGTGTTAAACTATAATGAAAATGTCTAGACGAGGAATGGATATAATTAAACTTTACATATCCTACGAACCTTGAAATTATATGGCTGGACGTTTCTACATTATAATAGATTTTGGTTAATTGGATGCATACCCGTGCCCCCCACGTGTCCTCTATTTTAATTTCGGTCCTGTGGAAGAAGACTCTTTGATGTCTATTCTCCTGTAATGCTAAGCTTCTTCAACACTTTCAACAACCGGATATATGTTTGCGCGAACAGGACAATGGCAGGCTCCGAGTTCATCATTAAATAAATCATGTGACGTTATTACTGTGAACGAGTTGGCAATTAAAATTAGGGGCTTTCACCAGTGCTTGTCTCGAGTCCTTCCATTATTCAAACCTAGAGTGAGATACATTCCTGTTGATTATCTGCTCATCTTCATCGTAAAGGATTCAATTTAAACGTCACCCATTGCTATCTCAGATTCTGATTGGTGCTCAACTCTTGACAACTTTTCACCCCTGGCTGATTCGCTGTCTCAAACTGAATGATTTTTCCTTTCACCCTGTCTTATGTCAAGTTGGCTATATCTTGCTGTAATCTTATTCGTTTTGCTAGCAGAATAATCCTGAAATCTTATTTACATATTTCTCTATTTCACTCGTTATCCAATTGCTTTCTCACAATTTTGATAACCAGGTGTTGACTAACCTGCACTAATGTTAAGAATAAACTGAAAGAAAATTGCCTCACCACATCGGTCAATAAGCCCCAACTACCAGAACACTAACAGAATATCCATTTGATTCTTTGAAATGCTGTAATAGATTACGGTCAAAATTACATGACGTTTGGTTTATTATTTATCGAGCTACAGTAGTTTGAGTACCACTGTTTTATGGTCCTACTACACGCAACTTAAGAAAAAGTGGCTCTGAAAGAAAAATAGACATCGGCAGATTTCACCGCCTTTTGAAGGAACATTCCAGGGATACGTAGCAAAGAAGTTGAAGGTATTCACAAGAGAGGAGTTTGAAAACTTTTTGATGCCGCTCCTGATGAGCAACATTTATTGATAAAGGTAGTTTTTATTATGGGTGTTGCTGGAGGGTGTAGAATCGGTGAGCTGGTGACTACGACCGTAGATAACGTGGAAGAACAGGGCAGCGTATTGGTTATTCAGATTCCAGATACGAAAACTTATGAGAAAATAGTGTTCACTGTGGTCAATGGTACTAATAAGGTTGCTGCACTCGATATATTCCGCAAGTAAAAGAACTTGAGGCCAAGCAAAGTTGCTCACAAGCAACTATTGATAAATTATAAAAATCAAAAATGTTGCGTCCAGCCTGTAGGTGTGTATACATTTTCGAAAATGCCAGTTACTATTGCAAAGTATTTCTGCCTTTCTGGTGCTGAACATCATACAGGGCACAGTTTCAGGTGTTCTTCTGCAACCCTACTCACAAATTCTGGGGCAGATTTGGCAGTTTTGAAAAGACATAGTGGATGGCGCTCAAGTTCTGTTGCAGAAGGATATATTGAAGATTCAATACAAAACAAAATAAATACTTCTGAACAAATACTTGGTGGGGTCACAAAAACCTGTTCCTGATGCAGAAATGGATATTCCAGCATTCCAGCAGGGCCTGAGAAGTCCTCAAATACATGTGCTATAACGACTGAGCGTGTTTCCTTTGGAGGGGGTGCAGGTTTCAGTTCCATTCTCCAAATCTTAATAATTGTAATTTTACTTAAATGATAGAAATGACTGTTAATGTAGAATTTTTGATAAGTTTTAAGAAACATACTTTTAAATGAGTTCTACGTGCATTGTGTGTGAAAAGAATAATTTCCAGAAAGTGAGTGGTGAACATTTCATTCCACTAGTTATATAAAAATAATTAATTGACTCAAGGGATAAACGTCAACTAACCTTCGTTACCATGGGTTGAATATTGTCGTCTTTAAACGTCGAAGTGGGATAAATGGATTTAAAGCAATTTCGTATATTCATGTAAAATTGCTCATGCCCAAAATGTTATCTGGAATAAAACTTCAGTACCTATTGAAATTGTTTCAAAAAAGCAAGCCACTGGTTTCGACGTGGAAAATTGCCAGTATAACTTTCGATCATCAGTATCAGCGAAGATATAATTTTTCTTTCGATGACGTCTTTCATCCAATTTTCGCTCTTGTTTTTTTCTCAGCAAGAATGAACGAAAAGGTGGCATCGTATTTGGCCCATCTCCTCTGGTTTAAAAGTTGTAGTTATGAAAGATCGAAGTAGGCCCACCCTGTTTATCAGGATTCGAACATGAAAAATATCAATATCCTCATATATTTACGCGAAAAGTTTCATAGTGATCTGGAGAATATTCACAGAACTATTATCAGTAATTCGAACGAATTTCAAGTTACAAATCGATCAAGTGGATATTTTGCAAGTTATTGGTCATAACTCCGGAATGATTGTACCGATCTATTGAGACCATTTTGGCTCGAAATTCCACTCGGATTGTCGAAGATCGCATTTTCTCCTTATCGCTATATATTCCCGAGTCATGGAAAAGTTCTTAATATTTTATTTCAGGGAGAGAGATTACCGAGTTTAATAACCGAGAAACGTAGCTTCGCTTCCATTCTGCAATAGTTGATTTTACAGAAAACTCAATAAAGAATCCAGAAAAGCTCCGTGAAAGTTTGGAATGACTTATCTTCTTCCTCCAAAAAACTCCCATTTCTGGAAAGTCCACGAATGGTAGTGCATAAATTAATTGTCACAAACATACTATTGCCCGCACTATATCCACTCCGAAGATAAAAGATTGAAAATCCAATTTAAAATTGTCAAAGAACGTTTGGATGATAACAACTGAGTAGAAAGATTTATTACTCAACCATTTCTGCTTCCACGATTGGTGGAATGAAATCTAATTTCGTTTTTCCATGGAAGTAGCTTCTATTCTGAATGTTATTTTATTCCAGCGAAAACATGATTGATAATGCAATCGGATTAAAAATTACATTTAAACTCTCACCAAGGAACATTAATTCGAAGATCTCCGGAATTCCGACAATTTCCATTGAGGTATGAAATCCTGTAGAATTCGCGGGATGAAATGAAAAAGTATTTTATTTTTTCCTCGTACCCAAGAGACTTTTGGAGTCCCTCTGCAATCCCGCCATTTCTCAACAAGAAAACTTGAAAGCGTATCTATCGATTCACTTTGTGCCTTCGGTTATTTCTTGTCATTCCTCGAGTACAAAGTTCCATTTTAATCCTATCTGATATTTATGCAGATATATTTTAGAATTATTCTCTTACAAGTATGTAACAAATGTCATATTTTCAATTTTATGCACATTGAATTCTGGGAATCCAGATCTTGTTGGACTTTCAAGTTTATTCCACTGTTTCTTTCAACAAGATCAAAATGATTATTGGAATAGATTTGAGTGGAAGCTTGAAGAATGTAACCTAAGTGGCAATTAGGCCATAAATGCAATAATACAGAAGTTATAAGCTTTACATTATGTTACATGTACTAATTCAGATTCGTGATACAGAAGATTCGTGAAGATGTTAAACCCTTTTTCGGTATTCGGTTAATCTGCTCGGCGCCAGACTATATTACCTCAAGGGCAACACCCTCACCATAGGACTCCTTCGTTTGGTGAAACGGAAATCTCGAGCTCTAGCCGAGCAGTGGAGAATGGAGGTTGAGGTAAACAATAAAATTCTAAAATAACCTAATCAAAAGTCTATTCAATAAAATCACAACAGTCAAAGTTTCATTTAAACAAATAGGTTCATTTTCATATTAATAATGTGAAATCTACAATGCAGTCAGCCCAACAAATATCCCAAATAATATTATTATATTTGCTTCGAAAGGTCTGATCACGACAAATCGAACCATCTAATCTCAAGGATTTAAGATTGAACTAATCACCTCGAGGGTTCGATATCCGTTTATGGCTGTAATTGCAAGTTAAGTGGATCCAGTCAGTAAACCGAATCGTCAGAGTGGAACTAGTCACAACGACCGACTCGCTGAATACTGCAGGAACTCGTTTTTTATAGTCCTGTCTAGGTCTCCCACCTCATGACGCCATCACGTGCGACCATGAGTGAGGCATCGACACGTATCACTGCCGAAGGTTGCGGACGTAGGGGACATAAAATACCTTTCTTTCAAAATTAATATTCTGATAAATTTGACAATACAATCGTTTTCTGAAAAAAAAAGAGTGTTCAATTTTATTATTGCCTTTTATTGCTGGGTATTGGTTCTGTAATGTATATGCTATGGGCATGACCCCCCTAATTTAGGAGTTGAAATTTTCAATTGTCAGTTGCGATATGGAATTAATGGCCTGAAATAATATGCCTTTTATTCCTGCAAACGAATAATCTAAGAACATATCAGGGTCCAGTATCATTTCAGGGCGTAAGTTACTTTGAATTCCACAATAATTTTCATCTTAACTTTCGGAATGATCGTACCAGTTTCTTCCGAAGAATAAAAACCATATACAGGGTGCGGCAGTTTACCGCTTTGTATACGTGAAAAAAAGAATTAATAATTGCAAATAGATCAGAGCTGTGCTAAGCACCGAAAAAAAGTGCTTCGAGCACTAAGCCCTAAGCACTCGAAAAAAAGGCTTCGAGTCTCGAGTCCTAAGCACCGCTTCCGACAGAAGGCTCCGGATTACCGAGCACTTTGCAAAAGTAATTGAATATTTCGATCACTAAGCACTAAGCACTTTAGTGGGAACTATTTTATTTAATGTTGTTTGATTGAAATGAGAACTCTTTAGCTTCATCGACATATCTAAAATTATGATTTCGAGATTGGGAAAAACTCAAAAGCCATTTTATTTGTTTTGTGAAACGCATGCATTCAATTTACATTCTGGTACTAGTTAATCTTATTCGTCGATCTGAATCTGAATGGCTGTTCCTAATCAATGCATAAAGTTGAATTAATAATCGAGGACCAATTATTTTATAAGCGAGAACACATTACTGAAAAAATGTGGAAAGCACTGACGTGAGATCAGGAGCTTTCACGCGCTTGTTCTAAAGTCTTTTCTCAGACTTAAAAAGAGTGCGATTGAAAATCAGCCAGCACAATGAGTGTGAAAGAATCAATAAACATATATCTTAAATGGAAGTTGAGTGAACTTACAGTTCAGCAAATTCTTCGATCTGGCATTCTTTCCACATTTCTATACCATATATAAGTTGTTGTAGTTGAGTGTCATCAATTATAACCGAATTTCAGATTCATAAT